>JAHSVA010000008.1:28497500-29747500 GCA_019915185.1 Eucalyptus camaldulensis
AATCAACTTTTCCAAACCTAGATAGGGAACTACATAGCCCTAGATGTTGTGGTCAGATTGCCTTCGATAGAGGACTCAATGATTACGTGGGAAAATATAAAAGAGATGTATGGAAAATTGGATCAGGCGAAGCTATTCTCCATCACCAGGGCAATATCCAAATTAGAGCAAGGAAACAAGTCGATCATGGCATACTTCAACAAGCTCTTGGCACTTTGGAATGAGCTAGAAGTAGCCAAAGAAAAACTTGAAGGGCCAGATTCAACCTTACAATAGTACAAGGCGATTAAGGAAAGAGAAAATGTCACTCGCTTCCTCCTAATTCTAAACAGCAGTTACCTTTTGTTTTAGACTCAGATTTTGACCATTGACTCAATGCCCTCGCTTGGCTGGATTTGCCAACTCACTACCATGAGAAAAGCCAGCGCCTCACTTAATCGGAATATGTCAAGGCGGGGGAGAGCGTCTTGCTCAAGGCTCAAGCCAAGTAGAGAGGATTGATGAGCAAGTCATATAATGAAGGAAGGAGGCGGAGTGTCACGCCCCGAACCTCGAGCACGTGCACATCCCACTGCGGTCGATAGAAATGCGACTTCCCAGGACACGTCGCCGACCCATTCTTTTTAATTACACATGCGAAAGCAGATAAATAATCCCCAGACAAAAACTCAATTGGGATAGAAAAGCAGGATCACATTTTCAAAACCAACCACACATCTTTATACATATCAACCAGTCAATTTATAGGACTAGGCTATTAACAAAAGATCTATAGAAGATCAGTCCTAAAAAACAAAGCTATCCTAAGACCAGCTAGACAAGTCCATTCGCCAGCTCTTCGGGCTCCACAGGCATCGGGGGCATCGGGTCTTCCACCAACCCATCTGGAGGATCAATAGCACTCTCACCTAGAGCGGCATCTATAATACCAGGGGGAATATCAAAACACCTGAGAGGGCCATCTAGAAATCCATCAGGTCTATAGCGATACCACACTCTAAATCGATGAGGGACCCTACTAGGAAGGTTCTCATCAACCCAGATGGTAGTCACCACAAGCTCATAGACCCAATGACTTCCGGGATCGGCATAGTAAAAAAAAATCCTCTTAGTGACCCTCACTGGTCTACCAAAAAGCTCCGAAGGATCCGCCATCTAGGGACCTAAAATATTATCCCACAATCGGGATGAGATGATATCTTAGCGAGTCCTACCCTCTAAAACTCAATTAGGAAGCAAATAATCCCCAGGGTGTTCTAGCCACACAAAGAGAATTGAGGACTTACCTCGCCTCAGTCCATCCCTGCACGTCAGCACAATTCATATTCAAGCAATGCTCGTACAAGCTGAAACTATCGACACTTATATCGGTCTATCAATTCAATCAATCCAATCATTCACAATGATTCAATTCCATCATACTATCTATCTTTCCATACCGTCTATCAAACCAGTCGTTAATACGACATATGCTTTCCAAAGCTGTAGCTGATAGATAATATAATAGCTCGCCAAAAGCTACCGCAATATTCATGTAGTATACTATAGCTCACCAGAAGCTGCCGCAATATTCAATATAATATACTATAGCTCACCAGAAGTTGTCGCAATATTCAATATAATATACTATAACTCACCAGAAGCTGCCGCAATATTCAATATATATTTATATCATAACTGCTCGCCAAAGTTATCAATTCAACAATAACCTAATCCATACCTCAATTAAATCAATCAATTAATCCAATTGATTAAAACTGGCCATACAAACCAATCACGGTGCTAGAAACTAACACCGGGTATTTTCAAGTTAAATACCAAAACTTCTCCAATTTCATTTAATTCCTCACTTTGGAATAATTAACCATAATCATCATTTTCACTCAATTTCGCAATTACGCATACAATTGATACAAACTGACCGCACTGCTGCGATCAGCGCGAAATTCTAACGATCGGCCATCCTGGCAAAATTTTCGAAATTATTAAATAATTAAATTTAATTCCGAAAATTAAATAATTAAATACTATATTATAATAATATAAAATAATAAAATAATATTTAAAAATTCGAAATAATTATTTAATTAAAAATAATTAATTAGGGCTTAAATTAGATTACACTAATTTAAACATACAATTAGCCCTAATTAAACATCCATTAAACTAATCATACAACTAATCTAATTTACATTAAAATAATCTAATCTAACCACCTAAACCTAATTAGACTAATCTAAACACCCCTTAAGCATGATTAACTTGCTAAGCAAGGTTTAGAGGATAAACTCACCGGTTTTGTGCGCCAGTGAGTTCACGGCGACCACGACACCAAGGCGGTCAATAAACCCCAAAGCGGCGACACCAACGGAGGGCGGGAAGGGCTTGAAAACGGGCCACGAAGTCTCCAAAACCTTGCTGTCTTCTGCTTTTGATCTGGACTGAACTGCAGAGAAGAAACCAGCAACTTCAACGGCGAAAACGGGCTGATTGGAGCTTCGGCGAGTGGGTGGTTGACAACCGGCAGCTCCCGGGGGTCAAGGAAATATTATTGGAGGTTGGTATGGGTGGAGGTAGGGTAGAAATGGGGTGAAAATGGCTGAAAACCGCGAAACTGACGAAATAGGCGGAACCAGGCGAGTCCAGACGGTTTGGCGAGCGGCGGCTTCGGGCGGCCGTACGGGACAGCCAGAGAATCGTTCCGGCGAGCGGTGAGGTGCTTCGGAATGGGCTGGATGACTTCTTCGCGGCGATGGGTGGCTCGTTCGCTTATTCAACCGGGAAGTTAATTTTTTACTCAGATCTTTGGCGAAAGGTTGGCTGGAGCAGAAAATGGAACGAGGGGAAAACAAGGGGAAAAAGAGGTCCGCGGGCAAGCGGCGGTCTTGGGCGGCTGAGGGCTGATCTCCTCTGGTTCTTTGAAGTTCAAGATGGACAACAACAATGGAGAAAGCCTTAGAGAAGAAGCTGCTTAAGAGTGGGGGTCTCCTTGGGCTCTCTAGAGCTCAACACTTGCCATCTTCTCATTGGCTTTGCCCCCACCATGACACCACATGACCTCAGCCACTCTCTCTCCTCCAATCTTCCTCTACAAGCTTGGCAATAGGTGCAAAATGTGGTGTGCCATGGGAGCTACGAATTTTGGACATTCCCCCATTCAATCCATTCAATTCTCTCTTAATTCCAATCAATTGAAGCTCAATTGAAGTTCAAATAAATTGGTCCATGTGTCCTCGGCCTTCTCATGACATTTCCCCGCCAAATGATCCAACTTGCATCCCGAATATTCGATTCAAAACGGCCCTCTGACAATCCTGAACAAAAGCGACCTTACTTTGCTTTTCCGCCAAAAATCTCGGTTTGTAGAAAAATCTTATGAATATGAGTTGACGTTCCTAAAATGAATTGTGACATGCCAGAACCTTCAATTTCTGAATCCGGGTTTAAAATCACGGTTAATTTCAATTTGGCGCGATTTGAGCGCGTCCTAATCTACCGGGTAGCTTTTAGGAAATTTTCAGTGCAATTGACTCGTGGTTGATTATTTTCAAGCCACGACATAATCTTCGACACATTGGCGACTTTCGATTGTCGTGAAAATCTCGAGGTTTCAAATACAGACACAGGGTACCCAAAACGACAGAATAATCAGTTCAGTGCCGGTCGATGAGGATATTGAAATAAGGTGGAATCACCCACACTCTAATTACATATCTCAGTCGAATCGACCTATTACTGATCTCTGTTTGATTCTGATAGTGTCGTAATGATCCTTGCAGATTTATACGGTCGTGCAGTCGGTTCATGGTTAGATTCTCAAGCCTATTGCATTTAAATTCTTTAACGGGTTCACCTGATAGACTAGTTATCTCGTGAGTAATCAGCTCGGAGAATTGAACTATAAGCGCGTCGATGAAAAGTCCATCTCATTTTATTGAAAATAGAATCAGAAATTTGGGATGTCACACGGAGTGGACTAGAGTTCGTCGAGGAAGAAGAGAGAACCTTCGATAAGCCTAGGATGGACTACTCATATTAGCATGATCGAACGACTCCCATTCTTTCCTTTCAGTTGCTAGATCAGACAGATATTATGAAGCCATGTTAGCTCTGACCTTCAAGTCATCCAACGGTCCAGCTTTTGCCATGTCATCCAAAAAAAATGGGCAAAAATTCTAGAGGAAAACGTAAATTATTTTGCAATTATTGCAAGTGTTCATGTCACACTATTGATACTTGGTGGAAGTTGTAGAACAAGCCCGACAAGAAAGGAAAAAAGGAAAAAGGAATTCGCAACTACTTATCAAGTCACTCGCCAATACACTGATAAAATTCATAAGCCAATTATTCATGACCAATATTAGTAGCTTATGAAGGCCTTGAAGAAATTGGATACCTCTCACATAATCAGAAGTTTTTCGGGTACTTATTGCATGATGATCTCAATACCTACTGATGCATGGACAATTAATTTAGTTGCTAGTGACCACATTATATATGACAAAAGTTTCTTTTCTAATACTCATGAACAATTACTTTTTCCTATCTTTACTTGTCTTCGAATGGAAATATCATGTATGTTGCTATGATTGGAATCGTAAATCTTAGCCTTCTCATTACGCTTTGGAATGTCCTTTATCTTCCTACTTTTCATTTCAATCTCATTTCTATTTCCAGAATTTGTGAGAAAAATTCTTGTTGTGTCATTTTCAACTCTTGTAATTATTTCTTTCAGACCTTTTCAACTAGTAAACTAATAGGCTTTGGTAGTATCTCAAAAGAGCTATATTTTTTGGACCAATTTTTTGAATGATTTTGATTTATCTCGTGTTTTATTGAATAAACAATCATTGTGTAAGATAGCTACTAATGATAAAAATTTGGGGAAAAACTCCAAAAAATCCCAAACTTTGCCCAAAGTGACAAATTTATCCTAAACATTTTTTTTTGTGACATGAAAAACCCTGAAGTTTGCTAACCTTAACACATTTACGCCAAATTTTTTTTTATGACACAAAAAACCTTGAACTTTCATTTGTATGACACATTTACCCTAAATCATAGGGACATTTTGGTCTTTTTACTTTTATTTTATTTTTTTCTATTTTTCTTCTTCTTCTTTCTTCCTTCCACCGGCCATGGTGGAGGGAAGCCGGCGTTGGGCGAGGGCGGCCCTCACCAAACGCAGGTGAGGGTGGCCCTTGTCGGCGTTGGGTGATGGCCTCCCTTACTAGATCTGGCGAGGGCACCCCTCGCCCAACGTCGGGCGAGGGCCGCCCTCGCCGGACGCCGGCCTCGCCGGACGCCGGCTTCCCTCCACCATGGCCGGCGGAAGGAAGAAAAAAGAAGAAAAAAATAGAAAGAATAAGACGAAAATGCCTTTAATAGGGTAAATGTGTCACGGTTTGCAAAGTTTGGGGCTTTTCATGTCAAAAAAAAAAAGTTTGGGGTAAATTTGTCACTTTGGGCAAAGTTTGGGGTTTTTTGTGGTCTTTTCCCTAAAAATTTCATTTCTCATCATTGATTGGGTCACAATGCTTCCATTCCGTATCCTCAGTGCCACATTTGTCCTCTTGCAAAACAATCACATGCTGCAAAAAGTAAAAACTATGCTAGCAATGCTTTTTCACTGATTCACATTGATGTTTGGGGACCATATTATACTCCACATTGTGATAGTTTTCAATTCTTTCTTACGATTGTAGATGATTATTACCATGCTACATGGGATTTCCTCATGCAATCAAAGAGTTGAGTTTTCCTTCATCTGAAAATGTTTCTCTCCCTATCTTTATATCCAGAAATAGTTTGGAAAATTTGTTCAAATGATTCAAATTGATAATAGAAGAGAATTCTTCAATAGTGAATGCAAACCCCTATTCTCTTCTCATGGAATCCTTCATGAGAGTTCTTATATGTACACCATGTAGCAAGATGGGATACTTGAGGGTAAACACCATCACCTGTTAGGATTCACACGTGTTCTTAAGTTCCAAGCTTCCATTCCAAAAACTTTTCGAGAGATTGTGTGGTCGTAGCAACTTAATTAATCAATCACATGCTAACTCATGTTCTTGACGAGCAAACTCCATTTGAGTTACTTTTTTGGAAGAAACCAAAACTTCATCACTTGAGAGTCTTTTGTTGCTTGTGTTATGTCACCCCTTTAGGACCTCAAGATAAAATGGGTCATTGAGCTTATTGATGCATATTTATGGGATATTGTGTTTACAAACCATCCACAAATGATTTTCTTTTTTGTAAGTGGGGGTATTATTTTCAATGAGGATAAATTTCCTTTTCATGATGAGGCATCTTTTGCTGAAAATTCTGTCACAACAACATCTTCTCATCGATTTTTATATGAAGATGATTTATATAGTGTCAATATATCTTCATTGCACCTCTAGATGGTTTGGTGTTTAATTCCGGCATTAGTACCAATATCTGATGAGATTCCTAATGCCATGATAGCTTCGAACAACTCTATTGAGGATCCATTTGTGCTAATTGAAGAGATTTCCGATTAGTCTTCAACATAATTTCCTTTAAAACATATCATTCTTGATCAATTATCTTTTGTGCCTCAACATGATCCACCACAACACTTAGGTCTATTACTCATCCATCCACCTATACTAAAAATTATGTCTGTGCAGCTTTGAATTCACCAGGTACCCATTATCCTATTTCCTCCTACATTTCCTTTTGTCAGCTATCATCAAAATATATGTGTTGTATTAGCCGCATATCGAAGGATCAACGATGATCTTCTTATAGTGAGACAGTTAGTGACCCATGTTGGCAATGGGCTATGGAAGAAGAATTGCATGCCTTGATGGAAAATCAAACGTGGGACATTGTACCACTACCACCTCATTGCAAATTGATCGGCTGCAAGTAGGTATACAAGATCAAATACAAAGCAAATGGGTTCGTTGAATGTTACAAGGCTCGATTAGTGGTCAAAGGTTTCACACAACAATAAGGTTTTGATTACCTCGAGACATTCTCACTAGTAGCAAAGAATGTCACCATTCGATCCTTCTTATTGATTACCACCTTTCATGATTGGCCACCACATCAAATGGATGCTCATAATGCATTCCTCCATAGTGATTTGGATGAAGAAATATATATGGATCTTTCATAGGGTTTACAGAAACAAGGGGAGTCTAAGATATGTTGTTTCTATAATTCCCTTTATGATCTCAAACAGGCTTCCCAATAGTGGTATGCCAAGTTTACCAATGCACTTACTGCTGTAGGATTCAAGTAATCTAGGCATGATTATGCTCTATTCATATGGACAAGAGTTAATATCATTTATCTATTTGATGATATATGTTGATGACATACTTATTATGGGAATTGATGAGTCTACCATATAAGGTCTTAAAGAATATATACATTCCACTTTTCACATTAAAGATTTAGGATAACCTAAATATTTTTTTTAATTGAAATTGCCCTATTAGACCAAAGAATCTCCCTTGGCCAACGAAAATTAGTACTGGGAATCATATCAAAAGCAAGTTTGTTAGTATGCAAACTGGCTATTATTCCTATTGAGCAAAATGCAAAGTTAACCAAGGTTGATCATGATGAGGATTTATTATCTCCCTATGATGATCTGTTGCTCAATGATCCATCAAGCTATCAAAGACTCATTAGAAAGCTTATTTATCTCACCATGATTAGACCTGATATATGTTGTGCAATACTCACACTTAGTGAATTCATGCATATCTTGAAATAGTCCCATATGAATGTTGCTCTTAAGATTGTGAAGTTCTTGAAGAAATGCTTAGGACTTGAGATACTTTTTTCTCGAAAGTGTAACATGGAGATGGCAGCCTATTATGACACGGATTGTGCGACTTGTCCTATAAGCGGAAGGTCCATCACTAATTTCTACATTAAACATGGGGAATTGGTACTTTCATGGAAAACAAAGATAAAATCCACTATGCCCTTATCATTAACCAAAGCTGAGTATTGAGCCATGGGTAAAACTATTTGTGAAATAGTGTGAATACGAGGCCTACTTTTGGACCTTGGGGTTCAAGTAAAAGGACCAACCTTGCTATTTTGTGACAATGATGTGACACTCAAAACTCGTGGCACTCAAATTTGTTGCAAATCCCATAGTACATGAAAGAGCAAAGCACATAGAGGTTAATTGTCATTTCACTTGCAACAAGATTGAAGACAAAAGGAATCGGAACCATAGAGCAACCTGCGGACATCTTTATTGAGCCCTTATATAAAAGATAACATGCATATCTATTAAACAAGGTAGGCGTCTTGGATATATACAAGCCGCTAGCTTGAGGGGGAATGTTGGAAGCTATGCTTGAAATATGGCAAACTTGTGCAGTAGTACTTTGAATCAATCTGAGATTGTAATTGATTGATGGATCAATCTAGGATTTGAATTGATTTCTTTTTTATTCTCTTAGGAAATATTCTTTCCTTTATTATGTACACTTTGTATTGCACATTGGACATCGTACATTGAGAATATAATGAATGAAGTGTCCAGAATACAAGCTTCTTTTTCACACTATCTTTTGACTTGTGTTAGTTGGGAAATGGAGGATCTGAAAGTTGTCTTGGTTTCTTGTGCAGCTGTTATTGTTGATGGTGTACAATTGGATTCCTTCAAATGCTTTGGGGTGTAACGTGGTTTCCCCTAGATGCTCTAGTGATGTTGGATGGGTGCAAAATTGTAACATCCCCAAGTTCAATCTCTATTTTGGCCTTGACTAGTAGGCCAAAGCCTGATACGTTGAGGGTGAGACTAGGCCATGAGCTGACCCAATAATCGGTCATGAGCCGATTAGCCCATTTAGGAATTGGCAACCAAGGGATTGATCCTAGTGTGTTCGACCATGGAAAGGTTATTTGACCATAAAGATCGATTGTGGGACGATCACATACCATCATGGATCGACAGATGGTCATGGCTCGATTCCATCCGGTCATCGCATCGGTTGCGGGTAATTTTATTCGGTCATTATGCTGGTCATAGACGACCATGAACTAATCCCATGCGACCGTGAGTTGATATGAATCAATCGATTCCACACGATTACATGAAAATTGATAATCGACCATGGATTGAATAAACTCAACATGGTTCAATTTTGGACTGACCAGGACTTGTGGTGCAAAACCTTGGACTAGTCATACGATTGACTACAAGATTAGTCGATTGGCCCAAGGATTAATCATATGACTGGCTAAGTAAAATTGACTCGCGGGCTGCCCACAAACCAACCAAAGGATCAACCGATAGGGCCAAGACCTAGCTAGCAAACCAGCTGTGACCCCTTTTCTCGATAAAAGGGATTTTGAACTCGGTTTGGCCAATCAAGCTAGGTTGCGTCTAGCTTTGTTTGAGCATGGCTTAGGCATGAACCTCGGGCCAAATAAGGTTGTCAATAGCGATCAAACTCGATTAACCCCTACCTAATGACAAGACTTCTAAAACTTAGATACTTTCCCAAGGTGCATTTAATGCCTTTGGCTTGTAGTTAATTAGTGCACATTGACTAACGGTGGACACTTGGCATGAAAGGTTCTTGTCTTGGAAGACGAGTTTGAAACTTTGACTTTGGCTCATTAATGAGAAGGACACCTAAGCCTAATTAGGAGATCTTGAAGGCCAAGAAAATGGCTTTTAGTTATTTAATGCCAAGATGAAGTGTCCAAGCTAATCTAGGATCTAGTTGAAAACTTAGGAAATAAGAATGCCTGACAATTAATGCTTCTTGACCAAGTGGGATGCCTCATTTTCCCAACTAAGATTGCCACCTTTGATTTTTGAAATTACTAGACCTCCATTATTTGTCAATTTTACACAGATTTTTTGTGGTGCGAATTTAAAGAAACTTCATTCATAAAAGTTGTTCTAAATATCTTGATCTAAAACATACTTAAATTTCATATTTTTCCTGATATGAAATGGTAGAGACAAAGGCCCAATCATTCATCGTCTGGAGCCTGTCCCGTGTAGTGAAAATGGTGACCAAGTTGCATTCTCGAATTTTATAAAAATTTTCCTTTCAAATTTAACCATGCTTCCTTCATAAAAGTTATAAAGGACATATATTTCCACAACATATAAAAAATTTCAAAGAGTTTTGTGAAAATTTAAGTTTCAAAATGAGTCTCTCTCTTTGACTATTGAATCTACTTGACGGACGAATATTTGGGTTATGTTCAATGATTTTTTTTTGCTCTTTACATAGCATGAATTTGACTTGGCTTCCTTCATAAAAAAAATGTTATTTAAGGCATTTTCTACAACATATTAAAATTTCATAAGTTTTTGATTCTGTTTGATAAGGTAAAGATATTAATTTCATAAATTATTCAAAACTGTTTTTCTCACTCAGGTTGTATGAATCACACCCAAGCCTGAACTCAAGTCTTTAAATACCATGTTGAGGTGTCCCAAGCTGCCAAGCTAAAGCCCTATCCTACTTTGAGACTTGATGACCAAGTTACATTGCATTTAATGCTTCTTGACTTAGAGAGGAAGTCTTGACTTTTAAGGCTTGGAGAACAAGTTAGGATTGCCTATAAATAGGGGAGGGGCATCCCTCCCTCATTCCCACAACACACCACTTTCTTTCCCTCTCTTCCTATTAAAGTTTGGCCCTTCTTCCCTAGAAATTCTTGTCACCGCCCTTGTTGCCGTGCTTGTCGTCATCGCCAATTCAAGGTTATCAACTTCGAAAGGGTAAGTAAAACTTACTAATATTTGGTTAGGACATTGTGTTACACTCTTCCGAGCGTGTGACGAGTCCATGACTGAAGTCGATTGACTTGTTGTTGCTTGAAGTTCGGTTGTATTTGCTTGGATTAGTTTAGACCTTGTTCCTTGATTGAGTTCGATCCTTGTTTGATGAGCTTTGGCTTGTGCTTTGGTTTGAGTTGCTTGGAAGAAGCTCGATTTGTGTGTTTATTTGATATGTTGGCTTTTGCTTTGACTCAAATCAATTTGAAAAGCATTTTTGTTAAAGTTTGCTATTTCCTTACAAAACTATTTCCAACAGCTTTCATAAGTGTATGTTCTAGTTCACACCTCGAGCTCCGAAAAAGGTTTTTGTTGGCCTTGACATATGTGGGATCATGACGGATCTGTCCTCTCTTAGTCTTGGTGCAATATCAAGGCGTATCATTCCCAAGCCACCTTTGATACTAGGTTGGTGAACATATCACAACAAGCTAGTCCTTTCATGGTCTTAGTGCGGTATTGAGACGTATTGCTCCTGAGCCAAGTATGGTACTAAGTTGGTGAACATGTCATGTCGGGACGGTCCTATTATGGTCTTGGTGCGATATCGAGATATATCGTTCTTAAGCTAAGTTGGGTACTAGATCGATGCTCAAATGTGTTGGATCAAGTTGTGATCCTTGATTTGTGCTTGGCATGCTTAACGTCTCGATTTTGGTAAATCATTTCACATACTCATCCATGGCATGCCTTTGGGCCCTTGAACTAAAAGTGAAGATAAGAACCGGATCATGATGCTTGATGCATGGTCACACGATGGACTAATTTCTAGTTGTTGACCCATGGATTTTGACAACGTTGACCAACAAACTCATTGTCAGAGGACTACTATCACCCTTGGATTAGGTGAGGTTGCCTGATTAAGTTTGGATACTCGACGAATGCATAGTCAAAGGACCACTGTCACCCTTGGATTAGAGAACATTGCTCGATGGATTTTGGATGCTTAGTGGATTCTGGAAGAGTCGATGGATTTCGGCTGTTAATGAATAAACCTCATGTGCATGAGTTCCTCACATTATGAAAGGGATTTTGATTATACTTGCATATTATTGAGTGAGACGTAAGTTCTTTATGTTGTGGGTGAATATTGGTTTATGCTTGCATACTGTTAATTGAGGGTTTCTCATGTTTCATCCAAGACAAAATTTTTGTTTTGCTATTAATCTATCATCGACTAATGTTTTGGATGAGTTATATGCTTGTTGATAGGCGAGGCACCCTCCTATCCATAAATTAGTGGGTTTTACTTGCTGAGTCTATGACTCACCCCCTTATTTTTTTTTCTAGAATTGTAGGCATTAAGGTCTTCCACTAGTGCTAGAGTTGCAATCTTGCTAGAGGAGGTAAGGTTTACCCAGTCTTTAGAGCGTAAAAAATGTAGTGGTTGTAAATATAACGGCCCACAACAAAAAGACTTGTAAATATAACTTATGTAATTGTATATTTACATGCGGTTGTTTTCCTGGAAATTTATTGTTGTCTGGGTGTTGTTTGTAACGCTTCCACATGTGCTTAATGAAAAGATAAAAAGAATGAGATAGCGATGTGCTTAGGACATTGCAAAAATAACCCCTGCTGCTCATGACCTTAGGGATGGAGTAGGGGTCATGACAGAAATACCTAGGGGATAACAAGATTCCCCGAATGATTATGGCAATATGAAATCATATTGAATATGACTTTAATTTTTCTGAATTGAATTACTAATCATCTGTTTGGAAAAGTTATTACTTGTATTAGTTTGTCATGTATTTTGGAAAAGTTCTCAGGTAAGTTTTTTTTGGTAAAGGTAAGAGAGTTCTCAGGTAAGTTGATGTCCATGTGAGTTACTAAATTTCTATTAGGGCTATCTTTATTAGTATAGTGATTGATTTGTGAAGTATAGATTGGTGGACCTTTTGCTTGTTGGGTTGTGACTCATTGATTATTGACTTCATATTTTCAGATCAATAGAATGTTGATCTCACCTGCCTCTTCGATTCTCACGACCTCAACTCCATCTCTAGGGTTGTGAGAGACAGGCGTTATTTTTGCTACGTCCTAGGCTCATCGATGTCCTGATTTTTTTTTTTTGGTGCTGGAGGAACCGCTACTGGGCCGACAGCCGTTCCCGTAAACCCCCAGGCGACGCTAGCAGGGAAACCACCACCCCGACGTCACGCTTAAGTCACCATGTAGTAGCTAGACTGATTCTTTTTATCTTATTATCATGCACATGTAGAAACGTGAACAATTAACTTCCCGGACAAACAATGGCTGGAAGATTGTGACATACATCAAGTAGAACACATTCATTTATATTATAATAGTACTTTTACAAGTCCTTTCTCTATGGGCCCTCTTTTCTTTTTACATCATAGTACACGTTTTTCACATAGGCCAAGGGAAATCATATCTCTTCTAGCGTGATTGCAGCTCCCAAAACTGATGTGAGACTTTCATGCCTACAAGACTGAAAGATGAAGGATGAGTTTTGGGGAAACTCAGTAAGTAAAACTCCTAGTTCTCTACTAGGAAAGCATCTCATCATCGTTAAAGCCTAGCAAGTACAACACTAGCAAACAGTGTCGATGGTAGATCAATAGCAAACTTCTTGCTACCCTTGACTACATGCAAAGATGAGGGATGAGTTTTAGGGAAACTCAGTAAGTAAAACTCTTAGTTCTCTACTAGGAAAGCATCTCATGATTGTTAAAACCTAGCAAGTACAACACTCACAAACAGTGTCGATGGTAGATCAATAGCAAACTTCTTGCTACCCTTGACTACATGCAAATGTCCATCGCAACATGCTTCAGTGCATACTTACCTTTGGCTTATCAATAAATATATCAACATATCATAGTTATGCATATACCATCACTTATGCAAATTCCTTTTTCCTCTTTAAGTGCATGTGTAAATGCATCATACAAGCTAGTTCTTATCCTTTCTCTTAGTCGACACATGCATGGCCCAAAGGTGTGCTCATTCATTCATGTGTGTCATGAGTTTCTTATACTTCATTGGCAAATATGTCAGGAACGATCTTTGGTCCGTAACTTGAATCAATCACTTAACGTTGATCCCCACATCGGACAAGGCTCGTAAACAGTATGTGTCAATACCGATCCAAGACTTTGAGGCTTGGGTACACCTTTCTTTAATGATGATCCTAAGCTTGATGGATCTCAGCTTCAACCCGATGTGAACACATATGCATCAAGAATGACCCTTAGCTTGTGGTTTGATTCAACGCCAAAGCACAAAATCCCCGCGTCCATTTGGACTATGGAAATGGCATGCTTGGTGCCTTATCCAGACCTCTTGGATTTGGGCGATCCCCATACCAATCAAGGCATAAGATCGACATGCCTCAATGTCGATTCAGGACCTTGTGGCCTTAGGCAACCCTTGCACCTAGCGAGATTTGGACTCGGCATCCAATTTATACTGAAATCAATGCTTTATGGCTTAAGTGATTTTGTCCTGTGATGAACTCAACTTGGACAAATCTCAGCCTCATTTTGAGCGTGAACAACTCAAGCACACATTTAAGCACAAATATGAGCAAAACCATACAAAAGATCCAACATCCTACCCATGGCTTGATGGGTGAGCACTTAACTAGACTCGAAAATGGAGACTACCACCCTAGAGGAGACTTAGGGATCCTACTTACCTGGATGAACCGCACTAGCTTAAATGACTTGGTGAGGGGCAATGGTGCAAGGTCGAGAGAAATGAGGAAGAGGAGGAGGGTAGGCGTTGATGGCAAAATGGGCTAAAGTGGTGGAAATGAATGGGAGCTCCTCCTATTAATAGGCACCAAGCTCATCATTACTCATTCAAGCAATCCAATCACGTTTCTTAGTTTGGCACAGCTATGGCATCAAAGTGGCAAGCCTATTTTGCAATGTGGCATATCTAGGGTCCTAAGAGAACACTTCCATCTTTTTATTAATCATCTATTGGCTTGCTCTCCAAGGCTTAATTTAGGCTCATGATGTGCCTATGGTCCTAAGAGACACATAAGCCCATTTGATGCCTAATGTCCTCTTCTAATTGGTTGGCTCTTGCGTTATTCACCGAGGCTATATTTTAGGGTCATTATAACCTAAGATTCTGAAGGACACTTAAGCATGAATTACCAACTTCTTCTCCAAGGCAAATCTTAAGTCATCATGACCAAATCTTCAAGTGGACACCTAGGCTTATGAGGTAGAGATCTAACGGCCTAACTTAATCATTTGAAGGTTTGTTTGTCTCCTTTTTATTGGGCCACTTGTATCTCGCATTTAATGAGCATTTAATGAAGTTTAATGATGATGGCATTGTAGGTTGCCAACTCGGCATCTAGATTCTTGGGTCATTAATGATGGTTCAGTGTATCATTCTTTGATTGGTTCACATGTGTGCTGCCTTTTCTAGAACTTCCAATATATTTTTGACCTCCATCATGACCTTTGAAAAGTCAAGGGACACCTCATCCTCGTTCATTTAATGAATGTATTCTAGAATTTTCTCTACTTTATTCTTTCCTTCCTAAAGAAGGTGGTCTAGAGAATTCTATCATTCAAGTTGATTCCAAGGCTGGAGAAGAGATCATTAGGTACACCTCAAAAAACCGAATCACGTACAACCAAGGTTTGGCCATCACGCCCAATGCTCGCCTGAATCGTTCCTTTAGATGGTCGGTCGGCAAAAATGGTGAGATGTCCTTCATTCAGTTCAAGGCCAATCTTAAAGCTATTCATAGCCCAACACTAATCCAAGGCACTCATGGACCTTAAAATTAGTGGTGGAATAGTCGGGTCTATCCCTAGGCTCATTTCGATCGGCACCTGATCCACCCGTATGGTTCATAGTCGGTGCATTACCAATCCATTATCGAACATCACCAATTCAAGATTTGTTTCCGATCACTAAGAATTAAATATGGAATGATGCATTTTTGGTTGGAAGGCGATCATATTTGATCAAGTTGGATCGTCTGTGTATTGGTGCATAGTCTAGCAAAATCACTTGTGGCCGGGCACTGCGATCAGTTGTGACCATCCGCCAAAGCAAAATCATCTCGTGATCAATTCTCATGATCCAAAAGTCATCTTATGAGTTGGTGATCCTATTAAATCAGTATAGTCGGTAGAAATTCACGACTAACACCTCGACTAGTTTGAGACTAATTGATCAGTTGGTCGATCGGTCTATAACCGATCCGTGATTCCTTGTTGATCAAACCGATCGATCCATGGCCAATGGCCCATGATCGATCCTTTTTGGACCTTTTGGCCAATCCTTACGGGATCAAAATCGAGGGTGTTACATCGATGGTCTATTATCGATTGTTAGTAGACTTCACATGGGAAGAAGACAAGTTCGTAGACCTCGGTTTTCTAGATAATATTTTTATTCGGATTAAATCTCACATGGTCATTGATGTGGGCCCCTAACGGGGTAGGTCACCCTTGGGTTCATTGGGATGTACGCCCGTGTCAACAGGCGCATGATGGATACACTCTGATTGTTGTTCGATGGGCCAAGAAATGGAGGTAGCTCGGCAGCATAGAAGGGAGGTAGGAGGGAAGCAGAATTTTGGAGTTATGAGGATTTTGACAATGTCAAGGGCTAGGGTTAGGTGACACATGTGCAGTTAGGTGGAGATGGGTGACGGACATATAGTCTAATGTAATTAGTAGTACTAACTTTTTGAATTTCTCAATGCACCCCACTTGTCGTCTAATGTACATAAATAAATAAATAAATAAATAAATAAATAAATAAATATCACCACCTTAGTGGCCACGATGGTTTGGGCTCTCTTCCCCTCACAAAGGGGAGGAGTTCAAATCTCCTCACGGTTACTTGGGGTCTTAAGTGGGACGCTGGGGGTGGTGGGTCCTCCTGTTTATGTGTCCCCCTAAGTTTACTCGCTGGCTGCCGGCTGTACGGGGTTCCTGGGTCACCAAAAAAATAAAAATAAATAAATAAATAAATAAATAAATAAATGAAGTTGCCATGTTTATAGAAAATCACATATACCCCATAATTACTTTAGTAAAACAAGGAAGATGTTGGTGTTAGTAGTTCTATAGTAGTCACGAGGTGTTGGGGTCGTCACACAAGGCTTGCAAGGTTGACCCTTGCTAGATCTCAGTAAGGTGACCTCATTAGCCTCTAGCAACCTTGCCTGTGCAAGTATGAGCCTTGTTCGATGGGAGAGGTCGAGCCTGGCTAGCCCTTGCTTATAGCTTGTCGCCAAAATTGACTAGGTGGATTACATTGGCAAATTATAAAAAATGTTTAAGATTAAATTAGCCCAATTAAAAGGTTTAGAGTTGAATTGGCATAATTATAATAGGCCCAAAACTTTTTTGGTAAATTTCCTTGAAAATTGGGATGCCATTATTTTACATAATGAAACAAATCTTAATGGGATTGTCAAACATATTAGGCATGCTAGTAAACATAATAATCACTGGTAATAGTTGGCCTTTATTCAAAATTTTCATAAGTTATTGTAGAAAAATAACATAAGGACTAGTTTTAACATTCGAACAAAGTACAAGAACTAAAATTGGATAGTTGTAACTAGGGGTGTGCAAAGGAATCGAAACTACCTAGACCACTCAGAACCGGATTGAACTGCCCAAGAACTAGTGATTCCTAAGCTTGGTTCCAATTTATTGGAATTGGTGGACATTGGTCCGGTTCCCAGTTCCAACTATGGAACCGCCCACCGATTGGGCCAATCATATATATAATATAATATTAAAATTTTAATTTAAAAAATGGAAAATCACTAGTATTTATGTTAGGTATCGCCCTAACAAGTTTGGTGAGTGTGCTCTCTTACTTCCACACTTCCTAACATACTAATATTGTTGGTTCATTGGCACTAATTAGGAGTGTCTTTGATGAGGTGATTTCATTGTGTAATTTTTTGTTGCATATTATAGTGCTGACGTGTGAAATTTTGTGGACCAGTTCCATGGACCCACCCTTGAATTGGATTGGACTGATAGTCTAGTTCTTGGGTAGATCCATGGAAATTGGCAATTCCTGATTCTAATTTTTCGGAGCCAGTCTTTAGTGGGCGGTTCTTGGATCTAAGATGGGAACCGTCCACTCAGACCATGCTCACCCCTAGTCGTAATAGTATGAGGACCAAAAATGCAACTTTTTTAGAAGTCTATAGTGTGTTGACTTGCTTATGCTACTACATCAGCAATCTTGTCCACATTTTGATGGAAAAATTGAATTTTCTCCTTAAATTGCTGCCGGAGATAAGTTACAAGGGAAAATTTGTTACAAAAGTAGTATAAATTTTATAATTCAATTTGAGTAATAATAGGAGGACGGGTTTTGTAATGTCCCTAATTATCAAATAAAGGTTGAGGATTTGGTTTTAGGTTCTTATTTGAATTGGATTTGCTCTTATATTTGAGCAAAAATTGAGTTTTCATTTCATAACAAACTCGCATACTCCATAATAAATAAATAAAAAAAACCCATCTTATATCAATTGATTATAGTCGAAATAACTCTCAATTTTGGGAGAAATTGCTATGGTTCGAAATTCCGGCGATCACAAGCTGTCATTGGTGAACTTAAGACTCGATTGCACGAATTTTAAAAAGCTTAGGAGCTTGAAATGTTAAGAACTTAATTGCATTTGTACAATTAATACTTCTAGAACTTTTGGTGTGATTTTTCCGTAAAGTTACCATACTGACGTGTGAAGTCCAAGTAAGGCGCGAAATATGCCAGATCGCCATCAAAGTAAAATAAAATTCTAAAGGATAGTAGTTTCCTTTCCCTCGTTGGGAATCCAGCTAGTTGTTTCTCCGTAACTGGTCCATTAGGTTAGCAGGCATTCTCTCTCTGTTTCGGAAAGAAATCCGACTGAGGAAAGAATAAGAAGTCGCTTCAGAAGCCGCAGCCTAAGATCTTTGCTCTATTATTGCGTCAGCATTGCTGTTGCAACTTTATTTGTTAGATGGGCTGTCCATGGCGGCCATAGTGTCGGAACCTGGGCTTGTCACCCTTTGTAGTTTGTAAGGTTGTTCATTTTGACTTGGACGTGTGCAGCTTGTCGTGAAAACATAGTACGGCTACTCTGCACAAACGCTTCGATTCCCAGAAACCGATTGGCAAATGATATTAAGATGAAATGAACATGTCGACAAGCATTAACGAGCATTTCTTTCTATTTTTATGTGTTTCTTCCTCAACCGATCTCCATGGAAAGAAGGTATTCCTTGGCCCCCCAGTCTGTGTTCCAAATTCATATCCTCTTCCGCTTCTCTTTCTCTTGTTGCTCCAAGTTCATATAAATGCCCCTCCGCCATTTCCTCTCTACTTCTCACCTCTCCGCATTCCCCGTGCCTTAATCCCCCCCTATTGTGTGGCCCGAGTACCTTGTTGCTTCCTTTCATGTCCTTAGCTTTCCCATGTAAAGCCCATAACGTCGGCCTCAAGCACTTCCAGCCCAGCTTGCTCGCGATGGTCACATCTTCTGCCCCGTTGATCCATGTCTGACCTCATCATGCGTCTGACATTGTTCGCGCTCGATTGTGTAGTCGCTTTAGCAACATAGATCACTTGCTTTACCTACAGGCAGGATCCACACCCACTTTGACGAGCTCATAATATTTCTATTAATTCAACGCCCCTTGCCCACTCTCCGTGCTCTATAATTGGCTTCAATCACCCGGGCCTTCTAGCTTGTGTCACATCCTCTCAAGCCCGAATTCACATCCAGCTTTCCTCACATCCTCCAAGAGCCAAATTGCAAGATAATCACGTCCACTAGTTTGACAAATATACATTATGGCTGTTATGTTTGGTGAGATCTTTAAGATTAAAGACGTGGGTCATGCCAATATCTTTCGGTAGATTAAAAACATATTTACTTGAGTTGATTTTCTTCAGAACTTTAAATTGGCGAGCACTCTTCTAATGGAGTATTTCTTTTAATGCACCCTTTAGGAAAATGTTTAGGTCTGATATCTCTTTGAGTAAAATCAAGAAGTCCGCTAACGTCAGCTTGAGCTTATTCCCTTACTTAGCACAAATATACATTATGGCTGTTATGTTTGGTGAGATCTTTAAGATTAAAGACGTGGGTCATGCCAATATCTTTCGGTAGATTAAAAACATATTTACTTGAGTTGATTTTCTTCAGAACTTTAAATTGGCGAGCACTCTTCTAATGGAGTATTTCTTTTAATGCACCCTTTAGGAAAATGTTTAGGTCTGATATCTCTTTGAGTAAAATCAAGAAGTCCGCTAACGTCAGCTTGAGCTTATTCCCTTACTTAGCACAAACTTCCTTCGAACTTTATCATGAATCTCCTTTAGAAATAAGGTAAAATTGCAAATGAAAAGTGCTTAATTAGGTCAGAACTCCTTTTCATAAGTTGGATATTTTTACCTTCGTTAATTCAACTTTTCACCGAAGCACGCAATATGGTCACCCTCTTGGGTCTTGACTAAGTGCGCCTCCAACACCAACATTAGATGCATCACAAGCACTTCAAACATCTTGGAGAAGTCTGGAAAGTGTAAATCAGGGGCTGTGACCAGCCTAGTCTTTACTTCTTCAAATTCCCTCTCGGCCGATTTTGTCAATGTGAAGTCTCCTCTCTTCATGCAATTGGTAATAATAGGTGCCATGAAAGTGCTGAAATCTTTGATGTAGCATTTACAGACTGAAGCCAAACCATGAAAATGACGATCTTCATGCCACGAAGTAGAAAAGGGCTCGTCTTTGATTGCTTTGTCTTGTTTTGAAGGGATCAACTTTCATTCCTTCAGAATAAATAACAAAATCCTAAGAAGTAGCTCGAGAAGTCACAAAAGACATTTCTTCAAGTTTACACACAGCTTTTCTTGGCTAGGAACCCTCGTACTTCTTTGGCCATGCAGATCAGGAAATAAGCAACAAGAAAAAGTAAGCTATAAAAGGCTGAAACACTTGCGTTATAAACAGGTGAATGAAATTGCAATAATTCGAGGTCTTAAACACGTGATATAACTGCATGCCCCATTCAAGACTAGATTATACTATTTCAGGTTCAAACGTCTTAAACGAGTGAATATTATCTGAGCGCTACGTATCAAATCAAAATCACAATAATTGGGTTGGCAATACGGTTGTGTACCAGCACATGTTTAGGTGGTAGCTGTTGTCGTCACAGCCAATGATGTCCGACCTCTGTTACAACCGAAAACACAGGAGTTCGGGTACATGATGGCTGACTGTGGTTAATTCTGCCAATAGTTTAATTCACGAGAGAGAGGTGCTTATTTCTGCCAATCATTTAATTCACGAGAGAGAGGTGGTTATTTCGGCCAATCATTTAATTCATGAGAGAGAGAGACGGAGAGAGAGAGAGAGAGAGAGAGAGAGAGATGAAGAGATGGCAGGACTTCAAATTGATAGGTCCTACGGAGGTGTTTCTGCATTGAATATATATATGTAATGCTAGATCAGTCCTGTATATGTTCGGTACCGGTGGGTTCTCATTATTTAGCTTCCAACCCAGATGAATAGTAAAAGGGAAAAGGCCGGAGAAAGGTAAGAGTTGGAGTCATCTTTGCATTGGTAAATTTCAGCTTGTGACCACATCACTTGCGGCACCTTGTCGGTCCATAATATTCTGCAAGAGTGGCCCCCGCCCGCGTGGCAGAGACTCAACGGCCTTCTTAAATGAATCAGTCATACTCTAGGTTCATTTTGTCTTTCTAGAGAAGGAAAAAGGATGAAGAGGAAGAAAAAGAAAGCTTCTGAAAACCTAATAGACAGGCTGGTTTAGTTTATCTTGTTGATGAAAATTGAGTACTTCATCGTCGTTCGAGCCAAGTAGTTTGCCACCGTTATTTGAGCGTTCAGTTTCCAGAATGGTAAGCTAATAATAATGAGCATCCTCTGTCCATGTAGATATAAAAGAAAGAGTTGAACAGCTGATGGTGTTTGAAGATCAATATGGGTGGACCCATTTTGCTTATATGGTGCTAGCTGCCCTATGAACGTGCTCAAGAAGAGACCGTATATAGAGAAAGATGGACAGGAATGAATGCCGACATTGGTTGTTGAGTCGAGGTGGAGTGCACGACTCCGTGGCAGTAAGAAAAACCATGACGATGCACTTGCATTTCTCTTGTCCTCTTTTTGAGTTCTATATAGAAAAGACTAGCTGATTTTAGGGTTAGCTAGTGGCTTTTATGAACTCCTGCTTGGGTGAAAAGAAGTATCCATCACTAACTCGTTTTCAAGTCCCTCGTTTAAGTTCGCAAATCAAAGAAATTGTTTGGTTAGTCTTAAAATTAATGTACGGATGCTAATTCATTTTTAAACCTTTTAATTTTGGAGTTTATTTTAAACATTTGCACAAAAGTCTAATGTAATCATCGCGATCCATTTTTACTAAAATTGCTGATGTGACGATGTGCTATGTAGGATGGCTAGTAATAAATGAACTATCACTATAATAATTTTTGATGAAAATTGATTGGAAATTATTAGAGTGACATATCTATTAGAGAACTCGTATATGGCAATCAAAACACATTTAGGATGTATTATGATTCAAGATACCGACATAGTTTAGAGGGATAATTATTGTCTGGACTAGTATTTACATGGATTGGGTCCATCATTAGAGTAGATCATGTGGACATCACATGTAGTCCTCATATGAACAATGGTTGTAATCAGTTCATTCTAGAGTTTGTTAATTTATTGATGGTAGGTGTAAGTCTTGCACGAATCCTGCCTGATGAACCCAAACACATGTTGGCCATTGATCATGTGAGGCCCACTTTTGAGGCCTAAATGATCAACAGATTGACACCTTTCGATAATGACTTGATTGGCCCCTTTCAAACCAGTTTTATTTTAAGGCGAAGGGCTTCTGATAATGTGACCATGGCCCCAGGAACCATCCGACTTCATGAACTCCACCATCAGGGAAAATTGACTCGAAAATGGCGTATGATAAAAAGGAATATAGGGTTTCATTAACCGATTCTCCATCCTTTCAACATCTCAAATAATTGAATTAAATTATCTCCGTCCTTTCAATATCTCCAATAATCGAATTAAACTAACCACAAGTTGCATTTCCAAGACGTTCTCGTTGTCCTTAATAGTGACACGATCGGCTCTATTTAGCCATCTTGCAGGCTTGGATAAGGATTACCTTTCCTCTTTTGTCTCCACTAGAAGAGGTAGTCTGTCCAAATTGCCTTTCTTTTATCTGAAAATTTTATTATTCTTATTGGATCGATTTATTTCTTTTTTTTAGATTCATAATTTAAAAATCAATTAGAATTTTATTGCTAGTTCACTGTTTGGATTGCGTCATGCAATAGAATTACTTTTTTTTATTTTATTCTAATTGTATCTACATATCCCAATTTTTTTTAGGTTGCTAACTTAATGGGAGAGTACTCGACTTTTAAGTTCAGGTGTGCATGGAATCTCTTGTCTCATTGAAGATCAATACCATGTTGATCACCGGAAACCTATCGAAGGTGCAGCTTTCGATAGGGATAAATAAGACGTTGACTTCTATTCTTTATCGGTCCCCAAAACTTTAATTTCGGCCGACTGAAAGCCAAGGAGCATATTCACATCACGGGGCCGAAACGTTAGTTGACTTGACATTCGAGTTGCCAACTTTGACACGCCACCTAAAAGTGTGAATGCATCGTTTCATTCGTACCTCCACACGGAGCGGCAGATCCAAGATCTTTTAGATTAGACCAACTACACAAAATATTCGAGCAAGAAGTTGATGGGACGCGAAATATTGAAAAATTATTAGAAAAATGCTTTACAAGTTTGTTTTACAATTAGAAATATATCAATGGTGATTTATTATTTCAATGAACCATTTCTTCGGACAAAAGAAGATTATGTAAACATTCATTCGAAATCTCACTTAATTGGATTCCATTATGGAAGACATAATTTTTTATGAAGAATTTGTTAAGATATATGTGATCCATGCATCTCATATCATGAAAAATGAATACAAATTTTATGACTACTATTTAGTATCGACAATAGATCTGAAAAAGTATCTAAAAATATTCAATTTAGATATATTCAAACATGAGAATCTTAACCACCTATGATTCCATAGACATTCTTTTCCTTTCTTCTTAGACTCTATAAGATCAAGTAATCCTGAGACATAACATAGCCATCCCCCGACTAAATAAAGTTTCAAGGGAACTCTTTGGTGTTTCTCTTACCTTAGAATAATCAAGTAGTCACTCTCTCCACGGGAAAAGAATGATGGACCACAATGTGGCCACGATTTAGATGGCCCCAGCAACCGAAACGCGAGACATGGCTGCTGTCCATAGCATACCACGTTGCGATAATGTACAAAAACAACATCATAGTCCATAAGAATTACTCGACCATAGTGCAAATTTACTCAATCATTACACTTATGACGTCATCTTACAGTTGAATGACGTACTTCTCTCTCATGCTTTTTCTCGCTATAATTAACGAAAGAGTGCGAACTGCTGGGGACTGACATACGAACAAAGCACAAGACATTACTAGCACGACTAGCAGATACTAAAAGGGATTGACATATATTAAGGTGACACGCTCTTTTGTCTTCCCCTTATGCTTTGTGAGGGTGAAGCCGGACCGGGAGACCCTTCGCCGGCATAGGCATCGGGTCGACGATGATCTTCTCGTCTGCGAGCAGCTTCTCCCACTTGAACCTCTTGACCAGGTTGTGCATGAACACGAGTATCTCCAAACGAGCGTACTCCTTTCCGGGGCACATTCTGGGCCCTCCCCCGAATGGGACGTAGGTGTACGGCGCGGGCCCCTTCCCGTCGAATCTTGATGGGTCGAACTTCTCCGGCTCTGGGAAGTACTCCGGATTCCTATGCGCAGAGTGTGCGCTCCAGTATAACTGCGATTCTTACGAAAAGATATTTAGATGCAGTTTGAGGCTTTTGGAATTTTAATGATCCAAGCATATGATTTATAACGTGTACGATGAAGCCCCTTGTTACTTTTTTTTTTTTTTTTTTTACCCTTTTTATAATCCAGAGGCATGGGTGTAGAGACAGAGACCCGAATACCTTCTCTTATGGATGTTCTTGCATTATTATTGGTATTGACTACTGCGTCATGTCTATATTCTTGTCGGGTCGAAAAGGGAGAGTGAAGAGCTCACCTTCCAGCCCTTTGGAATGGAGAAGCCATTGAAGACGAAGTCGTTGAGGGCTTCCCTGAATGCGCCTTGGAGAGGAGGAGCCAGCCTCATGACTTCACAGGCAACGTTCCACGAATACCTCATCTTCTGAATGTCGTCCCAGTTCAACAACTCGCCCGGAGCTTTTGATTTCGCAATCTCCATTTGTTCTGAAAAAAGAAGAAGAAAATAGTAAAAAATCATTATGTATCTTATATTACTTACTTAGTTATCATCATTTATTATATTTTCTTCAATGCTATGGAATATGATAATCTGAAAATGAGAACTCTTATGACGTCATTTGGTTGTTGTGGGGCACGTCAAGCTCATGGCCGGCTTATAATATGATTATTATGACGATAATCATTGAATAAAAATCTGGAAAAAAACGTGGTCGCACCACAAATGACACGCAGAAGAAGTTGAAAGGCCGGCGGTGCCATTAAGAGACGGCAGGAA
Organism: Eucalyptus camaldulensis; assembly: GCA_019915185.1. Lineage (NCBI taxonomy): Eukaryota > Viridiplantae > Streptophyta > Magnoliopsida > Myrtales > Myrtaceae > Eucalyptus > Eucalyptus camaldulensis. The sequence goes on from JAHSVA010000008.1 coordinate 28,522,989, forward strand.
ATCTCAAGTTGGCATTCGAATTCATTTAAAGCCGTCCTTCAAACCTAATTTAATGGGCGCATAAAATGCACGAGTGGTTGTGCCATAAATAAATCAGAGAGCCGCATAGATTCACGTGAGTTTCATTTTGTTTTCCTACTAAAAGAAATATTAATAAGGCATGGAAAGCGAAATTTCGATAATGCATAAACCATTGAATTTATTATTAGCAATTATAGAAATAAATTAAACTTTCTACTTAATAATATCATTAATAGAATTTATTAGATTTAAAGATAGTGGTAGGTAATAAAGTAAAATCTCCGTTCTAAAACCACTATAAGGTTCATTCCCCTGGCCTTTTTTTTTTTATCATGAAATTATTTTCGTTTTGAACTTAGATGCATGCGATTGATATTTAACATTTTGGACTCTTTTAAATGATTCCGTGATAAGGCATTAACACAAAGTTTGTTCATGCATGCGACTCTCTAGATAAAGATCTTCAATCCTTGTACTGTGTCCTCATCAATGTCTTGACAGATTTCGCTGTAGCTCTATTCAACGAACGTGAAATCAAATCACATCCGCACGAAAAAGTGAAAAGTGCGATCTACGCTAACCTAGTCAATTGAGATATCGGGTCATCGTGGAAAACTTTATCTCATTTGACTATTGTAGAGTACAATGTGTGAGGGGTCTAATGTGCAAGTTGTCACTATGCCAATCGCTAGGGTCCCAATTCCTTATGAAAAAGTGAAAAGTGCGATCTACGCTAATTTAGTCAATTGAGATATCTTTATAGCCTGACTTTTAAATTCCTTTTATACAAATATAATTTAAGTAGCACTAATACCGACATGTGACATACAAACACGATACGACACGACACAGTGACATGTCGTTTCTCCAAAAATAGAGAACTTCGGCATGTTATGACATATTGTATTATATTTTTTCTGATTATTTGAATCAAATTAATTTGATTCAAATTCACAAATAAATAAATAATAAAAAACCTATAATGAATTTACACTAAAAACATTAAATCCACCATTTATTGTTTCAATTTTACAAATTCAACTCCATTCTAATATTCATAAAACTTAGAGAAAAAACAAGCAATTCACATTTTGAACTCGTATATCAAACGTGTTGGAAGAGAAGAGAAAAGCACTTAGAGGTGAATTGTGTATCATAGGAAGTGAGAGTTAGAAGAGAAGAGAAGATTAGATTTTTCTTCTTTTCTCATTTATTATTTTTAGTTCTTATTTTTCCTCATATATACATTATGACCCATGATTTATTGAAATTTTTTAAAGTTGACATCACATGTCTGAATCACTCGTCGGAAAGTTGATTAGATATCGGATTTCTTGACACGTTTTAACTGAATGTCCGAGAGTATTCGAGATTATCTATAAGTGTTGGACACGTGTTGAAGTATGCGACACAACACGAAAGCTCTCAGAAGCTGTCAGTGGTCCTAGAATATAATTAAGCTTATTCGACTCCACATGCTGACTTTAAAGCTTTGGAGTTAAATTCAAAAGGTATTTCTCTACAAACCAGTCTCCTTAGCTTGCGTCTCTGATTTTCTTCTGTTCCCCTCACGTCTTAATATATATATTCGAAACAATGACTTTATCAACAAATAATTAACAAGCTAGCGAGATCTTCCCAAAAAAAAAAAAAAAAAAACGCATTTCACAATTTTGGTAGGTTCATGTTTACGGGCGGATGAATTCATAGGATTCGCGCTAGAAAAATATAAAAGGGAAGTTTTTTTAGAACTTACCGCTGTAAACTCCATCGTAGACGTCAGGAAGCTCCGCCAGATACTTGACGATGAAAGTGCAAGCAGCGCTCGCTGTGTCATGGCCGCCAACCAACAGCCCTAGGATCTTATCGGCAATGTTGAGCTCGTTCATGTGCTTCCCCTCTTCATCTGTCGCCAGGAGCATGTGCGACAATATGTCCTGTGTTGCCGTGGCCTTCCCTTCAGCCAGGTCGATCTTCCTCTGCTTGATGATTGCCCTCAGCTCCTTCCTGATGAAGTTGGAGGCATGCTTCGCGCGGTTTAGTGGCATCCCCGGCAGGTCGATCGGTACTGAGAACATCCCAGAGGCGAGGACGTTGAACGGGTCAGCGAACTTGGCGACGTGGTCTGGGTCCTCAACGCTCATGAACAAGCGGCAGGCCAGCCAGAACGTGTACCTCTTGGCAAGAGGGAACACGATGATCTCGTCCCTGCCCTCCCACCCCATGGCGAAGTGTCGCTGAGCGATATGGTCCATTATTCCGATGTAACTGTTAAGAATATCCAACCCAAAAGGTCAAGCTACCAGATAAAAAGAGACTAATATGCATGAGGGATAGATAAATTCCATAAACAGGCGAAATGAGCTACTTTAACCATACCGTTGGAGTGCCTCAGGCTTCATGAAGTTGGGGAGCATCTTCCTCATCTTCTTAGCCTCCTCTTTGGAGGAGGTCTGGGTGGAGGAAGGGAAGACCTTGTTGATGGAGTCGGGCCACCACGCTGTGACGAGCTTGTTCTCATTGGAGAAGAGGAACTTGTTGCCGGCAGCGCCGCACATGACGGCGGTTGGCTCGGCAAGGATGGAGGTCTTGAAGACCTCGGATGAGTACCGGGCGATGCGGTCAAAGATGAACTTCTCGGGGTGGCCCTTCCACCCGGAGGACAGGAACTCCAGGGTCTCGCCGATGAAGGGGAGGCCGGTCTTGCCCGGTGGGAGGTTGGCGCCGGTGAAGTGGGCGATATGCTTGTAGGTTATGTAGAAGAGGAAGAGGGTGATGAAGGAGACGAAGAGGAGGAGGAGGGAAAGGTAGAAGTGATCCATGGCTCTTTTGCGTTTGTTTCGTGACTTTCGAGCTTTGGTTTAGTGAGTTCCGCAGGGTGTTTTTTATAAGGGTGAGAGATCGATTGCGAAGAAGGGTGGTTTCAAATTGTTTGTGTTGGGTAGTGAACACTGCGATGATAGATAGTCAAATAACTCATGCTCAAGGGAAATTAACAATTATACTTCGGTGGTCAAGTCATAGCTGGTTGCTTCTCTTGTGCAGGCAGGTTGAAAGGTCCTCTTTTGTGTCGTGGACCGTAACCAAAAGAATTCGAGGAAAATTAATTTATAATAAGTTTTTTGGATTCTTAAACAATTGAGACATAAAGTAGCCTAATTAGTTTACGACTAACTCCACCTTTATTAGGTTTTGATAATTTTTTTAATTTGAAGTCCAAACAAAATAGACCAGCTGTCTTCCATTAATATGTTGAGTGAGATTGGTGATCCCTCGGCACTCACGAAATCGACAGCGAAAGATTAGTAAAGCGGATCACCTCGCTACTGTGTTATGCTTTCAAAGCATAGGAGCCTCTATCATTGCGTGTATCGATTGGAGGAGCTATTCGGATCAATTTCACGCCTTTTTAGGATAATAGATGAAAGCTTTTCGATTGGCAACTTTTCAATCCAATTTCCAATCATCGTGATGAATAATCATCTGTTCTACGCTATACGAATCTCAAATAAGAAAATACTTTACCAATATCTTCGCTCGCGCAACATACGTGTCCGGTTGGAGATAATGATCTGCGATTTTCCTTGTAAGAAAAATTGGGATACGAATGTCAAAGGTAGAGCGTGTGCAATATGAAAGTTTGACATGTTCTTTATGAGAACGACGGCATTTCTGATCATTTAAGTGGTGGGCACTATGCCGCTGAGTTTAGATGTTGGCTTTCTACTGTAGTGTTAATATATTTTTATATCTTGGAAAATGTTTTGTTTGTGATCCATGTCTGTATTTCTATTACCAGTTGGTCACATGTTGCAAACTATGTTATCACAAGTTGTTTGATTTTGTGAGTAAATCAGTTCGTTCCGGTTCCATTAAGGTGTGAGCAGAGCCAGTCTGTGGCCGCTACACTTTGACCGAATACAACGGGCCACGCACGCGGTTTCCATGGCCTTTCCAATTAGAATAACAACGAGAGAATCGGCAATTCAATTTGACCAACAATAGAGAGAGTTTGGTCGATCAAGTTTAAGTATTGCTTCTAATTCCTTTGAAGATAGTAGGACAAAAAGCGTCATCTAAAGTGGATTTAAGATGCTTTTACCAATCGTGTTGAACATTCCTTTGTCCATCTTTTGTCCCAAAAAGTTGTCTTCTTGTTCCGGTGAAAACAACAAAATTTTGATTTGCCTCTTTGAAATTGAAGGAACCTTTGAATCGAGAAAATGCCGTGCATCCGGATTGGTGATGGAATCGTTTGAAGTTGATGCCGAAATTTGTCACCAGTAGATGGAAAATTTATTGCATAGAGTATATTGGGTGCATAATGTATCGAGGAATGTCGGAGCCTTTCCTTAAGTTGGATCATCAAGAGGAAACTATTAAGTGCGCAAGAATGGTTACTCATCAAAGAGATGTGTCATCACTTAGTGTGGACTTTTCCAAACTCACACCAATCGAAACTTAGGGTTTTGATTTAATCATATTCTTAAACATGCAATTCAATTCATTTAGGAGCCGCTAGAAACCAGAGTAAACTGCTGGACAACATTTTACTTCAACCAATCAGAGATTTATGGATATGATAACTTGATTACACTAAATGAATCTAACACCCTTTATGTATCTTTTCTTTTCTTCAAACATTTTTGCAAGTACTCTTGGCCAATTTTAATCCCAATCCACTAACAAATATGTAACACTCAATAATTAAAGCTGTAAATAAATAAATTACTTGAGAAGATGAAAGAACTTTGATGCGCTAAGTAAATTAAAAGCGAAGCTCCATTATCATCCAATGCAACAAAGATCCCGCAAGATGTAACGGAAGCAAACAATAATATGATCACATTCATGACCTAAACATAATTTCTAAATATAATGATGCAAAGTTTGTTGCGACCTCTTTTTTTTCGGCGCTCGCAATCGAGTACGAGCACCTAAAGGAGGCTAATGGCTCGGCTGAAATTTAATTATGCCCGGACTCTCCCAAGTCCACCAATTCACAACTTTAATAATCTAAATTTTTAACCTGTAAATTAATTTTAAAACGGAGTCGCCACTAATCGAATTTGGGTGGGTCGATTAGAAACCCAAGCGAAGTATCGGGAGAAATACTTGCTCCTGCGCAACCAGAGAAATTAGGATCGGTGACTTGATTACACTAGTTAATCACTAATGCCCTTTCGGTACCTAATCTTGTTTAAACCCTGAGGTTTTTTTTTGGATGGTTGAGGGATTTTCCATGCATTTTTGGGAGGAAAAACATTTTTTGAGTCATTTTCTAATTTTTGGACGCAAAAGGGTTTTTTGGGATTTTTTTTGGAAAAATACAGGTCTTTTTGGTTTTTTCATGAATTTTTGGCTTTTTTTTGGATTTTTGGCATATTTTTGATTTTTTTTGGAAAATAAAATATTTTTTAATATTTTTTAAATATTTTTGGAAAATAAATTATTTTTTATTTTTCTTGATTTTTTAGAAAAATAAAACATTTTTCGACATTTTTTTAAAAATATTTTTTGATTTTCTGGAAATTAAAACAATTTTTAATAAAATATTTATTTTTTATTTGTTAGAATTATTTTATATTAAAATAACAAAATAAAACCGACCCGGGTCGGATCCGCGGGTTGGGTTTGACCTGGGTTGGCGACCCAAAGGCGGACGGGCCCACAACGCGGGCCCGACTCGGATTTTTCATCTGTTTCTTTTTTTTTTTTTTTATTAAAACGACGCTGTGGCCGGGCATTTGGGGACGCCCGGCCCAGCCTGATGACCCGCTGCGCGACCCGGCTCCCCGCGAACCCTACCCGATCCGACCCGAATCGCGACCCGACTCCCGCCGCCCCCGAATCTCGCGAAACCCTACCCGGTTCCGAGACCCAGATCCGACTTGGCGACCTAGAAAATCACAAACCCTAGGGTTTGCGAATGCGCGGCGCCGAGGGGGGACCGAGGTGCTTGGCGGTGACGGCGACTATGGCGGCAACGACGAAGGCGACTACGGCGATGGCAACGGTAACGGCGACGCTTTTTTTTTTACCTTCTCTCGAACGGCGACGGCGACGGCAACGGCAACAATGCCAGATCGAAGGCAGCAGCGACGGAGGCGCTCGGCGGCACGGCGGGATTTTGCATAGCAGCGGCGTCGGGGGGTGGGACCTTCTTCCGCCCCTCTTCGCGAATCCAGAACCTCTGCACCTCCTCCGGCCTCGCTTCTCTCTCACTCAGGCCAGATCCGAGCCTCCACCGGCCGGATCTGACCCTCTCGAAGTTGCTCGCCGCCGGCCTTCCCTGAAGTCTCTCAGTGGAGGGTGGGCTGAGCTCAGAACTCAAGTTCCCTCTCACTCGCTCATTGATTCTTCCCCCGAAGTTTCTCAGTGGGAAGATCTCCAAGCTTGCGATGCCGTTCGTCGACGGAGGTGCTCCTCTATTTATAGGCGAGGAAATCCGATCGACGGAGCTTCGATTGCCGGTCCCCTTCGCGCGCCGAGCGGTTCTCCTCGGCTGAACCGGCGTCCCATCCGAGCTCATCTAGCGAAGCATGCTTGGCATTGATGGCGCTCGCGATCTTATCTTCTCCGGCCGACGTCGGCCTACTCCCCTTGGCCGTAGGCTGTCCTTTGTGCGCGTTGCCGTCTTCTGCATGTGAACTACAGAGGCGGAGAAAGAAGGAGCGAGGAAGAAGAAGGAGAAAAGGGGGGTGGGGCCAAGTCACACGAGCCCACGTGAAGAAAAGGGGGGCTGCTGTTTTTGTTTTTCTTTTGTTTTATTTATTTATTTATTTATTATTTACTATCCGAAAAAGGCAAATAAATGTAAAAAAAAACCTTATTAATTAAAAAAAATAAAATTTAGGTGTCAACAGCTGTCCCTCTTTGAAGGTGAGTTCGCAGAGGTTGCATTCAAAGACAAACTGATGCCTAAATTTTATCCATGCATGCGTAGTAGATTATATTTTATTTTGGACTTATTATTCTATGCGGAAAAAGAGCAATATAACTTTACATATACTAAGACAGATAATAAGACACTTGTAGTTACTTACCAGGAGTGAGTGAGATAGGGTGTGAACCCCGAGTTTTGGTAAGTATCAAGGCGTCATCTTACCTGGTGATATGAAGAGGTTGCTTTTCCAGGGCTCGAACCATTCTTCGGTCGCCTGTTAAAACAATCAATGATTTGTTTAGGACCCAAACCTTTCTTCGGTCGCCTTGACGGGAAATTGCTCCTCCAGGACTCGAACCATTCTTCGGTCGCCTATTGGAGCAATCAGTGGTTTGTCTCGGACCCGAACCATTATTCGGTCGCCTGTTAAAACAATTAATGATTTGTCTAGGACCCGAACCTTTCTTCGGTCGCCTTGACGGGAAATTGCTTCTCCAGGACCCGAACCATTCTTCGGTCGCTTGTTAAAACAATCAATTATTTGTCTAGGACCCGTACCTTTCTTTGGTCGCCTTGACGGGAGATTGCTCCTTCAGGATCCGAACCATTCTTTGGTCGCCTGTTGGAGTAATCGGTGGTTTGTCTCGGACCCGAACCATTCTTCAGTCGCCTTGATGGGAAGTTGCTTCTCCAGGACCCGAACCATTCTTCGGTCGCCTGTTAAAACAATGAATGATTTGTCTAGGACCCGAACCTTTCTTCGATCGCCTTGACGGGAGATTGCTCCTTCAGGACCCAAACCATTCTTCGGTCGCCTGTTGGAGTAATCAGTGGTTTGTCTCGGACTCGAACCATTCTTCGGTCGCCTTGACGGGAAGTTGCTTCTCCAGGACCCGAACCATTCTTCGGTCGCCTGTTAAAATAATCCATGATTTTTCTAGGACCTGAACCTTTCTTCGGTCGTCTTGATGGGAGATTGCTCCTTCAGGACCCGAACCATTATTCGGTTGCCTGTTGGAGTAATCAGTGGTTTGTCTCGGACCCGAACCATTCTTCGGTCGCCTTAACGGGAAGTTGCTTCTCCAGGACCCGAACCATTCTTCGGTCGCTTGTTAAAACAATCCATGATTTGTCTAGGACTCGAACCTTTCTTCGATCGCCTGTTAAAACAATCAATGATTTGTTTAGGACCCAAACCTTTCTTCGGTCGCCTTGACGGGAAATTGCTCCTCCAGGACTCGAACCATTCTTCGGTCGCCTATTGGAGCAATCAGTGGTTTGTCTCGGACCCGAACCATTATTCGGTCGCCTGTTAAAACAATTAATGATTTGTCTAGGACCCGAACCTTTCTTCGGTCGCCTTGACGGGAAATTGCTTCTCCAGGACCCGAACCATTCTTCGGTCGCTTGTTAAAACAATCAATGATTTGTCTAGGACCCGTACCTTTCTTTGGTCGCCTTGACGGGAGATTGCTCCTTCAGGATCCGAACCATTCTTTGGTCGCCTGTTGGAGTAATCGGTGGTTTGTCTCGGACCCGAACCATTCTTCAGTCGCCTTGACGGGAAGTTGCTTCTCCAGGACCCGAACCATTCTTCGGTCGCCTGTTAAAACAATGAATGATTTGTCTAGGACCCGAACCTTTCTTCGATCGCCTTGACGGGAGATTGCTCCTTCAGGACCTGAACCATTCTTCGGTCGCCTGTTGGAGTAATCAGTGGTTTGTCTCGGACTCGAACCATTCTTCGGTCGCCTTGACGGGAAGTTGCTTCTCCAGGACCCGAACCATTCTTCGGTCGCCTGTTAAAATAATCCATGATTTTTCTAGGACCTGAACCTTTCTTCGGTCGTCTTGATGGGAGATTGCTCCTTCAGGACCCGAACCATTATTCGGTTGCCTGTTGGAGTAATCAGTGGTTTGTCTCGGACCCGAACCATTCTTCGGTCGCCTTAACGGGAAGTTGCTTCTCCAGGACCCGAACCATTCTTCGGTCGCTTGTTAAAACAATCCATGATTTGTCTAGGACTCGAACCTTTCTTCGATCGCGTTGACAGGAGATGCACCGACCTTCTCAAGGCATCTCATTTGTGGGTGCCTGATTTGTATCGAGGACACCAGTTGATACCCGACCTTTCTCGGGAGATGCGCCGACCTTTCTCAGAGCATCTGTTTTTTTTTTTTTTTTTTGGTGTCTGACTGCTGTAAAAGACACTGGTTGGAACTCGACCTTTCTCGGGAGGATGCGCCGACCTTTCTCAGGGCATCAATTTGGAAGATACCTGGACGATCACAAGCATCGGAGGGGTACCTGGATGATCACAGGTGCAAACTCTTGGGGGATACCTGGATGATTACAAGCATCGGAGGGGTATCTGGACGATCACAAGTACAAACTCTTGGGGAATGGAATATCGAGGACGTACTTGAGATACTCGTGTGGAAATATCGAGGATGGGTCTTGCATATATGTGAAAGTCTCTCACCTGCTGGTATTTGGAATATCGAGGATGGGTCTTGGATATTCATGAAGGTTTCTCACCTCTTGGTAATTGGGAATATCGAGGATGTACCTTGAATATTCATGAATGTCTCTCACCTCCTGGTAATTGGGAATATCGAGGATGTACCTTGGATATTCATGAAGGTCTCTCACCTCCTGGTAGTTGGGAATGTCGAAGGCGTACCTGAGATATTCGTGAAGGTCTCTCACCTCCTAGTAATTGGAAATATCGAGGGTGTACCTGAGATATTCGTGAAGGTCTCTCACCTCCTGGTAAAGGGGAATACCGAGGACGTACCTGGGATATTCGTGAAGGTCTCTCACCTCCTGGTAATTAGGAATATCGAGGGCGTGCCTCGCATATTCATGAAGGTCTCTCACCTCCTGGTAAATGGGAATATCGAGGGCGTACCTGGGATATTCGTGAAGGTCTCTCACCTCCTGGTAATTGGGAATATTGAGGGCATACCTGAGATATTCGTGAAGGTCTCTCACCTCCTGGTAATTGGGAATATCGAGGGCATGCCTCACATATTCATGAAGGTCTCTTACCTCCTAGTAAATGGGAATATCGATGACGTGCCCCGAATATTCGTGAAGGTCTCTCACCTCCTGGTAAAGGGAATATCGAGGACGTACCTGGGATATTCGTGAAGGTCTCTCACCTCCTGGTAATTGGGAATATCGAGGGCGTGCCTCGCATATTCATGAAGGTCTCTCACCTCCTGGTAAATGGGAATATCGAGGGCGTACCTTGGATATTCGTGAAGGTCTCTCACCTCCTGGTAATTGGGAATATCGAGGGCATACTTGATATATTTGTGAAGGTCTCTCACCTCCTGGTAATTGTGAATATCGAGGGCATGCCTCGCATATTCATGAAGGTCTCTCACCTCCTGGTAAATGGGAATATCGAGGACGTGCCTCGAATATTAGTGAAGGTCTCTCACCTCCTGGTAAAGGGAATTTGAATGTAGCATGAGGCTTACCTGGATTGCTGCAGGCACTTAAAAAGGGTGGAACACCTGGATAGCCAAATGTGTACAAAGTACTGGGATACTTGGATGAACACAAGTATTTAATGATACAACCTGGGACCACTCAGTTGGTCCAAGTGTAAGAAAGCATACCTGGGTAGGCGCAGGCACACAAAGTAGTGGAATGCTTGAACAGCTGCTATTATTTAGGGACAACTCGAGCAAGTTGAGTGTCATGAAAAGGAAGTACCTAGACAACGGTGGGTACTTGACGATATGGGGATACCTAGACAGCAGTAGGTATTTCAAGAGATACTTGGTCAGTCATAAGTATCAATACTCTGGGGACAACTTGGACAGGTCGAGTGTCAGGAAGAGGGATTACCTTGCAAGTGGTGGGTACTCAAAGACAATAGGGATACCTAGACAGCAGTAGGTATTCAACGATAAAAGGGATACTTGGTCAGTCACAAGTATCAATACTCCGAGGACAACTGGGACAGGTCGAGTGTCGTTAAGAGGGATTACTTGGCAAGTGGTGGGTACTCAAAGACAACGGGATACGGAGACAATTGCAAGCACCCAAACTCAAGAGACGACTTGAATAGGTTGAGTGTCAAGAAGAGAGTACCTGGACAATGATAGGTACCTTAAGACAAATGGGGATAGAGATATGCTTACCTGGCAATATCTCTAATCTGATCTCTAAGAGTATGTCTGTTATTTGCACAGTATGCACACATGATTGTATATGCTATAAATTCATGAGTTCAAATGAGATTCATGCATGATAATTTTGTTAGTTCTGCATCTTTTGATTTCCACTGGGGAAGATTTTGAAAGACAACATTCATTTAGAATGTAGATGTCTTGAGCATGCCGGATGAGGGACTTTTAGTCTGAAAGGACTTTCCGCTCACATGGAAAAAGCTATCCTGACCATTGATGCAGGATTTATAAGGACCACACTATCTCACTGTCATCATGTCAATAGGGGTCTGAGTATTCTCGCAAGTGGTGCGACTTTACCAATGTGAGAGGTCTTTGTTGAAACTGTGATGAAGTCTTGATCAGCGGCTTATCAAAGGGGACCATCAAGGTTGAAGCTGATGGACAAAAATGTTGCACGATCATCTCTGGGTTTACAAGTCAAGAACCCTGCGAAAAGATATAGAATAGTCTTGCTCGTACTTCTTCGAGCGATGCTTATAGACATATGAAATCCTATGTTAATTGAAGTGCCCCTAGTCTGAAGAGACTTTTACAATGGGATGTAATGTAGGCTTGATTCATGTGTAAAAGGGTGAGAGCTGGTGATCGCCTTGGCATTTGTCACCAGTCTTTCTTCTCACTGTCAAATGGAGGTTCTATGGACCACAACAGTAACATTTTCTTGGCTGCATTTTTAACTGGGGGGCATTCGCCTTGCTTTTACCAGGCACACTGCTTTTTCATGCCCCTATTTTTATTCCAGTTCTTCATTTATGGGCATTGACCTTGCTTTTGCTAGGTACACTGCTTTTTTATGCCCATGTTTTTTCATTTTTGTCGTTAGAGGAACCGGCCTAGGCAAGTTCAATCGAAGCACCATTATTAGACTCTTGAGTCTTCATCTTCAGTAGGTGCTCTGGGCTATGGCAGTAACTTTTGTTTTGCCTCCATGTGAGGGTGAATTTACAGACTCAATTGAGTTGTACAATAGATACAAGTGCGTAAAGAAAGAATTGCTCTTCATGACTCTAGGGCACTTAGATTAATGTGAGTGTTCATATGCAATAAAGACACCCAAAGATTGATGCAAGTGCGAGCAAGAAAATTTCTATCTCTCTTCCCACCTTGTGATGCTGCTTCGCTTCTAATCTGCCCCGGTGTAGGGGTTGTTCTTGACGGGGGTATGAGAGAAGCTTCACCAATGTATGGGGCTCAATGGGGTGAGCGATGGAATGCCTCTCACTATTTTGGTTATCGTACCATTCACGAGAGAACTCTTTACCCTGCAGCCATGGAATTTTCTGCACTCATCTCACAAGTGTATAGATGGGGGACTGTGTGTAGGATATGGCTTGCCTTTCATCATTCTGACACGCCTCATCCAGCATGCTCAATCAATCTTGTATTATTCACTTAGCTATTTATTCTAATAATCCTCAGTGGAATCAGTGACTTAAACAGACAAAATCATCATGTAGAATTCATCTGGAAATGACATGCAACATTTTAAATATGATAGAGTTTGAACTCTTCAAAACAAGTTAATGGTTTTGACTCGAAAAAGACCTTATTGACAACTTTAAGCGTTAACATAATGGTGTTTCCAAATATCTTAAATTTTGAACATCAAAAGAGTTAGTCGCAAATGGGTGTCGATAGTTGTCCCTATTGGTTAGGGATATGACACATGAAGGATCAGCCGGGGTTGGGGATCTGATAGGGCATCTCTGCTTTTGCCCCTGTAGAAGAGAAGATGTACAAGTAGATCAATTAGTCTAGCCAAAATCAAATGTGAGTTGAGGCCTGAAGATTTTCTGTCATTTGCTTTGGCGATTACTCAAGACGCCATTTCATTTAGGAGAGTTTGTCATGCCTCTCATTGATTTTTTATCCTTGTTTTTGACAGTCAAGTGATCCTACAACAAGACATGCTTCTCATTGATTTGTTATACTTGCTTTTGACAGTCAGGTGATCCTGCAACAAACAAGAGGGAATGTGTTAGTCATGAACTCTTTCAAGAGTCGAATAACTGGAATCGATACAATTTTTCCCTTCATTGGTTTGCAGATGATTGGGTGAACCTGAAGTGAGAAGGGGGACACGAAGTCTTATGTCCCTTGTTTCGTTAGGTCAATTATTCTCTGAATTGGCTCCTGGATGATATGTCTTTTTACACGAAGCCAGGTAAATTTGATGTAGGTTATTTCCATGTACTAGCTTGGCCAATATTGATTTGCCTAACCATCAAATTTGGCTCTTGAATCCCGGTGCTTCCTTCCAATAGGGGGAATATGTCAAAAGTGAATTCAAAGAGGGGGGAGTATTGGAAACAATATCAAATTACTCTTCTCCAAAGTTTGTTTTTGCTGACTCTTGATGATGTTTGAATGTCGATGACAGCCTTTTCGTCTTGGCATAATTTGACATTTCTTTTGATTGGCCTTCCTCACTTGTGACCATGTATGCATGATTGCTGGTCGTTGATTCATCTTCAACGCCTTCCTTCTGTGGAATTTCTCCTTCTGTCTTTAGCTATAGCATCATTGGGAAAAAGTCATGTACCTCAAGTTTTTATGGAATTTGAGATGGACAATCAAAACTTCCAATTCTCTTATGGCAATTACTTCTTGGGAGAGCATGCATCGTAGCATTTAGTTACTCGGACACGTTGAGGGAAGAAGATACTGCTCTGGCTTGAGAAGGAGCTGGGCAAGAGCGAGATGGAGTGCACAGAGCTCCTAGGGACAGCTTGATTTCAACCGTATGCCTGTACCTATTACGTCCAATCTTTCGTTTCCTATAAACATAAGAGAGAGGACATCATTTCCACAATTATATTCAGAGAATAAAACTTACCTTATTTGAAGTGAGATGATCTTTTATTTGCCCCACTATCTCCTTGGAAGAGTGTCATTGAATTCGGTGAGTTCACGTGATGCGCTTGCTTCAAATGCCCCCTGTCACACTAAGTCAAAGGGGACGGGAATGATCTTTTGAGACATGAAGTGAGTGAGTCAGAAAGACAAACATGATTAAATTTATCATCTTGTTTTAACAAAAGCTTTTGGGTGATGAAATATTTTTTTTCAAAATACGTATTTGGGGGAGAAAAAGCATGAGGAAGCCTAGCCCTTAGTATTCTCCTTGGATGATATATTTTTTTTCATGGTTGGATAGCATCACTGGGCTGGTTTGGAGTACCGCCTCATGCTCTTAAAACAAAATATTAGAACTGTACAATAGAGTATTTGGAATGGAAAATACAACAGTAGCACACTAGACAAGATAAGAAATATGAAACTATAAAAACAAGTAAAACCCATGAAAACTCTTGTGTAAAAGAGTGCTTTGATAGTGTTGGTTCTGAAATTAAGCGCCTTTGAGTTCCCCGCTTTCAGTAGACTCGAAGTATTCACATGAGAGGACCACTTCATTGATGCTATGGAAATGCAACCCATACAACCAACAACGATGTTTTCGAGGTAAAGCCCGTATGAATAGCTTTATCATCTCTTCTTCAACCAGCTAAGGGTAAGTTTGCATCATAAAAGCCTCCCACCTCCTTGCATATGCTTGGAAATCCTCCATTGGTCTTCTTCTGAAGTGAACTAAGTTCTGACAAGGCACTTCAGTTCCAATCTGGCTTTGATACTGAAGCAGGAATGCAGAAGACAGTTCATTCCAATCTCTCATGAGGTAGATATCTGTTGTGATGAACCATTGTAATGCAGATCCCGTAAGACTCTCTTGGAAGGCCTGAGTTGTGAATGACATCGGGCCATAGTATCGACTCATTTCAGCATGGAGGTACTGCAAGTGGGCCACGAGGCAAGTCGTACCGTTATACTTGCGGAGGTTAGGTATCCACATCTCTCCAAGGGTCATGACCCTATGAGTGTAAGACGGGTTTAATGTATCTTGGTTAGGCCACTGGTTTTCCCACTGCATATCTGTTGTAGTGGTGAATTAGTCTGTTTCAGGGAAGTTGGATTCTACCGAGATTACCCCATTACTTTCTTCTTGGTCAAAATTTCTGAATGAGGATGAAGTATTGAAGCTATTATCATGGTCAGAGGACGAGCTTAGTACTTCGTTAGGATCGTAGCGGATAAAGACGTATGCTTCCTCTTCTGACGGGCCTTCATCCCTGGATGAGAGTAGGAAACAGTTATACGATGAATCATCAGTTTCATTATCGAAATAACGCTGGAAGTCCTTGAGATTGTATTCTAGGGTTGAGAAGTCTTCAAGGTTGTACTCTAGATGATGGTAGCCTTCAAATTTGTATTCTTGGGAATGCTCGAAGCTTTGGTGTGGTGGCTCGTTGGCAGATGCTGAATTGATCTGCTTAGGCTTTCTTTTCTTGGCCCCTAGTCCAGATCTTTTGAGTAGGGCCCTTCATTTTGCTAGCTCGATTCTGTCAAGGGAAGTGAGAGACATTAGAGTTTCACTGTTTGATTCACTTTCCAGGTTGATAGGGGTTGGTATTCTTTGGACCCTAGCTCTTGGAGTAAGCTTGGGAAGTTGTCCGGTCATGCCCCGGTCTTGAATAGGCTATGTGTCTTTGATCTCATACAAAGGCTCCTTGCCTTTCCTAATGGGAAATTTTCCGGTAATAGGGTGTTGTTCAGCTGCCCATTTATCATGCAAGGCTTCATTGACATGCTCTATTTCAGCGACTAACGGTTCCTCGTGCTCCGCGATCATCAGTTCTTCGTAGGGCAAGGCTATGTTAGGGCTGATGTCAATGTCATATTCTTGGTGAAAAACATGAATTAGTTCCCTCTAGGTTTTAAGGGGACTAATCTTCCTGATAATGTACCATCACAAGGCAGGGCCAGTCAAGCTCGATTGGTACGATTGAATCATCCTTCGAACCAGGTAGGCTTGCAAGTAGGTCTCTGGGCGGGAGGTATCAGCATACCTTTCGCATTCAAGTGCTTTGAGTTTTTCAGGGATCTCAATGCCGGCGTAATTGGACAGGTCCATGGGATTCTGCTCCTGCAGCTGGCTTAACTTTTTCATGATCCTTTCAAACTGTCTATAGTACTGGCTATTTTCTGGTAAATTTGCAGGTGTCATGACAGTGTTTGAGGCAACTATAGAGTTGGGCTCAGCTTGAGTGGATTTCATTTGTCTTGAGAGTTGTTGAAGGACAATGGACATCTGTCCTATGCCGTCTTCAATGTTAATAAGGCGATTTTGTACATCATTCTAATCGGGTCCTATTGCATGAGGCCATTCACAAGCAATTGGTGGCCGGCGATTCATAATTACCTGTTCGTGGTGAAAACAATGAATGAGCACGATAGTAAACAAAGATTGACACATGGCAATGGTCTAATTGCTTTCTTATTTATCAAAAGAGGATTTATAGACTGCAAACTCCTGACTTGAAATTGAAATGATGGGATGAAATACTAGATATTAAACAAAAGTCCCTAAACAATGGGACAAAACTTTCGCACTATTAACACTAAGGGGCACATGATTGCCAATTTATATGCGATGGGGAGTCTTGCGCTTGCGCAGATGCTTGTTTTCCTGGACCGGCTTTGAGGTGTGCATCCAATCCATTCCCAAATCCCTCTCCATGAGCTATGCTTGATCGTGCTGGCTGCTCTCGCTGATTGAGTGAGGGACTGATGGCTTCCATTTTTTCGAAATGCGATGGTTGTGGATGTAGGACATGGAGGCGTGGTGGGCTTTTTCTTCTCCCTCAAGCCCTTCAGGTACCACGATCCTTTTGCGATGTCACTTGTCCCAGGTTTCCTGAGTGGTAGAAACTTCGAATTCGTAGTCACGGCTTGTATTGAAAAGAACTGAAGAGACCTTCCTGATGGAAGACGATGGGATCTCCTGAAGGGCTCCATATTTTCGTGCCACCTGATAAGGGTGATAGAGAATGGCGCCGGTGAGGCCAAGCAACGGAATTGGGAAATCACGCTTATAAGCGAAGCGAGCTCTCTTTTCATGGAACCAACTAGCACACCATTGAAATGCCTCAGGAGCTGGGTCTCTTAGGGAGCTTACTCAATTTAAACAGCTTTGATTGGGAATGTATGGTCGTAAAACCATAAATTTTTGTAATGGATTTTCAAAAGCATTTGTTTCAAACAAAAGCATGAAGTCTCGAAATTCGCTTAGGTGAGAAAAGAATTAGACTTGTAAAATTTCAGGAGAGGCTCGCATGATTTTCTCCGAGTTGTCTTTAAAACGATTAAAGGACAAGAATGTTTCAGTTAAAATCATGTTGACATAATTCCCCCCTCTTAAGATCTGATCAACTATCCATGCCATCTTGGGAGTTATGGCATTTCTTTGATGGGGGAAAACGATGAGCCCGAAAAAGGCCAGGAGAAAAATCTCACTTTTTTGGGTCATGGGCTGGTTTTGAAAATATGCATTCACGAATTCTAGAGGGCATGTATTATGGTTGCTTTCAAGAATTTGTCTCATGACATGGATTTCAGCTCCTAAAAGTCGCGCCAACCCGCGCCACAAGAGGGCGCATGTCGATGGTTTGACGAGCTTTTTCTCAAGAGGCATTCCAGTGATGATGCTGTATTCTTCCAGGGTTGGGGTTAGTTCAAACCTATCGAATATAAAAGTAACCATCTTCAGGCACCAGAAATGTGCTATGGCTTGTATGACTTCAAGCCGAACAGTGATTTGGATCAACGATAGGAGATGACCGACTTTGGCCTTCACACGCTCTTGGGCAAACTCATCTAATTGACCCCACAATCTGAAGAGCTCTGCCTTGGGAGTAGGAATGAATTAGATATATTCTTTCCCCATCGCATATTAACTGGGACTTGAAAAGCTTATCCTAAATTGTCATGGGCCAAATAAAAAGACTGAGTAAAAGTAAAAAAAATACTTTTGCTTTTTAAAGAAAAATGGCAAGCACAAAGACATGCACATGGGATGTGCGGCTCGATTTCTAACTGAGAAGATTGGTGAGATTAAAAGGATATCCGCCCGTCGCAGTCTCGCGTTAGCAGCATACCCTCCTAACCTCGGCTAAGAAATTCGAGGAAAAGAAAGGCAACCTCTACATCGCAGTCTCGCGTTCGAGGTCATATCTTTCTTAACACCATCCTAGAAATCCTATGGCGGCCTAGGTCCGGCGGACGGGTTGTGTGTGCCATGTGTAATGCTAAAACATTTAAGGATGCATAGCAGTTTATAATCACAAAACATTTTATAAAAAAACTTTAAGCTAGTACCCTGCACAAAAGAAAAAAAAACAAGTCAGTAAAGGGTTTAAACAAGATAAAATGGCCTAAGTCCTCAAATGTCCCCAGCGGAGTCGCCAAGCTGTCGCGACCTCTTTTTTTTTTGCGCCCGCAATCAAGTACGAGCGCCTAAAGGAGGCTAATGGCTCGGCTGAAATTTAATTATGTCCGGACTCTCCCAAGTCCACCAATTCACGACTTTAATAATCTAAATTTTTAACCTGTAAATTAATTTTAAAACGGAGTCACTACTAATCAATTTGGGATGAGTCGATTAGAAACCCAAGCGAAGTATCGGGAGAAATACTTGCTCCTGCGCAACCAGAGAAATTAGGATCGGGGACTTGATTACACTAGTTAATCACTAATGCTTTTTCGATACCTAATCTTGTTTAAACCCTGAGGTTTTTTTTTTTGGATGTTCGAGGGATTTTCCATGCATTTTTGGGAGGAAAAACATTTTTTGAGTCATTTTCTAATTTTTGGACGCAAAAGGAATTTTTTGGGATTTTTTTTTGGAAAAATACAAGTGTTTTTGGCTTTTATGAATTTTTTGGCCTTTTCATGAATTTTTAGCTTTTTTTGGATTTTTGGCATATTTTTTTATTCTTTTTGGAAAATAAAATATTTTTTCATATTTTTCAAAATATTTTTGGAAAATAAATTATTTTTGATTTTTCTCGATTTTTTAGAAAATAAAACATTTTTCGACATTTTTTAAATATTTTTCGATTTTCTAGAAATTAAAACAATTTTTAATAGAATATTTATTTTTTATTTATTAGAATTATTTTATATTAAAATAACAAAATAAAACCGACCTGGCCCGATGACCCGCTCCGCGACCCGGCTCCTCGCGAACCCTACCCGATCCAACCCGAATCGCGACCCGACTCCCGCCGCCCTCGAATCTCGCGAAACCCTACTCGGTTCCGAGACCCGAATCCGACTCGGCGACTCGGAAAATCGCAAACCCTAGGGTTTGCGAATGCGCGGCGCCGAGGGGGGGACCGAGGTGCTTGGCGGCGACGGCGACTACGGCGGTGACGACGAAGGCGACTACGGCGATGGCAACGGTAATGGCGACGCTTTTTTTTTTTTTTACCTTCTCTGGAACGGGGACGGCGACGGCAATAATGCCATATCGAAGGCAGCAGCGGCGGAGGCGCTCGGCGGCACGACGGGATTTTGCACAGCAGCGGCGTCGGGGGTTGGGACCTTCTTCCGCCCCTCTTCGCGAATCTAGAACCTCTGCACCTCCTCCGACCTCGCTTCTCTCTCACTTAGGCCAGATCCGAGCCTCCACCGGCCGGATCTAACCCTCTCGAAGTTGCTCGCCGCCGGCCTTCCCTAAAGTCTCTCGGTGGAGGGTGGGCTGAGCTCACAACTCGAGTTCCCTCTGACTCGCTCATCGATTCTTCCCCCAAAGTCTCTCAGTGGCAAGATCTCCAAGCTTGCGATGCCGTTCGTCGACGGAGGTGCTCCGCTATTTATAGGCGAGGAAATCCGGTCGACGGAGCTTCGACCGCTGGTCCCCTTCGCGCACCGAGTGGTTCTCCTCGGCTGAACCGGCGTCCCATCCGAGCTCATCCAGCAAAGCATGCTTGGCATTGATGGCGCTCGCGATCTTATCTTCTCTGGCCAACGTCGGCCTACTCCCCTTGGCCGTAGGCCGTCCTTGCGCGCGTTGCCGTCTTCTGCGCGTGAACTACAGAGGCGGAGAAAGAAGGAGCGAGGAAGAAGAAGAAGGAAGAAGAAGAAGAAGGAAGAAGAAGGAGAAAAGGGGGGTGGGGCCAAGTCGCACGAGCCCAAAGGGGGGCTGTTGTTTTTGTTTTTCTTTTGGTTTATTTATTTATTAATTTATTATTTACTATCCAAAAAAGGCAAATAAATGTAAAAAAAACCTAATTAATTAAAAAAATGAAATTTAGGTGTCAACAATGTTAATTAATTCTTTTTAGTTTTTTATTTTTTTAAGCATGACTTAAATTAAATATAATGACTACATGCATCTATTTAACATGCATTCAAGAACTAGTATTACATCTAAATGACATGTATACTATGTTAATAAAATAAATGCAACCTATATGCCATATTAATGACATGAGTTATTATGAATCATAAACTTGACCATAATATTTAAACCATCTGAGATTATTTTTGTGGCTTATTTAAAATACTAGACTTTAGGAAACTAAACTTGAACTAAATGACTTTTATCTAGGAAAGAAAAGTGACCTAATGATGCGAGGTTAACTCTTTTAGATGCTTCATTTTTTCAACTTGAGTGTCGCGACCTAACTTCGGGTGAACCACTTAGGGTTTGGCTAATGGATTACTAAGCCTAACCTTAGTTCGGGCTCTCCCAAGCCCATACCAATTCGCAACTTAGGTTCAAGTATTTAACATACATGAGATTATTAGCTATGAATCGCCACTAATCAGTTTATGATAGGCTAATTAAACACCGAAGTAAAATAATTTAGAGACTTTGGGTACAAAGACTTAATTATATCAAATTTCTCTAATACCCTTTCGGTACCATTATTTTATTTTCAAAAATATCTTTGCAGGTAGCTTGAATTGATTTTAATTTACTTCCCTAACATGTGAGGTGATCATGTGGGTGTGCAAACCACCAATTTAACACCCAAAAAAGCAGTAAATAAATTACGGGACTTACCTCGTAGTAACAAAAGCATCCGCAATGTTAGTTCAGAATTCACATCAAAAGCCCTAGATATGATTCCTAATCAACACGCAGTCACTCAATCTTTTTTTAAGGATTTTCTCTTGTTTAATACCATCTAATTTATGTGCAATGCAATTTAACCAAATGACCTAATTCTAATGACGGACGATTTCTAATTAAATGAACTTAGCAACAATCACTAAATGACATGAATCTAATTCTACATGACATGCTTGATATTTTTGTATTTTATTTTATAAAAATTCGTAATTAAAAATTGCTAAAATATAAAAATCTAACTAAAGTGAGATATTATCTATTTTAAGTTAGGAAATAGACCAATTTGAATCTTATCTTAACCTAGAAATTTATCTCGACATGCAATTTAATTCAAAGATATTATCTAACCTAGATACCATCTAAACATGCATTTTATTATAGTTAGAAAAATATCTAACTATTCTATTATGCAATTCTATCTAGAAAACCAATTTTAATAGACATGATATGCAAATGAAATCTTTTTTTTTGGGGACAAATAAAGCAATTAAAAGATAAGCTCCAAATCATTCACGGTCATCAAAGATATTATCCATCATTCGAATTTGGAAACGATATATAATCAAACTTGATTATTTCGCTAATAAAATCGATAAGTTGATCTTAAGCCTTAAAAGATATCAATTTTATTCCCATGTGATTAATTATTCCATCTAAAGCCTTATAGATGGAATAAAAAATTGGCGTGTAGTTGCAAATTGGGAAATAAATCATAATTGGGAATACATCGATAATTCAAATATGCACATAAGGTATTGAAAAGCATGTATTAGGCAATAAAATATCCAAATTAAAAATTTAGATAAGATAATTACCTAATTTCGCAAATAATGTTACAAATTTGAACTGAACGGAATCCGCTCAATGGGTGACGGCAGTGCATGGTGGTGCTCGGCTAGATGTG
This sequence comes from Eucalyptus camaldulensis, assembly GCA_019915185.1. NCBI lineage: Eukaryota > Viridiplantae > Streptophyta > Magnoliopsida > Myrtales > Myrtaceae > Eucalyptus > Eucalyptus camaldulensis. The sequence goes on from JAHSVA010000008.1 coordinate 28,544,985, forward strand.
GGGACGGGCAGCCGTGGGGGGGAGGAATCGACGTTCGGAGCTCTGGCGAGGGGCGACAGTAGGCAGGCTAGCAATGGGCAGGGTAAATTAGATTTGCAGGGGCTACAACGGGGCGCAAAGGGGTGGCAACTGGGGCAAAGGACAGTAGGCAGAGGCGTGGCGGAAGCGACATGCTGCAGGGGATCACTTAGAGGTCCTATAGGCGGCGGACGAAGGCGTCAGTGAAGGGATAGCAACAGCGGGTGTCGGGGTTGTCGCAGCTATAGCAGGCGTCAGGCACTAGTAGAGGCGAGTTGTTGCAGGGGGTCACTTGGAGACATGGCGGCTGACAGAGGTGATGGTGGATGCGGTGATGGGCGAGCAGGCGAAGACATTAAGGATGGTGGCTCAGCTACAGGTCGCAAACAGAGCAGGGGTAGCGGCAGTGTCGCAGGGGCGGTGATGCGAGCTCGGTGGCACGGGCGTGGCAATCGGTGCAGGTGCTCGCGGATGGAGGTCGGCGATGGGTGAGGACTCCCACACGAAGAAGACACTGTTTGCTTCTTATTTTACTTTTTCTCTCACTTCACATCTCTCTCACGTCTCCTCTATGTACATTCTCTCTACCATGCTTAAGCAAAAGGACTACCCTCTATTGACTTTGACCCTTCCCCTAAGTGAACGAACAAAAAGAATTTTTCCCCTTTTGTCTTGAGTTTTTGACCTAGAAACCAAAAGAAAAGCCCCCTTCTACGAAGTGATGAAAAGAGAAGCCCCCCTCCCCTTCTCTCCATACGCAACCCCTTTTATAGGCTAAGGACTGAAGCTTTTATCTCTGAAGATCTTCTCCTGAATGCGATATTTCTTTTTATTTTCGACATCTCTTCTAGATTTTCTTTACAAAAAATGAATATTATCCACGGATTTTATCACATATTACCAAAGCTTCAAGATTGCAATAAGATTTTTCTCAAATTTCAAATCTTACAAATATGAGCTTATAATATCTCATCGAGGATATTGAAAAATCCACTGCCATATCACTGAAAATATCAAATCTCCATTTCTCACAAGATAATTTTCGGTCATCAATAAATAACGGGCTCGGGCTAATTTGCTCTTTTCGTGGGCTTAGTCCAACTCATCAAATTAAACCTTTGAACCATCAAGTCGAATCCATCCGTCGTTGGTCCAATGCAAATAAAAAAAAAAAAAAAAGCTCCTAAAACTATACGCTATGCAACTTAATTCTAATATTTTTGCTTAGGGGTTAAAAATTAATCCCTAATTTTTTTAATGTGATAAATAACTAAATGGGTTACCAAAATTTAGGTGTCAACAATGAGTAATGCATGAGATATGTTTATCAACTAATCTACATGATATGATTTTTTTTATTACACTTATACTAAATTAAGTAACCCAATAAATGATGTGCGGCACATGACATGCATACTATGAGACTAACTAATTCGATATGCAATTTATATGACTTACATGACATTTTTTATTTGAATTATATTTTATAAAAAAAACTATAAACTATCCTAATTCTGTATGAATTCTAATATTCACTATCCGAGACATGAATTATGAATGCACTAAAACTAGCTCCTATAACTGAGTATTGCTATAGCAAGAGCTTATGAGCTCCAAGTTAGGGCTGTCTCATTTGTCTAGTAATCTAGGTGGGCTAGCAAGCCTTATTTTAACATACAGATGCCCACACAGTCAACTCCCCCTAGTGCCTCTTTTTATATTTGTCTTACCCAAGAAGAGGGAATACTCTTTAAATGCTTTTACATCTAGGAAGTCTCAAGGATTGGATTCAACCTGCATAAAACCTTTTAAAGACTTGCTTAGATCGAAACTATCTTAAGTCTATATGAATTATAATACACACTATACAAGACATGAATCATGAATGCACCTAAATTCTACATACGTAAGTGACATATGATATGGGATATATCTGTGACAATTAATAAACCTTGACATGCAAATATATGCCTTAACCAAATTCATTAACATAATTCATTAACATATTATTTCAAAGTAGCTAAAGTCTATTTGATCAAGCATCACATTATAAATCTCACATGAGACTTGTTGATACCTAATTTTTAGTCAACGCATCATTAAAAGGTAAGAAAATTGAGATTTGGGAATCTAATTGCGACAGAGCCTCACCTCTCGATCAAAAAGTGTCATTTTTCATTTCTTTCTTTTACATTGTCCTTTTAAATCAATTTCTAGCTTATTTTCATGAAAAAACCCAAAAAAATCAAATGGTTGACTTTTGAATTGATTTTTTGGTCAACCCTTTGAGTAAAAGTCAATTGTAAGTAAAAAAAAATGACTTTTTACCTAAAAATTCCATTTAACTTAAATTTCACTTTTGTCAAATCAATTTCTTGAAAATTCAAAGATTTGACCAAAAATCGACATTTTAGGAAAAGCTAACTAAATGGTTGACTTTTAGTCAAACATTTGACCCAAAAGATATGAAATATAAAAAATGCACAAATACAGTTCTTTTAATACCAATTTGTCTTTTGGTAAAAATTTTTACAAAATTCAATTAAGAACCTTGGTTTTTGTACTTTTCAGTTTTAAGTTCTAAATGGACCAAAAATAAAATTACTTTTATTCTAGTCATAATTATGAGTAGTTAATTATTTGACATTTGGTTTAGGGACTATCTGAAATCTGCTTGAGCATTCAATTTCGCGATTTACCAAGTCAAAATGCGAATTACCGTTTTGAGCCTTAATTAGGGGACCAAAATTGATTATCTATAACTTGTGAACAGACGATTATTTCTCATTCATTTTCTTAAAATAAGTCTAAATTTAAGATTGATTTTGTGAAATTCACACAATAACTCATTAATTTGAAGAATTTTATTATTCTAGGCATCAAGCAATTAAGCTTCAATCAACAAAATTCGAATTGACTCATTTATGGCTATGGTTTAATTTCATGAATCTATACCCAATTTTAATATTAGGCTTAGATCCATTTTTGACCTAAGCTTGAGCACTTCAATTCACGGTCAATTTAAATATGATAAGTGATCTTACTTATGGGTAGCTCATCAAGTATGACAATTATGATACTAATTGAGTTCGATTTTAGTTAATTTGTAATATTGCCAATTGAATTGCAAATTTTACCATTTTAGCCCTTTAGGCCAAATTCAAAACACCCGTGGTTTTGACTTGTTGTTTTTCATAATAATCATTCAATTAGGTCAATAAAAGACTCCTAGATCACACTCATAAGGTCTGATTAGCTTAATTGTATCTTAATTGGCCAATTTCTTCTTTAAAAAAATGATAAAATTGTTTTTCAATTTGGTCATTTAGGGCGCGTTTGGTAACAATTTTGTTCCCGAGAGTAGATTCTGATCAGAACTGATTCTTTTTTATTTTGTTCACGGGAACTGATTCTAAGCATTTTAAACCATTTGGTAATTGTCCAAAATTTCCGATTTTGGAATAGAATCGCGTTTGGTACCGTGTTCATTAATTTTGTTCCAAATCAATTTCTTTTAATTTTTAAATATTTTTTTTACTTTTTTTCTTTTTTTTTTCTTTTTTCTTTTCTTTTTCTCATCTTCTTCTTCTTCTTCTAGCTAGCGACCTCACTGGAGCGTCGCCGGCCCTCGTCGGCCGAGGCTCGCCGGCAGCTGGGCGAGGCTTGCCTAGCCCCGCCGAGCCTCGCCGGTGGCTAGGTCGGCCTCGTCAGGGTTGGGAGAGTCCTGCCAGGCCATCGGCGGGGCTAGGCGAGCCTCGCCGGTGGCCAGGCGAGCCTTGCCTGGCCATCGGTGGGGCTAGGCATCGCGAGGCTTGCCCAGCCCCTGCCCAGCCTCGGCGGGCCTCGGCCGGCCCCCGCTAGACCCGCCTGGCCACTGGCGAGGCTCGGCCTCGCCAGATCTAGGGAGACTGAGCCTCGCTGGTGGCTAGGCTTGCCTTCGGCGAGCTCGCCGGACCTCGCCTGGTCTGGCGAGCCTTCAGTGAGCTTGCTGGACCGGCAGACGGCGGCGGCGGGCGGCGGACGGTGGCGGCGGACGGCGGCGGCAGACGGCGGACGATGGCGGGCGGTGGTGGACGGCGGTCGTGAGATTGGCCGAAGGGAAGAAGAAAATTTCTTGATTTTGATTTTCAAATTCGTTTCCGAAACAAGAATCAACTTTTTTTTTGTTCTTGATTCTATTCCCAATCTGTTCCAGGGAACAAATTTGTCCCTGGGAACAAAAATTTTACCAAACGCGATTCTAGGCCGAAACTGATTCCGGGAACAAAGAATCAAAATTTGGTCATGTTTGGATGGTTACCAAACAGGGTCTTAGGGGCCAAATTGCATAAATTTTTTACCCACAGGGGTCTCAAGTGGACAAAATAGTAGGAACTGGACCAAACCAGTCAAGAACTGGTCAAAATTCGGCCGAATCGGATCGAATCGGTTTGGTCGATCTAACCAGCCGCCGGCGAGACTAGCTAATTCAGGCCCTTGTTGGCTAGTTCTTGGCCTCTAGCCATCAGTTCTGAAACCTTCTCTATACTAATTTCACTTCTACACCTTCAATTTCTCAAAATTTTACAAATTGATCATCGAATTTCATCAAATTGCAAATTAACCCATAATTAGATATTTTGACACAATTCCCAGTTTTGGTTTGGTTTTTTTCAAATTAAATCCACTAGATCAATTACCCGACAACCTGGAAATCATGATGGAGCCTTCAAAATGGATTTTTGACTGTCAGGTCGAACCGATGGCCGAAATCGCTTAATGTGAGGAGTATATAAATAAAATGTCTTCCATTTTTAGAGGAGGGCTTCATTTGGCACAAAAATTCTCTCTCCTTAGTCTCTCTCTCTCTTCTCTCTCAAAACTCCTGCCCAAAACAGATCACTTCTCTCTCTCTCTCTCTATAGTTTCGGTCCATCTCTTGGACCGGTTTTGTTCAAGGCTTGAACCGGCAGTCGTCGGAGCCCCCAAGCATCCAAGCCACTGGTGATATGTAGTTCCAGAGGCCTTTGGCCTTGCTATGGATAGATATGACTAGATCGGTTGCTGGATCTTCATTGGCAGCCCAATCTTCGTCGACAAGTCAAGGTTGATCCATTTTGAACTGATTCTTCATTTTTTCTTTGAGCATGTGGTTTGATTGATCCCAATCCAATTCATAGTGGTTTAATCTACATTTTTGGAGTCCTGATTGCGATCCGGCGGGTTGATCTAATTTATCGCGATAGAAACCGACGAAAATCACGACGAAGGTAACGATTTGAAACTTGAATCCGATAAAGTGAGATTGAGTTAGTCGATTAGGGGTAGGATTCAAGATTAAGATCTTTTACATGCTTAAAATTAATGATTATGAATGCTGCAATGACTTGTGGACGATTTGAATAATTACTGTGTTCTTGAGCCTACTATGTGATTTTCGTAGGTCTATACCTAAAATCACTATTTTGACCAAAACAAGGTCCGAAACGACCTCATTTCAGCTTGAGTCCTTTTAGGATTAGATAATAAACATCCCGAGCTTCGAAACGGTAGGTTGCACACCTCAATCAAGTATCGTTTGACTCTAAAAAAATATCTCTGAAGATTAACGATTTTGCAGTAGTTTTGTTCCAAATTGTCTCATGCATCTTATGTAATTTTTTCATGATTTTTGGATGTTCTTAATTAGGTCAGATCTACTCACATCTAAACCTAGGTCAATCTGTTCCGTATTGATTTCTGATTTTGTCATTTTTGTATTGATTTTTTGTGTTGAGTTATGGAACAACTTTTCTTCATGAAAGTTTCTTGTAAAGGTGTTTTGCATATCATATATATATATATATATATATATATATATATATATATATATATATTATTTTTTTTAATTTTAGACATGTTTAGCTAGGTCAAAATTGCTTAGATCTGAATATAGGTCAGTCTGTCCTACATTAATCCGAAATTAGTTTTGATGAATTTGAGTCCATAAATGTACCTATTTGGTCTCAAATCCTTCATGAGAGTTGAAATACATGATACATATGTTCAATTAATGCATTATTTGCAAGGTTTTTACATTGGCAAAGTGAGTCAATTGCATGCATTAGAATAAAAAATATTGTCCAACATGTGCTGGACATATAGTTTGTCGGTTTTGTCATTTTTTCCACAACTCATATGATCTTGATTGAGTTTCGAATTCTTAACAAGAAATCTTCATCATTGCATACTTTGTATGTTAGATTTTTGGTAGGATTTATGCATGTCTTAAGGATGGCTGAAATCATACTTGTTCTGTAAACTTAATGCTGAAATGAAACATTGTCATATGTGCATATTTCCATACTTGTTTGAGTCATTTAGGGATCAAATCTTACAATCATGCATTCTTGTTGATTGAACCGCATATTGCAAGATTTGCATACATATTTAGGTCATGTCCTTGGAGTATCATCTTGCCCATGAAATTTGTCTCACAAAAGTGTTCATAACACTTACGATTTCTAAGCATATCATTAGGAATCATGAATCAATTTATGAAGTCATTTAAATTGTATGATATTTTGCATGCCAACTTAAGATTAGATGATTATCTAAAATTTCTGTTGCATCAAATCCTAAGTCCCGTGTCATTTCTTCATGTTGTTTGTGCATTCTTTGAGTGATTTTGAGATTTTCTAATGAATGTTTATGTTCTGTTTTCTTAATTATTGATGTGCACACTTTTAGAGATTTCGATTTTAGGATACCAAATTGACCTAGTTTGGACTCAAGGTCTTCTAGGAAGACGTAAGGCATACTTAGAAGTTTTCAATGCTGCTAATTTCATGTTAATCGCTCATTGTTTAAACCAATTTTTAATTCTTTCAAACAATTTGGACAATGGATCAAATTCGGACCCCTGTCCTAATCCCTGTTTGGATAGATCTTTGATGTTTTTGTTCCATTTTTTTCTATTTGAAATCTGAACTCTGCTTCTTAATGAAACTTACTTGTCATCGTGTTGGCTATGTTATGTGTAAATTTTATGATTTTTAGACTTGTTTTGATTGGACAAATCCTCGTGACATTAGACTTGTTTTGATAGGACAAATTATAGTTTACTTTTATATTTTTTACACAAAAAACGTTTTCCCGGAAATTATTTTCCGCGAAACAAACGGAGCCCAAGTCCCCAATGGAGTCACTAAGCTGTCACGACCTTCTTGAAGATGAATTACCCAAAAGAAAGCTAATGGATTACTAAGTCCAAAAACTTAGCACGGATCCTCCCAAGTCCTACCAATTGTAACTTGACACTAAAAAATTAATCCATTTAAACATGCAATTTTACTCAATTTGAAGCCGCCACTAATCAATTAGGGTTGATTAGAAACTCAAGTATGAGATAATACTTTACTTTTGTGAACCAGAGATTCAATAAGTTTAGAGATATGGTTACACTAGATTAATTTAATGTCATTTCGGTGCATTTTCGTTTTAATTTCAAAAATATTTTGCAAGCAATCTTGATTAATTTTGACTTAAGCCATTAACATGCAAAGGGTAGTCATGCTAGTGCACAATTAATAAAATAACATTCAATAAACCCAAGTGATAAATTGTAAAAAATTATGACTAACCCTTAGCAAAACAAACTATGACTTTATTAAGGTTTATTCTCTAAAAAAAGAAAAAAGAAACCTAAAAAATATTAATTAAAAATGCATGCCCTAAACATGATTTCTAAATGATATGACTCCTAATCTTTTTTATTTTTTTAAATGTTAATTATGTGCAGTCTTAATCTGAATTTAATATGCATGATTTCTATTCTAATGACATGTGAGACGCAATTCATATGACATAACTTGAACCATCACAATATGTGTGCAATCTAATTTATGTGATCCTAAATATGCATGTGCTACATAATAAACGGTGGGGTAATTCTATGTGCATGCATGTTCTTTTTATGATTTTATTTTTTTATGGCTTTTTTTTTATTATTATAATCATATTTACTATATTATCATCTTAAAACTAAGGAACAACTAAATCTATCTTAACCATGAAATTTCCTACGTTCCTATATTATCCTAAAAAAATGCAATTCTAACATGAAATGCAATGTGACCTATTATAATGCAATTCTTATATGAAAATCTTTATAAGAAAATTTACTAAAATTTAACACAAGTAATGTAAATAATTCACCCCAACTCAGGACGGAAAATCACAATACTTAAAAATCTAATCCGATGCCTATCATCTCAATATTTTTTATCATTGTGACCCTCAATACGACAATTTTTCATAATTGGATAATGTCTAACAAAATCACCAATCATGATTAGAAACAAATAATTGTAAATTAAGTAACAAAATAACCAACTTAAACTCGGATGAAGAAATTATCTAGATCAGAAAATTTACTTCTGAAAAGTAGGACCGGTGAGGAAACGATGCAAGGACGAGGACGAGTTCACAGATTGACGATTGTTAACGCGTGGTGCTTACATCCATGGTCTACCCGGCACAATTCGACAATGATAGGAGAACAGAACAGGCCAATGATGACTTGGAACTTCAACAGTGGCGCCCAACTCAGCTGGCAACAACAAGCATCAGCAATTGGGGATTATTGCTTGCTGGAAAATTGCTAACCACTTGAAGCAACCACTTGAAGCCCTACAAAAAAAAAAAAAGTTTGACAAAAGGTTTGTCCAGCACGTGTTAAGCTCCTCGCTAACAATGCGAGAAACTCTCTGGATTGCAAGTGGTTTGCCGGAAAGTTTGCTGAGAAGCCTAGAATGGTAATGTGTTGCGGACACTGCTAGAAACTTGATGGACCTCTGTGATGGCTTCTGGAATGCAAAGCACGGCGACCAAAGACGCGTGAGCAAAGTCGATCACGATGATTGGGGGCAGGGCTGGTCTGTCGGACGGGAATGCAAGGATGCCAGGGAACTCATCGACATGGCTAAAAGGAGTCTTCACAGGAGCCAAGCCATATCAATAGATAACAGCAGCATCGCCAGAGTTGCGAGTTGCATTAAGAAGTTGGTGGCCGTAATGGGAGACTGCAGCAAATTTCCCTCCCTCCCTCCCTCCCTCCCTCCCTCCCTCTATGTGTTACTCGAGCACTCGCAAATTTCTTTACCTCTCTCCCACTTCCCTTCAACGAAGCCTCACGAGCACTTTGCAAATTTCTCTCTCCCTTAAATGAAGCCTTTCACTCTCTATTTATAGAGAAAAAGTTTGGTTTGCAAGTGAAGATTTTTCAAGATAATTCCATATATCCACCCAACCATTGATGATCATCTACCAAAAAGAGGGGATATGCTCAATAAAAAAAAAAAAATACTCTATTATTTAAAATTTAAAATCTTTCAAAATCTCCCTCCACAACTGAATTGTTTTATTTTATTAGTCATTTTTTCTGTTTTCTGTTTTCTATCTTTTTAGGACAATCTTTTTAAGAACAAATTTAAATCGGATAAGTTTGGTCCTAAATATTATTGTTACCTAAATGCAATGTTATGAAATGCTTCATTTAATTTTGATATTTTTATATGACAAACAAGTAGAATAGTCAAAATTTAGGTGTCAATAGGGTTGGCTGTCAGCTTTTGGGGTAATTAATCTCTCGATGCAGGGGCATCTTACCGTTGGCAAAATTGCTTAAGAGCTTTTAATGTTCGGGCTGGGCTAACGGCATCAAGTCAGCGAGGCCCATAAATGTTAATTTATAGAGGCCCTAGGACTTGTTGAGCAATAACTAAAACTTGAAGTGGCCGCAGAAGAAAAACCATACGAGCTTTGTGGAGCCGCACTTGATTCTGTTGGTTGAGCTGAGCAAGTTCCATTTGCTAGCTCTGTAAAAAGTTCAAATGCGTGATTAATCAAGTTAAAATTTACTGTTACTCTATTATAAATCTGTGGTTAATTAAAAAATAATTTAGGCTCCATTCATTTTGCAAGAATTGAACGATTTAAAAAATATTTTTTAAAAATTGATTGTTTGTTTCGCTTGAAATGATTAGTTGGTTTAAAATGTTTTCATTATCAACAACAATTTATTTTTTTAATATTTCTGTGAATGATGGATATTATTTTTGTCCATTCAATTTTCTAAGTGATACAAGTAATCAATTTTTGGACAATATCTTCAAATCATTCAAATTTCGCAAAACAATGTACTTTTAGAAAAGGCTAGGATATAAGCTTGGCCACAATATGCAATGTCTATTTTTAAAATTCCAGTTTCACTGTGCCAAACCATTGAGAAAAGAGTTGTTGATTTTTGGTGGAGGAATGGTGAATCAAAAGTTGGATTGCATTGGAAGAAGTGAGATGTGTTAAAAATGAGAAAAGATTTAGGAGGAATGGGATTTAGAGATTTAATCTCCAACAAAGCTTGACTAGGGAAACAAGCTTGGAGGTTAACTTAGAATTCATCATATTTATAGTGCCAGATCTTGAAAGGAATTTATTTCCCTCAACATTCCTCTTGGAACGCAAGGAGAGGCTCATGAGGTTGGCTAAGCATTTTAATGGGCCGTGAAACAGTCTCGCATTCAGTGATGTGGTGAACAGGTGAAAATATAAGTATTCAAAAAGATAGATGGCTAGAAGAGGAATCATTGGAGGTCCGGCAAAATTATGGAGAACCAACAAAAATTGCTGAGTTGATTTTAAAAGAGTAGAATCGATGGGACGAACAGACACTTCACAGTCTGTTTGATGTCCAAATTGCTAACGAAATATTAACAACAAACCCACTGGGGAGCTAAAGCACACAAGACAAGTTAGTATGGACAGAACAATTACCATCCAAAACACAGAAAGGCAAGCATCAACATCTACTCAGCCACCCGCGAGCTTTGGAACAAAATTTGGCACATAAAAACCCCTCCCAAAGTCAAAATACTCACATGGAGTGTTTGTCAGAACACTGTCCCTACTACAGAAAACTTATTTAGAAGACATATTCTACCTGAACCCACATGTCCAATCTGTAAAATAGAAGCCGAGACAGTAGAGCACATATTCTTGCTATGTTCCTGGACTTCACGGATCTGGAGTAACCCTACATTACAAATTATAATCTCGAGGCAAGGGTTGTCAAGAATTGATGTTTGGATACAGCAAGTCAGAGTGAGAATAGAGCACTCGCCTTCCTTTAAGATATTGCGTTGTGGTTTATCTAAAGGCAAGATGTGACTGTTTTTCGCAACCAACGTCCAAATCCGATCTATATGGTGGAATCGGCACACAATATGCGCAATAATTAGAGATGATGGAATCCTGAGCAATCAATGAATCAATTGGAGAAGAGGAACTTATCCCGACGTTGGATTCCACCAAAGGGACGAACTTTAAAAGTGAATTGTGATGGATCGTATGAGGAAGGAGCGGTCAAAATAGTATCGGCGTCTTCTGCTCTACAGGTAGAAACCCTTGCTTTGCTTGAAGCGCTCTCTCCTCGCGTCCAAAAGTGAAGAACAGCTGGAACTAGAGTTAAATTGTTTGATGTTAATTGATATGGTGAAGAGCGCAGATCACTTCCCTTGGGAAGTCAGTGTGCTTTTCGTGGGGGCTCGCGAATTAATGCCAAATGGGCCATTTTTCTAATCTGATGATGGTCCATTGGAGTAGAGAGAGTAATTGAGTGGTAGATTGGGTTGTCAAGGCCAAAAACTTAACCTTTACTTCCTAATTGGGTAGCTCATCACCCCCTTCCCCCGCCCAAAACACACCTCCTCTCCCGCAAGCCACTCTGGGACTTGCTTTGTCTTGATGCTCCTGCTGTAAGGTTAAATGTTTAAGAATGTTTCGATTCAATAAAACTTCCTTTGACAAGGGGAAAAAAAAAAGAGTGCTGCTAGAATGATTTGCAACTCCTGTTGAAGTTAGAAGAACATTCAAAAATCCTCTCGAAAAGTTAAAAATGAGAAGTGATTCACTTTTCCACTAAAGGTTCGCATTTATTCTCATCTCCTATCCCCCTCTTTCGGGTAAAAATAAATGAAAAAGCAGCCCAGACCGATTTGGCTCCTAATTTTATACTGCGAACAATTGGTCCCACTAGAAATTCGGTCTTCAACTTGTTTTGAATAGTTTTTAGTTTTTTTTTTTAATCTTTTTATTTTGTCTAGAAAAAGATAGTTATATAAGAGAAGGGTATTGAATTTGGAAAGTCTAAGGAATCCATCAATACCTTAATTATTATGACATAGATCAATCACATGGTATCATTTTCTAAGGGTGCAATTTTCATAAGAAAGATTTCAGGTTCTAAATTTTAAACTTACTCATTTTTAAAAAATTGCCCCTCTGATAGAGAGAATAAGTACAAAAAATGCGTAGTTTCTTTCAACTTTATTTTCATTTTGGTTCGTGAGAAATTCTAGATGTTGCTAATGACAAATCCTTGTCAAAACGTCTGTACTATTTTTTGTGTCTATACTATGTTTGTGTAAAGTTTCCATTGGTGTATAAAACAAAACTAGAAATTTCTTAGGCTCACTTTATAATTACTAGTTTTAGTTATCCAAGTATTTCCAAATACAATACATACAATTTAATACAAAATTCGCTGTAAAAGCGATTTAAGTATATACCTTACAAGTCGATCAACTCTCCCAAAGAACTACGTCAGCCTTTTCAGCAATAGCACAAAACTGCACTACAAACTGAACTCATGTAAATTAATTTGCCACGCTTTAACTTTTTCAATTAGGCTGGTAGGGAGAAAATTGGCCACGCTTCAAAATTATGATGTATTTTAAATTAAATGGAACTTATAACCTACCTTGAATAAGTTTTAAGAAAAAAATATGGAGATTAAATTGAATATCGCACAGATGGAGCTAAGGGATTAAATGACACGTCTAACTATTTGATATAAGAAATGCATGTTTTCACATGCAAGATTCGACATACAAACCCACGGAAAGTAATGTCTAACTCGTTAAATTGCCCAACTAATTTGAAGGGTTTAAGATCTTAGGATTTATAAATTATGATGTAGCTTCAAACCAGAAAAAAGTAATTCATGGCCCATATCAAACAAGCTTACAACTAGACTTTAGTAATCACATGACATGTTTGAACCTTGTAATCGAAAGAAATACACATATCCCTCATTTTGAGGTTCCGTAGCCTATCGCCGACAATCACAGTCGATTACAACTTACGACAGGTGTGTGTAACCAAAGATAAGACATGATGCACGAAGATGGAAAGAGTTACATTATCGCATGTATTGGGTGCTTTTATTCAATGCATGACTCACTTGAAATTGTTCTTATAGTGACGACATGTAGATATCCTTGTGATATCTCTGTCTGTCTGTCTCTCTCTCTCTACTTTTAGTTTGATTAAGCTTTGTGAGCGTATAGGCGGACGGGGAGTCCTTTGGCGGGCATCGGCATTGGGTCAACGACGATCTTCTCGTCCGGAAGCAGCTTCTCCCACCTGAACCTCTTCACCAGGTTGTGCATGAACACGAGTATTTCCAGGCGAGCGTACTCCTTCCCCGGGCACATCCTCGGGCCACCCCCAAACGGCACGAAAGTGTACGGCGCTGGCCCAGCCCCTTCGAACCGGGTCGGGTCGAATTTTTCCGGCTCAGGGAAATACTCAGTGCTCTTGTGGGTCGAGTTCGCGCTCCAATAGATCTGAGGTGAATCATTCGATACGGTAAGTCATTAGTTCGACGGTCGAATTATGATGAACAAGCAGTCGATAGGATGGGATGGGGTTGTGTTTACCTTCCATCCCTTCGGAATGGAGAAACCATTGAAGATGAAGTCGTTTATGACCTCCCTGAACCCGCCCTGGAGAGGAGGGGCGAGCCTCATGACTTCGCAAGCCACGTTCCACGAGTACTTCATCTTTTGAATATCATCCCAGTTCAGTAACTCCCCCGGAGCTTTCGACTTCGCAATCTCCATTTGCTCTGTTTATCGCCCGATCGCATACAAAGAGGGAGAGTCGGTACATAACTTCGTATGTTAAACAATTTCAAATTAAAAATAAAAATAAAAAATTGTCACATGGGGTGTATGATTGACGAAATAATTTGGTGAGATTAATTAATTAAATAATGATTAGAGAGTTTAAATGTAAAAAATCTCATCCCAAAAAAAAAAAGTTCAAATGATTTTTTTTGGATATTAACAAGTCAACTCTAAAGGTTTTATTTTTTTAATTGTAATTCCTCCAAAAAATTCACTGTCCCCTTACCTGTGTGTGTTACTTTATATACTGGGATCATAATATTTGCGTAGATATACATGAAAAAAATAGACTAAAAAAAGAAAATCTTACCCTCGTAGACTTGTTCATAGATTTCCGGAAGCTCAGCCAGATATTTCACGACAAAAGTACAAGCAGCACTGGCGGTGTCGTGGCCACCGATCAGCAAGCCGAGGATCTTGTCCGCGATGTCGAGCTCAGTCATGTGCTTCCCATCCTCGTCTGTCGCTAGAAGCATGTGCGACAGTATGTCCTGCGTCGGCGAGGCCTTCCCCTCAGCCAGATCGACTTTCCTCTGCTTGATGATCAGCCTCAGCTCCTTCCTGATGAAGTTGGAGGCCTTGATGGCGCGGTTGAATGGCGTTCCGGGCAGGTCGATGGGGATCGAGATGATGCCGGATGCCAGGAGGTGGAACGGGTCGGCGAACCGTGCGACGTGGCTCGGGTCCTCAACACTGAGGAACAGGCGGGCAGCGAGCCAGAAGGTGTAGCGCTTCGCGAGGGGGAAGACGGTGACCTCGTCCTTGCCCTCCCAGCCCATGGCGAAGTGCCGCCGGGCGATGTCGTCCATAATCCCGATGTACCGCTGCAGCGCCTCGGGCTTGAGGAAGTTGGGCAGCATCTTCCTCATCTTCTTGGCCTCCTCCTTGGAGGAGGTCTGGGTGGAGGAAGGGAAGACCTTGTTGACGGAGTTAGGCCACCACGAGACCACCAGCTTGTTCTCGTTGGAGAAGAGGAACTTGTTGCCGGCGGCGCCGCAGAAGATGGCGGCCGGCTCCCCGAGGAGGGAAGTCTTGAAGACGTGGGAGGAGTAGCGGGCGATCCGGTCGAAGATGAACCGCTCCGGGTGGCCCTTCCACCCGGTGGAGAGGAAGTCGAGGCTTTCGCCGATGAACGGGAGGCCGATGCTGCCCGGGGGGAGGTTCGGGCCAGCATAGTGGGACCGGTGCTTGTAGAAGAGGAAGAAGAGGGAGAGGGTGACGGAGGAGACGAAGAGGAGGAGGAGAGAGAGATAGAGGTGCTCCATTTTGGAAGGCTTGAGCAGGATTGGTGTGTATGAAAAGCGAGGGGGGTACAGGCAATTTATAGGCAATTATAAAGCACAAGAGGAAGGTGTAGAGAGAGAGGGAGAAGGTGGCTACATGTGAATCAACAGGAAAAAATAAAAATAAAAATAAAACATAGAAAAATAGAAAAATAGAGAGAAATGTGAATGGAGAGATACGAATGTGGTGGCAAAAGGTCCAATTTAGAAATACGACTGCCCAGCGATGTTGCTTGAGAGTATAGAGATGATCTCTTGGACGTGTCCGCCGACTAAAATCTCAATAAATGGTCTACACGCGCTCCGCTCTCGCGCGTGGGCATTTCATGCTTTTATTACTGGGTACCTGCAACGCATGATTTGACTAGAGCAATCACAATTTATTTGTTCCGGATCTTTGGAATAAAAAATAAGCTAGTCGAGAAAAATATTCTCCATCAATTAAAAGAAAAAAAGACACCTTCCAAAATGAGAAAGTAATTATTTTTTTGAAAAGAGGAAATCAATTTCCTTCGTTCTTCTTTCACTTAGACCGAGCATATTCTCTTCCGATGATCTGCTTTTAATTATTTTTGTTTTATTTGTTCTTTTCTTTTTTGTAAATTCAATTTTTTAATAAATTTTTTTATTTTTTTTATTTTTCCCTCGGTTGGTCACTAGCCACCGTGACCAATCATAGGCAATTTCACGATCACTAACCTCTGGCAAAGCTTGAGACCTTGCCAGACGCTTGTGGCAAGGCTCCACTAACCAAAATTTGGCAATCTCAAGCCTTATCAACCTTGGGCGAGCTTGCTCGCCTATGCCCAACGATCAATCAAAGAAGAAGAAAATAAATAAATAAATAAATAAATAAAGAGAATAAATATTTTAAAAATAAAAATAATTAAAAAAATTGAATTTTTTTTATAATTTTCCCCAAGATTGCATTTTCAATACTAAATAACGAAAAGATATTTTCTAGTTATCTGTAGGGTTTAGTTACACATCGGCAAATATATCATATTCATGAAAATTAACTTACTGGAAAACATTGTTTGAATAATGGATGCAAAACCAATAGAGCCTAGGCTTCATTCGTATCATAAGAAATAAATGATTCAAAAAACATTTTTTCTAGAAGTTATTACTTGTATTGCTTAAAATAATTTACAGATAAAAAAAAAATTGTATTGACAATAATTTATGTATGAACATTTTTGTGGACGATGCAATTTTTTTTTTGTTTATTTATCTTTATAAATGATATAGACAATTATTTTTATTAAAATATTTTCCGAATCATCCAATTATCAATAAACAAGTGTGCCCTAAAAGGGAAAGTGATAAAACCCTAAACACACACACACACACACACACACACACACACACACACACACACACACACACACACACACATATATATTGGCCAATGTAAAATAGAAATATGAATTAGACTTTGTTTGTTTTGCTGAAAATCAATGATTTGAACAACATTTAACTAAAAATGATTACTTTTATCACTTACAAAAATGAACGAATAAAAAATATTTTCATAATCTATGAAAATATTCATACATAAAATTATTGCCAACAATAAAAGTATTTTTTTATTGCTAATTATTTTAAGCAATACAATAGATAATCTATAGAAAAATATTTTTTAAATCATTCATTTTTTGTGAAATAAAGAAAGCCTTCATAACTTGAAATAACCACCAAAATAGTAATCCGATGACTAGTACTAAAATGACCCAAGATATATACATAAATAAGCATCTACATAAGTTGGAACGATATCAATTTGTATCGAATCACCTTTCTAATTATTTTTGTTGAGGTGAAATAGTCAATTAAATATAATATCATGGATGAGCACAATAGTCATTGAAAAAGAAAGTTGCTGTGGATAATAATAATAATAATAACAACAACAATAATAATGGAGTGGGAGACGTACATGCGCGCGTGCGACTCGTGTTGGCAGGCCAAACAAGGAAAAAGGGGGAAGGAAAAGGCTCATCTTATGGGACTGTTTGACCACTTCGGCTGGCGGGTTGACTTTTGGTTCCCACGCGTCAGCGTACCAAGTACGACCTCAGCTGCTCGTGCTGAACGCCAGTAGAATAACTCCACCAGTAGGTTTGGTAAGTGCCCTCCTTTTATTTATTTATTTATTTTTGGTAATTTTATTATGTTGTGTGTTGTCAATACAACATCATTAAAAAAGATGGGAGAGATGAAAAGAATCAAAATTGATTAAGTGATCAGGCGTATGATTCGAGTATCGCCGTGATTACACATCACCTTGCCCCATTTCTCGACAGGCACCGCGAATTCCGTACTTAAATCGAGCTTTCCTGTCACATGATTCAAAGGGAATGTCCACTCGGGTATTTATATTATAAAGACTTTGTGCTGTTTATTTCGTGAAAGATACATGATTTAGATAATACCATCTTTTAGAAACGACTGTTTGTATCTCTTACAAAAACAAGTAAATGAATATTTTTATTATTCATGAAAATGTGTCTGTCGATATTAAAATACATTTGCGATCCAACGACACGCCATCAGGATGGCGACGAATAATGACAAGTCGTTTTTCCCCAATTTCTTTTCAAACCGAAAGATCGACACCACCAGACCCCGAGAAAGCAAGGCGTTTCGATAGGGATTGAACGTTGGCAATTCATTCCCCCACCGCCGGGTGTAGTTAGGGTTTCTCTGCAGGGGGTGGGGTTGCAACTCCGCACAAGGGTGGAGGACAAAGACAGGCAACTACTTGCATGGGCTTTCATTTAATACGGTCAGGAAGAACCTAGGATAAAAGAGTTGACGAAGAACAGAGATTCTTGAATTTATCGGGAGTGAGAATAAAAATCTCATCACCACAAAATAAAATATATAAAAAAAAAATTCGTATGAATCTACTTGTGCGCATAATGATTTCAGGGGCTCAATACCACAAAAGAATTAAAAAAAAAAAAAATGACAAGCCACCACACCCTTACCAACAAAGAAATTAGGACAAGGTTGCGAATTTTAGTAGATTTTCGAAACTTGAAGGAGCCATTAGGGTAAAATCCATGGCTTTTGACGGGCATCCCAATATAAGATTTTGGTGACGTGAGATTTTTTTTTTTTTTTTGGTGACAAGAAAATTTGTTTTGGGAGTAAATGTGGCCTGTGTATATGGGAATGTGAATCTTCTGCGAGACAAAAAACTAATTTGAGGGGTATACCAAATGAACATATCAATTTAAAACTTTTCGTGACACGAAACTTAGTTTGGGGTGAATGCAATATAGGTGTTTTGGCTAGAAATTATTATTTTTTCTTGTGGCACATAAATTAGTTTAGGGTAAATGTGGTATGAGCATATTGGCTTGGGGATTTTTTTGTTGTATTAACTCTAATTTTCATAAGCTGGATTGATAACTAGACTTGAGTATTGTAATTGAAAAATAGACTTGTCAAAATAGGTTATAGACTCATTTCTTAATTCATATTTAATCTTTGAAAAAAAATCATATTTAATGGATGAATTGTTTCATGTGTTAGTTTTATTCAGTAAATTATCATAATTAAGTTTATAATAGTAAAGTACAAAGTAACATGAGTATGAAATAGGTTTACAACTTACCTTTATGAATCTTTCTCGATCTTGCACTTGCTCAACTCACTCTCATATCAGTTTGGGAATGCATTTTCCTAAATTGGATTAAACATAAAAGTATTTTAGAAATATGAGTCAGGTCAGGTAACAGTTAATAGATTTGTATTGTATGGAAATGAGTCAATTTGAGTTGGACAAAAAAAGATACACAAATTAAGAGAATCCAATTTATTGGGGGACATCGTGTGTTTAATGCTTATACAGTAATCCAACATCATTATACGGCTATTTAACACACTCGCTAGTCAAATTGTGCTTTTCAATAATATAGTTTTTGTTACATCGATGATCAGTGCAATCTCGCAAAGAGATAATGCACCTAATTCAATGAATCAATTACGTTGGTAAAAAACAAGAATAGACATGTATCATTATAAGACGACCATGCTTGTGGTTGTACTCAAGAGTCAATACAAGGAAAAGAATAATTTTGTTAGGTGAAGTTTGGTTCCCGAAATTAACGTTGTCGACCGTGAAGAGAGCAGTGTCAAGGAAATCGGATATGCCCATGTGAGCAAGTAATCATTTCTTGATTTCCTAAGCCTAAGTTTGGTCCGGAATTTATTCATTTATTTATTTATCTATTAATTGGGGAACTTGAAGAAGTCAAGAAGCCAATTCAAGGGGTAATTTTTTAAGAAATTGACTTAAAAAAAAAATTCACCAATGAAACCTACTTTTTTAGACATAGAAGCAACAACAGTTGCTGCATAAATTTGAGCTTGACCTTTGGTGACGTTGTGACTTTTGACCGACATGAAAAGGTCTAATCGAGTTGGGTACTTTGATACTCAACCTCGACCCGACTTCATTTGAATACCTGTGAAGCTTCGCTGCTCGAATCAAACTAGAATATGACTACACGAAGTATTCAATTAATACGCACCAACCGCCGGCATCTTAGCATGATTCCGACAATGATATGCTCACTCAGACAGGCTCGGAAACTAGTTTCGAAAGTGCAACAAGAATGAAGATAAAGTTTCTCCTTATGTAGCATGTGCTTTATTATGAGTAGATGTTTATGGTACGTGTTACTATGTGTACTACTTGATTAGCTCTTGAATAAACCAATTATAAAGAGAACATGATACAAATAGTTCATAAACTTTTAATTTGTTTAATGGGTTCATGAACTTTAGCCTCATGTTTAATGTGGTTTCTAAATTTTTAGTTTGTTTAAAGTGACCTTTGAATTTTTTTATACATGTTAAATTTAATCCTTGAAATATATGAAAATATTCAATGTTACCCATAATCTTAAATTAATGGAATGGGTACATTGAAGTTATTCATACAATTTAGTGAACACATTGAACATGCACCAAAAGTCGAGAGACCGCATTGAATAAATAAAAATGTTAGAAATCATATTGAACATAGGCAAAGTTCAAAAACCATATTGAATAAATTAATTTTTAGAAATTACATTGTACAGTAAACCAAAATTTATGAACCATTCATGTCATTAAACTCAAGTGGTATTTTTCTTCATCAACTCTTGGTAGCTTTAGGTTTGGTGGGTTATAACACCAACCACATTTATAAAGGTCACAAACTTAGATGAGAACTTATCCATAGTAAATTTTGGGTGCTACTTGACTCCTTTGTATTTCTAAGTAAAAATATAAGAATATCATATATGCAAGTTAAAATCTTTACAAAACTAATAGGTTAGTATAGGGCATAGCATTGATCCGATTCTCCAAGCGATCAAGTCCAAATGATTCCATGTTAGGCCCCACTTTGGGATACTAGCTCATATCTCTCAACTATTCTCAAGGTCAATGGAGTAATTTCATAGCTCGAGGTTTACCTACCTAAGGCCGCTTCACCATAAATAAATAAGAAAAGACAAGCAAAGTACATGTATGCTAACTTAAGTTTTTTCTTTTTTTTGGGTCAAAGTATGCTAACTTAAGTTGAGGTTTCAGAAATAGCCCAAGTTAATATAGGCCGAGTCCAGTGAAAAAGGGACATGTAAGAAGAGCGGACGGGCCCATATGGCGTTTCAACTGTGCAAAGTTTCTAGAGGCCAAATCCTCTATTTGTTTGTCATCTTAATTACGTGAGGAAAATCCTAGAGTTAGGTTGAAAAAGGAAACACTATTCTACTTAAAATCACAGCAAACTTATTTTTGGTCTCCCCCCCCCCCCCCCCCCCCCCCCCCAACACCCCAACAAATTGGTCACCACTTGCCGTTCCTAATTTGGCCTCGGTTTATTTCCTTCTGGAGTTGGACTCTCAAGGTTTCTATACGGCTCACTCCACGATTAATTCGAATCGAAAGGGCTGGAAGATATTGAGGAAAAAGGACATGAAATAAATGAAAGTTCTAACCAAAGTTCGCAACAATAGGCATTTATTTCAAGACGTGGGTCACATACATGCAGGTGTCCTCCTCCTCGCTCCTGGCCCTCTTGTCCTTGGAGATGGAGGGCACGCACATCGACAGCACAACGTCTTTTTCAGGCGCAAATAAAGAAGAAATGAGAAGAAGAAGTTGCAAGGAGAGTCGCCCAGCACTTTCTTTTCTTCCCCAACAGTCCGGCGTGGCTACTGATAATTACTGATAAGACATGATCACGACAGGGAGCTACCTAATTAAGCATGGCCTAATCGCGTCTAATTGTGCGGCGACCGAGTAAATCCGCCGTGGGGCGAGGGAGAGCTGGACGGTCAGTCTTGCTGAGGCCGTTTCTTGTTGGACGACAGACAGAAATCTTCATGCTCACGACCACATTTGTGTCTGAACTGTCCACATTAAGAAGTGGCTTCGATGCATACTTGGATATCTGAAATAAACACATCAACATATATGAGGTTTTATGATCGATAAAACTTTCGCATGACTGAATTAATAGTTTATAATCTCGTTTTTAGGGTTTAGGAATACATTATGATGAATCTATGGTAACAGGTGATACAAAGATTGGTTGGTGATATCTTTCTATGATATACGAATATGTCATGTATGTATAATTTCTTGGGATGAGTGCAATTGAAGTCCTAAAGTGTCGCGAATTAGAATTAAATCAAAAATCTTTCAACAAGTGCAAAAGGTGAGGAGCTGCGGGCACTTTGCCTGCCCTTGTCGACATAGTTGGAGGCGGCTTAAGCTCTCATAATAATTTTATTTATTATGAGGAGCAAACAACGTCTTTGGTTATTGTTGTATTTTTCAATAACAGAATAGCCACATAGAAAACAGAAAGCAATAAGAAAAAGCCACATCAACATTTTCTTGTTGCTAAAACTGGACAGAACTAAAGGAGGTACTTTATTGCACAAATTGGACAAGTTTTAGGATTTAATTACAAAAATTAAAAATTTTAATACTCAATTACATTTTCTTGATGAGTTTTGAAATTTCGATTGGAATTCTCCTTAACAATACCAAATGGTAGAAGGCTTCAATTTTCTTTCTTTCTTACTTCTTTTTCCAGAGATCTAAGAAGATTTGTCCATCCCATATTAAACTGACCTGGGTAGGTAGGTTGCAAAAGAAAATACCAACTTTACAGAAAGAAAGTTCTTAATATCCTATCATTGATCAGATCATAACGGGCTTTCAACCATGAACATGGCAAAATGAGGCCATCAGAGAATCAAGACAACACTTTCAAACTATATACCCAAGCTATGTAAATTACTGCTAAATGCTGAAAAATGGGGAAAGCTAACTCGATAGATCCGAGAAAGCATCTTATGCATCGGTGATGTCACTCTTAGCTATAATGCAGACGCGAATCAACAAGTCACAAGTTTTTTTTTTTTTTTTAGATTGGGAGAAATAACGAACTCGGTGATACCTCTTGGCTTTCGGGATTGGAGGATCTATCCTCTCTGGTGATGATGAATATCGCCATGGCTTTCGGCGAAGACGGCACGACTGTCGACACCTCGCTCAAAATATTATTCCCCCAGCAGCTCATCATCTGCAATGTCTCCTCCGACCGAATAAGCATATTCCCTCTTCCCTTCGTTATGGTAACCTCAATGACCTTCTCTGCTCCTAAAACAACCTCATGCGATAATATGCCAAACGTATAACCATAACCAACTTAATCAAAATACAAATGGAGACAGAATTTGTCCCAAAAAAAAAAAAAAAAAAAGCACCAAAGCGCTTACCTCTCAAGAATTTACGCAGGAGATCTGGCGACCCTGCAGAATGATGAATCTTTGAACCAAGAGTAAGCTCATGCCAAGACAGATCTTGCGAGCAAACGGACAATTTCATCTCCATCGACGAGAACCCAGATAAGAGATCTTGAAAGGGGTCAGCAGATCTCGTTGAAGAATGCTCAACGCTGTGATTACCATAGTTTCGGTTGTACAGAGACAGGTCAGTCGCTACAGTAGGGAAATCATCTCTCTCATCACCGTCTGCCAACACGGCGACTTGTTCCCTGAGGTCACAACTTGCTTCCAAGTTCCGCAATATTTGGGGTTTGATGAACCATGGAAGAGGAAGTCCACCGATGCGGGTCGACTCCTGGCGCGTCCAAGGCTGGAGATAAAATGGAAAGAGCTTTTGAATGAGGCGTTGGAAACTGGATCCGAGGAGCTTGCTAATGATGCTAGCATTCTCATTGGAGACTGATACGGAGTTAAGGACCAAAGAATTCGTAGGTTGAGGAGTTCTCTTCCTCGAGCCTTTGCGTTTTTGCATGGGTTCAGGTCGTCGTCGTTGCCGGCGTGGGTGTTGAGCAGACATGAGACGAAGAGAAATGGAGAGGAAGAGGGTCAAGAGGAGGAGGAAAGAGAGGAAGAGGAGCTCCATCTCACTGTTCTCCATGTGTGGTGGTGCGAAAGGAGGGAGAGGGAAGAGATGCAGCGGGTGTGCAGCAGAACTTGGATACAAGTTTGTATGACTACACTTGGTTTTATGAGTTTTGGACAGAGAAGTATTATTAAGTCACGGCATCTATATATTGTGCATCTAAGAGCGAGTTCTATCTAGTTGTTCCAAATAACTTAAGATAAAACCAGGATGGAGGAAGAGCTGGTCGATTAATCGCTTCTTTTTTTGTTCTTTTATCTTCATCCCAAGCTTTCGGCAACACTTATGCTCATGAGTTTCCGTTCATCTGTTTCTCAATTATCTCAAACAAGTACAAAAATGTCACAACACGTCGTAAAATTGATATCATGACGAATTCTTTATAACCACATGTAAAATGGTCGTAAAAAAGTCGGTGTGGTACACTACTGTACCTTGAATTTCCCGAGTCACTCAAGGTTAGCTCATGAGGCCAGAGGGGGTGCATATATCACACATTGTCCTTACTAGTTTAGGTCTGAAGTTCAGGATGGACCTTTTAAAGCCAATCCCCTGAAAAAAGGTTATGTCTAAGTTTAATTTTTATACTAATGTTAATATCAAGAAAAATCCTAAGTTGATAACGCTTGGGAGTAGATACTTATTTTTCATCAAGATTTAAGCAAATGTTGACCGGAAGTCAACCTAGTTAAAATCATGATCCAAGGATATAATTGGGTTTTGCTCTTTCTAATGACATCCAATTCACTCAAATAGGACACCCCGGATTGTTGGACATTGTGCTTTCTAACCGTACCCGTCATGGAGTTGAGTAAATCGTGATTTTTGTAGATCAGTTGATGAGATAATGTTGATATGGCCATTGGCTTACCAACGCCTCCACAACCACTTAAATCGGAGTTATTTCAAGGAAAATATCATGATTTTTCTCGTCAACCGTCCACTTATTCAATTTGCAGAAATTTACAATCTTGACACTTGTAAAAAAATAGTGCATATTTTCAAAAATTTTGTATTGCAAGCCTCCCATGAATGTAAGAATCAGAGTTAATCACATATAGAAAAACGATTGGTCAAAGATTTTTAATATCTGGCTATTTAATGAAGAAGTTGAATCTTGAATTCTTGGGCAGTTAATTGGTTATTACCAGAGTCGTCTCGTCTAAGGAAAATCGGAATCAGTAATCCTTTAATTGCAACTGTGACATGGTCTTCTCAGTTGAGAAGGGATTGTACTATCCGGAAACTGATGGTGAACTTCAGCCAAGGTTTGTCCTGAGATCGATGGAACATAGGCTAAGTAAAATCAAACTGTTATTCGGTCAGCTTATTGTTCTTACCTTCTGATGTTTGAGTTATTGTGAAAAATGAGTTAATAGAAAATTTTTCATAATCAACATAAAATTTACAGTGTTTTTTTTTTTTTTTTCATATAGTCAATAAAAAATCTATAATTAGGAAAATGATTTTCTATATAGAAATCAAAAATCCTTTTCCAAAATACAACTTGATCCATTGCTTGGACTTAAGACCCTGACAATTGGGCATGGGGATTCATACCTATGCTAGGATCCTCGATGGTCGAGCTCATGTCCATAGAGGTTAGGCCTAACCCCCTTGAGGCCAAGCTTTGGACCACACTGCTTTTGTGCAGGTCCCCATTAGCCGTGCCCTGATACTCAGCTCCCTTGCCAAAGTTATTGGCATCCCAAGTGAGTATAGGCTAGAGCACTATTGGGATGGATGACTTCTAGAAAATTGTTTACTTGAATGCCAAAAGATAAAAACCGTGAGACTCGGTATGAGATGAACTAAAAGCAAACAATACATTGAGTGAGTTAATTTGGGCATAGGTGTTTGGCAGCGAACTAGGTGGGGACTAGTGGCCTGTAACAATCCTATCCAACGAGGGTAGGGAATAGTCGTTAGAGCCAGAGGACCTAGATAAAAAGCCGGTGCTAGATGGGGTGGTCATAAGAGCTAGAGGGTTTGAACAAGAAATGAATTCTGACAAACTTTTAGTACGGCGAAAGTGGCAAGAATGAATTGAATTGTGTTCTGAATAGGGGGAGAGCGATCATGATGCGCACACGTGCGCACTCATGTGAAATCTAGAATTAACTTATGGATGCGTCTTTTGACATAAAAGCAATCTTTGCTTTGGAACTCCAAAGTTAAGCAAGTCTATGCTAGAGTTTTACAAGTATGGGTGACCTCTTAGAAAAGTGCATTTTTGTACCCAAAGGATAAAATCGTGAAGCTTAGTATAGTATAGATCAAAGTGGATATCATTTCAAATGAGTTGATCCAAGCATATCATAAGGACCTTGGTAACTGAGCCTAGTCCCCAACACTTGAGCTAGTGTCCTTGGCTTTTGGGCTAAGCACAAGGACCAAGCCAAGCGCAACACTTGGATTTTTGTAAATTCGGTGCTAGTACTTATGATATAAAGTCAAGCATTAATTAGCTTGGAATTTTAGATGGCATGCATGGAGTCTCATGTAGGTCATTAATTTTGTGATGTACAGAAAGTGCGAAGGATGATTTTTTGCAACCATAGTAACCCGGAGTGTGATGCTTCAAAATTAAATTTATAGACATTAACATATACATTGATTGTGTAGATGTCAATGATTAACAATTGTCTTAGTAACTATTGATGGGGAACGATATGCTTTGGTATAGGTACTAGATAGCTTTCAAGTTTTAAAATTTATTGAGTTAAGATCTCCTAGCATTCGTTATATTTCACTGATTAGTGGGTTCAAAATCTTTTTCCGATTTACTAGTATTTAGAATAGGCACTAATTTTCTGTTATGTGTTAAAATGCTAGACGTCTTAGTAACCTAATAAAATATTTATTTTGGGACCATATGAATGAGACATTTGTCATTTTTAATTTGAACACTTCTCACTCAATTTTAACCTAGGGTTTTTAACCTAGTGCTAAAATTGCTTTTAAACTAAGTTAAACATTCTTATTCCTTTGTAACTCATGTAAGTTTTCCAAGTATATCCCCTCTTGATTGTATGAAACCTTTATGAACAACCAAACTTCAAAAAGAATTCTAAGTTCCTTTTGCAAAGAAAAATACATCTCCCATCACTTACCTCTTTTATTCCCAATCTCTCGAGTAAAAGTAAGGGTCCCACTCTTGTGTTGTTGAAGCTTTAATTTACCTTTCAAGAGGGTACAAGGTGGTAAACGTTTTGGGTTGTCTAATTCTTTGTTTAAGATAAGTGAATCTCTAATGACTAACCTAAAAATGATCTATTTGATACTCTTGACTTGATTATTTGATGGTCGTTAATTTTAATTAAACTTTGATGTCAAGCCAGAATTTTTTTTTGATGATAGTCTGTTGAATTGTTGTGTTCATTTGACTCAAATTATGAGTTTCTACATGCCTAGGTCATAATTAATCAATGCCCATAAGGCTCAGTTAAGTTAGTTGAAAGCGTGGAAATGGTAAACCAAACCTAAAAGTGATATTTTTTGTAGTTTGACTAAATTATTGATTTACTAGCTAAGTGTTGTTGAAAAATCATGTTGTCAATTATTTGACTTATTGATATTCATGTTGTTGATAATCTGGAGTGTTGATGTTCAAGTTATCGATTATTTGAGTTATCAATGTTCACATTGTTGATTGTTTAGGTTGTCGATGTTGATATTGCGAATTCTATGAGTTGTCGATCATAAAACTTGTTGATTTCCATATGAAATTACTAATCTTTGACTATATTATCATTGTTTACATAGGAAAGGCAAAGAGTTAAGTGTTTTACTCCTACTTATGTAAGTGATGAATGGAAAATGGCATGGCAATTATATTACGAAAATGAATTGCATAAGATTATTGCATGTGCCGAATGTTGATTTTTTGAGAATGGCTGTACAAGAAATAATAAATGTGTGTGGATTTCATTGTTAATATAAGTATTAAGTTATATTTCCATCAGCCATATATTAGTAGTGATGATGCCCTATGTGTTGTGATGTTTCGTGAGTCAAAATGCCCTGTGCATCAAGATTTCCATTGATTTTGATGCCTTGACATTGAGATGCCTTGTGTGTTGGAATGCCTTTGGAGTGTTCATGATATGTAAAAGTTGAGATGTCTCATATGTTAGGATGCTCCGAGTGTCAGGATGTCCCACGTCCATGGATGGTGAGTTAGGGCCTAAGGTCAGGTTGAAAGGCATAGTCGGTGGACAGCATGTGAATAATTCTATACTACCCCTTGTTGGTCTTGAGGGATGGAGAGGGCTAGGTTAGCCGAAAGATGGTTATCATCTCAAGGACGTAAAGTGCCCTCGCTTTTTCAAGGTAAGAAGGGGGATGCCTTTTTAATTGAGATGAATTGGCAATGATTAGTATGATATATTTATACGTGCCCATTATTATTCATATGCACATACTGATGTTCATTTCAATATGATACGTAATCATCTTATCAATAATCTTGTGCAATATTGCTAAATGCTTTTTATTGGCATATTATGTTATGATAAGAAAGATGGTACATCCACTTACTCCTAATCTTTCATAGCTATTTTCTACTTGTCTGGGGTTATAATTGTTCGCATGTATTAGGTTGAGTGGTAAGATGACTCCTACCATAAAATTAAAGATTTTTAATTTATTGGGTTTTGCTAGCATCTTAAATTTTGAAAATTTGTAGGTTGGTTCCCCACCGCCACTGATTTTTGGAGCCCTTGTGTATTTTAAATGTGAATACCAAGATGTGTTTGGACCCATTTTGGCAATAGTTTAAACTAAGTTGATTGTATGGATTGATGTAGGGACACAAAAGTGGATCTCCAATTGATTAGTTGCTTGGTACTCCAGTATCGATGGTGTGTTGGTTGAACCATTTAGGGGATTCGATGGTCCCCTAAATTCAACAATGATGATGGCATGTCAATGGTCGAGGTTGTCAATCTGTAGTTCAATAATGTGACTTTGTGCATGCAAGTTTTTGGTGAAGTATCAACCAAACCTGACCTCTTCCCAGGTACCTCTATTAATACCTGAAAGAGGAAAGATAAAGTAAAAATGAATATTACATTTCTTGTGCAATGTGCTTCCACATGCTTAATAATAGTACTAGTTTGAACAAAAGATCTTGTGTCGTGCGTGACGTTCTGAGACATCACACTAAGCTTCTCGATGGCCAAGAAAGGGCCCGGGTTTTGGTGCAAATGTGTGACCTATTCATTGCACAATCCCTCTTTCTAATTGTTAGTATGGAATGCATGCCATGTACGCGTCCGAAATTCTGAATCACAACCAACCAACTTGTAAATACACATGCCTAGGATTTCTATTGCCTAACGTGCCTTCCCTATCTATTCATTTTATGTATTGCCTTCCTCAAGCATAATTTCATGTTCGTTCCACAACCTAATTCAGCCTTTCCTTGTCACTTCATTCTCACAAAAGTTTGTCGAATTTGCACCACAAATTTTAGGTTTTGGCATGCTACTGGATACCCTAGCTGGTTCTGTTTGACAATTGACATGATACTGTTTCGGGAAATGTAATACTAGTTTTAATTATGTCATTTTGTCATAGCACAGTTTATTTTTTCGTGAAATGTCTCACACTTGTCTTTCAAGATTGGTCGACTAGGAAATAAAAGTGCATGTTATTTACATCGGATCCTTAAATCACATCAATAATGCATGCCTCATTAAAAATTAAAATAATTAATATAATGAAAATTTACAAATTAATATATTTATAATAAATTTATTTTTTACCACAAAAAATTTCAAACTGGTACACATATGACAAATTTATCATCCATTAATTTCTATTAAATTTTACGGAAAAATTATTGAGTTGAATGACACATGACAGTTGATAGACATAGCAGTTTGGGGTTTTACTCTTTAGTTTGTCACATGTATATTAGTTTGTGATTTTTTGCGTTATTAATTCAATTTGAAGGAATTTAATGGTAGGTAAATTTGTCACAAATGTACCACTTTGAGGTTTGTTATGCTAAAAAAAATTCGTTTGAGATGAATTTGTGACTTGTGTATCATTTTAGGGTTTTTCGTGATATTAATCCAAAATAAAATAGAGTTTTCCTTTCCAAACAATTCCATTCAAATTTTGTATTTTGGCCAAATATTAGAAGTTTTTATTTTTATTTTTAAATTTCTTGGAAACTGACCTCTTGAAAAACATTATAATTTTTTCCATGAGACAAATAGATTACAAATAACATTCCTAAATTGTTAAAAAGAAAAACATGCCTAATGAAATCAAATTT
This sequence comes from Eucalyptus camaldulensis, assembly GCA_019915185.1. NCBI lineage: Eukaryota > Viridiplantae > Streptophyta > Magnoliopsida > Myrtales > Myrtaceae > Eucalyptus > Eucalyptus camaldulensis. The sequence goes on from JAHSVA010000008.1 coordinate 28,575,002, forward strand.
TATACTACCGATGAAATTTAACCTGATTAAGTGAACTTTCCTTGCTAAGACCCTAATTATGAGAGATTTGATTGTCTACGAGAAGAGCTTTTAAGACATTGAGTGTCGTACTGCACGCATACATTATCCATTTAGCAATTGGGATAGACAGAATAATACAGTTAATTGCAATGTTTATGTATGTTTTTCTATTGAGTCTGTGATTCAATAATTTATGCATTTAAGCTCCATTTGTTTCACCAAAAAATAAACGATTTGAAAATTATTTTCTTAAAAATTGAAAGAAAAATATATTTGTCGTTCATGAAAATCTTTAGGTCTAAATTGTTGTAGATAATTAAAAAAAATCATTGACTAATTAATTTAAGTGGTCATTTTTTATGAAAATAATTTTTCAAATAATTCATTTTTTGTTGAAACAAATAGAGCCGCTTTAAACTATGTTATTCAAAGAGAGTTGATTGTAAAACGCTAATAGTCTTGGTACGGCCAACCCCAACTCGAAAAGGAATGGGCCTATCTTTGGGCCAAGAGAAGTCAAGTGGACTTGCCAAGGACAGGGATTGGATATGTTCGGGGCTTGAGAGAGGTAGAGAGAGGCCATCATACAAACATGGTGTCAAAAGGGGAAAAAATTTCTTTGTTCTTCTTTAGAGTTGATGAAAAACCTTGGAAAGCACAAAATCCTAAATTTTGGCGTTGAGATTCGGCTATTTTAAAAAAAGTCCATTGAACATCTTGGAAATTACAACTCCCTGTGTGATTTATGTATTGTGGTTGGTTTTGTTCACCATATATGATGGCTGTGAGTTGTTAGGCATTTTTTAATTTATGGTAGTTGACATTTGGTTGATTGAATGATGGAAAAAGTCGAACAAATACCACTAGAAGATCGCTACATTCACAAGAAATGACATGAAAAAAGGGGAAAACAAACATAATTCTAATTGAAATTATTGAACCGATAATACCAAGATAACATAATTCTAATTGAAATTATTGAACCGATAATACCAAGATATCCAAAACTTGAAGTAAAAATAACTAGACACAAGCATATAACCCAGAAAGAAAAATTATTGCAAAACATCACATTGTTCGACTATGGTATAATCTGCCCTATCTACTTGCCTAAATAAAGATGGCTATAGCAAGTGCAGCTAAATCAAGATCATATCAGATTAATTCCATATCGGCCCAAACCCCAAAATTGACTTAGGACCACAGTACTTTTTATTATCTATTTACACAGCCTTAAAGGCTGGTTACACGGCACTTTGGAATCATTGAATATTTTCTCCCTAGAAAAAATCACCACCTTCGCAGTCTTCGGCTCTATGTCGATATGTTGGACAACTATGACCATGTTTCTTACATGCTCCACATTTCTATTTTCTTTTAGCGATCTCCAATGCAGAAGGTTCACGCCTCGTAGAACCGGACCCCTATTTTCCTCTTGATTTTGAAGGGCTGCCTCTCGGCTTGCCAACTATTGGCTCGAGTAATAAAGGATCCGTTGTGTTGAAAGTTTCAGCAGTATGTTTACAAGCAACTTCCTTTCTGGTGGAAAGGCTTCTAAGGCAGAGTCATGTTCATGGGCAAGGAGCTTCATAGGACATTCGTTTTATCCCATCAAGGCTTGAACATTCACTCCACAACAAGAAAATTTTGCTTTGATTATAAAAAAAATGGAGGAGCCAAAGTGAGGTTTGATCTCTCCGCATATCATGCCCAGGTTGGAAGCTAGTCGCCAGTAGTCCCCTTTGGTTGGCAATTTGTAAAACCACTACGTGGCCTTCTAGGCCTGTGATGTACCCTGACTTTGGCATGGGGTAACCTCCCATCTTCCTAAACTTGTCCATACCAAGATAGAAGAAAATGGAGGAGTGAAGAACTGATAGGTTTTCGGTGTAAGAGAGAGAACTAGGATTTGTGGGTTTCTTAAGCATTTAAGATGAAGTTTAGCGTACCTTTCATTTTTCAATTTAAACTTTTGGAGCGGTTTAAGGCAGCCTCGTAGAAATTTCACATCATGGGACTTCAATCAATTCACCAATTATCCAAATCTCCACGCCTCTTTGATAGCATTTTATTTACGGAAAAAAGCTATCAACTTCTAGAAATTGAACTAGATTAAGCTCTTTTTAATCTGAAGGACCAACGAGATGATTTGGTGGTTGAGCAACCAAAGAATGCAAGTTGGACTCTCCAGTGAAAATTCTTCGTGCGTCAAATTTCCACAACAGAGTGTTGCCTGCTTTGCCTGTATTTTGCCGAAAAGTCTAATCATTGTCGCATGGTCATTGCACAGCTCTTATGAATCTTACCAAGCACAATGAAGGTATTGCAAAATTAACACCCTTAAAAAAAGGAAAAAAAAATTAAATGACAACATTTTTTCCTCAAAAATGATTTGAGACAACAGCTCATTCTAAGCAAACATTGCGTGTATTAAATCTACCTGACCAAGCCAATTACATTTTAGAATCTATTGGATCCATGCTGAGTTCCACTAGATAACACAAGTTTCCATTCATTTTTTATATTATGATTGATCATGTTTATTGCATTATCTAAAGAATCTATACTGATATTTTCTCCCTTGTTGTACACACATGGCACGCGCACCACCTCTTGGCAAGAGTCTATTATTCATCATGAGGTGGCAATCGTGCTTTCTACTCAAAAGATTGAACTTCAAACTATCAGTCCTGTTGATGTCGATCTTGCTTGAGTGTTTTCAAGAGGTTAAGACAATTCTCGCATGATCGTAAGGTGGATACGCGGTCATTTGTTCAATAATTCCTCCATTTGGTTGGACTACCAATAATTGATTGCTCGACGTTTTGACCCATTATCATGTAGAGCATGGATGGTCGCTTCCTGAAGAAGGCCTAAGTGAAAGCTAAATAAATATCATATTTTAGGTGCATTATTTCTAGAGAAGAAGATGCTCCTAGACTTCGTTCCTTTGCATGTACAAACGATTTTGGCACTGCATACAGGGTCGGCCTAGAACGAGTGGTTTATGGATGGCCATGCTAGGGTTTCTGTGTGCGAGCAGTTCATTCAAGTCAAAAATTCTTATTCTATAGGATGGAACTTGATTAATTTATTCAAATCGGGTTCTGCGAATCGGATACGATGTTGACATACGAATCGCCACGCATATGATCCCCCCACCACGTTTAAGAAGTGGTAGCTCGTCTTAGAATGTTCTCACCTAATTCTTTGCTTAGGCTTCTTGATGACTAAAACATTCTCCCCAATAAATCAAATACGAACTTATTCTAAATATGTCAAGCTCCCAGTCTGGATTCCTAATACAAAATGTTCACCAACCCTAGAAGCTCGCCTGTAATCATGGAGTGAGCTAGTCTGTAGGGCTAAGCTTCGTTCCTTTCGACCAGCAATGGTGGGGTCGCGGAGAGTTGGCCTAGATTTTCAGCTTAAGAGCTCGAATTTCAAAAACTAAAATGTATAAAAAAATTGAAGGGTTGGTGAAGGTCAATAAAGTATTGCCATCTTCTAATTATGGCATTTAATGTAAATCAAAGAAACTAACTTGCTTACATAGTAAAGATTTTCTGCTTTTGTAGGCCATTTAATGAATTGGTATAACATCGTCGCAAGTTATTGACGAATGGTGCTTATTGCCATTGTTAACATCCCACGTCATTGTCCCATGCAAGAACAAGTAACGCATTAAACCTAACAAGCCCTAATCGAGAAGGAATTATAGAGCTAAATGTTGTCATACCATTGGTTCACCAAGACAATGATGCAAATGAGTTTGTATGTTAATGCTTCACATCAGTCATTGTCGCGTGCTACCTTACACCCCTAGATATCGCCGCTTAACATCTATACTTCAATGATATTTTTTGATATTGTGTTCCGTTTCATGAATAATTGAACTTCAACCAACTTGATTTGTCACCATGCCGAGGAAAAAAGGGTTGGTATCCGTTGATTATCATCTTCTCAAGTCTTGGAGTTATCTATCCCATGATCGAGGAAAATGGGGCCTTTTGCTGGAGATATCTGGTTGTCATTAATCATGTTAGTTAATGTCGTGATAATCTCTATATAATTACGGGTCCAAGAAGGTAACCTAATCCCTTAGGGTATGAATAATTGAGAACCTAACTTTCTAGTTTATTGAAAGACGAGTCATTGAATAAATGGCAAGAGACGGAAATTACAACACATGTGTACGTAAATAAGCTGTCTAGCGAGCTATGGTCTATGCACTTGAAGTCTATAACATGGCAAGATCGTTTCAGCAATGTCACTTCAAATTTGATAAGCCTGGTTTTCAGCAAGACAGCAACAAGTGGAAACATTTCAAATTGATTGATACACCATGAACCGGTCAAAGTATTGAGAATTGCGTGCGTTTGAACTTTAAGATCAAGATCGACTTTTTTTCAGTATTGTTGGCCCGAAATTTTCTCCTCCTCTTTATTGTATAGTTGAAAAGAAAGAAGCAAACCTATTTTCCAGGGTTTACATTGATTAAAAACAAATCCTCTTGTCAAATGATCAGGAAAAAAAAGACAGATCTATGAGAATGTTACAACATGTTGAGCTCTTGGAGAGTTTTAGGGCCAATCGACATCTTCTCCATATGATTAATAAAGAAAAATACATGTAAGGAATCATAGATAAGGTATATACATCAATAATGACCATGGAAATTATAATAATTTTATAGATCATGTCAAATGACTATGCTGATTACAAAATTTTGTAAGATTTTTGTCAATTATTTTTAAAATTTAAGCTCTCAAACGAATACATGGTGGATGTATTTAAATCTTGACAAAAGGAAGCCCTCATGTAAGGATGATACAAAGAATGAGAATATAGCAAATGCACACTAAACAATACTAGTGGAAGAGAGAATATAAAAAATCGAACGATATATCCAGTTAAATTTCGAACCCATGAAATACCTACTTTTACTTAAGTCTAGTACAGAACTTACTACAACGAAGGATGAATTTATTGGACGATGACACGATATATTCTTACATTATCGACATAACAATAAATCTACGTTGCTTGATCTTGCAAAGTTCCTTGCGGTATTTCCACGTAAAAGGCTTGTCGTTGATGTTCAGCCGCACGTGTTTCGCGGAGAGCGAGTTAAGTTATAACTGGGTCTCTTTCACGGTCCTGAGTGATGGGAAAGATGCTTAGAGCAGCACATGCCACTTGTCATTGTTTTGTATTTTTTATGACTTTGCTCTTGAAAAGTCTATCATTTCGTATTAGGTTAATAAAATATTATGGTCTTATGGTGATTTAATTAATAGAGAATTAGGTGATTTTTTTAATTTTTTAATTTTTTTTGGATTTGTTCGAGAGACTCGACAAGCAGACAATCGGAGTGGTTCATCCGTCATTCAATGCAACTGTTGCAATCAATGTCTCATTGTCTGTTTGTTTTGCATTTTGTTAAAAAAAATAATTCTTCCCGTCAAAGTTTACAATATTATTTTAATTTTAAAAATTATGAAAGTGACTTGATGTGAATTTACATGTCTTGCATTTCTGAAAGCTTCAAACGTTTCGGATTTAAAAAAAAAAAAAAAAATCAAAGTATGGGAACCTTAGAATTTTGATCAAGTAAAAGATAAAAAGTGAAAATCAGTGCAAACATACCAAATCTGAGGAGAATATACAGAATAAAGTGAACCGAAAAGAAACTCTGTAAGTAATGAAATTGCTGATATATCATTTTGCTTAGGAGATATTACTGGTTCTCGTAAGCTTTGCATGTTTGCACACCGGTTCTTGTAAGTTGACATCATCTGTCTACCTAATTAAATATTGATCATGCACTGTTTCTGGAAAATAAATCAATATGTTGGTAATTACAATATCCTTTAGTTATCTAATTACTTGACAAATGTTTCAAGCAAATTTTTAAGAAATCCATATTAATAAATACCACGGTTTTAACTACCATTAATGAATGTTTATGTTGCTCTTTTACTTAATGCCAACAAAAAATTGATGCCTAAGGTTTATTTTTAATTTAGTCCTAGTAATTGGAGGAAACTTCCTCCAACTAGGTTTTTATTTCATTCGAATGCCATGTCTTACCTTCTCTAAACCTATCAAAATTGGTCATAAATTCATTTATTAATTCATATTTAATGGACTGAGTTTTTATATGAGTTAGTTATATTTAGTAAATAGGTAATGAATGTGTTTATAATGACAATGCCTAAAATAATATGAGTGTTAAAAAGAGTCACAACTTATTTAGACTAAACCCACTTCTATGACTCTCTCTTTACTCTTTCTCACCCTCATTCGATCTTGCGCTCACTTGGCTCCCGCTCTCTACACAATTTGGAATTGAGTTTTGTTTGTAAAATTCTAAACACAAATGAACGTGTCAAATAAGTAATATAATGATAAGAAAGAGTATCGTCCCACGGAGATAGATGATTAATAAACTAATTAAATACTAAAATATATTAATTCTCAAATTTATCTAACAAATCAAAATATCATTTAGAATAAATTAAAAAAACAAAATTTGGAGACTAAATGTAGCAAATCAATTAGATAAATATGTTAGAGCATCCAATTTCGCCATAACTACTAGATATAAATTTCAAATTATTGTGGTACAAGAATAATATCAAACATATGATATCGGAATTTCATAATCTATTTACTATCTTATTTCTAGGTATGGCAAACCTACTCAATTTATTAATATATTATATTTTTATATGAATTAAAATAAACATAAGTGCATTAAAAACTATGAATATTTTCAGCTTATAACGAGTTTTTTAGGTTACCTTATCACCGAAAGCTACACAAATAACGCAATATATCTCTATCTACATTTAATTAATGGTTATATATTATATTGAACAACTACATATTATCACTTCTCAGTCTCAAACGTGCACATTATATCATTCAAGTGTTGGTCAGTAACTCAAAAGCACATAATAGTATATAACTCACATGAATGAAATCAATTGCAAAACATAAAAATTATGAAATTTATATCATCATGGTTAGGCTACATAGTAGCCCTAATAAAATAAAATTAGAACATAATAGAAGAATAAATAAAAATATATATCAAACCTAGCATCTTGAATCAAATAACAAGAATTCTGTCACTATTTTTATTTTCTCTTCAAAATACTTGAAAAACTCCCAGAATAATTAAAAACGATCTAATAAAAGCCTAGTTTCTCTCTCTCTCTCTCTCCCCCTCAATGCTCTATCTCTTAACGTTTGCAGATAAGAATAAAATCAAGAATTCCCTAATTTGATATCTATCTTTCATTGCTTTTTTTTTTATTTGAATTCCTGATTTTTGTCATTCTTTTCCTTATCTTCTCCATATTTCATTATTCTGTATAAATAAGGAAAATTCGAATAACCAGAAGGAAATCCAAATATTTTCTCATAGATATTGCATTATCTGTTGCTTAAAATAGATAAAATAACTCTATTTTTATAGAATTATCAAGTTTTCTTAAATTTGGTTACATATAAAATTGTCCTAGTAAAATGGGTCGGCTCGAGTATGAGTTAGGTCGAGCATATATCACTAGATTTGTATTGTATGGAAAATGGGTCAAGATAAGTTAAATAGGCTAATTGGGTAGGACCATTTTCAATCCGACCCATCTGTTTGACCGGTCTATTCTTCTTTCTCTCAATTGGTCATAGATATTATGCACTCAGCCAATTTGTTGGTTAATATGCAATTACAATCTAAAGTATTGCATACACTATCGTTTAATAAATCTTAAAGAATAATCACATGTGAACCGAGGTCGATGGTGGCCGCACAATTATTACTTTGATTTATTTACATTTAAACGCATACGCATGGCCTTAATGTTACAGTATGTTTTACATATATGTGGTCCAAATCCAAACAAAGTCAGTTGACAACAATAGTATCCAGCGTCGTTTTGGTCCGTCCGTGAGGGACACATGGCGATGGCCTGCGTAAAGCTCGCCGAAGCTCGCCTTTGGCCAATTGCCGCTGACAGAGCAAAGAAGAAGATGGAGGAGAAGAGAAAATATATAAGAACAAAAAGGAAAAAGTACAAAGAAAAATAAAAAATATTTAAAAATTCGATTTTAGTGCACGAATTACAATCAACTTGAATTTCCAATACTAAATAACAAAAATATTTTCTAGTTCATTTTCAAGTTTCAGCCAAATATCGGAAAATATTATCATTTTCCTAGAGAATGGTTTCTTGAAAAATATTTTTTAGAAACGCCACATTTTTCATAAAAAGAATGAAACCTTAATACTTGTATATTATTTTGTTTTACTATTCTAAATACATTTGTGATCTATTTATTGAATATAACTAACCCATGTAACAACTTAGCTCATCAAATACGATCAAGAAGTGGATCTTTGACTCATTTTGATAGATCTACTACTTACATACAATTTTACGTGGGGCATCCGGTTATACTTTAGATCCAGTTATACTTTAGCTCCCAAAGTTACGCGATAAACCTTTTTCGAGGGTTTGAATGAATACTACTGATTCACTAGCTATAAACAAAATTCATAGATAAACATTTAAATCTGTCATTATTCAATGACGAATGAAGTGAAAAAGCACGTACATTTTGTACCTTGCTCGTCCCACGATCTTAATTCACACTAAAAAGTAAGGAGAAATCATCCCATGTACATGTCACGCAGTTCCTTTTGTACCATGTCTACACTTCTCTATATACTAGTCTCTTGATATACTACTCTTTGTGCAATTTGCAAAGGATGAAACAGAGAAGCATTCTTCGTCATCGACCCATTGTGCATTCTCTATGGTTTTCATATAAATTTGCATGCCAGAGGAGGTATTGAACTTTGGCGCGTCACTTGCTTTCTAGATTCATCAAGCCTTCAGGGACATATAAATCAATACCTCACATCACATCATACTTTTTGATAGCATTGGGAATTTCCTGCATCTTGTGATTCGAGGCTTCTCCAAACATTATAAATAAAAACATTCCAACCTAATTCGTGCATAAATTCAATGAGAGTATTTCCCTTTGAAATGAGAAGCTCGACAAACCAAGATACAACCAATTTTTGGATGTTTAATAATAAAAAATCAGGTATTATATAATAAATTATATACGGTAAGAGTCTAAAGAAAATTGGGAATTATACTCACGGTGGGAATTATATTTCATGTGATATGACAAAGAAAATAGACAATCAAAGAAACTCGTGAGTGCATGGAACATCAATCAACTTCCTTCATTGCTTCTTTCACGCCATTACATCAATATCGTCTGTCGTTCTCTCCTTGCTAGCTCCACTTCGTCTGTATCCTTCTGTTTTAACCCTAGAATCAGAATGAAATCAAATTGGTCGCCTCAAAATATTATCAAGATGAGACGATATATTCTCTAGCTAATTCCTTCCATCCTTCCAAATTGTCGGCAACCCCCCGTTCTTCACCAATCTCTTTCCACTCGTAGCGCGCCAATATGACACCAAGACAATAATGTCAATGCGAGCTTTGTTTGTTTCCCCTTGATGCGAGATGAAATGATGTCGAATAACCGAGAGATTTCGATAGATGACATTCCGTGCAAGAAGGGATGATCACGAAGACCGCATTGCCTTATCACACAGCGTTCGGTGAGCCATCATGACCGACTGTTGCTCCTAGTTCTGCATGCAACTTGCAACACAGAGAGAGAGAGAGAGAGAGAGAGAGAGAGAGAGAGAGAGAGAGACATTTTGGCGTTCATGAGATTTTTCTTCAGTTCAAACCCTAACCAGTTCATCTTTAGTTTATTTTGCCCTTATTAATCATTTTGGAGTTTGGAAGAACTTAGATTCTTCAAAAGGGCGGAGAGTGAGGGCGATATGATGATGCAATGAGATTACACTTGTAGGACCCTAGGAACAGTAAAGGACTGATTGAGCGTTGACAAAACAGACCATCCTCTAGTCATTCTTGTTTTACTGTACTAGTATCGATTCAAGGACGTCCTGGTCCTAAGGACCAAACGTGGCATTAGAGGGAATCAATAGTCCTATTGTCTTCCCTGACAATCACAAGTGGTCGAGGTTTGCACATGTGTGCAATCTAAATTATGAATCTTTAGAATTGACAAAAACAATAAAAGAAAAGGGTCACTTCACATAAAGAACAAACCGTCCCTTCTTGGAACCCTAGGCTCACGACATTTTTGTTTTGTTTTTTGGGTGACGAATTCGATGTTGACTCGACTTAATTAAACGATGTTTTTGTTAGACCTCTGAATTGATTTCTTCTCTAGAGATCTAGGACAAAATTCCAAACCCTCATCACTATGGGGTGAGCTAACCGTGAGAAAGTTTTTTTTATGTGATGTATCTGTTAAACAAAAAGCTTACCCCATCGACTGCAACTATCAATTAAACAAGAATTAAGTAAGTCGGACTTAAATGAAAACTAAATTCACGGTAAAAATTTCAAATTTATGTTCAGAAGTTACTTCTTTTTTGCGTTCTTCAGTACAAACATGTTCACTGGCAAGGAGAGAGACTGAGGGTTCCAATACCGGAACTCAAAGGTGGGGTTGCAAGAAAGTGTCTCCAATTATAGTGATTTGGTGGTCATCCTACACAAGAAATCTCTATAGACACTCGATTAGTTTAGGGGTGATATTACAGAAAATACAATCGTGATATACCTAAGTGAAGTGAAATGGCTGAAAAAGTGCAATCATATGAACTATATCGAAACTGGGCTCATAAGCACACAAACTGGAAACAAATGGCCGATGACATTGGCCTTCAAATTAAGCTCCCTATAATGGGCCTAAGAAGTACCTTCCTCTCTCTCTCCACCCTAAGTGATGCCAACGGCAACGGCTATAAGTGTTGTTTACGACCACCATGTAACAATTGTTGACATCTAAATTTTAATGATCTATTTAGTTATTTATCATAATAAAAGTTAGGAAGCCTTGATCCCTAAACAAGAGTAATATTAATTGCATTTGCATATTAGGAGCATTTTAATTAGGCTCATATGAGTAGCATTTAAATTAGAGTAGAGCTAATGGGTTCAAGCGTGGAGATCCAGAACTTAATTAAATTTTTGGGATTAAGCCCGTAAGGGGGATAGTCAAATTGATACCATTAAATTTTCATCGTGGCCGAAAATTAAGATGGGAGCGTGCTAAGTAGGGCATGTGATCGAAATTATAAGTGATGCGCTTTATATTATATAATTTTGATCACGCGGGGGCAATAAAGGGAGGTTTCCTGGTCTTGAATCTATATTAGATATGCTTTTGATTCAAATTAGGAATTTTTGTATAAAAAGAAAGCCCTAGATTCAAGCTTATATAAGCGTGTTATACGACACAATTGAGAGTAGTATATTCACAATTGAGGTTGGAAAACAAAAAGCAAAAAGAGGCTCCAAAATATATACTTAGGGGGAAATTTCAAATAAGGATCCGAAGTGGATCAATTTTCTCAAATAAGGATCCGAAATGAACTTTATGTCAGATAAAGACCTAAAGTGAACTCATTGTCTCAAATAAGGACCTGAAGTGATTGAATCAATTTCAAATAAGGACCTAAGCTTGCTAGTCAGCCAAATATTTGCCAACTATCAAGCATGTGACATTTTCGACAACCGGAGTTTAGGCAATTTTGTCTAAAAAAAATCTAGGGAAAATTAACAAATCCTAAAACATAAATAAATAAATAAAAACCCTAGGTTTTCTACGATCTCCCCATTCCTTGTACCCATCCTCTACAAAGTCAAAGACCGAAGTTCTCACAATTCCTTGTACCCATCATCGCAAAGTCGAAGACCCAAATTCTCTGCTAGTTGAGGCACGAATTCAAAAATAAGAACAAAACCATATTCTTCTTTCTTTGTTTGTGGAGACGCAAATTCTCCGCCAGTCAAGCAAGATGAGGAGCGACGAGAATCGAGTCATGATAATGACTGGGCAGCGAATTGGTTGAGGAGTAGTAGGGGAGAAGAAAGAAGAAAACGTAAACATCTAAATAAATAATCTAAACTTAATTAATTTAGAATTTTCTATTTTTTTCCAATCACAAATTTCTAACAAAATTGCCCCTATTTTAATCTTTGGAAAATGTTTGCCAATGAGCTAAGGTCCTCAATAGAGATCAACTTGATCACTTTGGGTCCTTATTTGATACAAAATTCATTTTGGGTCCTTATTTGAAACAATGGATCCACTTCGGGTTCTTATTTGACATAAAGTTCACTTTGAGTCCTTATTTAAGAAAATAAATTCACTTCAGGTCATTATTTGGAATTTTCTCTATACTTAGAGAAGAAAAGGGGAAGTGCTTCCACAGCTACAATCACCAGATGAGCTCCTGCCACCGTGTCCTACCACCGTCCCCAGTTGCTACCACCCTTTAATTGCATTTTAGTCTTGCCTCGGTAGGCAGCAGTCTAACCCGATGACTCCATAGTCCTCTTGTAACACTGATTACTAGCCGTCTCACTAAGCAACCTTAGCAACACTGATCCCTTCACTCGCCCAACAAGCTCAGCGAGTTCTCCTCTTGTCTGTTAGAGATAATTAGGATAGTTCTCTAGAATATTTTCCTATATTGTAGATAATTAGAATATTATAGATCATGCAATATCTCTTTTAATTGTATATATCTGTTTGGTATATTACATTTGATAATCTCTTATAAATCCAAATAATAGGTTGATCTATCTTATTATGATATATTGAAATTTATATAAATTCTCTGATTTCTCTATTTTGTATTCTTACATTTAATTTTGTTAGTGACTTCCAGTAACCCGCAGTCTCACATCACCTATAGCTCATCTACCTTCTACTGCACTTGCAAGCTTCACTGCATCTTTTTCTTGTAGGTTTTCTAGTGAGATCCCGATGAGTCCTCTATAATCCTGGTAGTCATCTAGTTGCTTTGGAGATGACTTAGCTTTCAATTAACTAGAAAGTTAGGTTCTCAATTATCCATAACATAAGGGATTAGGTTACCTTTTTGGAGCCATGATTCATATGGACATTAATGACTAATGACGGTCCAATGTCTCTAGCACCAAGAATAGAGATGACAATTAACTAATACCAAACCAGTTTTTCTTGGCACGGTGACAAATATGAGTTTGTTGAAGTGCAATTATTAATCAATCGAAATACTATATAAAAATATCATCTGAGTATAGATGTTAGCTCGTCGCATAGAGTAAGGTAGTATGCAACAATGACCAATGTGAAGTATAAAAATACACATTTAGTTGCTTTGTCGTCTCGGTGATCCGGTCGATGACATTTGACTAAATACTTCCTTATCAATAGGGCTCATTAGTTTCAATGCATTTTGCTCTACCGTAGTTTTTTGAAGGTGAACTATTAAGGGAAAGCTAATGCATTAATAGGTAGGCATGAACAGTTGCTTACTAAAGAGATGGTGTGGTCACCTAGTGTGGGAGAGCCCACGCCCACACCAATCGCAACATGGGTTTCAATTCATATGTGTGATTAAACTTACTTTGGAGTTGTGGACAAAAACCCAAGTAAAATGTTGAAGTATATCTTATTTCTACAAACCAAATATTGTTAATACTATGATTATGTTGCTATTGCCCTTTCAGTACTTATTCTCTTTATTTTGAAAATGTATTGTGAGCAGTCTTGATTTAATCTTAAATCACTAAAATGGGACAAATAATCATGTGGGTGCACAAGTAATAAAGTGACGCTTAATAATAAAAAGGGCAAATAAAGTACTTAATGATAGATTAGGAAACTTGGGTGCACTAAGTAGGCAAACTCAAAGCTTCTCTACTGTAGTGACCATTTGAGAAGACAAGTTTAGAGGAACTGCCCAAAAAGCAAGCCAATGGCCCTTGGTTAGGTGCAAGCTTTTCCAAGCCTTTACTCACGCAACATTGAGGTTCATTTTAAGTTTCAATTAATCCTAAAAGATTCTATGTGAATTGGGAGTTGCCGTTAGTCTATTGTGGTCGATCAGAAACCAAGTAAAACACTGGATGATACCTCACTTTCTACACAAGTAGAGTTTTCTACTAACACTCAAGTATTGAAAGACTTAAAATAAAGATGTCGAAATGAAAACCTGATACTTATCCAGTAGAGAATATTACATGGCATTGGTCTAAGCCCTAAGACATGATCTCCCATGAGCTTGACTTGATACCAAATCAAGCAAAGAATGCACATGGCTTTGTTCTTGAGCCTTAGGGGGCATGATCCCCCATGAGTTTGAATTTATAGACTAATTTCATATTTAAATAAAGGGTAAGTGACTGAAAATTCTATCTATTTTTGTTTGAATGAGAGAGCTAATCTAAACTATGGTATCCATATTATTTGAGGAAATGATTGTAAGGCTAAATTGATTTTGATTTTCTAGCTGAAGTAACTCAACTAAATCAATCACTATTTCCTATGAGCTTGACCTAATATTAGTCGGGCAAAGAATGTGCATGACTTTGTTCTTGAACCCCAGGACATGATTCCCCATGAGCTTGAATTCATAAAGTAATTCTTATTCAAATATAGGTTAAGTGACTCAAAATTTTATCCATTTTGAATGAGAGACCTAATCAAAATTATGCTATCCATTTTACTTGAGGAAATGATTCTAAGTCGAAATTGATTTTGATTTTCTAGCTAAACTAACTCAACTAAATCTATTACAATTTCCTATGTCAATTAACCAAATTATTCTTATTTTAATTATATTTAAACTAGACAAACCCACCTAAACTTAACTACCTTCAAGGGGCCACCTTCTCCTATGGTAGTCATAGGTCTTCATTCACACTCCACAGTCATAAATGCATTCACTCAATACACACAATAGCAACATTCAATAAAAATAATGAGGGTTCAATTTGCAATTTAATTTGACATACGTTTCGGTAATCTCATCCACCTTTTATCATCTTGGGATGTATTAATTAATGTCAAGTGATTACTAACCCCCACTTGCTAAATTTCAAGCAATGAGCTTTGCCATTTAGCACCTAATCAATATCTCATCATCATTCCTAACTACCCGCCGGTTGAATCATGCATAGCCGATCGAAATTGATTACATAACACATCGGTTCAATCACATACAAGGTCAACTATGCATGCATTGAGGCTAATTAACCTCAACAATCATGAAATCAATTAGTTGACCAAAAGGTAACATCTCGATTTCACCCATTATTTTAACTATTTAGTGTTTAATCCAATTGGGAGGCCTTAATGGATATCGAATTGGATGATTCTGATTCTCAAACAAAACATAGGATGTCCACCACAACTTTAATTTATATCACTTTTTCTTGTTATTGCCCAATTGGTACATTTTATTTAAGCAAGCCTAACTACTCCCTATTTTACCTTATTTCATTATGCTTCTTTTAAAATTCGGGAAAAATATCAAATGACTACCAAATGTCACCAAATTTTATGTGCATACAACTTATCACACGTTTATCGGCAAATTAAAAATGGTGGAAATTTGGATGGGCAAAATTGAGAGACTTTTTGGCTACTAAAGTGGATTAGTTTGTGAAGGAAATTGTGGGAATTGGTATGGGCAACCTCCTCAATAATTTTGGCTATCAAATTGAAGTTGTTTGGTGGGAAATTGAAGAAGAAAATAAGCAAATTCGTATGGGTAGCAAGGGAGCCATTTTTGGCTTTCAATTTGGGTTTGTTTGTGAGAGATTGAAAGAAAATTGGCCATTGGGTGTTGGCTTGAAAAAATGGTGGCGGAAGACTTTAAGGGAAAGCACTTGAGTGGAAGATATTTGTGAATGACAGCCAATTGGCCACAAGCAAGACTTTTCAAGCCTCTTGTCCCCCATTTGTTTCCCTCCTCCTTCCCCTTGGTTGACTAGCCTTTTGCAAAAGCTATCTTCAGCTTCTTCTTCTTCTTGTTTCTTTCTTAACATCCATTTTCCTCCATTGTTGAAGCTACAAGCACCCAGGACCAAGCCAGCTTAGCCAGTAGCCCCGTAAGTCGCCGAATTGAACCCAGCCCTGTGTCCATGCCGTTCAGCTTGCCTCCATTCTCGCATGTTGCCGTCGCTGCCACCTGCACATCCGCCTGTGCCCAATGACTGTCAACCAACCTTATCGCCACCCAAGCCAGCCGTTAGTTCGCCTGGCTTCGCCGTTGCTACCTTTGCCTATGTCTGAGCTGTCTAGCTCAGCCAGCCACCTTGGCCTTGACCGGTTCAGCCCCTCCATACAATTAGTTCTTCTAGCCAAGCGGTGAGGCTTGTAAGGCTTTTTCAGCCCCTTTCGGCCCTTCATTGGAGACGTCGTAGGCTTGGGATCTCACCGCCGTCGCGTCGTCATCATCATGAACCCATTTTCGCATTAATCCAGTGAGTTAGCATCCTAACTTCCGATTAGGAAGTTAATTGCACTTAGTTGGATTAGTTTAGGCTTAATTGAGGCTTAGGGGGATTAGTTAGCCTTAATTAAGATAGTGTAATTTACTTAGCTTAACTAGTTGGTTAGACTGTTTAGTTAGGCTAGCTAGTAGTTAGGTGGATTAGTTAGGGTATTTAGTTAGCCTAGGTGGATTAATTTAGTTAGTTCAATTAGATTAGTCCGGTTAGGTTATTTAATCTAATTAAGTTGTTTAATTTAAATAATTTGCAATTTATTTAATTAATTATTAATTAACATAAATTATACTAGGATAGTAAGTTATCAGGATTTTACGTTGATTGTTGTGGTTGCGTTGATTTGTGAAATTGATTGTTAATTTATGCAATTGAGTGCTGGATGATGATTTTTAATTATTATTGCAAAAATATGATTTTATGGTATTTAATTAGAAAAATATCAGGTGTCGGTTTTTGACGCAAAAAAGATTGTATGTACTATATAAAATTGTGAAATTTTAAAAAGAGAGTATATCACGTTTTATAGTTCGATTTGATTATGTGACCATGCACAATTATTTTACCGGGTGTTTTTAATATAAAGAAAATTGACCAAGTCCATTATTTGAATTGGAAGTATTTGAGTACAAAACACAGTGTTCTTGGTTGAGAATGTTAGACGCAATTGCGTAACCCCAAGATCTCCATAACTAGAACAAGAACATGTATAATTGAGTAGAAAGATTAATGCACCTGTTTTGGGATCCATTGTTCTTGAAGCGGAAGCGGAAGCGGAAACACAATGTTTCACGCACAAGTCATTCTCCTCTAGCGCCCTCCGTATCACTGGCTCAATGAGGCGGCCCCCTTACGTGTAGTGTTAGGTAAACGCTCCTTAAGCGATGATATATGTGAGAATTAGGGTTAGAGGAAAGACTTGAGCACTATTTATAGAGTTTGCAGCCAGTCCCTCTCATTACGAGCCAAGCTCAACTCGGCCCATACTAGCAAGCCCATGTTAGACTAATTAAGAAACCTTCTATATCACTTTAGACCAAACCCTGTAAAATGGTAAACGTTAAACGGTAAATTACAATATCAATTAATGTAGTCCACAATTAGAAAAACTCTTGCATTTTCCCACTTGGACTATAATAATTGAAATCGTACTGTATGTGCGCACATTTGTCCAAAGATAATTCTTAATAGTCAATCCTATCCCATAAAGTCTTAAACACCGAATCATGGCGGTAACTGCATGTATACACACATAGTCTTCCATGGTCACGAATGTTCTCAACTTTATTGATATGGATTCAATATGGTAGTGTGGCAAATGGATAACATCTCTCATAGAGAGACCCCATTTGTCAGTCACCATTCTCTTAACTTTAGGCATCACAAAAACTTGTGCCACTAAAGAATACTTTATGGTTCCAATGAACCCACATATGTCTTGTCCTTATGTTTAACATTTCTTTATGTATCACAAAACATATGCACAAGGCTAATAACCGAATGTCCGGATGCCCCTAGCCTTCACTCAAGGTTTGTACAATACTTTTGAGACTTTCAACAATATATATATATATATATATATATATATATATATATATATATCAAATGTTACTAAATTGTAACAAAACAGATGTCCCAAGATGCTCCTAGGTCCATACTAATGACATGTCGATCAAAAACACATGGGTGTAGGCTTTTAGTTAGTGGATCTGCAATTATATCATTTGTAGGAATATAATCTATTGCAACGTCACCATTTTGCACTGATTCCTTTATAGTCAAAAACTTAACCTCCATGTGTTTAGACCCCTTGAGACTTCTATTGTTATTAATGAACAACACTGCAGAGTTATTGTCACAATATAGCTGTATGGGTCTATCCACAAAATCAAAAATTGATAATCCCTAATGAGGTTTCGGAGCCAAATAGGTTGAGTAGTAGTTGAAAAACATACTACAAACTCCGCTTGCATGGTCGAAGAAGATATGGATTTTTGTTTTTTGCTCTTCCATGATACTGCACCTCCTGCCAACATAAATATGTATCCTATCATTGACTTCTTATCATCTTGATAACCAGCAAAATCTATATCTGAATAGCCTGCTAGTTGCAACTTTGGAACATGTTTATACATCAGCATATAATCTTTTGTTCTCTTTAAGTACCTTAAAACCTTCTTGGCAGCAATCCAGTGATCGTGTCTTAGATTTGACTGATATCTGCCTAGAAGCCCTGTTGCAAAAGTAATATATAGCCTAGTACAAACTTGAGCATACATGATACTTCCAAGCACACTAGCATAAGTTACATCTTTCATTTGAGCTTTCTCAAAATCTGAATTAGGATATCGTGAAAGACTCAATTTATCACCCTTAACAACATGAGCAATTCCTGGTTTGCAATCCTGCATATTGAATTTTTCTAAAACGCGATCAATATACGTCTTCCGAGATAAACCCAATGAACGGCGTGAGCAATCCCTATGGATCTCAATGCCAAGAACAAAAGATGCCTCACCAAGGTCTTTCATATAAAAAATTTTCGATAACATTCGCTTTGTCTTATGTAGTAAACCAATGTTACTACTAGCAAGCAAACTATAATCTACATAAAGTATGAGAAAAATATATTTCCTCCCACTGACCTTGGTGTATATACACTGATCTACTTTGTTCTCAATAAATCCGAATGAATTAACAACACTATGAAACTTGAAATACCACTATCTAGAAGCTTGCTTAAGGCCATAAATAGATTTTTTCAATCTACAAACAAGCTTACTTGAGTCATCTGCTACAAAACCTTCATGCTGCAACATATAAACCTCATCATTAAAGTCTCCATTTAGAAAAGCAGTCCTAACATTCATCTGGTGTAACTCCATATCATAATAAGCTACCAATGCCAAGATCGCTCTAAAGGAATCTTTAGAAAAAATGGAGAAAATGTTGCTTCATAATCTATTCATTCTCTTTGAGTGAAACCCTTAACTACCAGTTTGGCTTTAAACTTTTCAATCTTTCCTTTGTAATCCCTTTTAGTCTTAAATACCCATTTGCAACCAATAGGTTTACAACCTTCAGGCAATTCAATAAGCTCCCAAACACCATTGTGTTTCATAGATTGCATCTTATCTTTCATCGCATCTAGCCACAAATTTGATTGAGGACATGAGATGGCATCAGTATAAATCACAGGATCAACAACACAGCCTATATCATAATCATGCTCTCCCAGGTAGGCTAGATAGTCTGGTGGTATAGCTGAACGTCTTTCTCTAGTTGATCTTCTAAGTGGAGCCACTTTAACCTCATTCTGAATTTGAGGGGCTTGAAGAATTTCATTAGGAATTGTCTTAACAATAGGATCTTAGGCCACAACAGGCTCAGTTTGTGGCGCAAGAGGCTCCATAATTGTCTGCACGGGATGAGACAGAAATCCAGTAATCCCCACCATACTATCATCTTCGATAGCTTGTGAACAGCTACCCTTTTTAGCTACATCAAATTCCAGAAATTTTGTAGTCTGAGATTTCACAATTCTTGTACCTCAATTAGGGTTATAAAATCGATACCCCTTTGAATGATCTAGGTAAGACACAAAGTAACACCGAGTAGTTTTGGAATCCAGCTTACTCAATGTTGGATTATATAACTTCACTTTTGCTGGACATCCCAAAACTTTAAGATGATTCAAGTTAGGTTTACGTCCAATCCAACACTCAAAAGGAGTCAACGGAACCGCTTTAGTAGGAACACGATTTAGAATATAAAGAGCTGTCCAAAAGAGTACGATTCTACCTTTCAGCTACACCATTTTGTTCAGAACTTTCGGGCATAATAAACTGACCTATTATTCCAGAATCATCTAAGTATTTAGCAAACCGCCCTTTAAGTTGGCCAACATCATTGTGCCTACCAAAATATTCACCACCACGATCAGATTTGACAATCTTAATAACTTTTCCCAACTGTTTCTCCACTTCAGTCCGAGAAATCTTGAATTTATCAAGAGACTCAAACTTTTCTTTAATCAAGTATAAGTATCCATATCAGGAATAGTCATCAATAAATGTGATGAAATAAAAATTTCTGCACAAAGTAGCTGTGTATGGTCCACCAATATCAGTGTGAGTAACCTCCAACAAGTCTAAACTTTGTATAGCAGATTTCTTTTTTATCTTAGTCATCTTACCTCTGAAACAGTCTATGCAAGTCTCTTGATCATCTTTAAGAGTAGACAATATATCAGCCTTTATAAGCCTTTCTACTATATCTTTAGAGATGTGATCAAGACGTTTATGCCACAATGCATAAGATTATTCTTTAGGTAGAGGCTTTTTGGAAACAACCTTTTCAGCAGAATAAACAACGTATATGTCGTTAGGAGATAAGCTCAATCGATATAATCCATCGGATAAATTGCAATACCCAATCTTATTTGAATCATAAAACATAGAAATGTTATTACTCTTTATTTCAAAAGAGTATCCACACATGTCCAAACAAGACACAAAAACTAAATTTCGCCTAAAAAAAGGTATGTAAAAAGTGTTTCCTAATACCATCCGAAAACCAGAATTTAAAATCAAAATAACATCTCCCATGAACTCAACGTCAACTCCAACGTTGTTTTCAATAGTGAGCTTTGATTCATCCCGATTTGGCATCCTTTGGTTTATGAATCCCTGAATGGTAAATACAACATGATTAGTTGCACCACTATCTAGCCACCAAGAATTGGTCGGAACTTCAAATAGATTGGATTCATAAACAAATGCCAAAGAATCATTACTTTTAGGCTCTCTCTTATTTCTCTTATATAACCAAGCCTTAAACTTGCTACAACGTTTCTTCACGTGTCCTCTCTCCCTACAAAAGTAGCAAAGAACACTATTCTTCTTGGTGAATGCTTTCTTAGGACCCAGAGTGTTAGAAGGACCTGCACCTTCAGAATTTCCTTTGTTGTTAAAAGGACCAGCAACTTCTAAATTGCTTTTGTGGGTATAGTTCTTCAACTTCTTACCATTGTCACTAGCAGAACTAGAAGTATAAAGAGCAATATGTCCTTTATCTTTCTTCAATTTCTTTTCCTCTGCCACCAACCTTGCAATCAGGTCATTAACAGACCAGGTTTCATCTTGAGAACTATAATTGGTCTTGATAATCCCAAAATCAGGATGAAGAGTATTTAGAGCTTGATGGACAATGCAAGCAGTAAAAATTTCAACATTGAGAGCCTGAAGCTTTGTCTGTAAATCAACCATTCTCAGAACATAATCTTTAACTCCACCAAAACCATCATATGTCATAGTAAAAAGTGTTTGCATGTGTGTTCCTATCTCAGCATTATGTGAGACACGGTTTCTAGCCATCAAAGCTTCCATCATCTGCCTAGCATTGCGGTCTGCAGGCAAACCACTTTTTAAGTGTTCATGAATGGGACGCTTCATGGACAACAAGCAAATTCTATTGCTCTTTTTCCATGCAGCAAAATTTGCTTTTTGAGCCTCTGTACTCTCGGTAGTCAAATCTGCTAGCCGATCAGTAGTAAGAGCCATATGAACATCTGACATCTCCATAGCAAACAGAAAATCCTATCTTCATCTCTTAAAATTTGAACCAGCAAAAACCTCAATGGTGACGGAGTTACTATTTATAGAAAAGATGACTGAAAAACAAGCAGTATATATAATTAGCATCATGTGAGTATTGTGTAACTTGACATACAAGTACACATCTAGGGAGTTACATGCAAAATCACATAATCACCTTTGGGCAGAATACATGATATGCAATTGTACACTCCCCACATGATAAGGGTTATGAGAATATATTCCAATTTTCGTGAATTCATCACCTTTGGGCATATG
Organism: Eucalyptus camaldulensis; assembly: GCA_019915185.1. NCBI lineage: Eukaryota > Viridiplantae > Streptophyta > Magnoliopsida > Myrtales > Myrtaceae > Eucalyptus > Eucalyptus camaldulensis. The sequence goes on from JAHSVA010000008.1 coordinate 28,597,320, forward strand.
AACCATTAGGATCGGTCATTCTTCCACCACACTATCATGTATTCCTCCATGAACTAATATACAATCACCTCCTTTGAGAGTATAATTATGCATTAGACCAGGAGACATCCCAATCAATATACGAGACAAAAATTTCTCAAACCCAATCAAGTGTGCCACTTTGGCTGTCATAACTCAATTGAATCATTGAAATTTTCTCATACTAGGGATATAATCTTTATATCTCACATACACCATATACATGTGATTTAACTTTAGTGATATGGGCATCATATCACTCAAATCACATGCTATGCTAACTACACTGCCTTATTCATTAATAAAATATAATTAAATTTAATTTTTATTAATGAATTACACTTTTATAATATTTATGTGATAACATATCAATAACCCAACACATGTATTTCCAAAAACACAGATAATACAAGAAAATTACGCAAAAATACACTAAAAATTCATGTATTTAGGGTTTTGCATGTATTTTCACATCCATAAAATCATCAAACATGCAAAATAAATTAACCACGAGATAGAGGATGGTCATACAAATCCAACGCCGCCAACCACGAGCCGAACGGAGGCTCCTTGCGCCCATATGCGTCGCTTGAGTGCGCAGCGTGTGGAGCTCACACGCGGCGCGTGGGGGTGTGTGCGGCCTCCTCCGGCGACGCACCGCCGACCTTCATGCTCGTCTCGTCGAGCCCAATCCGAATATATAATTTAATTTAATTTTTATTGAATGAAAAATCTCGAAAATCTCAAATTATGGCAAAATCCTTTGCGTTCGTGTTCTAGTTATGGAGGCTCTGATACCATATGTTAGACGCAAATTGTGTAACCCCAAGATCTCCATAACTAGAAGAAGAACATGTATAATTGAGTAGAAAGATTAACACACCTGTTTTGGGATCCATTGTTCTTGAAGCGGAAACACAATGTTCCACGCGCAAGTCCTTCTCCTCTATTGCCCTCCTTATCATTGGCTCAATGAGGCAGCCCCCTCACGTGTAGTGTTAGGTAAACGCTCCTTAAGTGATGATACATGTGAGAATTAGAGTTAAATGAGAGACTTGAGCACTATTTATAGAGTTTGCAGCCAGTCCCTCTCATTACGGGTCAGGCTCAACTCGACCCACACTAGCTAGCCCATATTAGACTAATTAAGAAACTTTCTATCTCACCTTAGACCAAACCTCGTAAAACGGTAAACGTTAAACGGTAAATTACAATATCAATTAATGTAGTCCACAATTAGAAAAAATCTTACAGAAAATGGATGTGCATGTGATTGCTATCAGACCCCGTCACCTGATGAAAGTCGAGGAGGTGATGCTCTTTTATGGAATGCCCCATGTCAATGAATGCCGGTTGTAGTGGAGGCTAGGTCGCTGCTCCTTCGAGAATACCATCTAGATGTAGATGTTGTCATGTCCAACGAAGCGGGGCGATGCCCGGTTATGCCTGATGACCGCTGACTATTTAGTTGGTCATGGCCATTGGGTCATAAATAGTTGGAACACGCTTGAGTGATTGAGATAGCCACGCCTAATTATGGGACAAAATTGTGTGGCATGGAATGAGATGCGTCATAACGATTTGGCCTTATAATCGGGATCCCTATGATTGATTGATATATGATATGAGATGTATTAACGTGTAGGGAGGTGCTGAGGCAAGGTAAGTCCTATAAGGTGTATGTTTAGGCTACCTCTAGGTAAATTCTCATCCTAATCGAGATTTAAGGTGTGGACTTGCTAAGACTTTGTTTCACCGTGTCGTGGTTTAAATTTTTATAGGTCCTTAGATGGAGGTGCGCCATGTTCGTTTTGGGTGGCCACAAGAGGTGGAGACCCAGCATACCATAATCCTTATCCATGGACCCTCTAGACCCATGAGCTCGTCGTGACCACCATTTGGATTAATGATAGCCTATCACAGTTGGTACCTCATCGCTTCAAAGCGTGGTTCCATCATTGGCATGAACGGGTTTGGGAGGGCCCCTTGGATGGTTTTGATGGACCTACCATTGATACCGAGTATGAGGTGGTACTCGACCTTGTCATGGACGCCAATATTTTGGCTGATATCGAGGTGAACCAGGGGCCTGAGGTTGAAGAGCTCGCAGTAGAGTTAGTTGATCCTCTAAACATTGACATCCTAGATGGTGTCGTAGTAAACCCAGATCCCAAGCAGGTAGGGTCCAGGGTAAGGTTAGTCTGGTAGCTTCTTTTGGTTTTAGACTTCTATATATAAACCTGATGTGTTTATAAAGTGTGTTTTGTGTAAATTGGTTGTCCTGCTTTTCTATCTCATGTTTGATTGTTGTCTAGAATTTATTAGTTCGCTTCTGCATGTGCATAAATTAATCGGGTCGGTGACGCATCCTGGAACGTCACATTTTAGTTGACCGCCGAGAGATGTGTGCATACTCGGGGTTCGGGGCATGACAGGGATCTTGCCCTAAGGCTCAAGAACTAAGCCATGTACATTCTTTGCCTGATTTGGTATCAAGTCAAGCTAATGGGAGATCATGTCTTGGTGCTTAAACCAATGCCATGTAATATTCTCTATTGGATGAGTATTGGGTTTTCATTTCCACATCTTTATTTTAAGTCTTTCAACACTTGAGTGTTCATAGAAACTCTACTTGCATAGAGAATGAGGTATCATCCCATGTTGTAGTTGGTTTCTAATCTACCACGATAGGCTTGCGATGACTCCCAATTCACTTAGAATCTTTTAGGATTAATTGAAACTTAAAATGAACCTCAATGTCGTTTGAGTAAGGGCTTGGAAAAGCTTGTGCCTAACTAAGGGCCATCGGCTTGCTTTTTGGACAGTACCTTTAAATTTGTCTTCTCAGAGGGTCACTACAGTAGAGAAGCTTTGAGTTTGCCTACTTATTGCACCCAAGTTTCCAAATCTATCATCAAGTACTTTATTTACTTTTTTTTATTAAGCGTTACTTTAATACTTGTGCACTTGCATGATTATTTGTCCCATTTTAGTGATTTAAGATTAAATCAAGGCTGCTCACAATACATTTTCAAAATAAAGAGAATAAGTACTAAAAGGGAAATAGTCACATAATCATATCATTGTATTAACAATATTTGGTTTGTAGAAATAAAATATACTTCCGCATTTTACTTGGGTTTTTGTCCACAACTCCATAGTAAGTTTAATCGCATGTATGAATTGAAACCCATGTTGCAATTAGTGTGGGCTTGGGAGAGCCCACACTATGTGACAACACCATCTCTTCAATAAACAACCGTTCGTGCCTACCTATTAATCCATTTGCTTTCCCTTAATTTTCACTTTAAAAAAACTGTGGTAGAGCAAAATGCATTCAAACTAATGAGCCCTAATCGAGAAGGAAGTATTTAGTCAAATGTCATCAATTGGATTGCCGAGACGACAAAGCAACTGAACTTGTATTTTTATACTTCACATTGGTCATTGTTGCATACTACCTTACTCTATGCGACGAGTTAACATCTATACTCAGTTGATATTTTTGATATTGTATTCCGATTGATTAATAACTGCACTTCAATGAACTCAGATTTGTCACCATGTCAAGAAAAACTGGTTTGGTATTAGTTAATTGTCATCTCTATTCTTGGTGCTATTCTATCATCATGTATATTAGGGCCTTTGGCTAGAGACATTGGACCGTCGTTAGTCATTAATGTCCATATGAATCACGGCTCCATAAAGGTAACCTAATCCCTTATGGATGATTGAGAACCTAACTTTCTAGTTAATTGAAAGCTGAGTCATTGAACAAATGGCGTGTGAATAAGCTGTCTAGCAAGCTATATAGTCTATGCACTTCAAGTCTATGACATGGCAAGATCGTTTTCATCAAGATTAATTCAAATTTGATAAGCCTGGTTCTCAGCTACAAGTGGAAACTTTTCAATTAGATTGTTGGACCATGGATTAGTCAAAGGATTAAGAATTGCGAGCTTCGAATGCTAGGATTAAGACGGTCTATTCTGGGTATTTTTGGCTTGAATTTTTCTCCTCTCATTCATTGTATAGTTAAAAAGAAGGAACCAAACCTATTTTCCAGGTTTTAAATTGATTAAAACGCAAAATTGTCTCGTCAATGATCGAAAAACAGATATATGAGAATATTAGTATTGGGTCAATTAACATCTGCTTTACATATATCTAGAATATGAGACTATTAAAGAAGAAAGTGTAAGGAATCATAGACAGAATGTATACATAAACATAAGATTGAGTTAAATGAATGTACAACCATCGCTAGAAAAGCTAATCGTTTAATGGTCAATACAAAGAATGACAAATAGCACATGCCCACTAGCTAATACTAGTGGAAGAGAGAATAGTACAAAATGGAATAATAAATTCATTTCTAATTGAACATATGAAATATCCTACTTTTAGTAAATATCAGTAAAGATCTTATTACAGAAGATGAATTTATTGGAGGATAATGCAATACATTTTCTGCGCTATATTTAGAAAATCGCAATAAAAAATAAAAGATCAATACAATGCGGTGGACATGAGGTAGGCCATTCATTCTTATTGTCAATATCATAATTGTTGACACCTAAATTTTGACGATTTATTTTATTTATTTATTGCATAGAAAATTAGGGGTTAATTTTATTAATTGCATAGAATATAGATTTAGATTGCATTTATTTTGTTATTTGCATTTTTTGCATTTTATTGGACTGGTGGCGGATGAGTTCGAATTAGATGGATCAAGCCCACGAAGCGAGCAGGTTAGCCCAAGCCTGTGTTTGTTTAATAATTAAAAATTATCTCATGGGAATATAATATTTTACAATTTTTTTGAGATATGAATCTTTTTTGGATAGGGTAGATGGGTAAAAAAAATATTGCGATTTAGCTTTGAAAGATTTGGATTTAGAGAAAAATTTTATCTTAATCTCGAATCCCTATCAATAATGGATGAATTTTGTGGAAAATATTGCGGATGTTGATTTGAGGAAGAATTTAAAAATCCAATTGCTTCCCCTATAAAAGGCCATACGTGTACGAGAGTAAGGGGGTCTTTTCTTTTGGGGTGAAAAAGAACAAAAAAAAAAGAAGTAAAAGTGAGGAAAAGTGAATGGACGTGTGTGCGGTAGGGGAGAATCAAGTAAAAGGAAGGGGTGATTTGTCAGGTACTATTCATCGTCTTCCACCTTCGCTGCTCGCGTCTACAACTGACCGTCGAAGCTTCCTCAGCCGAGTTGCACACCGTGCTTGCACCCCACCGTTTTCGCCTCGCTCGCAACTGTGTCTCCTGTCTGCTCGACTCCAGCAGCGAGGGTGCTGCTGTCTACGCTCGCACCTGAGCGTCTACCGCCTCCGTTTGATCTCCTCGTCGCCGATCTACCTAATGCCACTCCGCTTCAACCCGTGACCCAGCCGTGCCACCACACCCCCCGTGTCCGATCCCTTCACGAGTTAACGCCACCTGCAGCTAGATCTGTCCACAGTAATTTCCGATCAGTGACCCAGATTGCAAGCCAGGTGGACCCGCGATGCCCTATTCGACTCCGGACGCTGTTCGCACGCAAATCGCCGAGATTCTCGACCCGAAGCTCCGTCGAGCCGTGACCTGCTTGCTGCTTGCGACTCCACTGCCAGGGTTCCCTTGCCCGCGAGCTCGCACCACCGCCCTGCCATGCTGATTCGCGACGACTTGCCGCCCAAGTGACGAGCCGCTACCCCTAATCTGAGTTTACTGCTGTCCTCGGTGCGCCATCAGCTACTGCCCAAGTGATCCCTTGTTTTGTTGCAGGTCTACCTTTGCTGGACCTCGCGAAGCTCCGCCAACCGTGCCCATCACCCTCACCGAAGCCCTTGGGTGACCTACCACCATGGTCGGCTACCCCTTGGAGACCCACGAACCGTGCTTGGGGAAGGAAAACAGGAAAAAACAAACAAAAAAGAAAAATCAGATTAGGTAGTTTTCTATTTATTTTATTTTACTTGTTATTTTTAGTATAATTATTCCGTAATGTAAGATTGAGATTGCCTGACATGAAATTGCTTCTGAAATTTGAGACTGACAGTCTAATTTTCGTGTTCGAAATTCAAGTTGCAATCTCAATCGCTTGAAAAATCACCAATCCAATCTCCCGCTTGAGATTCAATTCGCGATTTATTTAAAAATTGGCCAACCCGATCTCATGCGCGAGATATGGTTCACCAATTTGTGGATATCGATCTTTTCTCATTTGATTTGCTATCATGTTGGTTGAATCAATTTTATTTTTTTAAATAAAAAAATCCAAAAAAAAATGCATTCATTTAGGACGTTGGTTTTTGTTTAATTTAAGTTGCATGTTTAATTATTTGTCAATTTTAATTTCGAAATTAATAAAAAAATACAAAAATATCATCATGCATATGTCATGTAGTAGGGCATCTTTTTGTACGTCATTGCATATTAGGGTAAAGTTGCACTTAGTTTAATTCTAGGTAATATTTTCCTTAATTTATTATAAATTTAGATATTAAATAGATTGCATTTTAGATTAGAGATTACTTGGTTAAGATAAGATTCTAGTTTAAATTAGGATTTGGCTTAACCTAATTCCTAATACAAATTGAATGGAATCTTAATCTAGCTAAATAATCTTTGCATTTTTCTAATTTCGAATTTCTTGGAAAATACAAAAATTGCCTTAGAATTAATCAATTTCATTTTTTTTTAGGATAGATTGCATTTTATTTATGTCATATAGTTTAAGTTATATTGCCATGACATATCATTACATGTTAGATTAGTAACATTGCATTGCATATAGATTATATCCTCATTAATTAAAGCGAAAACAAAAATTGGGTAATTGCATGAAAATATATATAGGGTTGTTGGTGTGGATTTTAATTTAACATTACGGATACTTTCATTGCTTTGAGGTAAGTTCTGCATTATTTAATTGCTTTCTTGGGTGTTAAATTGGTGGTTTGCGCATCTGCATGAACACCTTACATGTTAGGGAAATAGATTTAAAATCAATACAAATTGCTTGCCAAACATTTTTCAAAATAAAAAGAAATGTACCAAAAGGGCGTTAGAGAAATCTAACGTAACCAATTCCCCGTACCCTTAGTCTCTGGTTCGTAGGAGTAAAGTAAATCTCCCGTTACTTTACTAGGGTTTCTAATCGACCCACCAAAAATAGATTAGTGGCGACTCCTAGTTAAAATTCAATTATATGTTAACAATTCAAATCTAAGTCGCGAATTGGTATGGGCTTGGGAGAGCCCAAGTTAAGTCTAGGCTTAACAATCCATTAGCCAAACCATAGGTGGTTCATCCTCGCGAAAATTTGGTTGCGACAACAATAAATCTACACCGCTTGATCTTTTAAAGTTCCTTACCCTTTTTCCACGCAAAGGCTTGTCGTTGATGCTCAGCTGCATATATTTCGCGTAGAATAACTTAAAATGTAACGGGATCTCTTTCTTGATCCTGAGTGATGGGACAGATGCATTTGGGGGTCCCATGACAAGCTTTGACATACCACTTGTCATTTTTGTGTTTTATTTATTTTTTGACATTGCTCTTAAAATGTCTTTCATTTCATAATAGGTTAATTATAAGGTTTGGGTTTTCGATGATTTAATTAATAGAGGGTTAGGTCATTTTTGGATTTATTTGGGTGACTACACAAGCAGACAATCTGAGTCGTTGATATGTAATTAAATGCAACTGGCTGAGATATTCCCCATGTAGACTCCTTCATTCCTTTATTTAAGAAAAAAAGGTCCTAAAGCTTATTTGTTCCGTATTTTCTTTCTTGCCGAAATTTAAAATATTACTGAAGTTTAGAAATATGAAAATCTATGTGAATTTCCATGTTAATATTTGCATTTGTGAAAGTTTCAACAATTTTGGTATTTAAAAAAGTCAAAGTATGTGAAGTGCAATTTTTTTACATTGATTAAGCACAAAACAAAAAGTACAAATAAATCCAAGCAAACTCTGTCTCAGGGGAAGGTAAAAAAAGTGAATAAAAACGAAACTTGTTCATAGGTGAAATTGTTGGTATATCATTTTACTTACGAGATATTACTAGTTGTTGTGAGCTAATTAATTATTTTGAGTAATACAAACGATTATTTTTAGAAAAATAATTTCCAAATCATCTTTTTCCACATAACAAATTGAGTCTAAAATCTAATGTATTTTTCATACTATCATTCAATAAATCTCAAAGAATAATCACATGTGAGGTGAGGTAAACAGTGGCACATGATGATATTTTTTTATTGAGTTTACATTTATAGGGAAAATTGTTCAGAAAGTTCTAAACCTATTGCGCTTTTGCCAATTCAGTCATAAATATTTTAACTTTGTCAATTTAGTCCTAAACATTTTCAGATTTCGTCAATTAAGTCAATCCAACAAATTTTGGCTAGAAATGCTGACGTGAATGTCGGTGGTACCACATAGAACCACTGGCACTAACATGGTTAATTTTTAATAATATTTTAACTTTTTCTTTTCTTTTTTTCCTTTTTTTTTTTCTTTCTTTTCTTTGTGGCTTTCTTCTTTGCCTATTTTGGCGGCCAGTCGGCCATAGGTGACGGTTGGCCACCGACCACAACTAGCCAATTGGCCTCGCTCGCCACAAGCAAGGCTTGGCCAGGCGAGGGCTAGCCCTAGTGAGGGGAGCCTTCGCCTAGGCTAGGCGACCTTGCCCGGCGTCATTGTCACCTGATTGATGCCCGCCGAGGCCACCCTAGCCTAGGCAAGGCCGCCTGGTGTTGCCGCTACTCGACCGATGCTCGGCAAGGCCGCCTTAGCCCGGGCAAGGGTTGGCCTTGCCCAATTTGGTCTAGGCGAGGCCAACACTTGCCTGGGCTCACTAAATCTGGCAAGGCCGGCCAACACTCTCCTCGCCAGATTTGGCAAGGTAAGCCCTCACCTAGGTCAGGGTAGCTTGCTCGGCATCGTTGATACTCGGCAAGGTCGCCCTAGCCTCAATGCAAGTTGGCCTCGCTCAAGCGACCCTTGCCCGGCCATGCCGGTAGTCCTACGTGGCACTACCAGCATCTACGTTAGTATTTTTCAGCCAAAATTGACAAAAAGTGAAAAAGTTTTAGAATTGAATTGACAAAATTAAAAAGTTTATGAGTGAATTGATAGTTTTAGGCTTTTTTGGGCAATTTTCCCTATGTTTATATGTGTATGCGTGGCCTAGATGTTGACTTTATGTTTATATACATCCATGGTCCAAATCCATCCCACGATGGAGGTTGATAGACAAACACATCAATATTCTCAAATGAACGTCGTTTTCGTCCGTCCGTACGGGACCCGCGGCCGGGACGTCGTTACTCTAGAATCTGCATGTCATCATAGTTTCTTTTGTCTTCTATATATATATGATTTTTTTTCTCTTAATAGCTTAAACTTTAGAACGTTTAATAAAGGTCTCACAAAAAACCTTGTAGGGATTTTAAAATATTTTCCCTAATTGCTTGTTATATTCATATTATCTTTTTCTGCCTAGTAATTTAATCTTTGTAAAACTATTGGTTGAAACCTTAAATGGTGTTAGAGCAGGAGTTTCTAAATGCAAATCTTTTCAAACTCCTATTTTTCTCTCCAATTACATATTTCCACATTTTAGGCTTAGGTCAAGGTGCAATTTATGTACGAGGAGGAGTGTTAAAAAAATTTAGTATTAAACCATGCCTTCATTTAATAATTTAAGCTTTTAGAATAATTTGACTCACACAAGCAAGCAAAGGTGTTGAAGTTTCACACATCACTTGCTTTCTAGATTCATCAAGCCCTCGCGGACATGTAACTCAATACTGTTAGAGATTGCATATAAACAAAACTTGGAGATCCCAATTTGTCCATAACAGGTAAATTCATAATATTAATTCGGGATCGAATAGCGGAAACATAAATATCAACATACCTCCAGCCATTGATGAAATCTAGAAGTGGGAAACCTCAAAATCTTTGATGGATCCACAAAGCACGAGCGATCTGCAATATAGAAAACGCACGTCCTGTTCTACTAGTCAATCCCCTTTACAAAACCTGATGGTGTGTTTTTCTGTATCGTAAGGGTTTGAACCAGACGATTTGACGTTTTTATTCCGTTGGTTACGTTACCGGTATCACCCATCAAGACCATTATGGTAATGTAATAACGGACAAATATCACTTAATACACATGGGTAATAAATTGGGCAATAATTGGAATTTATATAGGGAGTTGATTGGGTATTTATTGGGAATATAATATTGGAATCATATTTAGAATAATAAAATATATTACATATTTTAACATTCTCCCACTTGATCTCAATATTCCTTCAAATGAATTATTAACCCAAACCCACAAAACTTCATACTGAAATAAAACACATGAATCACGGCGATGAGTCCTCTTAGAGCGAGTATTATTTACTGTGTATCACAATATATTTCATCAGCCCATATGTGATCAAATAACTTAATGAATAAACCTTATGTTTACTCCAGGTCAAACGTAATTAATTTTTTCATAATAACTGAATGTATACAACTGTATTGGGAAAAACATTATAAATGAATAAAAGTCTCATAAATTCTTCCATATAAAGAAAAATTTACAAGATTGGACCAATGCCCATTCTAGAAACATGATCCTTATAACTCATTGGTGGCATGCCTTTAGTTAAAGAATCAGCTATCATCAATCCAGTGCTTATGTGTTCTATGACCACTTTCTTCTCTTTAACACGTTCTCTGATGGTTAAATACTTGATGTCGATGTGCTTGCTTCGACTATCACTTTTATAGTTCTTAGCCATAAAAACTGCAGCTGAATTGTCGCAAAATATTCTTAATGGCCTAGGGTAAGATGCCTCTACCTCCCCAAGTTGGCATTAAGAAGGAACCCAAGTGCTTCTTCTGTAAAAAGAAAAGGCACATGAAGAAGGATTGCGCCAAATTTAAGGCGTGGCTCCAAAAGAAAGGTAACCAACTCACATATGTATGTTATGAACCTAATATGGTTGATGTGAGTCACAACACTTGGTGGATTGATTCTGGTTCTACAATCCACATTTCGAATTTCTTGCAGGGTTTTCAGAACCAGCGGAAACCAGTGGGAAGTGAATAAGGTATCTATTCAAGAAACAAGATGTGTTCGCGTGTGGAAGCTATTAGGACATGCAGATTAGTTCTCAGTAGTGGTTTTGTTTTAATTTTGGAAAAGACCTTTTATATTCCTAGTTTTTCTAGGAATTTAATTTCAGTTTCAAGACTTGTACCTTTGGGATACTCCTTTGAATTTTTAGATTTAACATTCAATTTATCGTATAAATCTGAAATTGTTGGGAGTGGTATTTTGTCTGGCGGTCTCTTTCGAATTAATTTACAAGACAATACCGTTAATAATGCGATGCACGTTCAGGATAATGCTGGGATAAAACAATGTGTTGTGAATGAGAATTCCTCTATGTTGTGGCATTGGAGGTTGGGACATATCTCCATGGATAGAATTAAGAGATTACTAAATGATGGAGTACTTAATACTCTAGATTTTACTGATTATGACACTTGTGTGGACTGTATGAAGGGAAAACAGACCAACAAGTCAAAGAAATGTGCTAAGAGGAGTACAGAAATATTAGAAATCATACATACAAATATTTGTAGTCTAGATATGGACTCAAATGGTTAGAGATACTTCATTTCTTTCATAGACGCTTATTCACGATTCATGTATCTCTACTTGTTTCGTAATAAGCACGAAGCACTGGATGCCTTTAAGGTATTTAAAACCGAAGTTAAGAAACAATGTGACAAGCAAATTAAGATCGTGAGATCGGATAGAGGTGGAGAATACTATGGTAGATACACGAAAGATGAACAAGCACCTGGTCCATTTGCAAAGTTTCTTGAAGAGCATGGGATTATTGCCCAATACACTATGCCTGGTTCATCAGATCAAAATGGTGTCGCAGAAAGAAGAAACCGAACATTATTGGACATTGTGCGGAGTATGCTTAGCAACTCCAAACTTCCTAAGTTTTTGTGGAATGAGGCTCTCAAAACGGCTGTGTACATATTAAACCGAGTTCCAATCAAGGCTGTTCCAAGGACGCATTTTGAATTATTCAAAGGTTGGAAACCGAGTTTGCGACATGTACATGTTTGGGGATGCCCATTTGAGGTAAGAGTCTACAATCCACAAGAAAAGAAGTTAGATCCAAAGACTATAAGTGGGTATTTTGTTGGATATGCCAAAAAGTTCAAAGGATATTGATTTTATTGTCCATCTCACACCACTAGGTTTGTGGAATCAAGAAATGCTAAATTTCTTGAAAATGATCTGATTAGTGGGAGCGATCAATTCAAGGACTTTGTTCCCGAAGAAGGTCATTAAAATACTCAACCTTCCACCTTAGATACTGGATTGGTTGTTGCTTACAACGCCCCTTCAGTTCAACCGGTCACTGAGCAACCAATCATTGAAGATCCACAACCAATTGATATTGATCCAGTAGACCAAACTGTTTAACAATTACCAGATACTGTTGAACTTCCAGTAGAACAGCATACTCCTCAGGAGAATATTGATACGACATTAAGAAGGTCTACTAGAATTAAGAAATCAGCAATTCCTAATGACTACATTATGTATCTACAAAAATCTGACTATAATGTTGGAGCTGAAAGTGATCTTGAGTCGTTTTCACAAGCCATGAGTTGTGATAAATCTAATTTATGGTACAATGCCATGAAGGAAGAGATGAATTCTATGGCATCAAACGAAGTCTGGGATTTAGTTGAGTTGTCTGATGGTGCAAAGGCCATTGGTTGTAAATGGGTTTTCAAAACTAAGAATGATTCATCAGGCAATATAGAGAGATATAAAGCTAGACTCGTTGCCAAGGGATTTACTCAAAAGTTAGGGAATCGATTACACGGAGACGTTTTCTCTTGTATCCAAGAAAGATTCTCTTCGTACTATTTTGGCATTGGTTGCTCATTTTGATATGAAGTTACATCAAATGGATGTGAAAACGGCGTTCCTCAATGGAAAATTAGAAGAAGTGGTTTACATGAAACAACCAGAAGGATTCTACTCTAATGCCGGTGAGCATTTGGTATGCAAGCTTAAAAGGTCTCTATATGGCTTGAAACAAGCATCCTGCCAATGGTACTCAAGATTCCATGAGATCATCTCTTCATTCAGTTTTAAAGAGAATATCATAAATCAATATATATACCAGAAGGTCAGTGGGAGCAAAATTTGTTTTCTTGTGCTATATGTAGATGATATTTTACTTGTAGCCCATGACAAGGGGTTGTTATATGAAGTAAAACAATTTCTCTCTAAGAGTTTTATTATATGAAAGATATGGGTGAAGCATCTTATGTCATTGGCATTAAAATCCATAGAAATAGATCTCAAGGTATATTAGGACTATCTCAAGAAACCTATATCAATAAGGTCTTAAAGAGGTTTCAGATGAAAGATTGTTCACCAAGTATAGCACCCATAGTGAAGGGTGATAGGTTTAATTTAAACCAATGCCCGAAGAATGCTTTTGAAAGGGAACAAATGAAGAACATCCCATATGCTTCTGCTGTTGGAAGCTTGATGTATGCTCAGGTTTGCACTCGACCTGACATAACCTTTGTTGTGGGAATGTTGGGAAGAACCAAAGTAATCCAGGTATGGACCACTGGAGAGGTGTAAAGAAGGTGATGAGGTATCTTCGAGGAACAAATGGACACAAGCTTATGTACAGACGGACGGACAACTTGGCGGTAGTTGCTTACTCAGACTTAGACTTTGCTGGTTGCATTGATTCCCGTAAATCAACATCGGGATATATTTTTATGTTTGCTGGCAGAGCTGTATCCTGAAGGAGTGCAAAACAAACCTTGGTTGCCACTTCCACTATGGAGGCAGAGTTCTTTTCATGTTTTGAGGCCACCTCACATGGTGTGTGGTTGAAAGGTTTCATATCGGGGCTTAGAATTATGGATTCCATTGCTAGGCCATTAAGAATATTTTGCGACAATTCAGCTACAATTTTTATGGCTAAGAACCACAAAAGTGGTAGTCGAAGTAAGCATATCGACATCAAGTATTTAGCCATCAGAGAACGTGTTAAAAAGAAGAAAGTGGTCATAGAACACATAAGCACTAGATTAATGATAGCTGATTCTTTAATTAAAGGCATGCCGTCAATGAGTTATAAGGATCATGTTTCTAGATTGGGCATTGGTCCAATCATGTAATATTTTTTTTTATATGGAAGAATTTATGAGACTTTTATTCATTTATAATGTTTTTCTCAATACAGTTGTATATATTCAGTTATTATGAGAAAATTAATTACGTTTGACATGGAGTAAACATAAGGTTTATTTATTAAGTTATTTGATCACATATGGGCTGATGAAATACATTGTGATACACGGGAAAGAATACTCGCTCTAAGAGAACTCATCGCCGTGATTCATGTGTTTTATTTCAGTATGAAGTTTTGTGGGTTTGTGTTAATAATTCATTTGAAGGAATATTGGGATCAAGTGGGAGAATGTTAAAATATGTAATATATTTTATTATTCTAAATATGATTCCAATATTATATTCCCAATAAATACCCAATCAATTCCCTATATAAATTCCAATTATTGCCCAATTTATTACCCACGTGTATTAAGTGATATTTGTCCGTTATTATATTACCATAATGGTCTTGATGGGAGATACCGGTAACGTAACCAATAGAATAAAAACATCAGTCGTCTGGTTCAAACCCTTACGATATAGAAAAACACACCATCAGGTTTTGTGAAGAGGATTGACTAGTAGAACAGGACGTGCATTTTTTATTCCGTTGGTTACGTTACCGGTATCTCCCATCAAGACCATTATGGTAATGTAATAACGGACAAATATCACTTAATACACGTGGGTAATAAATTGAGCAATAATTGGAATTTATATCAGGAATTGATTGGGTATTTATTGGGAATATAATATTGGAATCATATTTAGAATAATAAAATATATTACATATTTTAACATTGTTCTGATACCAATTGTTAGAGATTGCATATAAACAAAACTTAGAGATCCCGATTTGTCCATAACAGGTAAATTCATAATATTAATTCGGGATCGAATAGCGGAAACATAAATATCAACATACCTCAAGCCATTGATGAAATCTAGAAATGGGAAACCTCAAAATCTTTGATGGATCCACACAGCACGAGCGATCTGCAATATAGAAAACGCACGTCCTATTCTACTAGTCAATCCCCTTCACAAAACCTGATGGTGTGTTTTTCTGTATCGTAAGGGTTTGAACCAGACGACCTGACGTTTTTATTCTGTTAGTTATGTTACCAGTATCTCCCATCAAGACCATTATGGTAATGTAATAACGGACAAATATCACTTAATACACATGGGTAATAAATTGGGCAATAATTGGAATTTATATAGGGAATTGATTGGGTATTTATTGGGAATATAATATTGGAATCATATTTAGAATAATAAAATATATTACATATTTTAACAAATACCTCATATCACAGTTTTTAATAGCATAGGCAACATCATTCCAAGACGTTATGGATCATATAATTCAAAGTATTTTTCCAACAATGTATATGGAAGCATTACAAGCTAATTGTACTAAATAATACTCATTCACAGTCAGAGTCTTAAGTCATATTACTTATATTCACGGTGGAAATTATATCTCTCTCGTGATTTGATAAAGAAAATAGACAAGCAAAGGATCTCGTGAGTGCATGGAACATCAATCAACTTCCTTCATTGTTTCTTTCATGCCATTACGTCAACATTGTCTGTCGTCCTATTCATACGGTATAGCCAGCTCCACCTCTGTCTGTATCCTACTGTTTTATCCCGAAATCCAGAGTGAAATCAAAACGTTGGCATCAAAATCACTATCAAGATAAGAGCATGTTTTTGTTTAGGTATTTCCTTCCGTCCTTCCAAAGCGTCAGCAACCTCGCATTCTTTGCCGGTCTCTTTCCCATGGGTTGAGCACTAATACGACGCTCAGATACTAATGCCGATGCGAGCTTTGTCTACTTCCCCTTGATTTGAGGTGAAATGATGTCGACTAATTTCGAGTTCTTTCGTTAGATGACATTTTATGCAAGAAAGGGATGTTCACGAAGATTAAATCACCCGATCACATGCGTTTGGTAAGCCATCACCGCGAACGACTGTTGCTCCTTGCTTCTGCATGAAACTCGTTGGGGGGGGGGGGGGGGGGGTGGAGAGAGAGACAGAGAGATTTTGGCGTTTACGCGATCTGCCCTCCGATCATCTTTAGTTGGTTTTGTCCTCTGAGAGAGGGAGAGAGATTTTGGCGTTCCCGCGATCTGCCCTCCGATCATCTTTAGTTGGTTTTGTCCTCATCAATAATTCTAGAGTTCGGAGCAACCGGTCGGTTTTGTCCTCGTCAATTATTCTAGAATTTGGAGCAACTGGGATTTTTTAAAGGGGCAGAGAGCGAGAGTGGCGTGACCATGCAGCACGATCATATCTTGTAGGACCCTAGAATCACCAAACCATCCTAGGGGGGCTGACGAGAACGGCCATCCCATCGACATTCTTGTTATCCTACATCAGAACCGATAAAAGGATGTCCTTGTCCCGAGGAAGAGGACGACAGCTTTCGCTTCGGCTACCGAACGTGGCCTTGTAGGGGGGAATTGACGATCCTCCTCTTGTCTTATCTGTTCTATTATCACAAGCGGCCAAGCTTTCCGCGTTTGTGTAGTCATCGCTAGGAAAGAACAAAGCGTTGCTTATCGGAACCCTAAGGCTTTCATCATCGTTTGTGACAAATTTGATGTTGACTCGACTTGATTGAAAAATTGCCCATCAACCCAAAAGAAAAAGACAAAGAGAAAGGAAGAAGAAGATTGACGACTCTAAATAATTACACAATGTCGTCAGGAGCAGTATTTGATGGGACTTACCTAGGGATGCCAATGTATTTTTATAATAAACCTAATCAACCAACATTATAATTAAATTCAAGCAAAGTGAAAGAAAAATAAAATGAATGAAGCGGTGACGAGTTATATAGAATCCTATGGGGCTAAATGATTGATCCACTTAATGGCGAGAAAGTATTTTGTGTTCGATCATATTATTAATTTAGACATATGACAATCTCAATGAATATGAGTTATATAGAATCCTATCCACATGTGGTGTATATGTTAAATAAAATACTTCCAATGAACGACTTACACATATCGGATCAAGATAGAAACAGTTGAAAAGAGATCAGCACTTCGCAATCTAATTTATCAAAGAAGATTTAAGAAAAACAACACAACATCTATATAACATATATATGTTACTATGAACGGCTCTTATACAATTACTGTCTCCTATTAGAGTAATTTGGTGGTTGACCTACACGATAAGATAAGTTTAGTGGTAATTTACAAAAAAAAAAAAATTGATTATATACCTAAGTGAAGTGGAGTGACGGAAAAAGTGCAATTATATGAATTTCGTTGAAATTGCTATGCTTCGTTTGATCTATTTGAGGCCTTCTATTTTATTTCTTTGTTTTTTGGGGCCTTTCCCATAATTCAAGAAAAAATGGGCCTAGAAATGGCCGATGATATTAGGACTGCCATTGAGCTCCCTACAATGGGCCTAAAAATATATGTTCATCCTACTCTCTCTCTCTCTCTCTCTCTCTCTCTCTCTCTCTTTAAATTAATTTCCCACGCGATGTGGATTTTTGGATTTTTGAATTTTGAATTTATCTTTTTGAATTTTATTTTTATTTTTATTTTTCCCTTTTTTTAAGGCCTGCAAATTTCACTGACTATGAAGGCCTCGTCCTTGGCCAAGAAGGCCCTCCCTAAATCTGGGTGAGGCTATCACGGCGTGAAGCCCTTGGCCAATCTGGCCGAGGGTGAAGGGGGCCTCCCCTAGTCTTGGCGAGGCCTTTGTAGCTAGCAAGGGTCGTCGATGACCCTTGTTGGCCTTATAAAAAGGGCAAAAAAAAAAAAAGGAAAAGATAATTAAAAAAATTTATACATTGGCGTTGGCAAAGTCATATAGGACAACCATCGTTTACATTGAATTTTCCAATGAGGCAAATCGCTGATAGCACTCAAGTAATCGATTTTTTAAATTTGTGATTCTCATGTGAGCGAAAACAAAGTTATGTTGTTTAAGTGAGCACTGTATGTAAATTATGGCACTTGCGCTGCTCTCTTTCCTTCATGAGAATTTAAACAACTTTTCTTTTTTCAGGAAAATTTAAACAACTAAGGGGTTGTAGCATGCAACAGCTTGCGTAAAGCAACGCAACGGCCAAACTGGCGAAGGTGTTGCTGGTGACCACCATACGGTGGTCGTTTAGCTGAGGCTACCACCATTTTCCAGTGACGCTAACCCATCTTCCTATTTATTTTTGTGGCTGCATTAGATATGAGACCACCATTGTGGTAATTACTGTTGATAGGTGACACGCCGCGAAGATGATTCCCATAAAAAAACCAACTTTGGCAACTATTTTGCAAACGAGATTATTGCGATGAATGTCATCATATTTTCTACTCTAATCTAATTTTTCAATGACAAAATCAAATCATATTTCCTATTCTAATCTAATCTTCTAATAATAGAATCAAATTAAATCATATCTTCTATTTTAATCTAATCTTTTTTATGGCAAAATCAAATCAAATCATACCTCCTACTTTAATCTAATCTTCCGATGGTTGACCAATAATATTATTAACCTTATTTATGACCACTGCCATGGTGATCGCCATTGACAGGCAACCACGGTGTGGTCAACCACGATGTGGTAGTTGCCGTCAAGTGGGCAAAAGATTTGCGGTAGCGGTGGACCTGCAGCCCCTCGTCCCGGTCTCCACTTTCTTTTTAACCTTCCATTTGACTTTTTATTTGACTTTTTATCTCTATGACACAAGCCACGTCATAAATAAAAGCATCAATAAGCATGCGACATGCGCTTTCTTATTACCATCTTAGATTTTCGGTGGTCGACTAAGCACCTTGGGCACCAAATATAACATAATGACTAATGGTGATACTTTTTAAAAAGAATATAGAGGAAGTTTTAACAAAAAATAAAAATGCAGCGGGACAGTTATGAATTCAGGCGAAATTTGAGGGTCACGGTTGATATTATCCCAAAAAGAAATGGACCATGTTGATTTTATGCCTTGATCGGTACGGGGATCACCCAAATTCATGAGATCTTGGTAAGGCACCAAGTATGTCAATTTCTAAAGTCCAAATGGACATGGGGGCTTTGTGCTTGGCATTGAATTAAACTGCAAGCCGAGGGTTATTCACGATACATGTGTATTCACATTAGGTCAGGGCTAAGGTCCTTCAAGCTTGAGATTGTTACTAAAGTGAGGTGTACCTAACCCTTGAGATCTTGGATCAATATTGAGGCATTACCATTTCCAAGCCTTGTCCGGCGCAAGAATTGGCACTAAGTGATTGATTCAAGTTATGGACTAAAGATCATTCCCGACATATTTGCTAGTGAAGTATAAAAAATTCATGACACACACGAATGAATGAGCACACTTTCAGGCCATGCATCTATTGTTTAAGAGAAAAGATAAGAACTGTTTTGTATGATGCATTTATGCATGCACTTAAAGAGGAAAAAGTGCCCGTTGCCATACAGCATTGGTGACGATGCCTTGTTCATTGAATATGATGCCTTTGTTGAGTTGGAATGCTTTAGTTGAGCCAAGATGCTTGAGTTTTGAACCTAGAAGCTTCAGGAAGCTAGCCTCGAGAAGCCTTGGTCCATGCGAGGTGCGCTGGTCGAGCCAGGAAGCCCAGCAAGAACCTAGAAGCCCTGATCGAGCTAGGAGGGAGGGCCTGGTCAAGCCAAGATGACGCTAAATGAATTTGCGTGAGTACTGGTTATACATAAGCATGATATGTTGATGTGTTTATTATTAAGCTGAAGGTAAGCATGCATTGAAGCATGTTGTTATGGATATCTGCATGTATTCGAGATGTAGGAATAAGTTTACTATTGATCCGTCATTGACATTGTTTGCGAGTGTTGTACTTGCTAGGTTTCGATAATGAGATGCTTTCCTAATAGAGAACTAGGAATTTTACTTGCTGAGTTCCTAGGACTCACTCCTTCATCTTTCAGTCTTATAGACATGGAAGTCCCATGTCAGTTTTGGGTGTTAGAGAAGATAGGAAATTCCCCTAGCCTATGTGGAAACTTTAGTGTGATGTAAAAAGAAAAAATGGCCTGTAGAGAAATGGCTTGTAAAAGTACTGTTATTATATAAATTACTGTGTTTTGTGTAATGCATATCCCAATCTTTCAACTGTTGATTGTCTAGGGAGTTATTTGTTCATGTTTATGCATGTGTATGATAACAAGATAAAAAGAATTGGGATGGCGACGAGCCTGGGATGTCGTGAAAATAACATTTGCCGCTCATGACCCTAGAGATGTAGTTGGGGTTGTGACACATATTCTCGTTCAACAAATGTTTTTCTCTCACCTGATACTGTTGATTTGCATAATTCATGCCGCCTGTGAGCCATATATATACATACATACATATATATATATATATATATATTCAGGTTTAGAAGCTGTTTATTAAAGTTTATATACATATATTCACTTTTACAAAGAAAAAAAAAACAGAAAATAGTTCTTCATGTAAAATCAACATTTAAATGGCTATGGAAAAAATTAATTATTTAAAAAACAATAACCAGCATAACTCATTATTTTGAAAACAAAAGATATATATTTTTCAAAATAATAATTGTGATTCTTGTTATCTCAAATTTAATTTATAGAGGGAAAGATTGTGAAATTCTTCTATAAAAGAGCTTATGTATATTTTTTCTTCACAAGGTTAATAATGCCACAAGAGGTATTAAGTACATTTTAATTTTTTGTTCCTCTTTTAATAACTACAGTTTTTATACATCTGCTGAAACTTTAATGATATGAGTTTAAATTGAGTGTAGCCTTATAGTAAAACAAATAAAAATATAATTAGCATTTTGATATAACTGTTGACACCCAAAAATATCTCTATGGGCACGTAAAAAGGCACGGGGGATAGAAAACCTTACAACAATCATCGCAGCCACATATGGGCTATAATTTATTAGCCCAACCCATGAATAATTATATAAGAAAAGACAATTAAGGATTTGGAGAAATTTTGAGTTGAATTTAGATAAGACCATGACATGGAATGACAAGATGGAGTAGCAGAGTACCACTTGTTGAAGCCAAAGATCAATGAAGGAAATATAGCCTTAGCAGTAAAAATAGGTGGGAATGGGTTCAAAGGCACCAAACTCAAAAGGAAAACGGTTAAATGCTTGCTAGGCAAGCCATGACCAGTTGTCGAATAGGCATGGATAAGGTGGTTCAACCAAAAATGTGGAGCGATTCTTGAGGATGAGGTAATTGATCATTGACGGTTACCAAGTTAGCCTATAAATACCATCAATCATCCAACAAAGAACCCCCCCTCCCCCCGAACAACACACAAGACTACTTTATATGGTCTTTTTCTTTTCCTAGTCTAGCCTAGCTATAGCTTAAGATTTCCATTATAGATTCAATTCCGGCGAGCGTCTATATCCTGGCAAGTATTGTCAAGTAGATTGCAGTGCTAATCATTGTTGAGCATTGTTGATTAGATTCCGATATTGTGTCCTCAATTCCATTTAGAGGTAGTGCTCATTAGATGTTGCATTTGTTCGGTGTTGTTGATTAAATTCCAATGTTGCGTTTATGCGTGTCTAGAGACGGTGTATACTAGGTGTAGTTATCATCATCTAGCGTCATTGATTAAATTTCGATTTTTTTGTCCTCATATCCATCTTAAATTGCGGCCTACTAGGCGTTGCCTTTACTATCCAACGTCATCGATTCAATTATGGCGTTGTGTCCTCAAACTTAGTAGGAAGCTATGCTTTACTAGGCATCTTGTCCATACTCAGCCTTGTCGAAGGACCTTTGATACTGTACAGACTATTTCAATTTAAATGAGATTTTGTTATTGTATAAAGTGAGTATGGATGCTGTTATTAATGAGGTTTCAACACTAATTATTGCAGGTATTATATGTGTGACAAGCTAGCAACTTCTTTACTTTTGAGATTATAAGGTGTATAGTCTTTTTCGCATTTGATCCTCTCTATCCAAAATTAACACAGAACTCAAGTCTCCTTTAATAAAAACCAAAATATAACACTTGGTGAAAAATATTTCGTTGTGGGATCTAAAACCGACGAAACATCTTTTTGGCACACCTAATGGGACTTGGTGTTATTCAAAGAGAGTGTTATGCCACGTATAAGAAGTTGTAATCATGTGGATAGAACCACAGACAAACCTCTGCTAGGAATGGATGATATCTCGCGTGCAAAATCATCATTTGCACAGCCTGCCCTGAATCAAGTTCAAGGCGAAAATGCAGACATCCCAAGGCAACGAGTGGAAGAACCAAGGAGAGTAATGGAGATCACCCCTGTTCTCTTTGATGAGGCCAACCATCGAAGAGACTTAGAATGACTTTGTTGATTACATGGTCAGGATAATGACTAATGTGTAAGGCCATTGATAATCAATACATATCATGAGTGTGCACAGGGGTAACATAGAGCTCCAGTTGGTGCAACCCAGCCTTAGGGTGGGAATGTTCCCATAACCACAAGTTATACTTCTTTGCCATTACTTCCTACAGTAAATCTTGGTACTATAGGGCGGAGTATATCACCTTTAGCACTTATAAGGATTCTCCAGAGAGGAGAAGTGGTTTTGATAACCCAAGCTAGTGGAACTAACCCTCAAAGACCCCCTAATCCTAATTGTACAATTGGACAGCAACCTCGTCAGGGCATGTCAGTTACTGTGAATGAAAATGCCTAGCATTTTGTGAGTAAGCCTAGCGTCCAACTCAATATGCTGCTTATACTAACAACTACTAACAATCATGGGGCATCGTTAGCTCCACCTAAGGGGTAAGAACTAGTACCTTTTGCTAGGGGGCAAGAACTAACACCTTTTACCGAGGGCAAGACCAACCTTTTCAACCAATACTCCCAAACGTTAATCCAGCCATACCTAATCAGAATTTCAACTTATGCATCCTAACCTACAACTAAACAATACGTTAGTCAACCAAGTTATGCCTTAGGCATATCAGGTTCAACAGCAACTTGTACACTAGGCACCACAGCCAATCAGTCATCCAACAAAGAACCCCCTCACACAAAACCACTTTCTATTGTCTTTATCTTTTCCTAGTCTAGCCCAGTTGTAGCTTAACATTTTCGTCGTAGATTCAATTCCAACGAGCATCTATATCCCGAGAAGTACTGTCAATTAGATTTCAGTGTTAACTGTTGTTAGCATTATTGATTAGATTTTGACGTTGTGTTCTCAGTCCCATTTCGAGGCAATGTTCATTAGATGTTGCATCTGTTCGGCGTTGTTGATTCAATTCCAACGCTGTGCTTATGTGCATCTAGAGATGGTGTATACTATGTGTGGTTATCATCATCTAGTATCGTTGATTATATTTTGACGTTGTGTCCTCATATCCATATTAAATTGTGGTATGCTAGGTGTTGCCTCTACTATCCAGCATCATCGATTCGATTCCGTCATTGTCTCCTCAAACTTAGTAGGAAGCTATGCTTTACTAGGCATCTCGTCCCTACCCAGCCTTGTCAAAGGACTTTCAATATTGTAAAAACTACTTCAATTTTAGTGGGATCTTGTTATTGCATAAAGTGAGTCTAGATGGTGTTATTAATGAGGCTTCAACACTACTTAGAGAAAGTAAGAGTATCTACTCAGACACTATAGTGGAAGTGTGTTGAATCAAGAGCAAATGGTAAGTGTCTTTATTATGGACGCTTTATTCTATCTATCTCCCCTTATGAAAGGGCAAGCCAATACAATAGGCATTGGGATGCAAAGAGCTTTGCTTGGTGAAATAGAAGGAACGTGTATCACCCATGCAAAATTTGAATATGTGCGACAAGCTAGCGACTTCTTTAGTTTTGAGATTATAAAGTACATAGTCTCTTTTGCATTTGACCCTCTCTATCCAAAACTAACATAGAACTTGAGTCTAATAAAACCAAAATACAACACTTGGTGAAAGATATTTCGTTGTGGAATCCAAAACCAATGAAAAAAATAACATATGTTTTTTTTTTCCTTACCAAAAAAAAAATCTGCGGTTGCCATTTAAAAAAAAAAAAAACAAGTTAAAATGATTTTGGCATTTATAAACATCTGTGCTTGTCAAAGTGATGTCGTATAACTAGCTAACTAAATATTACTTCTAATTAGGGAGAATTACCAAAAAAGTCCTAAACTTATTGCAATTGTGCCAATTCAGTCCAAAACTTTTTTTTTTTGGTCAATTCAGTCCTAAACCTTTTACTTTTGTTCCAGTTCAGTCCTTCCAGCCAAAATTAGCTGCCCGGTGCTGACATGGCAGCCGGCCGGTGACGGCGAGCTTTTTTTTTTTAATAATATTTGATTTTTTATTAATTTTTTCCTTTTTTCCTTTTTTTTTCCTCCTCCTTCCTCCTTCCTTGGGCTCCGACGACCGGCCAGCCTGGCCGGTCGCCGGACTGAGGCGATCCGGCGGGGGATCCAGTGGGGCCCCCGCCGAATCTGGCGAGGAGGCCTCACCAGAGGCGACGGCGAGCCCCCCTCGCCGGATCTGGCGAGGGCTCGCCTCGCTCGGCGACTACGAGTCGAGCCCTCGCCAGATCCGGCGAGGGGGCCTCGCCGTCGCTCGGCGCGAGCTCGCCTCACGGTCGCTGGGCGAGGCGAGCCCTCGCCAGACGCGACAGCGAGCCCCCCTCGCCAGATCCGGTGGGGGCCCTGCCAGATCGCCTAAGTTCAACGACCGGCTAGGCTGGCTGGTTACCGGAGCCCAAGGAAGGAGAAGGGAGGAGGAAAAAAAATTAATAAAAAATTTTAAAGAATCAAATATTATTAAAAAAAACTCGCCGTCACCGGCCGGCTGCCACATCAGTGCCGGCCGGCTAATTTTGACCGGAAGGACTGAACTAGAACAAAAGTAAAAGGTTTAGGATTGAATTGGCCAAAAAAAAATGTTTATGATTGAATTCGCACAATTGCAATAGGTTTAGGACTTTTTTGGTAATTCTCCCCTTCTAATTACGAAACTTCTAAATAAACTAAAAACAAGTTAAATGATTTTGCCATTTATGACGAAAACAAACATAAATGAAAATTCAAACGGCATTCTAGTAATTTTGAATTCTGTCATTTATCAAGAATGGCATGGTAATACATACATAAGTCAAGGTTGAATTAGTTCTCATGTACGACATTTCCGAATCCGATATCCAAAGGTCATGCCATCTTAAATTGTAAAACATGACGATCTCCAATAGCTCATCATTCTTCCCACCCCTCTCAATCTCAAATTCCCACGACCGCGTTCTTCATTCAAAGAACCGAAATTATTTTTCTCTTCTTTGTTCTTTTTTGTCTTCAGGGTTTGATGTGAGTGATCTTTAGACTCCTATTAGGAGATTCTTCATGGAAGCATATAGTCCTAGCATAGGAGATTACATACGTAGTCACTTGGGCAACGAAAAGGTTTGGTGATCAATCAGGACGACTTCAACATCACCTCCAGCTCACCTTCTTGCAATAAGCATGGAGAGAGAGAGAGAGAGAGAGAGAGAGAGAGAGAGAGAGAGAGAGAGAGGTTGGATGGGAATCTCGATTGCATTGTTTTCCATTCAAACCCTAACGAATTCATCAGGGAACAAAATCGATGCGTTTTGGACTTGAGATCTTTCGGATACAGCTAAGGACCGTCCAAAAAGGGTACCAAATCAATTTGACAACCACGGCATTGTACTATAGTATTAATAAATTGCAATTAGAACAAGCGAAAATGTTCCCACCCTGACTTCCAAACGCGGGTTTCGCAGGGATCAAGGTGGCGAGCACTTCATTTTCCACAAAAGAACAAACCGCAGAACCACTAAAATATTGAACAACAACTACTAGAAAATACACCACAATTCTTGGAATATTAATATTAACTAAATCTTTTATGATTCTGGGTATGAAATCTTTTGTCTGCCTCGGCCACCCTGTATTTCACAACAAAAAATTCCATAAAATCTAATTTTCATTTACTATGTGCGTGTGAAATTCGTGCACGAACATTATTAGTTGTGGATGTGACTTTAGTAATATATTAATAATTGACCGATTGATAAAATTTTATTGAGGAGGAGCGGTTGTACGTTAGAGTGGCGATTATTCCATGCCGGACTGTTTGCGGATACGGATACTACCCGCTTAATTATTTTCCCAAGAACTCATGAAAAAAAAAAAAAGGATTATTTCCACCTTAAGTCAAAGAAAAATCGTGAAAGTTCGAATTTTTTTAAGAGGTTCGGGTGACGAAAAATTTTGTTTTTGTCTGCCACCTTTTTGCACGATGAGGGTTACGATCAGATCTCTTTATTATTTTTATTATGCGCACGCGAGACTTGTGCAAGGAAATTACTGGACATTAATTGGAATCTTTCAATAATTATATGATTGGGAATTTAATATAAATTACTTAATTAGCGACTAGCAATCGTACGCGATAGACTTTGACTGACCACACGTGAACAACGCTCAAGAATTTTCCGGTAAACAAACGAGAGTAGTACGCGGATTTGGAACTAGGAATTGAATTATTTTCACAAGAAGTCAAAGAAGAAATAAAAAGAATTTGGATCTTTCTTCTCACTTTCTACACCTAACTTATACCTAATATCGTTGTCACCGATCATCCAGGAAAATCAAGGATTGAATGGGTTCGATCGCCAAATGTTAGGGAGTAATTATTTGGACCCGTCAATGGAGTTGTCACGGTCTTTGCATGTGGTGACTAAGGATCAGATATTTATTAGCAGATTAAGTTGTTGGTGAGGACACATTGATGTGTGCCATAATCTAGCTCACGATGAATCTTTTTTTTTTTTTTTCCTTCCTAATTCCATTATTTTGACGAGTCAAATTAAAAGTTGCGTGTGGAAAAAAAAGAATGGGAGTTAAGTTGTGACAATGGGCGCCGATTTTCAATTCAAGATCTCAACCTGGTTTATTTATCTCTCTCTTCCATTCATTGGAGCTTAATGAAAAAGTATTATTATTATTTTTTTTATTTTATTTGGGTAGCTTGATGAAAATTTTTGCCTTCATAACCTTATTTAGAGTTAAGATAGGACTATCAAGTAGTTGAGGCGTAACTAAATAAATGTGTCTTTGATGAGGTGGGCATAGGGTATGCCTCTGATCCCACACCATCTAGGTGTAGGTTATTGCATTGGGTAGATAAGTCTCGTGTAATCTTAAATTAGCACAACGTGCGTTAATGCCATGTGCACAGATTGTGCTTGTGAAGGTCTTGGTAGGATTTTTCACTATGAAATCAGCACTGGAATGTTGGGCATCAGACATGTATCTAATCCCACGTTGCCCAAACTTAAGTTGTTGTGTTAGTAAATAGGTCTCACATAGCATTGATTAAGACACGGTAGCTAAAGAATTAAATACTGGATAAGGTGATGGAGATAAATTATGTTATTTTTCTTGTGTCTAAAATAGACTCGACTTATCAGGATACTATTGAGAACCACAGCAAAAGTTCTATTACCTCGCGTCTAAACTCATTGACCCATCTAGTTCGACTCAATATCACTCAAAATCTTCCAAATGGATTGGCAAAAGAAATCACTAGAGTGCTAGATTCGGAGATTGGTGAGAGCTGGCTTCATTGAAGTTTACCAATGGAACACCATCTGCATCAGATCTCAGTCCATGCCTCGAGGGAAGGTGCAGAAACCAAAACACAGCTACAAAAGGGACTTTCTCCGTCGCCCGCCCGCCCCCCAAAGCACCCCCAGGAACGATTGGCTTAGGCAGGGATGGGCGAAAGAAACTAGTCTAATTTTCGGTTGTCTTAAATATAATCGAATGCAACCCACAACGCCCGTTGGGTGACTTATTCCTTTTTTCGCTTATGTCTTAAATGATTCACCATCTAATTTTCTAAGTCTGCATGATCATTTGCTTGAAAATTCAATAACATTACCAAAAAAAAGTCCAATGTCATCACTAATTAACAGGTCGTTTTCTCCTGTGTAGTGATGTGATTTAATTGGCCACCATTGTGAACCGGTAATATCTCATCCTAATGAATTTTTCGTTGCCAATGGAACGCCATTTGCATCAAATCTTAGTCCAGGCCTCAAGGTAAAGTGCAATAACCATGATACATGGGAAAGTCAGCTACTTGAATGTGCTAGCGAAAGAAACTAGTCTAATTTTTGGTTATCTTAAATAACCGAAAGCAACCGACAATGCCCATTGGGTGCCGCATTCCTATTTTCGCTTATGTATTAAATGATTCCCCATCTAATTTTCTAAGCATGCATGATCTTTTGCTTGAAAAGTCATTACCGTTGCCGAAACAAGTTCAACATCGTTATTAATTGACAAGGCCATTTTCTCCTGTGTTTGTGACATGACGCAATTGGTCACCATTGTTAACTGGTAATAATATCTCATCCTTGTAATTTTTCCGTTTTGTCAATGGAACACCATCTGCATAGAATCTTAGTCCATCCCTCGAGGGAAAGTGTAGTAACCAAGATACAGCTGCAAAAACAGGACTTTCTCCGTCGCCCACAATGTACGGGTGTCTAATTCATAACCGAAAGCAACTCACAATGCCCATTGGGTGCGGCATTCCTATTCTGACTTATGCTTTAAATGATTCCCCATCTAATTTTCTCAGCATGCATTATCTTTTGCTTGAAAATTCAATAACGTTGCAGAAACAAGTTCAATGTTGTTTTAATTAACAATGCAGTTTTCTCCTTTGTAGTGACGTGACTCAATTGGCCACCATCATTGATTGGTAATATCTCATCTTCATGACTTTTTTTAGCCAAAAATAGTCCATTCATGTGTGGTCCACAAACTCACATCAAAGCAATGTCTTGATCGAATTGGCCTTATAGTCACACGAATATGCAAACAGATTAAGCTATATCATGTAGTTCACGCAAAAAATCAAGCCGATGTATAGTCACACTTATTGAAGTGAATATTGTCGAAATTATCATAGGACGTTTAATCTATAATAAGCCGATTTATAGTCACACTTAGGTGTAAAGGTGACAAACCTTTATTGAAGTGAATATTGTCGAAATTATCATAGGATGTTTAATCTATAATGAGCTTTTTGTCCAAGTTAAAAATAAAGTCATGACAAGGAATTCTTGTTGTATTATGATATGTGCTCTATGTAATATAAATTGAATTACAACATTGATTTATTTAAGTAAATACTATGGCAACATTGGATTAGAGGGGTTTAATCATCAAGCATATTAAAGTTGATGAAAGCTTTCATGGGACCATTACCGAAAGCTTTTAGAACAGTTGGCATTAATCTCACAAAATCTTCCATGACAATAGAATGATATTATTTTTTGTTTCTTTTTGACCAAAATAAGATAATGTCTGTTCACACATAGTCATAGGCATCAAAATTTCTTGAGTATCGCAAGGGATCTTACCCTACCAATATGTTAGTATTGTTGCCATAGTCATTGGCATCTCTATCAAACAAGAGTTGACTCTCGGAGATATGATTGGCAAGCATACGGCCACGAACACGGCCGACAACCCAGAGAGAAGGAGAACCTCCTGGAAAACTCAATTATTGTGACCTCTGAGGCTACTTTATAACCACGTGGAATGTCTTGAGATGGTGGACCTCAAAAGCCAACGATGGATCTGAATTTCCGGAATCACTGACTTGATAGATGAATTGATTAGATCTATCTAATCCGTGGAAGGCACGCGGCCCCTCTTAAGCTTATTACCGACCTAATATGATCTGTTTTGTTTTGCTTGTACGGCATCAAGAGTACTAGTCTAAGTTAGGATTACACCTTACTTATCTACCGGCGCAAAAGTCGACATTTGGGGACGCAAGATCTCAACCATATCTGAAACCTTTCACTAGGCTTCCATCTCTTTGGAAGCACCACCTGTTTTTCCCTTCTCCAAGTAGAACTCAAGTTTAGGTGATTCCCTTGGTGATATACCATAATTTCTTGAATCAGTTAAATAAGATGCGAGTCAAACCTAATCGTATAGACCAAACATAAAATTGCTCGTCCTTGATGGTATGGGAATTTGAACACTGGCCCTTTGCCTAATCAATAACGCAAGTCATTTCCTTGATAGCTATACTAGATATAATAGAAGCATCAACTCGAGTAAACAGGAGCGTAAAAGTGCTTCATGCTTGCGCGCCAAAGTTTCAATTATTATTTGAATCTTAGAAATCATGAAAAAAAAGTTATATGTGAATATGCGTGTTGATATTTAAATATTGTGAAAGTTTCAAACGTTCTAAAATTTACAGAGAAATTTAAAGTGTATGAGCTACAAGAGTTTAGTTAAGTAAAAATCAAAAAGCAAAAGTAAATCCAAACAGGCAAATGTGCTGCGCGATTGCTTCCATTAATTACTAAAGAAATTCAAATGTGTACAAAAGAATATTATTACATCTTGGGAAAAGAGGTTTCAAAAATGTGCCAAGTAATCTTTAAGTTCCCATCAAACCTTCCCACTAATCGGGAGTGATCCATCTTTCTTCCTTCGAGTGTGCCAAGTCAAACCTACGTGTATATACGAGAAGCTGGACGGTGACCACATACCAGCTCGGGAAAAATAGAGTGAGTTGACTTATTTTATTTCGTAAAAAATAATAATTTGAAAAATATATCTTTAAGAATAATTATTGATATCATTTGAAATAACTAATCATGAAAATTATTTCCATTATCGATAAAAAAAAATTATATTTATGTAATTTACATTTAATTATTTTTATAAGTAATATAAATTATTATGTTGAAATATTTTTTAAATCACTTACCTCTTGTGAAATAAATGAAGCATAGATGTGAAGTGAATTAAACATTTGTGGTGGTTATCGTCAAATGCAGAAATGTCAAACGACAAGGGAAAAATGGAGTTAAAGCAGACATTTCTGGTTGGTCAATTTATTACAATTTCCACCGGCATAGGTAGGCACTTGAATGCAACTCTTTGTACCATACTGACAAAATGACTGCGGGTGTACCTATGCCGGAAAGGGACACATATATTGAATACTCGGCTTTTGAATGCTCTGGTTTGGTTGCAAAATTTTGAGAAGGAAAAAAGAAAAAAAAAAGAATTGCTTGATAGTCCCCTTTACCTACTTCTGGGGTGAAGTATTTGTCTTTTTATCAATTACGTCTACTATAGTCTTTATTATGTATGGATTTCGGACTTAGTTGCATTGCCACGCTGCTTTGATAATGAATGCTATATATTGACAAAAACAAAAAATCGATTGGACCCAACAATCTCTCTTTTTGATTGGTTGTAGGGGCCCTTTATTGTGCAGTTGACGTCATGATTGGACTTAAAATACTAAAAGAAGTAACCTTAAGATATCGGTGTGAAGGTGCACATTTGACGATATTAAGCGAAAAGATTCTCATAAGAATGCAATAAAATTTGAAATAGACTATATATATATATATATATATATATATATATATATATATATTATAGTTAGTCATAATTAGGGTTGATGGTTGATTGATGACCGCTCTCGATATATATACATTAATTTGGAATTTTACTCGGTTATGATCCTTTGTCTTTTTCAAATGCTTTTAAGATGAAGAAGATGCTATATTTTATTCACGTCACTAAATGAAAATGAACCGACCGTATCTTTGGCTACAATTTCAAGACACATTTATTGTGGCAGCGGGTGTTGGATTAGTAAGGACAATCTTACTACAATTAATTTGTGCTAAGAGTTCCAATGTTACCTCTAGTTAGGGAAGTTTTTAAAGCGTGTCCTCGTGGTGCTACTTGAGCCCTCTCCCTTTATAGAAACCATTAAAGATCAATTTTATTAGCGTTGAGTATGGGCCTCGATTAGAATCGGAACTGGACCGAGCTGGCCATGAAAATTGATTTGGCTCTAGATTCCAGTGATATTGGTCTGATTCTCAGTTCCAAAAAACTTGGGAGCAATACTATGCGATTCAATTCTTGATTCCCATTTGGATTCCTACCCAAAAACCGAACCTAAAGTAACCGTCAATTTACTTTTCATTCTTTGCTCCGTTTATATTTTCTTATAGTGAGTAGGCTTTTCTCATCAATTTATCTAGATGAATGTACCACTAACCTTTCTTACATCACTTCTCTCTTAGATGCTTGCAAACCTCATGCTTTAGCTACAGAATTCATCCTACAGTATCCCTAACACATTAACTGCTACACCTATTCCTCGTAACTTTTCTTGCAGTATGTCTCTTACAAAACTTGCACTCATAGTCATTCATTAGATTGCAAAAAACGCTCATAATGGATCCATTCAATGCCATAAACATTCATATGTCGAAAACCAAGGGCGACCCCTCGAAGCCATTTGAGCGATTTCCAACAACCACAACAAAGCACCATTTGAAGAGAGTAAAATCATGTCGCTCCAAATTTTGATAGAAAACAAGAGTCTTCTCAATCGACCAAAAGTAAATTACGATTCTATAACTTTAGAAGATTAAGTAGGTTTCTTATCACAAACAAAAAACACTATTTTCTACTTGCAGATTTATTATGAAACCCAATAGACAATCTCCATTGACTGATAAATGCAAGAGTGAAACGAGAATTCTCATTCAACGACTCTCTCTACTATGACTTTCCTGTGGAAGAAACGGATGGGGGATTTTTATTGCTGCTTTAACTTTCATTTTGCTTGACTAAAAATGAGACAAGAAAAGACAAAAATGAAAGAATAAAGAGGAATTGATCAATTCTTGAGTAAACCCTAGAACTATAGGTTCAATTCCAGGGTTAGTTCCTAAGTATGTGGTTGGTTTCAGTTTCCAAAAACTGAAAACTGGTCCTAACAAGGTAGGTTTCCTAATTCTAGACCGACCTTTGAACTGCTCACATCTAAAAATTATGCAATTATAGTTGGACGAGGAGAATGCTTTTTGATGTTTCAAAGTATCTTAGATTTGTCTGTGTTGAAGCAGTACCTATTACTAAAATCTCTCTTTATTTCAAATATTTTAGGAGGAGAGGAGGTTACCCCATGTGAAGACCAAATCATATCATGGGCCTTACAGATATTTCAATAAAATAAATATAAGTATTCAGAAAGTCAAAGAAAATGGAAATTCATATATATAGGTATTTTACTAAGTTATATGCGAAAATATCATCATTAATATATTTTTTTCATATCTTGACAAGGGTAGGTAGTGAGATCTTTTACTAAATTTTATTTATTAAATTACTTGTCTGGATAACTTTCGATGTCGAGGCAAATTAGATAACCTGACGAAAAATACGAGCATTTAGTGTCTGTCAGGAATTTCATTAAGATGGTAGAAGACTTAGTGTCTCATCAAAGATGGCCCAGAAAAATTTGATGTCCTGGGAATGGGCTTCATCAAAGGTGGCCCAGAAAAAACATGATGTATTAGAATCTCTCTCTCTCTCTCTCTCTCGTGTTTGACTATCACTATAACTGACTCCGGGGATATGCAACGCCAATAATAACATGGATTTTGTTATTGAGTATCTTTAGACAATCGTTAAGAAATCAATTAAGAAAAATTTACAGTTTTTAATGTACTATTTGCCTTCGTTTTGCTCATAATTGGTCACTTCAAAATGGAATCATTCCCAACAAGTTATTGCTTAATAAGTATCTGGCGGGCCCTCCTCAACAAGACCTTAATCATATATATTCATTCACCGGAAGTTTTTTTTTTTTTTTGGAGAACCCTAAATATTTTTGCCAAAAAAAAAAAAAAGCACACGACGTCCATTTCGACTATTGGTCAAACATTTACATTGACATGGTCGGAGCAATTTTTCCATTGAGTACCCATTTACCAAAGTTGGGTTTGTCCCATACGCTAAATGGATAAAGAACTGAAGGTCAAATAATGAAGGGAAAAAGCTAGCATGGTCCGAGGTGCTTTGCTACCAAGGAGGTGCGCCTACTATTGAACATTAATGAACGCGGGTTCACGGATGCCCGAGAATTCATCATTGCATCTCTTTCTGGTGAACGATTTTCGTGTGAAAAGAATTTATCGAAAGTCCTTTTCGTGGAGACTACGCCTCAAATTGCATTTTCCATGTGCTAATTTCCATACTCCTGTGAATAGTGATCTTGTATCTGATAGATTCGACGGTGGCGGGCGGTTTGTGGAAGATAAAGAGTCGAAGTGGTGATGATGTTGACGGCGGCTTTGTAGTTAACGAAGTGGTGATAGGAAGAGTTATCCAATGGTGTGGAGGCTTGTGTAGGTGCTGATGTGCCCGTTTTGATGACTGCGTTGGGCCAAAGTGTTCGACGCATGAGAACTGAGAAGGTGTGCAGCAGCTAATATCAAAAGAAAGAAAGGGGTCTGTCCAACGATATTTAGCTAGTAAGTTCAATGCGCATTAGGTTAAATTTTAATGAAAGCTGAGGGTAACTGTATGAATTGTTGACTCGGAAGTGAATTCCTTCTTTGATATTTTGTCAGGATCACATTCAGACTACTGTTTTTTCATCAACCGACAGGTAATGTCATGATTGTTATCGCGTCGCCATGCTACGAGGATGACCATTCAGGCTGTTGTTTTTTCTTCTACCGACAGATAGTGTCAGGATAGTAATCGCCGCAAAGCGCCAAGGTTTAGATTCAAAGTTGAGATATCTTGATACAGAAACGTGTTTGAAGTGAAGGGTTGTAGAGATAGCTGAGCTCAGTTGCTGTATCCTTCCGGATTGTCTGCGGAATTTTGGGCACGTCATGAAGGACTTGGACTTTCTGGTCTGTTTTTTGGAGTGTAAGACTCTTTAGGAGCTTTACCCTTAACATGACGGAGCACATCCGTAGAGAAGCTAACCGATGCGCGGATATTTTGGCAAAGAGAGGGAGAAGACAGCAACAACGTCTGCATGTTTTGATCACATACTGATTGCAGTGCTGGACGCATTGTCTTTGTGCCTCGATCGAAGGAACTGCTGTTTCTTGGAGCTGTTGGAGCTCCTTGTTTCCCTTTGCTTTTAGCACTAGGTTGTTTCTCTTCTTGGCTATACCCACAAAAAGAAAAACAAATAGACTTAACGCTTAAGGAAGGATTGGGGCTATTCAGCAACTGTGAAATGCTCTACATTTACAGCACGGATTACACTAGCGGGCGGGTCCTTTTCTTCCGATTTAATTTCCACAAATGGCTCGGGTGACGCAAAACGTGGAAACAGAATTTCTGGTGGGGCCACACGAAGGTAGGTAGGGCAAAGAGGCGAGACCCCATCAAAGAGAGTTAGCCAAACAAGAGGGTAAAAAGATTTTCAAGGTCAGCACACGCGGCCTGCACCCTAATAGAATAATGTATACATGGAATTTTGCCCAACTTGCAAGTTTCCAAAGCAGTAATTGGGTTCGGCCCTCCCCAACAAAAATAGAATTTAGACCCGAAAAATGAAAAGGAAAAGAAAAGCCAGATAGAATAATGGTGAGTACGCTCTCATTCGAAACCCCTATAAAAACACCCCATGCTTGTGCACTAACTCATCACTTTCCTCCCTGCACCACCCACCCCTTCCCCAATTTAAGTTCCTCCTCTTGGGAGCTCACAAAAGTACGCACTCTCAACTCTGCAGTTCTTGGCACTTTCAAGGTACACAACAACTGAGACATAGAATCCTGTTCCTTTCTATTATAAGCTCCATAATCTCTCCTGTTCCCTTCTCTTATAAGCTCCATAATCTCTCTCTCTCTCTCTCTCTCTCTCTCTGATGGTCCATAGCTGGTTAATCACGGCTAATTTGCATAGACGATTTCATGCTCCTTCAGTGATTTACCAATCACTAGATCGAAAGAAAACAACGAAAAGTAAAAGATGGGCCGTTTCTGTTTGCCTCGGACGTTGTAATTGAATTGTGTACTCTTTAGGTGCGAGCTTGGTGTGGGCGTTTGTTTGGCAGATAAATATACGAGAGAGAGAGAGAATGTGGAAGCTGAAGATAGCGGAGGGCGGGCCGTGGCTGACCAGCGTGAACAACCACGTCGGGCGGCAGCATTGGGAGTTTGACCCCGACGCCGGGACACCGGAGGAGAGGGCGGAGGTGGAGAGGGTCCGAGATGAGTTCACGAGGAACCGGTTCCGAATCAAGCAGAGCGCTGATCTCCTGATGAGGATGCAGGCATGCATACTCTCTCCGTCTCTCTACTAAACTTCTTGCAAATAAATTATTCTAGAACTTTAAACTGTTTGATCTAAGCATGATTTAATATTTATATATTTTAACAGTTTTCCTTACTTTCGCTCAAGATCAGACCAATCGAGCCTGAAAAAATAATCGAAAAACTGTTAGGTTGACTATACGATAATAAGAGCTTTCCCGTTGATATTTTCACTTCTTGCATCATCCATGAAGGTGTGGTTTGCCATGATGACAGGGAAGAATACTGGGAGAGGATTGCTCCCAACAACCCATTTGCTCTTCCTTGCTCATTTGAGAAAAGTCTTTGGATTTAATTATATTTTAAAAAACAAATCTATAGTGAGTCCATTTTTAATATGTGCCACTGAAATCTAGAGAATCCTTATTTATTGTTCTCGAAAACCTAATAACTCAATTAGATCTTTAATGTTCTCTTTTCATGACTCTTATATAGTTTGCAGTGATTTACTCGTTTTACGTTCTTTTTTCATGACACTTCTATAGTTTATAGTGATTTACTTGTTTTTCTCCTTCAAATTTTATGAATGAAAATTTCTTAAAAAGAATGTTTAAAAAAAAAAAATCCTTACGTGACAAGATCTGTTGACTAACGTGCATGAAAAAAAAAAATTTCTCATCACTTTCTTTTCACGCCACAACAAATTAAAATTGAAAGAGGCCCCACAAGATATTCCTCGAATTTATAACAAGATATTCCTCGAATTTATAATACGAAATGTCCAAAAAGGATAAAGAAAAATAAAATAAAAGATGTCTCACGGGTCGTCCATGGCCTTGTAGATGGACCCATTTCTTTTGTAGTAAAACCAGAAGGTAGGAAGCGAGCGATTTACATCTAATTATTTAACCCTTTTTAAGATGAACAATATTTCCACTCCTTCCTTTGAGTTTATGGTTTCGCAAACTTAAATGGTTGATCGCGACTTTCAATTCGATTTTGACTTTACAGTACCCGATTTTTGCTACCATTAATATGTGATGTTAACATAGATTCCACTTTGACCTTTTCACATAACGCATGTTGTCCGTATTGGCAATATATATTAAGCATTAATTAAACCACTTGATAATGACATCCTATTAGTGATCCGATAGATGCATGAGCTTTTTACTAAGGAGAATTAAAAGAAATCCACCTCGCTTATCGCCTTAATTTTAGTTCCCGTTCTTTACATCTATAATCACTAGCTTGCGTGTTGAGTTTTGGGTACTTGACAACAATTTATATCCCGCGTTATTTAACATGGTCTAGAGTTTCAGACATCCATAAGCTATGACAAATTTGCCACTCCCCCGACGTACAAATTTACGAGATTTGATGAAGAAACTTTCGATGCTTGAATCTGCAGCTCACAAAGGAGAACCCAAGCGGGCCGATTCCACCGCCGGTGAAGGTGGAGGAGGGCGAAGATGTGACGGAGGAAGCGGCGACCACCACGCTGCGGAGGGCCATCAGCTTCTATTCATCCATCCAGGCCCATGATGGCCATTGGCCTGCAGAGAATGCTGGGCCCTTGTTCTTCTTTCCTCCCATGGTAAGCCTCGGCTTCTTTAGGTCCAACAATCATCTAAAAATCTTTGTACGATGGGGAATCACCGTTAGATGAACCTCAAACGTATCAAATTCCCTCGTAATCTCGTAGTGCTAAAGACGGCATGAGTTGAAACCCAATCGAAACGTCGAGTTACAGGCTTATTTGCACTTGAGATCCTAAAGTTGAATTAAAAAATAACGAGTCGAATTAGGGATAATTAAGATGATCCTTCCGGATTCTCACGATTTCATTTAGATAGTTGCTCTATTTCTTGCATTATTCTAGTTGATGATATGAAATATATGTTGAAAACACGCGTTGTAGGTCTTTGCACTGTCCATTACGGGAGCGATGAATGCAATATTTTCTCCGGAGCACAAGAAGGAAATCAAGCGTTACATATACAACCACCAGGTGTGCTTTACTCATTCATGCAAGACTACTTCATTTTTAATTTGATGCAAATACTTTCCAAACGATGATGACGATGTATAATATTTGTTTGCCAACAAATCAAAAGAATGAAGATGGAGGTTGGGGATTTCATGTAGAAGGGCATAGCACCATGTTTGGCTCTGCACTGAGCTACATTGCACTGAGATTGCTTGGAGAAGGACCTGATGATGGCGAGGATGGAGCCATGGCTAGAGGAAGGAAATGGATTCTGGATCATGGTGGTCTAGTGGGGACTCCATCATGGGGAAAATTCTGGCTCACGGTATACTAATATATGTCTGTTAATTTCTTATTTGCACAAAACCAAGTTCAATTCATTAATCTAACGTTTAAAGAGATCCGAACACGCCACTGTTAGAGAAAGGAAAAGGGTCCTATAAAGAAGTTTTGCCTAAGTCTTATAATGATTAAGTAGGGAAATTGACACGATATTGAGTTCTATCGACCCTACTGAACCAAACAAAAAAAAAGGAAAAGGGAAAAAAATGTTATAGTTAAACAACATTGCATTATGCAAGTTTCATGCTCAGCTTGAGAATTATGTCAAGATGCTAAAACTTACAAAAAAATTTTCAGGTACTAGGTGTTTATGAATGGGCAGGATGCAATCCACTGCCCCCAGAATTCTGGCTTCTTCCAAGAAAATTTCCCATCCATCCTGGTATGCTTGAGTTGATATCCTTTTACTGAAAGGAGATTACTTTTCCATAGTTTTGATCAAAGGTTTGATATGATTTTAGTGATCCGACATTTTAACTAACGATCCATTTTAGGTAACATGCTCTGCTATTGTCGTCTGGTTTACATGCCCATGTCATACTTGTACGGGAGGAGGTTCGTCGGTCCGGTCACTGGACTAATTTTATCGCTGAGACAAGAGCTCTACACTGAGCCCTATAATGAAATTAATTGGAACAGAGCAAGGAGCACTGTCGCAAAGGTGTGGCTGTATCCTTTTATTTATTTATTTATTTATTTAAAATCTTGACTGACTAGTTATATGTTGCTTAATGATCTAATTATGATTTTTGTTAATGTGATAAATCTAAAATTTAAACTCAGAAATTGTCTCAATTAGTGAATAACTTAAAACCAACCTAGTACTGGAAAAAGCCATGGACATTTTGAAGCCATACAGAAGTGACTTCTCTCCAAAATGCGACAACTCTTCTAATGTTCAAAGTATAATATAAAATTGAAATATGTTTGGTGAACTAGGGAATACTTCTTGATATGTATGAAAATGACATGAAATGCTCTAGTTAATTTAATGAATATGTGAAGCTTAACCAAAGTACTGATCTTCAGGAGGATTTATACTACCCTCATCCTCTAGTACAAGATATGCTATGGGGATTCCTTCACCACGTCACGGAGCCAGTTTTGAAGCGCTGGCCACTTTCCATGATTAGAGAGAAGGCTCTGAAAGTGGCGATCAAGCACGTACATTATGAGGACGAGAACAGCAGATATTTGACCATTGGATGTGTGGAAAAGGTTCGAAAAAGAACATGACAAGTAGCTCTCATTCAGATGCTAACAAAATGTGTCAAAGACCGGATAATCTTAACGTGTGAATGTGTAATATTTGTAGGTTTTATGTATGGTTGCTTGTTGGGTGGAAGACCCGAATTCAGAAGCCTACAAGCGTCATCTTGCTAGAATTCCAGACTACTATTGGATAGCCGAAGATGGACTTAAAATGCAGGTGACGACTTCATATCCTGACCCATATATCTTTGAAATGGTGCAGCTCTCAATGGCTGAAGCATCAAAGAGAATTATTACTTTGTAATCCCATCTGGCATACAGTGGCAAGCAATTTAACCAAATTTAGCATTGGTATGAAATTCTCTAAGCAAAAATGTTAATTTCTGTTTGCACAGACCTTCGGCTGTCAGATGTGGGATGCGGCTTTTGCCATCCAAGCAATCATGTCAAGTAACCTAACAGAAGAGTATGCAACTACACTAAGGAAAGGACATGATTTCGTGAAAGCTTCACAGGTAATGTCTACTTTGAACGATCAAACGAAGTTGGTCACTAATTGTAGTTCACACATCTGATCGAAACATGTTCTTTTGAAGGTCCAAGATAACCCATCCGGTGACTTCAAAGCAATGTATAGACACATATCTAAAGGAGCATGGACATTTGCTATGCAAGATCACGGTTGGCAAGTTTCTGATTGTACAGCAGAAGGACTAAAGGTAATTAAATCGGTCGTATTCATTTGATGGGGTCTTGGAAGCCTCTTTTTGAAGGGTAATTACATCTCTAACACACAATAATATTGTGCCTTTTACAGACAGCGCTTCTGTTTTCGCAAATGTCTCCTGACCTGGTGGGTGAGAAGATGGAAACAGAGCGATTCTACGATGCTGTGAATGTTATTCTTTCCCTACAAGTAATCAAGAACTATTTTGATATCTTTATTCCTTTGATAATCGCTAAGATAACTTTAGAATTATGCTACCCAATTTCTGTAATACATTATAAAAACTATTGCAGAGTAGCAATGGCGGTTTTCCTGCTTGGGAGCCACAAAGAGCATATGCATGGTTGGAGGTAACTTTGAGCATTATGCACTCACCAAGTTTACTTTTTAATGTTCTTTAGCTTTAACGAATGCAAAAATATATCTCGTAACTCTTAAAACCTTTCTTATCTCATTTCCAGAAATTCAATCCTACAGAATTCTTTGAGGAAACCCTTATTGAAAGAGAGTAAGCCCTAACAACCATCAACACTTAAAATCCGAACATGTCAGTTATGAGTACAACACTAACTCATTTGCTAACATAGATACGTGGAGTGCACTTCGTCAGCAATCCAAGGCCTTGCGCTCTTCAAGAAACTGCACCCCAAGCATCGTCGAAAGGAAATCGACAGTTGCATTGCAAGAGCGATAGACTACATCGAACACACTCAGTTGCCGGATGGTTCATGGTGGGATACTGAATGAGAAACCTGGACGTGTTACCTTCTTTCGGTTGAACATAATGTAAAATTGACTTAATTTGAGATTGTGCTATCAATCTAGGTACGGATGCTGGGGAATTTGCTACACCTATGGAACATGGTTTGCAGTAGAAGGGCTTGCGGCTTGTGGGAAGAGCTACCGCAACTGTCCAACCGTGAGAAAAGCTTGTGAATTCTTGCTGTCAAAACAATTGCCTTGTGGCGGATGGGGGGAGAGCTATTTGTCTAGCCAGAATAAGGTGCGCAAGTCATTATATATTTTTGGCATACTATAGAGATTAAAAAAATATAATCCCTTTGTTATGATTGTCGATAATTAATTTTATATAACGATGTAAATGTAGGTTTACACAAATTTGGAAGGAAACCGACCAAACTTGGTTCAGACAGCATGGGCTTTGTTGTCCCTCATTGATGCAGGACAGGTGAGGGTTTAGCAGATATATGACATGATACACCGGCTATAAAGCCAATTCGTTGAACATTTATTGGGGTGCACCGGATTTGTGTGGGCTGCCTGCCCTAACGACATGCACGTACGCACGCAAGCAATGTTTGATAAGTGATAAGTAACAATGAATTATTGACATTTTAAGCTAACCGGCACACCTGATCAAGATTAGCGACAAAAATGTTGCATAAAAATAGCAATGGATTTGTCCATTTTGATAATTATGAGATAAGCACGTACTTTCTATCGACCCAATCATGCTTATGATTATTTACTTATTTATTCATTCTTATTCTAGGCCGAGATAGATGCAACCCCTATACATCGTGGTGTCAAAGTGCTAATCAATTCACAGATGGATGATGGTGATTTTCCTCAACAGGTAATCACAATAGTGCTTTCCACCATCGTTACTAGTTATAAGTTTCATTCTAATGGAATTGCTTAAT
Source organism: Eucalyptus camaldulensis (assembly GCA_019915185.1). Lineage (NCBI taxonomy): Eukaryota > Viridiplantae > Streptophyta > Magnoliopsida > Myrtales > Myrtaceae > Eucalyptus > Eucalyptus camaldulensis. The sequence continues at coordinate 28,639,674 of JAHSVA010000008.1, forward strand.
CATCATCATCATCATCATTATTTACTTTTATTGCTTACAGGAAATCACTGGTGTATTTATGAGAAACTGCACATTGAACTACTCATCGTTTAGAAACATCTTCCCAATATGGGCTCTTGGAGAATACCGAAGGCGGGTTCTGTTCGCATAAAGCTTTGGACATGACGACAGTAATAAATCATCATGTAGAAGCTACAAGTTTGATAATTTAAATAATACTTGCTCCAAGAATGTAATGGGCCTTGTCGAGTCTCTTACTTGCGTAGGTCAAGTAACTGTACAAATATCAAGTGTACTGCTTAGCGAAGCTAATTTCATTTCTAGTGTGTAATTCTACCATCTAAACCTTTGGACCACACTACAAGATGAATCTCAAGTGTTTAGCAATGGATTTATGTGGGGAAATTGTTCAATGGGTCCTAAATATATTATATGGATATCAATTCAGTTCTAAATTTGCCCCCTTGATCCTAAACATTTGCGAAAAATTCCAATTTTTGCCAAAAGTTGCTGATGCAGCATTGTGTCTCATAAGACAATCGACGATGATTGGATCGCCAAGTCAGCAAGTTTCGATAAAAATTAGTCAAAAAAACTATATAGAATTTCATAGGGAAGAGTACAAAAAGTCTTAAACACGTTACACGTATAACATTTCAATCCTAAATTTTTGGATTGTACCTATTGAGTCATAAACCCGGTTTGTCAATGTTAGTCTGTCTAACTATTTTGATTAGAAATTGCTGACATAGACGCTAGTCGTCCTTTGTGGCATAACCAACACTAATGTAGATAAATTTTACAATTTTTTAATATCTTTTTCTAAATTTTATCTTTATCTTTTCATTTTATTTTATTTTTTATTGTGGCTGGTGAGAGTCGACGAGGCAAGCCCTCATGAGATTCAGCAAGGTATGTCACGCCCCAATCCTCGAGCGCATGCTCATCCCTCTGTGGTTGATTAAATTTTGCAACTTCCCAGGACAAGTCACCGACCCTTTCATTTTATTGCACATGCGAAAGTGAATAATAAATCCACTAACAGTAACCATCTCGGGATAGAAAAACAAGACAACAGATTCACAAACAAACATGCTTTTATAAACATATTGAATCATTTACAAAAAGTCAACAAGCAAAGGTCTACAAAAGACTGACTTTCAAAAGGAGGCTGTCCTATATGACCTACACCTCAGAGCTCCTCAGCTTAGCTCCAAGTCTTCCAGCCTACGGTCCTGAAAATTTAAGCCCACAACGGGGTGAGATATAAATCTCAGCGAGTTCACGCTCTAAACCCTTATTAGGAGGGTAATACACCTAGAAGCGTCCTAACCACACAACCACACAATTAGAGCATAGAACTTATCTCGCCTCAGTTTCTTCCTATATGTCAGTACAGTTCATGTCACAATCATATGCATATAGCAATTTCACACATTGATTGGAAAGTCTAAATTAGTCATTGTTCACATGAGCAAGAGTTACCAACACACGTCAGTCCATCAACTTAATCATAGGAGTTCTGATTATAGGGCCAAATCGTTATGGTATGTCCCATTCCATACTACACAATTTCGTCTCACAATCCGGTGCATCAATTTTACTCAATATGCGTTCCAATTAATTACTACTACTTGCATATGTAGTTTTACCCGACACACGCCGGTCTTCTATCCACCGACACATATCGGGGATAAGTGATGTTCACGGACACACACTGGGAATGGGTTCTCTTATCCTTTAACGTCCACCGACACACACCGGGAATGGGTTCTCTTATCCTTTAATGTCCACCGACACACACCGGGGATCAGTTCTCTTAACCTTTAACGTCCACCGACACACATCGAGGACGGTTCTCTTAACCTTTAATGTCCACCGACACACACACCGGGGACGGTTATCTTAACCAGGACACGATCATTCAATTCTAGCTAATGACACCATGCATTGTACTCAAATACTTCAATTAAAAGGGTGAATCTGGCCTATTTTCTTCATATTAAAAGTACTCGGTAAAATACTCATGTGTGGGTACACAATCAACTCAATCTAGAAAAAGTGATATCCTCCAATTTGAAATCCTACTATTTTATATAGTGCGTAAAACTATTTTCGGTGTTAAAATCTGACATCAGGGATTTTTCAAATAAATATCAAAATTCACAATTTCTGGAATAAATACTCAAAATTCCAATTAGCACTCAATTTGTACAAATTAGTACTCAGTTGCAGAAATTAACCACACCATTGCAATCGGAACGAAATTCCGGTCATCAACTATCTCGGTCTAATTTTTAGAAAATATTTAATAATTAAATTAATTAAATAATTCAATTTAAATTCTAAAAATACCAACATAGGCCAAAATTGCTAAATTAAATACCGAAATGGGCCCGGAAAATTCTCGAACCAATCTAGATAAATAATACGATTTATCTAGGCCATAGTTAATCTAATCTAACCACCTAACATGCATAATTAACTAATTAAATGCTAATCTAATCTAACTAACCACCTAATCCCTAATTAATTTAACTAAACACCATTGGAACGTATTTAACTTACTAAGAAGAGTTTAGTACATAAACTTACCGGTTTATTGTGGAAATTGGTTCACCGCGATGATGGTGCGATGGCGGTCGAAACTCGGGTTTGCGGCAGCGTCTATAGGCTTGGACTGGGCCTAAAATTGACCCAACAAATTTCAGCCAAACTGAGATTTGTTATTGAGTTGGGCTAGGCTTGCTTCGTGGGCTTGGGCTGCTGAACTGGACTGAAGACACGGGCTTCGAGTGGGTTGGATTGCGACTGAAATTCACTTGGGCTGCTGGCACGAGTGGGCTGGAAATTTCGTGGACCTATGCTGGGGTTTAGGGCTGAAGCTTGGGCCAAACTGCTGCTGTGAAGATGGGCTTCAAATGACGTGGCTTGGATGGGTCGTGGGCTGAGAAGTCCGAAGCAGCGAAGGAAGAGCTACTTCGGTTGGGGGACGTGCGGGTGCTGGCAGCTTGAAGTGAAGGCTCTCGGTGGATGGGGAGATGGCACACGGCAGCAAGCTGGGAGATTCGGTGGTCTTCAGCTGGGAAGTTTTGACCGAACAAAACGCCACGTGAAGCTGGACTTCGGTGGAGAGCTTCGGGCTTCGCTGGCAGCTTTGAGATCAGTGGTGCTTCGGTGGAGTCTTCGAGTGGCTGAAGTCCACGGGTGTTAATGCGCCGAGGAAACCGAGCAGATAGACCTCGATGGACGCTGGATACGTGGAGATTTGTGGTCAACGTTGGGGGAGAGCTTCACCGATTGGTGACTCAATTGGGAACAGAACTTGGTAGAGGATGAGTGGCTTCGGTTCGGTGGGAAGCTGCTCGGTCTTCGTTGAAGATGGTTGACCGAATAAACAAGAGACAAGGTGATGGGGGCGGCAGAGAGAGAGAGAGAGGCTTCGGGTAAAGAGCAAATGGCAGAATGAAATTGCAAGGGGAAATGAAATAGAAGAAGAGCAGAGAGGGATGGTCGATGGAGGGAATGCACGGAGGAGGAGAGAGAGGATGGATGAGGAAGAGAGATGAAGCAAAAGTCAAGCTTAAAAAATCTAATTCATCATTTCTTGGACCAAAAAGTCTACAAGTATATCCCTTATTGTCCTCCAATTATTTTTTTGAAGTATAAATCCACAATTATCCAAATTGATACCAGTGTTGCACCCCCCATCCTAAGGTCCGAATTTCACACTTTGGGGCTTCAATTTCTTCACGAATTCTCCAAATCGACACCCAATTTCGTTGAAGAAAGATCCCATACAATTTTCAGCAAGTCCCCATCACCCAAAGGCTTGACTTGGAAGTCCAAATTTCTTTCAATTTGGCCCATCCGAATTTCCGTTAATTTTCTGCAACGTCCGAAACGATTTTCCGTAAAAATCCTGGAACATGCTACCGTTAGAGAAAGCAAAAAAGGTCCTACTAAGAAGTTTAGCTTAGAACTTATTCTAATTAAGTGGGAGAAATTGACATGATATTGAGTTCCATCGAGCCTACTGAAATAAGGAAATGGGGAAAAGATGTTTTATTTAAACAACAATGCATTATGCATGTTCATGCTCGAGCCGAGAATTATGCTTAGATGCTAAAACTTACAAAATTGTTGCAAGTACTAGGTGTTTATGAATGGGCAGGGTGCAATTCACTGCCTCCGTAATTCTGGCTTCTTCAAAGAAAATTTCTCATCCATTCGGTATGCTTGAGCTGATGTCTTTTTATCGAAAGGAGATTACTTTTCCATAGCTTCGATCAATGGTTGGATATGATTTTGGTGAACTGGCATTTTAACTAACGATCGATTTCAGGTAACATGTTGTGCTATTGTCGTCTGGTTACATGCCCATGGCATACTTGTATGGGAGGAGGTTCGTCAGTCCCATCACCAGATTGATTTTATTGTTGAGACAAGAGCTCTACACTAAGCCCTATTATGAAATAAATTGGAACAAAGCAAGGAATACTGTTGCAAAGATGTGGCTTGTCTATCCTATTTTCTTTTCTTAAAAATCTTGACTGACTAGTTATATGTTGCTTAATGATCGAATTGTGATCTTTGTTAATGTGATACATCTAAAATTTAAATTCAGAAATTTTGTCAATTAGTGAATGATTGAAACCAACCCTAGTCCTGGAAAAAGCGATGGACAATTATGAAGGCCATACAGATGTGACTTCTCTCCAAAATGCAACGACTCTTCTAATGTTGAAGGTATAATTTAAAATTGAAATATGTTTGGTGAACTAGGGAACACTTGCTGACTTCATGAAAATGACATGAAATGGTCTAGTTAAGTTAATGAATATGTGAAACTTATCCAAAGTACTGAACTTCAGGAGGATTTATACTTCCCTCGTCCTCTAGTACAAGATATGCTTTGGGGATTCCGTCGCCACGTCACGGAGCCATTTTTAAGCGCTGACCATTTTCCAAGATAAGAGAGAAGGCTCTGAAAGTGGCGATCAAGCACATATATTATGACGACGAGAACAGCAGATACTTGACCATTAGATGTGTGGAAAAGGTTTGAAAAAGAACACGACAAGTAGCTCTCATTCAGATGCTAACAAAGTGTGTCAACGACCGGACAATCTTAACGTGTGAATGTGAAATATTTGTAGGTTTTATGTTTGATTGCTTGTTGGGTGAAAGACCCGAATTTAGAAGCCTACAATCGTCATCTTGCCAGAATTCCAGACTACTATTGGATAGCTGAAGATGGACTAAAAATGCAGGCGACAACTTCATATCTTGATCCATATATCTTTGAAATGGTGCAGCTCTCAGTCGCTGAAGCATCAAAGAAAATTACTACTTTGTAATTTCATTTGGCGTACGGTGGCAAGCAATGTAACCAAAATTACCATTGGTGTTGTCAAATTCTCTAAGCAAAAAGGTTAATTTCAGTTTGCACAGACCTTCGGCTGTCAAATGTGGGATGCGGCTTTCACCATCCAAGCAATCATGTCAAGTAACCTAACAGAAGAGTATGCAACTACACTAAGGAAAGGACAAGATTTTGTGAAAGCTTCACAGGTGATGTCTACTTAACGAGGTTGGTCACTACATGTACTTCACACATTCAATCAAAACATGTTCTTTTAAAGGTCTGATATAACCGGTCCGGTGACTTCGAAGCAATGTACAGACATATCTAGAGAAGCATGAACATTTGCTATGCAAGACCACAGTTGGCAAGTTTCTGATTGTACAGCAGAAGGGCTAAAGGTAATTAAATCAGTTGTATGCATCTGATGGGGTCTTGGAAGCTTCTTTTCAAAGGGTAATTACATCTATAACATGCCATAGTGCTGTGCCTCTTACAGACAGCGCTTCTGTTTTAGCAAATGTCTCCAGACCTGGTGGGCGAGAAGATGGAAACAGAGCGATTCTACGATGCTGTGAATGTTATTCTTTCCCTACAAGTAATCAAGAACTATTTCTCTTTCTTTATTCCTTTGATAATCAATAGCATAACTTTAGAAATTTTGAATTATATGACCCAATTTCTGTAATGCATTATAAAAACTATTGCAGAGTAGCAATGGTGGTTTTCCTGCTTGGGAGCCACAGAGCATATGCATCATTGGAGGTAACTTTGAGCATTATGAAGTCACCAAGTTAAATTTTTAATGTTCTTTGAAATAGCTTTTACGAATAAACACACGCAAAAATATATCTCAACTCTTAAAACCCTTTTATCTCATTTCCAGAAGTTCAATCCTACAGAATTCTTTGAGGACACCCTTACTGAAAGAGAGTAGACACTAACAACCGTCAACACTTAAAACCCGAACATGTCGGTTATGAGTACAACACTAACTCATTTGCTAACATAGATACGTGGAATGCACTTCGTCAGCAATCCAAGGCCTTGCGCTCTTCAAGAAGCTGCACCCCAAGCATTGTCGAAAGGAAATTGACAGTTGCATTCCAAGAGCGATAGACTACATCAAAGACACTCAGTTGCCAGGTGGTTCATGGTGAGAAACTGAATGAGAAACCTGGACGTGTTACCTTCTTTCGATTGAACATAATGTAAAATTGACTTAATGTGAGATTGTGCTGTCAATCTAGGTATGGATGCTGCGGAATTTGCTACACCTATGGCACATGGTTTGCTGTAGAAGGGCTTGCGGCTTGTGGGAAGAACTACCGCAACTGTCCAACCGTGAGAAAAGCTTGTGAATTCTTGCTGTCAAAGCAATTGCCTCGTGCCGGACGGGGGGAGAGCTATTTGTCTAGTCAGAATTAGGTGCGCAAGTCATTATAATTTTTTTACATACTATAGAGATCAACAAAATATAATCCTTTTGTTATGATTGTCAATAATAAATTTTATATAACGATGTAAATGTAGGTTTACACAAATTTGGAAGGAAACCGACGAAACTTGGTTCAGACAGCATGGGTTTTGTCGTCCCTCATTGATACAGAACAGGTTAGTGATTAGCATATATATGACAATGACATGATACGCCGGCTACGAAGCCAATTCGTTGAGCAATTATCGCGGTTCACTGGATTCGTGTGAGCCGCCTACACGCGCTGACATGCGCGTACGCAGCAACCAATGTTTGATAAGTGATGCACTTGATCAAGATTACGAAGAAAATGTTGCCTTAAAATAGCAATGCAATGGATTTGTCTATTTTGATAATTATAATATAAGCACGTACTTTCTATCGGCCCAATCTTACTTATGATTATTTATTTATTTATTCATTCATTCTTATTCTAATTCTAGACCGAGATAGATCCAACCCCCATACATCGTGGTGTCACAGTGCTAATCAATTTACAGATCGATGATGGCGATTTTCCTTAAATAGGTAACTACAATAGTGCTTTCCACATTCGTTCACTAGTTATAAAGTTTCATTCTAAGGCATTGTGCTTAATTTAATTATTATTTTATTTACTTTTATTGCCTACGGGAAATCACTGGAGTATTTTTGAGAAATTGCACGTTGAACTACTCATCATTTAGAAGTATCTTCCCAATATGGGCTCTCGGAGAATACCGAAGGCGGGTTCTGTTCAAATAAAGCTTTGGACATGACGACAGTAATACATCATCTTTCGGAATGTAATGTACCTTGTCTCGTGTCTCTTTCTCACTTTCAATTGTGAAAAGTCAATTCCCAATTTCACATAAATTATATGTAATCTTGTATTACTTGCATACGTCTAGTAACTGTACAAATCTCAAGTGTACCGCTTAGCAAAGCTATTTTCATTTCTAGTGTGTGTAATTCTACCATCTTAAACCTTTGGACCACACTAAAACAGGAATCTCAAGCCATTGGTATTGAATTTATATGATGAAATTGTTCAATAATCAATCCTATATTTATTGTATGGATATCAATTCAATAATAAATATTTGCAGAAAGTTTCAGTTTCTAACCAACTTTTGCTAGATATTGCTAACATGAAGTTATGCCACGTGGTAAAAAACAACCGACGTTGACTAAATCATCAAGTCAATGATTTTCAACTATAATTAGCCAAAAGAAGTACATTGGAATTTCGCAGAAAAAAAAAAGACCTAAAAGTCATAAACCTATCGCACATGTATGTTTCAATCTATAAAGTTTCAATATTACCAATTAAGTCATAGACCTTTGACAATTTGCTAATGCAGCCTATTCGACCAAGTTTGGCTAGAAATCGCCAACATAGATGCTAGCAGTTCTATGTGGTACAACCGAACCTGACATGGACAAATTTTACAATTTTTTAATATCTTTTTATGAATTTTGTTATTTTCTTTTCTTTTATTTTCATTGTTGCTGGCAAGTTCGGTGAGGTAGATCCAACCCCTAGACCGTGGTGTCAAAGTGCCAATCAATTCACAGATGAATGATGGTGATTTTCCTCAACGGGTAATTACAGCAGTGCTTTCCACAGTTTTTACTAGTTATGAAGTTTCATTCTAATGCAATGTGCTTAATTTAATTATTATTTTTTTATTTACTTTTATTACCTACAGAAAATCACTGAAGTATTTATGAGAAATTGCACATTGAACTGCTCATTGTTTAGAAACATCCTCCCAGCATGGGCTCTTGGAGAATACCTAAGGCGTGTTTTGTTAGCATAAAGCTTTGGACGTGAGGATAGTCATGACTTAATAAATCATCATTTAGAAAATCCATGTTTGTCAATTGAAATAAAGCATGTTAGTCCCTTTCATACTTTCAATTGTGAAAAGTCATATCCCAAATTTACCAAAAAAATTATGTAATCTTATATTACTTTTGTATGTCAAATAATTGAACAAAACTCAAGTATATTATGGCTTAGCAAACCTAATTTCGAATCTCGGGTGTGTAATTCTGCGATTTAAACCTGTGGAAAACACTACAACACGACTTTCAAATTTCTTTTGAACATTTCGCTTTTTTTTAATAGGTAACCATATTAATGAAATTGAATTGCCCTAAACCCAAAACGAGAGTATGCTACTCTCAATGTATACATTACATAGCGTTTTTTACCCAAAAAAAAAAAAAAAAAAGGTGAAGATGAAGCTGTAAGAACTAAGAAGCCAAAGCTTATCATGACTACAAAGGAATCAAGCCTTCTACTCCTCTCGTCCCCATCTTCAAAGAAAAGAACTATCGAATGCCATTTCTTCTAATTTTCAACTTCTGGATGGGATTTGACCTTAATCTCTCCCTCCCCTCCCTAGTTGCTTTTTTCTTTTTCTTTTTTCCCTCTTGTTTGTTTTCCTTACTCCTGCAAATCTAGATTTAGATTTGGGAGTTTTGCTCTCCCAATCTTAGATCGAAGAACTTTTCTCTTTGATCTAATTCTAGATTTAAGAGTTTTAATGAATAAGTATTCTGCCTCTAGTTTTAATGGTGTTCAAAATAGCTTCGATGTTGAATTTGTGCTCACTCGTTCAATGTATTTTTGTTAAAATTTTCAGTGCCTCACACTTATTAAAGGGTTTGCTCTCACAAGTGTTAGATCTGAACTTGTTCAACATGTTTATGTTGTTTTTGTACAATGATGGTGTTACGGACGTCAAACCTAGGTGCACACAATGTCGTAACTACTTATGAAGATCCTAGCATGCGCTCATCTCTGATGATGGTGTATGATTCAATGATCAACTATGATCATTTCGCTTGGATGTAGTCACAAATTTGTTCTTGAAGGACGAGCATAGAATCATCTCTACCAACCATGCTCTTATGATATACCTAAGATTGTTTCTTTAGTTTCTTTTGAAACTCTACGGGCTCGCATTGTTATGGTGACTTTTGTGATTTCCTATGGATCCTTTCCCGTATCTTTTCAATAATGAATGGAAATTTCTTTTGAACAAAAAAATACCATTTTCCTAGATGTTAGCTAGATTGTAGCAACATAAGTGAAAATATCTTTGCAACATGGTACCTTAAATCTAGAAAAACGGGAAAAGAGAAATATAATTTCAGTTCTATACCTATTGTGTGAATTTCAATTAGGTTGTAAATATTTCAATTTATCCAATGTAGCCCTTAACCTTCGAGTGAAAATGCAATCAAGTCTTCGAGCCAAAACTTGCTTGAAATCATTGACATGGCAATCTTGTCATCATCGACTGTCATATAAGTCACTGTTGATGATCTAATGTGGACAAATTCTAGTCATAATGGCATCGTTTTGCTTAATTGTATGAATTTTCTGATTTCTTTTCTTTTCTCACATTTTTGGCTTCATGCTGAAATTTATAATATTATACAAATTTTAGAAAAATTATGAGAATTCATGTGTCAACATATAATTGTTGAGAAAGTTTTAGGAGTTAAGATTTAGGTTAAGAAAGAAACAAGAAGTGAAAATCAACTCAGATAGCGCATACTTAGTGAAGCTAACCTTGGTTCATCTCTTTAGAATATTAAACATGTTAAATGAGATATTTTCATCTATTGCACCTCCATGAGTACAGGAAGCATGGGAATCTATTGAAAGATCGAAACCAAGAGATGATTAGCATTGTTTATTGACTTACATTTTGCCAGGGAGAGGAGAAAATTTGACCTATTAAAAAATTGGGTTAATTAACTAACTTACAAGTTGCCCAAAATAAGGAAAAAATTAGTGGCAAAAGAGATACACGGACAACATTTACTCTAGATTTTTGCTCTTTGTTCTTTTCCCTTGTCCATATGAAAACAAGCACAAGCTTTTCTTTTTGGCTGGTTCTTGTTGAATTGCGGTGATATTTTCTTATCTTTGAAAAAGCTTAACATTTTTCGTGGGTAATTTCTGTACAATCACGAGTTTATTACAAGAATATCATGTAATCTACAAGAGCGTTCAATGTAATTTATGGGTCCAGCCAAGTCAATGTTCTTAGGCCAGCCCATTTTCCTTGTTCTTCAATATATTTGCGCGTGGAAGCGAAAGAACGAAGACAAAACTCATCAAGCGGTGACAAAAAAAAGGGCTTGTCTGTGAAGAAAGGAAAGAGGGGAAAAAAAAAAAAATTCCTGCGTAGCCGATCCAGACACCTCGACAAATTGATTTAACTCCACATTGCGACATCTAATAAGTATTTCAGACTATTATTTGTCTAATTGAAGTAATATTCAAAATTAGAGCACAAATTTGAAGTTATGACGATTTTGAGTTAGGAAGTCTAATTTTCAAGTTGTTGAGTTATGGGATTTCATGGGAATGTCAATGGCAGATTATACCGTTGTGGAGTCATGAGATTTGACTGGAATTGATTTGGAGTAATGGTTGTCATGCCTTGACCCTCGAACATGCAACAACCCTCGATCACTTTGGTCATTTGATCACGATGTCCCAAGAGGCGTTGCCAACCCATTCGTTTTATCATTTAATTATACGCAAGCAGAAGCACAAATAAAACCCACCTAACCATTCAAATTAGGGATAGCATAAAACCCACTTACACACGCACACACAAGTTCACACATTTATACATACATATCCATCACCCATTACACGCCACTCCCTTTATATTCTAAAAGCGCAGCCGTACACACATCTAAAAGGAGGTTTCAAGGGTAAGCCTATCACCTCTAGTATTACGAGGGCGACCTCAAAAGTAATACACCCCACGATCTCTTTGTACCTATGGGCTTTAGATACCAAGGCTTAGGGTCGGGGTCCTAGTCATGGTCGGTCTCTAGATTTGTCACAGCCCCATCAAGAACTTTCTAAGTCTATCAAGTCCCAATTGAGATTTCCAGGCCCCGCACCTAGAGGTCCATCGAAGCCATAAAGAGGGCCATAGAAGTCTTCTCCAACCCAAAAACACCAAGCCATAAAGCGATGAGGTACTAGATTTGGTAACCCCTTGTCTACCCATATTGTAGTCACATTGCGCTCGTAGTGGGAATCCGACCCCACAACGAATACGTGGTCACCTCCGTACTCTGGTTCACTGGGACCCCAAACCGAACGTGATGGAAGGGCTCAAACATGCTTAAGGCATGAAAACATGTAAACAACAATAGTAAAATGAAACTCAGGAAATAAGTTTCCTAATCCTCGCGTAGGGAGGTCACCTCGGAATCACAAGTGCAACTTATCTATCAATTGGATTAATAACAAAGCCTTTGCTTTCTCTCATCTATTAACAAGAAGTAGATAACTCATTCTCTCAATGTCCTCAACACATAAACATGAACGTACATTGTCTCATAACCATGCACAAATGCCATTTAATAATCTAGACGTAATCAAATATCATTTTCATGCATATTGGACACATATATGTCTAGCTTGTTGCAACCACTCTTGACCATAGCTAACTAGAAGGTTGGCGGTCTTCCAGCATGACTGAGCATCGTCCCTCCTAGTCAGGCATGGCATCATCTCGCGTACTCATACACATCAAGATGGCATTTCAATTAAGGAGCTTCATTCTAAAATCCATTCGCGAACGGCATCCTATTGACGTGGGGGCATCCAAGATCCATCGGGCATCATCCCATATATTCATACGCATTAAGACAGAACCATTACCCCACGTAACATCGGGGTTATTATGTGATCACACGAGCATACCACCACTTAAGTCCATTTCTTATCTTCCTCATTAGTCAATGCAAGAGTGTGCAATGCCCCTACCTCATACAATAGCATCCATCACATACAATTATGTCATGCTATCATGCCACATGATCACATCCCAATTAACCTTCTGCCATGGCAATTATGCATCAATCTCATAATGCATCACGTCATGGATTCCTTTAAACAATTCCACAATCTATCATTTGAAGTAACTTTTCATAAGTACTCATCACTTATAATTATAGAATGCCAAGAGTACTTACCCTTTTCAAATTAGAATTTACATAAGCATATGCTCTTTTTAAAACTAGCATTCAACAAGCATTAACCACTTTAGAATTCACAACATAACTAGTACTTATCACAAACAAGATAGGTTCGCATCTAATGATAACTTATCACATCATATTATAACTTATTACAATAGCTTATTGCATTTAAGTATAACCTATCACGGTAACTCATCGAATTTTGTAATAGCATATTATGATAGCTTATTGCATCCTGTAATAACATATCATGATAACTTATCACATTTAAGTGCGATAATTTATCGTGTTTGGAGAAATTATTGTCATTACTTATCGCCTATCATGATAACCTATCACTATTACGTATCACTTAATATGATAACCTATCATTTTAATCTACTTATCAGTTAAACTAATTACCGTTTGTCCTTAATCTAATATTAATCATAGTCATAAGTGCAATCACAGCCCTAAACAAGGGTTAGAAATCTGCTCACTCCCAAGCAAGCAGCGACCACGGCGACAAGGTACACAGTAGCGATGGCAACTCATGGTGAGGACACGGCAAGGCGCAGTGGTGGCTGGTTGATGCTTAGCAGCCCACGGCAAGGGCCAAAAGAGCCAAGGAATGAGGGCAACAAGGTTGCGGATGGCAAAAACGGTAGCGGCAGACGGTGGACAGGTCAAACAGCTCAAGGCCAAGGTGGCGTGAGGGTGCTAGACAATGCACAACTCACGACCAAAGGCTCGGCATGGCGGTGAGGATGGCGACGCACGGACGGTGAGCTCGAACGGCAGACAGTGCACCACAGTGCGGCAAAGGGCGGCAAGATAAGATCTAAGGGAGAATGAGAAATAAATGGATAAGAGATGAGGGAGAGAATGAGGGGGTTCAGTTTTGGACGAATGAGGGAAAGAGAGAAGGCGGTCGAAGGTGGTGAGGGGAAAATGAGGGGAAAGAAAGAGAATGAGAGAGGATAAAGGAATATAATAGAAATGCATTAATTAGCTTGTACCATAATTCCCCAAAATCCTCATGCCCATGCATTCACTTGACCGAGAATGGCTCTTGAAGATTGCAAATCTAAGGCAATTAATGTGTAGATTATGCACATGTGAGAATAAGGAGTAGGTTAAGCTAGGTGATGAGTTCACTCTCTCTCTCTCTCATCTCTGGCTTGGGCGCCCATCTCATCTCCTCATGCCCATCATTTTTGTTTTATTTGCTTAAAGCTTTTAGACAGGGTAAAATGGTAATTATATTACGGCACTTCACTATTCATAAACATAAGCTCATAATTGGACAAACTTACAAAGACCAAAATTGGATTGAATGGCCTTGGTAAGTTTCCTTTGGGCCAGCTGGTGCTCGGGTTTCCTTGGACAGCCCATTATGTGCGTGAGGCCCATTGGGCCCTATCCATGGGCTTGGGCCCATGTGGATCATCATTTGCAGCCCGTTTTTACTTTCCCAAATTTTCGATCTACCAATGAAAATTTGAGTTTTCATCCTAAAAGTTACTTTTTTGGCTTTTCTATGATCTATCGATCCCCATCGGAATCCCACTCCATATATTGATCATTGTTGTAATTCCATTGCATGTATTGGAGTCGGATTTAGGATGTCACAATGATTTAGTTGGAGTGAAATTTTAGTGTTTCGCATGTGAGTTCTATGTTAAGAATGGCTTGAATAATCGCTTTGGATGAGCGATTTGTTAGCGCCTAGGAGTTAATTCGTTGACTACTAAGCATAGTTAGTCAAGTCATTCATTGAATTTGTGTTTTGCTCGGATTTTTGGTGTCATTTTTTGATTAATCAATAAGAATCGAGTGCGTCAACTCTTCTATAAATTTACAAACTCATATCTTGAAATTGTAATGTTTTAACATGACATGAGTTATTGAGAGCATGTTTCCTGCAAAAATTAGATTGAACATTTACTACATTTTTGGTCGACTGAAAAGACATTGGAAAGCCTTATGAAGTAATTTGAAATGATCATTTGTGAATGCTTTGGTTAAATGCCTTGTGAAGAGAATTGTAAAAAGCTATTTGTATTGGTTGCAAAATGTTTTATGAAATTCATTCTATTTGATAAATAGAATTGTAAAAGGTTATGTGATCTATTTGTAAATCTATTTTATGAAATGGTTTTTTGGCGTCAATTGTGGGTTGTTGGAGAAAGACATTGATTCAAATTGCTCATATGGCTATGATGAGAACCCATTGAAGGGGGAATATGCATATTGCTGTCCGGACGTCTTTCTAGGTTGAACCACTAGCTAAGATAGGTGGTAGACCTAGCCAAGGGGGGTTAGATTTGGTCACCTTTGTCATGGCATTGTCGCAACCTTCCTGGAGGTGGATCACCTAGGGAAAGTTAATGGAATGCTAAACAGGAACAAAGGTTCCTCTATCGAGGCAATTGCTCGCGTCTAGCATGGACTTTCCCAAGCCTTACCGATTGTAACTTAGTACCCAATTCAATATACATATAAACTTACCCATGGAGCCTCCACTAATCAGTTTGGGTCAATTAGACACCCAAGAAAAAGGTGGGAGTACATTTTACTTCTATGAACCAGATTCATAAGTACAGGAACTTAGTCACATTAAATTAATCTAGTGCCCTTTCAGTACTTTTTCTCTTTATTTAAAAAAAAAAATGTTTGGCATGCATTCTTTGTCCATTTTTACTTTGTGCTACTAACATGTGAGGGATGATCATGCGGGTGCACAATTAGAAAATGCACCACCAATGAGCAAAACAATAAATAGATTGTAGAAGATTTTAAGAACTTGGACGCACTAAACAAGCAAAGCGTACCACTATTCATTACCATGAGATTTCTTTAAACTATTGCCTTAAAAAAATATATGCAACAAACTACATGAATGTTATGTATGATATAATGACTAGCTAATATGCAATCTATACTGAATTATTTCTCCTAATTAATGCGATGTATATGAGGCTGACTAATGTATTTTTGTTCTTTTTTCTTTCGTAAAAAGACAAATGACCCTAAACTCTATAGATTAATTTTCTATTCTAGGATTGACCATGCATGCACCTAAATATGAAAACCTAAGGTGCAAATTATGAATGTACTCTAAACTCTAAATATGCATGATACGCTAACATACAATGATGAAGACGTTCGAATTAATGACATCAATCATAACAAGTCAAACGAGATGATATTGGGATACGACCTTAGTGTCTTAAGGTTCGGAGGCCCAATATGCATTACTTAATGCAAGGAAATAATCGAATCACTATAATTTAAGGTTTTCTTCTAGATAACATGTATCAAAACAAACTATATCTTTAAAACTAAACTACAAAATTAGACTTACCTCAATTTACCTAAGTGCCAGCGTTTAGCTTTCCCCAAATAAACTCATATTGTGATATCTCTCATGGCCTTCTAAGTCTTTTTTTTGTCCTCCCCTAGAATGGCTTCTTCTGATTAAGAACTTTATTGTTATCTCAGTCAAATGATATGATTCTAAGTATGCTCTCCACTTGTCACTTTGCTGAACCTGTGGATCAAAAAATCTAAGACTCTAAAGTCCAGATTCAAAAGTAAAGGGTCAGGGAACTAAGAGGCAGTCCCTTGAGGAAGGTCCTATGGTGTCTATTAATTGGGGATGCATACCTAATTGGTATTCAAGTGAACATGGAGACAACATCGTTTTAGACAAGGATTGTTGAGCTGGCTTTCCGACAAGCCACGTAGACTACTTATAATATTAAAAATATGCCACATCGAATTTATGACTACTTTCATCAGACTTGGCATTTAAGTGTTTCAATTTTCAAAGAAAAAGTGACACTTAAATGTCTCTTTTGAAATCTTTGACACTAAAGTGTTTGCCCATACTCCCAGTGTACTTTCCCCAAAAATCACAAAAAAAGATAAAGAAATTTTTTAAAATTGTCCACATCAACATTGTCTGCACTACATATGATAGCCAGCCTAACTAGACTGCTACATCAACATTTTCCGGTCAAAATTGATCGAAATGACTGTATTGGCAAATCGGCAAAAGTTTTAGAATTAAATTTTTACAAATTGAAATGTTTAAACTGAATTGACATAAATGCAATAAGTTCAGGATTTTTTTTTTTTTTTTGGGTAACTTTCCTAGCTTGCTTCTCAAGGAGAGTCCTCTCCAAGCCTATGAGCCAAAAACTTTCTAGCTTTGTACCCTTCGCATCCAACATCCAATTCACATGATCTTTATGTTGTACGAAGCTCGAGATGAGAACTTTCCAATGAGCCCAATGTTACCGGTGCAAATTGCAAAATCACGGACCTTAGGTCTTGACTCATACCGACCATAGGCTTGGGTATATGAATCGGACGTTATTTCTACAATTAGTGAACAGAATATTTCGACTCCGATTGAGCCAGTCACCCCCCTTCGTTCGGCCTCCTTGATGCTACACCTATGGACATGTACGTATGAATGGATGGTCTATATATATGCATTGGAACCAAGCAGAAATAATAATTAGATTTGCCTATGAATCTTTTGCTTTAAAAGGGGCAATCTTCTACTCTTAACAAAAAGTGCACATTGGCAGACTGGTGAGAAATTGAAAGAGTTCTAAAGCATGAAATTGACGCATTCGATCTCCCTATGAATAAAATCTAACCTGAGAATCCAAAGGCAATCCTTTCGTGTTGATTCCATTTTGACATGTTCCGGCCTAACCAAACACAACGATGCTGCTACACCGCTAGGGACCATGATATTGCATTCGAGGAACGACTGGTTGAAGAATGTCGATGCAGCCAAGACCGGAAAGCGGATGGACCAGATAGTGAGAGATGCTATTGCCCTATTGGTTTACGTTATATGATGACTCAGTCTTTAGGGGACCGAAGTGCAATTGCCAACTTGCATTGAATGAGACATTATATGTCTCATGTGCGTGTAGTCTTCTCTCATTGTTTCATGACGCAATTGGCTTAGATAGGTAAACTCTTATACTAATGAAATATGTCTACGAAAAGGACGTCCCAACTGCCATAATTTTCATACCGCAATGGCTTTAGTACCTCCATTTTTGTACCGATTATTTGAGCGTCATAACTTTTTAAAAATTATAACCCAAAATGTCATCATTTTTAGGATCATTATGTTGTGAATTCCTCACCATCGGATTGCTCATTGTTTTAATTTTCACCTCCCAAGAGCAACGCGCGTGGTCCAAAACATACATGGTCCATTTATTAGCAAGGACAACAAGATACTCGTCAAATGATTTAAGCATAAATTAGAGAAAAAAAAAAAAACTCTCTTAGGATATACATCACCAGAAAAAATTATCTTCCCAGACCAAGCCCCCACCATTACAGTATTTGTTGCTCTATATAATTCGACCGTGTATGGATCCATTTCCCTTGCAAAGACTCAACCAGAGTGGCCAAAACGAAGAAGGTAAATCTGTCGCTTCTATGCATGTGGTTAAGGACTAGAATTCATATTGCGGTTTTGCTTCTCGTTCTTTCACTCCATTTTAACGCTAACTAACCGCGACATGCTCACGACATGTGTCACTTACACAGTAATGCTTTAGTTTTTCGTTCCTTAAATTCGACGGCGCAAAAAATGCAGTAAGATCAGTTATTTTTTTCGTAGAGAAGAAGAAGATAAGATAGTGAGAATGTGGAAGTTAAAACTGTCTCGAGGCAGCGAGGCGTGGGTCACGAGTGTGAACCATCACATCGGAAGACAATATTGGGAGTTCGACCCGAACCCGGAAGCATCCGAGGAAGAGCTCGCCCGAGTCGAGGAAGCGCAGAACCGTTTCCAGATGAACCGGTTTCAAGCCAAGCATAGCTCCGATCTTCTCATGAGGCTTCAGGTTCGATCTCGTCGATCCTTTTGCGTTCTTAACTATAACAAATTCAGACACTGTTCTTTTGGCTACACAAAACAATCCTTGGTACCGTCGAGAGAACACCCGGTAAGCTGAGATGCCAAACTCTAGAAGTACTGCTGTTCGTATGTTGTCAGCAAAACCTGAGATCAAAAAAATTTATAAGATGCAAGGAGATAATAGGGCCCGAAAATCTTTTAAAAGTATTCGCTTATTGTTTTATTTAACTCAATGATTTCGTATCCTTTTATTCATATCTTATAGTCTATTCCTCCTTTTTTTTTTTTTCCATATTTTATTTAGCCTAATTTTGGTTATAAAAAATAGCTTTCTTTTCAATGATTTCTAAGATCCTTCTCTTGAAGGGCCACTTCAGAAATGAGAGTACTACAGGAAAATCAAAATCAATAAATTAGCTAGATTTTTAAGCACTCGGTTCCAATGCGTTAAATTCCATGTTCGAAATCACGACTTTCCACAATGATAGTAAACTTAAGGAACATGCTTGCCACATTGTGGGCAGTCTTTTTACGCGATACATATGGATTCAATGATTTACTTGTATCATCTGGATCAGTCAATTCGGAAAGATCAAATACCTCGTATTACTGGGAAACAAAAAAGTTGTCCTTCTTAATCTTAAGAGTGAAAAGTAAAATTGCTTTTAACAAAAGGTCCTCTCAAAGATGAAGTACATTCTAATGCAACTGTGGCCTAACGTTATACTTTACACCTTATCTTATTTTTTTAACCCTAAATCTAAAACATTTTACACTTTGCTTGATGAGGTTTTTAAGAAACTTTACACTTTACACCTTCAAATCTTATGTCATCAACAAAACGTTAGCAAAACTGCAACAACTAGAGAGTGTAAAGCCTGGAGCAGAAAGTCCATGGTCTTCTCAAAGCCATTAGGGCATAAGAGTCAGGGAAAAAAAACGGAAACTCAAGAAGTTTGTTTGAATTACTCCGGCCAATGTTTTGTCATTGGGATAAATCGACCGATAGAAAGATAGAGCATACACCATGGGTTTGAGTTTTATTGATGGTATAGAGTTAAATACGTACAATTTTTCTCGAAACTGGGCCGGTTGTGAGACCTATAAAACAGTTTGCAAGGGAGAACCCCACGGTGGAGACGAAGGAGTTGCAACCAGGACAAGTGGAAAACGAAGAGGAAGTGGACGAAGCGATGGCGATTGAGAAAACATTGAGAAGAGGTTTGAGATATTACGCAAGCTTGCAGGCGGAGGATGGCTTTTGGCCTGGAGACTACGGAGGTCCCTTATTCCTTCTACCTGGTTTGGTAGGCATTTCCCCTTTTTTATTTGTTTTTTTCTATCTGTACTTTCTAATTCAGCTCATAAAAGCTTCTTGGTTTTCGTCTTTTTCTCTTCTTCTTTTTTTTCCCATTTCCCTTTCTGGGTTAAACCGTTAATACATCGCTTTCTCTTATATTTTATATCGTAGCAAATACTTGCCTATATTCAATCCATCATGAATTGAGTGATGTTACTTGTTGAAATAATATGGACCCACATGAGATGCACACAATCGAGGACTAGATGTATTTAGTATATAGTGGAGCCATTGAATCATGACTTGTGAGGGCAACTCCTTAACATATTATTTAAAAAAAAATGAATGACTTAAAAAAAATATTTCTTAAAAATGATCATTAATTTCACTTAGAAAATTTAGTGTACAGAAAGTACTTCCTATTAACAACAACAACTCCTGCCTAGACATTTTTCCTTGGCAATGAAAATATTATTGTTTTTTATTTTATTTTATTTTATTTTTCATTTTAAGAGATATAAATGATTGCTTTTAGAAAAATTATTTTTCAAATCGTGTTGGTTTTTCATGGAACAAATGTACCCAAAATAGTAGATAAGGCAGGTGTTATGATTAATCCATCTTTTGGAGTGATACATTTGCTATGTTTGTAGGTAATTTCATTGCATGTAACTGGATCCTTGACGACGATTCTCTCGTCCGAGCATCAACGAGAGATACGCCGCCATCTATACAACCACCAGGTACTTTTTGTGCACCAACTCAGACAACATGATCCGACAACATTGTTCCGATTGTTTTTGGTTCAATAATTACAGGCATAGAAATCTAGACCATATACATCTATATTGTACCTCGAGGCTTAAATGATCCGAACCGTTTGTGTGGATTTACACAACCCCAATGGCTAATCAACGAATCTATTATAATAAACTTACCAAAATTCACTCGAATCACACCCGTCCAATGCATATAGAATGGAGATGGCGGTTGGGGGTTGCACATCGAGGGGCGCAGTACGATGTTTTGCACGACGCTCTCCTACGTGACTCTGAGGTTGCTCGGCGAAGGCGAGAGCGGCGGAGACGGCACCATGGACAAAGCTAGGAAGTGGATCCTCGATCATGGTGGAGCCACTTACATCCCTGCCTGGGGCAAGATGTGGCTTTCTGTGAGCAATTCAATTTCCATTTTTGGCTCTATTGATTTTGTTCACTTGATTCCGGGTAACCTTTGCAGTGTTTCTCATCAATTTTCGGGCTATTTCTTGCCTAAATTGTGCAGGTGCTTGGTGTGTATGAGTGGAGTGGCAACAATCCACTTCCTCCGGAAATATGGCTACTTCCTCATTTTCTTCCAATACACCCGGGTATCTTCTAGTTTATCATGACCATCCATGTGTCCTTTACTTAAACACTTGTTCCGCTTTTTTAAATTTTAGACCGTTTATATATTTTGGAAACTCGGTCTTTGACTTTTATGTGACCCGAAATCTCAAAACCTTTCAAACATTTAGATATTGATGAGGAAAATAGTATTATATATATTGGTTCTCTGAAAAGATCGATATTAATTTTGCTATTTTTAAACTTTAGAATATTATCATAAGCATAATCAAGTCGATCGCTTACATAAGAAGAGGTGATCGGCTGGATCAACGTGGTTTGAGTGAAAGAAGAGTCATCTCGTAAACTCTTATTGTAAAGATGGGGTTTCATCAAATAATCATTAAATTTGACACATGAATAGATATGATTTTCCTAGAAATAGGACCACAAGAAGTTCTTAATTCAGTTATGCATGTCCAATGATAGTGATTTGCTATGTGATCGACTTTAAGATATTGTTTGAACTAGACTATACCTTTTGAAAGTGATTTGTATGCTTTTATTTGTACGTCTTTAATTTATTTATTATCTTATACTTTCGATATTTCTATTTTGCTAATTTACAATTTAAAGAGACGTGCACTTGCAATGAGAAGGATCCTCTCATCATTATTATGTAGAATGGATTTAATTCTCGATAGGATCAATTCATGTGATGACTCGATGATGCAGGGAGATTTTGGTGTCATTGTCGAATGGTGTACCTACCCATGTCATACTTATATGGAAAAAGATTTGTGGGTCGCATCAACTCGACAGTTTTGTCACTTAGGAGAGAGTTATACACAACATATTACCATCAAATCGATTGGGACAAGGCAAGGAATCTTTGTGCGAAGGTAGTCATGCTTCTTGAGATCTTTTGTATGATAAGCAAATAAATAATATTACGGACCACAATTCATGATTTCCAATTATTATTAAGTTTTGTATTGAAGTCGACGCTCAACAATGCAATTTAGTATTGAAGGAAAACAAGTGTTTGAAAATGACTATAAATGTTATCAATAGGATAATTTTAAATCCAAGCTTTTCATAAAACAAAATTTTTAGTTGTTTTCGATATTGCTTCTTCCTTTGAGGACCCACGAAAAATAAAGATAGGTGTACTCCGCATCACTAAAATTTAAATAAAATTGACAAAAAAAAAAAAAAACCCATGTGGATGATTGAAAGGGAAAATGAATGGGATTTCATGTCGTAAAGAAATGGGCTTATTGCAATCTAACAAAAATTCTCTGCATAAGGTAAGATAAATGAGATTCTTACCAATACCATAGTCACAACATGAACAATCTAATTTGAGAGAGGAGGTGGAATTAGTTTCGTATAACTTCGTTTATTTATTTAGAGCAAAGCTAGACAATTATATTCAGACATCTTACGGAAACTCTCTACTAAATGATGTAGGAATTATTTAAAGGATATTGAAACAGATGAGACCCGGCATTATATGATCAATAACTAACAAAACATGAGTCACATCACTCAATAATAACATTTTGGTGAGATTTCTTAATACCGGTATAAAGCATTTCTTTATTATTAATAATTGTAACAAGTAGCCCCTAATTATTTAAACAATCAAAATTGCAAAAAAAAAAAAAAAAAAAGACTTCTAAGAATATGGAGTATCCATGAAAAAAAAAAGTGAAAATACTTTTAATAAGGCCGGTCGGGGAGAGAAAAATGAAATTTTAAATGTCTTAATCATGTCTAACTTATTTTGTATTCACGAAAGAACAAAGTCAAATTCTAATATGTGATTAGACCGGAAAAGTAAAGAGTATTATGAGAAGTTCAAGTTTTATTATAGCTATCATGAAAGTTATCATATTTTTCACGTGTTTACTCGTTTGATGGAATACAATTGTGTAGGAAGATCTATACTATCCACATCCTTGGGTGCAAGATGTGCTTTGGAGTGGTCTTCACAAGATAGGAGAGCCTCTTCTCATGCGATGGCCCCTCTCCAAATTAAGAAAGAAGGCTCTCGACCATGTGATGCAACATATCCACTATGAGGATGAGAGCACTAGGTACATTTGCCTAGGACCTGTCAATAAGGTAAAACATATTTAGGTGCATATATAAAAATGTAGAACCTCGTTGTAATTTCAACCATTTTCATATGCCCGAGAAGAAGTCACCACGATTTTCATGAATAACCATCATCCTAACACGAGTTGTTTTCATAAGAATGTCTAATCTGAAAGATGGAGGGCCGCATAATTATGTGAAGAGTATGTAATTTCATGAACAAGCGACGTGGGACTTTGTAATAGTACCCGGCATGCATGTGTATGGTTTTATATGCAGTCCATGTTTTTCTCAGGTGCTGAACATGGTTTGCTGTTGGGTGGAGGACTCAAACTCAGAAGCATTTAAACGTCACCTCCCAAGAATCAAAGACTACCTTTGGGTCGCTGAAGATGGAATGAAAATGCAGGTCTTGATTTGATTTCCCACGAACTCATTCGATCACTAATTTGCGAATGATTAATTGATCACTCGCTGGTTATGCTTCTGCTGACGCCACAAAATCAATACCAACCTGAAACTGGCACATGACCTGTATGCTCTATTGGCTCGTACATGACAGGGATACAACGGCTCTCAGCTGTGGGACGTCGCTTTCTCTGTTCAAGCCATTCTCGCCACCAATCTTGTTGACCAGTTTGGATCAGTGCTCAAGAAAGCGCACGACTTCATCAAGAACACACAAGTACTCCAACAACCTATGCTCTTCAAAAATTCGACTCATTATTGCTAACAATTTCCGGACTTAAAAGGCTTTCATCTATCCTTTTTTGGCATTGAAGGTCAGAGAAAACAGTTCAGGAGAGCTGAACCAGTGGTACCGGCATGTTTCGAGGGGAGGGTGGCCTTTCTCAACCCCGGACAACGGTTGGCCTGTTTCGGATTGTACTTCGGAAGGCCTAAAGGTAAAATCTGCCTTGTCTCATACATATTCTGAATAAGAATGATTTTATGAGATATCAAACATCTACAGATACGGATGTACAAAACTTATTGGATATGATATGACTCCGAGATCTGGAAAATTAAAACAGACTTTAGGACACATAAAGGAACTTGCAAGCTAATTGAATATAAGTTTCTTGGTAATTCACATTGTATAATGTTTTTTCCTTTTCTTCCGGTTGAATTTGCCAACTTAGTACTCAATTATGATGCAGGCCGCACTCTTATTATCCCGAATGCCATCTGAAATCGTGGGAGATCCAATAAAAGCAGACCAATTGTTTGATGCTGTAAATTTGATACTATCCTTGCAGGTATTCTTTTTCCTAATGACATGAGCAATCAACCGACTAATAGATTTGATAGTGTTCATTTTAGTTCATATAATCTTTTATATGGAGAAACAAGAGGATTTTGTTCACTGAAAAGCTTGTTGCAGAACAAAAATGGAGGATTTGCATCGTATGAGCTCACAAGATCTTATCCCCGGTTGGAGGTGAAATCCCCATCTTCTTGCGTGCTGTTTTGATTATCAAAAGTATCGCCTTGAGCTTTACTTATTTCCTTCTATCTTAGATCATCAATCCTGCAGAGATATTTGGAGATATCATGATCGATTATCCGTAAGTTCATCAACTAAATTAAGATAGGCTAGTTCTATCATTCTTAGGAGCACAAGTTTAATTAAGTTCTGCAGGCTGACTTTGTGGATCTGCAGGTATGTGGAATGCACCTCCGCGGTGATTCAAGCCCTTACATCCTTTGTGAAGATGTACCCACAGCATTGGACGAAAGAAATAGATTCGTGCGTCGCTAAAGCGATCAATTTCCTTGAGAGCATTCAATTACCCGACGGCTCCTGGTAAGTCCTCTCTCATCGTATGCAAATTTGTGCACACACGAGAGAGAGATCACGGCCGATTACTTTAATAACATATTAAAATATATCAAAGTGATTTGAAGCTGTTAAACTTTACCATCAAATTCTAAAAATCCTCAGCTGTAAACCTCAGGAACGATTTTGACCTTTCTTAGTTCAGCAATATGTTCGGACGCACAAAGATTACTGAACAAGAAGCTATTACACTCCTATGAGCGATTCCAGTTGACCCCTAGACCATCATAGAGCCAATCCACGACCTATATACGACAGATCATACGGATAATATGCACACGATGTATATCGTCGTAATCACTGTCGATTTTGTTTTGTTGTCTCACACGCACAATGAGAAACTTCCCTAGAATATAAGAACCTAAACAATGAAGATCACATTGTCCAACCGTCCGACAGGTATGGCTCGTGGGGAGTGTGCTACACCTACGGAACATGGTTTGGAGTGAAGGGACTCGTGGCCGGAGGTCGGACTTACGCCAACAGCAGCAGCATCAGAAGGGCATGCAGTTTCCTACTCTCCAAACAGCTCGATTCAGGTGGATGGGGAGAGAGCTACCTCTCTAGCCAAGACAAGGTCATTCGTTCAGCTTCTTTTGAGTTTCATGATCCTCACTGCCCCCTCCTCTCTCTCCATATCCATCCATTCACCCGTTTATTTTCCTAACATCGGTTCATCAGGTTTATACGAGCTTAGAGGGAGACAAATCACACCTGGTGAATACTTCGTGGGCAATCTTAGCACTGATTAAAGCCGGACAGGTTTGTACATGGCATACATCGTTTTCAGTCGAATTCAGAGAGACGTGATAGATGTTTTGGCAGAAAACCAGTAACGCCATTCGTTGCAGGCCGAGAGAGATCCATTGCCATTGCAATGTGCCGTGAAGGTTTTGGTCAATTCGCAGATGGAAAATGGAGATTTTCCACAACAGGTGATTCTCGAATAACACAGTAGTCATTCATAACATGTCGACTGCTGAGATCATATAAATTCAGCGGACTCATAACCTAGCTCCATCTTGGTACAATGCTAAGATTGCTGTTAACCGTGAAATCACATCGGTAACAAAAAGGTGAATGGTAATTATTTATCCGGCTACCCATTAGTTTAACCGTGAAATCACGTCGGTAACAAAAAGGTGAATGGTAATTATTTATCCGGCTACCCATTAGTAACTTACCAACAGATTTTGGTAAGTACCAACAGTAATCTATAATCCCAAGATTACCAACTATTTAGTAATATTACAGACATTTATTTTTGTCAACTACCAATGTTTTAGAAGTTACTAAATTTTATTTGAAAACATTAATTTAACTTATGTACTAACATTTCTCACATTAAGATATCAACTAATTTGATTCACTTAACCGATTCTTTATGCTTGTTTTGTTAGTACCGACATTTCTTTATACTTCAAACATTACCGACAGTTTTAAAATCTATCAATATTTATTTTTTCTGTCTGACCAAAGTTACCTCATTTATATTGAAAATTGTCAATCTTAAAATTGACCAATATACCAATATTTGTCACATTTAGATACCAATTAATTTTACTCACTTACCAAGTTTTCGTTTTACTAGGTCTCAAAGTAGTTGGTAATCTTAAAAGTACAGAGTAATATTGGTACTTTTCATAGCTAAGCAATACAAAAAGTTGATAGTAACAAAAAGCAGTTTGTACTTAAATGTGGCGAATGCTTATACATCGGTCAATTTAGGATCGGTAGTTCCCATATAAAAGTTTGTAAATTCTAGGGCATTGATAAGCCACCAAAATAAACACCGGTAAATTATTAAAATAGTTTATAACTTTTTAAATATAAGTGAATGTGAACATCAATACCAATGCAAACACATCGTCCAAACACGTTAAGTTACTAACACATTATTACGTAAGCAAGTTACCAATTACCTACACGGAAGAAGAATCAGAAATTTATTGCACTGAACGCCAGACTTCCGTAAGTTCGACACAGAGACTCACTAATATTCTGCTGGGTTGCAGGAAATAATTGGAGTTTTCAACAAGAATTGTATGATAAGTTACTCGGCCTATCGAAACATCTTCCCCGTATGGGCTCTGGGAGAATACTACAATCGTGTGCTGCTCTTACCTTTCAACAAGAAATGAGCATCAGCTGCACTGTATTTCATTTGCCTCAGCCCTTGATCAGTTGTAACCCAACGTATTCATGCGCATCAAAAGTCATCTAAAGATGCATATCTACCTCCCCAGAACAGTCCATCTTTAAGTTGTTGAGATTAAACTTGTCATCGACCAAAAGATTAGATGTACAACTACACAGTCCAGAATAGGCTTAAAAACTATTGCTAAGAAGACAATTTAAGACTGATGTGAGCTGCTCTATCAATTCTGTTTTTGCATTATGCACAATAAACCGGTGTCACAAACAAAATGCCATGGACTGTTCTCTTTCTCGATGCATTGTATTTAGGGGTGAGCATGGTCCGGGTTGGTCCGGGTCACCCCTTAACCCTAGGACCAATACGTACAATGTCGGTCCTCAATTTTTAGGACCGAGGACCGACCCTATTGAGCCTGGGACCAAGGACCGGACTGACCCAATGGGTTCGGTCCGGTTCCAGAGTCAACCCGGGACCGATTGATAATTTTTTTTCGTCTTATTTTTTATACTCTCTAAAAAAGCAAATCTACAAATTCAAATTACACATCCATCGATAATGTAACATTGTGCAACTAAACTATAAATACCAATACATATTTAGCAAATTTAAGATGACACAAAAATATAAATTTTGTACCTGCTAACCGCTCATCGAGACATGGGACAAGATGGAAAGTTTTTGTAATCATCTATCTTTAATATTCATAACACCATATGCAAAAGCGTTTTCCTGCATTTGATCATGTAGAGTCCACTCAACCAAAAAACGAGATTCATACCACTTGACTAGCATTTGATCATGTAGAGTCCACTTAACCAAAAAATGAGTTTCACATCACTTGACTAGCAAATTACTGTAGTAACTGTAATACTACTCTACTCTTCAAAAACTTCTACCATTTGACACAAATTGAAAAACAAAGTGCAGCTGAAATTCATTAGTATAATACAATTAAACCATAAAAAATTCAAAATACTTAATATAAACCATGAATATATAACTTCACATCTTGTTAATTCACTTGAACTTCTAAATACCTGAAAACAAAACAAACGACACATAATTAATACTCAACAAAAGTTTTTAAATTGAAATTACTTTTAGTGCTATTGATAGAACATCTCAAAATATAATATAATATAACAGACATTTTACTTAGGTTTGAATATATAAAAGAATTATAAATAATATAATATAATATACATGGTTGGTCCAGGGTTGGACCGACCCAAAACTCTTAGGACCAAGGACTAACTCGCACAATGTTGGTCCTAGAATTTCAGAACCAAGGACCGACCCACTCCCCTTGGGAACCGGACCAGGACCGGCAGGGTTGGGCCGGTCCAGAGTCGGTCCAGGGTTGACCCTAGACCGCTGCTCACCCCTAATTGTATTGGTTTCAGTAAGGCCACTTTTGACTAAAATGCAGTTACAAGCCTAACTGAGATGTGACTGACATTCTATTCTATTTCCATGTCACATGAATATAACTTACCGTTTTCAGGGCCTTTATTCTTGTTTTTCTGTTTTTTGGAATCAATCAAGGCAAGACTAGAAATAAAAGGATGGAAACAGAAAAGTCTTTTAAGTTCCACTGATGAAACAACCAGAAACACCATCACGAATTGAGGCCAGAAACTCAAAGCCGACTGAGCATCTTGCACATCGGCCATCGCCTTTGGTAGTCACCTAGTCACATACGAATGAAGATATTCATTGATATGTGAACATCAAAACAGCTAAGCTAACACGTTAAAAATGATACATATATAATGTATATAATGTTTGTGATGATTAGACACGGGAAAAAGTCTGCGCATCTGGTAGACTCGCATGAATTTGATCAAGGAGCTCCAATGGTTTGAGTCGCCTGCCTGCAGCATTGCTGTTTATTTTGTAACAATCAAATGGGCCAAGCAAGTGATGAACAACTCAATTACAGCCCAATATAACCTCAAGCCCAGATGGTAAACAAACTAACACTGTTATAACGCAGATCAGTCGATTCAGTGCCCACTTGATTTTCAAACCGGTCTGGTCCAGTACGAAATTCAATGTGACTCGCAGGCAATCAGGATAAAGTGACTAACTCGACCAGAGCACCAGCCAGTTCCATAACCAGTTGAACTGGCTAGTCCAGTCCGGGTTTGGAATCCATGCGTCTAGACCAAATCACATAACTCCTGACCAGAAGCCTGGAGGATTAAATAAAACGCACCAGGAAAATTCAGAAAAGAGAAATAATCATGACACACTCATATCAACATATGCATATAATCAAATAGCATAAGACAAACATGATAAAAAGGGCGTAAAAAAAGGCTTCCATTGAAAATTTCTGAAAGAAGTGATACAGGATGATTGCTCAGTTACAAAATGAGTGAATTTATAGCTCTAAGAGGAACCCATCCAACATTTAAACTCATGCCTCAGTGTTGATCCAGCTACTTTTTCCGTCTATAACATCTTCCTTTTGTTATAAGGTACAAAAATATAACTCCAGTTAAAAAATCATAACTAGGTAAAAACAATACATTATCAAACTTTCCTGTATCAAAATGGCCTAATATCTAAACAAGAAGAGGGAATAAATTGGCGATATGTTTAATACCTAAAACTGTGAGTTGCTAAGAAAGGCAACCATGCATCTAGCACCTTGAAATAACTTATCCACTCTCTGCCATACAGAGCACTGAGTCTCCAAAAGGACCTTTGCTTTATTCTGCAACACTGACTGGCGTCTAATTGTCTCCCCATGTATCTGGCAGAACGGAATAAGAGATGTCAAAGGTCACATTACCAACTTTAGGGAAGCAATAACGCCTATTTTCTAAAAGTCAATGGTATATTATAAACTATATTCAAAGCTGTATCTTCTCATTAAGAATGGGCACCAGAGACTCTTGAGGAACCAGACTAAGCCAAAAGGTATTGGCAGTACTTCCTTCCTAATATTGCCATCATAATCAGCGATTCATTCACTACATTCCTGTAACAGAGATCTATGCTTAAAAAATGACAAGTTGAAAAGATCAATACCTTCAAAAACAACCTGACTAGAGCTTGTATAAACTCAAAATTACTCCGGCATGATATTTCATGTATAAAGTAATCCATAAGTAGTTCAATGGAAAGCAACTCTTGTCTCTTGTCAACATCTTGTGGATCATCAGCATCAGCGTCAACGGCATCATCATCTATTATCTGAAGCATCCGAAGTTCCAAATCCAAAGTTGAGGGAGATAACCCTTTGATGTAGGTGGTAAAGGGTGAAACTGCATAATGTGAATTCCAGAAATCTAGAATTAGCATGGGAGTCTCAGATGATACTTTTAGCGCAGGTGTAAATGCTGAGATTTCCATGAGAACTGTCGCTTACAGTTTTTCGCCTCTGAACATGAATGAAGCAGTTGCAGAAACTGTGATGATGGCACTTCAGGTGTTATCTTAGATTTGTCTTCATCAGCTTTCATGTCTCCCTTATCAGACATCTCACTTGGCTTAAATAGTATTTCTCCAGAAAGAGATGGAATAGAGGGCAAAAAGAAAGGAGCTTTCTCAGGTTTCTTGGGGGGCTCAACTGGCTTATTGCGAACCTACAAATTAGACAAGATGAGTGAAGATAGTCACCAACTGGTCCCCGAAATGATTATAGGACAATCTTACCGGAGACACAAAAAAACAATAAAGGGGTACATGAAACAAATCTTTCATAGAAAAGGTCATGACTGATAAAAGAAAAATAGGAAGGGGACCTTTATAATGTCTAGATTAATCAAGCTCTGCCACTGGCTCTTTGGCAAAAGTGAGAGGGTAACTAGATCTGGAATTTGCTCAAGCGAAGGCCGGAAGGAAGGGACATCTTTAGACTCTGAATGTCTAATAGTAGGCTCATTAGATTCTTCAACTTGAGAATCTTCCACTGATGATACTGATGGCAACTTAACAGTCACAACTTCTTTCCCACTTGCATACAAATTGATGTCAGAATCTCCAGAAAACATTGATTGGTTAACCCTGGTCAATCAAAGTCCATCTCTCATCAATTTGTCAACACACAAAAAGAATACAATATCTCCTTAATATAATTAATTTATAGAAACCATATTCCTAAGGCTTTATTATTCCTTAGGTGTGCCTTGACCAATCCAAAATAAAGACTTGGAACAATGAGACTCCAAACAATGAATATGAGTATATGACTAATTCATAAATTAGAGATGCACTGTTACTTACCAGAGAAAGACCCCATTTTGATCAACATGTGTCGTGGCTAAAATATCCATATTTGGTGACAGAGATAAAGCTGTGATGGAAACGTCAACAGATACAGCATCTACTTGTCTGGCCAAAATAATATCCCAAATCCTTAGACTGCCATCCATACTGGAAGACAAGAGCCATTTCCCATCCTCACTAAAGCACAAATCTGTAATTCGATCTGTATGACCTTCAAACTTTCGGACCATTCTTAGGGCGACAGCATCAAAAAGGCGAATAATAAAATCATCTGCAACTGTAGCCAAAAGACCTGCAAAATTTATCAAGATAAAGTAGACCATTACATTTACAAGGATAATAGAAGTTCTTTCTTTCCGCTATAAATATAGCTTAAACTTATGCTAGTGCAACCATAATGATACATGCATGTGTATAGCGTGAGTATTTGAGCATACACAATGAAGCACCAACAGTGAAAGAAAAGGGGAGAGGATGGGGCAGTGCTCAGGGCATTAATTACCATTCAGACGATGGTAAGATATTTTTACCAAAGAAGAACCAATTTCCCATCTAGATTTCAATTCACGTCCCTTGAAATCCCAGACCTGCATGACAAATAAATCCAGGAATCAGGATGACATTTTATTGAAGCTAATATCAGAAAGATCTCCAGCACATCAACTAAGCCTTATCCACTATTGAGGTGGGCCATACACATTCTTTTTAATTATAAAAGGATTATTCAGAGCATTTTGTAGAAGTATAAAAAAGCTAACTATAGCACCATCCTAACTACAGACCAAAAAGAGAGTAAGAGCATCAGGATACCTGAAAGTAAGATTTCCCTCATTTTTCATCATTGACAAAAGTTGATCAATGAAAAGGTTTTGTCAATCAACAACATTCCTCAATTCCAAATGAAACATGTTTTTAGAAGTGATGCAAAAGCATAGGATAAGAACAAGTTACAATTTAATAGATCCAGCAAGTTTACTTTTTGAGTACTCTTGCATATTTACATGAGTTTTAAAATCCTTGTACTATTGGCTCCACTTTTCCAGGCAGGACTCTCATGTATAATTGGGTTTTCATATTATAGTTGAATACAATCCACCATCTAGAATGATATGATTCCCTTTATCATCATGGAAGGTGTGTGGGAAGGGAAAAAAAAAAGCAGATATTAGATGGAGTTGCTAGACCAGCAACATAACAACCCAACAAAACCACCATCATTATATTTTTTTTAAACATACGATCATATTTGGAGACTAGCGAATTTAACCTTGCTGTCCAGTCATGTGTGCATGCATGTCAGAAGAACTTTGCTTACTACATGTATGCCAGTAGATATCGCTTCCTACATGCACACAGGTAGATCTTCACTTACTAAAGAACCAGGAAGAAGGTAGAAAAGCTAAATCGTATGCATTATATTAAAAGATGGCTTGCACATTTTTACATGAGCTATAACAAGGAAACCTAAACTAGATAATTTTCCCAAAGGATTAACAGTTCCATGAACAAGTAGTGAGGCTTTTGTTTTCTGGTCAAGATTCTAACATTGAAAATCATTTAAGTTTCAGAAGAAATGACAGTGTTGCATCTCTCTCTTGTTGAAGTGTAAATCAACAATCCGAAAACAAATTCTAGTGAGCAGTAAAGTACGTTATGAAAAGAGAAAACTTAGATTGCAACAAGAAGCACTTGAATATGCATCAGGATAAAGTTGGTAAATTAAAGATGTCACAAATAACAGGCTGGACTCTTTTCCTGTCAAACGCAAACAAGAAACAAACAATTGAAGATTTAGTAAGTGAAGCAAGATATGTTAAGACAAATTTACAGACCTTGATGTCCCCAGCATAACCGGCACTTATCATGAGAGTATTTGTGGCATCACAAGCCACTCCAACCACTTCACCATCATGAGCACTGTTTGTTCCTTCTAACTGGTCTATGTAACTTCCTCGACTAATTCCTGATTGAAGGTTGAATCGCTCAATCCAACCACCTGCTGTTCCCAAAATGGCAAAATTTCCACATGCACTAATTGTGCAAGCCTATCAAAAAAAAAAAAAAAAAATGCTTGTCAAACACAACTTTGAGATATACTTGCCAAATGAGTAGCAATCATAGAAATATGGGAATTTTACAAATATAGTATAGTAACTAACAATTTGCATTCCATGTTTAATGAATCACATTTTTTGTCCTCCAATTTACGCACTAACACTTTACTTCCATTGTTCAGCACCATGACTGCAGATGTCTAAAGATGTTCTTAAAACCATATAAATCAATCTGCTGAGTGGAATCTTTTGGTCACCCTAGCGTATTGCACTTGCTCAATAGCTCTGTGCACCTACTCTCTTTTTAATAGTTAATAATAGATTTTATTAAAATAAAAATTCAACATCAGAACTGTACGAAGAAAGAAAGATAGAGAAGGGAAAAAAAGATGAAGGAAAACATTGCTAGACTATCCGAAGTTGGAACAACACATCCAAAGCCAAATGAAAGAATAAATCACAAGGCTATGCTCACCTATTCTCTTTTACACTATCATATCTTATATTTCTCTCTATCTCTCTAATATATAGACATCATCAACTATCAAAAATGCACAATTGAAGTGAGAAGCATAGTTTAATAGCTAGACTCATTAAAAACAATATCTATTTCAAGAAGGAAAAACAAATATTTGCAAATTTAGGTTCGTAAAACATATACTGTGAACTCAGGTTTGAAAAGCATAGTTTTCCCTAGACTATTACAGCTTCTACATCAAGTATTTTTACCCAGTGGATAATACCTCAGGCCACGGAGTTGAATGTTTCATATAATACTGAAGCTGTACCATGTAAAAAATCAGAACTTATACCTTAACAGGTGTGGGCTTGTCGGGGCATGGTCTCAGAATATGCTCCCCTATGACAAAATTTTGAAGTCTCCACACATATGCCTGCGGGGTATCCATATGACTTGTCACTACGTTGCACCAGTCCCGCTCCCTAATTTCAGCTGAAATCCAAGCGTAATGTGCAGGGGCAGAAATCAATACACAATATATGAACAGCTCATAGAAGGTGTGCTTGACACATTTAGTGTACATCTCTGTGATCTCATGCTCATCCAAACAAGTTGTCTATGTTTGACCACAAAAAAAAAAAAAAACCTATGGTTGACAGACATTAAATTTTAAGAGCGACCTGTAATTAAGTAATAGTTACAATTACTGCATCTCAAATAAGACATATTCCTCTTCCAATTTTCCGCATCTTCTCTGCCAATTTTTAGAAATCTGCCCCTTGTTTTTCCATTGCAAACTTCAGATTGCCACATCTTTTCTTAGAGGATGAGAAAATTGACAACGGAAAAGCTTTTCCCCCTCAAATTCACATTGAAAGACACATGATAGAATAATGTTTTAGAAGTGACCATATTTCAACCTGGAATAAAATGCTAGGATGGATAGATCGAAGTATCAAACCAATTATTATGAATTGCTCATTCAGTGTTGATTCTAAAGTGTGTGCAAGTTCCTAGCACAAAATCCTTACCAACATCAAATGCTATAACAGGCTTCAGCTTTATCTCTTCTTCCTGCAATGTAAGCCAACGAAAGATATCAACATTTAAGAAAGACGAAACATAAATATGAATTAGAATGGCACTTAAAGTACTTCTTCAAAATTCATGGAAAATTTTTTTTCAACTGAGCATGTAGACAAAGTTCAAGTGATAATGAGAATACTGTCAAGAGTGCTCGGAATAAGCTTAATATTGTTTTAGCACGGAGACAGATAGAATTCAAAATGGGGGAGTTAAGAATGATGAAACAGGAACATGACCGTAAAAGTACCACAAACTCAAGCTGATCTTTACACATTATATGAAGAATAAAAAGGATTATTAAGAGCAAACTCCCAAAGGGAACAAGTCCAGCTGTCAACCACAAATAAGGGCCCGGCCCAGCAAAGGCGCACTTATGACATAAAGATTGCCAACAATTGAAAAAATCAAATCATGTTCAACCACACTCCTTGCTAGGAACAAGCTTTGAAACTACTTTCTGCTTGTCAAAAACAGAATACATAATAATAAGTTCATTTTCCGTTTTACAGCTTTTCTCCAACAGCTTGTTTCTGAAAAAGAAAAAAATCAGGAGATGGTTAACTTGTCAATTACAATGATCAAAGATGCAACAGGATAAATGACACTCCGGACACGTGAGATAAATTCTTTGTTTTATTTTCTGAAACTACTTCTCATGATCTAAAACGCTGTGTGGGGAAACCAATTGAAAATATCTGAGCATAGGGCAGGAAGAGGGTATAGGAGG
Source organism: Eucalyptus camaldulensis (assembly GCA_019915185.1). Taxonomy (NCBI): domain Eukaryota; kingdom Viridiplantae; phylum Streptophyta; class Magnoliopsida; order Myrtales; family Myrtaceae; genus Eucalyptus; species Eucalyptus camaldulensis. The sequence goes on from JAHSVA010000008.1 coordinate 28,675,701, forward strand.
TAAGAGATTAAAGGAGGCGAGGAATGGAAGAAGAAGAAGAAGAAGAGAGGAAAGGGGTATACGTGAAAAAAACAAATTTTCTACAGGTAAATAACAATTCAAGAGAACAAGCAAGGAGGGAGTTTGTGAACAGTGGGATTTGAACCCACGCCTTTTCGGGCCGGAATCCTACTCTGACAACTTAGAGCAACCCGCACTAGAGGAGAGAGAGAGAGAGAGCATGCTTTAGAAATTATATTGTCTTAGACAACAGCTGTACAAAGTGAGATTGGATGCTCTTACAACCAACTCACAAATAAATGTAGGTGAGGGCTGATTGACAGCAGTACAAACCAGGTGACCACAAAACAATATTAAATTTTATATGAACTCTCCTGATATTTAGAGCACAAGAAGGCTAGCTCAATGAGTTGGGACTATCCTTCCAGATAAGCATCATACACATCAGATTTACCACATGTAATAGACGTGGTATATCAAAGCAGTTAAGCTAGGAATTTTTATCAAAATTCAAACAGGGAAGGCAGATACTCTCCAAGCAAGTGAGACACGCTTAATAATGAAGTGATTGATTTACTCAGTATATAAAGTACTTTTGTCCTTCCAGAAAGGGAAGCAACACATCACACATGACAGGGAATTTGGAACATGGTTGTTCCTTTAACTTCAAACATATAAAACAAACATATGATGACATGACTGTCAATGTAGACAATACCTTTAACTTCAATTTTTTTGCTCGCTTGGACACATGACGTTGAGATAGCTCTCGACTTTGCTGATCCTGCTCTTGCAATGGAAACGAACACCAAACAACATATGAGGAAAAGAAAGGGAAAAATCCACACCATACTATCAGCTATAGAAATTTAATATTCAGAGCAACCATTCTATATTCTACTTAAAATGAACTCAGGTTATTTAGGACTTAGAGAACTAAATAAGGTTTCAACAATTCTGGACAAACTGCAATCATCAGAGAAACTTGTCTTATATCGCCACAATTATGGATTTATGGGTTGGTTTGTTTCTAAGGTGAAATTTGGATTATGTAGAAGACAATTTTTGTCAATTTAAGTAAACAAGAGAAGTCCACCCTGAGAGTAATAAAAATGATTACATCCAAGAGAAAAACAGAAGAAAATTTTTAAGGAGAATGCATACAAGTGCCTTTAGCGCACTGGTTAGCTACCCTTATGTGCTTTGAAAATGTAAAAAGAAAAGTTTTAACATTATAATTTCCCGTGATGCGATGTCAAGAACTTCTACACTTCACTAATTTTCAAATTCGAAACATAAGTGCCCTACAACAAGCACTGGTTTCCACGGTGAAGCTTGCTTAAGTCTAGTTTGCCTCATAGAACATCTGTCGATTTGACTCGTATAAAGGTCATGCAATCTCCAAGGATATCAGACAATTTGGCTAGAGTGGACAAGATTGACGTTGTACGGAGAATCTAGCATCAATACTGCATTTACTGCAGCATAGCTTAAAAAGGAGAAAGGAATGTTGTGGGCACTTGCAGGCACCAAATAGCTTACAACAGAACGGGTGGGCAAAATATGCACCTGGTGGAGCTAATGTAAAGGGAAAAAATTCTCTCGACTTCAATGCTTTCTCTATGTTACTGATAGGGGTAACAGAAGTGAAAAATAGAGTTCTCAATCACAAAAAGACTACGTTTCTAAGCCACAAGCTTATTCAGCAATCATTATGACTTTTAAGTTCAACCAACATAAAAAAGACTTGCAGTTTTGCTTAGATTATCTATGGATTAGCATCTCTGTGCTTTCAAAAGGGAATTTGTTGATAAATTTAAAGCTCTCTTCATTCATCACTAAACTATTTATTGGCTTCGTACATCCTGAAAGCTCAGATTCTCAAAAGCAAGCCAAGATCTATATTATGCATGGAAAGAAGATGCACTTAATATTCAATAAGTCTGCACGAATTATGGAAATTTTACCATCACGGCCTTTTGAGTCAGACAACTGCAAAAAAGAACTTACCTCTATAAAAATCATGGTTGTTTTTTAAGTTCTAGCATCTTTCATTATAGCAATAGAAGAAGACATAAGGGATGGATAAGGAAATGGATGACAGCTGACAGAGCATTCCAAAAACTATTTTCTAGAAATTCAAATATAAGTTAAAAGTGCTTTTAGTTCCACATAAACATAAAAGAGAAAAAATTGAAACTAAATCCATCAATGGAGATCATAATCACAATTCATTCAAGGCTTAAAAAATGCATTCATTACGGAGGATAGCAAACACATAAAACCATGTTAAAGTATCCTTAACACAAAAATAGAGTGAGGTATGCTTGACACGGACCTGGACAACCGAGAAAAGCCGGAAGGCACGATCCTGACCAGCTGATAGTATATGCCTACCATTAGCATAGAACCTGCAGATGTATATCGTGATTTGTGATTCTAGGACCAGACAAACTCCACACAATACATATTTGCAGGCATATCATTCTTCGTACTTCTGATCTGGAAAAAAATGAAATGCTACAATAATGCACAAAAATACTGTACTTCTTCTAAAGTAAGCCCTAAACAAATAAAAAAAGAAAGAAAATTATTACCTTATGCAGAGTGGAGGAGCACTATGACCACTTCGAAAGCGTAATAGACGAGGATCTCCATCACTTGTGTCGAAAATCCACATCTGTATCAAACATAGTGATTTATTGTACAGAGAGAATTCAGAACTAATTTCAGGATAAAACAACTTGACATAAAATTCAACCCCCATTATCCAGAGAAAAACTAGGTTCTGTTACATTTTTTAAAGATTATCACCAGTGAAAGGTGTAAAAGATTATGCCACTTTTGCACTATATATTAATCAAAAAGAGCTAGAGCAGCCCTCCACAGTCAAAGAAGAAGGCTGAATGATTTTCAAAGTTGCTATCTATTGACCGACCCTATAAGGCTAATTGCAATAAAACACACAAGGTCAGAGTTATCCTAAACAAAGACAAGATTGCCAAATCATTTTCCATAGTTTCCTAGGCTGATCTTAGATGGTTTGGTGCAATTAAACAAACAAACAAAGACCTTTCAGGAAAATAAACTAGCTATCAGCAGACTGCATTTGCAAACTGATGTGTACCACTTCTTTCCAGATCGTATGTCATTGAGAAATATCACTTCTAAATTCTTTTGCTACATGAGACGAAAGAGAGATTTGATAACTACTGATATTTATCTGTCCCGCATGAAACTCAAGCATAACTGAATATAGGGAGGAAATTTACTTGCAAGAGGGGAGCCAAAACAGGCCACACCCAAGTACAATTTTAGATCAATAAAGAGATTTAGAAGTCATATTAATCATCCAACATTGCTGGGTTCATTTAACTAGACAACAAAAATTTTCAATGAATGGTCATGGAAACTACTCTGTGAAACTTACCTTAATTGAGTTATCTGCAGATGAACTCATTAGCACAGGCTCATTAGCAAAGAAGTGGAGAGAAATTATAGAACCGTCATGAGCATCTCTTATGACTGACTGGAGCCTTCTTTTATCGAGATTCCATATGCTGACAACACCAGATGAACTACCAGAAGCTAGAAGAGGCTGCCCATCTAAAGGAAGAATATAGATGTAAGCACACAAATTGCCAAATCCACTAATGAATTCCTTTTAACATATAAAGGCCACAGGAGGTTAAATAATCAATATTGAAGAGTTTCTGGAGACAAAATAAAGCATGGCCAGTGTAGAAGCACCCTTGAATTCGGAAGACATCCAGATTTATAGCAGAATATATTTTAGTACTTGATGAAGACAAAGAAACAACATGAATGATACCTGTGCTGAAAGATAAGGCGGTCACAGAACCTCTCATCGAATGAGAAAATGTAACCAATTCTTCATCATAGCGAATATTGTGAACGTGAATCTTGCCATCAGCACAGCCAACTGCAACAACATCTAAAGCAGGTGATGAAACACAACTGCTAACAGAGGAATTCCATCCCTTGAACTCATAGAGCTTTGTCTTAGTGCTTATGTTCCAAAGCTGCAGAGGCCCTTCCTGGCTTCCCAAAATAACCTGTTTACAAGCTTTCTTAGTTTAGTCCAGAGACACATTGAAACTGTTAACGTAGCTGTTAAACATTCATAATTTCTAATAGCCGTTTATTTTGCTAAATTACCATGCAGCTTTAGCTTACCTTACAAACAAATAGGTTTAGCACTCTCGCAGGCAACACGCTTGCACTAGTGGAAGTTGTCATTAAAATCCAGTAAGGATCTTAGGATCTTACCACCCTACAGTTCGAAACTTAAGTAACAATCCAGATCTTAAGTATGGTATTCATTTACAATCTTTAGAGGGTCACAATCCAAACTGACAAGTATCATAGGATGCTATGATCATATCCATTCTATCATTTAATAGTACAAAATTACATACTCAGACTTCCTTTGAGTTTTGGATTAGACAAAAAGATTTTATAATCAGAGAGAGATCATATAGGTATTTAATGTAAGACTTCTTTGAAGTTTTGAACTCAACAAAGAAATAACTAGTGGGTTGCACACAAGTATATAGATTGAAGAATGATAAGAACTTTATAGCAACACTTATTTAAATATGGCAAACAAATAATCAGTTGATTCCATGCAAGTATTCAAGTCAAGCATCCCACTGTCGGTATTTCTAGATTTTAAGAATGCCTATCAGATCTTGGGATCTGATCATTCAATTAACTCAAAGTCCTAACTTGTATATCGACTTTAATAACTATGCTTGGCACATTTTATTTCCCCGAATTTCTGCGGTAGTAAATGTTCTCTACCCATCCTTCATTTGTACTACACTCTTTTCTGCTTACTTGTTCATCATTTTCACATTCCCAGATCTAGACATACTAGTCATGTTCAAAAAGTTGAGATGCTGACATGTGGACCATGCTACTTTCAACGTCATAAACTCCTCTTAACAAACTATGCTACAGAAATTAGTTAATACAGCTAAGGTAAAATGTGCGAAAAAATTTTAACCAGAATAGTCCATAGCCCTTCAGGATTGGACCCTGGATACCTCTTCCCCTTGACAGCTTAATTTTTTCAAATAACACATCTGAAAGTTAGTGACCTTTGGCTGGATCTTGTTATCAAGAGCTAATTACAGATGCTCTATTATCTTTAAATACAGTAAAGTTTTACAGTCTTAAGTAAATGATAAAAGGATTGTACTATATCAAGATTATGGCCAACTAGCACAGATAATTAGACATCTACTCATTTTCATGGTGGATAATTTCAACTTTTCCATCAATATTTGATACCAAGAATTAAATGCTTGGTATAAAGCAAAGCAAACAATAAGTAACTTCACAGTTTGCATCTATTGTTGCTCTGTTTTTCAGTTTATCCATGACTTTTCTCAAATCTTTTATGAAAAAAAATGGAGAAAACTTTCCAAATTATTTACTAGTGCATGACAAAGGAAAAGGACAAGAAAAAGCCATCTTTGAACATTGTAGCCATTTCATTTGGGAATCTTATTTCTCCGGCAAGTACGTGCATGTTCAACCACCAATCCATATCAATTAAGAACTGAAAAGTTCTTGGGGCAGAGATGATAGTTACCTTATTTAAGTAAGTGTCTGGATGCATTATACAGCTAGGAGTAAAATTGCTATCCAACAAGATGTGTCCCACTGGGGAAAGGTTGTCATTCATTCCTTTGAACGCCCATATGTATGCATTGCCATCAACATCTACACTTAATATGTGCTCTCCAAACAGCAGCAGCAAACAAACCTTAGCAGTATGCCCGCTCCAAGTTGCTAACTGTAATTAAAGCATAAAATTAGATAGACAAAATGTTCCTGCACATCATTAAAGAAAAACACAGCACGTTTTCTGGCAATATATTTAATTAGCAGTTCAGGCATGTGCACTTAGGTCCCAATCTCCTCACCGCCTACCAATATTTTAATTAATAGTTCAAAATTGTATTTCTCTTTATTTTTTGGATAAGCCAAACATCATATTCTACTATTACTAATCTGCTTCAAACAGAGATATAAATTCTAGCCAGCATTAACCATCAATGTGTCTTCATATTGTCTCCACCAGACCATTTAAGTACACGCATAGGATCTGATACAAGTTATTGACATGTTGATCGACCAAAAATATCTATATATTGCTAGTCCTATCCCATTCAAATAAATAATTGCATAAGCCTAGCGTAAAGATAGCGCAACCGTGAAATCTCTTTTGACACAGACATTGAAACCTGTTTGGACTCAAAATACCAGGGTGGGACATTGACTCTAAGGCCTTCTAAGAAAACGATATCAAGCAGGTAAACAGAGCTGACAAACAAATTTAAAATGCTTCAGGTGCAGCAGGATAAAATAGAATATAACAAAGAGCCTTCAAAGATAAACACTAGCAAACATCCTAGCGTCTGGTTTGATGGCTAGCGCCTCAGGCATTAGGGAGTGTATATGCCCTAGGAACACCTAACAGCATTGGATATGGCATTGATGGAGGCATATGCCCCTGGAAATACACAAGAATGCAGCACCACTAGATAGAATTATATGCCTACCAAAAAGCCATATGCAACCATGAGCACAAAATCAGGACCAACAAACTCGAAAGAGAATCTCGAAGGCTATATCTGAACAGAAAATTAATGGCATAAGGTGACTAAGATGCAGAGTATATCAAATAAGTGCATCCATTCCAGCAAAAGAAGGTCAGATTTGATCAATTCTGAAGGCTAGGAAGTTTAAAAGATATCGTCTTCCATCAAAGTAGAAAATCAACAAATTTTACTACACTAATGAACCATCAGATGATCACACTCTCATAGCCACTGCTACATACACAAAGCTGCAACAAAATAATGGCCACCAAAGGCCCATTGGTTTTTCCCCTTCAAACTTGATTTTGTCCATGAATGTAAATTTTCTTATTCATAACGGTACTACCACCCTAACCAGCACTACAGTTCATAAGCAGTACCATCAATAGTACTCCAAAGTTCATGTGCCATGGGCACACTAAGAAAATCCAAGAACCAACAATCTAATATCTCATCACCGTTGATAACTTGTCAACAAACAAGACACACTAATAAATTGGAAACATACGACTTCCACTAGCTAGACAACCTACCAAACGACCCCAATCGATAAACATCTTCCAGCAATGTACCAAGGCAAAGCACTTTGCAAGAGAGTTTTGGTCATAACATGTCTTATATCACAATTCACGACCATTCCTTGCTAAATGAAAGTTGAGATCCTTTCATTTGTTTGGCCACAAATCTACACAGTTAAGCTCCTTCACTGTTCATGTTAATGATTTTGTCACATCTATCATAACCTTCGTATGTACACAACCTGTACCGATTAAATTGAATTATAATTTTGGAAGGAAAACAAAAAAGGTTGCCCTAACCTAACATCCCATTCCAATGCAGGAGAACACCATGAATAATCTATTATTAGTGACTTTCTTCTAACAAACCATTCGGTAACAAACCTGGTGAGCACGCTTGAATATGCCAATGTCACTTCCATAAGCAGCAAAAGTGTATTCACGGTACGATGCGAGGGCCCGTATTTTCTTTGGCAATTGGGGACCTTCAGAAAAAAGGCGCATCTAATCGTTACTTAACTAAAGAAATTGCCAGAAAATGAAAAGCAACAACAAGTAATGGGATTCCCCTATTTACTCGAGGGAGAAAACCCCATTAAACAGCATGACCAAGCACATTATTGACAACCCAGCCCATGAGACTGTCATTACAGAAAATTCAACACGAGAGCATTAGAAAGGGCAGTTATACTTCTCACATGGGCACTGCTAATTAGCTTTTTCCTTCAAAAATAAAAATAGAGAGATTGTGACTGCCAACATAAAAAAACAACTCGAAAACCCCCAAAGCAGAAATGTAAAAAGGCATTGAAGCAGCCCAAAATCTCCATGCCCATGCCATTTCCCAATGTACCTGACCCAAGGGCAAAAAAGATGACAGCTTTTGCAACACAAACGAAATGAATCGAAACGGAGGGGCAGAGAGGTCAACCCAAGCACACTCTCGGTTCGGAAAACCCACGATCCCACGCCCCCCCCCCCCCCCCGGGCCGTTAATCAGAGGGAAGGAGATACTCACCAACAAGCACCAAGCTCAGCTTCGCGCACTGCAAGCACCAAAGCAGAGAAGAGAGGGGGGGAAAACGAATCAAAATCGACGGGGGGCAACACTAAATCGAAACACGAAGTGCGGACGTCGCGCAAAGGAGAAGAAGAAGGGTCGTCTGTCTTACGTTGTACACTTGGAAAGCCTTGCCGACGCTGACGGTGACGAAGGTCTCGGTGCCGAGGCGCTGGACGGAGAAGGGGACGCCGGCGGTGATGTATCCCACTGCTCTGTACGGCTCGAATATCCCCATCGTTCCCGCGTCGGAGGAGGTGGCGGTGGCGGTGGCGGTGGCGGAAGGATTTGAAGTTGGGAACTTCGCGAGTTCGAGGGGGTAAGGACCAGGGGTTTAGGGTTTTTGGCAATGCTGTAATAGAACGGTCCTTTTAGGATTCTGCTTTATTATTATTATTATTATTATTATTATTATTATTATTATTATTATTACGAAAAACTCCAGATTGATAAACCTCTCGAATTTCTTATAATAAATTTATCATTTATTAATTTCCGTTAAATTTTGTCGTCAAATTACTCAGCTATATAACACTAGGTTTAGGGTTTTACCCAGTATATTAGTTTTGGATTTTTTTATAGTATTAATCTAATTTATCCAAAATCAATAGAGGGCCAATTCATCGTAGCACCAATTTAGGATTTTGACGATCAAAAAATTAATTTAAAATAAATTTATGACAAGTTGTAATTTTTCATGATATTAATTCATTTTTTAATACCTACATTGAAAGTTCTATAGCTATTGTAAAAGCCGAACTGATTTCTAAAATTTTCGAATAATTTTAAGATTTATTAAATTTATAAAATTAAGTGCTTAGTTATTAACTTCATTTAATTTGGCAAATAGAAAACATTGTTGTCTTTTTTTTTATCACTCTCTTTAGGCACATAACCCATATGTAGCACCTCGAACGCCACGTCAAGTAAAAAAGTTGAAATTTGTAAAGAGAAAAGATAAAAAAAATATATAAAATATATAAAAAAAATTCAACAAAAAGAGCAAAAGAAAACAACTGCCTCGTCGGTGAAGTTGCAAGCACTCCTCACATCGCGCGGCAATGGTGCCATGAAATGGGAAAGTTACCGTTATAGTACGTGTTGTCTCTCTTCTCGATAGCCATTCTGATAGAGGATCACTTTATCTACCGATTTTGAAACAGCTAAATTTTATTCCTTTTTTTAATTGATATTTGTGATTAAATTAAAAAATTAAGTGAAAATTTGGATAACAAAGATATCGTTATTGAATAACAACCAACTCTCTAAAACATGGCCAAACTACTCCTATTTATGATGGTTGAAATTTATCATTTGAAGGGATTTCTCTAACAATGTGAGATATAAAGATTCTTAATTAAACTAATAAGTAGTTAGCTAATGTGCGTCAAGGAAAGTTTGACTTGTGATAAGAGGGTTTGTGGCTTAAAACTTTATAAATAGTGCTCAAATCTCTCCTCTAATCTTAGTGCACAAATATTCCCACATAAAGAGTATTTATTGAATCTACATATGAATTGTATTAGAAAGTTCCATATTGGAGAATTGGTATCATGTGCATATAACTCATTAATTTAAGCTTTTGAGCAAAGATAAGTCCAACTAGATATATTAACAAGCTTGAATTTAAGCTCTCCCTTGGTGGTCTCCTTGCGTGAAGGTATTAAGCTTTTGTTGCACGCTCTCAACAAATGGTTTAGGGCCAATGGTAGATCATGTGTTCTAGGCGATGGGCATTGTGGTGTAACAGTATGGGCCCAATGGCAAACTTCATCATTCAATCTGCAGAAAGAGATCAAGGATGAAAGTGGGCGTTGATGGAGATTCAAGTTGAGATAACTTGATGCAAAAGGATATTTAGATTAAGGGGAAGCAAACCTAACATTGAGCTCATGCTTGAGGGGGGATTATTGAGATGTAAGTATGAGTTATGTTAGAAAGTCTCACATCAGAGTATTGGTGTGATATGGAGCAATTTGTATAACATAATTCATTAATTTAAACTTTTAATTAAATGTGAATTCAAATTAATATATTAAAGGACTCAAACTTGAGCTCCCTCTTGACGATTTCTCCTAGTAGAGATATCAGATTTCTGCTGCATGCTTCTAACATTTTATACTTTCTATCTCGATTCCATATGTCTAACTATCCATGGTTCATTGGGTTGATTTTTTATTTTCTTAACACTGGTTTTGAGTACTGTGAGTGCTGCTCAGAAGGCCTTCATGATGTTGTTGGTTCATTAATTCTCTCCCAATTTGTCTCGGATCGGTCGTTATGAGCCCCAGCGGCCCGGCCCGTAAACATATTGTGGTGTTCTGATGTCCGTTCAGGGCCATTTGTGCTCAAATTAGAGCTTGAACCTTGCTGTCCAGACCACATTAGGGGCCGGACAGGGGCCGGACAGAGCGTCAAGCCTCAATTTGGTCTCACAAAAGGCCTCGAACGGTCCTGAATCATCGCCTTTACGTGTTTTTTGCATCGTTTGCATATCATTTCAGTGTTTGTATCACATTTTAATGTAAATCCTAGCTTCGTGTTTGATTTCTTATCTCCTGACATGCATTTAGTATAGTTTAGATTTCAAATCATATTTATCATGAAGAGAAATAAAAAAGACAAAAAAATGATAAATGAAGAAAAATAATCTAAAATGCATATAGATAAAAGTTGCATATAAGGACTTAGTTTAAGTCGAGCTTAGTTTTATATTATATGGTCTAATATCCCATTTCCATCATCTAGTTTAGAAAATATGCATTCCTTAGTCTTGGTTTATCACTCTTTAATTTTATGTATGGTTCATGGGATCCTATCCCCGCGTCTTAATAACAAATCGATGTTAAATTTTTTTTCCCAATATGGCTCAGGTTTTGCTTACCCCAATTTATTTGTGATGACGTTATTGTACTTATTAGATTATTGTCTTTTTGATTCATTAGAAGAGTCGTTTTTAGTCGACACTCAGTTGACTAATTGAAATTTTATGTAACTCAAGTGATTGGAAAAAAAAAGTTATAACATTCAAGTGATTGGAAAAACAAGTTATAACACTTAAGTGACATTCTCTGCCTCTGCCATTGTCCACTAAGCAGATCTAGTTTGTAGGAGATGAAAAGGAAAATTAGAATGGATGAGATCGTCCAACTTAGAAAACCATAGATTTAAATAACCAAGATTCTCTGGGCTTTCGAGGCACGATACAATGAATGGATGTCAAAACGTGCTCAAAGTAATGAAAGCTACTTGAGTATGAGAATACGGAACGATTTGACAACTAATCTCCCACAACAAGGCACAACTTTCTAAAGCTTGTGCAACATAACCAACGTCCATAAAAATAGGAGAGGTCAGCTAAATTCGCCTCACTTCAACTTATACACACAGCCAGCCTTCTCACTCAAGTATAACTTTTATCATCAACGTGAGTACCGGTAAGTCCTTTCTAAGAACGTTTCTCTTCATCAATCCTGCGTTTTCTAATTCAAAACAATTGATGAATCCAATTTTTATCCGCATCTGCTTACAATCACCTGCCATGCACACAAGCCATTGTTGTCCATTCCTCTCTCTGGTACTATCATCATCCAGTCCGTTCCCCTCCATACACACAAGCCATTGTTGTCCACACTCACTTCTGAACTGGCATTGCTGCTTGTTGCAAGTAGAGTCTGACACTAACTGTCCTACTTCTTGTAGGCCTGGATCTCCCGCTCTACATGGATGGAGCAGGAATAATTGTTTTCAGTGGTCGCAAATTCCCAGGAATGCTTCGCCTTATGTCCTGGATTGTGTTGAGAATAACATCAACCCAATCAATACATTGCCCTGAGTAGTCAGCAACATTAAACGCGGAGAGAGGGAGGGAGAGAGAGATATATATATATATATAATCTTCAAGCCTGATGGAGTAACCAGGTCAACCAGTATAAATGTGAGACTGACACAGCATTTATGCAAAAGAAGAAAAAGGAAAATACTATACGCCTTATAGCCATATTTAAGGAATTCTCGGATATATGCTTGCCCAAAGTCTGAGCTATCCGGGGAAGAAGCCGACTTTCCAGGCATGTTACTGCGAGGAGAATGTCTATCTTCTTGCTTGGATGGCACTAGTTTCCTCATGTTCCAATCAAAACAGGCATGTTACCCTTTCCACCATTTTCGTTCCAATCAAAACAGGGCTCACGTTGTCATTATTCTAGGATGCCCACAACTCACTTTAGGAACAGATCTTCCACTTGTATGAAGGACACTGGCAGGACACCCTCTCAAAGTGAGCACGATTGCCTTCCCTGTCTTGTAGTTGGGTTAGGCCCAAATGAATATGATCAAGAACTAGGCGCTCCAGGCCTACACCTAGTAGCTGAAAGCGCCTCTCGGGGAGAGATGTTTGCCAGTTGGGAGGAGCATCAAGTGAGAAACCCAGCATCTCTGAAGGTTTCCATGGTCTTGATTTCACTGTAGGGGAAGTTCCACGCGATGTCACATGATTTATTGATGGAGAAAATATTGGGTGGGTTTAACCCAACACGTAGGCGGTGGGTTAAACCATTCAGCGGTCGACACGTGGCGCCACGTAAGCGAGAGCGTCAGGCGTTCAAAATTCGCGCGGGCCGCGTGTGGGCCCACCACTCTGACGCTCCCTACTCTGCGACGCCTGCCCCCCCTGTCGAATCGTCCTCTCTCTCTCCTCTCTCTCTCTCCCCCTTCTCCGTTCCGTTCCGTTGCGTGCAGGGGAGAACAAAAAGGTCACACAGCTGCTTCTCTTCCCCCTCCTCTGCTCCCTCTCTCCATTCTCGCCAACGAGCTCTCTCTCTCCATTCTCGCCGACGAGCCCTCTCTCTCCATTCTCGACTCCGACGCCCCCTCAAGCCGGTTGCCTCCGTCGCCCCCGACTCCGACACCAACGACGCCGCCTCCGCCCCGACGCTCTCTCGCGACTCCGTTGCCCCCGACTCCGACGCCGACGCCCACCTCCGCCTCCGCCTCGACCGACGCCCTTTCCACCTCCGCCGAAACCTCAACCGATCGTTCGGCTGCGGACTCTGCTCATATCTCACAGCGTCCTCGTCAGGTCGATGTTTGCCGCATCGCCATTCACCAGATGAGCGGTCACCAGGTCTCTCTCCGTCCCCCCGTCCCGCTAATCTAGCTCCTTTACGTCTCTTCTCGTTTTTTTGGTCCGTGTCTATCCTTGTCTTTATCTCCAGCCGATGGCGTTGGAGGAGAGATTCTAGTTTCTCTGGCTTTGCTTTAGTGTTCCTTGATTCTGTTGGGGACGCCCGTTTTCGAGAACGGGTTGCCTTTGTAAGTGAACCATAGTTGAGAAGTTTAAACTAGTTGAACTTGAAGATTTGTAGCAGAGTTCTGAATTTGGCCATCGTGTGTTCGATTAGAAATAGGTTATTGACCACGATGATGGGATGCCTCGAGTAAGGATAAAATGTAACGTGGCACCTTTTTGGATCATTGGTAACTTGATACTCTAAACGTCTTTCGGTTGTAAATCCATCTATACCGTTCATGTATGTATGGTGTCTCCTTCTTAATCATCTATCAAGGTTTCGTTTGCTTCATTAAAACACGAGTCGCATCACAATAGGAGAAGGGGTCCTCTTATGGAAACAAATAAATCCAAGCACAAGTGGTTGGCATTTAAGTTTAGATTCCTTTAACAGCACTAAGGATTATCTTACAAGCGTCTGATACTACAGGGAATGCAACGCACCTATAGAGTAACAAAGACCTGCAGAAGTGCTATTTCGCCTATTTGAGAAGTACATGGCCTCTGATTGAGTTGAAAAAAATATACATACTCTGATCATTTTCTAAATGGTCCAAAGTACAATGGGCGTTTTGAAATTTCACTTTCTTAGCGATGCCTGCGTTACATGACATGACTGCCAACCCCGATGGGAATAAAACCTTACTCCTAGTTTTGTTGATTTTCCGCTTGATATTAGCAGACTTTAATGAGACCTGTTATTGTTGAATGATTGATTGAATTCATGTGCCTGTCAAACTTTGCTTCTCTCTCCTTGGTAGTTATTGTCAACTACATCATATTGAATGTGCTAGATGAGTCCCAGGTACACTAGGTGACAGTGAGATTCTGCTGTTTGAGCATCTACATGTGATCTCATCTCAAGTTCTTGAGAAAGAAAGGAAATTCATAAAGCATTTATGATTGTTCTACATCAATGTGAATATTGCAGAGGCGGATGAATTAAATTAGAAATGCTGAGCATGATCTACATCGAGTTGAAAAAGGCTATTACTTGAATAGTTTGACTAGTCTGTTTTCAAGTTTTCCTGAATGCTGTTCTCTTCTATTGGCATCTGGCCGTTTCTCAAATTTTAACAAGAGTTATCCAAGATCTATACACTGCTTTGTAGTATTGTCTTCTTAGACTGAAAGTTGAAAAAAGGAAAAGCATGTAACTGTGTGAAAGCTAACTCGAAGTCACTGTCAAATGCATTTTTCTGTCAAGAACAGCCGAAATGTGACTTCATGTTTCTCATATTTCTCATCCATGATCAGAGGAGGTCACGAGATGCATCCTCTGGGACAGCTGATCAGGTGGAAAAGCATGATGAATAGAAATCTGAGGTCCCAGAGTTCTGCATTGATGCTGGTTCAGCTGGAAACATTGCCAGGTTTATCAATCATAGCTGCGAGCCCAATCTATTTGTCCAATGTGTATTAAGTTCCCACCAAGACATTAAGCTGGCTAGGGTGGTTCTATTTGCAGCTGATAACATACCACCATTGCAGGGAATTCATTTTTCTCTTGTGATGCACTCTTCGCTTGGTAGCTATAGACTTAATTAAATATATTCAGCAGCACTGTGTCAAGTCATAGCTCTCTCTGTCTGTACTTATGTGTGCGCTTACGAGATATAGGTGCATGCACATAGCTGCTAGTCTGAAAGCCTTGCTTATTCATGAAACTGACTGCTTTTATTTTAGTAAAATTTTGCTGATAGATTTGTTGAAAGTGTGGACCACTGGTTCTCGCTAATTTTGAGGAACTGACATCTTTTAAGCGGGTTTGTTCTGGTTCTTCTCAGCATGACTGACTCCCAGTTATTTCGTCTGTAGGAGCTTACGTATGACTATGGCTATGCGCTTGATAGTGTTTTTGGCCCTGATGGAAAGGTGAAAAGAATGCCATGCTACTGTGGTGCAGCTGATTGTACGAAGCGCTTGTTCTAAAACATTAAAACATTCCAAGTGCTTGTTCCACCTTCTGTGGTTCTTATGCTTTTCTTAGCCAAGCAAATTTTGTGGTAATGTGCTATTGCGTAAGCTTGTCTGTTCCTGTAATCTTGTCTCTGCCGTGACAGGTTTGATACAGTAGGTTAGATTCTATAGCCAGAAACGGAGAGGGAAAGCAAATAGGTTCTGTTGTGAAAATCAAAGAAGTGCACGTCGTTTGTCGGCTAAGGAAGTTTTGTGTATTTAGGATCTGTCATTTTCCCGTGTTACGATACTTTGGGCTTTGATTGCCCACTATATCTGCAAATGAAAATTCAGGGGTGAGAGGGGAAGCAACAAAAAGTGCTTTTCCCTCACTAAAAAAGACTTGGTTTTGTAGAACCTGTGTGGTTGATTTCTTATATTGTGAGCCCTTTGGTTTCCTTTCAAGTCACTCACGCCATGCGGTCACTTCGGAGTGTCAAGTGCCTTGCTGCTTCCATCAAGTGGTCCTGGCTGAATTATCTTCCGGGGAAGACAACTAGGCTTGTGAAATCTCATGCCTGACAGCACAATTTTGCATGACACTTCTGACCTGCATGTCAAGAGAAAACGCAAGGTAATTCTGATGCTTCTGAGAGCAGAGTATTGTCATCACTTTTTGATATAGATTTAGGGTGACCAAAAATGTCATTTTGTTGCAGATTGAAGAAGCCCATGGGTTAACAAGATTGATGAGCAGTGTCCACCATCCTTTCACTACATACCTCATAGCCTCGCTTTCTCTAGTGCTTCTATCAATTTCTCCCTTTCTGAGATCGGAAATGAGAATTGCTGTTCAAATTGTTATGGTGACTGCCTGCCTTGTCCAGTACCCTGTGCTTGTGCATGTGCAAATGGGGGTGAGTTTATATACACTGTGAAAGATCTTGTAAAGGAAGCTTTTTTGTTGAAGTGTATTTCTGTCAATCGCGACCCTAAAAAGAGCCACCACTTATATTGTTGGGAATGCCCTCTAGAAAAGTCAAAAGATAACAACATTTTAGAACCGTATACGGGCCACCTGAAGAGAAAATTTATCAAACAGTGCTGGAGAAAGTGTGGTTGTGGTAAACATTGTGGCAATCGAGTGGTGCAGCGGGGCATAAGTTATAATATGCAAGTAAAGAATTGTTTTCGTGTTATTTTAAAGCTTTTGCCTGTTGTAGCTCTACTGTCATATTTGGACCTTGTGGTGGTTATCATTCTTAAAAGTGTTCCAGTTACTATTGCAGTGAGTGACTTTGTTTCGGAACCCTTAAGCTTAAGCCTATACTCTTTTGTGACTGATTTTGTCCTTTAGGTGTTTATGACGCCTGAAGGAAAAGGGTGGGGTCTGCAAGCACTGGATGAACTGCCTAAAGGTGCATTTGTATGTGAGTACATAGGTGAAATATTAACCATCAAGGAAATGCATGAGCGAAATTTGAAGAAGGGTGACGCTGCGAAACGTACTTATCAGGTGCTCCTTGATTCTGATTGGAGCTCCATGTGAGTGAAGGATGATGAAGCTCTTTGTTTGGATTCAACGACCTTTGGAAACATTGCTAGGTTTATCAACCATAGGTATTTGTTTGTTTTGAGAAGTAGCATTCTTATGTTTATTTGGTTTTTGAGCTCTTAGATTGTTATTGCATCTGCCTTTAAGATGGAAATTCCTCAATATTGGATGGTTTAATTCGTAAACGTAGCTCCTGGCAGAAAGTTCACTTTTTAAGCATAAGTCCTTTGGTCTAAAGCTTTGAGAATCCAACTTTCAGCTGCGCATTGCAAGCTTATCTCCTAAAACAGCATAAAAATTCAAGACACCTGGAAATGATTTCCCCTATTCATTCATCGTAGAACTCATGTATTAAACCTGGTGAAACTGAGTTATTTGCTTTGTCATCTGGTACTGCTATTGTTTCCTGAGGGACTGTAGAAAGTAGACCTTGACTCTTCTCTTTCAAACGACCATCCCTTGGTCAAGAGAATCAAGTTACCTCCATACCTTCACTGAGATATCTCACACATTTTATGTTTTTTAAATTGCTTATCAAAAAAGAAAACATTCAGATTTTTGGCCACTGTATGTGTTATTTCGAATTGCATGATCTCTGTGATTTAATTGTGTAAAGTACAATTTGAGATGGAAATTGCTATTAAAAGTTTTGAAATAGATGAGCGTTGACGTTGCAGAGATGAATTCTAAATGCCCCCAACTGCAATGCATGAGCTTAAAGCTTTGAGTCATAATAACATCCCATTTTGTTATAGGTCAAAGTTCTCAACAAACTTGCTTCAACTCGAGCTTCAGGAGTAGGTAGCGGCAGCAGAGTCTTGACAGATTTGGTAGAGGGTCTAGAAGAAGCAGCTGTTGCTGTAGAATTGAGGTTGAAGATCAACCAGAGTCATCCGGACTTAAAGGGAGGGTGCATGGTTTCTTGGTTTCTAGCAATGTCGTTTTCTTTTTCCTTCTCTAAGATCCTGATAGTGTAGAGGTTACAGATCTTTCTGAGACTATGGAGAGGCAGTGTTGAAGCACTTGGAGAACTCTATTGATTTGGACCCAAAGCTTCAAAAAGCTCCAGTAAATTATAAAGGAGTAAGTTTTGAATCGATGAAGTTATTCTTAATAGATTGGACCTCATCATTTCAGCAGCTATTTATATTGTGTATTATCGTGTTCATATGCTGAGGAGACAAGTTAATGCTCTAATTCTCAATTAAAGTACATACGTTTTGAATGCTCTTGGGGATGGGAGCAAGAAGGAGAGTTAAACGTCACAATGGAGTCCATGTTGGTTCTTGATTTGTATCTACAAGAGGAGTCAAAATTATAGTCCACACTGAGTTGAGCAAAATGCTGTGTGCTTACCAAAATAATATCTGAACTAGTGACCTCAGAGGAGTATTTTACTATAAAGTAAATGCATGTCCATCATGCTATCTAGTTAATTCCTCCCTTCTTTTCTCCCTGAATAGCGCAAGACACTGGGTGAGCTTTGCATTTTGCATGTGATGCTGATCTCTAGTCTGATTGCTGCTTAAACAGGTCCGGGTATCTGGGTTTGGAGGATGGTTCCTTCTGAGGCTCTCGCTTTATGATCCTGTTCTTCCTCTTAACATTGAGGTAGAGGAATCTCTTACACAAGCTACCATAAAAATGATTTTATTGGATTAAGAATTCAAATCAAAATTTATCTGCTGTAGGCACCAACTCACGCTGACGCTGTAAAACTTGGACTTGCTGTGCTTGGGGCTATTACGGAGTTTGCAGCTTTGGATACATCCGCTTTAGACAAGTTTGTTCAAGTATCATGAGCCGATGATGCAGAGCGCTTTGGTACAAGTATCTTTCGGCACATTAGACTAGCAGTTAAAGTTGGCTTTGGCGTCTACCTCTGTACAGTACGTATAATCAGTGCGTCAATCTCTGATGCTGAGGAGGTTCATTTTCCAGATGGTTTTGGTCACAGGCACTCAAAATAGTACTTGATGGCTATGTTTACTTTAGTTTTTACTTATGTTCCATGTATGCAACAGGGATGTTCTGATAAATAAGAAACGTTCTTCGACTACAGAATTTGTCGGAGGGATGTTTGAAGTTGTGATGCAACTAGTTTTTCTCGTTTTTATAATGTTCAATTAATTTTGATTGCGCATATCTCCTGATCATTGTTCTTTACATGGAATGTACATTTTCTGTGCTTAAATGTTGTGATCCCAAAGACATCCCACGCATCTAATGTTTGTAATGATGAAGACTCATATTGGATGTCTTGATGAACTGACCTAAATCTCTTGCGTCCGACAACTCTGGCTCACGTCCCGTTTCTTTCTGGTTCATGAAACTATTTTCTGAGCGTGAACTTAGTATTTGGGAGGTGGAACAGAGGCTGTCTCTTCCAAGATACCGATTACTTGCCCCGCTGTTGATCTAATATTGAGGTCAAGCGCCATGTACCGCGCCAAATAGGGATCACATCCTCTGAGATTGTAGGCTATGTCAGAAAGAGTCGAGAGTTTATTGCTGTTCACAGTGCAAAGGTTTTTTAGTTTCGTCTCTCTTTTACTTTGTAGTGATGGCTGATGATAGCAATGAGGTTCCGCATGATGAAAGCCACCGCATGAACAAGACTATTATTGTACTTCAGCAAAACATACCGAAGCAGAAATTCCAGGAGTTGTCATGTGTGGAATCTCTGCTACTACACATGACAGTCTTCCTACCCATTGTTTACTGTTCTTGACATTAGACAATGCCGCCTTATTGCATACTCCAGGGATTCTTTGGATGTTAATGTTCATTCAATGGATTGGGTCTATAAATGATTACCTTATTGTATTCTGAAAAATCAAAATGAGGAGAAACATGAAATTCATGAGAGCCACTATAAGGACTTAATGGGAAAAAATAACTATGGGGGGAGAGGGAGGAGAAACATGAATCCTGGATCGAGGCAAAGTATTCACCTTCTTAACTTGTATGAATTTATTGGAAAAGAGCATCTGATTCAGGCAAAAAGCAACATAGTAAAGTACAGAACCTCCTCTCAGCAACACTTGATTATCGTTCCGCTGTAGCTCAATACTACTACAAAACACGAACGTCACAGCCAAAATCGCAGAGCAAGACTGGCAAATCATGCTCAGCGGCTATGAATGATGAAAGACATACATATGTAGTACCATAACTCACACCCACATTACAACTTGAGGAAAACGAACTCCTCAATTGCAGAGATGTCCCCGATCCTCTTCAGAGTCTCCTTGCTGGGCTGGTCATCAACTCCAATTGCCATCACGGCTTGCTTTCGCAGTGCAATCCTACCAACGCTCATGAAATTGACATTGACATTCTCTTCTCCCAAAATGGTTCCTACTGTGCCAATCATACCTGGCTGATCAACTTGCCTGCACAATATGATGCTTCCCTCCAAGCTCACATCCACTTCGAAAGATCCCACCTTTGTGAGATGTGGGATCCCATCCTTCACCCGCCCCTCAACCGTGATCTCCCCAGAATCTGAAATGGCGCTGGCAAATCTTGATTCCACATTTGCAATCTGAACCTGGACATACTCAAGAGGACTCTCTGGTGAACCATCTAAGATGACCCGCTCCTCTGTTATTCTTAGTCCTCTCTGCCAAGCAGTAAAATCTGCATTGACCAAGTTCACAAAGACATCGAATATGGGTTCAATTATACCCTTAGTAATCATAGCACGGAGTAGTCTAGTGTCAAGATCATCAGGTGCTCTTGCAGAAGCATATGTCACTTTTATGGTTTTTACACCACTCCCACCCCCAACTAATTGAACGGCCAATCTCCCAAGCTTCTCAGCAAGTACAACAAATGGTTTTAGCTCTGTAAGAACCTGCAGCCAAAAAGGAAATGTATAAAGAACTCAACATTTATGTTACTCAAGCATATCTTGAGCCAAGTTCTGCCTTCTGGATCTTAAACAAAGCACCCTCAGCCATCAAAATCGTCATTACAGTCATCCAGAGTTACTTGTCTATCACACCACATTATTGACCCACTTCCTAAAGGAATCGACCAAGGGGAAGCATCTCTTACAGTCTTCAAAAGCTCACTTCCTCTGCTCATCTTGTACTGAGAGGAAGCTAGATTTGGGCCAAAGCCAAACATCAACGAAATTAAACAATTGTATACATATCGGATGATTCCAATCAACCACCTCAGTAAAAAATGTTTGCCAGAAAAGATCAAACTTCTACTGAGCACTGACAATCATTCTCCTCCACGGTACATATCAAACAATTGGGCCAGCATATTTTACGGTCCTCAAAATCTCACTTCCTCTATTCATCTCATACAAAGAGGAAGCTGGATTTGGGCCAAAGCCAAACATCAATGAAATTAAACAATTGTACACATATCAGAAAATTGCAATTGATCGCCTCAGAACAAATCTTTGGCAAAAAAAGATCAAACTTCTAGAGAGCACCCATACTCATTCTCCTCCAAATCACACATCAAGCAAGTTCCATCACAACAATTATGCATCAGAGCCCAAGCCATGATGAGATATGTCAAATACTGAGAGCACATATATTGAAGATTGAGAGGAAACAGATTGGAGGATAAAAAGTTAGAAATAGACCAAGAGATGCCAAACAGCCAAGTTGTAGAAAAAGTTCTTGATACCTCAGCAGGAACCATCGGCGCATTGACAGCAGTAGCAGCCAACTCTCCTTTTAGAGCTCCAATGACAGCTTCAGCAATTTCAATAGCCACTCCTTCCTGGCATGTCAAGTGACCGTTTTATATGCTTTCTAATAATACAGAGAAAGTTAAAGTTGGGTAAACTGTAACTGTTCACAAACCTGAGCTTCTGTGGTACTGGCTCCAAGGTGTGGGGTCACCGTGACCCTCTCGTGTTGTACCAACTTGCTGTCCTTCGCTGGTGGCTCCTCTGTGAAGACATCAAGTGCCGCCTGCAACAAGGCTAGTATGTGCTTCACCTCCCAAGGCAATAAGAAGGAAACTCAACATTTCAGATATGAGATAGCAATACCTGAGCAACAGTTCCAGCATCCAATGCCCTCACAAGAGCTTCTTCATCAATCACTCCTCCACGAGCAACATTGACAATTCGAACTCCTTTCTTCATCTTTGCAAAAGTCTCATCATTGAGAACCTTTGATGTAGCAGGTGTCAGGGGCATGTGTAATGAAATGAAATCTGCAGTTGCTATGGCTTCATCAAAGCCCACAAGTTCCACCCCCACCGCGCGTGCTCGATCTGCGGGGGCATAAGGGTCATGTGCAATCACATGCATACCAAGACCTTTGGCACGACGTGCGACTTCTGATCCAACCTTTCCAAAACCCATAATGGCAAGCGTTTTCCCAACAAGGGACACACCCACATATTTGTTTCTTTGCCACTTTCCTGCATCAAGCAAAACAACCATATGTCAAAGACCAACATTGGTATAGCCTTAAGAAAATGTTGGCAACTCACTTTGTCCCCTATAAAACTTAAGCATTGACATAACTAAGGAGGCAAAATCCAAAAAACCCGTGCATCTCCTACCAATAGTAGCATGACAAGCTGCTTTAGCTCTTGTTTACTGATTGCACAACTCAATTATTCTTCTAGTTTTGCTTTATGGTATGATGTTGAGCAAACATGCATAGTGGTTGAAATTGCTATTCATATTGATCGTGCAGCGCCAAAGGTCAATTCCTTATCTCTAAAGACTTGAAGGCAACCCCTTGCTTGCAGCGGCCAATTCCATCAGCTCCAGCTGTTCATCCTCCATAAGCTCCATGGATTCCTCGGCAATTCTGCGAGCAGTGGCCTTCTCCACTGCAGCTTTTCGTCTCTCTTCTTCTTTTTCTCGACGAAGCTCTTCTTTTTGTCTCTTTTTCTCCGCCTTCCAAACAAAAAAACCAGAGAAGTTGGTAAAGAAAAGAGAAAATAAGAGATGCTACTTAACCAATCAAATAAAGCAAAAGAAACTAACTAGTGAAAATGCAATATCAAGCTCAAATACTTACCTTAGATTCTTTCTGCAAATACTACTCCTGTCGCTCTGATTCTCGCCTTTGCTCACGAAGCAATCTCTCCTCTCTCTGCTGTTCACGCATCAACCTTTCTTCTTCCTCCCTTCTTTCATGATCAAATCTTTCCATCTCTTTCCTCATTCGTTCCTCAGACTGCAATAGAAAAATACAGGATATCAGTATATACCAAAGTTTTCTCCACAAAGCTCACATATCCTTAACACTCAGCACAACTCTTCAAAAAGGAAAAGGAGGAAAAGTGAGGGACAGGGAAAGAAAATCAGTCAATGTCCAAAGTTTTCTCTCGATCTTCTTCGCATTAACAGGTTTCAGTATCCTTTGTTTTCCGCACCCACTCTCATTCCATCCACTTTCCTTCATTTCGCAAACAAAGACTAAAGAGAGAATCGATCCAAAAGGAAACTCCTTTTGTCCCTTGTCACACTTTCATTGAGAACTCATGACGATCGGCGACCCAATGTGAAGGAAGATGGAAAGTATGATGACAAAAACAATGCCGAATACCTCCAATAAAACTCCAACATTCATGCAGAGAATATCCACTTAGGTTTAGTGCGATGGTTAATCTTTCTTTGTTTAATATCAGTTCTAAATGTGACCTTGTAAGCAAAGAAGGTTGTTATCTTTAAACGAAATCAATGTCATGAGTTCCCACCCATTGTAAAACAAGGAAGTAGGTACATCGACTGAGCTCTAGTCAGTATGACAGTTGTCCTCCACGAATCAATCGAACAAGAATGCACACTAAACCACAGCGCCAATGAATCGCTAAGTCACATAACATGAGGAGGCAATTATATTGTTGATGCAGGGAATGACCTCTTAGTAAGACCAAGAAAAGGCTGCAGCGAATGAACGATAGAAAATGCTGGATCAGCGGAGATTGACTAATCAATGTGTGATATTCACTAATCGACCATATATAATAGAAAACTTCCCAGGGCAAAACTCTGTCAACATCCACGGCCATGTACCGTTCCAAGTGATTCACAAAACACGCACCTCTCTCATTCTTCCTTCTTATAGCCAGCACGGAAGTAGACTCCATGCTATTTATTTGATACATGTACAAGCACGAACGTCAGCTAAAAGGTTACCTTTATACCCAGTAGTTACATTAACTGAAAAATGAACTCTGGGTGACCAGGCCAAGCCGCTCTTGTGACCAAGTTTCCATCGGTGAAGCAGCGATCGATTGGATCAGGTTCTAACCATGTGGCGCCGGCTAGTACCACGTCGAGCTTCATAGCAGGATATGCTGTACATTTCTTCCCCTGCAACAATTCACGATGAATACACCGGTTATACCCTGATGATCTCAAGATACAATAACACAGAATGCCATTCAACTTCAGAAAATTTTCATGTCAAATACAGGAAGACAATACCTGTGTATCAGTGGATGCGTTATCTAGGAAGCAAATTTTCTCAAATTCAGACTTAACAAAACTAGGATGACCAAGAGAAGTGGCAAGCAGCGCCCAGGCTTCCATAGCACTTTCTGCACTAGAGAAAAGAGTTTTCATCTCCTCCGACTTCTTTTCATCCAATGATGATACGTCTGATGAGACTGCAAGATTCTCACTCTTAGAATACACAGAATCATCACTTTTCATTTTATTATCATTCTTTTCCATAGAACGCGCTTCCTTATTTAGCCGAGAAACTGCCGCAGTCAAAACCATCAATGCCCCCAAAACAGAATCAGTTTGCTGCAACAAATCTTGTGTCACTTTTTTTATATCCAGAATTGAAGACTGAATTGCACTTCTTAGAAGTGGCCCGCTCTCTGCGGAATCATCAATATCTTGTCTACTCGGCGTTGCAAGCCCAGATTCAACGTAAGCTTTTTCTGCAACTTTCCGGGATTGTATGCCCATCTTATTTAGTACATCAAAACCATCCCATTTTACATTCTCAGGGACAGGAAGACCAAGTTTCTGTACAACCTTCTGATTGATAACATCTGCAAAGTTCTTCCAGAAATGTTTGTCAAACTGTATGGATTCACCAACTAGCATTTTTTCTCCATTAGCATTCTCAAATCCAGTTGAATCAGGGGAAGACTCAACAACAATGTTCTCTTCATTCAGTCTCTGGTCATTCAGCAATGGAACATCTACAGATGAAGACTTCTCAGGTGCAGCAGTGGCATTGACCGATTCCCCTTCTGCTACATATTTACCACTATTTAAAAGCTTATCCTTCCAAGGATATGTCTCATTAAAGGATTTCAACTGCCCAAAAGCATATTCAACAAACTGCCGAGCCAGCACACTATCAGACCCAACAATTGATTTCAAAGTAGACTCAAACCCATTTTGCCTGAGGAACTCTGAAACAAATGGGAGCTTCCACCACTTCTTTCCCTCATCAATTTCATCAAAACTTTTATATCTAACCTGAAACAGCATCACCAGTGAGCTTGCTCATTTTTCCGGCATAACACGCAGAAGGACGATAACTGGTATCTTAGTAAAGCATGGAAAGAAATCCACAATAACGAAACCAAGGTTAGAATTCTCATAAATGGAATTCAGATACTCATCACCAATTTTGCCTGGTTCAGATAGGATTCTCTAATATTCCTACCAAAGTCCAATAGTGGAAATATTTTTTCTCCACCCAGCATTATTGTCTGATTTCTGAAAGATTGTTATTAAACTTGTTTATTAGTAGTTCTTATTCACACTTCATACATGTGAGACAATATACAAGCACTGCATGTTTGTGTCATATGCATCTCAGTAGATACTCGATTTTGACATACAAGATCAAATGGACAAACAACCCCCATGATTGATTCAATGTCTTTGAAACAGATAAGAGGTTTACTTTGTATTTCAATGTCATCTTTTCCACCAATATAATAAAGCAAGTTTAGCCTATTGGAAAGGGCTGAGCTGGAGTGTGTGCAGACTTAGATGTCCAGGGTTCATAGCGTATTGGTGTAAACTGGTTCTTCAAGCATCTAAGATTTACCCAGCGATTGATTCATAATAACAAAAGAGAAACGATGTTACAACATCTTGGAGAAAGCTCTTATACAGTAATTGCCAGGTACTCAAATAAGCAAACGTTAATAAAAAGCTCTTGCTAATGCTCAATGATTCACAGATAGATGCTGGAAGCTATAGGCCTAAACGAAAACTCTACCTTCTAATTGGAACTTCTCTTGAACAATTACAAATCATATATAGATGTTTATTTCAAGAAGTCAAGAGTCTTCAAACAGAAATCCTAACCGTCCTTTTAAGAGAGCTTCCAACTATGTGATTGATATAA
The DNA here is from genome assembly GCA_019915185.1 of Eucalyptus camaldulensis. Classification (NCBI taxonomy): domain Eukaryota; kingdom Viridiplantae; phylum Streptophyta; class Magnoliopsida; order Myrtales; family Myrtaceae; genus Eucalyptus; species Eucalyptus camaldulensis. The sequence goes on from JAHSVA010000008.1 coordinate 28,701,978, forward strand.
AAATGTTTCCACACTTACCTCTAACTGTATCTTCCCTCCACCACCCATTCCTTCTAATTCCCCAACCATTTCATGTGAATCTCCTGGAAACAGACATGCTCATCAAGAAAAAGTACAATTTCCATATGATAGTCATTTCATCCATTGCCAAGGTCATAGAGTATCAAATAATGTTTCGCAGGAGAAAAACTGATCTGGTATATTGCTCATTTATTTGACTTCTGAACCACCAAACTAAACCACCAGCAGCATTGCACAATAAAGTTCAAAATACAAATCGACAACAAATTCAATGATTCTCACCATCACACAGAAACTCCAAACAGATTCCTGCATTGCCCATTCGCTTGTGTGGAGTTACCAAGTTTGCATCCCAAGCTGCCACCTAGCATCCACACCACAGTGACCAACAAAAAGATCAACAATTATTCAGCTTCAGTTCATGCATTTAAGGATAGCTGTATCCATTTGCTGAGCGCCAAAATCAGCAAGGACTTGTACCCAAAAAAAACAAAATGGTGGAGTTGCTTGCTTCGTGTTATGTTAATGCAAGATATATGGCACAATCAACTTGGGATTGTATCAAATAAGGCAACAAATGAGCAAATCTCCTTAGCATGTAAAAGAGGAGTCCAAAAATTGATGCAGCAGTTGGCCCCCTCAAAATGGCGTTCATTCATTTATTACAAAAGTAGCATCACATATTTTTAGGATAAGTCCTTCCTAAACATGCCAGCAATTCGGTCTCCAGTTAGTCCACAGATGCAAAGTGGAAAGGAAGTAATGGATACCACTCTGGTAGAGGCTTAACCTGGAGGTTTTTAGTCGAAGGGAGCTTAATGTTAAAAGTGAATTCCTCATTCCATGTTGGCTCTTTCTTCCTGTCAGCAAATTTGATTGACAAATAAAGTTGCAATAAGTCTGTAAATCCAGAGTAAACTTAATTTTTCCTCCATATGCATCATATGCTCTCATCTCCTGTATTCTGTATACAGCAGATAAACTAAATTGCAATTAGCCAATGTAAAAAGAGCTAAAGATTATTGCTTCAGAAGCTTCAGCAAAATTGTTTTGCAGAAACTGATGGGGAATGCTAATAATATGTCTTATCATTTAGGTCATCATGCGAGAAGCACAAAAAATAATTAGTAGCTGATAAATATTGTATTTCTCATTTTAAAAAGTGAAAGCACCCTTTAACATTTTAAGGGAAGGAATTCCATAGCCTGCACCAACTTAATATAACCGCTCCTTGAGTACGGCTTTGTCAACTTGGGAAATTACATGGGCCGTGTGGGGTATTTTAGAGAGGAACTGCTAGCTACGTTTAGTAAAGAAGTGTGGAAATAAGTACTTGTGGTCTATGCAGCTGCTAGAACTGCATAAACTCCCGGAATTTCCGTGGCAATGAAAGTGCCGTTTACAAAATTTTTAGTTTTTCCCTTGCACACACAAGTTTCCATGTATGCCAAAATACTCTATAAGGTGGTAGGATAAAGTAAAGGAAGTACCTTGACAATAAGTAGACACCCCATTGGACTAGTTACAGCTCGGATGCCCTGAAATATATACAATAGAGCAAAATGAATCTCATAGACAAGGAGACAAAACATAAAGCAAGAGATCCATGACATTTTCCTTGTTTAGTCATATAATCATGAGAAAACATACAGCTAGAACAGCATCAACTGGTGGAGAAGCAAAAACATCACCACATATTGCAGCTGCTAGCATCCCTTCACCCACGAATCCAGAATGAGCCGGCTCATGGCCGCTACCGCCACCTGACAAAGAAATAGCATAGATCATTGAACTGGAGATTCTTATGCATAAATCATGGCCCGCTGTTGAAGTCCATCACTTTCCTTCTAAATGATTGAACTGTAAATGAATTAATTGGGTAGATGAAGTAGAAGCTGTGGGGAATGAGGAGTTGCGAACAGATCAACGGTTTCTAAATGAGAGGTAAAAAAAGTGTTTCTGAATATAGAAACATTGGCAGGAACTGAAAGATAACAACCATATCACGCTGATGCCATGGACATCACCGACAAAATAAGAATTCAAGAAGTCCAATGCGCACAATTAGATTCTAAAACATTAACATAGAAATGCAGGGAAGACAACATTAACCTGATATAACGACGACCTTGTCATATGTAGCAGGCGAAATATCAGCCCGCAACACGACCTTCACCTGCATTTCCACCAATAGGATTGGAATGGTCGTGTGAGTTACCGAATAAACTGTAAGACTAATGAAAGAAGCATAAAAAAAAAAAATTTACGAAAGGGCGTCGGGGGCGGAGGCGGCGTCGTCGGCGTCGGAGTCGGGGGCGACGGAGGCAACGGCTTGAGGGGTGTCGGAGTCGGGGACGACGGAGGCAACCGGCTTGAGGGGCGTCTGAGTCTGGGACGACGGAGGCAACCGGCGGACCCGCAACACGACCTTGAGGGGCGGAGGCGGAGGCGGAGGCGGCGTCGTCGGAGTCGCGAGAGGGCGTCGGGGGCGGAGGCGGAAGCGGAGGCGGCGGCGTCGTCGGCGGGGAGTCGAAGTCGAGAATGGAGAGAGAGAGCTCGTTGGCGAGAATGGAGAGAGAGAGCAGAGGAGGGGGAAGAGAAGCAGCTGTGCGACCTTTTTGTTCTCCCCTGCACGCAACGGAACGGAACGGAGAAGGGGGAGAGAGAGAGAGGAGAGAGAGAGGACGATTCGACAGGGGGGGCAGGCGTCGCAGAGCAGGGAGCGTCAGAGTGGTGGGCCCACACGCGGCCCGCGCGAATTTTGAACGCCTGACGCCCTCGCTTATGTGGCGCCACGTGTCGACCGCTGAATGGTTTAACCCACCGCCTACGTGTTGGGTTAAACCCACCCAATATTTTCTCTTTATTGATGTCGTTGAAGCAGATTTGGCTACAGTAGAGGACGATGATTTTGGTTTTGTTTTTTTCTTTTCTTATTTTTTTTTGTTGGGGGGGGGGGGGGGGGGAGATAGAGTGGGACCAGTTGACGACGTGGATGGTCAGCGAGTTGGTGTTGCTGCCCTTGATGCCAGTTTTGGCGGGTGAACACTGAAGTGCCTGCAGGCTTAGTAGCAGCAACGGAGAACTTGATGGGCAAGGTTGATTGACTTGAATACAAGGTTGGGTGAGAGGTTGGTGTTGAAGGTCTTGAGGCCTGTTTGGTTTGGCTACGGGCAAATGGGTTTGAGAAATTGTAAATACCTTTGAGATAGAATGATTTTTTGAAATGTTACACCATTTGGTAAATTCTATTGTCAAATAGCTTTAATATAAATACAATTTGGTAAAATCCACATTTATAAAGGGTTTTTTCCTTCTTTTTTTCTTTTTAAAGTTTGAAAACTAAATCCGACATAGATTGGCCGCTAGCCGACCATCGAACAACTGCTAAATGGCCAAGTCAGGCAATTCGGAGGCCAAATCTGACCGTCGGGCTACCTGAGGTTGCTTGAACCTCTGACACCACCTAGGTCTATGTGACCTTAGGCGCTATCACTTGAGGTTGTGCAAACTCAGGTTGGCGGTGTCGCTTGAGTCACGAGTCGCCCCATCCCAAGTGATGGTCGCCAAGGACGCGAGACCCCCAGGCGGTGGTAATGGTTGTCGGAGAAGCCCGACTCTTAGGCAACAGATCGGGAAGACGAACGGTCGTGATAAGTAGTGAAGATGATGAATAGTGATGGATGAGCAGTGGCTTGCATTTCCAAAATGCCAAAAATTCAAAGCAAGTCTGAATCTACATTGGGCTTTCAACATAAAAAATGCTAACATTTGGTTAATGAACTTCCAAAAATGCTTGTCAAACACCTAATATTTCCCCTAAGGCACTTTGGGGGCCCAAAACCCTCTGAGAAAGCTAAACCAAATGAGGCTCTAAAGGTAGATATGTCAAAATGGTTCATGGAGCCATTTTTGGACTCATGTCTTATTTATATAAGCTGTATGTGGATTAGAGAATTTTTAAAAATCCAACTAAAACTTGATCCAAAAAGTGAGTATGATTTAAATAGGTCAAAAATGGGTCAAAACGTGTGACCCATTTTCGACCCATTTAAAATATCAAGTGGCTCACTTGAACAAAAGTGAGGTGCAAAGAGGTTGTCCATTTTCTTCTGGTGACCTAAAGCTCGTGAACGTTAGGGTGGTCAAGTTGACAACGGCCATAGGCGACCTCTGCCTAGCTAGGATAGTTGATACTTGATTTTTAATCAACGTGTTATGAAGTTAAAAAAATTGAAATTTGTGTTTCTGATAGCGACAGAGTTTGTATCTCGACAAAAAAGTGTCGTTTTTCATTTCATTCTCTTATATTGTTCCTTTTAAGCGATTTTCAAGCCATTTTTTAGAGAAAAAATCGAAAAGTCAAATGGTTGATTTTAGGGTTGACTTTTGGTCAACCTTTAACCAAAACTTAATCCTAGGTCAAAAATTGGTTTTACATCCAAAAATATGTCATTTAATTTTAATTTCACTTTTATCAAACCAATTCCTAAAAAATTCAAGGATTTGACTAAGAAATCGACATTTTAGGAAAAGTTAACTAATATGTTGATTTTGGTCAAATATTGAACCAAAAAAATTGAAAAAATCGAAAATCCCCAAAAATACTTCTTTTAGTATCACTTTGACTTGTATGTCGAAAATTTCACCAAAATCGATTAAGAATTTGTTTTTCAAATTTTGCGGTTTTAGGTTCTAAATTGATCAAAATCAAATTACTTTCATTATAGCGATAATTAAATTTAGTTCTTTCTTCGACACTTGGTTTAGAAACTATTTTCAATTTTCTCATGAATTCAATTTCCTTAATTGTCTTGTCAAAATATAAATTGCCGTTTTAATCCCTAATTAGGGGACCAAAATGAATCATTCATAACTTGCGAACAGACGATTGTTCTTTATTTATTTTCTTAAGATAAATCCAAATCCGAAATCGATTTTGGAAAATTCATGTAAAAACTTCTCAATTTGAAGAATTTTATTCTTTCAAGTATAAAAAAGTCAAGCAATAAACTTCAATGGACAAATTTTGAATTGACCTATTTAAGGTTATGATTTAATTTCATAAATCTAGGTTCAATTTTGATATTAAACATAAATTCATTTTTGACATAAGTTTGAGCATTTCAATTCAAGGCTAATTTGAACGTGATCAGTGATCTTACGCATGGGTGGTTATTTAAATAAGGTAATTGTGGTACTATTTGAATTCAATTTCAATCGATTTGCAATTCTATCTATTGAATTGTAAATTTGATCATTTAAGCCCTTTAGGCTCAATTCAAAGCACCCATAGTTTTGACCTATTGTTATTCATTATAATCATTCAATTAAGTTAATAATAGACCCGTAGATTGCATTCATAAAGTTTGATTGACTTAATTGAATCATAATCAGGTAATTTCTTCTCAAATAAGATAAATTTTCTTTTCAATTTGATCCTTTAGGAACCAAATTGCATAAACTTTGAATCCACAAGGGTCCCAAGTGAGCGAAATAGCCAGAATCGGACCAAAGGTCAAAAAATGGCCAAACAAGAGTGAAATAGTCTGACCGATTTGACCGGCTACTGGCGGTGCTGGTCAGTTCAACGGCTTGCTGATCAGTTCTGGACCTCCAACAATTGGTTTCGAAATCCTCCTCATGTCAATTTTACTTCTGCATCTTTAATTTCTTGAAATTTTGTAGATTGGTCCTTGAATTTTATAAAATTGCAATTGAACCCCTAATTGGACATTTTGACACAATTCTTGATTTTGGCTTAGGTTTTCGCAAATCAAACCTATTAAGGCCGCATTTGTTTTCGTTTCTTTTTTGTGTTTTTAAACAACTTTTCTGTTTTTTTGTTCCTGGGAACAAAAAGGAACAGAAACGCGTTTGTGTGCGTTTTTGTTTCAAAACTATTTTTTGTTCCCAGAAACACATTTGTAACAGAAACAAGAAACAAAAAAAAGTTGTTTCTTGTTTTTGAAACAAAATCAAGAAACACTTTTCTTTTTTCTTCTCTTTTTCTTCTTCTTTTTTCTTTCTTTTTTCTTTGGCCGGTCGCTGGCCTTGGCCATGGCCGGCGACCGGCCGGCGAGGGCCGGCGGCCTCGCCCAGCCACGGCGAGGCTCGCCGTCCCTCGGCGAGGTCGAGCTCGCCCGACGTCGCGCCGGGCTGGGCGAGCTCGATCTCGCTCAGATCCAGCGAGGCCGAGCTCGCCCAACGGCCGGCAAGGCTCGGCCTTGCCGGGCCACCGCCAGGTCGGCGTCGCCTGGTGGTGGCCCGGCGACGCCGAGCCTCGCCGGCCGTTGGGCGAGCTCGACCTCGCCTAGCTATGGCGAGGCTGGGCCTTGCCGTGGCTGGGCGAGGCCGCCGGCCCTCGTTGGCCGATCGCCGGCCATGGCCGAGGCCGGCGACCGGCCAAAAGAAAAAAAGAAAGAAAAAATGAAAAAGGAAAAAGAAATAAGAAATAAGAAAATAAGAAAGAAAATAGAAAAAATATTAAAAACTAAAAGAAATAAAAAAATTATACAAATTTACCAAATGTGTTTCTGTTTATTTTTTATTCTCGAAACAAGTTTACCAAACGCGTGTTTTTGTTAAAAAATTGTTCCCCGGAACAGAAACACTTTTTTTTTTTTTAATTTCTGTTCCCTAGAACAATTTTTAAACAGAAATGTTACCAAACGCGCCATAAATGATTTTTTTTTGTCGGAAATGATAGATGCTTTCATTCATAATTACGAGAAATACAAGAAGACAACAAATAAGATTCTGAATAAAAAATTTCCGAAAGAGCTAGAGGAGGATTGGATCTCCAGTTTTGTTTTGTTTGCCTTCGCTAACCAGTCACAGCTAAATTGGCTTCCTGTGGGTTGTAGACTACCTGCATCGCATTTGATTGGGATAAAATTACTTTGCATTGGTCAAGAATGGTGTTCACGTTCCAGGGGTATTCAGCCCAGCCCATTAAGCTTTGTATTACAGTTAAACAATCAGACTCGCATTATGCTTTCCCTATTTGTACTTGTTCAGTTCTAGCTTCTTCCACATGCGACTCCTTTCTAAGCTGCAGAAACTCCAGCCCGTGCAAAATCGCTAGGGTTTCGATTTGCACGGGGGAGGAGGCTCGAATGTCACGCACAAAGCCGTTGATCACTTGTCCGGCGTGATTCCTCAGTATTCCAGCTACAGATCCAACCAGTTCTCTTGGTACCCATGAGCTGTCGACGTTTAATTTCATTGAGCCTCTCTCCGGCGATCTCCATCTTCTCGGTGAGTGCAGATCTGTGGGTTTCTGAGCTTCGTTTTTGTTTTGCCATCTTCTGAAATTTTGGAGGTGTGCTTGTGCGAGATCAACTATGCTGTTCGAGTCCAGCGATTTTGCTCTGAAGATGGTGTTGTTGCGGTCTTTCCATATGAGCTAGAGGACCATCGCCACCAATTCCTTCTCGGGTGAGTGTCTGTTGCCATCGAAGCTTTCCTTCAGCCATTTATCAAACCGGGATATGAGAGTGGGTTTACACATGAGATTAATCTGTGGGTTTGTCCATATATTCTTTGTCCACTTGCAGAGGAGGAACAAGTGCTCGGTAGTTTCCAGGTGTGTGTTGTAGAGCGAGCAAATTGGATCAAGTAACACCTTTCGTTTGTATAGGTTCTCTCGTGTGGGTATTGTGTTTTGACATATACTCAATGCAAAGATGCGCATCTTCGGGGGGATAGATAAATTCCAGAGTTGTGTCCATAATGTTCAAGGGGGCTGGAATGAACTTGATGCTCTGTTTTGTTTTGTTTCTATAGTTTGCGCACACACTTTGTGGTAGCCACTCTTAACTGTGTATAATCCGGACCTGTTCCCTTTCCATACTAGATTATCTTCCTCCTGATTTGGGCTTAGAGGGATAGAGAGAATTTCGTTTGCCACTTGATCTTCAAATAGGTTTTGAACTTGTGTTTCTTTCCATGCTCTGCTTTCTTCGCTTATAAGTTCCCACCATTATAGGGTCATCTTTATTTGCCAGACCACCTATGACTCCAGACGCTAGCCATTTATCCTATCGAATTCTGATTTGCTTGCCATCACCTACCCTCCATTCAACCTCATTTTCAATAGCTTCTCGCCCCACCAGAATGCTTTGCCAACCCCATGATGGACGCTGCCCTTTTCCTGCCTTCCATATATCTCCATTTGGAAAGTAGACTCCTTTCAGAATTCTGCTCCATAAAGCTGAGGGAGATTGAGATAACCTCCAAGCTTGTTTTTCCAGCATTGCCTTGTTAAAATTTGTCAAATCTCTAAATCCGAGCCCTCCTCATCTTTTCTCAATCTCAATACTTCCCATTTCTTTCAGTGCGAGCCGTTGCTTGTATCGTTTTGTTTCCACCAGAAAGATGCTATTCTTCTTTCAATTGCTTTACATATTGAGATGAGTATTTTAAAGATCCACATTGCATATTGAGGAAGAGATTGCACTACACTTTTTATCAGCGTTTCTTTACCTGCTTTGGACAATATTTTCTCTTTCCAGCCCTCCAACTTCTTGTTTACTTGAGCTAGGATTCAGGCGAACATCTCTTTTTTTGATTTACCCCACTTCGTCGGGACTTCGAGATACTTCTCTGTTTTGTCTATGATCGGCACTCGAAGTTCTTGCGCTAGATTTCTTTTTAGAGTTGGTGGACAGCCCCTACTAAAACATACTCCTGATTTGTTGAGGTTGATTGCTTGGCCCGTGGCGAAACAATACTAGTTTAAGACTGCTGCTAGGTTTTGGCATTTTGAAATAGTCCCATTGAGGAAAAAAATAGCATCGTCGACAAAGAGTAAATGTGATAGAGTAGGGCAGTGTGTATTCAAGGTTATCCCTTTGAGGCTCCCATCCGCCTGAGCCTTATGCATTAACCACGATAACACATTCGACACTAGAATAAATAGATAAGGTGAGAGAGGATCACCTTGCCTTAATCCCCTTGATGGTTTGAAAAATTGCATAGGCTCCCCATTTACCTTCACACTAAGAGTGATTGTTGTGACACATTGCATTATTAGCCCAACAAATCTTGTGTTAAATCCCATTTTTAGCAAGCATGCCCTCAGAAAATCCCACTCTACTTTGTCATACGCTTTTTGTATATCAAGTTTTAGAATGGCTTGAAACTTCTTTTTTCTCTTCTTGATTTTGAGCCGGTGGATAACTTCATGAACTATTATTATATTGTCTTGGATTTGCCGGTCTTGTACAAAATCACTCTGTTCGGAAGTGATAATTTCTGGGAGCCATCTCTTCAGTCTATTTGCCATCATTTTTGCTATGATTTTGTAGCTGAAATTACATATGCTTATAGGTCTGAATTGTGTTATGCTTTCTGGATTTTTGACTTTTGGTATTAGGGAGATATGCGTTTGATTGAGTGTGGGATCGAGAAAACCTGTCTCAAAGAAGGTTTGTACTAGCCGGATAGCTTCATGCTTTACCTCCTCCCAGAAGTGCTGATAAAATTGCCCGTTTAGACCATTGGGACCTGGAGCTTTAAGTGAACCCAATTGGAATACCGCTTCTTCTACTTATTCCATTCTCACATTTTCCAGTAGGTGTGCATTAATTGTCTCATTAATTGGGCTAGGACACTGATCTAGGATTGGCTGGATGTTCCTCAAACCCACAGCCTTGGATATGTTGCTTAAGTACGCTCGAATCCCTGCACCAAGTTTCTTCATTTATCTTCAGCATTATGATTCCGTTTCGCTACCTTCTTTGCACTGTTGTGGCGTGAAAATACTTTGAGTTTTTGTCTCCCCATTTGAGCCAATTTATATGCACCCTAAGCCCCCAGTATTTTTCCTCGTCTCCATAGCTTTTCTATTTGATCCATAACCTGCCGAGATTCCTCCTTGTTGCATCTTTCTGGAGGTCTATTAGTTAACTCTGTTAATGTTCGCTTCAACTCTCTTATACAACAGACAGCATTAGGAAACTTATCTTTGCTCCATTTTGCAAGTTCCTTGGATACTTCTTGAATTTTGTTTGAAAAACTGCTTTCAGTTAAGGGGTTTTCAGTCCATGTTCGCTTGATAACCTCCATACATTTTGTTTCTTCCAGCCAAAAAGCTTCAAACCTGAAGTGTTTTTTCCTTTTCTTGCTTTCAGGGTGCAGCATGAGAAAAAGAGGGCTGTGATCAGAGCCAACAGCTGATAGAGCTCGAACTTCGGTGTTTGGAAAAGTCACCCGCCATTCCATGGTACATATTACTCGATCTAATGTTTTTTTAACCAAGTCCGCTCCTACTTTGTTGTTGGCCTAAGCGTAGACACAACCTTTACTATCAATATCCATTAGGGAACAATCGTTCAAGAGCTCACGAAACACTGCTATTCTATAGTGGTCAGTCTCCCTTTTTCCTACCTTCTCCCAAGTGTATAATATTTCATTAAAATCCCCCATACATATCCATGGAAGTAGGTTTTGTGACCATATCTCCCTTAATTTCTGCCATAAGAGTAGTCTCTCCCCATAATTGGTAGGAACATAAAGGAAAGTTATTCGCATGTGACAGCCACTTGTCGGATCCTAACATTCTAGGTCAATGAAAGCTTTGGTGCTAGTAAGTACTCTTAAATCCACATCTTCACTCCACATAAGTGCTAGTCCTCCTGCAATTCTTTTCGGATTCTCTAGAATTTTATTTGGGGATTTTAGGCGTTTGATAACGCCCTCAACCATCGACTCCTTGTTCTTAGTCTCCATTAAGAAGACCATGGTAGGTCTTTCAAGAGCAACTAGAGCTCTCAACTCATGGAATGTTAGGGGATTGCCTAGCCCCTAACAGTTCTAGCTAATGATTTTCATGATGTCTTCGGTGGCTTATTAGGGCTAGCCACCAAAGCCCAATCATTTCCCTCCTTCACTATCTGAACAGGGGTATCTAGAAGCTCTGTTTCATCCATAAGCAAAATAGTGTTCTTTGCTTCTTTTTTCTATTTTTTTTTTTTTTTTGCTTTCTGAGTCTTCAAGCCTTTCCTGCTATTTCTTTCCTCCTCCTGAATGTTCACTTTGGGGAGGTCAATGCACATAATCTGTTTCCCTTTATCTTTCTTGCTGAGGTCTATTGCCAAGCCTTCAATTGTATAGTTGGTCGGATAACATTTTGCCATTTTCTTTCTGCGTACATTAGAGGCCCGTGTCTCCAATTCTTTTCTAACCTCTCCTCCCATACCATTTTCTGTTGCAGGCGTTTCAGGAATTACTTCTTCCACATCTGAATTTGTTTCAAGCTGACTGTAGAATGCTTTCCAATGAGGGCTACGATCACGTACTTCCACCTTTAACCAAGGTCCATACTTTCCTACCTTATTTTCTGCCCATTTAGTCTGCTCATAGGGAATTTCCTCACAATCAGTGGCATAATGCTCAATTCTCCCGCATGAGTAGCAGTAATGTGGAAGTCGTTCATACTTAAATTCCACCCATAGCTTCTTTTTCCCTATGTCCAATATAGCTCCCGTTTTTAAGGGTGAATTCAAATCCATATCTACTCTCACCTTTCCTACTTTTGTAGGCCATTTCCTCTAAGCCTCCATTTGTATCTCTAAAACTCGGCCCACTCTTTCAGCCAAAGCAGCAACCACTTCCTCTCTAAACCATCATGGGGGTATTCCTCCCATTTGAACCCAGAAGGCGTAGCGAGTAAAGTCGTAACAGTGTTCTGGGATCTCTAGGTCACATTGTTTCAGCACTAGAAGATTACTTGCAAAAGACCATGGGCCTATTTTTTTTTTTTAACTCTCTCTTTATCTTCTTCGAATTGAAACACAAAAGAAAATAGCCCTGGCTCTTTTTGTAAGCAATCAATAGACTTAGTTTTCCATGCCTTCTTCATTATGTTAGAAAAGGCTTGGAAATTGACATGTGGTTTACAGAACAATTTGCCAAATAGAGTAAGATTACATTCTTGCCTTTTATTAGGAGGGATTTCAGTTGAAACTTCAACAACATCACTTTCTGACCAGATATGCCCTAAGCTTTTGCATAATGCTGTTAATCTTAAGTCATTCTTGTTCTCACCTTCCATTTCTCCGATTTGTAGGATGTCGCGATGCTCTTTGCCTGCTCCGAACTGAATTTGGGTCACTTTTCTTTACTTGTTGAGAACTGAAGACTAGGTCGTTGCTCTTTGCTTCCTCAGAACAGGAATAATAGTGGTCGGTTTTGCTGAATCTGTTTGTGTTTTTGGGATAAAGAGATGGCGATTTGGGGTTAGATTGAAGGGGGCTCTGTGAATGTGGACTGGGTAGACTGAAGATTACTATGCGATCGACCTGGGAAGGGGCTTGAAGTCTACAGAGCAGTGGACAAGGGAGAAGGTCGTTCGGTGATTGTTTGTGTGTGGGTTCGTGGTATTATGATGGGAGAGGGAAGGATTAGGGATTAGGTTTCTTGGGCCAACTTACCATATTTGGAGTGCCCACATATCCATCGGGGAGGAGCAACAAGGCCAGAATCACGGGGGTCTTAAGGTTCTAAGAGTGCTGTCAGCCATTAGAGGGAAAAAGGGGAGAGCTCTACCCTAGGTAGAGAGAGAAGCTCTTCCGAGAGAAGAGAGATGTTAACTTTCCAGATGTTACTGACAAAAAAAAAAAAAAAATTTCCAGATGTTGATTTGCAATATGAATCTCTATTAAACAACTATGCTGCCAACCTATTAAATGATTGAAGCCTCCCATTTTGGTTCAATCAATGCACGTTGCTGGGGACAATGGAATAAGCACACACCATATGCGAAAATAACAAACAGAAAAATGGAACATGATACATTCAATATGAGTAGGCCGAGCGGAGCTCAACTTGAGATAACACTTGCAATGAACAGTTCAAAAAGCTACAGTCGAGTCAACGTTGAAGGTGCCAACACCAACACCAACACCAACACCAACGCAGATGTAGAGGGCCGATACCTGTGAGGAGGAAAGAGGCTTGGAGATAGTCATCTTTCACACCGTTGAGAACTCCGACTTGTGATGGGTTTCGAACTCCTCCAACTCATGAGGGGACCAATCACGATATGCATGGGCTTGATTTGGGGCTTAAGTTTTAGAGAGGAGACCAGACGAATTTTTTTTTTTTTTGAGGGAGATGAGTTCAATTTCCGGAAGAGGCCTCATACGGCGCTGTTTTCGAATAAGTAGATGGCCCAAAATAATGTTGTTTTGCACAAGTGGACCTTTTCACTTTAGTTATTTGTCACATAGGATAGAAAAATGATTAAAATAAATCACGTCGATATTTTTCGATAGTCAAATTGGATGAAATTAATAGAATAACTTCATTGCACCAACTTTTAGGACTCAATTACTAGTTGTAATATATCATTTTACTTCCATAACAAATTTTAGAGGTTTAGTACATTTATTCCTATTATTTATAAAATGTTATTAGCATCGGTGGTCCCTTACTCGATGCTAAGGGTGTCAGAATCAGACTAAAATTAGAATCAATTTGAATTTTCATGTATTTTCAGTTCGGTTTGAGTTTTGGTTTGAACAATACAAAATAAGTATTTTTGTTCAAATAATTTTACAAATTGAAAATCGCCCATTTTCTTAATATTATAATTTACACAACTTTTCTTAATTTCCATCAACGTTTTTTATTTATTTCATATTTTACTAAAGAAAATGAAAGAACCAAACTAATTCGATCCGAACCAAATCGTATTGAATGAGGTGCGGTTCCGTTGAAAGTAAATGCACACATCCAAAATATATCTAGATTTTTCGATAATTTTTCAAATGCCTTAATTCCCCAATCCCGTGCTGCCCCTCGGATTGAGCAAAATGAAATGACTCCCTCCTCCTTATCCGTCCCGCGGTTCACCGTCAAGCCCCGAGTTTGATCGGCCACAACTCGCGGCCTCCCACCACCACCAGGCGCCGACCCCCGATCTCTCTCTCTCTCTCTCTCTGAAACTCGCTCTTCCGACGGCCGCGGACGATCAACTTCGGCTCTCTCGGCCGCTCTCCTTCGCGAAAAAAGCAGGCGTCGTCGATCCCCTCGAGACGATACAGCGGGACGCGGAGCGGTGGGAAGCATGGGGACCTCGTCGGAGCCTCCTATTTGGGGAGACATCGACGTCTGCGAGAGGTAAAAAAGGGTTCCATCGATTTCCTTGCACCGTCCTCTTTGATTTTGTTTTCGCTCATATTTCTCTCTCTCTCTCTCTCTCTTTTCTTGAAATTTCGCAGCTACCTGGTGTGCTCTATGTACGAGGAGGCGGCTTCGTTGGCTTCCTCTGTTCTGGAGCGTCTCCGTCGGGACAAGGGTGATCTCGCTGGAGGAGAAGCGGGAGACGGCCTTTCGCAGCTGCACGACATGATGGGATCGGCTGGGATGGTGTTAGTGCAGTCTTTGAAAGAAATGGGCAGGTCTAAACTGTACCCAATTGCTTAAGATGACTTATTAATGCAACGTATGCTGTAACTGGTAGGATTTTCTTGCAGGACAGCAGAAATTCTGCATAAGCTAAGGGAATTGTTCGGTTCTGTTGCTGCCATCCCCATTGAAGTTCTCCAAATTGGGTAAGGTAGTGTCTTTTGGCGTTATCGCGTTTCCAATTCTACGTGTTGATTAATGGCTTTTCTTGGAATGGGTTTCCGTGGTTATGCTGATGCTTTCCTGATCCTTCTGAAGAGCAAAATTGCAAAAGAAACAACAGAAGAGTACATACTGTAAACGTGGTTAAATATTTTGAGTGTTTGCATTTGCTGGGTTGACATCGGCTGACTGAAGTCCTTATTGAAGGTAGTGTTGCTGCATTTCTTAACCTTTGTATTCTCTACCATTGTGGTTGAAGGAACACATACATGATATGAGGCTGATTTATGCTCATCTTATTTGGGTTGCGGGGGTAAACAAGAAGGTATTAGGAAGTCTGATTCTCTAAGGCAACCAATTATATGCTACGTTTTGCCTTTCAAAAATTTGTTGTTCCTTTTTTTCTTTTTTTTGGGAAAAGAAAATATCTCAAGTTTTGTGTTCTTCATTGTTCTTTTTTTCTTTCTATTTGTATGTTAATTTGTTTGTCTTTGTTGATGACCCCAGACAACTTCAATGTTTTACATGACTATGTTAGATCCATATTTGGCCTGCTCCATCTACCATCCGAAGAGGATTTAGGTAGATTGTATATGACGTTGATAGGTTTATTGCATTTGTGGCTTAAGGCTTAAACCAAGATATACATGTGATTCGGGCCCTAAGTTTGTTTAGTTATTACATCTTCCAAAAACGTCTCGTGACCTTGAAGGGCTTATCTGCGGGGCTGAAAAAGGGATTCCACATAATCTACACTGAACTTTCCTTTACACTCACTTTGCACCCTTTAGTTTCAAAATTATCCACGTTGCACTGTGAAGTTTTAAGAAAACATGTAGTCTATGCCTTGGTTTCTGACGTTATGAGGATGTTAGCAAAATTTATAGGAATTAGAAGGTGTAAAGTGTAGGGTTTGAGCTAGAGGATACAAAATGCTGAAAAGGATAGACCTCAGGACTTTTTTCTTTTTGTAAGTTGCTCATCATTTGTACAAAATTGACTATAAGTTGAAAGCCCTGATGGAAGAGCTATTGAAAACATTATAGTATATTGGCATTGCTTGCATTGGGTACCTCGGAATTTGTATATACCCCTAACCGTCGATGACATAACATGGCTTAATACTTTGACGCTTTGGTGCCATCTATATTGATAAATGGTTGGGATTATTGCTCGCTTAGATTGACCAAAACCTATTTCATACATACCTAGATTTCCGAAACAAAGAATTATATCACAACATTAGTTATGGTGTGTTTGATTTTGTTTTGCGAAAGCATGAAATTTTTTTATCCTGTTTTGCCAAAATCTAGAATATTGTTCAGATTTTCAAATTTATGAAAAAGCTCTATGTGAATTATGTGTCAACATTAGTATGTTGTTAAAGTTTCAGGTATTTCAGGTTTAAAAAAGTCAAAAGTGTATGAGCCATGATTTTAAAAAAATTAAAAGTAAAAGGCAAGAGTCATTCAAATTCTTAGTCATTGTGAACTTCGAGAATGCCATACTCAATGTTGTTGGATTGTTGTGGGTCTGATGACTCCTAATACCTACGTCATGTTTATATTTCTGTAAAGGACGAGGAACAGTTTTCATTAATTTTAACAAATATGGGGGCGTCATTGTAGATTATCCAAATCATATTGGGGGGTTGTTAGAGTTATTTAAACCCCATCCCACAGACAGACAGACAGACAGACAGACAGACAGACAGACAGAGCTGGGACAAGTGCAGTACTGGAATGTTAATTGAAGTTGTACATGTCATCTATTGATTTGGTGTATGCTACAAACAATGCTTTTTCAGTGCAGTACTGGAATATGTTAATTGAAGTTGTACATTTCATCTATTTGTACATGTCATTTGGTGCATGCTACAAACAATGCTTTTTCAGATGTGGTAACTGCCCTGCCACTTCTGCCATGCTCGTAATGCAACTTGACGATATAGTCTTTTTGGTGGTCATATATCGCATCACCAGATGATGTGTTCTATGACACCCACAAAATGTCATCTCATGCATCGTGCCTTAACTCTATTCCAGAATAAGACCTATGTTATGCTTGGTCTGTACATTCCACTTTTAACCAATTGTTGGTGTGATATCAGTATGTAGGCAGCTATTGGAAGATGTGAGATTGGCAATGGTTAAGAACATTAGCTTTCGGCGTTCTCTTCATCCTTTAGTCTCTAAGAAGTGCGTCTTTGATTTTCATGTTGAATGCAAGTTACATGACCTCTTTTACATACAGCATGAACTTCGCTTATGGTGCAGTTTCCTATCAGGGTCTGTTTGCAGATTTCAGAAGGTTTTCCAGGGGTTCAAGAACTTCTAGAGGAGTTCCTTAGCAACTGGAGCTGTGTGGATGAGAAATATTACAGTCCTGTCAATGCAGAGGCAAATGTTAATTGCACGGAAATCTGTGATGGGCATTTTGTTTTGGGAGTTGATAAGTATTTGGAAATTGTTGAGATTTACGCTTTGACTCTACTGGCTAGAATTTTGGGTGAATTTGAACTGGCCATAAATTGGGTCGAGAAAGCTGCATTGCCTGAGGATAAAAGGCAGGTAAGAGAGATTGTGCAACCATATTTTTTGAGGACCACTTCTTTATGGAATTTATGTGATCATTGATAATTGTTCAACATGCTTGAAATTTGATGTGGAATTTATGTGATCATTGATAATTGTTCGACATGCTTAAAATTTGATGATAACTGAGCCTGGAGGATGCAATTTTTTTTCCACGTTTTCTTAACCTATTTGCCTGCTGAGATCGCTAGCGAGCAATAGTGAAATTGGGGGAATTGATTGCTATACAGATTGTTTTGAGATGCATTTTTAGGTATCATACAAAATAATGGAAAAGGTGCTTGTTAATAGAAATATTTCAGGTTTTTTTTTCATGGCTTACTAGTCTCACCCAGCTCCTGACGTGGTCATGACTACTGTATTGCAGGTTCAGTTGGGCCATTTTTCCTTAGTTTTTGTAGTTATGATACTGGGATAGTAATGTGCTTGACATTAATATGCATGTTAAAGTGGAATAAGGTCCACTTTTTTCCTGTAATTCAGCAAAAGGAACTTAGAATACAGTGCATCAGGGGAACAATAATCTTGGGGAGTCTAGTTTCTCCTGTATCGGTTTTGCCTTAAGTAACATTGATAGCCTTCTGGCCTTAATCTTAATCTGTCTTATGAACATTAAGAAATATCAAGTGTAATGGCATAATGGCAATTCAATGGGCTTGTCTTGTCTGATAGAGATTCCATACCACCCACTCTCACTCTTCTCTCTCTCTCTCTCTCTCTCTCTCTCTCTCTCTACACACACCCACACACCAACACAAACAAGAGCTCACAATCTTAAAAATTTAGCCCCATTATTACATCTTGTAAGTTGTTTGCAAAAATTTTCTATATTGATGATGCAAAAGCAGGGGGATAGACTTGATCTTTTGGACCTGACCCTGTAGGTCTGCCGGGCACAGTTCATTTTTGGGAGAATCTAGGTTATGAAAAGAGCTGATATAGGACCTTACAGCCTGCTGGACCTTCTAGTGTGTTTCTTGTTGATCACGTACTGATTGGTATATAGGGTTTTGTACTGATGAAGTGGTGCTTATACTGTTGATGTTGGAGCAAATGGTTAAACCTGTTTTGGATACTGCTTGCCAGTTATTAAATCAAATAAAAAGAAGAAAAGGAAACTCTGCAGCATATCCTCTAAACTATTTTAACTTATGATGTTCCAGATTAATTGTAGGCCGGTTCTGATGTGAAAGGTGGTAGGCAGTCTCCACAGGGTTGAACTTGGGGCATGGACATCTTATTCTTAATTTGCATGCAAGGAATTTATCATGTGTGCTGGGTTCTTTAGAATGCGTTCTCTGGTTAGGCTGATAGAGAGAGTAGGCTCCTGATTTTAATGTTAATTTTCATTTTAGCAGTGATACAGATTTCATTAATCAGCTCCTTCACATGTGTCTGAAGACATGATGGTAAAGTGGTTCTAATATCAATGATGCTTACAAACTGTTCAGCATCTTTGCCATAAAACCATAGAGCATCAGACAGTTTGCCTTGTTCCTCAGTTCGATGTGTAAAGTATTTCATTGTCTGGCTGCTAAATCAATTCTGTGATGGCTTTCAATCGAAGAGTGATGCTTCACTATTGAACAAACATGATTGAACTTGATTTTGATTTAATAACCACATTGCACTGTCCTTGATGCAGAAAAGAATGCTAACAGTTTGTCATTTCAACTTGCAATTTATAGGAGTTGCTCAGAAGGTTGCATTCGCTATATGCTATCAAGGCCACTAGCTTATCACAGGGTCCCCTGCCACCTATGCCATATGTGTATGAAACTCCTTTAATAGGAGAAGAAAATGCATCAGAAGAATATATTAGATCAGTAGAACAGAAAAGCATACCAAACGAAGGAAATGATCGGAAACTAGCACTTCTGAAGTTGTATGGACAAGGCGAACCTTGTTTCTGGTTGTTTAAGTCAATCAATGTGAGATTTGGCAATTTTCGGTTAGTCCTATCTAATGGGAAGATCTTGCTGGGATGCCTGATGCTGCTCGCATATTTTGTTGTGCGAAGGAAGCGATCTGCCTTGAATAGGTATATTGTCTTGGCTGGTCTGCATTTTCATGGTACCACTTCCTGTTTAAACTTGGTGATTTGCTGACACCATCACAAACTTATTATGCATAACTTGCAAATACCAGCTACTTGTGAAGTTAATGGTCATATATACCTGCGGCCTGCACCAATATCAACTAGTATGGTCTTTGCATGCAGTTGTGGTATCGGTGGTCTCCTCTAAGATGGACCTTAGGCATGGATATACCTCCTAAAAGAATTGTCTTTGTCGTGTTCTGGAATTTAGGTATAATCAGCAGGGGGATCACCCTCAACATTTTTACTCATGAATTTGTTCTCAAGTTCTACAGGTTTTCTATGGTGGTTATGCATACATGCTTGTAAATCAATCCACTTCTGATGTGCCAGTCAAAAAAGTAAACCACAGTTAGGTTGGCTTTTAGTTTCTGTATGTCCTATGGAGTGTATGCTGCTCCATAAACTTATAATCTCCACTTGGGGAAACTATGCAAAAAACTGGCATTTGGTTTCTCAAGGATCAACTTTTTTTCTCCCATATTGCAAGAGCTAAAGTGCAAGGAGTACAATTTTAAGTCACCAACACAACTTCTTTGGAAAATCAGTGGTAAGACTACATAATACATGAACCCCTCCCCAAACCCCCACTGTTTGGCGGGCCTTGTAGCGTGGGATGCCCTTTGTCTGCTGGACCATTCAGTTGCCAGCTCTAATTTAGACATATCAATTGACCGTCATCTCTAATGAACTTCACCCTGCCAATTGCATAACAAGCAGGACTCCAAGGAGGAAGCTTTTTAAAATCAGCTGTTGGTGATTGATGATGCGGCTGCAAACGATCTTTATTATTTTTCCACCTTGTTTGCCAACAGCTAGTTGCAGACTATAACTGTCGTAACTGCATTTATGTGAACCACAGATGTCGTTTGCATTCTTTTGGTGGAATCAGTTGAATGTTCTAAACAACTTTAGTGTGTAAGGACGTTCACCTGGTTAAGGACATATTCTGGACGGAGTTACATAGGCTGTTTTTGGGAACTCATTTTCTAATTTTGGTGTAAACTGGATGTTATATATATGTGTGCACGTGAGAGAGAGAGAGAGAGAGAGAGAGAGGTCTCTTAAATTTCTGAAAGCGGTCTCCAGTGTTTTTATCATACTGCTTGTTAGGGAAGTGTTTTGCAAGACAAACTATTCGTGATTCTCATGTTTCGTCATATTCTCTCGCATTTCAGGTACGTCAAGGGACAGGTTTTGGCACTGAAGAATGCTGTGGTAGATTTTTGGCGGCTTGCGTTTTCTTACCAGGTGAACCCCTTAGCGGATTTTCAACCCCTTGCTTCCATGCCCACCCGGGCATAACAAGTGTTATCCTGGACTGACTGGAGGCAATCCGATTCAAGGAGCAGGTCTCTTCCGTTGTATTACCAGGATGCTTTCCCCTCCCCGGAAGACTTATGACCCCGTTTGGTTTGACTTTCCCAAGGGGCTTTGGGCCCCAAAGCCCCTCGGGGAAAATTTACTCGTCATGTTCAACAAATTTACTCTTTACACAATAAAAGCACATTTTGTCGTTTAGATAGAGAATTGTCCTGTCATTGTACTTTTTCTGTGTGTTGATTCTACCAAAAAAGAAAAGGTGACTATAAATTGCGAGGAACGTTTACCAAGCTTGTTGTACGTTGTAGGTATGCCATTGAGATACCTTCGTAGTAATGTCTATGTTAATGGTACGGAGCACCAACATACTGAGTGGGAAGAAAAACCAAAGAATTGCTGCACTATCTTGATATTTTAAAGGAAAAAGTTTAAGTGAGGACTTGAAGTGTGTTCTTTTTATGAAAGAGGGCTCGAAGTGTATCTTATCTTAAATAATAACTTGAAATAATTAAGTTAATTTCAAATAAGGATCTGAACTTATCTAGTTAAGTATTTGCCTAATGGTTTTTTCTGATGGTCAAAACAAGGGTAATTTTGTCAAAAAATTGCAACCTGTGGAAAAGGGTAAGGATTAATAATACAAAAAACTCTAACCTAGTTCGTGTGTATTAAATTTATTCTAAATAAATTTTTCTATCGTTAAAATTCCTAAACTCGTACATTCGTATCACATTTATCAAATTAGAGCACTCATGTCAAATTTACCCAAAAAAAGAAATTTCAGATTTCCCACACTTTGGAGTAACGTGGCACATATATATTAGTTTGTGTGTAAATATGACACTGGTTTACCTATTTGAACCCCAAATTGAATTTTGAGTTCTTCGTAGATTCCTTTGTTCTCCGGTGCTTGAACTTTCAGTTCTTCGACACCAAATTAGGTCCGTTGACCCAGAGCAACTCCGAATTTTCAGTCCATCACATAATATTTCCCCCTCACCCCCTTCACTGACTCATGTTTTCTACCTCTCAAGATGCCTCAAGTCCGTTACCTGACAACAAATTGCTCCTTGCTCCTCTCCAGTTTTTCGCCACAAGCTCCATCCTCAAGTGGAGGAGCAGGAGTGTCAATTTTGTCTAAGGAGTTTAGAGCCTGGGTACTTCAATTCCAGCTCAAGGGTTGTCGCAAGCTCGATCCTTAGGAGCGTCGATTCCATCTAGATTTCAGCATCATTTAATTTCCTTCGTTTTGAGCGAGTTCTTTTGAGTCGTTCGATTCACTTGATTGGAAAGGGAAGGTCAACAACTATGGAAGGAGGACAATCATGAGGAGTTTTGATCAACCTTCAAGTTAAGGTCCTTAGATCCTTCTCTTTGTCTACGGTTGGGTAAAAATATCAATTTAAGAGAAAAACAAGAATTGATAAGAACAATATAAAAACAAACTCAAGGACAAATGGATACCTGCATCTTCTCTCTTCTCATAAATGACAATGAGCTTGAAATGTTACCAAATATTGAAGTAAATAGTTCAAACATCTCATGTTGTGATGCTAATACATCATGTGAACATAAGGTGGATGTAGAAGCTACTTGGGTTGATGATGCTGTTAGGGCTAATGATACCATGGTTGCTGCCGCTCTAAATAGCACCAACAATGACAGGCGACACATGACACAATATGCTAATATATTGTTTCTCGAAACATAGAGAATTCTGATATGTTGAGAAGTGTTGTATATTAAATGTATTTTTTTTATATATATACATTATTTATTATCATTTTCATGATTATTTAATTAAATTAATTTGATTCAAATTCATAAATAAATAAATAATAAGTAAAGAGCCTAAAATGAATTTATACTAAAAACATTAATCTGTCATTTAGTAATGTCATTCATTATTTTAATTTGACAAATTCAACTCAATTCCAATAATTTATAAAACTTAGAGGAAAAAAAAAATAAGTAATCCACATTCTGGATTTGTGTGTTAAAATGTGTCAAAAGAGAAGAGGAAAAAAAAAACTAAGGAAAGTGAATTGTGTGTCATGGGAAATGAGAGTCAGGAAAGAAGAAAAGATTAGGTGTTTCTTCTTTCTCCTTTTATTATTATTTTTTTTACATATTTATATGTTGACCTCTCATTTATTAAAAATTTTTAAAATTAAGCTAGTGTATGTCGGAATTCTGAATTTGCATGTCGAAATTCTGAACTCGAGTTGTCGAAGAGTATCAAGACAGTTGATCAGGTGTCAAAGAGTATTGAAGAGTGTCAAACATGTGTCAGACTATCTGACACGACACAAAACCTCCCGAAGAGTGTTAATGCTTCATGGCCACCCTAATTGTTGTTGTTAGTGTTGATGCTATTGATCAAATCTTGTAATGATTCTTGTTATAGCCTAAGCAACCACATTCTCACAAAGTGATTGTAGTATTCTATTTATTCAACTTTATTCCTATAGACTCTTGCACAACCATCTTCTTCCTTATCTTCAAATTGTTATTAGCTTTCATTCACTAATTTTGTTCTTTGATTCTTCTTTCTATCACTTTGCTTGGGCACTTGTGGTGGAGTAATGGTATCTAGCAAGTCATGTATCCTTGGAATCTACAATATGCACAATACGGTTGTAAATTTGTATGTATGCTTCCTTAAAACACATGTGAACCCATTATTTAGGTTATTTTGTCATATATATCAGAGTCACCACAACATGATAGCAAACAATCCCACCACTATCCCATTTTCTATAGTTACAAGTTCTATGTTTGATATTAATAATCCTCTTGTCTCCATATGACCCACTTAATTTAAACACATCCTCCACATTCCAAGTAGGAACCTATGATGCCGAATACTTTTTATAAAGATCCAATATCTCTTGGATCTTAGGATAAATTATAGTAGTGTATTTGGCCACTCCATCCCTTTAATTATGAATCATTTCCATAAGTGCACTCTTGTACTTTTAAATATTGTCTTAGTATATTGGTTTCTAGCATCAATGATGCTTTTGTTGAAGCTTTCATGCCAATTATTCATGGAAATGTCGTATTTTGAGCTTGTCCTAAAGTAGGCCTTGCTCTATTGCATTTGAGGCACTTAGGACAACCTTAATGAATTTTCTCATCAACTTCCATTACCTCTTCCATTGTCAAGTCAAAATCACATACCTAATTACCACAAGATTTAGACAATTTAATTCAAACTTTTGGAGCCATTAAATATATAAAGCTAGATAGGTTTCGCATTTCTTACACAAAATCCATTCTCATTTTTTTTAAATGTCACATTAGCACCTTAAAACCATTCTAATTTGACTTTTTCTTAAGCCAGATTCATGTAGAAGTCTACATCACAAGGCTATGTACTCACTATTGTAGCAATGTCTGTTTCACTAGAATTATGAATACTATTCTCTTTTGACATCACTCCGCATAGAAATGAATCTTCACCATTTTTGTGGACTTTACGGTGCTTGAACACGATTTCTAAATTTTATGATGTATTGGTATTACCTAGTCTCATCCCTATACACATGAAATATCTATTTTATTCTTGAGTTTAATATTACATAAGATTATCCAATCAAATGCAAGCAGAAGACATGATATTTTATAATGCATAGTTACCATTGGTGAGCTAATGTGAATGTACGCATACATGATCATGCATTACATTCATCATTACTTCTCCTTCCGAACACTCTAGACACATGCGGGGCATCCAAATTATATGGCAAGGTATTTTGACTCTTGAGGCATCTTGAAGCACTTTTCAAGACATCTCGACTCCGGATACATCCTAAAACACTCCTCGAGACATTCCTATCACAAAAGTAGGATATCTTGATTCCTAAGGCATCCTAATCACATA
The DNA here is from genome assembly GCA_019915185.1 of Eucalyptus camaldulensis. Taxonomy (NCBI): domain Eukaryota; kingdom Viridiplantae; phylum Streptophyta; class Magnoliopsida; order Myrtales; family Myrtaceae; genus Eucalyptus; species Eucalyptus camaldulensis. The sequence continues at coordinate 28,726,477 of JAHSVA010000008.1, forward strand.
ACAAGACATGCCGACATGATGGGGCATCGTCACTTCTATCATATGGGTGACTAAATTTATGGTGTTAACCATGCATCCAACATTCATTCACAACATCAACACTTCATACACATCATCTTTCCATACTTATCATTGCCTCCCCTTTCTCATATGTGAATCATGATGATGACATGCTTACATCTTTTCATTTCTCATGCAAGCAAATGAGAACATTATCAAAGAATTGGCCACGTCAACATCAATAACCCAAATAATCAACATGACATTGACAACCCAAAAATCAATGACATAACACTAACAACCTAATAATTGACAATGTCACGCTTGGACCTTCCCATGCCGCAAGAACATGACATTTGTGGGATTTATTTATGACATCTCAGGAGGGGTTACCATCCCATTACTTTTATCTTTCAATTAAGTACACGAGGAAGCGTGCAACTATAACACCCAGATAATAAGGAAAACGCATATACAAACACACTACTTATATTAGGCTTTATTATAATTGGAAAGTTACATTTACTGCTCTTAGTTGAGCCATTTTGATTATATCTAAAAAGGATAGAAGATTAGTTATAGCTCCTCTACGGTAGTGACTATAAAAAAGGTTCCCATCGGAAGGCCGACTTTCTACTGCTCAGTTTAGGGTCATAGTCGAGATTAGAATTGAGGTCGTTCATGGTACCATCAGGAGGGTTCACCATTGTGGGGTTTGGTAAGGAACCATTGGGGCCACCGTATGGTCCATCAAACCCGCGGATGGGCCTGTAGACCATCTCATCAATCCAAACGAACCACGCTTTGTGCTAATAAGGAAACAAATATCCTAAGCCTTCATCCACCCACATCGTAGTGGCGTGCTTATGGTATGTGTATTGGTAGTCATGTCCTCTATGTCCATAATCACTACCTCTATTTGTACATGCAAACCGAAATGGATTGGAGGAAGACTCATACCTATGAACCTAAAAAGGGTAAAACAACAACAAATGAGTTGAAAAATCAATAAGTAAATTGTCTAAATCTCGTATAGGCGGATGCCTCGTATTGGAATCATACGAATAATTGACGTCAATATGTTGATGGCAAATCAATAGCAAAGCCCTTGCTTTGTCTTAACTATATACATGAAAGAAAGTTCTCAAATGCCTAAAATACTCACATATCAATGGCCCATAAAATGTTTCTTAATGATAAAAAATTATACACATGTCAAAAATAACTTCCGCAATTTGCACATGCTTCTCAAGTCCTAGTTAATGGCACATAAAATGCGCATGTGCCTCTCAAGTCACAATTAATGGCATCTAAAATACACACGTGCCAACTAAAAAATATTCACATGGCTCTCAAGTCCTAAATAATGGCATATAAAATATTCATGTGCTAAATAATAGCTTCTAAAATATTCATGCGGCTTACAAGTTCCAAATAATGACATAAAATATTCACGTGCCTCTCGAGTCACAATTAATGGCATATAAAGTATGCATGTGCCAAATGATAGCTTCTAAAATATAAACCTAACTCTCAAATGCCTCAAATGCAATCTCGATCAAGAGCAACATAATATTCCATAATATATGCACACAAGCATCCACAACACATCACACATCATCCAGTTATTACACACATAACCGATATTCATTAGTTCTTCTAGAATCTACCAAGCATTGTCCCATCCCATTGGATATGGCAATATCCCAATATACATCAGTGACGACATCCAAAATCCATCGGGCTTCTTTCTGAAATCATATTTACGAAAGGCATCCAAAATACATCGGGCATTGGCCTGAAATCCATCGGTGACGGCATCGTCTCGAAATCCATCGGTAACAGCTTCCCTCATGTGACCACATGAATTAAGCACACAATCGGTTCTTATCTTTTCTTTAGTTCGATGCAATGATGCCTCAAAAGTGTGCCAAGTGAGTGTATGTTGTGACTTGCCCAAACTGCGTTGGTATAATATGCCGAGAATCATGTTTTGACCTGTTATGTTCGAGCACCGACCCTAGTCAAACCCAATTTGGAAACGATACGCCTTGATATTGCCGAACCAAGAGAGAGACCCAGCCCAGCGTGCTTCCACGCACGTCTAAGACCAACGTGAATCTCTTTTCAGAAGCTCGGGGTGTGTTTTCAAGCATTGACAATAACGTATAAACAAATCACATCCACTAAACAACAACAAATTCTTACAACCAAGTATAAACAATAACTCATAGACAAACTGCATCCAATAGCAATAACAATTCCTTGTGACAAAGCCTAGACAATCACTTATAGACAAATTGCATCCAACAATAACAACAAACTTTATAACCTCGATGATCACATGGCAAGTTCTCGCCTATTCTTGAACCTCCTAATCCAAAGCAAAATATGAGCAAACTATACAAAATCAATACATGGTTCTACTCTACCCGGAATGGCTTGACACTGTCTAACAATAAGAACAAAACCTAACCTAAGTTTGGACTACACAACACAATGGTCTAGCCAACATTTAGGGCACTACTTATGAAACTGGGACGAGAATGAAGACGGACGGTGGGCAACTGTGAGTGACAGCAACAGCAACCGCATGAGCGACAGGCAAAGGGGCAAATTAGGAGAGAGGGAGAGAGGGAGATGTAGAGAGAAAGATGAGTGACCTTAGGGAAGAAGAGAGAGAGAGAGAGAGAGAGAGAGAGAGAGAATGGTTCTAAGCCCTTATATGAGAAACTCAATAATTAAATAGGTAATGATGGCTAATGATGGTTTCCCTTAGCTTGGTTTGCAATATGGAGATTCGAACCTCCTACTTCTCCCTTCCTATGTGGAAAGGATGGCCACTTGATGAAGTTCCTTGTTGCATGCACATCGAATCATTCGATTGATTGTTAACAACAAAATATATATCAAATAAACAGAATGAAAATAGCAAAATATTTCATTGATTTGCACAAAAGAAAGCAATAAAACAAAGACCATGACTAGTGTTGGTAGTTTGTTTATAAAACAAATGAATATGTGCCTTGTCCCACAGGCCACATCGAAAAGATCTGAGTGCGCACGTGGATGAAATTTGACACTAATCGATGATAATTTTTTAATGTCTTTTCAATGTAAAAGACATACAGACGTTACTTGTTCACAAAATGTTGCCTTTGTTCTATTTTACAACCTTTTGAAAAGTTGCCTCTATTCGAAAGATAGATATAAGTACGTTTATTTTGAGATCAAACACATTTTTTCTTCAATTTTTTTTTTCATTTTCTTTCAAAATAAACTACAGCTATTGTTTTCAATTGTTTCCCATAAGAGACCTTGGAGAAATACTAGAATTGTTATCTAGTATTCTCATTTGAGACTTTGTTGTATCTTGGAGGAAATTTGCCGGTGACCACTAGCAACTTTATGGGGCGAATAAATCCTTAAAGAAAGCGATATCATGCCTCAAAATCTGATTTGATTACTCTAAAGATTCAACTTCATTGTTCTACCAAATTCGAAGTCTTATTTTCCCAACAATTTTAAGGATTTATTTTTTCAACAATAGAGACACTAAACTCTACAAACCGAACCTCGACAGCAAGGTTGCTTGCGAAACATGCACCAAGACCAACATGGTCATGGTGTTCAGAGAAATTACCATCAAGGCCAATGAAGACTATGAGAAAATTGTCCGTGACACATGTAGGTCTATTGGATTTGTGTTTGATGACGTTGGTCTTAATGCTGATTAGTGCCAAGGTTTTGTTCAACATTATGTAGCATAGCCTTGATATTGCCCAAGCATCCACGACTTTTGTGCTTGACGTTGAGGAAGCTGAGACTCTGATCCACAAGATCAAGCACAAGGTATGGATCTTATTGTATATTTCGGAAGGTTTCGGCTTATATGATGTTGTTGATTCTGTTCCAAGAATTGTGTTTTCCCCTTTTAATCCTAGTTTATGTGCTTTTGATACCTCCATACTCGATTTGCTCGCATTTATTGGATTGTTATAGAATGTCATTACATGCATGGGCTAATATGTAGTGCTTTATTTATGGAGGCGATATAGAGGTGTCCCTTGTTTGGTTTTAATGTGTTTTATTTGTTGTCCTTGCCCCTCATAGATTTGATTCTATGGAATAGCATAAATGAGCCAAGAGAGTAGAATTGCATTGATTTACTATTTTGATGTATGTATTTCATTGAGGATGAAAATTTGATCATGCTTAATTTTGATTAATTTCCTCTTGGAATATTCATGAAGTGGGGTTATGTCCAAAGGGGACTTTGGAACTAGTATGATTGAAACCATTGAGATTAAGAAGTATCTGACTTTCATTTTCAAAATGAAGATTTGAGTGAAACAAATACTATCTTAAGTATTATAATTAAAAAAATAGTGGGGGTTATTCTTTGAGCTAAAGTGATAACATGGAGAAGATGTTGTATACATTTGAACATCTTGTTTTCAAATATATAAGTACTCCATTTGATTCCTAGTGGAGAGTTTTTAATGTGAGTGCTATGGATCTTTAATGTATGCGATACATTATATGAATGAGTAAATACTAATAATCCAAATAAAGAACATGTGATAGTTATCTTATTGTTCTATAATAATCTGGCTATATTAGAAGGATACACCGATGCTACTTGGATTAAAAGTGTGGGAGATGAAACTTTTGGATGGATTTTACATTACATGAATGTGTTGTTTCTTGGGTGAGCAAGAAACAAATGTGCATAATTCACTCAACTATGAAATTTGAATTATTGCTTAGTAGCAAGTGGGAAAGAGGTTGATGGATTGGGAATTTGTTGTTGGATATCAAAATATGGCCTAGTCCTATGCCTCTTATTTCTATCCACTGTGATAGTTAAGCTACTTTGGTAAAAACCTATAGTAGCACCTATAATGGTAAGTCTATATATATTAGTATAAGACATGAATATTTGAGACAATTGATTAAAGATGATACCATAACAATTGTCTACGTGAGGTCAAGTAATAATCTTGCTGATCCTTTGACGAAGGCTTTACCAAGACATATGGTAATAATGATCTCATAAGAAATGGGGTTGAAACCATTTAATTAAAATCACTAGTAATGATAATCTGACATTTTTCTAGAACATCACTAGTTACAAGATTTAAAGGGTAAAAACAAGTTGCTGGATGTGATTGTTTGATATTGACATAGTCCCGACATGAGAACTCAGTATCGTTTGTTACGTTTGTAGGTTGAATTGAATTCTTAATGAATTATAGTACAAATTTGTAATGTGTTGATAGTAATAGAAATACATGATAGATATTTCACCTATATGAGCTTAGAAGTGATGCTGTTTCTTACGAAAGTTAGGGTTACTTTCTAGAGAGCTCATGAAATAGGATCAAGCACAAAGCCATAATAGTGCGGAGTAATATAGAACTTCTCGTTGAAACAAAAGGTTAATGTATGTGCAGTATGTCCGGTTCTATTATATAAAAGTACAAATTTAAAGCCGAGCTACTTGTCACTTTGATAGAACTCTAAAAAGACCTTTATGTATGTATATTAATCTCACGGAAATTTTGGTTGTATATTTCTAACGTTTTATTTCTTGTTTTTGTTTTATAAACAGAAGTGGGGGATTATTGGTAGTTTATTTATAAAACAAATGAAGAGGTGCCTTGTCCCACAGGCCACATCGCAAAGATGTAAGTGCGCACGTGGATGAGATTTGACACTAACTGACGATAATTTTTTATGTCTTTTCAACGTAAAAGAGGTACTTATTCACAAAAGGTTGCCTTTATTCTTTTTTACAACCTTTTGAAAAGTTGCCTCTATTCGAAAGACAGATATACGTTTGTTTTGAGATCGAACACATTTTTTCTTCTATTTTGTTTTTATTTTCTTTCGAAATAAACTACAGCCATTATTTCCAATTGTTTCCCATGAGAGACCCTGATGAAATACTAGAATTGCTATCTAGTATTCCTATTTGAGACTTTATTGTATTTTGGAGAAAATTTGCCAGTGACCATTAGCAACTTTGTGAGGCAAATAAATCTTTAAAGAAAGTCATATCACGCCTCAAAGTCTGATTTGATTACTCTAAAGATTTAACTTTATTGTTCTACCTAATTCGAAGCCATATTTTCCTAACAACAAGCACTAAGGACCACGAGGACAACAAATCCCATTAGAAAATGCACACCGGATACTGCCAGTCATTGAAAAAATGCAACTCACATTGATCGGTTCGCACGAAAGAAGATGAAATGCACCCACAAATTCGACCAAAGAAGCCAAAGGCACATACATTGCTTCTACCACCAACGCCGGCGTTGCCATTGCTTTGGTATTCCATGATATGTCCGCACCTCATTGACATCTTTGTAATCTCCTTTGGACGTACAAAGAATCAACTACACCTCGTTGAAACAAAGGAATTAGAGGATGCTGACAAGATAGTGGTTTTAAGAGTCCGCCAGTGAATGGGGCGAGGAGGGATTTGACGATGTCTATGGACCGGGAGTTTAGGCTCGCTTCCGCATTGGAGAATCGAGAAAGCCACAAAAAAACTCAGAATTCAATGTGGACTCGGTTGAATATTTTTGACAAAGTTACCGAAGTTTCGACTGCCAAAAAAACAAAAACCTGATCAGCAAAGATTTGGCCAAACCATCTGTTTAGGTCTTTATTCGAGCCTAATTTGTCCACTTCAGGCTCTTAATCAAAATAAGATTCAATCTAAACTTAAAAAAAAAAAAGGAGGAAAATATATTAAAAGTGTCAAAAGTTGTGTACAACATTTATTTTAATACTAAAAGCTTTTTTTCGAATCACTTAAGTACCATTTAAAAAAAAAAGAAAAATTACTTAAGTGCCAATAACCATTTGCGTACATAACTATATTTTATTAATTTTAAGGCTAGCGTGACTCGCTGGTGTCACCAATCAGCATTTAGGTCCTAAACGACGTCGCCTACAATGTCAAACCCAAAATTGCCAATTGAATGAAATTCCCATCGAAATCCTATTTCGATTTGCCTCCAAAATCAAAACCTTAATTCGATTTGCCCCCAAAATCGAAATCCTAAATTTAGATCCAAAAAGAGGAGGAATGAGTGGTTGGGTTGATAGCAAAGAGGAAGATGCAGACGACGAAGGTGATGATCAAGGTGCACGCAAATGACCTGGTTTCCCTCGCAGCAAAGAAGGAGAGGGTCGATGGCTTTGGGTCGGACCTGGTCGGGGAGGTCAGGCGATGAACCATCCTTTTCACTGGAGTGCACGCATTGCTGATTGCCATGGGCAGAAATCCCAGAAGAAGGAAGAATGTTGTCTCTTTGTGTGATCAAGTGAGAGAGAAGGGAGAAACGGCATCGTGTTTAGACAATATGTCAACTCATTGAAACTTTAATTACAAAATTCACATAGTAATTTTAGCAGGAAGTTCTAATGGAACGCATTTAAGGGCGCTCGTGATAAAAATTTTAAAATAGAAATCAATTTCTGGTCAGAAATTGATTTCTCAATTTCTGAAATAGAAATTGAGAAATTAAAAATTTTAATTTCTAATTTATTTTATTTTATTTTTATTTTTGATGACTCAAGAATCTCGTACAATCGATAGCCGATGAGTAAATTGGAGGGACACGTAAGTAGGAGGACCCACCACCTAGCATTCCACTTACGATCTCAAGTGTGAGAGGATTCGAACTCCTCTTCTTTGTGAGAGAGAGAGCTTAAATTAACGCGGTCACTAAGGCGATGGTATTTCTAATTTATTTTTTTAATTTATTTTTGAAATAGAAACTCGTTTTAGAAATAGGAAAATTAAATTGCGTTATTAAACAAATTTCTATTCCAAATCTGTTTCGGGAAATAGAGAAACGGAAAATAGAAAAATTTTATCACACGAACCTAAGCTAGCTGATGAATAATTTTGGCATTAGCACTGTGAGAAATTTTTGATACTTCTAATATAATTTTACTAGTAAAAAACAGGAGCATATGACATTGTTAGTCGTCCTCTTCTGAGTGATCAGAGTTTAAATAAATAAATAAATAAGGAACCAAGCAACATCCTTGTGCTGACCACGGCCCCGCGCCGCCGCCGCCGACGCCGACGCCCGCACCCGGCGGCGACTCGCAAACCCGCGCACTGTTCACCATCCGTTGCTGCGAAATTCCGGTGGCAGTGAATGAATGTTGGCCGCTTCATTCCGCGGCGGCAATCGAGCTTCCCTCCCGAGCTCCTTCCCGATCAAACGCCTTCGAGGCGCCGCGACCTGCAACCGCTCACCGCCTCCGACCCTCTCGATGGCAGGCGGAGAGCCGCCGGCGGAGGCCGGCGAGGAGAAGGTCCACGTCCACTACGACCACGTCCTCCCTTCCAGACACGAGCGGTGGACGGCGAGGTGCGGACCCTATCCTTCCTAGGACCCGCCGCTATCTGTAATAAATCTTTTTACGTCGTTACGGAGATGATTGGTGGTCTTGCTCCTTCTGTATCTCGCAGGGAGAGCTTCGAGTTCATGTCCAACAGGCCCTGGCAAGAAGTTCGGGACTTCTACTCCGACGTCGTCAATGGGCGGTCATCTCTCTCCGAGTTGTTCAGGGCCGAGGTGATGGTTTGTGCCAGTCGTTGCTTCCTTTCTAATGCTGATCTGAGTTAAAATCTAGCTGCCCGACCAGCTTTTCGCGTTGTTGTATTTGGGGGGGGGGGGGGGGGGGGGGGGGCAGATGTTGGAGCTATTGTTATCTTCTTCATGGGGGGATTAGTTCAGCGTTTCAGTGGAATTTGTTTTGAGTAGAGTCGAACTCGGTGTTTATATGTTTGGTTCTTCCATGTGCTGTTGAATTAGCAGTGAACATTTCATGCGGGGATGTATTAGCATGTGTCCAGTCTGCTTTTCCAATGTCTGATCTGGAAGAGTTACCGAGCTCTGGTGTGGCACAAAAGGCATATTCGGTGTCCCTCTGTTAGAAATTGAAAGTAGTTCTTGCTAATATCGCAGCAGATGGAAATGGAATCACCATACTTCAATCTTCTCCTGCCATGATGTTCTGGGGATAGTCCTCATGACATGAGTTTGGCTTAGTTTGATATGATCATATAAGACAAAGAAGTTTTCTCATATGCAAAGTACAAAATCTATTGGTTAATGTATGTGTTCGTCTTAGGTAAAATATAAACTTCTGGAGTATGTATTACCGAGACTAAATAAGTTGCATCAGTTTAATAGATGGAATCTGCAAAATGGTACGCATTAGGGTGTCTCTTTAAATGGTCGTTGGAAGAAATGCGATCGTTGCTCAAACTGTATAGAATAAGCTGAACTGAGAATCTGTAAATTCTGATAACAGTAGCAAGGATTCTGTGCGTGGATATTTGTTAATGCAAGTTTTTGGTGGTGTTAGTGATTAATTGTAATAGGTATGTGTAATGTCTAGATTATTGTACTTAATATAGGGAATTTTTTCATCAGAGATCTCTTGTTCCTGATGCTACCGAAATTCCAGAGGCTTGTGAGAAGTCTGGACTAGACAGTCTTCCAGGAGGAAAGAGGTCTGGCAGATGGGAAAGAAGAACATACAAGATTGTCCTTACTTATCATGGTGGTTCTTTTGATGGTTGGCAAAAGCAGCCTGGCTTAAACACTGTCCAGGGGTAAGTTGTTTCACCTTCTGCTTCTATCTTGAGCGTCCTAAGTCTACACTCAATCCGTTGTCTTATCTATGGATTACGTTGTATTTGGTTTACTGTCAATTCCATGCTTTCTTTGTCATAATTTTCTGGTGTTGCCTATCTTCCCTGTATTTGTCATTTATATGAACACTGTAATCTATATCCGCCTCGTGACAACTCTTTAATTTCCAACTTTGGTGCTGACTCAAAGCTTTGTCAAATAGTCCTCTACTGCAACATGTAGACCCAGTTCTAAAGTGTCTTTTGGGAGGTTGAATATGCTAATGGCAACCAATCACTCACCATGAGGGAGGGTAAAATCACACTTGCAGACACTCACATGTACTTACTGACATCCACCCACCAAACTAAGAAAAGTGAAGCTATATGCTGCAATTTTTCTCTCCTATATCCATGCCTAATCCTGGCATCTAATTCCCCTATTAGTCGTGAAACTTTACATGAACCTTGGGTTGAAACTTTGACATGATCTATATATATGAACTTTTACTTTGGACAGCTCAATAGAAAGATCTCTTGGAGATTTTGTGGATGAGAAGAAAGCTAAGCTCCTAAAGGACAAGTCCTTGCCAGTGGAGGGCTGTGCTTTGGTTGCTGGGCGTACCGATAAGGGAGTAACAGCTTTGGGGCAAGTCTGTTCATTCTGTATGTTATTATTCATTCTCATTGAATTTCTCCTATGCATCTATCTTATTAAACAGTTTTCAATTTTTGAGTGACTTCCTTTCACCCATATTCATTTCTATCTTGAAAAGGAAATATCAAGCATGACAAACTTTATCTACTTCCTGCTGCATTAATTAGGGCAGTTTTAGTGAAAGGTATCCTTCCCATTTTCAAGAATTTAAAATATTCATTTTACAGGCAATGAGAGGGGGCCTTAAAACAGGTTCACATCAGACTCTCCGGTTATTTCTGGTTCTTCATAGCTTTAAACATCATGAAATCCCAAAGTTAGATAGGATAGAAAAAAAAAAAAACGATTGGAATTTGCAAGTATGTTGGAAAATGGATTGTTGGTTGGCTAGATTAGAGTTGTCTTTTTTACTTAAAAGAGACTAATATCTCATGGCTTCTCTTTGAAGCAAGATCTCAACCAAATGAATCCTATTTAATTACTTATAAAAGTGAATCTAGCCTAACAAGGAACGTGAGAAACACTTATAGATTGTTGTAGTGATAGTTTTTATCTCAGACATATGAGATGCCTCGCATTCCTGGTTGATTTTGTTAGACACAAGTTGAATCCCAGTTCATGGTCAAACATAAAACTGTTTTTGCACTTGGTGGTTTGGGTAACCTAGCTTGTGTAACCCATGCCCATAAAACCGTTTTTTAACACTAAGTCAACCCCAATTGTAAAGAGAATAGTGACCTAAAGAACTTCCTTTTATTATTACCCAGGGAAAGTAACATAAACCTGAATAGTGAAGGAAGAATGCCAGAGTCGCTAATGATGTGTGGCTCTATGTAAATGATACCTTATAATTCCTGTATGCTTGGAAATGCTTTGTTCACAGATGCTATCTTAATGTATGAGAAACCTTCTTGTTTAATCAAAGGAGAGCCATATATTTCAATTATTTGTTATTTTTTTTTTGGGGTTGGGGGGGGGGGGGGGGGGGGGTGTTGTTATGGAGGGGAGGAGGAGGGTTGAGGATTTGGGTTTCCCGCAAGCTTAGTGAAGATGCAGCATACAGCTTGAGGTGATTACCTTGAGTCAAGAAAGTTGTTTGGTTTTGATGCCTTCTTTTTTATTCCACGTAAGCACCTATAACGATGTGGAAAGGTCCTCATGTGTTGTGAAAGATAAGTAGTTGACCACTATATCTTCGTTGGTTTTGTGGGAGCTGTTCTCTGAGCTATCTACTTGCTGAAGTATTTGGGTCTTTTCTCTTGTAGTTAGATTGTAAATGCTTTGCAATGTCTTCGTGTACATTAATAGGATTTTATGACTATTTTAAACCTGAAAAGAAAAAAATAGATTGATAAGACTGGCCATCGCCTAATGGATATCGGAGATGGAAACTTCCCAATGTTGCTCAACATAATGTCATATTTAATCTCGCCTAATCTTGACAGGATTTATATAATCTGTAAAATAGTTTTTATGGGATGAAGTATTCATCCAAATGGCAGAGAGCTTTAGTATAATGAGTCAACCGCACTAAAAATCTTGCACAACATGGGCCATGTGGGATAGAGGAATTTATGGTTCACAAAATATAAATGTTATTTCATGTTGGGTTAACATGACCTTCTATTAAATTAACATCCATGCGAAAGATTAGTGGACAATCCAAGTAACTGATGCCACTTTGCATCAAATACAAATAAAAAATAAAGAATTTGACAAATAACATTGAAAATTTGACTTCTTCAGGTGTAGGGCTGATAAATTTATAATTGCTGTATACACTTTAAAAGTATGGAAGCCAGATATATACAGGCAAATTTTATCATTAATATGGCACTTTCATATTATATAAAATCTTAAAATATGATTCAATCTTACAACATGATTTTATGAACACCCCAACAATCTTATAGAAAAGGATTTTTTTACTACTTGTTCTCAAGTAGGTCCTACAACTAAGATCAGATGAGTTTGGTGGCTCATGGATGAACAGATAAAACCTCTGATTCACTTATCATTCATGATTACTTTTATTCCATATATTTAGGCGGAGCTACTAAGTTACTGTTTTGGGCTACATATATCCAGATACATGGAGAAAGGATGTTGAACCTCAACATATTGAACTTGCCGTTAATACTGCAGCACCAGGGAGACTCAGGGCTATATCTGTTTCTGAGGTAATGGTTTGCTAATTACTTTTGGCAAAAAAAGGTGCTGATTTTGTTTTGCTGGGGAGATCTTTATGCACTTAATTCATGTAAAACACTGATGTGGAAGGTTAGTGTAGGTATCACGTTCATTCCATCCCAATTTCTCTGCAAAGTGGAGGCGTTATTTGTATATATTTCCTTTCAATGATGGAGAAAATGGGGAGGCAAGGGAGGGGACTACAGAGCATGTTGACAAAATGAGTTCAAAAGCTAATAGTGCATGCAGAAGCAATGGATTTGGGAATGATATTGATAATGAGGATCTTCAGAGTTTAATCTTATCCGACAAGGATGAGGATTTTGAAGGTGGAAATAAACAAGTGAGCTTTGAAGTTAGTCGGGTGAATCAATTTTTGCAGCTTCTAGAAGGGAAATTATTGTCATACAAGATGTTTGCTCGAGATACTAAGGCCTCAAGAAATATGTGAGCTTTCATATTTGTGTTTGAATTTTATTTCTTTTACCATACTACTGTTGTCGATTTCTTCTGTATTACGAGAAAGGCTTGTTCTGAGGAGTTTTAGAATTGTCACCTTTTTAACAGTTTGTTGAGCCAGTGTACATCGTTTACTTTTATGAAAGTGAATTTTTTTTTCCTTTTAGACATCTAATTAATACCTCTTGGAGGAGTCACTCTAAAACCAGAGCTAACTTCATATTGTGCTGTTTGGTTAAAGTTAACTGGTTCATGTTTGCAAGAAATACTAAGCAGTTGTGAACATTAATAGATGAGAAGATTTTAAAAAATCACAATTCATGCACGGGGGAAGGTGATGTTCATCTATTCAAGATAGTTGTGCAAAATCTAATTCTTGTCTAAGAATCGGTAGCCTAGCAAGAGAAAATTGAAACCAAGATAGAGGTATCTCCTGAAGAGATACGTGGGTGACCAGATCTAAGTATTAACTGGCAAATCCATGAGGAAGGTGCCAAATATACAATGGTAAGTCTCAAAGTTGTGAAGCCTCAGTTGATAGAGAATTTGAGAAATATGAAAGAACCAGACATCAGAAGTGGTAGTGTACAGTTGGTAAAGAACTCATTTGGATAATGGATATCTATGTCTGGATGGTAGTGTACCTGCTTATTGTTTGATTCCCTTGGAAAGAATGCTAACTGAATCGTGAATATGCATTGGTGGGTAAGTTGATTTCTCAGTGCTCTGAGGATCCTTGCTCTGGCATTTCACTGCTGTGAGCTCACATGAGGAACTCGTGCTTTTGTGCCTTAGAAAATCTCTTTTTTTTTTCAGTGGCCCACCAACAGAATGTTTCCTGTATCATGCTCGTGCTGCTTTGGGCAGATTAAAAGGCACGGTGAGTATTTTCGCTTCTGCAATATTTCATAGTTTTTATTCACTTCAATGCTTGGTCAACTATTGATCTGATCCACTTATTTTTTTTGCTTTGGGCTGGTTGAAAGATGCAGTACCTTTTTTTTTTTTTTTTTTAATGTTCTTCAACTTTATGGCTAATAGCACTCTCTTTTATGTTAAACTAGGATCACCAAGAAGGAAGAAAAGTTATGTTCATTGAGCTGGTTGCTAATCGATTCCTTCGGAAGGTACTCTTCATGTCTATTGAGAAAATACTGTTTGTGAGAGCATGGGCACGTCAATTCATGTTTTTTGGGTCAGCAGTCCTTTGCAGCTTTTATGTACTGTTCTATAGGATTTTCCTATGGAATTTGATGAAAGATCTGAACCATCATGATTGCTGATTTACATGTCTTCCTATGCAATCACCCATTTAACCTTTGAACTCCTAAGATTTTTCAGTTCTGTAATTGTATCAGTTTAATCTGCTGTTAGTTTTAGCCTTAAAAACCTCTTGCGGTGGTCGATCATTGTGCAGATGGTTCGGGTTGTTGTTGCGACATCAATAAGAGAAGCAGTGGCAGGTTCAGAGGAGGATGTGTTGATGAAGCTGATGGATTCAACATGTAGACGGGCGACTGCTCCTCCAGCTCCTCCCGATGGCCTGTGTCTCGTTGATGTCGGGTATACAGATTTCAATCCGAAAACTTGCCTCATTAGGGGATCTTGAACTTGATATTCATGTTGGGTCATTAAACAACCAAATCATTCTTGATATAGACAGTCATTTTCGTATTCCATTTTCCTTGCAATTCTGCGGTTGGGGACAGAGATTTGTCAGTTTTGATCCTATCAAATTCTCATGCTTCATATGATTGTCGACAAAGAGAACCACCATCAGAGAAATTGATTTTTAGATAGCTGGGTTTTGTGATTCCTAAATCTGCTAAAGTAGCATCCGTTCTTGGGTGAAGTCCACTTTTGTTATGATGAAATTACCATTGTTTTTTTTTTGTTTTTTTGGGTGACTGAGGATCTGCTGGAGTCTGCCCTTGTCGGTTTACGCCGATTTGGAGTCTCACGAGCCTCTGCGGTGGAGGCTCAACAACGACTATACCTCGGGAGAAACTGGCCCAGCAACCCACCACTGGCCCCCTGCTTTAATCGCTAACACCCTTGACCTCCTTCGTTGGAAGAGAGATCTCAATCAACTGCGCTGCCCACGGGTGGGTATGAAATTACCATTGTTAAAAGGACCGATTTAGAAAAAAGAACAAAAAAAACTTCAAACTATAGGTTCTGCTCTACATTTGTCCCGAAATTTTTTGTCTTAAAAAAAAATCTCAAATTTTAAGTTTAATCTAAAATGCCACAAACTTTTCTTGTGTCTAAAAAAAGCCATAAAATTTAGATTTAGTTTCAAATCTGCTCCATTTTTTTTTTTTGCTTAAAAATAATCATCAATTTGATAAGGTGATATGAAAATTTATCTTCAAAATAAAATCGTTTTAGGATATAAAAATTAGGGATGGCTATTCGCGACTTTGGATAGAGAGCTTATGGGGGTAAATTTAGGATTAGAGTAAAAATTGATATTTTTTTTTGACAAAAAAATTAGGGTAGATTTAAGATTGGACCTAAAGTTTGGGGTTCTTTATGAGACAAAGAAAAGTTTGGATTTGTTTCTTTTCATTTCTTTTTTCAGATAAAAGAAAAGTTTAAGGTAGGTTTGGGACTAAACCTAAAATTTGAGATTTTCTAAGACAAAAAAAAAAAGGGGGTAGATTTGGGATTAAACCTAAAGTTTGGAATTCTTTTGAGACGAGAAAAATTTAGGGTAGAATTGGAATTAGATTCAAAATTTGTAGCTTTTAGGGGATTGACTCTTTGTTAAAGTGATGATAGATGAATTCGGGTCTGATATACACAGCCTTACCTTTCAACCAGACCGCGCATGTGTGGGAGCTTCGAGCACTAGGCTGCCCTTTTATCACCACTGAGCCGAGCTACTTACGTTTATTTATAATGATCACATTTGGTTCATGCAAAACCAAGAGCAAAGCAACCTGATCTCGATCTCAATCTCAATCTCAGTCTCGAATCATCTGGTTCCGAAGGAATTCACCACACCTGAAAAAAGAAACCAAGCATGAAGCAACCTGAGACGCAACTCGTGTGTTCTTTTAGGTAGTGTTTGTTTGTGTTCTTATTTTTTGTTCATGAACAAAATTCTTATTTTTTTTTCCGGGGAACAAAAAAAGAACAGAAATGCATTTATTTGCGTTTTTGTTCCAAATCTTTTTTTTTTGTTTCCAAGAACAAATTTAAAACAGAAACAAGAAAAAAAAAACTTATTTATTATTTCTAAAATAATTTGGAGAAACAAATTTTCTCCCTCTTCTTTCTTTTCTTTTTCTTTTCTTATTTTTTTTTCTTTGGCTGATCACCAGCCTCTGCCATGACCGGCGACCGGCCGCTGAGGGCTGGCGACGCTATCGAGGGCCGGTGACCTCGCCGAAGTATTGCCGGCCGGGTGAGGCTAAGGGTCGTTGGCCCCTGGTGAGGCTCAGCCTTGCCTTGGCTGAGCGAGCTCGACATTGCCTAACAACAGCGAGGCTTGGCCTCGCTGGGGCCAGCGAGCCTCGCCGTGGCTGGGCGAGGCCACTGGCCCTCGTCGGCTGGTCGTTGGCCATGGCCGAGGCCGGCGACCGACTAAAAGAAGAAAAAAAAAAAGAAAAAAAGAAAAAAAAGGAAAAATAAAATAAAAATATTAAAAAATTAAAAGAAACAAAGAAAAGAACACAAATTTACCAAATGTATTTCGGTTCTTTTTTTATTCCCGAAACAAGTTTACCAAACGTATTGTTTTGGTTAAAAATTGTTCCCTGAAACAGAAATAGTTTTTTCTATTTTTATTCCCTAGAACAATTTTTGAATAAAAACACAAACAAACACACCCTTACTCAATCCTTGTTTTCTTCATCACGTAACTAAAATCTATGTCCACTACCTGTGAATATTTGCGGGGCAACTCTTTTTTCACTCTCAATTCGGCTAAAATTCTTTATTAGATGAAAAGTAAAAAATGCCTTAAATTAAAATGGACAACTAAGTTGGCCAGAAAAAAAAAAAAGGTTAGTTAATTGGGATTTAAACATCATCTTGAAGCCAAAAAGGAAAAATTCAATAAATACACACACCACCCAACTAAAAATTCCATGAAGACAAGCTGCAAAACTATCAAAGCCAGCAAACAAATTAGTAAATCAAATGCACTTGAGGCAATGGTGATTTTAGGGTCACACTCACAATTAAGTTCAAACTTCGTTAGCGAGAAGATGGAGTTAGGTTGTGCTCGTGTGTTTAGATCCCAATTTACTTGCATTTTTTGGCCAACTTCATTGCCTATTTTTTCGGCCTAATCTCCATTGCCTATTTTAATGGAGGACATCTTAGGCATTTTAAGTAATAAAGGTATGCTTTATTCCGTATTTGGAGTGAAAATAGAGTGGTCCTTTTCGTGGTGACAAGACAATATAAAAATGAAAAACCTAGCAAGTGAGCGTCGATGCCTTACATAATAATGATATCATTAGTATTTTCCTCATTAATAACATGTGACGAGCTTATCACATATTTCAAAAGATCAAAATCACCCCAAGATTACTCCTGATTCTTGATAATTCCTTAAGACAATTTCAGTTGCATGGCAAATTATCAAGTAGTCTCTCAACTTGGTCAAGACTCAAGAACCATTCCTTTGTTAGAAAGAAGAGGGGGAGCGGCTGGTGGATGGTGGTAATTGACCAATTCTACACCAGGGTTAGTTTCTTCTGATCACTGCTACATCACAGATAAGCAAGAGAATCCAGCCAACTGTAAAATAACTAGATGAAGAGTGATCTTTGCCAAATTTGTCTGTCCAACTTAGAGGCCAGCCTGAGATCTCTCCTAGCAACAGCAATTTGTACAGCTCATGCAAAAGTGAGACATCAACCTCCCTCCTTAATTTGTTCTTTGCCTCCCTTTCCACTCTCTCTCTCTCTCTTCCCCCCTCCCATATTGTCTCCATCTCCTATTCTTGGCAATCTCTCTCAAGGGTGCTTGCTTTGTGCTCGTGTGTTGTCCATCCAATATCGCCTACCTCCCAAGCCCTTTCTCTCACCCGCCCCCCAATAATCCACCAAGAAAAGAGCCTCCTCAATTGCAGCCTGGCCCCTTCAGAAGGGCGCTGCACGCGGCGGCCCGACGAGGACGAGTGCGCATAGCCATACCACCGTCGACCATGGCTCCCCGAGCTCGACCAACGTTTTGGAGCCTCTTATTTGTTATCCTATTGCTTGATGGAGTGGCGACCGCCTTCAGCGCCTCTTCGGAAGCCGATTCCCTCCTCAAGTTCAAGAGCTCCCTGGATGATCAGAGCAATGCGTTGGCCAACTGGAATAGCGGCTCCCCGTGCATCGGTGACCAGGCGAATTGGGTTGGCGTCCTTTGCATGAAGGGCAGCGTCTGGGGGCTGCAGCTTGAGAACAGGGGGCTTGAGGGTGAGATTGATGTGGACTCCCTGGCGGGGTTGCCGTCCTTGAGGACTTTGAGCTTCATGAACAACAGCTTCGATGGCCCGATGCCTGAGATCAAGAAGCTTGGGGCTCTGAAATCCGTTTTCCTGTCATACAACCGTTTCTCAGGGGAGATCCCCGCCGATTCCTTCGAGGGTATGTCGTATTTGAAGAAGCTGCATTTGGCAGGAAACCAGTTCGAGGGCGCCATACCTGCGTCATTGACGCAACTGCCAAGGCTTTTGGAGCTGAGGCTCGAAGGGAACCAATTCACGGGACAGATCCCGGCTTTTGCGCAGCACGATCTCTTGCTTTTCGATGTATCCAACAACGAACTGGATGGTCCAATCCCGGCAAGCCTTGCTAACATAAACTCTAGCTCATTTTCAGGTAAGTTCCACACAGCGAAAAGGCCCCAGTTACTGCAAAAGATTAATTGAGCTCTCACGCGAAGCATCTTCAAAATGCTCCATAAGCTAGAATTCAGAAAGTTCCTTAAAATTACATCTTGATCATACAGACTCGTTATTATGCAACTTGTGAATTCGTCCATATTGAAAACAAACATTAGATCATTGTATTCTTCCACATTACAATGAAAAGTTTCCTTCAAACAAGAGAATCACTAGGTGCTTGTTCTAACCAATTTTTGAGGAAACTCCTAAAAACATATTGTCTGACAGGCAATGAAGGATTGTGCGGAGCACCGTTAAGTCCATGCACGGCTGCTCCAGCATCATCAGATAAAAAGGGCAGCTCAAGTTTCACTGCCATCTTGATTTATGCGATCGTGGCTAGTGTACTCTTCCTGATGGCCCTTGTCTTGCTGATCTTTTGCCTGCGAAGGCGGAACCAGACCTCACAATCGATTGAGGCCCCTCCACCATCCAACCTGCAGAAGAAGGCGAGCTTCAAGGAAGAAGGCCATGTCAGGCATGGCTCACCCGACAATTCCAGTAGTGGCAAGAAGGCCGAGAACTTCAAGCTGTCATTCGTCAGGGAAGATCGGGAGAAGTTCGACCTGCAGGACTTGCTGAAAGCATCGGCAGAGATATTGGGGAGCGGGTGCTTTGGGTCATCTTACAAAGCAGCCCTGTTTAGTGGGTCAGCCATGGTGGTCAAGAGGTTCCGGCAAATGAACAATGTTGGCAGAGAGGAGTTCCAAGAGCACATGAGGAGGCTGGGCAGGCTGAGACACCCCAACTTGCTTCCTCTTGTGGCTTACTACTACAGAAAGGAAGAGAAGCTCTTGGTCTCTGATTACGTCGAGAATGGAAGCTTGGCTGTTTATCTACACAGTAAGTTCATTGGTACAAGGCACTTGTTTTTTCATAGGTTCACTTAGTCTTTTTGTCTGCTATAAGTGTGTCCAGCGAGGCGATTCATGGAATAGATTTCCATTCAACATATGTCGCTCTGCTTTCATTAGGTCGAGTGCATACAGATTTGATATCTGTATCAAAAAAGATCGTGCTAATTGGGACGTTTCATGGGCATGGAATTTATGCCGTTCATTAATTACAGGCAACCATGCTCGAGGCAAGCCTGCTCTTGACTGGCCGACGAGGCTGAAGGTCGTTAAGGGAGTGGCTAAAGGACTTGCCTATCTCTACAACGAACTCCCCAGCCTCATTGCCCCACACGGTCACCTCAAGTCATCCAATGTCCTCCTTGCGGCAACCCTCGAGCCTCTTCTCACCGACTACGGGCTCATCCCAGTGATCAATCAGGAAAACGCTCAGGACCTCATGGTTGCCTACAAGTCGCCCGAATACCTTCAGAACAAGCGCATCACAAAGAAGACCGACGTCTGGAGCCTTGGAATCCTGATCCTGGAGATCCTGACAGGAAAGTTTCCTGCCAACTTCCTGCAGCAGGGTCAACAGGGGAGCGATCAGGATGACTTGGCGACGTGGGTCAGGTTAGTCGCTGGGGAAGCTGATCAGTGGCCGGCCGAGGTGTTTGACAAGGAGATGAGGGCCAAGAGCGAAAGCGAGGGCGAGATGCTAAAACTCCTCAAGATTGGTTTGAGGTGTTGCGAGGGTGATGTCGAGAAGAGGTGGGACATGAAGGAGGTCGTGCAGAAGATTGAGGAGGTGAGAGAGAAGGACAACGACGAGGACTTCTATTCTTCTTACGCAGGCGAAAGTGATGTTCGCTCATCGAGGGGGCTATCTGATGAAATCAATTTCTCTATTCCCATCTGAAGCAATTCGTAGAATTTCGAGTTTCAGAAGATATCTGACAATTTAGAGGAGGAATATAAGTGTTCTACAAGTTGATACTAGCTAGGGGGTGGCTGATTTTGTACCTTTCGTCAAAACTTATTCATTTATAAGGGGGCAAAAGCTGCTGCGGATCATGATCGAGGTGGGGTTGTTCGAACGATTTGTTTTAAACGCGGTCCGACCTAATGAGAACACCTGTTGTAATTTTAGCTTTTTTGTTCAACTCAGACAACAACAACAAGACAATGGTATTACAGTAGATTTTTCTGTTTCCAGTAGAAACGTGCTTATATAAGTACTCAAAATAACAGTACCAACCAAGGCCAACGCCTAATCTGAGTCTCCTAGGATATAGCTCTTTGCTTATCCAATACAACCGAAGTTTGCAAACCAGAAGAAATACAATCAGAAGTAGATACATCATAGGTGCCGTCAACCCCATCTTCGCTAACTCGTCCGCATAGGGATTTGCGTCCCTTGCACATGCTTAATCTTCACCTGTGGCAACGCAGCCATCATGTCCCTGCGTTCATGCCTAATTGAGTTCAAGTTAGGCATGTCGACATTAGTATTCTACAAAGCATATGTCAAATTACTGGCATCAGATTCAATCTCTAACAGGTTATATTTATATCTGAAGCAATAGGTATCCTTTCTTAATAGCCCACATTTCTGCAGCAAATGCGAAAGTTTTTCCTAGACAGCGAATCTAACCCTTCACCTATTCCGCTTGATCATCCCTCATTGCCACCAATTCAATGACTCTAGTACTCTCCACCAACGTGCCAAGTTTTAGTTCTCGCACTCGCCCTATCCACCCTTAAGGACCTATTGGAGCTGCCTACCATAAAAAGAGGTATTCTAATGTTAGAAAAATAACATATTGGAGAAGAAATATGTAACACTGCTCATTGTAACAAAAAGAAAAAAAAAAGATGATAACATTAAGAAAGCAATAAAAGTTAATTATAGCAACCATATAATCTTTACAAGTAAATATGATTATTTACAAACCAAATATAGATTTGTAAGATTCTATAAACTCATAAAGGAATTATACAGGAGGTGAGGTACGGCTAACTGAATCTCCTTAAAGTGATTAGTTTCTGCCAAGAGTGCTAAGCAACTCCATGAATTATGACTCCCAATATACAACACCTCAAACCAGTTGAATTAGTACCATGCAAACGCAATTCTGTTGAATACTTCTTGAAATCGGCATACTTAGGGAAAATTGAAGTAAAGAGAGATGCCATGAGGTTTTGAAGTCCAGTTGTGCCCATTAAAATTCTTAGATGAATGGAGTGCTTGAGTTTTCACAACCTATGTAGCATCGACACGACACGCGATACGCGACACGACACGACATGACACGACATGCCAACACATCATTTCTTAAGAATAAATAATTCTAACACGTTCCTACACGTTATATATTAAATATATTTTTATATATAAATACATAAATAAATGATAATAAAAAGAACATAAAATTAATTTACACTAAAAATATTAATTTATATTATTCATTATTTTAATTTGTTACAATAATACATAAAATTTAGAGGGAAAAATATTGTTTAAAGAAAAATGCTGGAGTGGTATTTTAAATTTATTTATTTATCATATATAGTATTTTTTTTATTACTTCTCTCATAGTAAAAGACTTTAAAACAAAAACAAAAATAATTCTAAAAGAACCAAAACTGAAAAAATAAAATAAAATAAATAAATAGGCAGGGTTGTGGCTAGGCACGCTGGTGCCATTGCCCCTGCCCTCGTCAATGGCGTGCCTAGCTACTGTCGGATGGGGCTGGTGAGGGCGGCGGCGGGAGGGCGACCCTCGTTGGCCTTGGCGAGGCCCGGGCGAGGCTCACCTAGATCTAGGCGACACGTCGGCCAGGGTCGGCAAGGATCGCCTAGATCTGGCCGACGCCGGCCCTTGCCTGTGGCTGGTGAGCCTCCCCAACCCTAGGTGAGGGTTGGCGACCCTCGCTGGGCTTGAGTGAGGGTGCGGCATCGCCTAGATTTGGGCGAGCTTCACTCGTGCCTCAACTGAGGCATCGCCCAGACCTGGGCGAGCCTCGTTGGACCTTGCTTGGCCGGCGATGGCCTTGCTGGCCCTTGCCTAGCCGACGATGGCCTCGCTCGGCCTAGCGAGGGCCGCCCCCCCACCTCCCCCTCTGCCACCTATGGGCAACGAGGTCACCGGCCTCCTCCGACGGTGGTAGCAATAGCTATGCCTAACCACCAGCCCTCCCTCTTTTTTTTTTTTTTTTTTTTTTTTTGTATATTTATATGTTGACCCCTCAAGTATTGAAAATTTTTAAAATTGATCTCGTGCGTGTTGGAATCACGTGTCCGAATTTTGGACTCGCGTGTCGGAGCATGTCGGAGAGAGTTGACCATGTGTCAAATTTTTTGACACTTGTTGATCGCGTGTCGGGACGTGTCAGAGCGTGTCGGAGTGTCGGACACGACATGAAAGCTTCCGAAGAGTGTCGATGCTACATAGCCCACAACTAATGAATCATGCTTGGGCTCGTTTGGTTCGGCTTTGGGAAAATACCCTTGGAAGAATGCAAATACCTTTTGTGACATCCCAAAATTTCACTGACCATATTAGTGTAATCAGATTGTCAAGAGCTCGGATTATTTTAAATCGGGCCAGAAAGCAAACTCGATGGACCATGAGGAACGTGTGGGCTTGAGAAGTTGGCGGGCCACACGAATTGGACTTGTTTAGTCGCATGGAAGATTTGGACTTGGACTTGGCTTGGAGCAGGCCAAGAATCGGATTCATTAGAATGATAAATTAAGCTTAGTGGGCCGTGATTGTCATAGAATAAGCTTGTTGGGCCAGAGACGGGTATTTAGGCCCGAGTGTTTTTATTTTCGATTAAGTTTATAGATTATAGTTATGATGATTCGATTAGTGATTGTAATACTAATATCGATTTCTAACTTTAGCTTTTCTTGTGATAAATCTTTCGTAGATTAGTGTCGGATTCCTGATATGTTATATGATTTCATAAATTTGCATAATTACAAGAGAAATGAGATTAAGTGAAAAATATTAGGAACTAATAAACCGACTAACGATGCGGATTAGAGACTAATTGATATCGATCTACAAATGTTGGAAAGAAGTCGTGCATAGAGGCCACGATTCTTCTCTCTTCTCCCTTCTCTCTCTCTTCTCCCACAGTTTTCTCAAAACCGAAACAACTTAAGGAGAAACATAATCATTAGATTTGCTAATGATTAATGCTACTCTAGGGATTAGCTTATAGCACTATTTTCCTCTTAACTTGTGCCATTCCCTCTCTCTTCAAAGCCAAGAATTGAAACCTCTTCTTCTCCTCTCTATCTCTCTCGGTCAAGCAGCAAAGAAACCAGCAGCACTCCAGTGATTTTTCTTCTTCTTGCGCGAGACTAGGTGCTGACCTTCAAAGTTTTTTGATTCATCAAGTAGCTGAACAAAGGTAAGGAAAGATGAACCTCTAAACTAGAAGTTATCCACTGATTTTGCCAAGGGAACTTGTGGAACTATCCAAATGGTGGAGGATTAGGTGTGATGTTGCTGTTTTGTGTTAGGTTGAGCTAGATGAACTCTAGATTGAAGCTATGAGTCTTTGCATGTCATGTTAGAGCCTTGCATGTTTCGGAACTTGAGAGTGAGTGAGCTGTGATTGTCGAGCAAGGTGTAGTGGTAACTGCCGAGTGAGGAAAAGTGATGCATGTTGCAGTAGATGAGTCGAGGTGCAAGTATTTGTTTTGAACCGAGCTGTGGAAGGTTCTATGTAAGTAAAGATCTACTGTGATTATCCTTAAATGCTATGGAAGAGTGTCGAAATACTACAAGAGGGATTTTTAGAGAAACTAATGGTTTAGTTGAGCTAAAGATGAAGAAAACGGTGCAAAACATTCCTGCTCTAAAGAAGTATAGATGGAAAGCCTTTTGTTTTGTGTCACCTTGATTTCTAATGATGAAGATAAGGAAAAGAACAATTTTATTTAAGAGAACACCCATTAGATTAAGTTTGACTTCTAGTTATAGCCAAATGGATGCGAAAACGTGTAGGCGGGAGTAATTCTCTTTGAAACAGTAAGCTGTATTGTAGGAGACAGCAAGATCTTTGATGATTCTACAAATTTTCTGTAATTTTCTAGAAATAATTGGACTTTAAACCCTTCATGAAAGGGTTGTAGGACACATCTTTAGGAACACCATATCAAAATTTGAGAACAAACGAACAAGATTCAAGTGGTGAAATGATATTTCTTCTGTAGGTACTAAATCTGAAAGTTACTGCAGAATTTTGAAGGAAACAACAAATTACTGCTCTTAATAAATTGAGATATAGACTTAGGTTTCTTCACAAAAAATGTTAATCTATGTCTTTCTATAACATACTAAAATTTCGTAACATTCCGATAAGATTAGATATACTTTTTGAGTCCATATTCGAAACTGCTCATTTGAGTACACAACCTCTTTTTGATCAGAGAATGCTTTATAGTTGTTGTGTCTCTTGTGCTTGACTTTTGTGATATATATGGAGTCTAAAGATCTCATGATAGTGGTTAGTTTGTGCATGAGCATATCTCATCCATCATTTGAAGTATGGTCATGGTATAGTTACCAATGGTGACATGCGTATGCAATGAGTGCAATGCGTTGCGCTTGATTATGGGGTGAAAACTGTTTAGCATGGAATGGGACATGTCGAAATGGTTTTACTTTATAATTAGGACTTGTGTGATGTTTGGCACACAAGAATTATGTGTTTTGATCTTGATTATGTTTGAGGAAATTGTGTACTCATGAGGTCTTGTGCATTCTATGATTGCATTAATCAAAGGTGTGATGTGTGAAATGTGCGCATGAGTGAGTAAGAGATTTCCATCAGTACTGAGATGCCAGTGATGCCCTAAGGAGTGGGATGCCCATGCTGTGTGTTCTTGGATGCCTCAGTCTTGTGTTACTGAGATGCCTTGGAGTGAGATGTCCTTGTGTGTGATCAAGGATGCCTCAGTTGTGGGATATTGAGCCTCGGAGTGAGATGGCCCATGCTGAGTGATCTTGGGATGCCCTGGTTGTGTGATATTGGGATGCCTCGAAGTGAGATGCCCATGATAGAAATATTATGGAAGTCTGGATGTGGGATTCTGGAAGTGACTCGATTAGGCTGGCTGTGTTCCGATGGGTAAACTGATCGAGGGTGGACTTGATATTCACACTAAATTATAATTTCTACTTGGCGTGCGAGTTGTGCATACCACTATTGCATTTCATTTGGATATAGATTGAGATTATGATATATGTATAGATGCATTTAGTATGTTTGGCATAGAGTGATCATTCATGTGATGCACTAATACTTATTTAGTTATACACGTGACAATCCTGTCTTAATATCTTAAGTTGTTTGATTATGTCTCTCTTGTTTTCTTTGACAGTTGTGGATTGTCTAGGTTAGAGTTTTAATCTTTCTTTATTGGGCATTGTTGTTGCTTATTCCTTATATTTTTCAGATTGTTAGTATGGACATGCTGCTAATAGCTCGTTATGGTGTGATAGCGAGTATTGAGGCTATCTTTAGTGATGTGTTTGACCCTGATGTGGAGATGAATTTTACGAAGTATGAGGCTACACTGTGGATGGATGACAGCATATCTGACTTGATCCCAATGAGGTTTGTTGTGTGGTTCATAAACCACGAATGAGAGATATTTGGTCCTCTTCCTTTTGGTGCTGATGGACTTGGAGTTGGGATGGATGGCACCTAGACGCCCGTGATCGTGTAGAAGCTAGAGGAATGTCTTTTGCTTTTTGATAGATGTGGGCTTGTGTGGGATAGTGGAGTTAGAACCCCCTCACCCTTTTTCCCTGGCTGCTTACTTGCATCTTCACTTTTGGAACTTGTAAATGCAATGTATATATAGGTGCAAGACTAGAAGTGATCCAGGTTGATTTTTGTAAGCCCAGATGTTACTAAGGAAAGTAATGAAGCTTCTCATGATCCTTATCTATGATCCTGGTTGAATTGTCTATTTGTTAAATGGTAGGACTATTACAGGACAACCTTGTATATGAAATTTAGATTTTAAAATATCCATGTTATACATACTAACCTTTAAAGGTCAACGCTAGTTAAACCTTTGTAATGAATAAGTCCTGTAAAGAAAAGATAATCCATATAATTTCTGCTTGCGCGTAGTACGTGACACTACTGGGACGTCACACCTTTGAGGTAAAAGGGTTTTCCAAAATGTTACACCATTTGGTAAATTGTAATCTCAAATAGCATTAAGGTAACTTTAGCATAAATATCATTTGGCAAAACACACATTTGCAATGGGGTTTTACTATTTAAAAAAAAATTGAAAATAAAATCCTGCAGTTGGCTAATCGTCGACCAACTGCCGGACGGCTAGATCTAGCAGTCGGCGGCTAGATCTGGCCGCCTGAGGTCGCGACCTCAGGCAATGCTATCATCTAAGGTTGCAGAGGTCCAAACTGCCAAATCTGGCGGCTTGAGGTTGCAGAGGCTAGATCTGGCCTTCAGACCGCTAGATTTGGCACCTGAGGCTGCGCAGACCCAGGCGGCATCGTCTGGTTTGCGCACCAGGTGATGCCGCCTGGGTCTGTGCGACCTCAGGTGGCATTGCCTAGCACGCGCGAATTAAGCGACGCCGCCTGGGTTGTAGGTCACACCACCCTAGGCAATTGTCACTCGGGACGCGTAACCCCTCGATGGTAGTGGTGGTTGCTAGAGAAGCCCGACTCTCAGGTGAGGAAGATGAAGACAAACGGGCAAGAAGATGAACAGTATTGTGGTGAACAGTGAAATTGCATTTTCAAAATGCCAAATGCTCAAAGCTGGTACAAACCAGCATTGAGCTTTCAACATAGGGAATGCCGATATTTGGCCAATGAGCTTTCAAAAATGTTTGCCAAACGCAAAATACTTTTCCCAAGGAGCTTCAAGGGGCCCAAAGCCTATTGGGAAAGCCGAACAAAATGGGGCTTAGTCCATGAGTATTTGGGAGAGTTGTTGACTTCGTTTATTTATCAAAAAATGAATAATTTAGAAATATTACTTAAAAAATGATCGCTTGTATCGCTTACAAAAAATAAATGAATGAAAAAATACTTTCATACTGACAAAAATATTTTAGACATAAATTGTTCTTAATAATAAAAATATTTTTTATTGACTTGTTATTTCAAACAATACAATCGATCGTATTTTGGAATTTTTTTTCTAGAATATCCATTATTCGTAAAACAAATGGAGTTTAAATGTAGTTGGGAAATTCAAAACTTGAAAATAATTTATGGTTTTCGAGGATAAATTACTTATGCATGTTGCGACCCTCTCAAAGCAGACCCTCTCGCTAGGTGGCACTTAAGCTTCACACACGCTCTCCCAAACCCTATCAATTGTAATTCATTTACTCATTGATTCTTACATGCTAAAGTCGTCACTAATCTATTTTAGATTAATTAAAGTCCGGTAAAACGAGGGAAGTCATACTATTGTTGGGAACCAAAAAATTGAGTCTGTGGACTTGGTTATGTTCATCAATCTAAATCTTATTGATCGGTATTTTAATGAAGGGAAAAAATGACCAAAAATCTTATGTTCATTGCGACAAATTCACCCAATTTTTTTTATACAAAAAAACCTAAACTTATATTTATGTGATATGTTTACCTCTAAATTTGGGTAAATGTGTCATATAAGTACAAGTTTTGTCTTTTTTGCATCATAAAAAATAATTTACGGCAAATGTGTCAAATGTGCATAATTTTAGGATTTTCTGTGTAAAAAAAAAAATTGAGCTAAATATGTCACAAAATTATAATTTTGAGGTTTTTCTATTGCAAAATAAAAGGTTGGGGTAAATGTGTCATAGTGGCATAATTAAGATTTTTTGTAGTTTTATCCCTAAAATGAATGACTTTTAAGTGCTCTCATTTCAACCAAAAAAAAAAAAGTGCTCTTATTCAGTTTTATTTTGTAATATGCAATTCTAGAACGTGCAATTGCCAAATAAGCTACTATGGCCCAAAAAAAAAAAAATACCTCTCATGAAATATCCTAAAAACAAATATGTATATGACTTATTACAAAAAAAGATTATGTCCGTAAGAGAGGCAATACGTTGATCTTAAATGGCAAAAACA
This sequence comes from Eucalyptus camaldulensis, assembly GCA_019915185.1. Classification (NCBI taxonomy): domain Eukaryota; kingdom Viridiplantae; phylum Streptophyta; class Magnoliopsida; order Myrtales; family Myrtaceae; genus Eucalyptus; species Eucalyptus camaldulensis. The sequence continues at coordinate 28,755,320 of JAHSVA010000008.1, forward strand.
AAGCAAACAAAGCAAATAAAGCAGCTGAGATGATTGGTGCTATAATTAAACAACTTATTATTAAGCCGCAGGACAAAATCCTATGTAGTCCTAAACTTTTGCGCAAAATTTCAACATGATCCTTCTGGTCAATTTTAATTGGAAATGGCTGAGACGGTGTAACGTCCTGCCATGTCGATGAATTTTTGTAGAAAATTAATTGGAATGACTAAATTGAAATTTCGTGCAAAGGTTTCGGATTAAATTTGTGAAATTAAAAAGTTCAAGACTGAATTGACATTTATATAATATGTTTAGAACCAATTAAACAGTTTTCCCTAAACAAACACCATATAAGATTTCACTTTATGTTTATTACCTTTACCAAAAAAAAAAAAGAAAAAGATTTCACTTTATGAATCAAATGTCAGGGAGTCGATGAAAACCAGCTCGAACACAGCGAACGAAATCGAGGAGATGGAAACAGAGAATTATCACTGGGCACGAAGGGAAGACTCGGAAGCACCTGGCCATACCCGAATTGTATGTACAGTCCATCCGTCATTGGTTGGACGAAGCAGATTTTTAGTTCGTTTTGTCTCATATGTTTCGGGATCCATTCGGATCTCAAACGACAACCAACTAGACACCATCATCTTCGAGTCTGACTTCCATGATAAATGGGTGTAAACTCCCTCCCGTACAGCCTGATCTCCGTGATCGCGGCAGGTGAATCCTTTGTTCTGTCCAGTTGCTTTTCCCTGGTGTGTTTTTTTAGGATTTTACCCTCCATTTATTATAAATATGTATCAATTTATGTTTTTTTTTTTTTCATGTTATTAATCAAATTTAACATGTGTATCGATTTGGGATTTTCGGTGGTTAAAAAATTAATTTGAGGTAAATTTGTCACAAATTTACTCGGTTGAGATTTTTCGTGGTATTAACCAGTTTCTTTTTCACGCATCGGTTGTCTCCTAATGCCCGTTATCCCTTGATAATGCTAGATATCTCATAATACTGTAGAAATCGCCTAACCATAGATTGGCCCAATTTAGCTTGTCCTAGTCCAATTTCCAAGGGGGATTGAGTCAGTCCATGGTCTTGAACCCATGGACCTTACTCTATGTGGGTTGGTTATTGGTTTTGAGATTTTAGAATTGATCCAACTCGGACCAATCCTGTATTTATCATATATATTATATAAAATATATTATATATTTTTTGCCTACTCTAAACCCTTGCACCTTCGCCTTTGTTCTTTCTTATGTGGTTTTGACATGTAAATTAGAAAGTAGAAACCTAACCCAAATTCAACCAAAAAGAAAAAAAAAAAAAAGTAACCTTCTTCGCTCAGATAAGCCTTGCTCGCCTCACTCACCACTCACCTCACTTGCCTCTCGAGCACAATTCAATTGGTGAAATTGCTTGTTTGTCTTGACTTGTTTCACAAACACAGCTCAACAATCTCATATAGAGATTTTTGGAGTCACCTTATCTTATGTTTATATGCATAATAGATGAGCTAAATGCACGATGACTCCAATTAATGCAATTAACTGTGAAATGCATGAATGTAATGTGCAATAACACAATATTTTTGTTATATAACTATATACCTATTTTTTGAAAAAAAAAATGCAAAAATGACGTATATGCAAAAATTTAGGTGTCGACTTGGCTTAATAGACAAGTTTCGTCCCATTAAATTTGGCCCAACTGCCTTTAAAAGCATTAACTTTCACTATATATCCAAATTTAGTTCGAACTTTTTATTTTTATTTTTTGATTTCGTAAAAAATCACAACCTTTCACTCTATACCTAAATCTGGCCTCGTTATTTATTTTTGGTCGGTTGGCCTCACTATTTATCCATCCAATATTGTTGTTAAAGTCTAACGTGTCAATTCGACGCGTATTCTTCTCTCTTTCTCCTTTGATGATGTGGATTTTCAGCTCAATCAAATATTTTCTTAAAAACACTTCGACTTTCTATTTTCTTATTTTCGTTTTCTTCTTCATCCTTCCCGGCAACCTCCATGAATGGAGTCGCTCGACCTTGGATCTGAGTCTTGCAACCTCAGATCCGTGTCACGTGACCTCAAATATGAGGTTGCGCACCTCAATCGCGAGTGGCAACCTCTATACCTCCTTTAATGGAAGCTGAGAATAGTGCACAAAGTGAAGGAAACGATCTGCACCCTCTCGGCCACGGTGGTTCTAAGGAAAGCTTGGGCTCGTTTTGTCATCCCCAGCCATGGAATGGATATACAAAGTTTCGGGGATGGCTGAGCGAAGATGGTGACCGATAAAAATGGCTTCTCGAAGCTTGAAAAACTAGAACAAAAAGCAGGCGTCTCGGCCGGAGCTCACTGGAGATGATTTTGACGATTGCCAACTGTCGTAGAGTACTATTGCAGTGTCAACACAACGATCAATACTCACAAATAAATAAGGATCGTGGAGCCCCGAGACACGACGGGGAAGAGGAAGAAGCTGGCGGTGCCGGTCCACGAGGGTGGCGATCGCACCACTGTCATGATCAGGAACATCCCCAACAAGTACACGTACGTTCCCCTCCTAGAAACTTAAAGCCCCATTTACCCCGAAAGGATTGAACAAGAAAAAGGAAATCAAAACCAGGAAGAGGTCTCTGTTGGTGCCTCCGAGTTTTGTTCTTTAACTTGCACCAAAAAAAAAAAAAAGGAATTAAGATAAGAGATATCTGCATTTGGGTAGATGGTTTTGGGGGGTTTGGTTGGATCGACTTGTTCCTACCATTTCTTATAGTGAAAATCCAGTTTTCTTGGATGTTGCTCATCATCAATTGGAAGACCCAGACCAGCCCTAACCAGCACCCTCTTTTGCTTAATCTTTGTCTTATGAAGACCGTCTGAACCCAACGTTGGTTCAACAACATTCATGTCCTCCTAATATGACAAACTCAACCAGCCCTTTTGACATGAGTCATTTTAAATAGATGAAATAAACATAGAAGAATAGCAAAGCCACCATTATGTGGACCAAGCTCTGAAACTCGACTTCCTTTTGTGCCTTCTTCTCGGCGTCCCATCTCTTCCGTGCCTCCTCGTCAGCCATTCGCCGAGCCTTCTCCGCCGCCTCGCTTTTCTCTCTGTCCTTCTCCATCACAGCCCATGCGGCTTGCTCCAACGAACGTGCTTTCAGCAACTTCTTCTCCAATTCGTTCTGGTATTTATGGCAATCCCTCACCTGAAAATGTTGCAGCGACGAGACAATACAAAATAAAGCAAAATCAGCAATGAATAAAGCAATAATAAATTAAGATGATACTAAACCTTGGACGAAATTTTTAAATATACACGCGATTTGCAACTTTTACCGTCTGCTTTGCTCCGATTGCTTCCTTGCAGGCTGCATGGTACAGGTCTATTGTCCTCTTGAGCTCCAGTTTTGTCCTCAACATCTCTTCTTCCACTGCTTCCTGCATATTTCATACAGCCAATTAACCAGATAACCTATATATTAATATGTTAACCACGTAAATATTTCTGGCTAGGATTTTTACTGTTTAACTTTTTCGTGCTTGATTCAATCAGCTACGCAGTCATAGAACCAATGATGAATACGCCAATCGAGTCGCTAAAGGAAACGAAAGACGGCCACGTGGGTTGTAGCTTTTGACTTGAGCAAATGCGGAGAGAGAGAGAGAGGTGTGAAATCGTCCATTTCCAAATCGTTAACAAATTTGAGTTGTGCATATAACATGGAAATGTTCCTTACAGCAAAATGCAATGACCACGGCATCGACTGTTCACCATCTCTCGTCGGTGGCTCGAGCGCCGAAGCGAAACTGAACGTGCTCAGCCTCGTGGAGGTTTCGTCATCTTCAAAACGTAAGCACGCCGAAGAACTGCTCATCCGTCCCAACCTCAGATCTTCATAGAAGGAAAGGAAACTGCTGTTGGTGCTCAGTCTCCCGGAGTTTGCCCGGGAGAAATCATTATCGCAAGTAGAGAGCTCATCGTATGGCCGGCTGCTTGGGTGTCCAGAGTTCATGATTGTTAGAATATCAATCAACAGGCATAAGTTATGGTAAGAAAATATGGCAATATTCAGATGATTTTTCATCGACATTAATCTATATATTAAAATCCTTGAGCAAAAGTCTCACTAGTTTCATGGGTCATTTAAAAAGCACTACTTCATCCTGCCGTGCCTTTCCACCGTCATCTCTTATCAAGAAATCGGAGTTCTCTTCTTCTTTTGAACATTTTAAAGTCTCTAAATTTCTTAAGTTTAAACTTCCTTTCCTGCAGATCTCATGAATATACCTGTTATGTACAGATATGTCGCGTTGCTCAGAGAATTATGATGGCAAAATGCTTACCTCACATGGTTAAGCGTATCGACTTGTGCCGTCTTCTCAATTGTCAACAAGTTTGGGCGAGGACAAGTGGCGGGCCGCACGGATACGGCTTTTCCTTTGCCTACTACGTATATATTGCAATAATCCGGCGCGTACTTCAAGATGGTGTTTGGTGTATCTAAAAACTTGAACAATCTGAAAGAAGAAAACGTAAATATAGATAAAGGAAGGTTGTTAACCCGTCACGAACAACTGCTCGCTTTGATAAAGTGTCATGAGAATTTTGCAATGTTCAAACATAAGAGGGATTGCAAAAGTACCTGGAAAAACTCTTTCGTGAAGCCGTTCCAATTAACAAAGTGTCGACCGCATATCTGGAGACATATTCAACTAAAGCTTTTGCTACATCTGAATTCTCAAGTACAACTAGGTCACATTTTACCTGTCGAAGTTAAAATTAGAGGACAATTAGCGTGCTGCTACTAATACAATGAAAGACAAAGAGCATACTGTTCGAAGTATAAACCCAAAAATCTAAAAGGTCCTTTTTCAAAAGCTAGAAACTGCACTCACAAGAACACATACATGGATCACGGTGTTAGCTTAAAGACTTCACAAAATCTTTTCATTCAATCTAGATTTAATAAGGTTTTCAAAAAAGCTACTTTCACAGGCAACGATAACAGAAATATACGGTCTCTACCCATTGAAAAAATGAAAATCGATAGAGATATTATATAATGAACTGTTCGTCGAAAAAGATATTATCAACCAGTGCTAGATTCAAGTTTTATGTACTATTACTCTGTTTTTCATACTAATTTGGATAAGAATGGAGGAAGACGAAACGGACATGTCTCTGCAAGCAGTAGCAGTGGAAGGGAAAGAAGAGCTCCGCTGTTTGAGCGTCGGGTTGCGTCTCTTCCGAACAGGCTGCACCAAAATATGAATCAATAAAGTAGAGAAAAAGAAAAAGAAAATCGAAGGAGAAAAGCGAAATGCTAATTTGCAGTAGTATTCGCCACGATTAAGACTTCTCGACCTTTTCTTTTTACTTTCCTAAAGCTCATATCTCTTGAAAACAGTTGATCGGAGAAGATAGGTGACTCATATCTATCAGGAGTCAAATAACGTTCGAGAGGGAGAGAGAGCCGACCTGGAAATGGAGAGGATGTCGAAGGCCGGCTCTTGACGTGAACGAGCTTGAGGGTCTGGTTTCGCAAGGAGATGACGTTCTCGATGGCCCATTTGAGAGCATATCTGCTGGGCTTGTCCTTGTCAATGGCAACTGCGATCAGCCTTTCCCTACTGCTGCCTTCACCTCCTCTGCCCGTCGCCACCACATTATCGTTGCTCCGTCTCAAGCTCACCACCGTCATCGTCACCTTGTCAATGGCGAGATTATTTGCGCATATTCACCTCAGTATCTGCAAAAAGGTTTGGCTTGTCTCTCCCTTTCTTTCCTTTTCTTTTTTGTCTGGTATTGTACTTTTTTTAATTTCTTCTCCAAGATGTCCGGAGGTTTTGTTGGGCAGTTTTGGATGCATTGAGGACGGAGAGACTCGTCTCATCAGTTGGGGTCTTAGTTAGGTTTTGGTTTTCTTGTTTTCCCCCTACAACTTTATAAACACAGATCAAAAGAAGTTCAAAAGGACAGCCTGAGAAGGTGGTTACGGAACGTTTGTCGTTGCTTCTCACCAACCGCTTTGACTTTCTCCTGTACCGTTTGTCATGGTTCCTCAAAACCATACCCTAAATTGTCGCAACGTCCTTGATGGAAACATCCAAATAGATTTTAACCGAAAAATTATCCCAACAAACCTAAATCAATTATATTTTGTCAATTTAATTCTATTTTTTTTAATTATACAATTTTTTTTTGTCAGTCTTATTCTATCCTTACTCTACACTCACTCTCAGACTTTTGCCTTGCCTCTTGCAAGACATGAGAGTCGAAACCCACTCTTGAAACTCACGCATCCCCACCCCATTCCCCCTTCCCTCACCTCCACCTTCCAAATTTGAAGAGTGGTCACTGGGGCGAATCCCAATAGTTATTATACCAATTGAGTCTATAACATTTTCGCATTTTACCAATTAAATTCATCCAGCCAATTTTAATATTAAAAAAAAAAAAACCGTTGATATGGACATTGATATTACCATGCAAGATGATTAGTGTTAACATGGATAATTTTTTTTTTTTTCTTATCGAGTCTAGTGAGGATTGTTGGTTGAGCCTTGTGGATCACAAGCAAGGGCCAACCAACTACCGCTGACCATAGGTAAGGGTTGCAACCGTCGCCCACAATCGGCAAGGGTTGTGTGCCCTTGCCTAGTGGGCGACGAAGGTCAATTGAGCCTCACCTGTGATCGTCAAGGGTTGGCTAATAGCTCTCATCGAGCTTAGGAAAAAAGGAAAGAAAGAAAGAAAGAAATAAATAAATAAATAAAAGAAAAGAAAGAAGAAGAAAAATTATGAAAAATCCAGAAATTATAAAAATTGTACACATTAGCAATAGTTGTGTCACGTCGAATGATTTGTGTTTATGTTGAAAGGTCAGTGTTCACATCAGCAATTTCTAATTAAAATTAGTTAGATAGACTTAGTTGACAGAATATAACTCATAATTTGAACAATTAAAAAGTTTAGAAATGAATTAGCTAAAATGCAATAGGTCTAGAACTTTCTCTTTCTTATAGTTAGATATATATTTCACTTATACGCCGATGGCAACTGAAATTTAAGTAACCAAGGAGTTTGTAGGGTCTTCCCCCATCATTTTCTTGAACTTTGGAAAATTACTCTGATAATTCCATGTAATAAATTTTTTGAAAAATTTCAAATAAATGCCCAAGGTACCCCATTTTCTTAAATAAGGATCTGAAGCCGACCTTATTTCTAATAAGGACCATATCAATCTCAAAGAAGAGTTTGAAGTGGTTTGGCTATTTCAAATAAAGGCCTAGCTTTGCTAGTTCGCCAATGAGCAAAAATTCTAACTAATAAGAGATATTTTTGTCCAAACACAATTTAATTTTAAATTTAAATTATATTATATCAAAATTTTTAAAAAAAATTCTAACAAAAAACAAAAAACTCCCTCTTACTTATGGTCGCTATTGTCTCCTGTTTCTAGCGAGGGCCTGTTTGCCCTTGCCTCTATTTGGCGATGGTCACTTACCTTCACTCAAGCATAGGCAACCTCGTTGGCCATCGCCACTATCTAGGGGTGTGCAAAATACCTAGGAGCTGCCCGGAACCGATGGTTCTTGAGGGAACCGGTCCGGTTCCTGGTTCCAATTTACGGGAATCGGTGGGTACCGGTCCGATTCCCGATTCCATGGGTAGATCTGCCCGCCCGCCCACTCGGACCAGATCAGAACTTTTTTAACTTTTTTAATATTAAAGTATTACTAAAACAAAACAAACCCTAACCAAGACCTCTCTCCTCTGTCCATCTTCGACTTCTCTCCTCTGTGACCGTCTGTCTCTCTTCTTTGTCTCTCTTCTTCTTTGACTTCTTCAACTTCTTCAGTTTTGTTGTGACTGTCTCCGCCCAGCAGTGACCCGCGATTGCTGCTCGCCCCCTCGCACCGGCCACTGCTGCTGTTCGCCCCCTCGTGTCGACCGCCACCCGCCACAGCCTCTACTTTGCCCAGTAGTGACCCGCGACTCCACAACTTGCCTCCACACCAACCATTGCACTAGCAATGAGGGAGAAGTGGATCGACATCGAGAAGGCCAAGATCCTACGTGATCGCATCAAGTGGTGCTACCGCGTCGAAGGAATCAACCACCTCCAGAAGTGTCGCCACCTTGTCCGCCAGTACCTCGAGTCCACCTGCGGCATCAGCTGGGGCAAGGACGGCCACCACCCCTCCCTCCACAGTCCCCTTCCCCTTTTCCCCTCTCTCTGACTCTGTTTCTGTGCCCTAGGAATTGTGTGGCTTTGGCATTGAGTTGATTGATTGTGGTCGGGTTGAATTAGTTGAGGCGTCAAGATTGGTTCCCAGGTGGATCCATGCAACAAAAGGGTTGATCCCGGTTCCAATTTTTTGGAACTAGTCCTTAGCGGCCGGTTCCCGATTCTAGGTCAGGAACCGCCCGCTTGGACCATGCACACCCCTACCACCGACAATTGGCCAACGACCATAGGCAATTGGGAACTGTATTTCTTTTTCTTTTTAACTTTCCTTTTCAAATTTTTAATCAAATATAATTTAAATTTAAATTGTATTTGGACAAAAATATCCTTGATTGGCTGGAATTTTTTGCTAGTTGACGAAGCTAGGCTCTTATTTGAAATAACCATAATCACTTCAAACTTTTCTTTAAGACTGATATGGTCACTTCAGGTCATTATTTGAATTAATATCCATTTCAAGCTCTGATTTGAGGAAATGATAATACTTTGAGTCTTTATTTGAAGCAATATTTGGCTATAGTGCTATCTACAAATAAAGACAATCTAAAATCTGAGACAAGATAATCTTAAACAAGAAAGAAATTAAAATTAAATCTCCTAATAAATTGGTGTAATAGGAAAATTTGGAACACCTAATTTTAAAATGAAAACTACTAGTATAAGTCATAATATCAAAGTTAATTATTCAAAATTACGATTTTCATAACTAAAGTATATATAACAATATAATGTGAATAAATTTTCAATCAACTTTCATTAACATATTAATATACCATAAAGTACCCAAGGATTAATTTTTCTTTTTTTTTTCTTTTTTTTTGGTCGAAGTACCCAAGGATTCAAATGATGTATATCTACTATTCATTTATATATATTGACCCTACTACTGATTGGAAGAACGAATGAAACAATCTTTTGCTATTTTTACGGATGTAAGTTGATGTAAAATTTAGATATTTACAAGTCATTGTGATTTTTTTTACGAAAAAACTATGTTAAAACAAGGATGTATTCACCAATTTCTTAGTAAAAGGATGCTCGCGGGTTTCATTTTTCGTTTTGCAAAGTTTGGAGCAAAATCTAAATAAATTGCCCAGCAATGGTCAAAGTGCAATATATTTAGAAATTTTTGGACAATTTTACCAAAACTGTTTACGAACCGTGACAAATGGGACAGGAGAAGTTAAAGCGGTCGAGTAGAAGTTACGACACACGTTCCATTACGACCTTCTCAAGCTGTCTTTTTAACTTCTTTTGACTTGTGTTTATAAGTTGGAGAGGGAAAACAAGAAAACCAAAACCTAACTAAGACCCCAACTGATGAGACGAGTCTCTCCATCCTCAATACATCCAAAACTGCCCAACAAAACCCGGAAAATCTAGAAGAAGGAACTAAAAAAAGTCTAATACCAGACAATAGAAGGAAGGAAAGAAAGAGAAGCCAAAGTTTCATGCAGATACTGAGGTGCACATCCTCTCTCAATCGCATGTACAAATTCTTCATGCCAATGACAAGGTCACGACGACGATGGTGAGCTTGAGAGGGAGCAACGACAATGTGGCGGCGACGGGGAGAGGAGGTGAAGGTGGTGGTAGGGAAAGGTTAATAGCAGTTGCAATTGACAGGGACAAGTCCAGCAGATATGCTCTCAAATGGGCCATCGAGAATGTCGTCTCCTCACGAAACCAGACCCTCAAGCTCGTTCATGTCAAGTGCCGGCCTTCGATATCCCCTCCATTTCCAGGTCTCTCTCTCTCTCTCTCTCTCCCTCCCTCCCTCCCTCCCTCCCTCCCTCTCCCCAACGTTATTTGACTCCTGATGGATATGAGTCGCCTATCTTCTCTGATCGACTGTTTTTATGAACTATGAACTTCAGGAAAGTTAAAAGAAAAGGTCAAGAAAACTAATATCGCTGAAAATTAGTGTTTCGCTTTTCTTCGTCAATTCTTTTCACACTTGTTGATTCATATTTTGGTGCAGCCTGGTCGGACGAGGCGCAACCCGATGCTCAAACAACAGAGCTCTTCCTTCCCTTCCGCTGCTACTGCTTGCGGAAACACGTGCATTTCTGCTTCCTCACCTTCCATTCTTATCCAAATTAGTATGAAAAACAGAGTGGTAGTACATAAAATTTGTATGGAACAGATTTTTCCTTGCATCTAGCACTGGTTGACAATACGCCTTTTCACCAAACAGTTCAATATACAATTCTCTAACACTTTTGCTTTTCCGATGGGTAGAGACCATATTTTATAGTTATAGTTGCTTGTGAAGGTACCTTTTCTGAAAACCTTTATGAATCTAGATTGAATGAAAAGTTTTTGTGTAGTTTGTAAGCCAACACCGCTATCCATGTATGTGTTCTTGTGAGTACAATTTCTAGCTTCTGATAAAGAAGGTCCATTTTGACTTTCGGTTTTATACTTCTAACAACATGCTTTTTGTCCTTCATTGTATTAGTAGCAGCATGCATACTGTCCTCTAATTTTTAATTTCGACAGGTACAATATGAAGTAGTTGTACTTGAGAATTCAGATGTAGCAAAAGCTTTAGTTGAATATGTCTCAAGACATGCGGTCGACACTTTGCTCCTCGGAACGGCTTCACGAAAGAGCTTTTCCAGGTACTTTCGCAATCCCTCTCACGTTTGAACATTGCCCCTCCATTGCATACAACATAACATGAGACCATGAGATTATCCGATCCATAGTGGATCCTGTCCCCATAAGAATTTCCAGAGTTCCCGTGACCCTTTATCAAAGCCAGCAGTTGTTCGTGACGGGTTAAAAACCTTCCTTTATTTATATTTACGCTTTTTTCTTTCAGATTATTCAAGTTCGCAGATACACCAAACACCATCTTGAAGTACGCACCAAATTATTGCAATATTTACGTGGTAGGCAAGGGAAAAGCTGTATCTGTGCGGTCCGCCACTTGTCCCGTCCCAAACTTGTTGACAATTGAGGAGACAGCACAGGTCGATACGCTAAACCATGCGAGGTATAGATTTGCCCTAATAATTCTTTGAGCAACGCGACACATCTGTACGTAATGTGCTTATATATATAATGGAATTTAGACATTTTAAAATGTTTAAAAGACGGGAAAATTCCAATTTCTTGATAAGAGATGACGATGGAAAAGCATGGCATGTTGAAGTAATGTGTTTTAAATGACGCATGAAATTAATGTGACTTACGATTTTGATATTCAGATTAAAGGTAAATGATGAAAAATCATTGACAACTCATAGCTTTAGCCTGTTAATTGACATTCTAACAATCATGAACTCTGGACGCCCGAGAAGCCGGCCGTACGATGAGCTCTCTACTTGCGAGAATGATTTCTCCCGTGCAAGCTCAGGGAGACTGAGCACCGACAGCAGTTTCCTTTCCTTCTATGAAGATCTGGGATTGGGACGGATGAGCAGTTCCTCAGCGAGCTTATGTTTTGAAGATGATGAAACGTCCATGCGGTTGAGCGCATTCAGTTTCGCTTCAGCGCATGAGCCAGCGACGCAAGATGGTGGAGGGTCAATGTCATGGTCATCACGTTCTGCTGTAAGGAACATTTCCATGTTATATGCGACTCAAATTTGTTGACGACTTGGAAATGAATGATTAACTCTCGGTTACACAGCTCGTGTCAAAAGCTACAACTTACGCTGCTGTCTTTCGTTTCTCTTAGCGACCTGATAGCGGCATTCATCATCGGTTCTATGACTACGTAGATGACTGAATCAAGCATGAAAATATTAAACAGAAAAAATCCTAGCCAGAAATACCGCGATTATATATAGGTTATCTGGTTAATAGCTATGTGAAATATGCAGGAAGCAGTGGAAGAAGAAATCTTAAGGACAAACTTGGAGCTCAAGAGGACAACAGACCTGTACCATGCAGCCTGCAAGGAAACAATCCGAGCGAAGCAGACAGTAAGTAAAAGCTATAAATCGCATGTATATTTTAAAATTCTGTCCGAGGTTTAATAAGTACTATAGGACTGGCGATTCTTGTTCACGTGCAGAATTCGGTTTATATACATGAATTATGTGGATTCGGTAGTCTTTTCTCAATGTAAAATTAATTTTAGAGCACTAGATCTGATAACAAATACACCCACTCCGTATCATCTTAATTTATTTTTGCTGTTATCAAATAGCTGATCTCGCTTTATATCATGCTGTCATGTTTTACCGTGACATTTTGCAGGTGAGGGATTGCCACATCTACCAGAACGAATTGGAGAAGAAGCTGCTGGAAGTACGTTTGTTGGAGCAAGCCGCATTGGCAGCGATGGAGAAGGAGAGAGGGAAATGCATGGCAGCGGCGAAGGCTTGGCGACCGTCGGATGAGGAGGCACTGAAGAGGTTGGATGCCGAGAAGAAGCCACACAAGGAGGTCGAGTATCAGAGCTTGGTCCACGTGATGGTGGCTTTGATATTCCTCTATGTTTATTTCATCTATCTAAAATGACTCGTGTCAAAAGGGCTGGTTGAGTTTGTCATATTAGGAGGACATGAATGTTGTTGAACAAACGTTGGGCTCAGATGGTCGTTCATAAGACAAGATTAAGCAACATAGGGTGCTGATTAGGGCTAGTCTGGTTCATTCAATTGATGATGAGCAACAACCAAGAAAACTGGAATTTCACTATAAGAAATGGTAGCAACGAGTTGATCCAAACCAAGCCCCCCAAAATCAACCCAAATGCAAATTCTCTCTTTTCTTGATTCCTCTTTTTTCTTTTTCTTTTTCATTTCCTGCAAGTTGAAGAACAAAACTCAGAGGTACCAACAATGACAGTCTTTCAGGTTTGGCTTTCCTTTTCCTTCTTCAAAACTTTCAGGGTAAATAGGGCTTTATGTTTCTAGCAAGGGTGAGTTCGTGTACTGTGCTGCGATCGCTGCCCTCGTTGACCGGCACCACCAGCTTCTTTCTCTTCCATCACCATGTATCCTTGTGCACTTGTGGTCATTGTGTCGACCGTTGACACCAAATTTTATCGACTATTCAAGCGTTTGTTCTTATAAAAATAGAAAATAGCAAAAACAAGAAAAGAAAGATAAATAAGGGATAATGTGGATAATTGGTTTTTGTTGGGAGAACCAGAAGAAGCAAAGGTATTCTCCTTCTCTTTCTCTGAACCTCCAATCTCTCACAAGGGCCTCCGCCGGCCTATCCCTTTGATATATAGGGATGGTGGGCTCCACGAATGAGTTCCTTTTTTTTAATGTGTCAGTATCCGCATACTTCAAACCCCTAGTTAGTATAGTACGTTTTTTCTTGCTCTATACTTGGTAATACCCTATTATCGTTTTGCATCCAGGTAATCTTGAGATTCAAATGAGAATCTAGATGAAACCTTTTAAGGATATGTTTAGATCCGAACTTAGCAAATAAAATTTCTTAGAAAAATAGTAGAAAAAATGATGGTGTTGAAAGAAAAAAAAAAGGCTTTTGCGCTTCCCCTTTATAGATGGACAAATTTCGCCCAAGCCACAAGCCCCTCAAGCCCATCCTCTCCAGCCCCACTAACCCATTCCATATGCCAAAGCTGCAGCCCATTAATTCAAAACCCATTGGAAGCAATAGAAGGGAGGAAATCTGCTCGCTCCAAAAGGAGAGCTGGAGAATGTAAGCGAAAGAAGAAAGGGAAAATGACACAAATAATTCATGAATTTTGATTCAATATGTAATTTGATCCCTAAACTTTTAATTTGTTCAATGCGGTCCATATACTTTAGCTCAATGTGCAATATGGTCTCTAAAATTTTAATTTATTCAATATAACCCCTAAATTTTTTGTAATGTTCAATACAGTCTCTAAATTGTATGAAAATACTCCATAAACATTAAACATTTTCATACAATTTGGGACTGTATTGACTACATTGAACATTTTCATATCATTTAGAGACTATATTGAACATATACTAAAAATTCTAAGATTACATTGAACAATTTAAAATATTAGGGACTACATTGTACATTAGGCCAAAATTTAAACTATATTTATCATTATCCCAAAAAGAAACAGACGCAACAGATAACTATCGTTCCTTAACATGACAATGGATAGGGCAAACAAGAACATTTATTTTCATGTGCTACTCAGAATTGACATTGCGAGTCGCCAAATTCACATGGCGTGATATCCAAAGTCACAAAATGTCAAACATATTCAAATCCTTCGAAACAAGATTCAAAAGGTTTTCTCTTCATCGAGCAAATGGTATAACACACTATCTATCAAAAGTTTGAATTTTCCAAACATAATTTAAGTGCACTTTAAGTTCCACAGCCATCAACATGATAAGGAACTACGAAAAATAGGCTTGGGTTCTGTGAACATGAGCTGAAATCTCAAGAGTTAACATGTCACTCTATTTACCGCCAACCTTTGCCTGCCCACGGCCAAAAAAGGTACCTTCTTGATAAAAATGCAGTTGACTACAATTCTCATTCTCTGTTTTATCAAAAAAAATCAATGAATTAACCCAATGATACCATGACAGTAGCGAAATAGATTTACCATCCAAGCTTGTGCAGTTATTAGAGTACAGAAGAAGACCAACCGGTTCTATCATTCTTCATCAACTTCGAGTCCTGGTATGTATTCCAGACTGACATCAAAGATGACAGGACTATTTGCAGCCACCCTCGGCCTTCCTGGAGCTGAAGTGAGACCTTTTGGGAATGCCAACTGTTGAAGGAGCAAATCTCACCATCAGAACTAAGCTGATACCGTCATTTGTCAAACAGATTTTTGACTCATCTTTACGAAACTTCACTAAAGGAAATAAAAGTACTTGTTTCTACATGTACGTACGTTTGCAAGACAAGCAAAGTATGACAATGAAAAGTTGCTAAATTGGTAGATGATAAAAATGTAAGTAGTCAAAAGGCCAAAATAAAATTCAAAGCCATAAATTTGCACTCAACTTCCAAAACATTTAAAATGAGAGATGACATGCGAAAAGCTTTCCTTCCTTGAATAATCCCTTTGGTGCATTTACCTGTTACTGCTAAACTACCGGAAAATTTGATTCCAATCCCTTCCAAAATCCAGATTGTTTTCATAAACCTGAATCCTCTGATTAATGAGGCAAATATACTAAATGAATTAGCATAGTTGAGTTCATTATACTATTCAGTTCGGTTTCAAGATGTGTATGCTAATCAATTCCGGTGCCCACTATCTTTTCCTATAATTCAAAATTTCACACCAGAAGAAAAGAACAATTAACATGGACACCTCCAAACCCCTATAAAGAATGATTCAGCTGCTAGAACATTTCCTACTTTGGGAACCCTCCCTACAGCTATTTCTCACTGAAAATCAGGCATTGTGAAATTGAGGAACTTACTGATCCAGGAATGTACAATCGACGCTTCCCTCCAATTTTCATACTGAGTAACCCTTCGTCAAGTCCCTTGATCACCTAAGCCAGCGTTTCAACTGCTATTTGTCATTTGCAAAATGATAGGCATGGCATATCTACGGTCATGCTGTGTGAATATGTAACTATCCATGCATATGCGCACTAACACAAGCCATTTAATGTGTATGCTTGTTGTGTAATGCAGCAAACAACACCATTAGCCGGAGAAAGGTACATTTGGGTCTCTTAAATCATCATGCGACAACATGAAAATTATAAAAGAGGTTACAATACTGGGCACTATAAATTCTACATATATGGCTCTTCTGGTTTAAGAAGAGCTTACTATTGATAGTATATTAGATCGAAAGTACCAATAATTGGCCAGAGGAATAAAAAAAGATAGAAATACTGATTCAATTTGAACCCATTAAGTTTGCAAATTCTTTAAAGCTGATCCTACAAATGGGCACATGATTGTAATGGGCAAAGAAGCAATCCAAATTCTTCAGCACATGTTTGCACACATCTAGAACTTGGTGAATAAAAAAAAACGCCTTCTTTATGAAAAGTAGATATCAACAGCAAAAATATATTTTCCTTCCCAAATTATTTAACCTTAAGAATCAAACTCAAAACTTCAAACTTGTGGGCATTAAAATTATCAATATGCAGTTTCAACTGCAACAAACTTAGCCTGCACTTCCTTATTTATGCTAACGTCATTTCCAGATCAAATCATGACATTTAGAGTTGCCTAAGAAACGCAAAAGAGATGCTAACACATCATTTTGTTATTCATTGTGATAAATCTTGGATTAAAACCACGCGCATGAGGTAAGGTGAGGTTAAAAAATCAACCAGAAGACAACCTGGGCTGGAGGGATATTTGTAGGTTTGCAAATCAAAACCCAGTTCTCTCAAACCAATTGATCAAACCCACCAGATCATCATCAGCAATCCTATTACATAGTTGGGATGACAAGTCTTGTAAAGGAGAAAAGCACAAATCAAAAGGCAAGACCAAGATTAGTGCATCTTTGACGGCCAAACAAGATCATATATGTGTGATTCCTAAGATTAGCTTATTTTTTAGACTCTGGCAATCACAAAAAAGAAAAATGATTAGCTAAAAATGTTAATATTCCGACAACGTTTAACAGAACTAGTGCTCAACATGACACCCGTTCTATTTTCAGGAAAGAGGTGAACATAAAGAAAGATATATTAATACTCATTTTATGATCTGATGACCAGCATGCAGTGTTTAAGATATATGCAGAACACACCTGACCAGAGCCAACACGAAATATATAAAGCTGGCCTTTCTCCAATGAGCTGCAAAGTGAAGCATGAAATGATTCTGAAGAGATCAAGATCTGTTGATGAACCTTATTAGAAACTTTAATCTAAAAATTAAGCTAATAGGTGGAGTGAGACTACATGAATATATATAAAGCCCATAAAAATCCCCTAGACAAGCAATGTGGGATACTTCAACAAAACTGTTGATAAGAGCACACAAAGTTATCAAGCACACTTAACTTAAGATTGGCATCAAAATGTCTTCAATCTCCAGACAAAAAGAAGCAACATAAACCTCAACAACTGAACTTTGGCTTGATTGGTGCCTCCAAATTAAGCACCAGCATCAAGGAAACATCTGATATAAATATCAGATAATTTCTCCCTGTCCTACAGCTTTTTGGTGGCACATGCAAAGGCAAGCGTCTTCCTAGTGAAAAACATTGATGACCTCACAAATCCACATTACAATTTAGGCGTTGAAGAGAGTTCTTTCCCTTCACCGATCCCTAGCATCCCTCCAAACACATAAACTACATACTTCAATTGGCAACTAGGCACACACCTTTTATTGTAGCAGATTCAACTCAATCCAGTTAAGAGGGAAAACTTTTCAAGATTTTAGACAGCAGCTTCTAACATTAAAAAACGATTGTCGTCCATAGAAGATTTCGAAGATAAATAGATAGATGGCAGCAAAGGAATGATTTGCATACCTGTCAAATATTTGCCCAGATGGAACCATAGCAACATAATTAGCAGCTACCTACGGGTGGTGATATTAACATGAAGAAAGTCAATTTAAGAGGATAAGTTTCTAAGATAAGCAAGCTATTAGTCAACATGAGGCATCACTATATTTGGAAAGTTCTCAGCCTGAAGTTTTCCAAAATTTAATGTCAAATGGCTAGGCAGCACATATTGATTCAAAACCAGCACGTGACTAAAACATTCCAAGCCAAAATGGGAGAGGAATTACCAACAGCTTAATATTTAAACGGATTCTTTTTTAACTCAGTACTCAATCAACTCAGACAATTTGATCCGAAGTAAACTAATTTATGCTGAAACTCCGATGGTTTTGGAAACATGTAAAAAGAAACTGCTCTCATCAAAAGGAAGAAAAAGAATATTAATTACCTATCCGCGTTATGTACTAAGATAATTAGGTCTATCTCATGCATGTGCCCTAATTAGAGTGTAGACAAATCTCATGAATCATTCCTATCAACATCATTATCAAATGTCAGACTAAGGAAATTCTGGTCAGCCTTACTAGTACAGTTAAGACCCTCTGGAGAGAAGACATGTAGCAATTACATATGTCAGAACTTTAAGATTCCAATGATGGCAATTCATTCATAAATATTTTTGGTGAAGGAAGGTAGAAGAACCAATTTGCAGAAGAGCTCACTGACTTGGAATCCAATAGGTGGACTAGGGCCTTCGCCAACTTTTATATCCTTATACTGCAGACCAGATTCTGTGGTTACCATTGGCACCTTCATGGCAAAGAAGATTTCAAACTTAAGAATGACCATTAAATAGAAAGAAAAAGCAAATAAATAAGCCAATGATCATAATCACCCCAATATCACTACTTGATTTCAAACATGCACTTATATGCCAAAGCAATAGCTGCGTAGTATATTGTCCTACTCTAGACTTTGATATGGCAAACTACAATGCAACAGACTAAATCCTTTTGCATGATTTTCCACAAATTAAAAGATTGTCACAGCACACTGGGATTCTAGCACTTTTTCCCAAATTCCAAAACACCGCATTATGTCGAAGGGAAAGTTCAATAACAAGACCCTCTATAGTGGATCTGTAATTTATATTAAGCCCCAAAATATTCCACAGCAACACCTATCAGCCGATAAGATTTCCTACAATAACTACGTACGAAATTTGTAGCAGTAACTCCAAAAAACATCTTAGATAGTAGGCTATGCCATCTCAAGATTCAAGTCATCTTGAATTAGTTAAAACATAAGAGAAGAGGGTATGTGATCTCACCATACATTTTCAAGCTCTTTCTCACAAGAACTATCACATAATTTGGGTTTTTCCTCTGGTGGTAAGCCAGCTCCAATCACATTGAATGAGTTGATGAAGAAACTAGATAGTCCGCAGAGCAATCCAATTGCATCCCGACGTTTGAGTGAGCTTAGATGCCCATCGCATTTCACTAGATTTGAAACTTTGGGTACTGCACCAGAACACCGCACAAATGGGCCTCCAAGTCTTCTCCCAGCATTGCTTTGGCAACTTGTACATGATGTTTTACCACTATCCAAACCTAACAAAATCTCAACTCCTCATCAAATCTGGTGCCCACAAATAAGTACACAGGAAAAATCTAGAAGAAATTCAGAGGAATATTATTCCATTTCATGCAAAAAAATAACAGCCAATAAACGCTAATCCACCTCAACAACTCCATCCAGCTTCTTTTTTTGTGGGGGGGGGGGGGGGGGGTAACTCTTGTTTTTTTTTTTTTGGTCGAACAGGGGTAACTTAAAAATAAGAGTGCCGCGCTTCAATCAGCAGTTCAGTTTGAGCTCAAAGTTATTTCTATCAGAACAGCATATTTACCTCAATAAGCACTGGGAATCTAGCTTCCTTCACTGCCTGTTATTCAGACCCTTGTCAAACTGGTGACATGACCCACAAAAATGTCAACCTGAGTCCTAGAAATGCAAAATGTAGCTTTCCAATAGGGAAATTCAAGCATGCAGGCCGACCCAACTGGTTAAACTCAGTCGACTTAAGGTAGATTCAAAAGGGACTCAATCGAAATCCAGCATCACGCCCCAAAACATCCACCAGCCATATGGTCAACGAGACGCTTATGTGTATTCTTCTCAGAGCAAGAAACAATGTCAACTGTCTCCACAGGTTGATTAAGTCATCGCATGAGATGACATGACTGCACCAAAATGCCCAGTATCATCACGAAAGGTCTCACTCGCAAGTTCGCTTAATAAAGTCTCCATGGGCATACATATGGTGAGCATTCTCGACCATTCAAGATACCTCGAAGCTTGCAGATCAGTGAATTGAGGATTATTGACAATAACCTTGAACGCTTCCAGAAACCCAACACAGGACAAACAAAAAGAACGAACGGAAATAGAACACGATGAGAGAGAGAGAGAGCGAGAGAGAGGGTCGTGGAAGATTACCAGGAGCAGGAGAAGGAAGGAAGAGAGAGGAAACAGAGGAAGCGGCCATCATCCCTTCCTTTGTGGAAAGAAACTGAGAAGAGTAACGTCCCTCCCCCTCTGGATAACGATATCTTCTCACCACTTTGTTTTTTTTGGGTAAAGTCTTCTCGCTACTCTGTTTATGTTTCAAAAACCAAAAAAAAAAAAAAAAAAAACTATATACAAAATATATATCTTTACATATAGCCATAATGTGATAAAATTCTATGAGATAAGTATACTAAAAGTTTTAAAACTTATTACAAAGTGCGATTGAATATTTAAATTTAAAAATATATATAATTAAATTTTAAAACTTGATATAGTCAAGTCTTTTTGTTAACTCTATCTAATTTGATCAATAAAAAATACTGACGTGACTTTTGTTTATTTTCACTCCCCTATGTGACGTTAAATTTAACCGAAGCACTAAAACCATCTCGTTTTGATCTCAATCCTAATTTTTACACTAAATCTTAATTAGAGTAGGATAAAAAATCCTAAAGTCTTTCCAAAAAAAGACAAACTAAAAAAGGCTAAAAGTTAGTTGAGTGTTGGTTGTGATGGCCATGTTGATTAAGAGCCTATCTTTAATCGCTGAGGTCGAGAGTTTGAAACTCATAGTTGCTAGCTTTATAAGTGGAGGCCTTCGCTTCAATATAAGAAGCAACAAACCACGTGCATGTGCCTTAAGAGACAAGCGGAAGGTGTTGGGGTTCTATCCTAGTCTCCCCCGAGGTATAGCGACCCGGCTCTTTGGTGCCGTTCGGGCACGAGGGGCTTGTGGTGGAGTCTTTGGTTACCAAAAAAAATAGACTTAAAGTTTTTAAAAGAAAAAAAAAAAACAAGACAAAAAAACCACCATCGCAAGGAGGGCTAGGCCCTTTGCCTGTGGCTATTGCCTAATCACAAGTGGGGTGTCAGCGTTTGCCAATGGAGTTGCCGTCACCTAAGTAGTATCAACACAGACACAAACACGCGACGCATGATGCAACACGAGGCGTAATTACTACATCAATGGAAATTGAGTGAAATTCCATATAGATACTCAATTTTTTTAAAAAAAATTTAATAGGTCTTTTGCCGATTTTGGATCTCATAACGAAATATTTTTCATCAAGTATTATAGTTTGATTTTTATTAAAAGAGACTTAGGTTTTGTGTTAGTTTTGAACAAAGATGGTCAAATGTAAATGAGACTATACACTTTATAATATCGAATTCAAAGAAGTCGCTGACTTAACATGAGCTTAATATCAACGATAGTTGACAGTCAATATCAAAACCTAATCAGTGAGGTCAGTTAAACTCACTTTAACATAATAATAAAAGCCCATTAAAATTAAAGTGGTTTATACAATATGGAAGATGCTTTAATAATACTAGATATTAACAGGATGCCTAAAAAGCATTGCTCTCTACTAAGTTTAATGACACGATGTTAGAATCTAATCAACAACGCTAGACAATGAGAATAATACCTAGTAGACACTCTTCCTAAATAGATATGAGGACACAATGTCAAAATCTTATTGACGATACTAGACAGTAATAACAACACCTAGCGCACACTACTCATAGATGTGTATGAGGAGACAACGTCAGAATATAATCGACAACAATAGATAGAGGCAACAACACCTGGTGAACACTGGTCCTAGATGTGTATGAGGATACAACATCAAAATCTAATTGACGACGCTAGATAAAAGCAACAACACCTGGTGAACATTGTCCTAGATGTGTATGAGGACACAATGTCGGAATCTAATCGACAATGCTAGATAGTGGCAACAACATCTAGCGAACGCTGTTTCTAGGTGTGTATGAGGACACAACGTCAAAATTTAATCAATGATGCTAAACAGAGGCAACAACACTTAACCAACATTGTTCCTAGATGAGAATGAGGAGACAACATCGGAATCTAATTGACAACGCTGAATAATGGGTTAGCCCTGGAATTTAGTCGACAACACTGCCAAGATATAGACATTCACCGAAATTGAATCTATGATAGGAATTTTAAGCTAGGCTAGACTACATAAGGCTGAAAGCAAGATAAAATAATTTTATGTATGTTCAAGGGGGCTTTTTGTTAGATTGCTTGCAGTATTTATAGGCCAATCTAGTAACCATCAATAATCAGTTACTTCCTCCTCAAGAGTTGCCCTACGTTCTATGTTGACCCACGTTATTCATATTTAGTTTCTAACCTATTCGACAACATTTTCGCAGCTTATCCAACAAGTATTAACTACTCCTCTTGAGTTTGGCGCTCTTTTAACCGTTCCCGCCTATTTCTACCGTCAATGTTATATCTTCATCAATGACCCTTGGCTTCAACAAATGACAACCAATTGCTTCATTATGAAATCATACATCTTTGCTTATACGTTTGTTGAAATTCAGCCCAAGGTTTCTCAAATTTCTTGACTATTTTTTTATTTTCATAACCACTTATGGACGGAGCTGATGTAGATTATGGTCCATATACGGCCATGAGAGCGATTTTAGAATTTTTTGTCCCTCATGACCAACACGTGCTTACACGAATATTTTTAAGCAGAAGAACAACCCAAATGCCATAATTTGGCACCGTGGGACATTTAAGTACCATAACTTCAAAATAGTACACTTGAGTGCAAGTTTCGAAGTTAAATGGGACACTTAAGTGCCACTCCGACGAAAATCTGGCCAAATGGCTAACGTGGCAACTTTCTGGCGAGTTTGGTCCAAAACGGCGTCGTTTTGCATGCTAACATGGCGTTGTTTTGCATGCTGAGGGCTCAGCCCTCAACCGCCCGTTCTATCTCCCCCCCCCCTATTTTAATTTTTTTTTTAATTTTTTAATTTTTTTAATTTTTAATTTTTTTAATTTTTCTTAATTTTTTTTAATTTTTTGAATATTTTAAATAAAATTAAGTTTTAATTTAATTTAATTAATTTTTATATTATTATTTACATGTCAGATGCAAAACGACGTCGTTTTTGCATTTTCTCCGCCACGTCAGCGTGCAAAACGACGCCGTTTTGGACCAAACTCGCTGGAAAATTGCCACGTCAGTTATTTGGCCGGATTTTCGACGGAGTGGCACTTAAGTATTCCATTTTACTTCGATATTGGCACTTAAGTGTACCATTTTAAAGTCCGTACCAAGTTATAGCATTCTAGGTGTCCCAACCTCGATATTTTCGGGTGTCAACAACAGGTGAATGCATTAGGCTTTCATTTATTTACAATTAATACTTTTCAGAAAACTAATTTCACACCAGATAAATGCCGACCAAATTCCAATAGAAAATGCCTACGCGGTGGAATTTGGCAATCCAATCTCTGGTGGAATCTTGCAAAATAAATTTCCTGTAGGTTCTCATTTTTTTTTTTTTCATGTCCTTTTACTTTCCGATTTCTTGTGAATTAATCCCTATTCGATTCATAATTTTGCGAAAAGGGTCTTGGTAAAAATGGCTAACGGCACTTGTTCAACATATCCAATGATGAATATTCACAAATTTCAAATGACTGACTGCACAAAACACGAGTTAAGCATGGCAGTGGAAAAAAATAAAAAGAAAAAGAAAAAACGTAATTTTAGAGTCATCTTCGTAGGTTCGAGCATGAACAACTGCGGAATGAATCTCTGCCCCTCTACGATTCAAGTATCATTGCTCGTTTCCATGTTGCAGAGTAGAAGGCAAGAAAGATCGGCCAACTTAATTTAATCGATCTTCCATCTTGATGCAGGGTTTTAACCCAAAGGAAAAAAGAAAAAAAAATAAAAAAGAATGGGGAAAATGCCAATTTCAGTTTTATTCCCTCCGCCCACATGAGATCGACTCCCACCCACCGTTATGTCTCTTTGGGTTGATGATTTGGCAATCAATCTTTGAAATTCTCCCCCACCTAAAGCGACGCCTTAAGCGCTCTCACCTCGGAGTCTTTCGCTTGCCCGATCGCATCTTTCCTTTAATCCATCGCCTTTATCAAACATTAGCAATTCTTCCGTCTCCCATGTCACTTGGTCTTTCCATTCTGTACTGTCAGCTGCTATATGGCTCTTGAACCGCAACTCCTTCC
Organism: Eucalyptus camaldulensis; assembly: GCA_019915185.1. Taxonomy (NCBI): domain Eukaryota; kingdom Viridiplantae; phylum Streptophyta; class Magnoliopsida; order Myrtales; family Myrtaceae; genus Eucalyptus; species Eucalyptus camaldulensis. The sequence continues at coordinate 28,779,559 of JAHSVA010000008.1, forward strand.
TCAGTTCGGCCACATCCATGTTGCCCAACAAGTCCCTCCACTTCCGGAAAAAGCACACGAACTGACGTCTCAATTTGAGTTGGGGTAGATCGCTCCAACTCCACCTTTGGCTCCTCCAAAGGTTGTGCCTTCACCCTCAACTCTCGGCCTTTTATCCAGTCATATCACGAAGACAACTTTGGTCTCCATCAACCCAAGGATCATTGCCACCATTAATGGGCATTTTGGGTACTTTAGTTCTCAATGTCTCATATGAATCATGGTATCCATCCTACCAAAGAATTCTAAACTCAGAACAAGATCATTTTCATCAAGCAAAATTACCTTGATAAAGAATTTGCCTTTCCAATCACTGATGCGTAACTCCAAGTCCCGAATGATGCCTACAGCAAGTACATCATATGAGTTTATCACCCGTAACCCATGTCTAGTTGGCCCCACTCAAAGTCCTAAGTCCTTCTCCACTTTGTTTGACATGAACATGTTTGACGCGCCCATGTAAACCAAGGTATAGAGTTCTGTGTTATTAACCTTGACTTCTACGATTGGCAAACTCATACTTGCAGGTTTCTTGGGTAGTTCTCGAGTCTTGATGGAGTTGAGAAGATTCAATGTCCCAAGCTGCACTTCTTTCTTCTCTTGCTTTGGTTCCTCGTCCTCCTCCTCGCTTCGCAATGCTGAAAGTTTACCCTTCTTTGGGAAATCCCAAGCAAGGCATGGACCTTTGCAAAAGAAGCACTCGATCAGTTTCTCATACACTTCTCCTTGTGGCTTCGTCAACTTGCCATTCAGATGCTTTCCTTGCTCATCCCATCAATCATGAATAGCTTCCTCTTCCTCATCCTTGTCATGGTGGTGATCCGTCCCCCACCTTTTCCCTTGGACTTATGAGCTTTAAACTAATGGAGAACAATCAAAAACTCAGCTATGGTAAGAGCTCTCGATAGCTCTTTCACTCCAAGGCTTTCCAATCCCAACTTTGCCCAAGGCTTGAGCCCATTGTGAATGCTAGTAGTGACTCAAACTCGGTCATATCTGGAATCTCCAAGAATAACTTGGAAAACTCTGCACATGCTTGCAGATATCTCTCGTGTGAGAGACGGCGTGGTCTACTCCGGGCTTCATTCTTGTCATTGACCAAGAAGAATTGCTCGCAAAAAGCAGTGACGAAGGCAAACCATTGAATGATCAGTTTGGCACCCCGCCTTCCATCCCATTTCACCACCAAAGCTGCATTAGTTAAGTATATAGCAGCAATTTGTACCTTAGTCTCATCATCCTTGATATATCATGGCATTGAAGTGTTGCTCCATGCCCTATATGAAGTTGTCCCCTTCTTTGGTGGACCGATCTCCCTTGAACTACTTTGGCTCTGAAGCATCCACCCTTGGACTTGGCATCATGGTGACCACTCCTCGTGCCATGACCTTTTTGCAAGCCTTGAGTTCATCTTTGGCCATCTCTAGCTCACCTACCATAATTGAATTGTAAGCTTTGAATTCATGCTAAACAATCTCGAGCTCCTCTTGAAGGTCACCCCGTAAAGATCTCGAGGGCATCACCTCTTTCGTGCAATGTCTAGGCGATTGCATTCAAGGCACCTAAGAAATCTCCACAGAGTGACTCTTTGAGCTAGTCAATTTGTTCCCTCACCTCCTCGCAAAACTTGTCCATCGTTGATTTCATCTTGGCGAGTCTCTCTTCGAAGGAATACACGAATTCCTTTGAGGAAGCCGTCTTAGCCCTCACACGGGTGTCCTTCTCTTGGGCCTTCTCACCAACATCAGCAATAGTGGTAACCACTTGTTCCAACATTTTCTCAAACGCCTAGTATGTAGCCACTAACTTCTCTCAATCACCTTCTAGACAACTTGCTTTGATATTACTTGTCATGGGCCGATACCTGAGATCGCAAATCCTGCAGCATTTAGGCTCTCTTTAGCTTGATCGCCTCTTACTTGGATGCCTAAGTAAGCCTTTCCCCAAGGATTAATCACTTAGCCCCCCCGAATCATAGAGAGAGAAGTGTTCAAAAAGAGAAACTCTAAAAGAGTATATAATTCTATTACTCCAATATACAAATGAGGGGGAGGGCACCCTGTTTATACAAGAATCCTTCTAAATACAGTTGCTGGTCTCACTTCGCAATCTAATGGTAGGTATCAATTCTCACAAGTTAATATCACATACCAATCTAAAGGTGTAGATTTGCTCCCACCTATCGATCTAACAGTAGAGAAATTCAATCCTAATCTCGACCAATCCAATAATAGAGATACATCTTGATGGATACAAATTCCCTTGTCGCGATCCAATGGTGGAGATCAAGTCCCACCTGCCAATCCGATGGTTCTTGTCTCTTCGGATTGATGACTTGATAATCCATCTATGACACTCGGCCACAGCTGCCACCCCGCCACAGTCTCTCCCTCCCCATGTCCAGTCTACCATGAGATTAGTGGGCCCCAAGCTCCGGTGCCGAGCTAGCTCTGTCATTGCCCCAAGCTCAAGCCCCACATCCAAGTTCCAACACTGAGCCCGAGATCTGGCGGGCTCAAGCCCGACCACATCATCAAGCCCAAACATGGCCGTGGCATCGAACTCGAGCTCTGTCATGGGGTCGAGAACAAGCTCGTGCATGATGCCAGCTGTAGTTGACCAAGCTGCGTTGGGTAGAGGGTGAAAAAGAGGACGGTGTAGGATGGAGTGGGGTGACCGCGCGTCGTAAGCGTCATCTTTGTTGTTGTTGCTGGAGGAGGCAACGTGGGTCAAAGGCAGCGATGCTGGTCAGAGAGGAGACTGCTGATATTAGAGAGAGAGAGAGAGAGAGAGAGAGAGAGAGAGGAGGGGGATTAGATTTGGGTGTGGTTGAGGTTAATATGTTTACTTCCGGTTTTCTTGTTGGAGATGTAAATTGTATATTCCCAAATCAATCACGCAAATTAATATGAAGAGGAAATTCGAAGATCATTTTTTAAGCCAAAAGAATAATATGATCATATTACCATACATTCATGACATGCAACATAGGCACAGTAGGAAATCACAGGAATATGACGCTAATTCACTTAATCTCGTGGCGGAACCAATTAGGCAAATCTGAAATATAACTGGGGAAGAAGGTAAATATAAGTGTGCATTTAAAGTTCAGAACAATAAAAGAAGCAGCCCCATAAATAGCTTCAGTAAATTAACGAGTTCCCATGCCATCTAACGTACACGAAACAAAGACCTATAACTCATCCAACAACTCTTGACTTATTCCAACAAAAACAGATAAACCCGCCGCGCCAGTGTATATTAATGATTTTCAGCTCCCGTTTGAGGACGACATACTTCCATCTATGAACATTGTGGATGCTAGTGACTTCGAGTAAAACGATCCATCTAGACCGTAGCACCAGTTAATTCCTTTGCGGGTGCTGCCAACACCATTTTCTGAGGCTGTTAGAATACAGGGGCAAAAGAATCCGAAAACAATGTGAGTCAAGACGAGCATTGGGAAATGAATCATCATCCAATACTATTGGAAATGCATAAGAACATCGAAGTGTGCGAGAGGACCAATATGCTGGAGGCAGATCAAAGATAATTCAATATTCTCATGAGTGAATTTCGTACCAAATTATATGCAGATATCTAGGTTTGGATCTAAGTACAAGATTTGATTGGAGATAGTTGTTTTTTACCCAGACAATGGCGAAGAATGGTTGGCTATGCATAAAACAGAATTTCGAGGGTCAGGATTAGCCATCCCAACTCAACAGAGTAGCAAATTACTCGATTCATGTCTGGTCATAATGCTCTGAATTTTCCAAACCCTTACCTCCCTTAGCTCATCCTCATGCTTAGGAATAAAGGCAGTATCCACCTTGCCATTTCTGAAATCCTTCAGAGTAAAAGAAACCAAATTCAATAGCTTTCATAATGACTAAAAAAAATTATGACCAGTCAGATGATCCTATCCAGGCAAGTATAAGATGTGTGCGAACCTCAATGTCAAGGATAAGTTTGTGGTAGTCAATGGTTGTGGGAACTCCTGCAGTGAATAGAAATTATATTTGGATAAGAGATATCTTGGTTTGCAAACTAACCCCTCAGTATTCCTCAAAAGAATCGCAGATGAAGGTTATTCTTCCAAATTGGACCAAAAGGACAACAAAGGGAGATGTGGAAAATAATACTTCAGTTGGAGCTCAGAGCTAACAAAACTGTGCTTACCTGTTATGATAGTGTCATCGAGGGCCCTCTTCATACGCTCAATTGCTTTTTCCCTTGTAGGACCCCATACTATAAGCTGCAGTGACCATGTAAAGATTATAGGAGAAAACATGTAAATCATCATGCAGAAGCATACATTTAGAGATACTAAACACCAAGTTTGAGTACTGAAGAGCAATGAATAATATCAACAAATAAGAGTCATCTATTAAAGCTAAGAACCCAACTTCAAAGACTGTCTCGCTATCATCTTTTATAACACTAGCCCTTCGTCTCATGCAATGCACAGAGCTCTTTTACTGAGCCTAAGAATGAAGACATCAGTGTCAACAAACATACTGCTAATCAATTCTCGTTTCTCACTCTTTGCATTTCTTCTCACTCTTGTGACATACTCAATAGTTAGAATATGTTAAGCCTTCATTATGCTGGATATTCATGATTTTTATCCATGTTAACTTCAAGATTGCAAGCAGAATCAAATTTTTAAGGGATAATTGGAAGAAGCCTTCTAAGGTTTGCACTCGCATATGTCCTCACTTTAAAACTTATGCATCTCTCTCCTCCACTATCTCTCCTACTGTCACCAGCTGTCAGCCAGGCCCCCCTGCTGTCCCAGATCATTTCCTAGTATCCCATGGCTGCCAGGAACTCTGTCATGGAGCTTGCCAAGCTTGCATGAGCCTCGGGGCAGAACTGGTGGCTTACGCAAGACCATACTGGTTAGCTCACGGCCCACAAAGCTTGATCTCCCATTGCTGGCAGCTCCATGAGAGAGAGGGGAGAGGGCGGGATTGAGGCAAGAGGCACAGAAGGCAGCATCAGGTGATGTTGACAGTGATGCCTGCGGGCTGCCGGGGGTGGGGGGGGGGGGGGGGGGGGTTGGGCGCTGAAGTCTGCTCTATGTGACCGAGTATAAACGGTGGAAGAGAAGAGAGAGGGAGTGGCAAGAGATGGTTATACAGTTTGGAGGGTAAATGTTTCCTTGTACTTTGGAGGAGATTCAAATTGAAGTTTTTTTAAATTGAGAATTTTTTTTTTTTTTATGTAAACTTCGAGATGCTTTTTGTAATTTCCCATTTTTTAATTGATCATCCTAATCAATAAACTAGGGGAAAAGAACCTCGTGATTACAATGCATTAGCAATGTACCATAAGAAGATTTACTATCTAAAGCAAGATGCTTTGAACATAAGACCCAACAACAGAACCATTGATTGGCTTACCATGCCATAATCTCACAAAACAATAACAGAGAGGGACAACATTTTGACTAACCTTCCCAAGCAAGGAATCATAGCTTGGAGGAACCACATAATCTGGATATACATGGCTATCCATTCGAACAAAAGGACCTCCAGAAGGCAAGTATGCTGTTATTCTCCCTGGTTTTCATGAGAGGAGAAAATTTATGATCACGAGCTAATTTTTATATAGAGAAATTCATAAGAAAATGAGTGAATGAAATAATATGTCATGACCAAAAAACAAAAAAGGTATGAAACTCTAAAATGACCGAGGATTTAAGCCAACAACCAATATTATCAGATAAAACTCTAAATCTTGCAACTCAAGTTGATTTAAGGCCTTAACAGTATGAAATGTCAAACAAATGAATAAAAACAAAATTGCATGGCAAGTCAATAGGTGTAGCTAGTGCCCAAAAATGCACAAAATTTTCGTCAAATGTTAATAGAAATATGTTTCTGCAGATTAGTTTTCTAATAGCAGAAGCTGTGATTATTGCAGTATCAAAGTTGGTAGCAGCAAAAGTGGTGAAAGGCTTGTGGTCCATCGAGGTAAATGTGGAGACATGGCAGTGATGGCAGTTGCACCAGAGTGGTAGAAGGGGCGGGCTAAGCAATTCCTTTGAAAATAAAAGTTAATCAAACAGGTTTGAATTGAGTTTGTGTTGGGATTGGTTTTGGGTATGCTGTCATGCATATTATTATATTCAAAAGAAAATGGGAGAATGTGAATTAAATAGGTCTTTCCACCCAAATCCCTTGCCAACTCTACTTATTTATATGTATCTCTGTCATGACAAAATAATTTTTGCTTCACCAAACCTTGTGAATCGATTCGACTCATGATCCACAAAACATAGAATTAAGATTTTGATTCGTGATTCATATCCTAATAGGACAACTACGACTACAAACTACAAAGCTTTGAATCACATTCTAAACTAGTAACAGAAAAACTACATGTCTCAGTCAAGCAAGGAAATTCTGTCTATCAAATCATGAATTCTGACGGAATGCAATCAAGAGAGGAACAAACCTATAATAAATTTACAACAATTAAGAGCTTGGACCTATGAAAAGAGGCAATGGTACTATAGATTTTTTGTGCCCGTGAATGCAAGATATTCACACCATTGCCCCAACATTCATCGCAGAATATCAATGGTACCTGGTCCAGGCCGGAATCCTTTAAATGCATCCTCAGCATTGATACGGCATTCTATTGAATGTCCTCTGAGAACAATATCTTCCTGCAAACAGAAAAAAATGTAAACAAGGACCACAAGTCAAACTTCAGCAGCCTATCGGCTCTAAACTTTCTTTACCTGTTTGTAGCGGAGCTTCTCTCCCATTGCCACGCGAATTTGCTCCTCGATCAGATCGACAGAGGAAATCATTTCTGTTACTGGATGCTCAACCTGAACATGGAGTCCACCATAGAAAGAAAGGGAATTCCATTAATATTTCTAAAGATAAACAGCATAGACCCTCAACACTGTACCTGAGAAAACAAGAACAGCTCTCACCTGGATTCTAGTGTTCATTTCCATGAAGTAGAAGGATCCTCTTTCATCCAAAAGGAACTCGATTGTCCCAACACCAATGTACCCAATAGATGCTGCTGCTGCAACAGCTGCATCACCCATGGCTTTTCGCAACTCTGGGGTCAATGCTGGGGAAGGTGCTTCTTCCAAAAGCTTTTGATTCCGCCTCTGCTCAATAAATCATATTTATGAGATTCATAAGATTAAAGCTAGAAGCAAACAAAATCTACATCTTTGTAAAGGATCTCAGACTTATATATGTTTGTTAATCCCCTCTCCTGTTAAAGCCTCATTAGGGGATGAGACCTCATTGAACATCCAACAATCACAAATTGCAAACTTAGATGGTACACAGGGTATGTTGGGATCTTGACATGCTCTTGGCAAGGAATAGACTGATGGACCATCTCTTGAAGATGATATTGTGTGTCCTCTCATTTTTCATTAGAGTTGCTTTTGTTTTGACCATGGCCTGCTAATTCTGTCCTAATGTTAGAAGTTATTTTTCCACATAACAGGAAAAGACTTAGTTTGTTGCTGCTGCTTTTATACCGTTTCACAAAATAACACAGAGCAAGATCAAGCATCACATCAAAACAACTTTGACCTTTAGGAAATTTTCACTCATTCAAGGAAAGAAATGCATCCACAGGTTATGTGGATTTAACTCCAGTTTAAGGGTGAAAATTTGTCAGTTGACATCAAACATACTTCACTGCCCTATAAATGACACAAACACACATGAACAGCATGAAGGGTGCTAGAGAAGGGAGTGAAAGATGCAATTTTTATAATTTCCTGGACTACTTTTATGACAAGATTAATTATGATTAGAAGGAAATCCCAAACACATCCACCCTGACAGTGTATACATGTACATAGTCACGTTGGCATATTATATCTGAACTACATATATTATCCTATGAACAGCCAGTGAAAGATAATAAAGAACAAGTAAATGACATTAGAAAACATTGGATATTCTTTATTCTTACTTCCAAACTAGAAAGTTGTATGGATGTTTTCCATGAGAACCAAAATATAAAACATGATACCCAGCTACAACCATATCAATAGATTACCAAATTTCACCTAGATACACATTCAGAAGCTATGTCGGAAGGAAAGTCCAGCCCACTAAAGTTTTTAATAATCAGACATTACCTTGATTTGAGATTATTTGTTATGAAGATTTCTCTCATATTTGGGGTGAAATCATGCAACCCAGAAATTTATGACAAGGACTTCTTCCAACCCAAGATCTAGAAGTATATGTTTTTGAAAGAATAACATGCCAATGAGTGAATACACTCTCTAAACATTAGAGAGTCCAATAAACATCACTTACTAGAAAAATTCAATAGTAAGACTTCCTAATCAAAATTCAAGTGAGAACTTATGTCTAATAAAGAAGGCACTCAATATTTGAAGACTTGCGATTTAACCAATCTGACCACCATATACTTTCCCAATGCTTCTAATGTTAGGTACACTTCAATATATGTTTTAGGGCCAAGATACCATTTGATATTTGATACAAGCATGATCAATTTTGCAATATCGTGCACCTTAAATTTCACAAATATGACACAATTAGGATTGAGCACCGCCCTGCTTCACATTGGGAATCTGCCAGAACCAGCCTGGCTGGTCCACTTCGAAAGGTCTAGCAGTGGCCTATACCTGAGTAGGTTTCTAATGTCAGCCTCGGAAGGTGGTTCTACCTTGAAATTGAACAGGCTAAGCCACCTTCCAAGGTAACACCGAGTTTTTATAGTGGTTTTAGATTATGTTGTGGCTTAGTTAAAGTTTAGTGGGGAAGCCTATGGTAGGAATTCACAGTCCTATGCCGTAACATTCGATCAAGATGGAAGTGACCTGCAAGTACTCATTCAATAATTAATTTAGAGGCCCACAATAAGGTGCCAACATCAGAAGGCAGTTGAGCATTTTTTGGCCTCAACATCAACTATTTTACTCACTTTAACATTATTTTTTCAAGTTTACATAGATAATTAACTATCTTGGACCTGAATTGCTTTATACAGAAAATTTTCTGCCCATTTGTTTAAGTTAGGCCTCGATTAACATAGATTTGAATTTGAAAGTTAAAAAGATAGGGAGGATCTGGTGCTTCTCCTGTTCCAGAGTCCCGGCCTAGAACTGGCTCCTCCATGAACATGCTCATCCCTGGACACAACTGAATTGCAATGAGAAATGTAAGCCAGCAGTACCTGGATGCTGCAATCACGCTCCCCAAAGTGAACAACATTGCCATATTTATCAGCTAGAACCTGAAGAGAGCCATGTAAAGCAGTCAAAATTGGATCAAAATCCACAAATACAACCAAAGAAATAGATATTAGATGTACCACCACTCACTTTTTTATCTTTGGTGCTCAAAGACAAAAACACTCACATGCAGCTGCATATTCTACAGCTAAATTCCATAATGTGATCATTTCCAGCAAGCCTTGTCAAAGTTTAAAGACAGCGATTACCTGGAACTCAATGTGCCTTGGATTCAGAATACACTTTTCCAGATAAACTCCATCATTGCCAAATGCAGCCCCAGCCTCACTCTTAGCTTGCTATAGAACACAGCCAGAGCAGGCCCAACATCATCAGAAGATCAATAAAACACAGCAGGATAAAAGAATTAACATTGAATTTGATAAGAAACAAGATCTGAGATTGTCCAAAGATAGAACCATGGGGACAAAACTAGTAATGCAATGAAGCATAAAGTCCAAAAGGTATAGCATAGCTCCATGTTTTTATCAAACTTGCTTCAGGTCATCTCCTAGATGCTGCTAAAACAATCAACAATACCCTCAAAGTAATCATCTCATCAAAGTTAGATCTATGAAAATCGTGTCTGGTGGACATTATTAGCGCACTGTTCTTTTTCATTCTTTTCTTTGACTTGTGATGATGGCCATATATACAGTCACAAATAGAAAGCCTGGACATGAATCAGAAAATGGATTTTATTGTCTGTTCATCAAATGGTACAATCACATAGCTCCCAACCAAAACTGATAAATGATAAAGGTCAGAGCATCAAAATATATATAAACTTCCATTTCCTATAGCAGATTTACTTAGAATAAGTAGTAGCCAACAATTAAAATCAGAACTGAGAACTATGCATCCACAAGAAAGATGGAGCAGACAGAAATAATACCTGTAACAACTTTACAAACTCATCAGGCTCTTTAGCAAGACGCATTCCACGTCCTCCACCACCTGCTGTTGCCTGCCTTGATCACATGAGAAATTAGCATAAAAGAATCCATCTTACCCACAAGTGGAGTTTTCATGCTTAGATTTGCAGAGGAAAAGGAAAAGGAAAAGGTTGAAGTGTCCAGACCGTAAAAGTAAAGTTAATTTTTTGTGACATTTAACCTTCAAACATTAAATTCACTTCCCTTCTCTCAGAAAGTAAAAGAAGCATTAACAGATGACGTACCCACACAACCAACATGTCATGTTGACACACAACCATCATGTCATGTTGACATGGGCACTTGGTGGCTAAAGGGCAAGTCCCAGTAACATAAGGGCACAGTATGTCCATTATATATTAGCATAAGGAAGCACCACCTTTTATCAACAAAAAATATCAAGGAACTATTCTAGCACATGAACAGGAAACTCTAAAGAAAAACAAAAGACGAACTGGCAATATTACGCTTTTTTAGCAAAAAATCAAAGCATGAAATGCAGAAGCCTTTGAAAGCAACTAAGAGTGAAGAAGATTAAGATTCTCCAAAAACTGAGTATATTATACTTAGACCAAGAAATTTACCTTAATCATCACAGGATAACCAATCTCTTGAGCAAGCCGGATTCCTTCCTCTGTGCTCTGCAATAACCATCAAAATTAATCTTATCTTAATAATGGAAACTTTGAAGAATAGCTGCAAATGCATCCCACAGTAGCAGATATGAATACCTGCAACAACCCATCACTTCCCGGAACGGTGGGAACACCAGCATTTTTCATTGTTTCTCTAGCAGTTGATTTATCACCCATCACTCGGATGCTCTCAGGCTGCAAAATGCATGCAAGAACTTAGGTGTAGAAATGAGATAGCACTGTAGTAATGGTGAGGTAACCCATCCTGTTTCTAGAAGGTCACAGTTGCAAGTAATGGAAACAGCCTCTTTAAAAAAGTGCAAAGGAAGGGGTGTGGACAGTAGAGAACCCTTACAGAGGAGGGAGCCCATGGGTAGAATGCCTTTCTATAACTATGTAGCTATGTATGTATATATTTTTAATTCTATGTCGGTTCTCTTCAAGAGTCCACAATCTCCGTGACAACTAAATACCAAAGAGTGAGGTGTATATAAGTTTTTACAGTTGCTATTCCAGTATAAGTAGTGTAAAAAACGAATTGCCCTGAAGAAAATTAGTGAAGCCAATAGATACTACATTTGCAATGCAATAAAAACTGAGATTAAACATGCTTTATAGAAAGGTTTTGTAAATATTGTGCACCACTTGGTGATAAAATCGACCTGAAGTTTCTATAATTTGAACAACAGCATGCTGTGGTCAGTTCTTAGTTCTTAAAAAGTATCCTATCTGCTTATAATGGTCAATGCTCGACAGTTGAAGCAAGTTTTTAATCAATTCAGAAGCTCAATTGGGATCCCTTGGGAAATTAAAAGGTACTGATGCAAAGTTTCTCTGAGCCATGCGTAACAAAAAAAAATAAAAAATAAAAATGCCCACTGCTTTTTCATTATATTGGTGGAATAAGTGCCTCAATTCCATTAGTCAAGTCATTAACTAAAATCTTTCAGAAGTCACAACACAAAATTACTAGCAAATCAGAAATTACTTGCAAATCAGAAATAAGTTTCTTAAGACATAGCAATTCTGAAACATTCTACCATGAAACTCCTCATAAATTATACTTACATTAGGTCCTATAAAGTTAATGCCATGCTCTTTGCACATCTCAACAAATACTGCATTTTCAGAAAGGAAACCATATCCAGGATGAAGCATAGTGCAGCCACGGCTGATGGCAGCAGATAGAACATTCGGGATCACTAAGTACCTGTAAGCAGCGACACAGCACCATTGGTCTCATGCAGGCATTTGGTTGATGCAAAAGTTTGAGAACTATGATCAACTTCTTCTTTTTCACACAACTTTATGAAACTCAAAAAAAAAAAAAAAAATCTTTAAGAAATTAGCAGATATGATATTAGATAATGTGACTCCATAGATGTTTCAACAACTTCCATCATACAGAGCTTCCAAATATATAGCTAACCAGCTGCATAGTGAGCATACTATCAAAAAGCTCGTGCAAGGTGAAATATGACATTGTTTTTAGGATGCCAGGTGCCTAGCTACTTATGGAGCTGCAATACAGCTCTTAAAAGTTACGACAATTGTCTTTTTAGATTGAGCAAAGCTTTAAGTAAACAATCAGTCTTTTAGTTTGCTATTTTATTATCGCTTTGAGATTAATCAGAGAAATAGTACGCATCCAGAGGTCGCCCCATTCAAGCGCATGAGTAATTTATCCCACCAAGGATGGACCACGAATAAATTCCCCATCTTCAGCCTCATGATTTAGAGTCAAACTTAAGCTAAAGCATTAGAGAGCAGCTTGCAAGAGTTGTGCATATTTCTGGACTTTTACTACAGCAAAGTGGACAAACACACTAATTGAAGCAACTTACGATTGGCTACTTGGTGCTTCACCGATACAAACTGATTCGTCGGCTAATTTCACGTGAAGCGCATCCTTGTCAATTGTTGAGTAAACGGCCACACAGGGAATACCCATCTCATGAGCTGTTCGAATAACGCGGACCGCAATTTCACCTCTATTTGCTACCAAGATCTTATCAGCACGGCAAGTAGCATTAAGAGCTCCCCCACGCCTCTTAGAAGCATGACCGACTTTAACAGCACGACATCTTTGTTTAGGGAAGTTCACCCTGCTCCCGACCAAAAAGCTACATTGAGAACTCTGGATACTGTCTGCCCTTCTGAAAACTAGACCCTGCAATCAAGCAATTAAAGGCACTAGTAAGCAGAAATCCCGCAAGTGCACATACACCCCAAATCATCCGAAATCACCCGATCACTATGTGAAAACGACCATTATTTTCATGGGTACTATAAAGGAGTTTCCTTCGTGACCTCGTCAAAACTTGATGAAATTTAAATTCGTACTTAAGGACGAGATTTTCTATGAAGGGATCAGCAAGTTCCAGGCTATAGGTGAAGAGATAACGTTAGAACTTGAAAAAGGGTAACTTCAGCACTTAGCAACGTAAAGAAATGTCCGAACTTGGCAAAACAAACGTCAGCTAAAGATGCCGAACAACACAGACACAGCTACTGCATTCCCGGGGCAACAAATCACACCATCGAGCCCGAAAACGAATCAGCCCCCGGGGGAGGAAACCAAAGAAGGGAGAAGCAAAGCGAAAGCTAGAAAAGGGGGCATTCAGAGATGGAGGAGCTTACCGGAGTGGAGGCGGCGACGGATTTGCTGCACATTGGCAATGTGGCCTCCATATTCGAACGCGGCGGCGCCTGGAAACCCCTGGAAAGAGAGAGAGAGAGAGAGAGAGAGAGAGAGAGGACGTGAAAAAGGGCGCTCGAGAGCGACCGAAGCGAAGCTCCGAGCTCGAGCGACGGAGAGAGAGAAAGGGGATTCGGAGCAAATCCCGATCGGAGGCCCGAGCGATTTACCTGGAGACGTGGCCGGAGACGAGCGACCGCGGATCAGTGAGAGAGAGAGAGAGAGAGAGAGAGGTTGGGATGGGAAGGAGTCGAGTGGTGATGGAGGAGGAGGAGAAGGGAGATTAAGGAGAAGGAGGAGGAGGAGGAGGAGAGGGAGGGTCGATGTGTTCGAGGGAGGACTGGGATTGAAATCTCCGCCCAGGTCTATTCTTGTCGGTTAGGAAATTAAGTCGCGCAAGCTTTGACCTTTTTTGCTCGAATTCACTTCGTTGTTTGTTGTTGATTTCCTTCTCATTGGTACATTATTATTATCATCATTTTTTTTTTTAATTTGACAGCTGCAATTGAAGTGAAGAATGTCATCCCTATCCATCGTCTTGAAGAGTGAAAATCAAGTTTTCTACGATTTCAACCTCTAATCAAGTTTGGATCAGATTCCTAATGAACCTATGGAACTAGGGCAAAAATTGAGCATTTCATAAGATAATCCTAAAGACAATTTCACTTTGTTGGGCCTCGCTTCTATAAGCACATGCTGTTTGGAATTTGCCCAAGGGTGTATCTTCTTTTTTGACATTGATATATCAACACAAGCAAGTAATATTCGCAAAAGATGGGGAGAGGAGGTGAGAAGGTTATGTAACGATCGGCATGCCCAGAGCAAAAGAGCAAGCAACTTTTGCTATCATGAAACATCCGACTTTACGTGAGATTTGTGCCAGATTTTTCACTCCTCTCTCGCTCGATATTACATTATTTGTAAACATTATTCTAATATGATTATTGATGCGGGAGCATCAAGTTCTATCGATAAAGTTTCGAGCTCAACTCAAACCTCATTGATTGATCCAGCACAATCCTTACTCCTATAAGTAAAGACCAATTTTGGCTATAATTCAACTCAATGAGTTCAAAGTTGAAGATGTCAATTTCATAACCGCTGATTAACTAACAAGATATCGGTTTACAAGTTCATTATCAACTTCGATACTCGTAATCAACTACCTAATGACTAGAGGCTGTTTTAGTCAATTACCATCGCCATCTCTTGATGTTTTAACATGGCTATTCAACTACTCAAACCAGTGGAGGAATTTCAAGGATCAAATAAAGTTACAATGCATCTAATCTTAGGCCCTGTTTGGTTCGACTTTGGGGGAATGTACTTGGGGAAATGCAAATGCCTTTAACATAAAGGGTTTGATGAAATATAAAATACTGTTTGGTAAACTGTAATTGAAAAAGTACCTTGAGATGCAACTCGGGGAAAATGTTGTTTGGTAAACATATATTTTGAAAGTCCTTTTGTGTGCCAAGTTTTGCAACTTCAATTTGTTTAAAAGAAAATGATAAAAAAAATGGCCATATATTTTCGCATTATGAGTAATGTAAAAGAAGCGTATTAATAAATTTTTAAATAAACAAATCACATCAAGCTCAATTAAAAAAAAAAAAAAAGAGAGAGCAATTTCATTACAATATACATGACAAAAAAAATAAGTTATTATTAAATATTATAAACGTCCTTAACTATTTATTAAACTCATAATTATTTCATCATATAAACGTGTCATGTCAGAGAATGCATTATCATTTAAAGCAGTCATCCCCTCTTTATAACATCATGGTCAACTAAATATCCATACTTAAGATCCAAATCCGCCATTTCAAAATCCATATTAGTTATGACATTTCTTCATACATAATTGTGTAAAGCCATTGTAGCTTTGACAATTTGCACTTATTTTTCATAAGGATAACTTGGCATATTAGTTAGAATCTTCTACTTCATTTTTAATGTGTCAAAGTCTCACTCAATTTTTAAGTGAAGCAAGGAATGGACACGGTTGAACACTTCTCAATGACCCGTAGCCATAGGTGCATAACCTTGTCGAAACTCTAACAAATGACATTTAACTTCTCTATAGAACCCCAAATAACTCATAAGATTTGGATATCCAGTATTTACTAAATAATATTTATCTACACTAATATATTATAAATATAAATGGATGTATATAAACCATTAATTAACAAACTTGAAGGAGGATGGGGAGATTGTGCATCATCTCTTCCATGGTTTCGTGGAAGATATGGGTATCATAAGCTTGTCCCTCCCAACCGCCACAAGCGCAGATAAATCCCATGTTAAAGTTACATACAACCAACACATTTTGAGTCGTCCTTACTTTTCGACCTATAAAGCAAATTTGATTGTGCGTCGATACCACTGTTGAGATATGTATACCATCCTTAGCTCAAATGTAATCCTAAAATAAATAACAAAAATATTGCATGATTTATATTTTATTTTTCTTTTTATTGTACAATCGTAACTTACCTTAAAATGTGGATAAAATCATCAATCTTTCTTGATCTTCTTTGGAATTTCCTTACATTGCCAATCAATTGGTAAAATCAATTATTTTCCCATATCATACATACTTTATTTAAAACTAAACTAAAGTGCCTACTTTTGGTTTTCCTAGAGTGTTGAAAGCACTCTTGTGCTACCATGTTACCTATACCATGTCCCTATATATAAAAAAACATTCCAACCATTTTTGCAATATCAGTATTCCTAAGTCACATGTTAAATTATTAAATAAAACCCTATGCATTCTAAACACATTATGACACCTTATCAGATTAATATCTTAGGTCATCACTCTCTTATCCATGCATAACATATATATGATGAGATCATAGAATGTTGTTTGCAAAGGTACATTGCCTAACAAGCAATTGAAGCATGAGTGATTGGGAGAAAATCCTAGAATTCATCTTCCTCCTTTTCATGATTTTCCCTTTCTTGAGAATAATCCATAACTACTTAACATAACAAAATATAGAATTAGAGTAAGAGAAATAATGAATAATCTCCATCAAGAAAAACAATAGTATCTCAATCAACATATATATGCAAACTCAATCATATAAAGAAAACCCAAACTAGAAACAATTCTCACATTAAAACATTAATAGAAATTGGGTTCAAATGTAAATAGAGATCTCACATAAAAACAAAGTACCATACTAAAGAGTTGAAATAAGATGCTATAACATCCTAGTTATGACTAAGCTATTCCATCTCAAGCTTGAGATACTTGATTCTCATTGCCTCACTATTCAAGCTCATGAAGATTTGCTATATTTTCCTTAAAATGTTTGATTGCAAAATAGTACAAATCTTCATTTTACATAATCTCCAGTTTTGCATCCAACATAAGTATGAGATCTTTGTAGGGACCAAATCCATCATTTACTCGAGATGCAAAAACAGCAGTACTCTTACTTTCAATAGTGAAACAAAGCATGTTAATTTAGTTTCCATGCAGTTTTGCTAGGGTCAAATTATTTTCTTTCTTTCCTCAAGCTTACCTCATTAAAGTCTACACCGTTTTTTTTATGGGTTTGAGTTCGAATTAGTTCATCAATATGTTCACTCATATGACACTCCAAATTATCATCAGTAAATCTTGCACCATCATCGATATCAGGTTGTATAGCCTCAACATTATTATCAATACATAATACATAAGCATTGTACAGGATTCCATGTGATATCTCAAGTAGCAATTATATCCTTAAACATTCTATCTAACAACACTTCAAGATTAGAAAATATGTCCTTCGTCTTAAAAGCCTTAACCTTAGGATTGACTTGTTATAATAAAGCATTTCAGTAAATTGTATGATTGAAAATAAGAACTCAACAGGAAAGTAAAAAAAAAAAAATGATAAAAAAATTGAATTTTATTCTTTAACAATTCCTCACTCGCATCAATGATTTTTTTTCCTTAGATCTTATTCTAGTCCTATTTCACTATAAAACAATGTCCTCAATCTTTTTTCTTTTTTTTTTTTGCATCCTTTCTTAAGATTATTTCACTTACTCTTCATTTGACATTTTTATTATATTTTTGCCATGCACCTCCTTGAACTTGATAATTATGACAGTCCATACATCACTCTTGTTAGCTATAGGACAATTACCTTTTATCAATTTGTTCAACACACAACTTACAAAATCTTTTCACATCTTCAACGGCCCAATATGCATTTTTCTTTGTTAAACTTGTCATTCCAATAATATAAACATCAACAAATTTGAGAGACATAATAAATAAATAAAAACCAGCAATTGAATTCAAGCCAAATCAAGATGAACTATGATGCGAGAGCAATCGACTTAGCTCCATCAACCCACTTAGCACCATCACTGCTCATTCAAGCCAAAATAGAATTTGGGCATAACGTGCTTCAATGGGTTGAGACTGAAATTTCCAACTAAAGCAGTACCAAATCATTCTTACCAAAGTTATCAATACCGACAACTAATAAGTTACTAAATTCTTGATATGATATATTAGTCACTAATTTATCATATGCTTTATTAGTTGCTGACCTCAAAGTTTATCAATAACATATTAATATGAGGCTAGTCTAAACAACTTCATTGGTTATTTGATGAAGTCTTAGGGTATTTGTCTTTTGGGCAAGGTGGGAGCGCAAATTTTGCTAAGCTGAAGAATTAAGAAAGCAAGTTCCTAAGCCATTAAATGCATCTCTATTTTCCAAGGAGTCTTTATTATTATGTAAGTTTCAAGAGCCAAAGTTCTAAATTTCTAGGTCTTTAATGATAGGCTGGTTCCCAGGTCTATTTATTACTTTTCTATTTCATAAGTGGTATTCCTCCTATAAATAGAGGAAACCTCTCAATTGCAACAAGATTAGATAATGAATGAAAACACATGAGATTTTCTCTATGTGAGCAAACATCTTTGGAGAGTGTATAACTCCTATTTCGGTCTCTTTATCCTTGAATAGTGGATTACTCCTTAGTAGTGAGCCACAAAGCCATTTATTCTCAGCTAGTGGATTTTCCTTTAGGCTCTGAGGATGAGCTTCTCCTATCCCGAAGTTCTTTATCCTTAACGGATAGTTCATCCTTTAAGCCTTGGTGGTGAGCTTCATTCATCCCGATCTTCATCGTTGGTTGGTAAAGTGTCCTTTAGACTTTGGTGGGGATTGTAAACTATCTTTTATTTTGCAATTCATCCTTCAATATACATCCCCATACACCCCATTCTATCTTGCTCTTGTATTTACCCATCAAAAACCATCCTTATAAATACTATTTCCTAAACACTTAACCACAAAAATCTCACATCCTAGAATCACTCGCCCATGTAGGCATCAAACTAGTAAAGTACAAATCAAAGTGACATTATAAAAAGAATATCAAACAACTCATATATCCATCAAAATAAATTTTAATGATCAAAACCAGATTTGGCACGTGGTGTTGTGAATGTCATTTTCTTTGTGAAATCAATTTTCCTTCGACTTTTTTGCACAATATTTTCAATTAATTATGATGGAGGAAAAGATAGCATTGTGTGATTCAAATGTGTACATACTTGAAAGCACTTGCAAGAGCTCTATTTTTATAATTATCTTTTGACGATCGATTTGTCATTCGCTATTGGAAGAGGTTAATTTTTTTTTCTTTGGAAGGAAGAGTTTAAGCACTTAAGACTTTTCAAATGAATGCATGAGTCCGGAAATATCCAAAGAAGTCAAACTAACATGCATGTGTTGTCATTCAATACATATCAGCTAGTTGTGTTTTGTTCCAATTCATTGCTGTAATGGCAAATACAAACGGCAGATGTGGGAACTAAAAAGAAATTCAAACTAAGAAGAATAAAATAACATCATATTTACATGGAAACCCTTGTGAGAAAAAACCACAAGAGGAGGAGGAGCAAAATCCATTATATGATTTCAAGGACCACAAAAGGTGGCTCTAAAAAACTCAAAACTATTTTTATCTCAACTCTTTACCTAATAGCTTGAGAAAAATAATATTTATATTCTCCCTAAGCCCTAATGTTGGCCCAAGTCCATTAAAAAAAAATTCAAGACATACTCTACAATTCTCCACCTTGGCTTGAATTCTACATAAGTAACAAACAATCTTCTCCTTCCATTAGAGTAAAACTTAGTTGCAGTGAACATTAACAATGCTTGGATTTGGCAATAGGCATTGTAAATATATCGGCCAAATTGTTTTATATACCAATCTCCAAGACATTAATATAGCCACCAGCAAGAATGTCTTGAATAAAATGATATTGTACATCACTATGCTTTGTCTTCTCATGATACATCTGATCTTTAATAAGATGTATAGCAGTATGACTATCACAATGGACAATAGTCATACAATGATCCACAATAAGCTCTTCAAATAAGCCTCTTAATCATATGGCCTCTTTAACTACCTTTGCAATAGCCATATACTTTGCTATTGCAGTAGACAAAGCAACTATATTTTACAAAGTAGATTTCCAACTGACTGCATAACCTCTAATAGTAAAGATGTACTCAATCAATTACCTCCTCTTATCAAGGTCGCTAGCATAATCAAAATCAACACATCCTATCAAAATATCACCAATTTTCCCAATCTCTAAATCAAAATCAGAGATACCCTCCAAATATTTTGAAATCCATTTTATAGCTTGCTAATGAACTTTGCCTGAGCATGATAAAAATATCCACTTACCATGCTAACATGTGAAATGTCAAGTCAAGTATTGTAACACCCTTGATTCCGAGCCTATAAGGATTGGCCATAAGGTCCAAAACGGATTGATCATGGGCCATTAGCCATGGATCGATCAATTCAATCAGCAAGGAATCACGGATCTATTATGGTCTGACCAACCAACCAACCGATTAGGAATCGATCAAGGTGTCGGCTGTGAATTTCTACCGACCATACTGATCGGATATGATCACTAGCTCATAAGATGACATTTTTGATCATGATGATTGGTCATGGGATGATTTTGGATTCGCGAATAGTCATGATCGGTCATAGTGCCTAACCACGGGTGATTCTGCCTAGCTATGCACCGATACACGAACTATCAAACTCGATCAAATGCAATCATCTTCCAACCAAATATGCATCTTCCCCTATTTAATTCTTAGTGATTGGAAAGGAATCTTGAATTTGTGATATCTAATCATGGATTGGTAATGCACTGACCATAAGCCAAACGGGTGGATCAGGTACCGACCAGAATGGGCTCAGGGATAGACTCGGCTATTCTGTCACTAATTTTAAGGTATGTGAGTGCCTTGACTTAATCCTAGGCCATGGATAGCCTTAGAATTAGCCATGAACCGACCGAAGGACAACCGACCCTTTAGGCCGACTAATCGTTCAAGGAAATAGTTTGGCGAGCATGGGGTACGAGGACCGAACCTCAAGGGTACGTGATTCGGTTTTTTGAGGTGTACCTAATGATCCATTTTCCGGCCCCGAAACTAACTTGAACGATAGAATTCTCTAGACCGCTTTCTTGAGGAATGAAAAATAAAGTAGAGAAAAATTCTAGAATACCTTCATTAAATGAAGGAGGATGAGGTGTCCCTTGACTTTTCAAATGTCATGATGGAGGTCAAAAATATCTTGGAAGTTCTAGAAAAGGTGACACACATGTGGACCAATCAGAGAACGATACACGGACCCCTCATTAATGAACGAAGATTCTAGATTTGTTGAGTTAGCAACTATGGCATCATTAATGTCAAACTCCATTAAATGTGGGGTATAGGTGGATCAATGGAAGAGCGAAAAGTGAGCCACCATCGATGATGCCTACAAGCTAAATTTGCCAAGTGTGACTTTTTACCCTTCCAACTCATTTCGTATGTACAATTTTTAGATAAGTAGGCTTGCCAACTAAGGACCTTAGGTGGGACACTTGGAAAGAAGTAGAGTGGACCATTTGGCTTGGTAATAATAGCTTGAGATTTGCCTTGAAGAAGAAGTTGGTGACTCAAGCTTAGGTGTCCTCTAGAATCTTAGGTTATGATGAGCCTAAATGATAACTTTGGTGAGCAAGGCAAAGGCCAACCAATCATGAGAGGACATTAGGCATCAAAGAGGTTTATGTGTCTCTTAGGACCATAGGCACATCATGAACTTAAGTTGAGCCTTGGAGAGCAAGCCAACAAGTGGTTCAATAATAAAATGGCAAGTGTTTTCTTAGGATCCTAGGCATGACACCTTGCAACTTAGGCTTGCCACCTCAATGCCATAGCCATGCCACTCTAAGAAACATAATTGGACTGCTTGGATGAGTAATGATAAGATTGGTGCCTATAAATAGATTAAGGCCCCATTCATTTCCATCATTGGAACCCATTTACCATTCACACACCATTTTCCCCTTACTCTCCTTTCTACTGGCCTTACACCATTGCCCCATCAAGTTATCCAAGCCAGTTCTCAAGGTTTGCCTAGGTAAGTAAGATCCCTATGTCTTATCTAGGGCGGTAGTCTCCATTGTCGAGTTTAGTTAGGTGCTCACCCATCAAGCTATGGGTAGGATGTTGGATCTTTTCTATGGTTTTGCTCATGTTTGTGCTTGAATGTGTGCTTAAGTTGTTTACGCCCAGAATGAGGCCAAGGTTCATTCACGTTGAGTTCATCGCAAAGCAAGGTTGCCCCAAGCCACAAAGCCTTGGTTTTGGCATAAATAGGATGATGGGTCCAAGTCTTGCTTGGTATGGGAATCCCCCAAGGCCATAAGGTCCTAAGTTGACATTGAGGTGTGTCGATCTTATGCCTTGATCAGTACAAGGATCACCCAAATCCACAAGGTTTTGGTAAGGCACCAAGCATGTCAATTTCCATAGTCTAAATGGATGCGGGGACTTTTGTGCTTGGCTTTGGATTAAACCGCAAGCCAATGATCATTTGCAATACATGTGCATTCACATCGGGTTGAACCAAGGTCCATCAAGTTTAGGATCTTCACCTAAACAAGGTGTACCCAAGCCTCAAGGTCACAAATCGGCATTGAGGCATGCCGCTTCTAAACCTTATCCGGTGCGGGGATTGATGCTAAGTGATTGATTCAAGTTACAGACCAATGATCATTCCCTGCATGTTTATTCAAGTAGTGCAAGAACTCATGGCACACACGACCGAATGAGCATGCCTTCGAGCCATGCATGTGTCGGCTAAGAGCAAAAATAAAAACCGGCTTGTATGATACATTTATGTATGCAATTAAAGAGAAAAAAAGTGCTCGTCGCCACACAGCGTTGGTAGTAATGCCTTGTTCATTGAATATGATGCATTGGTTGAGCCGAGATGCCCTGGTTGAGCTAGGATGCTTGAGTCTTAAACCAAAAGCCTCGGGAAGCTAGTCCCAAGAAGCCTTGGTCGAGCCGAGCCAAGATGCCCTGGTCAAGCCAAGAAGCATAACAAGAAGTTAAAAGCCCCGGTCGAGCTATGAGGGCCTGGTCGAGCCAAGATGACGCTAAATGAAATTGCATGAGTGCCGATATATACATAAATATAATATGTTAATATATTTACTGATAAGCCAAAGGTAAGTATGCATTGAAGCATGTTGTGATGGACATTTAAATGTAGTTAAGGGTAGCAACAAGTTTGCTATTGATCTACCATCAACACTATTTGCGAGTGTTATACTTGTTAGATTTCAATGATGAGATACTTCTCTCGTAGAGAACTAAGAATTTTACTTATTGAGTTTCCTCAAAACTCATCCCTCATCTTTCAGTCTTGTAGGCATTGAAATCTCACATCAATTTTGCGAGTTGCAGTCATGCTAAAGGAGATAGGATTTCCCTTGGCCTATGTGCAAAACTCATACTATGATGCAAAAAGAAAAGAGGGCCTTTAAAGAAAGGGCTTGTAAAAGTACTGTTATAATATAAATTAGTATATTCTATGTGATGTATGTCCCAGTCTTCTAGATATTATTTGTTTGGGGAGTTATTTGTTCACGTTTCCGCATGTGCATAATAACAAGATGAAAAGAATTGGGACGACAATGTGACATCTGAATTTCGCCGAACCTCGAGTATGTAACAGAGTGTGACGGGTCGACGGAAGTATCGTCGAATTGCGTCATTGGTACCATTTGCAGACACCATTCCGTCATCATCATTGGACTAAGACGTTACGTTTAGTAATGGTCTGATCATCGAAATTTCACTTAACGCCACGGTTGAG
This sequence comes from Eucalyptus camaldulensis, assembly GCA_019915185.1. Lineage (NCBI taxonomy): Eukaryota > Viridiplantae > Streptophyta > Magnoliopsida > Myrtales > Myrtaceae > Eucalyptus > Eucalyptus camaldulensis. Next base: position 28,803,364 of record JAHSVA010000008.1, read on the forward strand.
ACCCTCTTCAATCTGCATTTATACCCTACTAACCGAACCTCTTGTGCATGTTGTTTCGACCATCATGCACAGCCATGCATAGCCATGCACTCATGCTCACCCCTCTCCCATGTGGTCAAGGACCCCGCGGCTATGCAGCTGCGTCACTCCCATGCAGCTGGTCAACCATACAAGGTTGGTTGACCCTACTGCCACGTACTGCATGAGATGAGAGTCGACCAGTTGAAGCCATATCTTCAGCTTTGTGCGTTGGTAGAGGAGGCCCCAAGGGATGCCACAACACCGCCACACATCCCTTGCTCAAGCAACCGAGGGAACTCCTCGCAAGGTTGACCGATTTTGTCAATAAATTGGCAATGAGAGAGCAAGTGGACGAGTGAGCAAGAGAGAGAGAGAGAGAGAGAGAGAGAGAGAGAGAGAGAGAGAGAGAGAGAGAGAGAGAGAGAGAGAGAGAAAAGGGATCAGCCCTATGCTGCCGCTAGTCGTCCGTCCTTCGCGCCACAGCCGCCATCGCTCACGCCTCACCGTCAACACTTGCACCACACCGTCGTAACCACTGTGACTTGCCTATGGTTGAGGCTATCTAGCAGCCTTAGCCGCGTCCACGACCCGCAAGCTTTTGAATTTACTCGTCGTCGACGCCGTTGGATTTAAGGCAAGTTGGAGTCTACTAACCTATATAGTGTAGTGCTGTGATTATTTGAGGAAGTGTTGTTAGATTGGAATGGTTTGAATTTTGGTGTTCAATGTAGAATGGATTATGACCGAGTGGATTGAGGTTAGGGAGTTGTAGAAATTTTTAGGTTCTCTATGAGAAATTGCAGTTTTTGGACTTCAATGGAACTCGGATTTGGTGACTACTAAGCTTTGGAAATTTTTAGCCGAAGATTGATTTAGAAAACCTCCCAATTAGTATCGGAATTTCTATGTGAGTTTTTGAGCTTACTTATAGTTTTTATAAATGATTTGTCGTAAGCCACAAGTGTGGGTACCATTCTCGATTTTCTAATGGATTTCAAAAATGCTGAAGGATGAGTTATGAACATGGAATTTTGAAAAGAATCCAAGGGATTCTCCATGTTGATGATTTGAAAACGTTTTGGCATTGAAATGATTTAATTTCTACAATGTGGTTGATGTGTTATTGCTACCGTCGAACCCTCGAGACGACGAAGTACTCGGAGATGGGATGCCTAAAGGATCGTGAATGCGATGCCTCTGAATGCTTGTGGGACACCATTGTAGTGGTGAGCTCCAGAGGTTTCTCGGGAGATTTCGAGATGCTCGGACGCATGATGATACACATTCCAGAAGGTAAGGAACACTAGTAACATGGTGAGCCTTGGCGATTCCTCGTGATGCTAGGTTAGGTGCAAGATGCCTGGAGGTAAGACATGCCACTCTAGATGCTCGGTGATTGAAATATGGAACCGGAGGCTTTCGTGACACTAGGTTGGGTGCGAATTCCTGGAGGGACGCAAACATTGGTCCCTTGGGAGATAGTGATAGTGAATCAAAACGCTATTGAGTTTTAAAGTTGATTTTTTTGCTGAGCTACACCATTTTAATAGTTACACCTAATTATGGGAAAAAATTGTGTGGGCACAGTATGTGACGTGTCATAATGGTTTGACCTTATAATCGGGACCCATATGATTGAAATGATGTGTTAGGATTTTTAAATTGCACTTGCTATTTCGTTGGAAAACTCTACTGATTTAATGCATACCTATTCTCCCAGATTATGTGTTTTGTGTATTTTGCATGAAATTAGATGATGATGGTCCTACATAATATAGTTTAGTGGATCTTTAGCTGCTGAGTGGTTGTATTCACCCCTTATGGGACTAACATATTACAGACTAAGGAAGATGTCTTTGTTGCTCGCACCTCCTGGTACATTCTACGGGATCCCTATTGCCTTACAGTGGGATCAAACGGAGCATGAGGATCCTAACTGGCTGGGACTGATGTTCATTCGAGTGAGGGTGATCGTGATGATTGATAATGATCTTCCCTCAAGTCCTGTGCATCAAGTGTATGTCGTCTTATACGTCCGTAGGAACAAGTGAACTCTGGGGCCGTTGTAACCACCACTAGAGGACAATGATGACGAGGGATCGAGTGGTGTGGAGTGACCGAGGGTGGTGAGGACAGCAAGGAAAATTTTTGGATGCCGGCACTGAATGATGGACTTTATGTATATAGCTATTGGAAATGTCGGTTAACTTTTGAAGTGTAGCCAAGTATAGAAAACTGCGGCCTTTTGGTGTATCGACTAACGATGTCCGTCTAGTTTATGTAAATAAAAAGTGCTCAGTTATTATCTATGTGTACTTGGTGTGCAATCATTTCTAAGTATAGGAAAATGAGTTGTTGGATATGCTTCCGCCATATATATTGCATAGGGACCAAAGAAGTGTGTAATAAACCCCATATGATTTCCTTGAAGTCTACGAATATTAGAAAAAAGGACATCCAGGACAACAAAAGAAGTGTGGCGACCCTAACGGATTGGGGGCCGTCGAGGGGTGCCACAGGCAATGAGCCTGGGATTTTGTGAAAATCACCCTTGTCGCTTGTGACCCTGGAGATGGAGTTGGGGTCGTGACAAGTATAAACCATGGCATATATAAGGCTGCCAACTACACTAGAGTATGGAACATGTTACATATATTTTATGTCATCATCTGTTTTTCGACATAAATTGACTAAAAATATAAAATGAGCAACAAGAGGAGTACTTACTGGTTTGGCATCTTTCATGCCAAAACAATCTAACACCTTCTCAATATAACTTTTCTCGGAGAGATATAATTTTCCCCTTTTTTGATCTCATCGAATTTCCATGCATAGGATTCTATTTGCTGCACCTAAATCTTTAATTTCAAATTTAGCACTCAAATGTACCTTCGAACTTTGTATATTAGATTATTTTTGCCGTAATCAACATATCATTAACATATAATAGCAAATGAATAAAAGAGCCACTTATAAGTTTGTACAAATATACACAACTATCATATTTGCTCTTACAATGGACAATTTGCACCATAAACGAATCAAACATTTTATACGATTGTCTAGGCGATTGCTTCAAGCCATAAATAGACTTTTTTGATAGACAAATATGTTATTCCTTACCTTCAAATTGAAAACCCTCTAGTTGACCCATAAGGATGTTCCCTTCAAGTTCACTATGTAAGAAAGTTGTTTTCACATCGAGTAGTTCCAAATCTAAATCATGCATTGCAAATAACACAAGAAAAAACAAATAAAGCTATGTTTAATTATGGGTGAGAACACATCATTTAAATCAACTTCCTCAATTTAAATAGCCTTTAGCAACTAGACAAGTTTTAACCTAATGTCTTCATTTCCATGAATACCTTCCTTTCTTTTGAGAACCCATTTACAACCTACAATTTTCTTCTTCTTCTTTTTTCTTTTTTTGGTGGCTTGACAAGCTTCCAAGTTTGATTATTTTCAAGAGATTCCATCTCTTCGTTCATAGCAACTAACCACCTTGCCCAATATTTGAAAAGATGGCTTCTTTGTAGGTTTTAGCTTGCTATACTATATTGACTCTGCAATGGAAAGAGTATGAGCAACAAAATTTGAGAATTCATATTTCTATGGAGGTTTCACCATCCTTTTTGGTCTATCTCTGGCAATAGAATATTGGTTCTCTTCAGGTTCTTCAAATTCAATATTATAAGTAAATGATTCAGTAAGTTTCCTTCAAGCTCTACTTTCTGTACAACACTTCATGAATTTTCACCACAAGAAATAGATGATTCTTTCTTGGGATGAAGTATAGCATATTCATCAAAAGTAACATATCTTCTAATAATAATCTTAGATGACTTTTTGGGAGGGGGGTATAATCTTAGATGACTTAGCACACCCAAATTTGTAACCTTTTACACCATAAGCATAACCAAGAAAGATGCATTTTTTTGCTCTATGCTATAATTTGCCTTCACTAATATGTGCATTTGCTGGACATCTAAAAACTCGAAGAAAAGAATTATCAGCAGATTTACTTGATCATACTTTCTCATGTGTCTTACACTCAATAGATAAGTAAGGAGAACGATTTACTAACCAAGTAGTTATATTGACTACTTCAACCAAGTTATATTGACTATTTCAGCCCAAAATTGCTTACCTAAACTAGTGTTAGACAATAGGCATCTAGTCCTTTCTAATAAGGTTCTATTCATGCTTTCTGCAATACCTTTTTGCTTTGTTGTATTCACTATCTTATAATGACTCATAATACTTTCAACTTTACAAAACTCATTAAACTCACCTCCACAAATTTCCAGCCTATTATTTGTTCTTAATCGCTTAATCTTCTTACCAATTTGCTTCTCAATTAATGTTTTCAATTGTTTAAATATAACAAAACATCACTCTTTTTTTAGAAAAGAAACCCAAACCTTTCTTAAATCATCAATGAAAGTGAGTAAATACTTAGAATCAAGGTCTTTCAAATGAACTTTTGTAGCCCTTAAAAATCAGAGTGAATATAATCCAAATTGCCCTTTGTTGTGGAAATTCCTATCTTGAAACTAATCCTTTTCTGTTTTCCAAAGACACAATGCTTATAGAAATCCAGTTTTCCAATCTTCTAACCACATAGAAGACCTCTCTTACTCATCTCTTCCACCCCTCTAATACTCATGGGGCCTAATCTCCTATGCCATAATTTAGTGTTGTCTAATTCTATCACAATGGATGAAATTGCAAGCAAATGGATAATTTTAATGCCTTGTAACTGATATAAAGTGTCAATTTATAACTCTATCATCAATATAAATGAACCTCTCATAATCTTCATAATACCACCTTCAGTTGTAAACTTACAAGCATTAGCATCAAGTGTATCCAAAGAGATTAGGTTTTTCTTCAAATCAGGAATGTGTTTGACATTATCCAAAGTTATGTCATCATACATCTTAATGTTGATAGTCACAATCCTAACTACTTTGCATTTAGTGTTGTTTCCCATTAGAATAACTCCATCATTAAATTATGTGTACATGGAGAACCAATCATGATTAGGGCACATGTGGGACAAACAACGTAAATTAAGAATCCAGTTATCACTGAATTTGTTTTTATCATCTACAACCAATAACCAATCTTCATTTTTCTTTTTCAGCAACACCAACATGAGCGAGGTTTTCGTTTCCTTGATTTTGCCTGATGTAGTAGTTATAATTTTTCTATTAATTCACATTCCCTTGATTTTATTGATTCATACTATCTTTTTTGTTGTTTTTTGCCTTTAGTATCAAACAATTTATCTTGATATACCCTTTAGACTTACAATAGTTCCACATAAGGTCTCTATGCTTTGATTTTGATGTGGGCCTATCACCATAACTTCTCTCAACAGACCTTCCTCTAACAACTAAACTAGCCCCATGATCATTAGTGCCTTCAAAAATCAATTTTGTATCTAGTTTCTGCTTATTTAGAATAGTAGCCTTGATATCTTCAACATCAATAGTTTATCTACTAACAATCATGGTTTCTCTAAAATTCTTATAAGAGGAGGTAGCGAAACTAACAATAAGAGAGCCTGATCCTCATTAAGAGATAATAGCATTGAATTCATAAATATGAGATTTAAGAGAAACACCTTCACTCATACGAAGAGTGAAGAGTCGTTGCTTGAGCCTCAATCAATTGGTAAGTAATTTTGTCAAAAAAAGAAGAAGATACTCTCCAATTTATTCCATGGTTTATAGCTATTTTCTGATCTAGTACCTCATGCAAAACTTCTTTCATGAGGCACAACTCAATAGCAAACAGGGTTATTTCATCCAATTCTTCTCATGTTTCGTCTGGCATACTTTCTAGTTTCTTCCCTTTTCCAAACAAAGTTTTCTTCAATTTTTGCTACATAAGAATAGCCACATACAAACTTACCATGGGTTGAAATTACCGCTCCTATCAAATTTTTCAATATCAAATCTCCTTATTGAACTTGAAGCCATAATTAGAAGATCAAGAAAAACCATAAGGCTCTAATACTAGTTTGTTATGACAGATGCAGAAATTAAAACGGAATTGAAACTGAGAATAATAAAAGAATGTCAAATTTACGCAGAAACCCTTGTAGGAAAAAAACCACTAGAGGAGAAGAAGCAAAATCCACTATAAAATTTCAAAAATTACAAAAGGTGGCTTTGAAAAATCTAAGACTCTTTCTGTCTCAACTTCTTAACCTAACAACTAGAGAAAAACAATATAAAGTCCCCAAGCCCTAACATTGGCCCAAGCCCATAAAAAAAAAATCAAAACATACTCAACAACTACTTATGTATGAATATGTACTCAGCTTTCATCTATGCGATGGGGATTTTAACCACTTTATTGCTAAGTTATTTGTCATGAACTGTGGTGAATATGGAAACATATATCCTTAGGGTGGATAAATTGATTTTTTCACACTATTTTATTGTTAAAAAATTGAGCCCAATGTCACAAGACTCCACTTATTAGCCAAGCACAAAGCAATCACATGGAACTGCAACACTTTGCAAATCATTACAAGCGACTAAACAATAGCCTTGAATATATCAATGCCCCAACTTCTGGAGAAAACAGCCAAAATTATCACTGAATCGACAACAAAAATAGACCTTCCTCTCACAAGTGAACCATATTGTGAATCATTCAGCATGATGATTTAGTTGCTAACAATTTCATGAGTCTAACAAAGTAAAGGCATCAACAAAGTAGGGCACCACAACAAATGACAATGTTATTCAAAGTGACATCGCAAAATTGAGAATGAAGATGGCTAATGTAGCTAAAACCTAAGTGAGACATGCAATTATCCACACAAATTTCTACAAAAATCTCAACACGAACAAAGAAATCTTACCTGGAGAAAGGTGAGCACGAGGGCAAGCATAAGAAAAGAGCTAGAGGGCAGCAAGCGTGAAGAAACGCAGCATGAGGAAGAGAGCTCAAGGGCAGCGACCATGAGGGAACGCGGCTTCAAGCATGAAAGAGAGGGAGTTGTCAATGAGGCACGAAAGAGACAAGTGAAATTTCTACAAAAATCTCAACACTAATAGAGAAATCTTACCAAGAGAGAGACACGAGAGGGAAGAGAGTTCAAGGGTGGCCGGCATGAAGGAACGCAATATAAGGAAGAGAGGTCAAGGGCGGCAAGCATGAGGGTTTTGGCATGAAAGAGGGGGAGCTTCACAGAGACATGAGAAGAGTGAAAAGAAAAGAAGAGGAGTTATGAGGCACGTGCGGCGCGAGAGAGAAAGAGAGAGAAAGAGAGCGTTTAGGGTATTTTGTATAAAAAAAAAAGTGAAAAAAAATGGAATTACGTTAAATAAATGAGGGTTGTATGGGCAACTAACATATTTTCATTGAATTGGGGAAATGGTACTCCAAAAATGCTACTTCCCAAGGCATCTCCAACCCTCCAATCCTTTAAAGGCCTTTGGAGTGCTTTGGAGATGCAATTGCATCTCCCTAAAGTCCTTAAAAAAAATGAACTAAATGCCATTTGCATTTGGCCAAACCCCTTTAGAGCCCCAAAATCCCTTTCAAAGCTTAATCAAATGGGGTCTAGTAAAATGCATTTACACCTAATTAGTGTCTTAACTCTTGGTTTTTATGAGTCTTAAGTGTGGCATTGTTTTCAAGAGTCTTAATTATGTAAATGCTATAAGAATTATTTCAAGTTCTAAGATTCTAACAGTCATTTTCGTTTATTTTTTTAGAATCACTCTATAAATAAAGGTGTGACATTGTCACGTCTTGAACTTCGAGCGTGCGTACATCTCTCTGTGGTCAATTAAATTTGCAACGTTCCTAGGACGCGTCACCGACCTAATTCGTTTGAGCACATGCAGAAGCAAACTAATAAACCCCTGACAGCAAACAACATGGGATAGAAAAGCAAGGCAACATTTCACAAAAGCCACACTCTTATAAAACAATTGGTTTAGGAACAAAATGAGTCTAGTCAAAAGTTTACAAACAATCGACTCTCAAAAAGAAGTTGTCCTACGACAAACTAGTTGAACACATACGCCGATCCTTTGGACTCCGCCTCCACAGACTCCATGCTTCGAATCCTCCATAACCACCATCTAAGAACTTGAAAAGTTAAGCCCACAACAGGGTGAGACATTATCTTAACAAGTTCACCCCCAAAACCTAATTAAAAATAAAATATGCCCAAGGGTGGCCTAGCCACACAATACAGAGAACTTATCTTGCCTCAGTTCCCTGCTGCACGTCAGCACAGTTCATATACACAATACATATAATCACAGCACACAACAATTGAAACGCCTCATCAACTCAATCAATCACAGGGGTCTCGATTATTAGGTCAAACCGTCATGACACGTTACATACTGTGCCACACAGTTTTTGTCTCATAATTAGGTGCATTTAACTCAATCCGTCATACGTTCCAATTGATAATTACGCTCCTCTAGGGTACAGCCTACTCTCAAGTTCGGCGGTCTACTGGCATAGCTAGGCATTGTCTCATCCCATTGAGAACGGCTACATATCTCAAATACGGCTTTCCCAAAAGAGTATAGGTCTAGAATCTACTACGACCTAAATCCCATATAGGGTAACGTCCGATGTAAATGCTCGGAACGGGTTCTCTTAACCAACACAAGACCATTCAATCTCGGCCCAGGATACCATGCATTGCACTCAAATGCCTCAATTAAAATAGTGATCCTAGCCTATTTTCTTCTCAGATCGAACCTTAGAAAGTTATATTCTTCCATTTTAAAATTCCATTATTTTATATAATATATAAAACCATTTTCGGTGTTGAAACCCGACACTCGGGATTTTCTGAATATATATCGAAATTCATAAATTTTGGAATAATTGACTAAATTTCCAATCAGCACTCAATTTGCACAAATTAACATCCAATTGCATAAACTGAACATACCATTGCAATCGGCACAAAATTCTAATCACTGGTTATCCCGGTATAATTTTCGGAAAATATTAAATAATTAAATAATGAACAAAATTAATTAAATAATTCAATTTAAATACCAAAAATGCTAACTTAGGTCGGAAATCCTTAATTAACTGCCTAAACGGACCGGGAAAATTCCCGAACCTGTCTAAATAAATAGCACATCCTATCTAGGCCTTAATTAACATGCATAAATGAATAATTAAATCACTAATCTAATCTAACTAACCACCTAATCTCTAATTAACTTAAGCTAATTACCCCATAAACATAATTAACTCCCTAAGTAGAGTTTAGCGAGTAAACTCATCGGAATAGCAAGCCAGTGAGTCCACGACAACGATGGCACGACGGCGGCCGAAACTTAAGCTTACGGCAGCACCAATGGAGCTCGAACCGAGCTGAAAATGGTCCAAGGAAGCTCACGGTTGAGCTAGTCGAACTGCTTCGATTATGATTCGAAGGGGGGGCTGAGTCATAGACGTGAAGGTAGGAGGCAGGGAAGATCGGGGCTGCTTCTGTGGAGATAGGTTGACACGGCAATCAACAAACCAGTTGAAGGAGCACTAACCAAAAGAAGAGACGAAGATGGAAGTGGGGCTGTCGGTGGGGACGCGCGGCAAAAGCTGGGAAATCGATGGAGTTAGCATTGAGGGAAGCTGTGGGAATCGACTGAGTGGAAAGAGGTGCAGGCGATGGATGAGTGGCAGTGTGAGAGGAGGAATGGAGGGCTTCGATGGCAAAGGAGAAGAGAAATGGAGGGATTTGATCTCTGTTGGGTGAGAGAGAGAACGATGTGGAGATGGGCTGCAGAATTCCAAGGAAAATAAATAAAAGAAAGCAGAAATAGAAGGGATAAAAATGAAAGAGAAGCCGTGGAGATGGAGTCGGCAAAGCTGGCTTGCTTGAGAAGACTGGAAAAAGAGTAGCAAAGTCAAAGATAATTATCTACTCAATTAAAGCTTGATTCCCTAATACTTTCTTGCTAGATAAATCCACAAATAATCCACTTTGGTGCCAAATGTTACAGCCCCCATGCCAACCTCCGAATTTCACAACTTTGGGCTTCAATTTCTTTACCAAATTCATCAATTTGATGTCAAATTTTGCTTCGAATGAAGCCTACACAATTTCCACAAGTTCCCTTCACCATATAGCTTAATAAGGAGGCCAAAAATCCCTTCAATTTGGCACATTCGAATTTCCTTTCTTTTCTGAATCATCCAAATTGATTTTCCATAAAAATTCCGAGCTTCAAAGGATGAGTCGACGTTCCTAAAGTGAATCGTGACATGACAGAACTTTTAATTTCTAAAATTGGGTTCAAATTCGTGGTTAATTTCAATATGGCGCGATTTTAGCGTGACCTAACCTATCGGGTAGCTTTTAAAAAAATTTAGTCAATTGACCCGTGGTCGATTATTTTCGAGCCACATTATATATCTTCGACACATTTATCTCGAGATTTCAAATACAGACACATGGTATAGAAAAGACAGAAAAATTGGTCTAGTGCCGTGCAACGAGAATTTTGCAATTATGTGGAATCACCCACACACTAATGACATACTTCTGTCAAATCGACCTATCTCCGGTCGAGCAGTTGATTCCTAGTCGAATTCTCAAGTCTATTACGTTTAGATTCTTTAACGGCTTCACCCGATAGGTTAGTTATCTCATGAGTGGCCAATTCAAAGAAAAGAACCATAGGCGTGTCAATGAAAAGCTCAACTTATTCGATTGAAAACAAAATCTAAAATTCAGGATGGCACAACTCTTCCCCTCTTATAAAAATTTCATCCTCGAAATTTAAACCATATAAATCTTTAAACAAAAAGGTGGAGATACAGTAGTTTCATCGAATCTTCACTTTCTCAAGTTGGTCCTTTAATGCCATGGTATTGCTAGACACCAACGGGATCATCTTGGTGCAGAGAATCTGTTTCTTGTGATCCATAATCCGAACCGGTCTTTCCACATACAACACTCTATCATCCATGTCTATTTCTTCAAAATTTAGCATGTGGGTCGAGTCAAGCTCATACTTCCTCAACATTGACACATGAAAGACGTTATGCACTTGCGCCAGCCTCGGCGACAATGCAAGACAATACACTAAAATCCTGATTCTTTCTAAAATCTCAAAAGGACCTATGTACCTCGGACTTAGCTTTCCCTTCTTACCAAAACACGAAGTACTCCTCATTGGTGACACCTTAAGAAAAACGTGATCACCAACTTGTAATTCCAATAGTCTCCAACGCTTATTGGCGTAGCTTTTCTAACGACTCTAAGAGGTCTTTAATCTGTCTCTTATTACAGCAACTGCATCTACTGACTGCTGAACTAACTTTGGGCCTATGATCTCATCCCAACACACTAGCGTTCTGCACGCTCTGCCATACAACGCTTCAAAAAGAGACGTGTGAATGCTCTGCTGGTAGCTGTTGTTGTAGGCGAACTTAATGAGATGAAGTTGTTCCTCCCAACTTCCTTTGAAATCCAAAACGCAAGCTTACAACATGTCTTCGAGAGTTTGAATCATCCTCTCAAACTGGCCATCCGTCTAAGGATGATAAGTCGTACTATACTGCAGCTTTGTTCCTAAAGAGGCTTGCAAACTCTTCCAGAAGGCAGCTGTGAACCTCGGGTCTCTATCAGATGTAATCGTCATTGGCACTCCACGTAGACAAATGATTTGATGCACATACAACTCTGCATGCCTATCCAAATCAAGGTTCTTTCGTACTACAATGAAGTGAGCCAGCTTCGTCAATCTGTCAACCACTACCTAAATGAAATCATTACCTCTTTGACTCCTTGGTAAGCCTGTCACAAAATCCATTGTGACGTGTTCCTATTTCCACTTGGGAATCTCGAGAGGTTGTAGAAGTCCTCATGGCTTATAGTGTTATGCCTTCACTTGCTGATACGTCAAACACTTGGCGACATGCTTGGCAATGTCCATCTTCATACCGAACCACCAATAGTGTTGACGCAGATTTTGATACATCTTCGTACTACCAAGATGAATGCTATAACTGCTACGATGAGCTTTTGATAAGATCTCTTTCTTAAGTGCTGCATTGTTTGGTACACACAATCATCCTCGAAACCTCAGTGTTCCGTCCTCAGAAATCTAAAAGTCAGTCTTCCTCTTCTCGGTATTATCTTGCAAGATTTTCTGAAAATCCAGATCTGTCGGCTGAAGCTTCTTCATTTTGATCTACACTTCCGGCTCAATTCTGAGGGTGGCCATAAAATTTAAAATATGGCCCATCTCAAACTTGAAAACCCAATCTCGAGCTCTCTCAAGTAAAATCCATTCCTTGAATACCATCTACGCTACTGAAGACTTCCAACTCGAAGCATATGTGACCTTATTCGCCTTTCTAGGGTGATACAAGATATCACAATCATAGTCCTTCAGGAGTTCCATCTAGTGACGTTGTCTCATATTCAACTCCTTCTGAGAAAATAGGTACTTGAGACTTTGATGGTCAATGAAAATTTGGAATCTTTCTCCGCACATATAGTATCTCCAAATCTTCAAAGCGAAAATAATTGTTGTGAGTTTTAAGTCATGCGTCAGGTAATTCAGCTCGTGAGGTTTCAACTGACGAGACATGTATGCAACAACTCTGCCATGTTGTATCAACACGCAACCAAGTCCTTTAAATGACGCATCACTATAGATCTCATATCTTCTAGGACCAGATGGAATCATCAACACGAGTGCGATAGTCAGCTTTTGCTTAAGCTCTTGGAAACTAAGCTCTCACTTATCTGTCCACACAAATTTCTCTTCCTTCTTCAGTAGTTGAGTCAACGGCAAGGCTAATGCTAAAAATCCTTCCACAAACCATCTGTAATACCCTGCTAAACCCATAAAGCTTCTGATCTCTATCACGGATCTCAGTCTTGGCCAACTGATAACTACTTCGATCTTGGACGGGTCCACGGATAGTCCTTCACAATCATGTGACCTAGGAAAGTAACACAAGTCAACCAAAACTCGCACTTGCTAAACTTAGCGTATAGCTTATGACTCTTCAGAGTTTGCAGTACCATCCTCAAATGCCATTCATGCTCCTCTGAACTTCTCGAATACACCATAATATCATCGATGAACACGATTACAAACTGATCCAAGTATACTTTGAACACTCGGTTCATCAGATCCATAAAAGCAGCTGGGGCGTGCATCAAGCCAAACGGCATCACAATAAAATCATAATGGTCGTATCATGTGGCATCCCAAAAATTCAAGACAAGCTCAGAGGTGTATTAAAGCCCATAATTAGGTAATGAAATTACCTATGGTTTATGCTTTAGCGATTAGTCTCCTCTTAAGACTAACTGATATAGGCTTGTGTTCATGAGTTTTTAAATTAGTATTATAGGATAAATTAATGAGAATGATTTATTCTTGGCCATGTGAAATTTAAAATTTGAAATCTATAAAAGAAATAATTAAATATGAATAATTGAAAGTGAAATTGTGGGTTTAATTAGGTTGGGCCTTAGGCCCAATGGCTTGAGCTTTTGGTGGGCCGAATGGCCGGCCCAATTGAAGCCCAAGGGAGAGTGACCGTCGACCAAGGGGGGGAGGAGTGGCCGGCCCACTTCTTCCAAGCCCAATCCAAGCCCAAGCCCATCTTGCATGAGCTTGGCCAAGTGGCAAAAAGAGGATTTCATGCATTGGCCATTGAGGGAGGCTACTAATCATTACTAATGATTGTAGCTTAAGGGAAATAAAAGGGGGAGAGAGAGAGAGAGTGGCCGGTTGAATTCAGCCAAGCCAAAGAGAGAGAGAGGGAGTTGCGAGAGAGAGGAACCAAGGAGGAGGAGGAGCTCGCCCGTCACCGCCCGCACGCTGTCCGTCCGTCATTGGTGTGCCGTCCGTTTGTTGTCATCCGCTTGGTCTTAGAGGCAAGTTAGGATCGATTTCCACTCTTGCATGTGTGTCTTGCATGCATGATTTGTTGGTAGTAGATCTCGGATGTTAGGCTAGGCAAAACCGAAGCTAGAATGTGACTTGTTCTTGAAAATGCATGCTGATTTCGTGTAAACCGCCTGACCCAGAAACTTGTGGAGGCTTGCATGCATGTTTCGAGTTGGATTTTGACTTTGATTCCTTCATGAAAGTTGTAGAAAACATCTTAAACTACAACATACTAAAATATGGGATAAAATGGTGGATATTTAAGGGGTCAAACACTCTTCCTACGAAGACACTAGATCTGGAACTGTTTTGCTAACCTTTTGGTAGTTTTGTGGGTTGCATGTCGATTTTTACCAAGAATCTCTCTTCGACTTCTTCATGAAACTTTATAGAACATCCTAAACATTAAGATACTCAAATTTTAAGTAAAATGAGCAAGTGTAGCCTAGTGAATCGACTTACTCTTGAAGACGGTAAATCTGGAAACACGGTACTGGACACCCGATAGTTCTTGGACCCATATGGTGACTATTCTTTGGAAATTTGACCTAGATCCCTTTATGAAAGTTGTAGGGGACCTCTCGAAGTAAAACATATCCAAATTTCAGAGAAAATGAAGAAGAATAAGTGGGTGAAAACTTGATATTTCGTAGATAGCTATACTGGACGTTTCGGTGCTAAAATCAGGAGATTCGGACGCCTATATAAAATTATATAGAACGAATCTAGCCTAGATGTCTTCATTAAAAATATAATTTAGTATCTTAACTATAACCTGGTAAAATTTCATAATTTTCGGAAGTCGTTCGGGTATTTTAATCAAATTATTTCAAAGACTGCGCAATCTGTTTCTATCCGAAATTTGCATGCTGTATTTGTGTGAGTTATATCTTCTTGTGTGAAAATATTTTGGGCATGTGTTCTTCATTAAATTGTTATCTTATTGTCTTGTCTATTACATGTCTTGATTTCATGATTTTTGAGAGGCATATGGATATTTAATTTAAATGTTTTCTAAAATGGTACAAGCTGGAATTTTGTAAACTTCGAAAAGGCATGAAATATAGACTATTTTAAATTGCATGGACTCCATGAATTGTATTATTATGAGTGACTGTGTCTTGCTGCATGTGTGATGATGATTTGAGATGCATGTATGAATTCAACGATGAATATGATCTTGATTGCCATCACATCACATGCCATGTTAAAATTGAACTATAATTAAAGATGAGAATTGGGATAAATGAGAAGGCCGTCGGAGGTGTGAGCCGACGATTTCCTGGGAAGTGTCGGGATGCCTGGCTAGAAGGGTACGGCCGGTTGCCCGATGGCCTTGAATGGCTGAATACTGGAGGGTCCTTGGGAGTACCGAGAGGTATCGAGATGCCTGGAGAGTGGGGGAACCGGAAGCTCGGCAGGTATTGTGCCGAGGGATGCCTCGCGATGCCAGTTGGGGTGCGAGATGCCTGGCTAGAAGGGTACGGCCGGTTGCCCGATGGCCTTAAATGGCTGAATGCCGAAGGGTCCTCGTGATACCAGATGGGGTACGAGATGCTCAGAGAGTGGGGGAGCCGGATGTCTGATTGTATCTTGGATACATGCGAGATGCAAACATTGGTCCCGAGAAAGAGAAATGTGGCGGTCCAAAATGAAATTGAAATTGAATTATGCATGATGATATATGCATGACATGATGATGAGGACATATGCATGACATGATGAAGACGTTATATGCATGACATGATGATGAGGACATATGCATGACATGATGAAGACGTTATATGCATGGATGCATGGCAATGATGATGGTACGTGTGATATGATGATGATGTTATATGCATGAATGCATGGTAAAGATGATGATACATGTGACATGGTGATGGTAAGTGTATGGTATGATGGTAATGACTATATGATGATGTATGTACATGAGGTATGATGACATGTGCATGGATGCCTTAATGACATGTGATGCTATGATTGTGATGATTGTGTGGCATGATGCATTAAGTGGTTTATTGGTCATTTACCTGTTGAGTGGTTGTACTCACATCTTCGGGGACCAACATTTCATATTAGCAGGATGCCGCTCCCTACTGTCATACAGGGCGTCTTTTACGGTCTTTCTTCGAATGTAGAGGTCGAGTGTGTGGAGATCGACTGTCCCACCATTCTTAGACTGACATTTATTCGAGTTCGTGCAATAGTGATATACGATGTAGGCCTGGCTGAGGGCCCTGTCATTCAAGAGTTCATATCGGTTCACGTTCGACGAGATGGGGTAATGCGAGGGATGTTGCCGCCACCATCGCCTGATGCACCGAGATGGGTGTGAGGACCCATGCGTGAGAAGTAGGAGCTGCAACTTTTTGGGATGATAGCCGACACTAGTTGATGGGATATCTTGCGCGATAGACATAGTGGGTCGAGTGTTTCTTTTTGGGGTTATGGCCGAGTGTGGCTACATGTCCTGGCCTTTCTTTTGATGTACCGACCCAAGGAAAACCATCATGAAAAATATGTAAATAAAAGTGTCATGGCTTTATCTTTTCTTATGATGTTTAGTGGTGTGCAATTGTATCATGGTTGTTGGAGGGAGTGATGGCGATATTATATTTTGCTTCCGCTAATGAGTCGTGCTGGGACCTTTTTTTTTTTTTTTTTTAAAAATGTCTATGATTTACGACGCTTCTTCTAAGAGATGTAACTAGCGTTCCATTATGTGTAACGTTAGGTGCCTGTGGCGACCTAAGGTGGTTCGGGGTGCCACATATCAAGTGCGAAATGTTGACTTCGAAATGTCTTATATTTTAATCCTCAACTGATGGTATCTTGTCCTCAGGTCAATTTAGATAATATTGACGCTCCTTGTAACTGATTAAACAAGTCATTAATCCTCAGCAATGGATAATTGTTCTTGATTGTCACTTAATTGAGCTGACGATAGTCGATGCACAGGCGCAACGAACCATCTGTCTTCTTCACGAATAGAACCGATGCTCCCCAAGGCAATGCACTGGGATGTATGAATTCTTTATCCAACAATTCTTGCATCTGCACCTTCAGTTATTTTAATTCCGACAACACCATCTAGTAAGGAGCCTTAAAGATTGGCTTTGTCCTGGGGGCTAACTCAATCGTGAACTCTATCTCCCTCTCTGCAGCAGACCTGGCAATTCCTTCGAAAACACGTTTGGAAACTTTTGGACTACTATGATGTCCTCGATTTTTAGCTCCTCAACTGTCATATCCACGACAATTGCTAAGTAACATTGGCAACCCCCGTATAACAATTGAGTTGCCTCAAGCGACGAGATTAAGGTAATCGAGGGTCCTCATCGACTTCCAATAAACTCGAAACTTTCACCCACTAACGAGTTAAAACTGAATCGTTTTACAATAGCAATCCATCTTAGCTTGTTACTTAGTGAGCTAGTCCATGCCAATTATCACATAGAAATCATACATGGCTAGAACTATCAAATCTATCTTCCTCTCTCACTCACCAATCACTAACTTGCAACCAAGAAAACCCATCATAGACAACACCTTATCCTTTAATGGTGTCAATAAACTAATCACTGACTCCAACAACTTAGAACTCAATCCTTTCAACTTAACAAATTGCTCAGCTATAAACGAATGAGTTGCACCAGGTTCGAATAAAGCATAAGCAACGTGGTCATTTAGCGAGACCATACTTGTGACCACATCAGGTGAGTCCTTGGTCTATCCCCTAGTAATGGCGTACACCCTTCCTTGAGCTAGCGGCCTGTTCAATACACCCTGTGGCGCATCCGATATTCCTCGATTTTGACCCATCAAGGTCGGCGGTAACTACAGTCCCATTTGCCTTTTAGGACAGTTCCTGGCCATGTGACCTTGTTGGCCACACACAAAACAAGCACCCGTCCTAGCAGGACATGGGGCTGATCCATGTCATCTTCTGTAGGCACAACACACTCCATTCTGGTTTGACGCTGACTTTCCTATCCCACCCTTCCTGTTCGGTGGAACAGGATACCTTCCTCCAATCATCGATCTCTTCTCAAATCGATTCCTATCTCAGTTAGAACTAAACCGTGACCTAGATGCGACAGCTCGTTCGTTCTAGTCTCTCTCTATCAGCTGGGTTAATTCATACATGTCATTGTAGTCCTTCAAATTGAGTGGCACCAGTGGGCTTCTCACTTCCAGTCTGAGCCCATCTTTGAACCTTCTAGCTCAATATACCAGATCCTCAACCAATCTGGGGGCGTATTACGATAGCTCAGTGAACTTCACTTCGTATTGATCTATTATCATTGTACCTTGGCAAAGGCGCTGAAATTCCGCCATCTTCAGTTCCCTGGCACTGTCAGAGAAGTACTTGTTGTTGAACACTTCAACAAAGGCATTCCACTCTAGAACCATGCCTTCCGGGAACACTATTCCTCTGGTGACTCTCGCCCAGTGCTTACAATACCCTGCAACTAATATATTGCAAGGACGACCTTCTCCTCCTTAGTGCACCTCAGCAGTGCAAATGCCTTCTCTAAATCTTGAATCCAGAGTACTGCAGCTTCAGGGTCTCCTGCCCTGATGAACCTTGGGGGGTTCAGCTTCAAAAATTGTTCAACTAGCTTATGCATCGGCCTTACAGCAATCATGTTCCCAGGTGGAACCTCTGCAGGTGCAGCAACAAGTGTGACAGCAACTGTGGCGGCGGCATTAACAGTGACGGCTGCGGCGGCGGCGGCAATGGCATCAGTAGCAACATTGGCAGCAGTAATGGCGATTGCAATAGCGGCGGCTGTAGCGATGGCTCAAACAGTGGCAGCAGCAACTTAACTCTGGGCTTGCTGCCCTACCACATTTCTAGGAGCCTCTAGCGCATGCATGATCCCCACGAATCTTGGATCATCAGGAGTTACTACCTCAGCACCAATAGGAAGCGATGCTACTCCACCAACGCTAGCCTGAGCTAGTGCTAACCACGACCTCCTCCGGTACCGACCTTGTTGGTGTCCTACCCCGAGTCGCAGGGCCTACTGCCCTCTTCCTAGGAGTCATCTGCTCCTGGTCACTCATCATGCAGATTCTATACAAAAACCTACTTTCCAATTCCACACTGAATTAGAAACTAAGTGACCACACAAACAAGTTACCAATCACGTATTAATCACATGCATCAGCATATTAAAACGGCATTTTCTACTAATTATCCTATGACCCATCACATATTATCACTCCAAACACTAACCTGCTCTAATACCACTTAAATGGGGATGTCACACCTCGAACTTTGAGAGCGCGCGCATCTCTCTGCGGTCGATTAAATTTGCAACGTTCCCAAGACGCGTCGCCAATCCAATCCATTTAAGCATATGTGGAAGCAAAACAATAAACCCCTGACAGCAAACAACATGAGATAGAAAAACAGAGCAACATTTCACAAAAGCCACACTCTCATAATACAACTGGCTTAGGTACAAAACGAGTCTAGTCAAAATTCTACAAAAGATCGGCTCTAAAAAAGAACCTGTCATAAGACAAACTAGTCAGACGTATAAGCCGATCCTTTAGACTCCAACTCCACAGACTCCAGGCTTTGAATCCTCCACAACCACCATCTAAAGACTTGAAAAGTTTAGCCCACAACGAGATGGGACATTGTCTCAGTAAGTTCACCCCCTAAGCACCGATTAGGGAGAAAATACACCTAAAAGTGGCCTAACCACACAATACAGAGAACTTACCTCGCCTCAATTCTCGCCTACACGTTAACACAATTCATATACACAATACATATAATCACAGCACACAACAATTGAAACGCCTCATCAACTCAATTAATCACAGGGTCCCAATTATAAGGCCAAACCGTCATGACACATCCCATACTGTGCCACACAGTTTTGTCTCATAATCAATTGCATCTAACTCAATCCATCATGCGTTCCAATTGATAATTACGCCCCTCTAGGATATGGCCTATTCCCAAGTTCAATGGTCTACTAGCGTAGCCAAGCATCGTGTCATCTCATTGAGCACAGCTATGTCTCTCAAAGACAACTTTCCTGAAGGAGTTTAGGTCCAGAATCTACTGCAACCCAAATCTCGTATAGGGTAACGTTTAGCGTAAACGCTTGGGACGGGTTCTCTTAACCAACACACGACCATTCAATCTCGGCCCAAGACACTGTGCATTGCACTCAAATGCCTCAATTAAAATAGTGATCCTGGTCTATTTTCTTCGCATTAAAAACGTTTAGAAAAATAGTCGTGTATGAGTACATGATCAGTTCGAACCTTAAAAAGTTATATTCTTCTTTTTTAAAATCCCATTGTTTTATATAGTATATAAAACCATTTTCGGTGTTAAAACCTGACACCTGGAACTTTCTAAATAAATATCGAAATTCACAAATTTTGGAATAATTGACCAAATTTCCAATCAGCACTCAATTTGCACAAATTAACATCAAATTACATAAATTGAACACACCATTGCAGTCAGCACAAAATTCCGATTATCGACTATCTCGGTATAATTTTCGAAAATATTAAATAATTAAATAATGACAAAAATTAATTAAATAATTCAATTTGAATACCAAAAATGCTAACTTAGGCCGGAAATGCTTAATTAACTGCCTAAACGAGCCGAGAAAATTCCCGAACCTGTCTAGATAAATAGCACATCCTATCTAGGCCTTAATTAATCTAATCTAACCACCTAACATGCATAATTGAACAATTAAATCACCAATATAATCTAACTAACCACCTAATCTCTAATTAACTTAAGTTAATTACCCTATAAGTATAATTAACTCACTAAGTAGAGTTTACCGAGTAAACTCACCGGAATAGTGAGCCAGTGAGTCCACAGCGACGACGGCGCGACGACGGCCAAAACTCAAGCTTACGATAGCTCCAACAGAGCTCAAACCAAGCTGAAAATGGTCCAAGGAAGCTCACGGTTGAGCTAATCGAACTGCTTCGATTTTGATTCGAATGGGGTGCTGAGTCGTAGACATGAAGGTAGGAGGTAGGGAAGATTAGGGCTGCTTTGATGGAGATGGGTTGACACGGTAGTCAACAAACCAGCTGAAGGAGCACTGGCCGAAGGAAGAGATGAAGATGAAAATGGGGGTGTTGGTGGGAACACACGGCAGAAGCTAGGAAATCGGTGGAGTCAACATTAAGGGAAGCTGCGGGAATTGACCGAGTGGAAGGAGGTGTGAGCGATGGACGAGTGGCAACGTGAGAGGAGGGATGGAGGGCTTCAATAGCAGAGGAGAAGAGAAATTAAGGGATTTGATCTCTGTTGGGTGAGAGAGAGAACAACGTGGAGATGGGCTGCAAAATTCGAAGGAAAAGAAATAGAAGAAAGCAAAAACAAAAAGGATGAAAATGAAAGAGAAGCCGTGAAGATGGAGTCCGTGAGGTTGGCTTGCTTTAGAAGATTGGAAAAAGGGGGCAAAGTCAAAGATAATTATCTACTCAATTAAAGCTTGGTCCCCAAATACTTTTTTTTTTTTTTTATGCTGGAGGAACCGGCTTGTAGCCGACAGCCGCGCCGTAAACCCTCAGGTGACACTTAAGCATGAGGACCCACCACTCCTGAGTCACACTTAATACACCTAGCGCCTCCCCTGAGTTTTGAACCATTCAACTCTTCGTTGAGGATCAGGGTCCCCTAATACTTTCTTGCTTGATAAATCCACAAATAATCCATTTTGGTGCCAAATGTTGCAGCCCCCATGCTAACCTCTGAATTTCATAACTTTGGGCTTCAATTTTTTTACCAAATTCCCTAATTTGATGTCAATTTTTGCTGCGAAGGAAGCCTACACAATTTCCACAAGTTCCCTTAACCAAATATCTCAATAAGGAGACCAAAAATCCCTTCAATTTGGCCCATCCGAATTTTCTTCCTTTTTCGAACCGTCTGAATTGATTTTCCATAAAAATTTTGAGTTCGCCAAAATTTCTTCAAATGATGAGTCGACGTTCCTAAAATGAATCGTGACATGATAGAACTTTCAGTTTTTGAAATCGGGTTCAAATTCGCAGTTAATTTCAATCTGGTGCGATTTTAACATAACTTAACCTACCGGATAACTTTTATGAATTTTTAGTGCAATTGACCATTGGTCGATTATTTTCGAGCCACATTGTACATCTTCAACATATTGGTGACTCTCGATTGTCGTAAAAATCTTAAGGTTTCATATACGGACACAGAGTACATAAAAGACATAAAAATCGGTCTAGTGCCGTTCAACGAGAATTTTGCAATTAAATGGAATCACCCACACACTAATCGCATACCTCTATTGAATCGACCTATCTTTGATCTCTAATCGATTTTGATAGTGCAGTAATAACCTGTGGCATCCCAGATATTCAAAACCAAGCCTTAAGGTGTGTTAAAGTCTTTAATTAGGTGGTAGAATTTCCATGGCTTATGTTTTAGCCATTAGTCTTTTCATTTGATGATTTGTGCTTGTGATTGTGAAAATATTAAATTTAATAGATTAATAATCTATGCTTGGCCATATGATTTAAATTTCAATAATTAAAATGTCCCAAGACTTGGGCCAAGATGAAAATTTGGAATTCAAAAATATTTATTGGAGAATTTCAAAAAAAAAAGGAAAAAGGGGTTGAATTTTCGAAATGGGCCTTGAGCCCATTAGCCTAAAGCTTGGTGGGCCAAGCTAGTCGGCCCATTAGAGCCCAAGAAGAGAATTCGACCAGCCCAAGGGGAGTGGCCGGATGGGCCTAAGCCCAAGCCCAAATCAAATTTAAAAAGAAAACCCAATGAGACAAGTGGCAAATGGCAAGAGCATGCATTGGTGGGATTGTAGGCAATCTCATGACTGCTAATCATGGGATTAGGGGAGTATAAAAGGGATGAGGAGAGAGAGAGTGGCCGGTTACTTGCTTCAATTCGTCCAGAGAGAGAGAGAGAGAGAGAGAGAGAGGGAGAGACCGAGAGGGGAAGGAGGCGGAGCCGAGGGGTGCTGCCGTTCGTTCGCCGTCCAATCGCCGTGTCCAGCCGCCGTTCGTCGTCGCTTGTCCATCTTAGAGGCAAGTGGAGTCCTTAACTTCTCTTGCATGTTTGTTTTTTTGGCTGCATGTTCGATTTTAGGTGTGATTTGTGCGAAAAACCGGGGTAAGAGTTGGTTATTTTCAAACCGTGTGACTGTTCTTGCTCGGTTTGTGGAAGTCAGTCACTTGTTCGAGCTAGCATGCATGTTTGGAGTCCGATTTTGGCTTCGATGTCTGCATGAAAGTTGTAGCTAGCATCTTGTAGTATAACATACTGAAATTTCGTGAAAAATGATGGAGATTTGAGGGATTAAAGTTCCATTATACGGAGACCTCTGATCTGTGAAGTTTTCACTGACCTCTTGCTAGATTCTTGTTTGCATGTTGATTTCTGTTGAATATTTGACTTCGATGTCTTCATGAAATTTGTAGGTAACACCTTAAACTACAACATACTCAAATTTGAAGCAAAAATAACAAGTATATCTTGGTGAATCGGCTAGATCTTGGAAACAATGGTTCTGGTGAAGTATTCCGAGACACCCGAGACTTCATGGACTTAAATGGTGACCATACCTTGGTTATTTGACCTAGATCTCTTCATGAAACTTGTAAAGGACACCTTGTTACATAACATACTCAAATTTCAGAGGAAACGAAAAAGAATAGATGGGTGAAATCTAAAAATTTCGGAGAAGTGTATTCTGGAAGATGCGGTAGTGGTTCCAGAAGTTTCGTGGGGTTGTATAAATTAATCTAAAAAGAATTTGGCTTAGAGTTCTGCATGAAAAGTGCACGAAAATGTGTTGGCTATCACCCTGTGAAATTTCGTAATATTTTAAGGCCATATGAGTATTTTAATCGAAATTATTTGGAAACTGTGCAATTTTGGTCATTATCCGAATATCATGTGCTATTTTATGGAAATTGTGAAATTTTGAGAAATTCAATTTGGCCATGAATTTTGTATGAAATTGTGATCCTATTGGTTGTTTAATGATTGTTTGAATATTATGATTTTGGGAAAATCATAGATATTAAATTTAATAATTATTTATGAAAATAAATAAATATAATAATAAAATAATAATAATAAAATAGTAAAAGGGGATTATTTTATTGGCCATGAATTCCATCGAATTTATTATGCATTGTTATATGACATTGGTGTATGTATGATCATAAATTGTGATGCATGTGTGAATCATATGCCATGAAATAATGAGATTAAAAGGATGGTGAATGTGGAAAATGATATGTGAGTAAGAGGTTGTGGTGGATGATGATGTCTGGTGGCCTAGTGGCGTAATTCCAGAGATTCCCTAGGAGATTCAGGATGCTCGGAATGTGGGGGGCCGAAAGCCCTGTCGGAGGTCTTTGCCCGAAGGGAATGCCTCGTGATGCGAGATGCCCGGAATGTGGGAGGCCGGAAGCCCCGTGGCCATGGGATGGTTGGAATGCTAGGAGCCCTATCGGAGGTTTCTGCCCGAAGGGTTGATGATGAAATTGATGATTGAGAAATGGGTGATGTGGTGATCAAATTTAAAGATAAAGTTGAAAATTAAATCATGACATGATATGATATGCATGATGATATGCATGATGATGATGATGATGATGATGATATGTGATGTGATATGATGATCACCCATGATATGAGATGATATGCATGATGATATGCATGATGATGATGATGATGATGATGATATGTGATGTGATATGATGATCACCCATGATATGATATGCATGATGATATGCATGATGATGATGATGATGATGATGATGATGATGATGATGATGATGATGATGATGATGATGATGATGATATGTGATGTGATATGATGATCACCCATGATATGAGATGATATGCATGATGATGATGATGATATGTGATGTGATATGATGATCACCCATGATATGAGATGATATGCATGATGATGATGATGATATGTGATGTGATATGATGATCACCCATGATATGAGATGATATGCATGATGATGATGATGATGATATGTGATGTGATATGAGGATGCATGATAGTGTGTGCCTGGCTTCAAGGTAAGTAATGCCTGCAATGCATGCGTAAATTGCATGATGCATTGAGTTGTTATTGGATTTCCCTATCTGCTGAGTGGTTGTACTCACCCCTTTTGGGGATAACATTTCAGATTAGCCAGTATGCCACTTCCTGTCGTCACGCGGGGTACATTTTACGGGATCCCATCCAATGTAGAGGTCGAGTGTGTTGAGATAGACTGTCCTTCTGTTCTCGGACTGACTTTTATCCGTGCACGTTCGTCGGGATGGAGCTATGCGAGGGATGTTGCCGCCGCCACCGCCTGATGTACCGGGTTGGGTGTGAGACCTGCGCGCGATGAGTAGGAGCTGGATCTTTTTTTGATGTAGATAGTCGACACTTTCGATGGGGGTTCGTACTCGTGTGATGTTGAGGGTCAAGAGTTTCTTTTTGAGGTTTTAAGCAAAGTGTCGAAGTTGTTTATAAAATCCTGATGTTTAGCTAGTGTGTATTTGTATCATGGATTGGTAAGGGATAGATGGTGATGTTTAATTTGCTTCCGCTATGAGTCGCATTGGGACCGATCGTTTTAAAAAAAAAAAATGTGTCTGCAAATCAGGACGCTTGTTCGAAAGAAAGAAAGGTAATAAAGTGTAACATCAGAGCTTGTGGCGATCGCCGAAGGGTTCAGGGTGCTACATAAGCCTCGCAGATTAGCACAGTCAAACAGTCAATTCCTGGTCGAATTATCAAGTCTATTGTGTTTAGATTCCTTAACGACTTCACTTGATAGACTAGTTATCTCATGAGTAGCCAACTCAAAGAAAATAACTATAGGCGCGTCGATGAAAAGCCCAACTTATTCGATTCAAAACAGAACCTGAAATTCAGGATGTCATAGACTTCATTTGTAAAAGACGATACTTGAATTTGATGAATGCATGAGATTCTTCAAGTGAGTGAATTTCCAAATATCTTGGTGGTGAACAAAGAAGTCTTTTTATCCTTTGTTGATGGGTTTCCTTTAGACCTTGGTGGTGAACTTCTCTTCTTCCAAAATCCTTTATCATTGGCTAGTGTCTTGTCCTTTATGCCTTAATGGAAAACTTCATCTAACCAAAAGTCCTTAGTGGTGTTCCTTTAACGCTTGGTCATGAACTTAATCTTTTCCAACTTTTGTCCTTGACTAATGGCATGTCCTTTATGCCTCGGTAATCATAATCTATTATAAATCACATGGTCACTCAGAATTCATGTATCACGCATCAATTTAGTAAACAAGTTCAAGGTTAAACTTGTTTTGAGTGATTCATTGCACTATCCATCTCATTATTTCATTAAAAGAAAAAATGGTTCATAAGGTTCCAAGAGGCTGACTTTGGAGCAAACCCAATAAAAAGTGTGACCATGCCTTAGAAGATCTTTAGAGACAAATGGAGTGCGTCTTTAACTTCCTAAAGAATCATATGAGACAAGAGTAGTGAGAGAGACCCATTAATCAACCACGCTATTATGATCCAGATCCTCGTAAAAACTTTGGTAATGAATCCAACAACATTGGAGAAAACTCTAGTAATTTCGATTACTGAATTGAAAGGTGAAGAAGAGGAAAGTGTGAGGAGAATGACCATGAAGTCAAAACAAAGGACAGGAATTTGAGGGTAACCTCAATCCAGATAACTTTGTCAACTGGCTGCATGATATCAAATGAGTATTTGATTTCCACTCGTGCGCAAATGAAAAGCGATGAAAGTTCCTTGTCTTGCTTTCAATTTGGAATTGAACGTCTTTGGAGATGTATGATTCTTAGATCCATAAGCAATTGTGAAAAGCATGTTCGACTTCTCCTCTATTATTTTTTGATTATATGTCGTTTGGCTCAAGTCAAGCATGCTTCCGTAGTGTTTCGATTTGGGTTGGTATCATGGGAACCCAACCTAAACCATTAACACCCCATGTAAATGGAAACATCCGTCACCGCCATTGGGCACTATCTAGTGAAGCTGGAACCGCGAGTATTCTACCTCTCTAATCTCTGCACATTGTGGCTATTGTGCCACTTTTGGTTTGTGGTTCAAAAGCCCCATCAAAATTAACCTTGATCATGTTTGGTTCACTGGCACTTACTAAATGGACTTACCAGGACGATCACTATCTCTTTGGCTCTGTAGGCGGAGTTCATGGCGCTGCTGATCACACTTTACCATATGCAACAAACTGGTCAACATCAAGATAAACTCATCCTTGAATCAAATAGTTTGATTCTAGTGGAGGTGATCAATGAAATTACCTTGCCACCGTGGGAGGTACAGTCAGTCTTTGCAGAGGCTCAGTTCTTACTGCAAAGCTTCTCCTGCGCTAGGGTTGTCCATTGTCGAAGGGGGGCTAATCATGTAGTGGACTGGGCCGCAAAGTTTCATAGAACAGGGGCTCTTTCTACTGAGTGGCCTATCTCGCCTCCCCCTCTGTTATTAGATCTTTTAACTGCTGATCTTTTAGCCGCAGGTTGTAATCCTCAGTTTTAAAGAAAATCATTATGTTTCTGACCCAAAAAAAAAAATTCCGAAGTTCTATTACCCTCCCATCAATTTTCTATAACATCTGCTCATTTACCCGCTACATAGCAACCGAAGCAACCTCATAATGCGCAATTTTGTCTTACTTTTGCTTGCTTAGGATTGTTGACGTTTATTATTACTTTTTTTGTCTTTTTTTTCTTTGTGATCTTTGTATGCTCCTGTTGTTGGTTAATGAAATTATGTTCTGCATACAACATTATTCTTTTTTGCTAATGACAAAAAGGGGAGAATGGTATGAGTGAATCTTATGATTGGAGAACGGTCTTACGATAATATCTGTTGATGATATTAATAGATTATAGCACCTAAGCAGGCAGTGTAATATACATCTTGTTAATAGTTCATATCAATTGATAATACATTGTCTCTCAATGTTTGTCTTAAATCAAATTCATAATTATCTAATTTTATCCGTCATCTCCTCTACATTATCATGAAATTGACTTTAAACTAGAAGTATGTGATTGTTCACTCATATCATTTGATAGTTCTAACTGTTTCTCTCTATATTCATTGAAAAGATCTAGAAACATCGGTATCTGCTTGAATGATCCTCATTGTCATTATCCTAATCTTTATAGCAAATCTTAATTTTACGTACAAAAATTTCAAAATTATTTATTACCACATCTACAAGGTAATTATGTCATTCTAAGAAAGGGAGAAATTGTTGAAAAACATCCCGTGGAATTCTAATGATCCCAAAACGATCCTTGGTATTATAATGTCGACAATGATAAATGTAGATGTCCGTGGTAGTAACTGAAAATTTGTGATGATATCCATGATAACTAGAGAGCTCAGCAAAGAGTAACTCTTGTAATATAGATTTTGATAAAGTGTTTATAAGGACTTGGAAGGACAACGGTTTATCTATGAAGTCTTTGGAAGCTAATATGCTTAGAAGTATCATTGGACGTATAGCATGAACAGGTTGATGATAATGTGCATGTGTTGATTATGAGCAAAATAGATCATACCGATACCGAGTCAATGATGATTCTATTGTTGCATTCATCTGAACATGAACTTTAGAGAGAAAGATCATAGCTATGAATGGTTGGAAAGACCACAACAGAATAACTAGAAATTGTTAGAGAATGGCCCGTGTTTTGTTAGACTATTAGAGCATTCGTTGATATGACAGATCCAATATACTCCATTAAGGGAAATCATGTTGATGTTCGAGGAAAAATGTTATATGAACAATCCTATTCTTTTGGACAAGCAACTTCTAACAACTCTTAATGACTCTTTGCTCCTCAATACCATCTCCAATGGGAAGATTAAAGACATTTATATAAAGGAGATTTAATGAAGCTCAAGATGTTGGGTGAGAAAAAAGAGAAAATAGTTACTATTCTTTGTTGTTGTCTGTACAGATAAAAGTGTGATACGTTCATTCAATATTTCCAATGTAGTGTTCTTCTTGTTTTTAATTGCGATAAGATCAAGTGTACAATGGTAATAGCAATACTCGAGTCTTAATAGTGTGATCCATTATTAATACAATCAGTATTTATAAACTATAACTTATCGTGGAGATTACTAGTGAATTCAGCCCACATTGTGGCTGTTAGTTTGGAATGTATCCATAGGCTTTGGGATGAAGCCAAACCACTATAATTTGTTATGTGATATCTTTTCTTATTGATTGTTCTCTATATTTTACCGATAGCACCACACACTCGCAATATTCGCTGTCTTAACTAGTTTCCTAGTGTTGGTTGTTGATTTCTGCAAAAGATTATCCTAATCTTTAAACAAATTATTCAACATCCTCTAGGTTGTATAGTTAGCCTCAACACATGAAATTTTACCACCAATCTACTAAGTAACATTATGGGAAAAGCGAAAGACAATTGAAAGAACCGAAACAAACTTAGAGTTCAAAAGGATTGGAGCTACAAACATGATTTCGTAATGGCATTTAGGAATCATACGAAAATGGTCGCATTTTAAACATCAAAGTTGAGTGGCATGATTCTCAATGTCACCTATTAAATGGCTTGTGACGACATAATATGCGTAATTGGCATGAATGGTCACCAAATTAAAAGTAAATGAGACTCAAAAGATGGACTTGGAAAGAAGACGCACCAACAACATCCTTCTCTTTTTAAAGAGCAACTTGTTTTTGGCAGAAGAACAACCCAAGTGCCATAACTTGGCATGGGGGGACACTTAAGTGTTATAACTTCAAAACGGTACACTTAAGTGTCACTTTCTTTTTCTAGTGGGACACTTAAGTGCCACCTCCGACGACCCTTGCCGGAAATCCTACGTGGCAATATTTTATTATTTTTTTATTGCTTACGTGGCTCGCCGAAGAGCTGAGTCGGCTCTAACTCACCAGAAATGACGTCGTCTGCATAATAAAAGCCCAAAATCTTCCAAAAACGACGTCGTTTTACCAAATGCCCCAAATCTAAAACCCTAAATCGGCCAAAATCCCTATTGAAGTGCTCGAATCCAAGTCTCGAATCCTAATTTTCATTTGTCCAAAATTCCTTCGTCGAATCTTGGAAATGGAGAGCAAGACTCACAGCAGTGCCTCAATTTCCTCTCATCGAAGCGAAGGAGAAGGTCAGCGTTTCTGTTTTTGTGGGTTACCGAGTCCAAGAATAACATCATGGACTCGAATCAATCTTGGAAGAAGATTTTATGGATGCACCCGATATAAAGAAGTGTCGAAGTGCAAATACTACAAATGGGTTGATGCGAAGTTCTCTGACCGAGCCACAGAAGTGATATTGGATCTACTTCATAAAAGACAGCAATCTCCATCTGTGTTCGTGGACGACTTGGACGATATTGACTCAATGCAAGCTCAAGCGTCTTCAGTTAAACTTTTCAAGAATGAAGTGTCAACGCATGCTCAAGCATTTTCAACTAAACCTTTCAAGAATGAAGTTTTAATGATGAAAATTGAATGAAAATCTATTACCAAGCGTTTATTATGGTGTTGTTTTGTTGGTCTATTGTACTTTATATTGAAATGTAAAGTACTTGAAAATGAGAAAAAGTTTCTTCGACTGCCATAGTTAAAAATTGTGTTGTTCTGGATTAAACGTAGGCTTTTTTTTTTCTTTTTGAAAGATGCAAAGAAGTTTGTGTTGTTCCACAAAATCATTATAGCTTTGTTGTTGTTTGTGCTGTCAGATGGAGTTGCCATAAGTTATAACAATTACCATCATCTTCTCTGTTTTGATGCAGACCAACATATACACAAGACAAACATGAGTGATTACTCGAGTGCCATAAGTTGTATTTAGTAATCACTTAAGTGCTAGTCACGATGAAAAAGTGATCACTTAAGTGTCAAGTTATTATTAAAATGATCAATTAAGTGTCACTTGTAGTTAAAAATAAACAATTAAGTGCCAAGTGTTTTAGAATATGACAAGTTAAGTGCCAATTTTTTTGTGAGTTTTCTCTAAAAATTGCGCCAGCCACCACCACCGGCTGCACCACCAACCATCACCACTAGCCACACTACACACTAGGCACTCCAGCCACCACCATGCTGGTGGTGTTGCTGCACAAAGTACTAGTGCAAGCTAAGCCTTGCACTAGCTTGCACCAGTACACATGGTGTAAAATGCGCAAACTGCACACTTGTACTAGGTGTAGGTGTAGCATAAGCCTATAACCCCCACCGCAAACCCATAATCACCGAGCATCACCACCGCCCACACCACCACCCCAACCACCACATTAGCACCCCAACAACAAACTCACTATCACCAAACATCACCATCTACCACCACCAGCCACACCAGCACTCCAGCTACCACCACAGAACACCAACAGCAGCAGCAGCAAGTAAAAGCAAAATCCGTGACAAATAACAAAAATTGACAAGCAGCGCAAGATCATTTCATTGATATTGAAATTAAGTCTCACAATATCAATGAATGACAAACTAAAGAAAAAGAAAGAAAGAAAAAAAAAAGACAACCATCCATAGTAAGTGTTATTATAACGTTAACGTTTACATAACTGTTTTGACTCCTAAGCTCTACAAATTCTATCATGTCTTATCTCATCAATCAATATGTACGACACCCCCTGTTCGTGCTCCTTTCGATGGGCCTTTCACTTGATTCATAATTCTTGCAGTCTTTCTAACTGGACATGCAATTTCTTCAACCTTCTTAGTATCCACTGACTCAGATGGAGCTGCAAATGTCCCAGACCGAATTGATTCAAAAGGAGCTGGAGCTGCAACTAGGTTCTTTCTCTTCTTTCTTGTTGGCATAGTTGATGTTTTCTTTTTTGTTGGTGCAGCCATTGATTCTTGAGTTAGGCTTGAGATAAGAACCTATGAACTTCTCCCAGGCTACAAAGAAACAATAAATTGTCAGCAAAAGTCTACAGCATAAATTAAATTAAATGCAGGCAATAAAACTTACATTGAGAATAACTGTTCCAGTACGCTTATCTGTATAAAGGCCATAGCCATATTGTCTTAACCTCTTCCCAAGTGCCCCTCTTGTTTGAATAGGGGTGTCACTTTCAGGAACTTGTGATTTGTTAGCTCTTTTTCTTGCTTTCTTGGGCCCTTCAGCTACAGCCAGGGCTTCTTCAACCAATTCTTTAGCTGGGCATCTTCTAGATGGCCTTTCTATAGCTGCCCCTTCACCTGGCCTTCTTCTAGTTGTCCTTCTGTGTAGTCCTTCAACTTCAATGACACCTCCTTATGTTGGGCCTTCTGGTGGTACTTGTGGTGCCCCTTGTAGTGATTCTTCTGGTAGCCCCTGTGATGACCCTTAAGGTGGCTCTTGTGATGGCCCTTCAGTTGGCAGTTGAGTTCCAACTTGCTTTCTTCGAACCTGAGAAAGAGGCAAAAGACACCATAAATATAATATTGTGACATATAATAATGTAAAGAAAATGAAAACTGAATACAAATGGTTGAATTTACCACTGGGTATTTCTTTTGTTGCTGAAGAATAGTCGACTAAATTGGCTGTGATACTGCTTGGGCTAATCCTTCAACTTGCCGTGATGTTGTTTGCGTCAATCCTTCAGCTGGCCGTGATGCTGCTTGGGCCAATCCTTCAGCTGGCCATCTTCTACCTTACCTTCTTCGAACAGGTTGTTCAGTTTCATGACTTACTGGGGTTCTTCTTGTAACCTAACAAACACATTATATACAAAGCCAAATAGGATGTTATGTACATTTTTATCATAAAAAAAGCAACATATTTTATGACTTACCAGGATTCTAGTTGTTGACTGAAGAACAGTCGACTCACTTGGCCCTACTGTTTGCATTTCTCCAACTGTCTCTTCACTAGGCCCTTCACCTTGCCTCAATGGTTGTTGTTGCTTCCTCAATTGATAACCTTTAATAATGTGGCCTACTAGGCGACAATAAGAGTACGTTATCTTTACACCCTACCTGCTCATTCTTTGCTGACTCGAGACCTCTCCCTCCGCCATTCTTCATCTTCGTTTTATCCTTCCAATTTTATTCTTCAATGGCAAAGGTTGAAGTGCTTCATGATCCATGGGCTGCATCTAATTGGCTACTTCTACTTCTAATTGGATGCATCATGAACTAATAGGAAGCAAGGTATTTTGATTTATGGTACCAATCATCAATGTAATCATTTGTATTGTCACCCTTCAACTAGATGGCACATATGGCATGTGCACATGGAATTCCACTTACTTGCCATGCTCTACATGAACACTTCTTACTTCCTAGATTGACAACATACTTATCAGCACCCTTCATTATCTCATATCCATCATCTCCATTCCAAATGGGATGACAATGCCTACTTGCAGCCAAGTTCTCATCCAATTTCTTGGCAATCCTAAGATCATACTGTCTTGTCCACTTTGTAGCCTCATCTCTTTGTTTCTGCAGCCGAGTCATAACCGCAACCCGTATATCTTCAAGCATTGAAATGACTGGTTTGCATCTGGCATCTATTATCTTCGAATTAAATACTTTACAAATGTTGTTGTCGACATCATCGCACTTGAACTCCTCACTGAAGAATGCCCTGCACCAATGCTTCGGTTCTAGTTGAAATAGGGTAGCACAACCTTCATTTATCAACTGAAGCAGTTCTTCTTAAGCTATCCTAAAATCAGCCATGTTTGCACTCTTTGCTAATTGCCAAAATTGCAATTGCAGCTTATCCCCTTTGTAAGTCTTTGCCCAATTTCCGTATATGTGCCACGCACACATTCGATGTTCAACATGGGGCAACAACTCAACTACTACCGGAACCAATCCTTGCAATAATATAAAGTAAGAAATACTATAGCAAATTACATGTTCATATTACAAAACAAACTATTGGCTACATTTTTCAAAAAGCAAGCATTACCTTTTGTTGGTCGCTCATGATCGCCCACCCTTCCCCGTTTGTTATCTCCAAGTCAGCCATCAGATTTTTCAAGAACCAGGACCAATTGTCCTTGTTCTCAATCTTTACAATAGCCCAAGCTAGTGGGAACATTTGATTATTCGCATCTCTTCCAATTGCCACCAACAATTCTCCCTTGCACAAGCCCTTCAAGAAATAGCCGTCCAATCCTATATCCGTCTACAGCTAGCTAAAAATCCTCGTCTGTATGCATCAAAGCACACATAGAACTTATTGAACTTGGTCCCATGATCAGAAAGTGGTCTCTCAACCACCTCTAATACACTCTACTTGTAGGGTTTTGCAGCCTACACTCCCAAGCATACTCTCACACCTACCCATATTCCTTAGCATACTGACCAATAAGTATCTTTATCACATTTTGCTTTGCTCTTTTGCATTGATTTCTAGATACATTGATGCCTACACGCTCCTTCACCAGCATCCTAAAGTTAATAATTTTCATCCCGGGCATCAGCTTGATCAGATCGAAAAAGTGCTTGGACAACCATGCACTTGTTACCATTTTGTTTTGAAATTAATGGAACAAGTGTGTTCCTCTTGGTAGGCTCTAATTTGGAAAGACCCACTCTTTTTAACAAACGCGCCATAAATCTTCCATGGACAGTTTTGCTGCGAACACCTAACTCTTACAAATTTCTTGGTATTTCTAATGAAATCAATATTTCTTTGTGCAGCAATGGAGTTATTCAATATAGCTTCCCTAAATTGTATCACATCATGGAATTTCATACCTACTGACAAAGTAGGAGAGGCAATGGATGGATCATAGGAAGGAAACCTACTTTTCCTTCTACGCACAGCTCGTTGATCTTCTTCAAGTTTGTCATGGGAAGTAGCGATGTTGATGCTTTCTTCATAATATGTCTCCTGGCCAGCAACACCAACATCTACAGGGCCTTCGTCTTTGTTTGGAACTTCATCAACTACCTGCAAAGTTGCAAATCTATCCGACAAAAAGTCCATTTGTTTTTTCATTGACTGTGTAAGCTCCTCATCGTCGTCGTCACTTAAGATTAATAAATTTTCAGCTTTAGCAGCCAACCCTTCATCGTCATCGTCATCATCACCATCACTGGATTTAGCTACTTCCCAATCTAATTCAGTGATGGTGACATCACCTATGTCACAATCGCTCTGGTGAATAGCTTATGCGCCCCTCTCCTCCCCGTCCTATCCATCATGCCCTGCTTCATCCCTAACCTCAGTATTATCTTGAATACCATCTCCTCCTTCTCCTACTTAAGTGTTATCTCTGTTATCATCTTCGTCCTCACTATTACTATTGTTTTCAACAAATACTTTCGCCTCTTCGCCATGAAGATAATGATATAAGACATCCTTAAAACCATTATCATCTTCCAAAACTCTCAAACCATCTCTCAAGCTTTTCCTAGGAACACAATACAATAACTTTTGTACTCTACAAAGCAAAAATGTCACTATATCCCTAACAAATCCAATATAAGATACCTTCTTTATATCTACAAAGATAGTACCCTCATTCCCCCCCCCCCCACACTCCCACTCATCCTCCCCAATCACAAAATCCCCACTGTAGTAAATGATGACAGCAACATAGTCTTTATCATAAGCCAATTCTGCAACAAAAGAGGACAAATATACAATTAAATTTTGGGACCACATTCATAAAGGACAGACAATTGCAAGTGGAGGTCCCTACACTCTTTATTAAAGAGAAGAAGAAAGAAAAAGGGAAGATGCATAGTTCAGACGACAGCTACAGCTTGAAAAGAGGCCTCGGGACAAGGACAAATAGAGATGGGACTGGATAACTACTTTGATTATGTCGCCGCATTCCTTTATAATATGGAGAGATCCCTCAGCATGGATCCTCAACAATGCAATTTATTAAAAAAATACCCAGAAGTCGCCATCCCCGCGACAACAAGAGATTCGATTCGAACATGTCCAAGGTCCAATACTCTTAACCTTAACAATCATCAATCACCATTGCACATTTCACATCCGACCACTACAAATTACTTCGCACATCACAATTCAACACCCTGAATGAATCACACATCACAGTGGATGAGGTGACGTCGAGCCCTACACCGAGCCCTAATTTTCCCCCCACCGAGCCCTACACCGAGCCTACATTTCGAGGCCGATCCTAAATTGTCAATTCGAACCCCCCAATAGAATTGTAGCACCACATTTGAGCCATAAATTTCACATCAATACCAACCAAGCCTGAGCTTTCCCAGCCCACCCCCAAATTTCAAGTCTGAGCCATGATAAACGAGTCGGAGCCCTAATTTCATCATAGGGGAGAGGAAGAAAAGAAAAAACCTGAGCAAATCGACGACGGCAAGTGACGACGACGAGCGATGACGGCGACCGATGACCTGCGAACGACGACCTGCGAACGGCGAGCTGTGAACGGCGATGGAGAGGACGTCAGATCTGGTGTGAACCGATCGACTAATGGTTACAATCCAAATAAGCAAAACGACACCATTTAGCACTAAGGAAAAACGACGTCGTTTAGTTCAGCCAAATGCACAATGGATGGGGCGACGTCGTTTTCCTCCTCCACATGTGTTTTTTTTTTTTTTTAATAAATTGCCACGTCGATTAAGCATGTCGTCGGAAAATGCCACGTTTGTATTTTGGCCGGTTTTTGGCCAGATTGGTACTTAAGTGTTTCATTTTACTCCGATATTGACACTTAAGTGTACCATTTCAAAGTTATGACACTTAAGTGTCCCTCCGTGCCAAGTTATGACACTCTAGGTGTCTCAACCTCCTTGTTTTTTCTTGTATCTGTTGTTCATGGAATGGGCCCAAATTGAGGTGGCAAAAAGGTTTGTAAATAGCGGACAAATAGGGGATCTTCAATAAATTCAATATGTTGCATGACAACATGACAATCAATTTCGTATTCCTTCTGATTCCTTGCGTTGTCACATGCAAGCGGGCTCTGGCATGCAATGTTGTACTTGAAGAGCAACCCCCTAGCCCCCACCATCTTTGCATCATGTTAGGTATGGTGCCTCCTCAAGTGACCCGTACCATTTAATAATTCACCAAATAATTTGGCACTACATGCCATACAAACGGCCTTCTTGACATCCATTGTGCTTGATTACAATCTGGAATGCCCTCCAAACATCGAATGCTCCTCTGCAAAGCAATCACCACAGTTGTTTGGGGGCTTCTTTTAGGGTAGGGGTTTTGTCCGAGGTGGCATCTTGGGCAGGAATCCGAGGACCAGTCCCCCCCTCGCAATTTCTTTGAATTATCCACTTGCTGTGTCTCTTTGTCATCGAACGGGTCTTGTTACCCAAGTGAAGGCAGAGGACAGATACACCTCGAAATTGCAGAACTCATCGAAGGACTCGAACAAATTTTTGCACGTCATCGAATGGGTCTTGTTAAACTACTGGGATTCGCCCCAGTAGCCACTCTTCCAACATGGAAGGGGGAGGTGAGGGGTTCAAATCCCCACCTTCTCAGGGGGGATGGGATGGGGACGCGTAAGTTTCATGAGTGGGTTTCAACTCTCACGCCCTGCAAGAGGCAAAGCAAAAGTCTGAGAGTGAGTTTAATGTAGGAATAAAGTAGGACTGACCAAAAAAAAAAAAAAATGGATCTTGTTACCCAAGTGGAGGCAGAGGACACATACACTTTGAAATTGCAAGACCCATCGAAGGACTCGAACATGTTGTTAGGTGAAGTTTGCACTCTGACCGGATAATTGGAAACGGCTGTTGTCCATTGTGATGTTTAGACCGCGATAAATCGTTATAATGAGAAAAAGTACAAGATTGATGAACGCTATTAGAGAGTAGGAGCGATAAGAAGCGATATGTGAGCGAAGGTGAGGAACGATGCAAATGAAAGAGGGAGGATGTCAATTTATAGATAATTTTTTCGAGATGGCGATTGACCAACGATAGTAGAGGCCTGAGAGGCCCCCATCAAATATTTCCTAGAGGTCGTATCCAGGAAGAAAGGTATTTGGGCCTAGGTCAGCCCAAGGTACCGTGCCAGCATGGCCCCATCCGTGCTTGGCTGACATGGCCCGTTGACCACCCCTAATTTTGTTATTTATATCTACTCAAACAGACATCATAATCGGTTCTAAATGATTGAGCCTTGTCGAGTGTTTTCGTCTTCTTGACTTTTCCAACCTTTACAAAGGGAGACGACTGAAAATGGTTTATCATCTTTAGAACGCCGTTATCATATTATGACTTAAATTGTTGCGTCTCCATCACGTTAGCGTTCCATGGATTTCTCGAAGAAAAGTTACCATTGGTTCAAATGGACCATTAAATTTGACGCATGGCCCATTGATGCTTTCCCACGCAAATTTCGATGATGTTGAACTCGCAACATCATCTGGCAAACTTAGGACTGATGTCACGTTAATGAGCCAGACACACCAGTTTTGGTCAATAAACTGAACAGAGAACGAATGATAGGCGAGGAAATCGCACCTTTCGACAAAGTACTGTGATTGGATACACTTCCGTCATAATTCCTGCCCAATGAAGTATATAAAGGGGCCAGAGAGCAAACGGGAAAGTGGTTCGCACGGCAAGTACTGGAAACGGATGAACATGTCTACACGTTAATCATTTTAACCATTGATGCTTGATGATTGACACAGGTCGACACATGCGGCGGCTGAGAGATTGAGGGCACAACAATCTTATGCATAAGACCGTTGTTTGCATCCATCGTCCATCGACATGAGGCAACACTGCAACAGTGCTTTGCCCCAACAACGTGCCATACAGGCAACGTAGTTTAATAGCCAACGATCAATTTAACATTCTTCTATACATGTCGAAGCTATGTCAATACAAGATTTGTGGGAGAGAACCAAGTAAAAGGATGACAAAACCAACCTATTAGTCTAAGCAACAACCGTATATTACAAGTCCAAGGAACTGCGAACAGGAACGCATTCCTTCCATGTAAACTACTTATGGATAAACACTTAGGGCAATTATAACAAGTTAAGATTAAGAGTCATCAACAGGCATACACTGATGGCACCTGAAAGCCTCTTTCAGTACCAGAATGTTGCTGTTTCCACTTGAAAGGGAGCCTCACGGTCACCACTGTCGTTTAAAGGAAGCATCAGGAAGCCTGTCTTTATGTCACTGTGCTGCATCTAATATTGGTCAGCCGTGACTGGACAAGGCGTGGCATAGCATATGCCGGAGGAAAACCAGCGACAAGATTCCAAGAAGCAAAGTTATCTTTGCCAAACAAAAAGCTAAAGGTGTCTTTGCAAAAGTACATCACACATTCCCACCGTCTGAGCTACTGCAGGCTTGATTCGGAAGGGTGGTGTTTCCAAAATCCCCATCCAAGCTCATCTGTTGAACTTCTTGAGGGGACAGAATCTTAATACAGCGAACACAGTTCACAAAGTCCCTGGATCAGAGAAGAAAACCAAACGTCAGTAACTGGAATTGTTGAGAGGAGGAACTCATATTTGAGACTTGGCACTAAGCAATTTAAAGATGCTAATGATGCACTTGTCAGGACAAAGCACTTCCTACAGCTTGTTTTCTTATATGTAAGAACAATCAGCCAATGCAATTAATTTCAATAATCAAAGTTAAACATCCTGAATTGAGGAACTAACCCATAATTAAACCAAAATAATGTAACAAAGATGGTTTAAAAAAAAAAAAAACATAGCACCAGAAAAAAGGAATAAAATGCAGAGAGAAAATTGGGACATAACAGTATAAACTACAGAAGGGAAAACTGAAGAACTTACTCCCAAGGGTCATCTCCAACTAGCAACACATCATTCTCATGATCAACATACACTAGTTTCCAGCCTACTTTTTGTCCATCTTCCAACTGTCCCTCTATGCCAAATCTACGAGCCAGGTCCTGTTTGAGCTCGTCATAACCTGAATATCGGGTTATATCAACGGATCTCCCAACAGCTCCACGTTTGTAAACCTTCACAGAAATATTGATAATATTAAGTAGTTTGAACAGGAAAAATTTCTAATGAGCAAGCATTTTCTTTTATTTCTAACCAACCTTGGTAAATGTCCGCATACGCTGAAACTGAGGAGCTGCAGGTCCCCATGGACCTCTGCTCACTAATGTACTTTCATTTAGTGCAGATTCCATCAAGTTAAATGCCACGTCCGAGACTCCAAAAGACTGAGAAACCATTGAAGATGAGAGCTGCTGGGGTTCTTTGTTGTCGTAATCAGCAAGTATGCCAGCAGAAGGAACATCATTGGCAAAATCTTTGCCCAATCCAACCATACCCTTTCCAAACATAGAGTCAGAATTCACAGGAATTCCAGCCTGTACATCAGCATTAGAACTAAAAGGAACACTACTTCTAATGTCAGCCTGAACCTCTCTATCCTGACTTGTGTCTCTGAACAACATTGACTGCTGATTGTAGGAGACTGAGCTGTTATTTTGCTGAATATGGGCATCGCTCTGAGAAAGGCAAACTGAAGTGGTTGAAGATGATGCATCTAAATAATCTGTTTGTGTTGTTGCCCCATTCAGGTATGTCTGAGCAGAGAAAAATCCTTGGTTTTGGCCCTTTGATACATCCAGAGAAGGCTTTACATCAGGCTTTGGTTGGAAGTCTTTCATCAAGTTATTACCATTAGACCCAATGGTTTCCAATGCACTGGGATTCCAGAAAGTGGCAGTTGACTGTGACATGTCCTCGCTAATAGATGCACTCCGGTGAGGCCTACCATTCATCATTGACTGGACAATATTTGCACAATTTTGTCCAGATGCTGAAGCTGAACAAGGCATATCATCTGTAGTTACAGATGGCCCACCTGCGGCAGCTCCAGTCAGCATACTGGCAGAAGCAGAAGCATGACTTGTTGAAATTTGTGGGAGTCCCATATGCCCTACCATTTCAGGCAGCAGCCCTGATTGCTCTTGCTGGAATTTTGGCTGCTGAGACAGATTAGAGAACCGCACATTCAGTTGACTATTATTCTTTTGAATTTGCTGGGGGATAATATTTGGCTGACTAAATGAGTTTGCGGTGCTTTGAGGCATTTCCAGCATTTGGCTTGTTACCATGGACTTAGAAAAGCTTTGAGAGACATCTGGATTTTGTCTCTGCTCTTGAAGTTGTTGAGGATGAGTTGGTTGCTGTAATGCTGACTGTTGTGCCAAAAGTGACTGTTGCTGCTGCTGCTGCTGAAGCTTCTGTATCATTTGTAGCTGAATCTGGTTGTCAGGCATTGGTAACTGTGAGCTTGATTGATCTGGCATCTGTGAGTTCAATGCACTCTGCTGTTGATTCTGACCTATAATCTGTTGCTGCTGTGGCTGATGTAAATTTTGAGGCAGGCTTCTATGAAATGGTTGATTTTGATTCAAGGATTGCTGTGGGAGCAGGGTACTAGATTGGATCAGAGATTGGGACTGGAGAACTTGGGCCTGAACTTGGGTCGAAGGCAGAGTATGATTAATCAAACTTTGCCTCGATTGTTGACTAATATCAGTCAACTGTTGCTGTGGCTGTACAATGTTGGATAGTGGATTCAACGTGGAAGGGAGCTTGGTTAGCTGATCAAGCTGTTGTGCTTGTTGGGGTGGTCTCTGGGTATTGAACTGTAAATTGTTCAATTGAGCCATTTGTGGCGCTGAAAACCCTAGATGACGCGAGGGATCTGTTCCAGAAAGATTTTGTAGAACAGAGTTGGATAAGTTGGGCATGTAATTTGACTGTATCGAGTTTGCAAAGGAAGGACTTTGCTGCATGTTCATCCAATGCATGAAGCTAAGGCCAGAGAGAGCAGGGGGATCCTTCATACTAAGGTCATCGACAAGCCATGGCATTGTTGTCCTCTTAAACAGGCTGTCTAAATCTGATAAGTCATCATCTGCAAAAGGAAATGGAAAAGGTAAGAACATCATCAGCTGGAAGTCCATCAGCTTATCCTTTAAAAAGACAATCTTATGATGAGATGTAGAAAAAGTTTACTTTTAGTTCAAAGATCTCATTTACTGTCAGATTTTCATAGAACTATGTGTTCAAGATTCCATTCATCAGTAGGATTATGATCTTGCAGCAGCAATCGGCTCTCCACCAGAGATAATATATCAGGACGTATTCATCTGGCTTTTCTTTTGCTAGTAGGATAGTTAAGATTAGGGAATTTACTATGTAACCTCTGGCTACAGGCAAGGGAGAACTACAATAAACAAAGGCCTGACAGGGCATCAATATCTACAAGACTGGTCTAGGCAAGAAATAAGCAGGGGAAAAGCTTCTGTATTAATTTTCCCCTGATACTACACAAAATTCCATCAGAATAGATTTGATTCGGTTTTATTGGTTTTTACCAGGCATCCCCGGTTGTCTTGGACGCTTGGATCTGAAGAATGGGGGAGGGCAGATAAAAAATGGAGCAGTCACAGGTTCAATTTCCCAACTAGAGACACGTGTACGCTTTTCCCCAGCAGTTGATTCATCCCAACCAACCTATCAAAGTATTTAGGACCAAGAAACATTCAAATTAGAAATCATCTTTTCATACTAGGAGCACAAGTCTTTTAAAAGAGGAAAAATTTTTTGGAGCATGACAATTGATACCTGCAAATTGCGCCACTGGGAGTCTTTCCATCTAACAGGATCAATATCGCTGATACCTGTTATGGTACCCATAAACCTGCAGATCAGATGCCAACATATTATAATCTGAAAACTGGAACCTAAGCCAAACATTAAGTGATTACTCTCAAGTGCAAGCTAATTCTAAATTTTCTGAAAGAGTTAGTCAATTGCTTCATTTTTAACTTTTTAAGGAAGGGGATTATCAAAAATTTTAGTGGCTGAAGCTACAGTTTAAGTGGCTGAGTTGCATACTTCTTTGCTATGTTTAGCAGTGGTACACAAGAAAACTCCAAAACTTGAGCCATATCATGTATTCAATAAATTTATAAGCAAAGATAAGTGAAAGGCGTAGCCGCATACCAAAATAGAATCAGAGATCAACTCAAGTTTCCTTGTTATGTGGATAATCATCTTGGCCATAACTCAATAGTTTCTACTCATTAATATATAACATTGATAAGGATACTCACAAATTACAAAGACTAAAAAGTACCTTCTTGTTCCCGAGTCTTCAGTTTCAAACATCATGCGAAATCGCATACCAAGTGATATTTGGTTGCTGTAAACTGCCTTGTAGTATTTGGCCAAAGGGATAACAAACTCTGATGGGCTAGCCCTGAGTGCAAAACAACTTTTAGGAGAACTATCAAAATAGTACTCCGGCAAAGTGAAGCTGGATTGAGCCACGAGGGGAAAAAAAAATAGAGACTGACCTTGGATTGTAAAACACAGTGAAGGGGCTATTATTTGCAGCAGCATGAG
Organism: Eucalyptus camaldulensis; assembly: GCA_019915185.1. Classification (NCBI taxonomy): domain Eukaryota; kingdom Viridiplantae; phylum Streptophyta; class Magnoliopsida; order Myrtales; family Myrtaceae; genus Eucalyptus; species Eucalyptus camaldulensis. The sequence goes on from JAHSVA010000008.1 coordinate 28,846,741, forward strand.
CAGCTGCAGCTAGGATGCCAATATGCATGCTATCACTTGACAATACTGATGAGGATAGATTAGTTGGTTGCCGGTTAGCACGTCTAATGCCCAAGAGCAGCTGTTGTTTCTCATCCCTACTCACAAGTAATTAGCACAAGTAATTAGCACGAGTTAGCAGAACAATTTTTCCCTAGATTAGCAGATCCATCTATTCATGCAAGCAAGGATGACACAAACAGAAATACATCTTTTCCTCTGAGAAATAATGCTAGAATATCATCGATAAATCTTTACCTAATAAAAAGAACTGAGTCGCCTGCAAAGAGCCTTTTTCCACTAACAAACAAGCTCCATCCCGTTGTAAGGAGGTGGCGCTTTGGTTGCCCTGTGATGAGAGTTTACTGGGGTTTTGCGTCACATACAGCCAAAAGACCAAAAAAGAAGAGCAACAGCAATTGGGAAAGCTCACCACAGCTCTATGAATGAGCTAAAAGAGCATCATGAGGACATACCACGGTAGATATGGCGAAAGTTCCACATAGTGTCATGCAAATCTCTTGCCATGAGTTCTTGAGCAGGTGGTTGCATAGAGAAATCCTAACAAGGTATCAAGTTCTTTATATTTAAATAGTGACCAAAAAAATAAGTCCATACCCTTTGAACAAAAGTAGAGAAACAATTCTTCTGATTCAAATGCAAGGAATAGCTACTCACAAGAGGAGGGAAAATCTTCTCTGCTGCACGACGAGGCACAGAGAAACCTCCATGGGTGCTTGTATCACTTGCAGTCAATGTTTTACAGAAAAAGTCTGGTTGCGGCTTAGTGGTTTTAAGTGCAAGATCCGACCTCAACAAAGCCTCCTTGTCGAACTGCAAAGAATTAACTTCAATTTGAGTGGGGCGCTAAAAAAATTCTCAATCTTTTATATCTACTATACTAGGCAGGTGCAATGTAACGCTGAGCCTTACTGAAGGAACAGGTTGTAGAGTCATCTGAGCAAATACTTCATCAGTTTCTGGATCTGCCTAAAGCATGAAAAGGAAAAATCACCACAATTAATTAATGCACGGGTAGCACTAGATACTCTTGCAGGCTAAAAAAAATCAGGTCAAAGAAAAGCAGACGCACATGCAATGTAACACTGTGAAGTAGGCATAGCAGCTTGGAGGGAAGATTTGGGTAGTTTGGCACTTGAGCGTCCACATCTTTCTTCATAGATGCTGCAACCTGAAGCAACAAAACTGCATTGGAGATCGGGCGGATGGCTCTCTACAGAACATAATAGCCGCAATAAAGGTGCACTGGTACCAATCATCAGTTCTATTAAAAGTCATATCTGGTTGGACATTGAGATTGGTTTACAAAGTGATGCAGTAGACTTCTACCAAGCACTTGTATGAAACTCACTTGTTTAAAATTCTTGGTCTAAGTGTGCCATGTTAGTTGGTAGACCAACTTTTGTAAAGCATTGTTAACATCCCTAGCATTACCCAATCAAAAGAAGAGGAATTAACACAACAAGCTACTCTACTCAAGATAGACCCTTTCAAAATTGTCAAAACCTCAACTTTGGCGCGTGACAAAAGAACTGGACAAAAGAAGATAGACTTGAGACAGATAAAGCCAATCAAGAGGCCTATCCAACTTAATTATGCTGTGACTGAAGGCGCCTTTCCTACTCCATTACAAGCTTTTTAGCCAAAACAGAACTTCATTTTAAGTCTGCAATATTAAATATAAACTTAAAGCTAGTCAGAGACTTTGTATTCATGCAATATCGACCATTCAACTGGATTCAAAACCCATTTGAGTCGAGAACCAGCTAGCCTGGATCAACTAGCATTGATCATCACAAAACGAGCACTCTATTTGAGCAGTTTAAAGATACAGATCAGATGGATTAACAGCTAGAACAGATTCACAAGTAATTCAGTGACAAGGGTTAATAGTTGTTAAAAACTCAAAGAAGCTGGTTTCTGCAAAAAGCAGCTCAACCTGATTAACAAACCATGTTCCTTTTGTCCTTTTTCTTCTGTTTTCCAATCAATTTCCCATTTTTTGCTGGCTATGAGCATCTTGGCTAAGTTGAATTACCACATGAAGGGAAGTCACGAAAGCCATAAAGATCAGCAAACACAAGGCCAATTAGACATCTATTCTCGAGGAATCGGTCTGTCTTATTGATGCAACCACATGTCTAATGAACCAAAAGGTAGCAATCCCAACTGGGAAATTTCAGATTTGAGTGTGATCAATCAGATTATTACAATGCAAAAGAAGTCTAAACTATATAGATGGAACAACCAAAGAACATGAAATAAGGAGAACAACAAAAGGACAGAGGGACGGACAGAGGGGAAAACCTGTTCGCTATGGCCTTGAGGGAAGTAGACGACGTGGGTCCCAGCCGGCGGCAAGTTCACTAGCGGCCCGGCGCACGCTTGCCACAGCTCCGGATTTATCACGCTCTTCTTCTCGCCTCCGCCTGCCGCCACGTGTCACCATTGATCTCTCAGATCGCATTTTCGTTCTCCGTCACTTTCCCGAGGTTTCCCGCGAAAGTGAACGGGATCCGCCGGACAGAAAACAAAGTCAAAGTTGCCAATCTCGACACCGGAAGCTCCGGCGAGAGAGAGAGAGAGAGAGAGTACCTTCGCACGGACTGGCGGTGGCGGTTGCCGACGGAGCACCGGCGCCGCTCGCCGGCATCTTCATCGCTTGCTTCCGACGACCCTTCTCCCCTTTTTCACCTGGGGGCGGACGGAAACCGGACCGCCTAGCGATAGCTCGATGCCCGCTTCATATTCCAATCCTCGATCACCTCCGGCGAGAGCACAATCCCGGCGACGGCAACACTTCAGCCGGCCGTAAAGCGAGTATTTTTCTGCCCTCCGCCCACTTTCACAAGCGTCGTATGTCGTAAGGGAGAAAACAAAACGGAGAGGTAAAGTTTCCGAGGCACGCTCGCGTCAAGCTTGACGATCAGGCGAGAGAAAACTTGCCGCAAAAAAAAAAAAAATCACGGGAAAGCGACGGCGGAACAGTGAAAAGGAAAGAGAGAAAAGGCTTGAGGAATAAAGGAATCGAAGCTCCGCGTGAAAGAGAGCCACCGGAAGGAGGCAGAGACCCAGACGCAGCCGCAGCCGCAGCCGCAGCCGCAGCTCGGAGGAGGAAGAAAAAGAAGGAAGGCCGAAGGGGCACCTCAACCAGCCGGCGGCGAGGAAGCTCAGGCGGGGAGGGGTCAGCCGGAGACGGCCCAGCCGGCGAAGGAGCCGACAGCTTCACTACCCCTGATAGAGGGAGAGAGAAGGTTGCGGAATGTTGAGCTCCCCCCGGGGACCGAACGCCGAAGCTTTGCCCCTATCTTTCCCTACACCGCCCAGACAAGCCACCACCCCCTCTCTCTCTCTCTCTCTCTCTCTCTCTAGGAACAGTTTGAGAACATGACGATCATGATTAAAGATTAAACTCCCTCTCTCTATCTTTCTCTCTCTTCTGTCTGGGAGGCGCGTCCTTGAAAATGGCAAAGACGGCTTTTTTTAACCGGGGGATCGGCGATTGGACGGTTGAGTTGACCAGAGGGGGAGGAGATTTAAAAGGGAAACACGAACGAAAAAGGAGGAAAAAGTGCTGAGGCGGGGTTAATTAATTTCACTTCCCCACTTCCCAATTCCCACTTCCCACTTCCCACTTCCCTTAACTTAACCATGGTTTGTTGTGAGCCGGGGAGGGGGGTTCGCTTGATTTAGCAGTCATCCCATGTTGTAATAAAATTAAGTGGGCGTGGTGGGCCCCTCAGCCCCCCCCCGGGGTTAATCGCGGTTCCGTATTTGCCCTCCCCTTGGGCCCATATTTCGATTTCCCACGAACCACACCGCCGCCCCAACAAAAAATAAAAACCCAAAAAAAACCTTCGCAGCCAGAACGAGGGTGATGGAACACGTGCTTCGTTGACCGCGGTTGACCCTGGTATGAGCTCCCCCGCACGGCGCACGCTCATTGCAATTGAATCCTTTTCTATTTTATTTTTGTTTTATTTGGAGTCTACGCCCTCCTAATGAGATGAGTTAGATTGAGTTTGGATCAAATCGAAAATTTTCGTCTGACCTACATTGATTATTTGACCCATTTTGATAAAAAAAAATCTAGAGATATATGCTTTATCCAACATGACTCATATAATTAAAACACTTTCAATTTTAATCAAATTTAGAAAACTTATATCTAAACCAAGGTGAAAGTGCAAAATGAGCCAGCACAAGGTCACATGAGAGTGATAGATTAGGTTTGGTAAGTTATAAACTTATTTAATACAAATATTATTTTAGGTTTTACCATTCAAACTTATTTATTAAATATAACTAACCTATATAATAACTCATTTCCTTGAATATGGGTTAAGAATTGGATTCATGACTCATTTTGACAAGGCTATTGTAATCTGAATGAGAATAATCGATCAATATTAAAGAACCTTTACGAGCGTCATGAAATATTTAATTTGAACCATAATTGCTCCTCATCACCATTTGTGACTCAAATGTTCAAAGTTGGCTAGCTCATCACCTTGGGCCTCAAGATGCTAGTAGCTAGTAGCCTCCTCAGGTGAGGTATCTCACGATCAAGCGACGCAGCACAAGCTGTTAAAAGACCCACCCATAGTGTGAATCAACTTGTAATCTCGTAGATGACAAGTGATCCATTTATCATTAGGCCAACCACCTAGGTGATTTACTATACATGCTTTGAATTAATAGGCAGGCAGGCCTAAAAAAAAAGAAAAGAAAGGAAAATTGAAAGTAGGGATGGGAGCACATCATACAAGAAGCCCTTCGGGGATATGAACGGCAATATTTTTCTGTCAAAATACAAACAATAATTTTATTAAGCTCATTTTGGTGGAAATTTTAATTTACACATTCCACAATGACGATTGATACGTAAAAGAATTTGACTAAAAAACTAACTTTAAGCTCACATGTTACGTATCCAAATAATGTATAATGAAAGGTTAGAATTTTCTGCTTCTTCTATCTCATAATTAAGATAGAAAAATGTTAAAAATTTGTATAGGTAATGGATCTAACAAAACAAACACAAGTACACATACTCTCTTAATTTTTTCTAGAAAAAAATGTTCAATTGAAACGAGGTGAGCTCCTGAGAGTGGTCTTCAATGCTTTTTATCTTAATGTATATGATTAGTACCGCGCTCAGGGTGATATTTGAATAAGGTTGAGTCACGTGGCATGGTGAACATGCAAATTTTACCTAGTAATTTAACCATCATAGTCAAATAGCACATCATCTTCAACATTTCCTTTTTAAAGGATTACATAGTGTAAAACCTGGAAAATAGGCAAATCACAAGTCTCCAGCTAAATATTGTCTCAATAAACCTTGATCCACGTAAAATCTCATGTAGTGTTGGTAAGTCAAACGAGACCTAAGTGCACATGTAAACGAAGTCGTCAAACGAAACCTAAAGATCTTAAGTTCAAGGGTTTTGGTCACTCATAAAATGGTTTAACACCCCCACAATGCTCTTTCTGTATTGTGGCCCCACATTTGGTTAAATCTTAAATCATTCATCATATAATTTCATACATACCCATAAAAATTTGTTTTAAAATAATATCGGCAATGCACTTATTCTGTGACATTATTGATAGATAAAAGTGTTCTCGTGTGCAAGGCGTGCCTCCATTATGAGGGCAGATGCACGTAGACACCTCGAATTTTACACTCCCATCAAGATATAACTTTTACTTGTTCAAATAATAAGCAATACTAGAAATAAAAATGTATTTCTAAATAGAAAAATATGTATTCTTAAAATTATATGGATAGTTTCTACGGTGCATAAGCCTCCCCGGAGGTAAGAGTCGTGAAATTTTCCTTAGGCAAGACGAAGACATATTTTGGAAATCCTTCACTGACGGAGGATTAACCAAAGTTTGATTAATGAGATACGAGACTCGGAACATGTTTCCACTATTAAAAGCAGGCCACATTGGTCAAAACAAATCTTTTGGTATTCATTTTGCTTTGACAGTCAATTTATAGCTCCATTGGATTGTCCTCTTGTTTCTCGTGGTATCGGGAAGTGAAACTGAAATTGGAATGATCCTTGGGTTGGAATTCTTCCTGCTCATAAGTGAAGTCGCAAGTCCGCCATTTTTCGCGAGTGTGGCAAATGAGAAAGCACGGCACGCGATTGGTCTAAAGGTGGACTCGTTCTCATTTCGGACGGGCCATGTTAAGGCACCCGATGAAGGTAATAAAAACAGTGCTGCATGGAAGCAAAGACAAGCGTCGGAGGCATCCAAAGAACAAAGGGAGAAACAAAAGAAAGCTCCTTTTGGTAGATAAATAAGTGAAATTCAGGTTTCATTTATTTTGTGAAAAAATAAATGACTTAAAAAGATTTAAAAAATTATCGCTTTAAAATAATTAGTAAACGAAAAATATTTTCGTTACTGACAATAATTTATATCTAAATATTTTTATAGATCATAAAATTATCATTTGTCCATTCATTTCTTTGAGCATATATGTGATTTTTTTTAAATATATATTTTTAAAATCATCATTTTTTGTGAAACTAGCGGAGGTTGGACTTTTCAAAGCAACATGGATGGTCCTTTGACTTACTCGCGTCGTATGCGTGTAGCTTTTGATCCTCTGTGGAGAATCCCCTTCATTTAATGACCCCTAACCTGGCCTATCTCTGATAACTCCATTCTAATTAGGAATCTTCTTTAATCAAGAAAGCTTACTTGAGATGTCATAGAAGGAAAAGTTGACTACTAGTTTTGCAAACCTGTCGCAGTAATGTTTTATGGGTGTGCATGTCAATTTTTAGCCTTTTTTAAATTCTTAGCGAAGAGGATCTTCCCCTTCATTCAAACCCATGGCCAAGCTCGTGCTATGTCCCGTCTGCAAGTCCATTCAAATAGTAGCACCTTCACTAGAGTACTTATCAGGGAATTTAGGTAAATCTAGATTTATTAAGTGCGCATAATAATCATTTTATTTCTCTATTTTTTTTTGTTCCTACTGACAGGTTTAAAATAGAAATCCGTTTGTTAATATAGTTTCGTTTTTTCTATTTCTAGAACAAATTTTTACTTTAGAAATAGGTTTGGAATAAAAATTAGAAATAATTTACTTTTTTACTTTTCTATTTCTTGAACAAAAATGAAAAATAAAAAATCTTTGTCACTCACCCTCAATACTAACTAGTTGCCCACTTGTCGTCAAGTAGATGGTGCTAGCCGGCCGCTGCCTCTTGTCACCAATCACCCAGAAGAGAGAATTTTTGTGTTATTATTAAATGAATTTTTACTCGATGAGCAAAAATTTTGTATTGTTATCAAATGCATATTTTTGTTTAGAGACTCATTTGGAAATAGGCATAGAAAAATTAATTTCTAGCCATAAATTAATTTATGAAATAGAATTGTTATTATTCACGCCCTTAGATACCCAAAGGGCTTGGAAATGATGGGTAGGTCGACCAACTAGGTGCACTTGTGAAGGGACTGGTCAATAAATATAAGTCTGAGGGTTTGGTTATGCGTGGATGGATTTATGTCCCATGACACCCCTTTGATACCTCAGCTCTATTTTGTGGTTAAGTGCTAAAATATTCATCAAATGATTTCTAGATCGTGCATGGTAATTTTATTTTAAAATCTTGAAATTCCGCCAAATCACTCATTCAAGTTTGCAATTGATTCTCAAAGATGCTTTTTCATGTATAGTGGCTTGGCTATGTTTGTTTGCGAAAGTATGCATGCAAATGTCAATTGATATGTGAAATTCAAACATGAAAAGTAATGGACATGGCATGACAATAATTACATGGAATGCGGCATGGCAAATCTGATCTAAAATGTAAAATTGACAGGACAGGACATATCAATAATTACATGCAACATGATAAGACAAATCATATGCAAGACGAACCCATGAAATTACATGACATGGCAATGCATACAACACGGCATGACAAATCCAATACAGAACATTACAATGACATGGCAATAAGTACATATAAAATGACATGGGAATATAAGATAATGAAGTGACATGACATGGTAATAATCAAATGCAGTGTGACATGGCAAACCTAATGCAAAATATTGAATTGACATGACAAGATATTAATTGCATACAACATGATATGAAAAATTTGATGCAAAACATAAGGATGAAATGACAGTAATGTGATGTACAAATTACCGCATGTGAGCAGTAACTTTTCCTTTTTGCCCAAGTCAAAACAAACTCAATATTCTGTTTCAAAATCACTATTCAAATCAAAGTCATAGAACCGTATAATCACATGCATGGGGTCTCAGTTCATGAATTCAAATCACATCATCCAATCGATCATGCAATCGTTGGAAGACTCAATTAGTCATTGATCAGATTTATCTAGTTCAAAATTTTCTCAGGTATTGGCGCAATCACTCATATTTTGAAACTTTCTTGAAAAGGTGCAATATTCATGCTTTGAAGACAAACTTGTCTTTTGTTGTCCTTGAAGCGGGAATCCATCTTCATGTCATCATACCACCATTCTATCATCTATTATCATTCTTTCGTCATTAGTCATTACCATCACCGTCATTCTCCGTTCATTTTCACTTCTTCCTCATAAAGTCATATATCATGTATCCTTACCACAACAACCGTCGGACGCGTAGATCTACTTATGGAAAACCACTGATTACGATGGGAAATATCTTTTAATTGAGATAAATGTCCGTGATTAGAACAGGCTTTCTATAGGGATCTAATGTTCAGCTGGCTAGGTTCAGGAACGAGGGCTTGATTCATGGAGCGAGGATCGAAGGCTCAAAAATCAGACTCACATGTTGAAGGTTGTTGGTGAAGTAAAGTAACCATTTGGGTGTTTTTAGTTGGGAAAATGACACAAGTAGTCCATAAACTTTTCAAATGTGTAATGTCATCCTTAAATTTTTAATTTATCTAATATAGTCCTTAAACTATTCATAAATGTTCAATTTAGTCCTTAGACTTTCAATTTGGTCAGTTTAGTCTTGCAACTTTCCATGACGAAGTTAAATCAGTCCTTCGATACTATCACAAGTTTCCATAATTGCACTATTACCTTTTCATTTCCATTCATTTCTCAAATTAACAAAAAAATTGCTATCTTTCTCTGACCTTATTTGGTCTTTATAAATATTACTTTAGTTCCATTTAAGTATATTTATTAGAAACATATATAACCTTATTTAGAGTTATATCAGCTTCAAACTTCTTTTGTTTTAAGAATAAGTGTTTTCAAACGAATTTTTAATAATGACATTAATTTACCTACATTTTTCTTATTTATATTAATTTAAACCTTCGAGGTTTTGTATTTCGTGTTTTCTTAATTAAATTTAGTTAAATTTGTAAATTAGAAATTATAATAGCATGAATATCTACCTGATACAACTCTTAATGGGTAACAACTTATACAGTCATAGATTTTTCACACGTCACAATAGCATATTTATAATTACATGCTGGACTCCACTGTATCTCTCATCAATTTCTTTAATTACTAATTAAAGACATTTCACGTGTCATCAATCATCCGCGACTCCTATTTGAAGTGCCCATTTTTCTGATTGGGCTACTCAAGGGTGATGTAGAGATTGAATGAATTCTAAATTATTGAAAGTTGATCTAAGATAGAATAATTTAATTCTTTATTTATATATGCAAGAAATACACTTAGTTGAGCGACCCTCCTTAAAAGTTTGCCCGCACGGTTTCGCGTACTTTGGAAGGTATGATTGGCCAACGAGTGACATGATTGATCAGACAATTGCATCAAGTAACGGGCAGTATTGTCACTGCCTGTACTTCTGCAATTGCTTTTGCTTAGTTAGGTTATTCATCTCACCAATATCCCACATTTATGCCGATAAATAAATAAAACAGAGAAAATGGAACAATTTTGAGGATTAGTTTTTCTCGCAAAAAATAAATTATTTAAAAAGCATATTTCTAAAATTAATTGCATGTATCGATTGAAATAATTAGTTAAGGGAAAAAAATCTTTAATAATTATAGTAATTTATATCCAAATATTTTGGTGAATATATTTTCCGTTCATACCTTTATATTAGCCATATAAGTGATTATTTTTAGGAAAATATTTTTTAAATTATTAATTTTTTTGTGAAATAAATAAACCAAGAGAGTAAAAAAAATACCAACAGAAGAAATGAAGAAATGAAGAATTGTGGTGGGAAGAAGGTCTTTGGTGGTCTAACTCACTAGTCAAAATAGTTGTATCTTTCCCCCAATTTGCTCTAAAAAAGTAGGCGTCCAAGGATCAAACCGGAATGTCTACTACAGAAACCCCCACATTTATTTTATTCATATGATTGCTGCGCAAAATAGTGGTAAGTAGAAGGAAAAATCGAATTAGGTCGGCTTCAATAAATAATGTTTTATTTCCTGCCTTGCCTTCATCTGAAGGTAGGAGCTAATAGTAATAATGGCCCACCGCCAGTTCGTAGCCAACGCCGCACGCACATGCAAGCGCAGAAACCTCATCAAACTTCCACGATTTCAGGCTCTTTTCGATATACCATTGGGATTCAAAGTGATGATGAATGCTTGCGGCGTAGAACGTGGATTAGGTGGAATCGTGTATTAGTGGATGCAATAATTTGTTAGGTTACACCAAAACAGGGCAATGCTAAAGTAGTTCACATGGCCGGGAAAAAAATTTATAATGGGTCTTGTGTTTTTCAGTTATGACAAGAAAGCTCACATTTGAGTAGGGAAATCCTGATTTTCTGGAATGCTTTACTGGCCTCGTGGATTAGTGAACTAAGCGTGAAATTATCTGCACTAAGCGACACGAGAATCGAATTTGTGCCGCGTATTTGATCCGTATAAAACTCCGCTTTAGGTTCAATGGTGAAAATGACCCAACGTCATAACAACTCCACACGCTCTAATGAATGCAGAATCTCCGTGTGCTTTAATGAATATTGAAATTACTAATCGATTACTTTTAATAAAGACAGTTTCAATTTCTAGACCAGCAATTTTCCAAAGAAATCAAGGACTCTAAAGGCTTCATTTGTTAAGTGGAAAATGGAGAATTCATAAAAAAAAAAAATTACTTAAAAATGATTATTTGTATTACTTAAAAGAATGAATGAACAAACATTTTTTTTTTATTTTCTACAAAAATATTTGGACATAATTGTCGTCGATAGTAAAAATATTTTTTATCAACTGATTATTTTAAGTAATTCAAACATAATTCTTAACAATTTTTTTAAAATAATTTATTTTTCACGAAATCAAGGGGACCTAAAATTTGTTAATAGACTTGTTCAATCCTAATACGTTAACAACATCGAATAAAATAAGGCCGGTGCATCTTTTTCTCAGAATGTCAACCTGTCCGAACGCCTACTCCTTTGGACGTATCTTAATGCTCCCCCCATGTGCAGTTGCAGCCAAAACACAAGACGACAAAAAGAGACGCAAGCGGTTCCGGATCATCTGGATGGCCAAGGGAAAAGATTACTCGCATCAAGGGGTCACCCATCCGATATGGTGACGTTGAGGTACGTGTTGTGATTTTTCAGTCAATATGCAAATGGGTATTCCCAATACATACATTATATCACTTATTGAAAATTTGGCAGCTTTCATACATTAATTATTCATAGAAATTACTAACAACTTTTTTTATATGATATATTCAGCACTACTCATGTCACTTGTTAACAAGATCTATATTTTATGGTGCGTTGAAAAATGAGAATACATATTTATTAATAAATTTTAGCATGCCAAGGAATTACTTGGTATGATGATGTAGGCAACAAAATTTGGCACGGATGGCATTATAAGGACCACTAGCATAAAGACGAAAACTGAAATAAGAGAAGTTACAAAAGATCCAAAAAAATAATTGCCAAGCGAAGTGAGTGAATAATACCATATGTCATGTTGTCCTTGGGTGGCAATGGTTTGTTGTTAGCAGCATTATTGGTTTCTTGTTGATTTTTGTTTCTTACCATGGCAATCTCCTTAGATAAAAAAGATTGATTTCAAAAAGATGTTTCGCCCACAAAGTGAAACAGATGAGACCTCCCACCAAAAAGGTTCATTTCGGTTTCATATGAAAATGAATTTTGTGTCAATCTCGGAGAGGAAATTTTATGGCTTTGAAAGTAAAATACAAGTTCCAGTATTTAAAGTGCAGATCGGTAAATTCACAATAAATAAATTTGAAGCAAAATAGCAATTGCTTTATTGATAGTTGCGCTAGGGATCATTTGCATCGATTCACTTTAGGTATTTATATCCCATTAACAATAGTCACAAACAAGTAGTTAAACTTTAACTACGGTTAGTGCTGCACGTTTTTTGAGATGTTAGGCGTGCTCCTCGTACCCTGATAATCATTATGCAAAAAGAAGCTCTAACTTCCGAGGCTATTGGGATAGCCAACTGCTATTTGGCATTGGAACCATCACTGGGCATTCGAATTGACATATTTGCTTCAACTTGTCGACATATCCCTTTATCTTTCAATTAACACTTACCAGAATTGCGTAGTTGGATTATCAACAACCTTTGTCGATTAGAAAGGATCCTCATCAATGACCTTGTATGTGTTTGTTGCCGATTCTTGCGAGATAATCTTCAAGTTGATTACATCAATTATTCATGACTTCTCGTGATCAATTTTTGCTATATATAGTCTGTCGAGTCCGTTACTCGCTGACAATAAAAGTTGATCAGTTTTTGGTGTAAACAGGTACCTTAGGAATCCCCCTGTGTTGGTGTCTCTCAAAGTATATATCAGTGGCTGATGTAATGATTGGGAGCATGTTGACAGAAGAAAATGAAGAAGAGATAGAGCAAGCTATCTATTACTTGAACCAAACCCTTACCAACGTGGAAAGGAACACTAAATTTTTTAGATTAGACTAAGAATTTCACTCTCTGCACCATCCTTCAATTGAAGAACGAAAGCATTGGATGATGATAAAGTGCAAGTTGTGTCATACTCCAGTAGGCCTCAAAAAGTACAATCAATTGGTATCGACAACATGGCAGCCAGCTATATGCGAATTAGCATATTATGGGAACAATGATTAGACAATGAAGATTCGCTCATACACGATCTGAAGCTTGGCTTACGTTATCTTTCAGAGCAAAGCAAGACTACTAGTTGCTGCTCGAGCAAACGTCGTTAAATGCTACTCATTAGTTGTCGCCGGTTTAATGGTGTTTTCCATCATATACTCGTGCACCCAACTACAAATAATAATTTTTCCTCCAATCTCTCTCACTCACCTGCAATCACAAAACACCTCTGCAATAGCCGTCACCGGCTCTGTGACATCTAAAAATTCTAACATCAATTAATACGTAAAAAATGAAGACTATAGTGCGTTTGGTAACGCTCTTGAGAATATGCGTTTCTATTTTTTTGTCTCCAGAATAAAAATAGAATAGAAACACATTTGGTAATTTTTTATTTTATTTTCCATAGCAAATTTGTTCTTAATAACAGATTTGGAATAGAAATAAGAAAAAAATTACTTTTTTGTTATTGAGAATAACTCAAGAAATAAGCCTTTTATCTTTTCTTTTCTTCCTTTTCTCTTCCTCTCTTCTTTCTCATTACTGGTTGCTGGCTTTGTCATGGCTGGCGATCAGCCAAATGAGGCCCGATGACCTCATCAACCCTCGATGAGGTCATCCTAAGCTCACCGGCCACCAATGAGACTCAACCTCGCCCAGCCACCGTGAGGTCTGCGTTGCCTAGGTGGGTGAGGTGGACCTTGCGGTGGCCGAGTGAGGCTTGGCGTCACCAACCTTTGTCTAGTTGGTTGTCGGTCGGCCTGGTCAAGACTAGCGACCGACTAGAGAAAGGAGAAGAAAAAGAAAAAAAGAAACAAAATCATATTTGTGTTGCCGAAGCTTCAAGTTCCATATTTCAAGAGTTTAAAAGATGAACTTGTGGGCTTCATTCTCTTTTGTTAAATTAGTTTTGTCAAAAGATTAAGAGTTGTTAATCTTTATTCTTGTTTATTCTTCCTTGAAGGTAGTTATGGCTTTAAGTTGTCCAAGTTTTCGTTCCAGGTTAATGAAACTTTGGGAGTTAAGTTAAATCAATCTATTTAGTACTTTTGACTTGGTTAGTTGATGCTTGTTAACCTAGTGTGAATGTTAATCTTGCAGACGATCAAGCTTCAATAAAGGCATGTTGAAATATTTTGTTTACTTAAATCGATAGGTATTATTAAGAGTAGAAAGTGTGTGATCGACTTCTCAAAAGGCTTGGTTGTATATTGGGTGAGGTAAGTGTAAACATGTGGAATATGGACTTAAAAGTGATATTCACGTGATTTTGATCGGACTGATAAATCATTTAACCGATTTGGTCATTTAATCGATTTCTGAGCAAATTTTCAATTTTTGCAAGTAATTAACTTCTGATGAATCACTGATCTTGATCAATTGCCAGTTCTCTGACTAGTTCACTAATTCTAGTCCTTCGCCAATTTTCCATCATCCAGTCAACTTTCTATGTACATCGATTTTCTGATCAACTTATCGCTTGTTAACTAACTGACCAATCATCCAAGTTATTGATTTCTACGCGTCAAACTTGAAGTAGGCGATTTCAAAGAAGTTGATTTATGACCAAAGTTGCCCATTTTAAATTGTCAATTTTTTACTAGAAAGTGTCTAGTTCAAGGTCGTCGATTTGTGGACTACGATGCCGATTCCTAAGTGTCCATTTCGAGTAATCGATTTACAATTATCATTTCCCAAGTTGCCAGTTACCTATTTATGGCTTCCAAGCAAATGATGATGACTTAGCATGAAAGAATGAGGATATATTTGTTGAACTTTACATAAATATTTGCTTACTATTAATTGTATGAAAAAGGACAAATTATTGTAATACATATGGTAGTTGTTATGCTATGATGATTTGTATGTCATCGATGCCACATGATCAAAACCTTTGCCAAATCCTTTTTGCTACAAAATGAATTCCCTTGTACGAGTATGTCTATAAAACTTTGGAGTCAGTCAAATGTTCTACCAAATGAAACAATTCTCTGCAAGGTTGAGAGGACATGACTTGTGTAGCCTATGGGATGATGTCAAGAAATAGCCATTACCATGCCAATGTACAATGATGTATTTTTTCACGCCGATGTAGAGGACACCCATGATGGATGGGCTAAGAGGCATGGCAAATGGCTATATATGATTCTAGCCCCATAAGTTAGTGATGACGATACCTCGTTAGTTGAGATGTCCATAAGTGGAGATGAGTCTTGCCTAGTGACGAGTATGAGTTAGAAATTCACTTGTATATATCGGTGAGCTATCATTTGAAATTTGCACATCATGAAATAATATGCCATTTGCTTTCTGCAATGTTATTAATGGTTTCCATTTGCATATAATGATAGGATAGAAAGTATATTCACTTCTACATTTGTTGTAGATGGTTATTTTGTACTTGTCTTGAACTCACATTATTTGTTGGTACTAGGTTGAGTAGTAAGAGGATCCCCTACTTTAGACATAGAAATTTCATTTATTAAGTTTTGGCTCACCTCTTTATTTTTACAGACATGTGGGATTGATTTGGAATAAGAGGATGTGCTTGTACTTGAATCGGCTATAGTATATATTGAGCATAGTTCCATCAGATGGGTCAATGTGGGACTTCAGGAGTAGATCCCCATTGAATTGTCACTTGGTACGTGAACATCGATGGTAAGCTAGTTGGACTGTTAAGGGGCTTTGATGGTGATGGCGATATGTCAACAGACGAAAATGCATAGTGAAAAACTTGACTTTTGTATATGCAAGTTTTTGGGTGTAGGAGTGGTATGTCAGTGATAGGTGACTCCAACCCTTCCCAGGATTCATGTAATTGTGTTTTGCTTGGACACTGTGTTGAGATAGTAACTACTGATGTTAATATAAAGAAGAAGCATATGCACATTAATTAAACTCGTGAAATTTCCTGTATGGAATGATGTGAATATTTATTATGTTTCCACATGTTAATAAAAATTACAAAATATAATTTAAAAAGATTTATAATGCGCGAGACATTTTGTGGTGTCACAAGTCCATCCCCTCATCGGTCTAAGGCAAGCCCCCCACAAGGATTGTCTCTTCCTCTTTGTCCAATTGTTCGTTGTATCTCTACAGCTTGAATCTTTGCTCCATTGTCCATGGCTATTGAACTCAAAGGACCCCGGGCTCCATCGTGGCATCGAGGCCGAGTCTTGGACCTAGGTAAGCTGTGTTCTTGGAGCTTAAGCTCAATGCTAATTACGTCAAGCTTCGCTTGCGACTTTGAGGTCAACCAAGATTTGGGGTTTTAGCTTCGCTCATGGTATGGCACTCAAACTTAGATATGAAGGTTGAGTTTTGGGAAATTTTGTGATATCACTACTAATTATTCTAAAAATTTAAGTTGTTCAGTGTAATGTAATATATAAATTTAAATTTAATTAACTTATACTCTAATACCAAGCGTCAAGAATATTTAATTATTAAACTACACTTTCATTTAGTAGTTTGTGTTTTTATAATAGTTGGTGATTGTCACACAGAATCTCACATGGTCTTAGAGTAGGTTTTGAGTTTGAACCTTTCCGGTTCCTTATTTGCCTCTCCTATTATATATTTCCACACTTTAGCTTGAAGCCAAAGTTCAACTTACGAGTCAGGGGGAATGTTAAGAATATTTAATATTAAATCATGCATTCATCTAATATCTTAGATTTTTAAAATAGTTGGCAGTAATTCTACAAAATCTCGTAGAAATGAAAAAAAAAAGAAAAAAAGAAATCATATGACAAAGCATTGACAAGCATCAGAAGCACATGCATATTGCATGTTTTAGGAACAATGAGATCCTCTATTCTATCAGTGTCTCCATTTGGCACTTCATCCATCGAAATCATTCATCCACACAAATAATGCTCATCTTGAGACTTATGATTAATGTATCAATGGTCGACCTTTATCAAGGCATTAGTGGATGTATCAAATGGGAAAAAGGATCTTTATCCGTCTGACCATTTTCAAAGCAATAAACATGCATGGATATGGCATGCAGTCGCGGTAAGGCATTGAGGTAAACGAGCTTCCATTTGACAACGAAAACTTGGTATCCAGCTATCTTTGGATCATTGCGAATTGGACGGCCAAGGTACATTAGCTTTGTCAATATCGCTGGGACCGTTCGAGACATTACCCGTGCTTTGCCTTGTCTTCCTTCCGCGAGGAACAAAAGACAGTCGTGATAATATTAGGACAAGTCCATATGTTTCTGTCTTCTAACTATGTGACAACCCACACGATTAGATGTGAACAAAATTGTAGGGTTTGGCTGCCCAACCCTACCAAGATTTGGTGCCATTTCGATGAGTAATTTGGGTTTCTCCCTGCTCTTTGCTTATTTGCCATGACAAGAGAGTCCTTATGAAGCAACGCATCATACTTTTCCAGTGCATAAGCTTCTCTCTTTGCCAATGCAAAATGACTCTCTAGTAGATAATTGTTCTTAGGATCAAGTTAAATGATGGATTAGCAATAGATAATTTGTTATAGGGCTGTAACTTCCTTTGTCCCTAATTGGAAAATTTTCCTGCAATTCTATCATTCATTAGCAGTTATAAGTTATGAACAGCGTAATCATACAGCTTCAACTAAATGAGATGGAGGGCGATGCGTATATTTCTAATCCAGCAATTAATATTAATAGGCTGTTTGGTCATCCGAACATTTTTATTGGATAAAAAAACATCAAATTGGATTTTAAATATCACATCCAATGTTTGTTGACGTCCAGATATAATATGAATTCAAAAAAATAGTCCAAGTGAATGTTTGATTTCTAGGATTAAATTAAAAATAAACTATGGAAATCATGGAAACAATACAACCTTCCACAATCCACCATCCATGCTGGACAGTGGACACCCCTCTTCCCTGTGACTTTGAGGATGCCTCTCCTTATATTACCTCCCTCTTGTCGTCCTCAACCAATTTCCAACTTCACCGGTTCGAGACGCCCCCGAGTTCAAGTTCTCTACTAGTCTTGCCATCTTTGCCGTTGACAACTTCCTCTTTCGTGGCGAAACCATCCCCTTCAATGAGCGCTAATACCGCATCAATTCTAAACTTCTGTGCTTCTACTCATTTATCCGCTTCAACAGCTTCCACCGAGATAGCACGCAGATTTGGTTTGCAAGCCAGGTAGCTCGTCCTAGGCCTGAGCGGTTCCAGGTTCCGGTTCGGTTCCGCCTGGAACCTGGAACCTACCTTCGGGTACAGGTTCCTCATTTTTTGGAACCTGGAACCTGAAACCTACCCGCCAGAACCAAGAACCTAGAACCTACCCTGTTACAGGTTTCGGGGTCGGTTCCAGGTTCCAACAGGTTCTTTTTTTTTTTTTTTTTTTTCATTTTTAGTTTAAAAAAACAAAAATGAACACAGCAATAATAAACAATCCTATACCTCTTAATCCTCACTCTTTTTTTGAACTTATCCTTCAAATCATGATTAACACAGAAAAATAGCTTGAACTCATCATAACGGGTCCAACACCTTGACAATCCTTCAAGGAGCAATACTACAAAACTGTAGATGTCTAATTTTTGTGTGGGTTTTTGAGTTTTCATGACTTCGGGAGCCCGATAACCAGCACTTATAGTTCTAGGAGGCACTATAGGAGTGCGGATCAGAGGAGTCAAGCCAAACTCTGAAATGCAACCTTCAAGTTATGCTGCCATGGATAAACCTCCCGCCTCTGGCCCAATGGATGTGAGCAATGCCTTTAGCCACTCCTAGAGAAATCTTCACCCGCGATGCCCAGTCCAATGGTTGTCTCCCACCTTCTACAAATCATTATCAAAATGTAACTGTCAACAATGCAGCAAATAGGAGACAACCTACACTTCTTTCGACAAACCTTCCCCATGTATCTCCCCTCACAGTTTTCTCTACTTTACGGACAAAAGTGCTAGTCTTCCCTCCATTGCACAAATCAGCCTCATTAAAAATCAGAACAAGAACAACCCCAACAATAGCCATTAAACAGCAAGATGAAGATCCCAACAGCCATCTTAGTCTTATTTTGGGATACGAAAGAACCTACGTGACACAACCCACAAATTCCCTTCCCTCACTATGTATGTACTTGGATCACACAAGCATGACACTCATATCTTAGAAATCGACCAAATAAAACAGCTAAAATGTTAGATTAGATCTAACAGTTAAGAGCAAAAACAACAAGAGATTAGACTTGCGATTGAAGCTGGAGGAGGCGAGTTTCTTCGGTGTCGAGGGCGTCGGGCGGTGTCGAGGGGGCCGAGAGGTGTTGAGCGAGCGTCATGGGCGTTGAGGGGGCCGAGTGGGCATCGAGGGCGTCGAGCAGCGTCGAGGGGCCAAGAGGTGTCAAGCGAGCGTCAAGGGTGTCGAGCGAGCATCAAGGGCGTCGAGAGGGCCGAGCGGTCGTTGAGGGCGTCAGGGGGCCGAGTGGGCGTTGAGGGCGTCGAGCGGCGTCGAGGGGCCAAGAGGTGTCGAGCGAGCGTCAAGGGCATCGAGCGGTCGTCGAGGGAGTCGAGGGGGCCGAGCGGTCGTCGAGGGCATCGAGGGGGCCGAGCGGGCATTGAGGGCGTTGAGCGGCGTCGAGGGGCCAAGAGGTGTTGAGCGAGCGTCAAGGGTGTTGAGCGAGCATCAAGGGCGTCGAGGGGGCCGAGTAGTCGTCGAGGGCATCGAGGGGGCCGAGCGGGCGTCGAGGGGCCGAGAGGCGGCGAGGGGCAGCGCAACAGCTTGTTAGGCTCAACGACGAGACGGCTCGTCGGATGAGCGGTGGGTGGTGGTGGTTCGATGGCCAAGAGGTGGTGGTGAGTAGGGCGTGGGGCGGCGGTGTGGTGGTGGGTGAAGCAGCAGCCAGCAAGAGGAAGGAAGAAGAAGAAGAAGAGGAGAAGAAGAAGAAGGGGGGGTTTCGGCCGAGAGAGGGGGAAAGAGGAGAGAGAGAGAAGAAAAGAAAAAAGTTGGGGGGGTAGGAAGTGATGTGAGGAGGAAAAATGGGAGAAAAAAGAGAGAGAGAAAAAGAAAAGGGAAGGGGGGAAAAATCGGCGCAAAGGGGGGGAAATCGCATTGGGGGAAGTGAGGGGCTAAGTTTTTTTTTTTTTTTAATAATTCTGACCGGTTCCGGTTCCAGTTCCGGTTCCGATTTCTATGGGAATCGGAACCGGAACCGGGAATGTCGGTTCCTAGAAAAAAGGAACCGGGAACCGGAACCAGTCCCTTTAGAACCGGGAACCGAACCGGACCCTGCAGTTTGGTTCTCTGGTTCTTGGTTCTACCTGGGAACCGTGCTCACCCCTAGCTCCTTCGATCCAACTTGTTTGGAGTGACATAGTCAAGGAGCTCTGTCGCCTCGGCTGCCGCCTTCATCGAATCATCTTTGTTACGGAGGAAGTGTTAGGCTTTAATTGGGATCACAAAGTTCCCTTACCAGGATGGAGTTGATCGATATAAAGAAGAGGCATGGCTAGCGAGCTCCGACACTGCTTTTCTTGCAGGACGAAGGTGGGAAGAAGGTCGTCACTTTGGGAGGAGTGGTGGTCACTGGAGTCTCCTCAGGCTGTTGCGGTGCTGGTCCCACCTCGTGAACATGTTGCAAAGGCTTCTCTCGGTTGAATTATGCATGCGTGACTCTTTTTATTTTCTTTAGTTTTCCAAATTTTATGTATCCTATCCGTCTATCCCACCTCCAAGGTGAGACTTTTTATCCGAACCATATTTGAGATATATATATCCAGATTATGTATCACTCCAAACACCAAATAAAATTAAAATTATTTTATTGAAAGTTTTATTTGGCCCACCAAACATAGCAAGAGAAAATTTCTTTTAATCTAGGATGGAGGAAAATATGAGCCTTTACTATAAGCCTCCATGACATTTAAGGCATACATAGTTCCTTGTTGAATATAATTACTCAAGAAATAAGAGTCTAGTGTCCTAGACTTTTTATATTTGGAAAGAAATTTAAACATGGAATTGGATGGTTCAGAGAGTAGGATTCCTCAAACTATGGTAAATTATATTACTTCCCAAAACCAATTACAATAATTGCGATTAACTATCTCCGTAATGATTTGGGCCAATTACCCCAATTGACCAAAACATGATTGTCTTTAACAAATTCATACCAAAGCCAAAAGAACCACAACCCCTTCTCCTTTAACTCACACTCTCTATCCTTCCATCTCTCTCCACCATTGCCCGACTAACCTTGCTATGGTTTCCATGACACATGACCATCATGTAAGTCACACCTTAGGGCTATTGCCCATTGCCATGGCGCCAGTCTCCCTCCCTCCCTCCCTCAAAGAATGCAACATGGGTCCAGCTGACCACGATAGTCACAACCACACAATGTAAAATTCCCTATGTTATTTTGATGATGACTAAGATAATCAAATGCTCCAAACGTGTGTATTGGCTGAGTTATATCTGGTGATATATACACAAGCCACAATGCATATGGTATCCTATTAGATGTGATCTAATATGAAGAGTGCTCTACTACTATTGAAAATGCTTTGCCAATATGAAATGAACATTGTCAATATCTAAGATGAAGAAGGTATTAACATTGAGATTTTACATGCTGGAAGATCACTATAAAGGTGAACAAGTCGGGAAGAATAAGGATGTTTGTGATGGCTTGGAAGAACCGAGATAAGGTGGATGGTTGGATGGAATTTAGTGATGGTGAAAAAGCCTTGAATTGTGATGTTTGTTGAAGCTTGGAAAGACCACACATGGGGACAAATCTAGAACTAAGATGATCGATAAAGTTTGGAAGGACCATAAATGTGAATATCTTGATAGTCATAATCACTAATATGCTTGGAAGCACTAGAAGATAGAAGGTCTAAATATTATCAGGAGCAATGGATTGTTATCGGTATAACATATTATTGGCTGAAATAGTTCTTTTTAGATGAAGTGGGAACACTATGACAATATTGATGATCTTGGTGAGTTGAACAACGTGATGCTGATGTCCTTGAAAGTATTTGAAAAATGACTCAACCGTTTAGTGAAGACTAAGAGTCGACAGGTGTGCTAATGTCCGTTGAATTCTTCTATTGTTGGCTTTGGTTAATTAGTTAAGATGAGCAATCAACGTGGACACTAATGTCATTGGATGTCTTTGGAAGATAATGAAGCCAAGAAGATTATAGGAGGATTGATTGCATATCATTCCACATGGTTTTGTCGGTAGGCAGCATCAATAGATTGCTAATAATATGCACTCCTAATACAGGTAAGGGATAGTGCAAATATCGAGTTTTAGAAAGTAGTGTTCGCATGCTCTTCTAATTGAAATGGTAATGACACCAATATAGCTATTATAGAGGGTTGGAATTCGAATAATGGAGTTGATTACAAGTAGTTATGACAATATAGAGCAAAAGGTAGACAACATGAGCAATCTGACTAGTTTAAGGAAATTGCCACTGTGACATCTGTTGGAGAAATCCTCTTGAAGTATTTTGAAGTTGACAAAACTTTTTTATCAGTCTAGTCTGAAAGCTTGCAGACTCTGATATTTAAAGTCTGAAGACTTCCGGACAGCCAGACTTAAGACTCAAAGTCTATCCTCATTGACAGTCTCTAATCCGTTGAAGAAAGGTTATTCAGAACTGGATGTTCCGTTAAGGATTTAACCTTATCATCTGGAGAAGATCTCGTGGCTGGAAAAGACGTAACAGAATCCTTTGATTGATCAAGATTGATTCAATGATTGAAGATTCAATGATGGTCTAAATATTATTGGAAGGTTCTACTTATGGAAACCGAGATCCTGATTGTATGGGCGAACATGATTGATGGGCTATCAACACGTTCTTTTAATAGCTCGAACAATCTTCCTAATTGATTCCATCCAACGGGTAGATTGGAGGAATTCCTTTGGTAAGTGCCAACGGGTATGATAGCATAAAGGAGTATATAAGGAAGACGGTCTTAGTTGTTCGAGGTGTGTGTGATAGAAGAATTCCAAAGTCTGAAGCTCCTTTTTGTTTAGACAATTCCTTTGAGCGAATACTTGTATACAAAAGAGAGTCTATATTTCTGAGAAACCTTGAGGAGGTGTGGTAGAACATCTACACTGTGGAATCAAGGCAAAGCTGTGCTGTAACTTCTCTTTTGATCATAGTGAAATCCAGCCGATGGGCTGTCAGTGCGTAAGAGTGGACGTAGGCTTGGAATAAGCCGAACCACTATAAATTCTGTGTTCAATTTTCTCCTCCTTACTCTCTTTACCTTGATCGTATTTCATTTTGTTAATCAAGAGAGAATTTCCTTTCCATCGTTTCTCAAGAATCGCTTCCATATCTCGATAAATTGTTTGCGCACCTATTCACCCCCCTCTAGGTGTTTATACTAGCTATCTCAACATCTTCATTTTCGACCCTTATTTTGGTCCTGACTAGTAGGCCAATGATCAGTACACTAATGGTAAGACTAGGCCATGAGTTGACTCGAGGGTTGGTCATGAGCCAATTAGCCCATTTGGGAATTGGCAACCAAGGGATTGGTCCTAAAGTGTTCGACCATGGAAAGATTATATGACTATAAAGATTTGTCGTGGGACGATCACGTACCATCATGGATCGACGGATGGTCATGGCTTGATTCTGCCTAGTCAATGCACTAATTGCAAGTGATTCCACTCGGTCGTTGAACTAGCTTGGACAACCATGAACCGATCCCATGCGACCATGAGTTGGTACGAATAAATCGATTCCACATGATTACATAACAACTGATAATCAACCATGGATCGAATGGACTCAACGTGGTTCACTTTTAGATTGACTAGGATTTATGGTACAAAATCTTGGACTAGTCACAGGACCGGCTACAGGACTGATCAATTGGCCTAAGGATTGACCACAAGATTGGCCAAGTAGAACTGACCGACGGGCTAGCCCATAAATCGACCGGAGGACCAATCGAC
The DNA here is from genome assembly GCA_019915185.1 of Eucalyptus camaldulensis. Classification (NCBI taxonomy): domain Eukaryota; kingdom Viridiplantae; phylum Streptophyta; class Magnoliopsida; order Myrtales; family Myrtaceae; genus Eucalyptus; species Eucalyptus camaldulensis. Next base: position 28,870,833 of record JAHSVA010000008.1, read on the forward strand.
TAAGCCAGGATCTAGCTAGCAAACCCAATTGCGATCCATTTTCTCCATAAAAGGGAATTTTGAACTTGGTTTGGCCAATCAAGCAGGGTTGCGTTTGGCTTTGTTTGGGCATGGCTTAGGCATGAACCTCGGGCCAAATAAGGTTGTTGATTGTGATCAAACTCTATTAATCCCTACCCAATGACAAGGTCTTCAAAACTTAGATATTTTCCTAATGTGCATTTAATGTCTTTGGATAGTAATTAGTGCACATTGACTATGAGTGGACACTTGGCATGAAAGGTTCTTATCTTGGAAGACAAGTTAGAAACTTGGACTTTGGCTCATTAATAAAGAGGACACCTAAGGTCTTAGAAACAAAGTGTGAACAACTGTGAACACATGTGAACATATTCAATAAAGTGTGGGCTACTAAGGAATATGTGTCCTTATAACCTAATCTAACTATAACCTTAAAGTAAGTAGGAGATCTTGGAGGCCAAGAAAGAGACTATACACCCATTGGAAGAAGGAGCAAGCAAGTCAAGTCTTCTTGGATAAGATAAGAGTGAATTAAATACATTTGACTTCTAGTTATTTAATGCCAAGTGCCAAGATGAAGTGTCTAAGCTAACCTAGGACCTAGTTAGAAACTTGGAAGATAAGGATGCCCAACAATTAATGCTTCTTGACCAAGTGGGACGTCTCCTTTTTCCAACTAAGATTGCTACCTATCATACCTTGATCCTCCAAGCGCGTGCCTATCCCTTGGTGGTCGATTAAATTGCGACGACCTAGGTCGCGTTGCCGACCCATTCATTTTAATGCGCATGCGGAAGCGAATAAATAAATCCCAAAACAATACGAAGATGTGATAGAAAAGTAGGGCTACCATTTTGAAAACCACTACAAACCTTTATACACAATAAACTAGGTTATTTACAATACTAGTATATATTTACAAGTCTATAAAAGATCAGTCCTCAAAACAAAGCTGTCCTATGACTAGTTAGTCTGACTCATTCGCCGATTCATCAGTCTTCATAGGCGCTGGGTGCGTTGGGTCCTCCACCACCCCATCTGGCGGGTCAACCACACTCTCTCCTAGAGTGGCATTGATTATCCCAGTGGGGATCTCAAAGCACCGAAGGGGACCCACTCGGAAACCATTGGGTTCATAACGGAACCAAGCTCTGAATCAATGACGGAACACATGGCATGGACGTTCTTCGACCCAGACAGTGGTCACTACTAGCTCATAGACCCAAAAACTTCAAGGATCGAGATAATTATAAACTCGGTTGGTGACTCATCGGCCAACCATAACTCTCAGGGGGATTCGCCATCTAAAGACCTGAAAGTTTAAGCCCACAACGGGGTGTGTGACATCCCAGATTTTCTGTTATGTTTTCTACTTAATAAATCAGGCATTTCATTGACACGTCTTTAGGACTGTTCTCATAATCAATCACTCTCGAGATAACTAGACTATTCAAGGAAGCCATTAATGAGTTTTAATGTAATAGACTTGAGAATTCGACTAGCAATCGACTTCTCGATCGTGCTCATCTTTAGAGGCCATTAGGCACAATATAAAATCGATTTGAGATCAGAGATATGTATGTTCGATTGAGATGTGTGGCCAATTATGGGTAACATCACTAAATTAGAAAATTTTCGTCAATCGGCCATAAACTGATTCTTCTATTATTTTGGTACCTTGTGTCTATATTTGAATCATCGGGATTTTCACGACATCTGAGAGTTGCTAATGTGTCGAGTGAGTTCATTGTGACTCGAAGAAAATCGATCACGGGTCATTTGTACTAAAAATCTCCGAAAACTACTCGGTAGCCTAGGTTACACTAAAAATGAGTTGAATGGGAATAAACCGCGAATTCAAGTCCGATTTCAGAAATTAAAAATTTTGTCACATCACAATAAATTCTAGGAATGTCGACTCAGTCTTTTTCTGCAACCCAAGACTTTTTGGGAAAAAGTCGTCGCAGGACCGTTTTTGTTCAGAAATGTCGGGGTCATTTTTGAACCCGCAATGAGGGATGCAAGATGGATTAATTGGTGAGGAAAAATACTAATATGAGTATTGACTCGATAACGGAATTTATCGAGGCCGAATTGAGTTGATTTGAAGACCGGTAAGTGATCAATTGGATGAAAAAAGTAAGAAATTCGTAGCTCCTCCTCCTCCTAGCCATTTCGGACCAATTCAATGTTACAAGGAGGGCATTGTTGGCCTAAGGACAGCCAAGGAAGTGTGTGTGGCCATGGATGGTCAAGGGGGGACATTGGAATGGAAAAACAAGACCAAGGTGGAGCCCTTGTCTCCTTATCCCCTCCCCTTCTTGCTCCTCAAGCCACCGGCCACCATTCCCCCTCCATCCCCTCTCATATTCGCACACCATAGCCAAGGAAGACAGCAAGGAAAACCGCTGCACCGCCTGGAATGCTGCTCGTCGCTGTCACATGCCGTCCACCCACGAGACATGCTTGTGCATCGTTCGCCCCTTACCGCGCCTCACCGTTGTCCAGCTTGCTATTTCAGCCATTCCAGGTTGTTGTCCAGCCATGCCAGCCACCGCTGGAACCTCCTCCACCACCAGTTTGTCCCAGTTTGGACCCGAGACCGTACTCGTTGCCTTTCTTGAGCCTTGCTGCCCATTTCAGCTTTGTTTCCCTTGTTTTTGCATCTCAAATCAGTGGCCGATTTAGTGGGTATCATAGTGGCTTCAAGGTCCGTTTTGAGGTGTTTCTGAGCCTCGAATCCTAAGCTCGCTTTGGAGAAAAGCGACCCTCGCGTTGTTCCCATTGGTTTGATCAGACCCGTGCGTTAATTAAGTGAGTTTTACTCACTAATCCTTACTTAGTTTGCTAATGATGCTTAGGGGTTGATTAGATTTAATTAAGTGCAATTAAGTGGATATATTAGATTAAAATAATTAATTTAAGGATTTACCTATGCATGTTAGACAAATGATTAGGGTTCTTAGGAAGTGGACAAGTCATATTATTTAATGAACAAGTCTCGATAATTTTCCGGGCTCGTCTCGTCTTCCAATTAGGCATTACGGGCCTAAATTGGATTTATTGTTATTTAACAATTAATTTTTGTAATTATTTAATTAATTATTTATTTTCCAAAAATTAGATTGGGATAGCCGACGACCGGAATTTTATGTTGATTATCGTAGTGCAGTCTGTTTATTTATTTGACCATTAGTTTGCGTTGAATTGATTTATGGTGATTTTATAATTTATTCTTAAATTAAATTAATTTTGATAATTAATTGGAAAAGTATTGGGCGTCGATCTACAGCGTCAAGAATCTATTTTTGTATTGCTGAAAAGAGTGGGTGAATAAAAAAGAAATTATTGTATTTTGGCTAAGGTCGGCCGTGTGTCCATACACGTGTACTTTTATCAAATATGATGCAAATAGGTAAATTAATTGTGTCTTTATAACAAAAATAATATATTGGCTCGATAATTCGTATGTCATCTGGAGAATGGATGTTATATTATTATAGCTCGATGAATCTCTTGTCATCTTGACAAAGAATTGCTTGTATACCGGCTTGATGACCCTATAGGTCATCTTGGAGAATGGACGGTATGAAATGTCGGCTAGGTAATTTTTTAGATCATCTTGGAGAATGGATGAATGACATAACGGCTTAGTGACTCAATATGTCATCTTGGAGAATGTACGTCATGATGAATATACTCGGTAACTCTATATGTCATATCGGAGAATGAATATTATGATATACTAGCTCGATAACTTGATAGGTTATCTTGGAGAATGGATTGTATCAAATGAAATGACTAGGGAACGATATGTTTGACGTGTAATCAATTAGATCAATTGATTAATGATTCGATCTATGGTGAGTGATTGGGTGCCCATTTGAATTGTATTGAATTGCAGATGGAATCTGAGGCCAAGGTAAGTCCTATGATCTGTGTTATGATTAGATAGCCTCTAAAGTGTATTGGCCTACTAATCCAGTCTTAGGGGGTAGAACTTGATGAGATGTTGTCTTACAGGTTGTTGAATAATTATTTTTAGGTCCTTAGATGGCATTGGTGAAGAACTAGAGGCCCAAAGTGTAGAAGGGGAAACCTGAAGAATTAACGATCTTATTGGTCTTGTGAGTCATAGGGCAATTCTCTTTTGATGGGAGTCGATTCCATTTTGCAGATTCTATTTGAGGAACTAGTGATTTAAACCTTACTTAACAATTCAACTTGTATATATTTGCATTATGATTGGCAATGTATATAAGTGTAGTTGTTTTCAAAGTTTGATTTTGAAATCCTCTTTTCCTATCCCATTGTTTTATTGTCTGGGGATTTCATATGCTTCCACATGTGTATATTAAAATGAAAGGATTGGTGATGTGTTGCATCACTATTAATAGACCAAATTGAGAGATGCGTGCGTGCCTGAGAATTGGGGCGTGACAAGGTGAGATAAGGTCTTAGCAAGTTTACCCCCTAAATTCTGACTAGGAAGAAAATACGCATGAAGGTTGTCTATACACCTAAGAGATAGGTGACTTACATTTGCCTCAGTTCTTTTTTGCAAGTCAGTATAGTTCATAAACCTCAACCAAACAATCATTCAATGTCAACGATTGTTCAATCCAACAATCGATCAATCCAAGTAATACCATCTATCAATTCAATACTATCTATTTGGTACCATTAACACAAACCATGCTCTTATAAGCTGAAAAGGATAGATAGTAGTTCGCACAAGCTGATATAGATAGATAGTAGCTTCCACAAGCTGATATACGGATCGTTGCTTTCACAAGCCGCTAAATGATCATTGCTCACATAAGCTGATAAAGTATATTGCTCTCACAAGCTGACATATCATGCACTTATAGGCTGATATAGTATACTGCTCCCACAAGCTGACATATCATGCACTTATAGGCTGATATAGTATATTGCTCCCACAAGCTGAAATTACAATGCTCACACAAGCTGAACTGCAATAAACCAATCTCGGCCAAGAACTTTGTGCCTTCCACACCAATTCCTCAATTAAATAATGAACCTGGACCAATTTCATCATGTTAAATATACCCGATGAAAATAATCGTGTGTGGGTACACGGTCGGCTTGAGCGAAAATGCAATATCTATCTTTTATAAAATCCCACTAATTATATAGTCTATAAAAACATTTTTGGTGCTATAAACTGACGCCCCGGTATTTTCTAATTGAATACCGAAATTACTAAATTTTGGGATAAATATCCAAAATTACAATTCACACTCAATTTACACAAATAATCATTCAATTAAATAAACCAAGCATACCATTGCAATCAACACGAAATTCTGGTCATCGACTATCCCGGTATAATTTTTGGAAAATAATAAATAATTAAATAAATGTAAAAAATAATTAAATAAATACATTTAAATATCATAAATGCAAACTTAGGTCGGAAAAGCCTAATTAAACACTAAACGGGCCTGGAAAAATTCCGAACATATCTAGATAAATAATACAGTTTCTCTAGTTGCTAATTAAGCCAATCTAACCACCTAACATGCATAAATGAGTAATTAAATCATTAATCCGTTCTAACTAACCACCTAAACCATACTTAGTCTAAACTAATAAACTCTTAAGCATCATTAACTCCTTAAGTGGAGATTAGTGAGTAAACTCACTTGTTTTGAAATCCGATGAGTCCACGACGACGGCAACGCGGAGATGAGCGACAAATTTCGAAGCAGTGACACACTATGGGGCTTGGAAAGCTTAGAAACGGGTCATGAAGATCTTAGACTCTTGCTGGTTCAGTTCCTGCTTGGCTGAGCTTGCTGGCTGAGGCTGCTGGTGGGGCAGCCAAGGAGTTCCAGTGGTCTCGGTGAGGCGAGGAGTTGGTGTGGAGCCGAGCCTTAGGGCAAGGGATGAGTGGATTGAGCTGGGCCACTGAATGACGTGAAATCTTGGGGGACGGTGGCTGGATCCATGAGTGGGCTGAAGCATGGAATGGTGTGAGGTTGAGTGGTCAACAAACCGGTGGGAAGAGCTTGGTGAGTTGGCTTTGTAAGTGGGGCTAGCGGTTGATTCAGTGGCAGAGAGGGAATAAAGCTCGTGGATGTGGCGTGAGGGAGGGAATCGGTGCTAGTGGGTAAAGGGATGTGCAAGGAAAATGAAAATGAAAGAGAAATAGCCAGGGGGGAATCGATGAAGCTGGCGTGTGTCAGAGAGAGACTGAAGGAGGGGGGGGGGAAGGGTAAGCGAGTAGGGGATGTCGGCTGAGAGGGGGAAGAAAAATGTGCAAATAAATAAAGGGAGAGAGAAAGAGAGAGTGACGTGCAATGGAGAGGGAAAAGATAAGGAGGAGCCCACAAGATCAAAGGGATAAAAAGAAATGGAAGAAAATGACAGGGGGTGGTCGGATGGAGGGGTACATTCGAGAGAGAGAGAGAGAGAGAGAGAGAGAGAGAGATAGAGAGAGAGAGAGAGAGAGAGAGAGAGAGAGAGAGACCGAAGTGGGAAGGGAAAAAGTTAAATAAAATACCCCACATTAGTCTACAAATTTCACCACTTGGACTTCAATTTCTTTATCAATTCTCCAATTTGACGTCCAATTTTGCTGAGAAAGAAGCCCCCACACCAATCTCCACAATTTCCCTTTGCCCAGTAGCTCACTTTGGAGGCCAAAAATCCCTTCAATTTGGCCATTCCGAATTTCCTTTCTTTTCCGAATCGTTCGAATTGATTTTCCGTAAAAATCCCGAACTCGCCGAAAATTATTTGAAGGATGAATCAACGTTCCTAAAATAAATTGTGACATGATAGAACTTTCAATTTCTGAAATCAGGTTCAAATTCATGGTTAATTTCAAATTGACGCGATTTTAGCGTGACTTAACCTACTAGGTAGCTTTTTGGAATTTTTGGTGCAATTGATCAATGATCGATTTATTTCGAGTCACAATGTACATCTTCGACACATTGACGACTGTTGGTTGTCATGAAAATCTCAAGGTTTCAAATACGGGTACAAGGTATCCAAAATGACAAAAAAATCGGTCTAGTGTCGATCGACGAGAATTTTGCAATTAGGGAGAGTCACCCACACTTTGATCACGTATCTCAATTGAATCGACCTATCTCTAATCTCTGGTCAATTTTGACAGTGCTGTAATGATCTTTGCAGAATAGCATAGTCGAGTAGTCGATTCTTGGTCGAATTTTCGAGTCTATTACATTTATCTCTTAATGGCTTAACTTGATAGGCTAGTTATCTCGTGAGTGGCCAACACAGAGAAAAGAACTATAGGCGCATCGATGAATTTATTCAATTGAAACTAGAACTCGAAATTCAGGATGTCACACCACTTTTGATTTTCGAAATTACTAAACCTTGCTATTTGCCAATTTTACACAATTTTTGCGGTATGAATTTAAAGAAACTTCCTCCATGAAAGCTGTTCTCTATGATATATTTAAATTTCATATTTTTTTGAGGTCAAATGGTTAGGATGTAGGCTCAATCATTTACTGTCTAGAACCTGTCCCGTGAAGTGAAAATGGTGACTGAAAATTTTTATAAAAATTTTCCTTTCAAATTTAGACATGAAAATTTTAAAGGATGTCTGTGTCCACAACATATAAATTTTTTAAAGAGTTTTGTGAAGATTTTGATTTTGAAATGAGCCTCTCTTCGACTGTTGAATCTGCTCGAGAGACGAATTTTTGAGTTGTGTTTAATGATTTGTTGCTCTTTCCATAGCACGAATTTGACTTTACTTTCTTCATGAAAAATGTTATTTAAGGTCTTCTATTAAACATATTAAAATTTTCATAAATTTTCGATTTCGTTTGATAAGGTAAAAACATTGATTTCGAAAATTGTTCAAAACTATTTTCTCATCCAAGAGGTGTAAGTCACACCCAAGCTTGGACTCAAGTCCTTAAATGCCATGTTGAGGTGTCCCAAGCTACCAAGCTAAAGTTCTATCCTATCTTGAGACTTGGTAATCAAGTAACCTTGCATTTAATGCTTCTTGACTTAGAGGAAGTTTTGACTTTTAAGGCTTGGAGAACAAGTTAGAATTACCTATAAATATGGGGGCATCCCTCCTTCATTCCCAGAACACATCACCTTCTCTCCCTTTCTTCCTATAAAATTTTGGCCTCTCTTCCCTAGGAATTCTTGTCGCCGCCCTTGTTGCTGTGCTTGTCGTCATCGCCAATTCAAGGTCGCCGACTTAGAAAGTGATAAGTAAAACTTACTAATATTTGACTAGAATGTTGTGTTACGCTATTCTGAGCGTGTGACAAGTTCTTGACTAAAGTTCATTGACTTGTTGTTGCTTGAGGTTGGGTTGTGACTTTGTTCCTTGATTGAGTTCGGTTCTTGTTTGTTGAGCTTCACTTGTGCATTGGCTTGAATTGCTTTGAAAGAAGTCCGATTGGTGTATTTATTTGATATGCTTTGACTCAAACCAATTTGAAAAACGTTTTTGTGAAAGTTTGTCATTTCCTTAAAAAACTATTTTAAACTATTTCACCAGTGCATGTACTAGTTCACGTCTCGAGCTTTGAATAAGGGTTTTGTTGGTTTTGGACGAATGTGGGATCACGACAGACTGGTCCTTTCTTAGTCTCAGTGCGATATTGAGGCATATCGTTCTTGAGCTAGCTTTGGTACTAGGTCGGTGAACATGTCACAATAGGCTAGTCCTTTCATGGTTTTGGTGTGGTATTGAGGCGTATTGGTCTCGAGCCAAGTCTGGTATTAGATTGGTGAACATGTCACGACAGGCTGGTCCTATCATAGTCTTGGTGCGATATCAAGGTATATCATTCCCGAGCCAAGTTAGATACTAGGTCGGTGTTCAAACGTGTCTTATCAAGCAACGATCCTTAATTCGCACTTGGCATGTTCAACGTCTCGATTTCGGTAAGTCATTTCACACACTTATGCATAGCATGCCTTCGGGCCCTTGAACTAAAAATAAAGATAATAATTGGATTGTGATGCTTGATAAATGGACACATGATGGACTAATTTATGCCATTGACCGATGGATTCGGCGACGATACCCCCACACCAATAGGATACCTCGTTAATAAGAACGAGATGCCCCCATGCCAATTGGATGCCTCGTCAGAATAATGAGATGTTATAATAATTATATCCGTCACCCTTCGATTAGGAGACATTGCTCGATTAAGTTCAGATACCTAGTGGATTCTGGAAGAGTCGATGGATTTTGACTAGTAATAAATGAATCTTGTGTGCATGAGTCTCTCATATTACATAATGGATCTTGGTTATGCTTGCATAATGTTGAGTGAGGCGTGAGTTCCTCATATTATGGAAAGTATCTTGTTTATGTTTGTATAATATCAAGTGAGGCGTGAATTTCTCATGTTGTAGGTGAATATCTGGTTATGCTTACATATTGTTGATTGAGGACTTCTCATATTTCATCCAAGACAAAGTTTTTGTTTTGCTATTGATTTGCCATCGACTAATGTTTTGGATGAGTTATGTGTTTATTGATAGGCAAGACATCCTCCTACCCAAAAATTAGTGGGTTTTACTTACGGAGTCCATGACTCATTCCATTATTTTTCAAAATTATAGGTATGGAGAATTCTCACTAGTACTGGAGTTGCAGTCTCGTTAGAGGAGCTAAGATTTACTCCGACTTTTTTGAGCATAGAGCATGTAATGATTGTAAATATAATAGCCCATGACAAAAGAGCTTGTAAATATAACTGATGTAATTACATGTTTTCAACTTATTTGTTTTCTTGGCTGCTTATTGTTTTCCGGGTGTTATATGTACGCTTCCGTATGTGCTTAATGAAAAGATAAAAAGAAACAGGATGTCGACGTGCCTAGGACGTTGCGAAAATAACCCTTGCTACTCAAGACCTTGGAGATGGAGTCGCAACGTTACAACCATTATCAAGAGAGTCATTTTGATGTTGGTGAGTAGTAGAGAGATGTTCTGCTACTGATGATGGTAGAAAAAACAACTTTGAAGGAGTCGAGTTGCAAATGGTCATCTTAGTTGGATGGTTATATATTCAATTCAAGAGAAGTAGTGAGTTTTGATAAAAATGAACAAATCTAGTCTATTGTTTTGAGTGTTCTTCTTAATTTTGTTTTTGTTGGTATTTGCTATTTATTCCCCATGTCAGTATCTATATAGTACCACTATTTATAATCAATGATAAGATGAATTATACAATAGTGATAGCCGTATAGGAAACATGACAGTCTTGTCTATTGGAAAGGTAGTGCTTGTTGATTGTAACTTACTTTGACGATTACTAGTGGACTCTAGCCTTATTATGATTATTAATTTGTAGAGTGGATGTAGGCTTGGAGGTAAAGCGAAACCACTACAAATCTTAGTGTACTATTTTCTATCTTTTTATTATTGGTAACCCCCCTCTATATTGCATTGTTGGTCCCAACAAACTATATATTTGTAAGTTCACTTTAGCTTAGGCCACAGATCCAAGGTTTTTGATCCTATGTACACACTTGCATGTGGGGGGGGGGGGGGGGGGGGAGAGAGAGAGGGAGGGAGGCATAATTGAAAGGATAAAAGTAGAAAATAGAAATGAAAAGAAAGTATTATTAGTTAACAGTTAGCACAAACAACTAAAAATGATTCCATGGAATGTGATTACTTGAAATAAGATCCTATTTATGGATTCCTCATCAATAGTAACAAACGAGGCCTAAGGTTACTCATGAGGTTATATGTTCTCTTTTTTTTTAGAAAAATTTTTCCATTCATATATTTAATTGATTGATTACAAGTCATAAATGTCACACACATTCAAATTTAACTACATAATAGATATTCATATTGCAATTTACCAATTAAAAGATGAATTGCAAGAAGTTTCCTCTTACCTGGAATGGAAAAAATATGACGCTGTTGATAAATTATTGATATTTTATTATATGAAATGGTTCACATATTATGAGAATTACTAATTTATATAGAAATGACAGCCATCGCCTACAATAAAATGATCCAAATTAATTAATCACTCTAAAATTTATACATTAAAATCCACTACGCTCTTCCTGTCTCTCTTGACTATTTGGTTATGATGATGTTGGTCTACATGAATTAAGTCTATGTAATCAAGCTTCTAATGACAATGTCAACGTACCATGTCATTTATTCAGTAACTTGTGTCATGTGCTTGATTTGTTACGTCATAATGAATTCAATTCTCCACCCACGCATTTAATTTTCCTCATGATGTCATGTCATTTAATTTCCTCATTGCCATGTCATATATTGCCACATCACCTTGATTTTATGCGTTACAATCAATCACATTCGTAAATCTACTCACACATGCCCCCCCCCCCCCCTTTTTTTAAAGTACAAACAGATGTGCACGAATGAAGACATAAAATTACATGAATGACTATGGTAGGAAGTAATAGTTTCACCACTATATTCGGCGAATTCTCATTTTAAAAAAAAATTCATCACGCTCTTATTCAGCAAATGATATGATGAAGGAATTCTAGACTTAACTATACAAAAGGCTGTAATTCGAAAGGGTGTCGTAGAAGTGCTAGCTCTTTTCTTAGGATAATGAACACTTATACCGGAAACTCTAGGTTTTCACATAAATCGGAGCCAGCAGCTTCATCTTCAACTTGAGTGGTCAAATGACTCTATCTAATACTTAAGGCAATAATTTTTCAATCGACCTATGATAAATAAATTTGTCAGGGAATCTTAAATGATTTTTAAGAAGATACTATCCGATAGATTATCTAAACATAAGATAGGAAATATTTTAGGAACTTGAAGTATTACAAACTTGCGAACTGGGTTTTGCAAAATCTTAAATTCACGATTAATATAGCTTTATGAATTACTCTTTTTATTTTTGGCTATGGTCATCTAAAATCTTGTTAAATAAATGTCAGTAAATCAATAAATTAATAAATCTCCATATGTATGTATCCCAGTGGCTACCCGTCAATTATATACAAATCATGAACTCTAGCCAATAAAATTTTTACTCTCTCTCTCATATATATATATATATATGTATGTATTTATCCTCATTGCCATGTTCATTACCTACATACTAAATCTAAGTCATGATGAGTGTGCTAAATTATGTCGTTTGCCTTAGTCGGGAAGTATTGAACCGATCATCCAATCTTCACACTTTCAATTCCATTCTCAAGTCCAGCAGACCAACTTGTTGACTGGAGCATACAAGTCCTCATTCTCGGCGACAGAACTGACAGAACATGTCAACATACTGTCGCCCGGTCGTCAACTTGTGGGACGTCTGTATGATCACACATTAATTCCGTTCAGAACTGGACTTCATCGACGACAATTACCACATAACACTAATCTCCGCATGATATATAATAATAATAATAATAATAATAATAATAATAATAATAATAATCAATCAATCAATCAATCAATCAATCAATAGAATTGTTTCTGAAGTTATACATAAACCAGATTTGTTAAAATATGGTTTTTGTACTGAAAGAATTTCCTCCAATTTTTCATATTCTTTTAAAAATCTTTTTGAAATATTTGAAAGATCTTCTTTCAGAATAGCATTTTCCTTAGAGGTTTTTCGGTATATAAGTGGATTATTTTCAGAGAGAAGCTCCTTTATTGCCTGAAGGGTTTGGTCAGTGCAGCTGTGTGCATTCTATATATATGTAATTCCTCTTTTCCAGTCACGACACTTCACAATAAAAGATTCTCAAAGCTTCTTTTAATGGGGATTCTTTCTTCTTGGGCTTGGCACCAGTTGAAACTGACTCTGCCCATATAAGTTGTGCATAATTAAGGGCTGAGATTGTCGAGTCTGAAAGTGCGCCATTCGTGAATGGCAGGTTGTGGTAGAACTCTTTGCACCTGTAGGATTCATGATGTGAATGTGTGGTTTCCTTATCAGGTGGTCCCCCCAATGTCACCTGGAATAAGGTGGCCGACAATGCTGTCATCGGCCTCAAGAATATGAGAACATGCCACTGCAAGTGAGGTGAACATCGTGTTCTTATGTGAAGTGGTGTGTCCCAAAAACGCCAAAGCCATTGAATGAGTGGGCTACACATAATTTGACTGCTAGCTAGGATGAATTAGATGCACATGCACTATTATCTTAGCATGAGAAGCGATTGTATAGACTTAGCTTACGGTTAGATATAACCAACTACGGTGCAGAAACTATATGGAACGCGTTGTCGTGACCTGACCTCGCCTCCTCTCGCCTTGTGGGGGTGAAAAGGAAAAGGTCGGGTTTAAAAATAATTGACCATGGGAATTCCCTCACGATTCGTATCCACAAAGACATCACCATCTTGCCCTTCGGGACAAACCTTTTGTGAGTTCCCTTCCACACAGACTCGAACTTTCCCAAGCTTATACCTCGCGTGATAACGGAAGATGTCGTAATCTGCACCCACATGAGCAGCACACCTTGGAAGAGGAGGTCGGGTATGGATATCGGATTTCGGGATACCTTTGCTATCATAGCCCTCTTGATCGTACTCTTTACCCATAAGGATAGCATCACTTCATCCATTGGGCTACTATCACATCAAGTACGCTAAATCATGATGAGCCTCATCGAGACTCATACCCTTCACGACAGGTTTTTTTATTAACTAGTTGTTTAGACAATCTAAAAAAAGGGGAGTCGCCACTAGCCTTGTTTTTAGGGATTGGCTAGAAAATCCAATCGAGGGTTGAGAGTCGTCACTTGATTTTTATGCAACTATATATTTAGGTTCGGGAATTTAGGTTATGCTAATATTTCTATTAGCTCCATTTTGGTACTTAACAATATATCATGTTACCTAAGGTATCTATGCATTTCTTTTTATCTTTTCGAGATCAATGAACCTAAACGAAGTGATCATGTGTGGATTATTGTTTTCATGCAATTCTATATTTATGAAATAGAAAACAAAGTATACAATTGAATTTAAAGACTAGACGTTAAGTAAACAACCAAGTAAGCAATAAGGAAAATGGTAAATCTAACATGCAATCTTAAAACTTAAAAGAAATAAAGGGGAAAAAAAAGAGAGAAAAGAACTTGCAACTCATCGGGTGTTTATACAAATGAAGTAACCCGAAACATATATTGGGAAAATGGGTACAAAATATATGGTTGGAATTGACATTGATCTTTTATCATCTTCATGTCAACTCCATCTTCAAGGTCATAACCTAATTCTAATCTAAGAACTAGAACTAGTTACATACAATGTAAAAAAACAATCATTTACAACAAAACAGTCAAAAGCACAAGAAAATGATCAAGAACAATCAAACAATTGAAACCACTGGCTGCGGTGGTTCCGCTGGATAAGGCCCTGCTGATTCTCAGCCCAGAGGTGAAGGGTTCAAAACCTAGGGGAGGCGCTAGGTGTATTAAGTGTGACTTAGGGGTGGTGGGTCCTCCTATTTAAGTGTCACATGGGGGTTTACGGCGCGGTGCGGCCGTCGGCTGCAAGCCGGTTCCTCCACCAAAAAAAAAAAAAAAAACAATCAAACAATTGAAGCAATGCTCGGAATTCTTGAAATTTGGGTCTTGGGGCTGGCCTTTGTAATTCATGCATCGGTCCCTTTAGACACCTACCCTAATTCATTTTTTTATGACCCACGGCCATTAGTGACCATTTGTGTTTTCACATAGCCACTAATGCTTGTGAATCCCTAAATCATGTTTTAAGTGAGACCCAAGATTTTACCTATGAGATCAGGCATCGCACCTAACACACATTTAACATTTATTGGCATCAGCAAAAATTAAACATATAGGCAGGCCCTTGGGCCTTATTTCCCAAACAACTAATTAATTTGAGTGAACTGTCGGTGGATCATTTCTTCAATGGACATGTGCGAATCGTAATCACAGGCATTCTAACAAATGACATAGTTTCATGCATGTTTGAAATGTCAATAATGGAAAATGAGGTTTTTGAGACAAAGGGATATCTCGGGTATAGAACGCATTTGATTGCCAAGGATAGTCTGGGACTCGAATGTCATGCACTCACAAATATCACAAGCATTTTAAATACGGTCCAAATTATGACAATCATAATGTCAAATCAAAAGTTTAAATGATTCTAAAGTATTTAAACAAATGAATATCTTGGTTATGGAATGCATTTAATTACCAAGGCTAGTCTGGGGCTCATATATCATGCACTCATATACATCACACACATTTTAAATACAGCCCAAACCTCAACCTTTCCAACGTTAAATCAAGCATTTGAAAGATTCTAAACATTTAATGTTGGAAGCATCACATATACCAAATTTAATTTGATGCGCAAAGTCAACGCTTCAAACCATTTTTAGTAAAAAAGATACCAAAATATCCTTTCATTCATCAAATTTTTTTGAAAATGAAGATAAAGGAATTTGAAACAAATTTCATGAAGACAATGAGTCCTAATTTCACATGCAAACTATCCTAAAAAATCTAGATAGACAATCATGACGAAGGTCTACAACAGAACATTTCAGACATGACAAACCGAATTAACAAAATTGAAAAGGACCCATTGATGATTTATCCTTGAAAAAATTACATAACATGCGTAGCATCATAAGGAACAACTTTCGTGGAGAAAGTTTCCTGAGAAAAGCTAAGCATGAATTTACAAAAATCTGACAATGCACATCATTGCATTAGAAAATTGCCAAAACTACTTGACAATATGCTATTGAGATTGAGATTTGGCCTATCAAATAAGGTCTAAAGATCATGAAATTTCACCACAATGAAGATAAAAAGATAAAAATCAAAGGCTGTTAGGGTTTAACTCAAGAATCCCTACCGAAAAATTCACACAAAAATAGCAAAAGTTTGCCTAAACAGGGAAACAAGGGTTCTGATTTTACTCCTAGGTCAAAATTCTAATCTAGTGTAGAAAAAAATGGAAAGTGAGTCTAACGACAAGCAAATTGTGTGAAAATAATGGCATTTGAAAGATTAAGTGAGCCCGACGACTTCCTAGAGGGGTCCAAGTTCAATTGATGTAATTTTGGTGCTAAAAATTGAAGTTTGTGAAGGTGCACGTATTGGTCATTAAAAACCAGAACATAGCATGCATTTATGATTTCTATAATCATGTAAACAATGCATAAATGAAATGAAATTTGCATACAACGAAGAATTGGATGTGACAAATGATTTGGGTAAACATCTATTATAAGTCTGGGATGTGAAAGAATTATAAAAGTCATTGACAATGCAAAATGACTTAGAACTATAATGACATGCTTGATGATTTTCAAGTGCAACTAGCCTAATGGAGGCATGAAGTTTGCATACCAAACGATGTTCGATCATCACGTATCACATATGGACACGAAGCTTGTAATGCACACTTCAAGAGTCAAGAGGGCATCAATATGAGATTTGGTCTTTAAGAGACCCTAAAAAATGTGTTTTAGGATGCCCATGAGAAGCCTATTATTCAACCTCAAAACCACCTAACGTGCTTGATTTTGGTCACCAAAGAACATGCAAAAATCTAAAGAAAAATTTGACATATAGAATGCATAGTGACAAACATTTTTTGGAGATACCAAAAGTAATTGAGATTGCACAAATCTTGATGAAAATAGCAAGACAGATGCATAACATGAGGTGTCCTAATTGCGGCAAAACCTTAACGTGCAAGCAAATGACATACCAATCGAGAAGCAAATCATGTAAATCATACATCGTTGGAATGCACACAACATGCATTTCAAGTCTTATGAAGATGCTGAAGCCAAATAAACTCGTTTACAAGCTCAAATTCACACAAGTATAACTCGGATTAGGTGTAGGCAGATCGACATAGGCTCAGTTCTAGGAGATTTTGACTGAACAAAATATCTTTGAAAAATATAGAAAAAAACCATGACATACTCAAGACGATTTGGAACAAATATTGTGAAGGAAAATTTCTCAGAAATCGATCACAAAAATTAGCACGAAAATAGCAAAAAAAAAAAAAAAAACCGGAATAAAACCAGAACCAAGAACCTACCTAAACTACTGTAGAATCCGACATCTTTCGAGGTGTTTTTTGAGGGCCAAACGATCTCTATTTGGGGCATGCAATCTATCAAATCAAAGGTCTTGGAGTCTATTTTCAAAGGCTAGAAGGAGTTGAGATCAAATAAGCTCATCTAGGACTTCATTTCAGGCCAATAGTAACCTAGGTACTGAAGTATGAAAATTGCAGATTAGCATAAATCATACTCAATCAACCATAAACTCATCTTCAATGAACTTCGATCTTAGCAAATCATCAAATAAGCTCATCATCATTAGATCTAAGCATATTTCTTAGTTCTAAGTTTGAATCCTAGCCTCGATTGGATACGCCGATCTCGCTTCATCGGATTTGAGTTTGAGAATCTATCTTTTTGCGTTTATCTTCAAAATGATCCATGATTGGACGAAACTTGCATCATCAAAACATGAACGGAACTCCAATGAATAGATTCGATCATTGTGGACCGTCAAAGGAGGCCAGATGGACTATTAGTTCAACTTAGAGAAGAACCGGTCCAATCGGACTGACCTTCAAGTGCTAGTGAGGCAAAATAGACCACCAAACTGTGTCTGGTGGCCAACTAACTAGATCTTGAATGAGGTCAGGGACACCCTAATGGAAGGATTGGCAGACGTCGATTCACACCTAAAACATTGCTGATTGTTGATCATAGAAGAACCGTTCGCCAGTTGGATTAGCGATTAGGCCATCGAGTGAGAGGGAGCTTGTGCAAGCGAATCGAGCGGCCGCTAAGGCTGAGGGAGCTCGCAACTAGCACCAAGTGACGGAGGAGAAGGACAGAGGACAGAGGGACTGTCGGCAGGGGCTAAGATCAGTGGCGATTGGTTCACTAGAGAGAGAATTAAGTGGGTAGAGAGAGGGAGAGGTTTTTGGTGGGAAAAGAGAGAGATGAGAGATAATTCTATTTTTAGAGAGAAAATTAAGTCTACAAAAAAAAGGCCTCTTCAAAAAATGGAGGGAAAATCCTTTTATACTAGTCCTAAATTGGCCAATCTTGGCCATCGATTTGATCCAACGATCAAAAACTTGATTTAATTGTCAAGTTTAAATTTTAAAAGATTAAACACCATTAAGATGTGTCGTATAATCGATTGGATGGGTTTGATTTGCGAAAATTGAGATTTAAAACAAGAATTGTGCTTAAGGGCCTAATTATGGGCTAAATCACAAATTTTTGAAATTCAGGGGTTATTTTGCAAAATCGTGAAAACGCAAGGGCACGTGGATAAAATTGACACAGTGAGAATCCCGAAACTAGTTGTCGGAGGTTTAGAACCAATTGGCAAAGGGTCGAATCGGCTTGTCTAGCAGATGGCCAGTTGTATTAGTTAGACTAGTTCACATTGGTTTGATTGGTTTTTGATCGATTTTGGCTAGTTTATGCCAATTTATATTTATGTGATCCTTGTGGGTTCAAGATTTATGTATGAACTAAATAGAAGAGAAAACTTGCATGATTTGAAGGGCAATTGTCCAATTTTGGTTCAATTAAGTCAATTAAACTTCGTCAATGCAATCTATGATTCTCTATTGATTTAATTGAGTGATTATCCTAAACAAACAACGGATCTAAACCTTGGGTACATGAAATCGAGCGTTATAGGATAAAATGAGAGATTTTGCAATTCTTTTGCAATGAACTTTTTTGACCAAACTTTACCAAAAAAAAAAAAAAAAACTTTTTTGACCAATCACCCATACATAGGACAACCTAATGCATTTAAATTGACCTTGAATTAAAGTGACAGGACTTAGGTAAAAAATGAATTGAGGTCTAATATGAAAATTGGACATCGATTCATGAAATTGAACCATAGTCTTAGATAGGTCAATCTAAATTTCTTCTATTAAAGCTCAATAGCTCGATTTTCTTACATTCAAGAGGGTGGAATTCCTCAAATTGGGATGTTCTCATTTGAAATTCTCAAAACAAAGTCCTGATTTAGATTTATCTTAAGAAAATGAATAGAAAATAATCATTCGTTCACTACTTATAAAGAATAAATTTTGACCCTTAAATTGGGGCCTAAAATGACAATTCGCCTTTCAACATGGCAATTCTCAAAATTGAATGAAATCATATATCAACATGCATGCTCTTTAGCGGGTCACATAGATATGTGTAGTGTGGTTGGTTTAATATAATAGACTGAGTTTATGCAAATTTCATTCCCAGGCCAAACATAGAAAATGTAACAAAGTAGCCCTTTGCTAAGTATTGTTAATTGTGCTTTGAAAATGTTAATACTTCGATTTCAAGTGTTTCCTTTTTTAAATATATGTTTTCATCCTTTTAAATGCTTTGATATGTAGTTTCCTATTGGTGGTCTTAACCTAATACTTCTTTTGAACAAGACCCTATTAACAATTATGCTCTAAAAAAATGTTATAATGGAGCCAAGACTTAATTAAGATAAATGGCCATTATAATAAGTTGAAGAGTACAAAGGATATATGCTTTGAAATAGGGAATGGACAATCAATCTTAAATCTATTGCAAGGAAACTAATAAAGTCCTACACTTTTGAGGGAAAGCAAAATCAAGTCCTCTTTGCTAAGTCTCGCCTGATTTATTTAACTTGATAATCCAATTATTGTTGAGGTTAACAATGCAACCCATATAACATCCTTGAATTCCAGGCCGTGAGAATAAGGTATGAGGGTCAATCATGGGAATCAATGACATAAACCTTAGACAGATGAAGGCATGACATGTTAGGCCATGGACCCGATCCACCTAACCGAGACTCGGATAGGGCAAATAATCAAGACCAACCATGGAGTTTATTTTAAGACATCAAATGGTCCAATTTTAATTGAAAATGGTCATGGACAAGTTTAAGAAGGCTACCAACTTAGTCGCACTCATTTGATTAAAGTTTAGTAAATTTTCGCATGAACCTCGATTTTTATAGAACCGTCGATCGTGTACAAATATGAATGACTACAGCAATGAGGTGATATCCTATATTAGTCTCATGAATGTCTTGGATGAATTTTGGACACAAATTAATCAATGCAGGGGATAAGTTACAAGACAAATGTCAAGATTAAATTGGGGTTCTAGAATCTTCCATGGCCTTTGACTAATTCCATCCTTATCCATTTAAGTGCCACATGCCCACTTCAAGAGAGATGGAGAAAACTTGCTTCCTAAGTAGCTTGGCAAAAATATCTAAGCCTCATTTAATGATTTTGGACTTTAGTTCATTAATGGCATGGATGAATCATCCACTTAGGTGTCCTCTAGAAGATTAGATTATAATGACCCTAAAACATAGACTTGGTGAACAAGGCAAGAACTAACCAATTGAAAAGAGGATGTTTGGCATAAAAGCGGCTTAGGTGTCCCCTGTGCACATTTGGCAATAATAAGCCTAGAATGAGCCTTGGAGAATAAGTCAAGAGGTGGACCAATCATAAGTGAACATAAAAAATATAGGCGCCAACAAATGAGGCTAGATAGGCCAACTTGCCCCTTAGGTTTAATTATGAGTTTGTACCAATAATTGAGGAGGATGAGGCCTATAATCTTGAGAAGGGATGCTCACATTTTAAGGTTTAGCTATTCTCTTCTTTCATTTCCTTTTCTCTCCTCTCTTTCACGCCTTCCTCTTCCAAGCCGCCCTAGAAGCCGACCGACCACCAAAGAAGCATCTTGGAGCCAGGTCCAAAAAGTTATAAGTAGACTTTCCTAACTCTTCGATAGGGCAATGTGCTATGCATATCGATTTTAGGATCATGTCATCGTTTGCTTGTGTTGGATTTATATTATTATGCTTGTATTTCTATTTATTTGTTGTTGCATCAAGTAAATTCACGGTCTTGCATGAATGTTGAGCACACCTAGATGTTGAGGAAATGTCTCATGTGACGTTGGACGTGTGCCGAGGTGGGTGTATGACCCACAATTGATTTCGGGACAACATTGGGACGTGTTATTACTGGAGACAAGTCATAGGTTGATGTTGAAGCCAAAGCGAATGGTTCCAAGTCCAGACCATGAGCCCAAGTCACATTTGGCATGAGTTTTATCTAGTACGACACAAGAGTTGTTTATTAGTTCAACTTGCATGGCATGCCTTTGGGCGTTTCATCCGGCTAAAAGTTTAAACATAAAATGAATTGGTTGATGCTTGAAACACTAGACACGCGATGGACTTATATGCTAATGCCGGGGGATGCCGTGTCATTGCCTGGGGTAAAGGTTCAGATGCAGTCCTGATATTGAGATTGTGGATGATGCCGGCCCGAGTGAGGTTGATGCTTGAGGGTCGCCCTGGATGCCGTCTTGATAATGAGATCGGGACGATACCGGTTGCTAAGGGGGACCGATTAGTTGTTACCGGAAGAGTCGATTAATTTTGACTAATATGATACTGAAAAGAAAAATGAAAGTTCATGTGTGATGCTTGAGTTGATGCTTGCAAAAGTTGGGTTCGTTTTGATATGTGTTGTTTAGTGTTTACATCAATTTGAGCATATGTTGCATTGGGTCACTTAGTGCTTGAACGGGTCTTATGTGATGCAAGCATTTCTCTTAGTAATCAAAATGATTATAAGCCATAGGTCTTTGGAAGGCTTGTTCTTATGCACTAACTCATTGTCTTTGATGCTTGAAAGTACATAGATTATTGAGAGCCGTTCATGTGCATAAGTAAGGCAAGGCACGAATCTTGCTATTGTTTTCCTATCAATAAGTGGGTGGTGATTTTGTATCTGAGGATTGACGGCAAGATGTCTTCCTATAAGAGAATTAGAAATTTCTACTTATTGAATCACCGACTCATTCTTGTTGTTTTCACCATTTCATGCGTGTGATGGATGAACCAACCCCGCAACCCGTTTGTCCCGACCTTCCCATCGATATGCTTACCACTATGACAGACATAGTAAACGTAGAATAGGACGTCACCTATCGGAAATATATCACCATCGGTTGGGTCAAGGAGTAAACACTTTGGTTCCCACATGTATGAGGCTTGGTGCCTCATTTTTGAGGGGGACATAATAAGTCCCATTCATGGCTTCAAAAGGTAAGTTTAATAATGAGATTTAATTGGACCTCAAGTGGTGGTTGATATGGGCTAAGGAGAAGGCCCCATTTGGTTCAACTTTCCTAATAGGCTTTGAGCCTCCAAAGTCCATTTGGGAAAATATTAGGCGTTTGGCAAGCATTTTTGGAAGTCCATTGGTCAAATGTCAGCATTGGGAATGTTGAAAGTCCAAAGCAGGTCTGGACTTGCTTTGAGCATTCGGCATTCTGGGTATACAAATCCACTTCTATTGTTATTCACTTGTTAACTCCCTTTTTTTTTGGTGGTCATTCATCTTCTCCATAGCTACCGGAGGCCGGCCAATCGCTGGCAGCTAGATTTGGCCACCAGATAGCCTCGCTTGAGGTTGCGTCGCTTGGGATTGTGTGGCCCAAACAATGTCACTTGGGTTCACACAGCCCAAGTAGCTTTGCTTGAGGTCGCGATTACTGGTGACGCCGCTTGAATCATGCGAACCTAGGTAACACCGCATGAGGTTGTGCTTCACCCAAGCAATGGCTGAGGTCACACCTCAGGCCACCTCACCTAAGGTTCACATCCTCAGGCCTCTAGATTTGGCTATTCGACAGTTGCCGGGCAGGTGGCCGGTGGCTAACCTACACCGGATTTAATTTCAGACTTAAAGAATAATAATAATAACAAAAGCGCTTTATAAACATGGATTTTACCAAACGTCATTTATACTAAAGCTAGTTTTCAGTGCTATTTGAAGTTACAACTTACTAAATAGTGTAGCATTTCGGAAAATTCCTTTGTCCCAAAGGTATTTTCATTTTCCCAAAACCATTTCCCCAGAGCCGAATCAAATGGGCCTTGAACTCATGCTCGATGTAGGCATCATCTCTTTATTGAATACATGTTTGTGCCTATCTAGCAAGCTATTAGCTTTCTCTTATTGGTTCACCTCGAGAAAGGTTGCGACATAGGTGAATTGGCAAGTGGACCTCCACATTATAGACACATATGGAAAGGCATGCGTAGGAGAAAGTAATATTTCCATTTGAGAGAAATCTAAGACTATGGACACAAAAATAGAAGTCCATAGTGTCCTCCTCAATAGTATAAAGAGCAATCTAACACTTGAAACTCCCCCAGTTAAAACGGTCTATCAAAGCTTGCAAGTTTCTCATGCAAAAACATGTCCACAAGGATGTAATATGTGCAAAATATGACATATCACTCATAGTCCAAAAACACCAAGATGCTCTTTCGACGTTCAATATCTTCAAAGATGCATTATTCTTCACGTAATTCTTAAAGCGAGTCCAAAAACACCTGCTAACAGGATAGACATACAAAGTACACTCCCCGACATAGCTGAACTCTATTAGTCAAACTTCAACAACGGCGACCTTTACGACATGCCGGCAAACATGTTCGAATTAGTTTTTGTACCGTCATGATGACTTTTAACAGCCTTCTAACCGTTGAATAATGAAACTTGCTCTGACATTGGCACAAGCACATGCAGGGAGGCCTGTCTACGTCCGCGCTGGTGCTGCTACGCGATGAGAATGCAATGACCTAAGCTTTGCGGGTTCTGTGGAAGTGTTACCTGGCTGTTTCTCTTTATTTCTGGATTTTTCTAGGTTTAAAAAAGCCTTACTTTAGCTGGCTGTTTCTCTTTATTTCTGGATTTTTCTGGAAGTGGTACCTGGCTGTTTCTCTTTATTTCTGGATTTTTCTAGGTTTAAAAAAGCCTTACTTTAGCTCGTTCAGTCTAATCATACATGTGGCTCTCTTTTGTTCTGGCTACCATCACATGAGAGACAGCAAATGAGTCGAGCGGGCTTGAGCCAAAAAGCTTTAATGGCTTCTTCCAAACGAGGCTGAAATTTGGCTGCGTGCAGTTTCGTCGCGATTCGTGCAGGGAGTTGACGCCGTGGCTACGAGCATGTGGTGCGTTATAATACAACCCACGGGAGAGGCCTCTCTGGTGGTCAGAACTCAGGGCCCCATTTGACATTCAGTGTTACACATTCGCATTAAATCTAAGGAAAAAAGAAAGGAAAAATAAGTGTTACTCAGGGCCCCATTTGACATTCAGTGTTACTCACATTCGCATTAAATCTAAGGAAAAAAAGAAAGGAAAACAAGTGAAAATAAATAAATACATAAGAGAAGTTCACATATAAGCTTGCTTGCCAAAGAAAAGATGGGGCCACGAATTGACTAAAATGTCCTCGGACTTTAAAAAGGCTAACACAGAAACCTAGAACCTTCACTCTCTCTCCCTCCTCCCCTTTTGTCTCTGGCTCTATTGCTGCTTGCTTCGCCACCATCATAGCAGAAGCGTAAGGCAAATCTTAAACTTGTATAATGGTTATAGACCTATTTTTAATCTATATTTGATGGGTTAAGTTATTATATATGTTAGTTATTTAATATATGGATTGTAAGTTAATTTAGAATGGTAAACCCCAAACTAATGTGTTAAATAGGACTATAACTTACTTAGACCCAACTCACCTCTATAATTGTCTTCACTCTCTCTTGCTTTATAAATAGGTTTAGGATTGTAAAGCCCAAGATAATATGAGTGTTAAATAGTTCTACAACTTACTTAGATTTAACCCACCTTAATGACTCTTTTTCACTCTCGCTCTATGTTCTCACCTCAGTTTGGATATGAGTTTTCTTAGATTGGATAAATATGAAAGTGTTTTAGCAATATGGGTAGAGATGGGTATGGATTGGATCGGATATGGATCACAACAATTGTATTACATGGAAACAAGTTAAATGTTAATTTAGATCAAGCCAATTTCGACCCAATCCAAACTTGACTTGATTCACTCATTTGACAGGTTCAGCAAATCCTAATGCACATGTGATGGTGTAGGGGTGAAGGCCACAATTTGCTCCTCCTAGGACCATTACTGGCCTTGATTCAAATATGGAATTTGCACATCGCAATTAAGCATTTAGCCGCTTGGTTACATTCTTGAGAGGCTATATGAAAAGATTGTACTAATGCCGTACTAGGAGGAACCCATTGATATAAGAAACTAGCCCACTTCCAAGTTCTAGTTCTAGAATGGATGGGTTCACCCAAATCCTAGGTAACTTTGCAATGTTGTCATGTGGCATGTTATTGTTAAGTCAGCTAGTTGAGATTTTAATATGAGATCCTAGTAATAATAAGCAATTGCGATTAACTATTGTTTTACTTTATTAGTAAGTCCATGATGGCGTGCGATTAAGACGCACCGTTTCGTGGTGGTATGTTATGATAAAGACACTTTTTGAAAGGGTATGAGGGAAGTCATATAAATAACTTCAAAAGATAACCGTTGAGTCTATTGGTAAGAAAGAACCTTCATAAAGAAATTGTTCTCCCTTTTTCTCCTCCTTCCATCAAAGAAAAAAAAAAGGCATTCCATTACTTATTTGAGAAGACAATTGGGTATTAATGTTGTGGAAATTGGATGTTTTCCTCGTGATTGCATTCAAACCATCATGAAGTCATATTGTTCATCATTTACTTGTAATTCAACATTCGTTCCAAGGTAAATTGTTTATTGCGCATCAAAAGGGTTAGTCGTTTCTTCTGCTGACTTTCTTCCAACATTGGTATCAAAGCCTACGTTATGATTTCTGTCTTGTTTTTCCATCAAATTTTCTCATTTGCTATTTGATATGAGGATCAAAAGAATGAACTTCACATCATTTGGATGTTCATTGCTTGAAAATTGCAACATGAATCGTCGAAAACGAATTGAAGTGAAAAACGAGTTTGGAGGTCATGTACACCCATATGGTTTTGGCCAATTTTTGAAATATTTTTTTGGCTAAAATCAATTCTAAATATACAAGATGAAAGTACTTGTCGAGAAGAGTTGAACGGCGGGTCCAATGTTGCCGGAAGATGTCGGCTGCGCCCACACATGTGGCTTGAAGCCATGGCGCGTGGGCACCAAGCGCGCATTGGCAAAGCAACGCGTGCTGACGTCATTGACGATGCCAACCGATAGTTGGTAATTGTTGGATGATGTCACCTACTGGCGGCAATTGGCCGATCAGCGACTGACTGGTGGTTTGACCTAACCCAACTGAAGACCCTAACTGGTTGACTGATCAACTGGTCCAACTGGTTAACTAATCTAGTGATTGGACTAGTAAGACCGGTCGTTGGATGGACTGATCGGATTGGCTAGGAGTTGTATTGGCTCGTTGGCACATGCGCTACACGCGCCACACACTTAGGCAATGTGTATGGGCGCATGGAAGGTCCGATCGGCACATGGTCGGTGGCGTTTGGTTCAAATGTATGTGCTATACATTGTGGCATAATAATTTTACATGTTTGAGGTTTTTGAATGTATAAAAATGTGTATGGAATCCTAAGTACGTGTAAAATTAGTGCATTGTTTATTCTTTTTAACCTGTATTTTCTTATGGTTTTGGAAATATAGAAGTTAACCTACATGAAAATGATCACATATTTGTTGTGTAGAGCTTGGTTCGATGATAGCATGTTTATAGTTTAATATGCTTGCAATTTCTTGGTTCTAAGCATACTCAAACAATGGTTGGAAATCCTTGATTTTTCATTATGTGTTGAATACAATTTTGATTATAGTTACTGCATGATTTTTTTTTTTATATGTTTGTTTACATCATGTTATGCCTTTTGTGTTGATATAAAATTGTGGAAATTACATGAGGTCATGTAATTATTGTTCTAGTGGGGTTCGTAGGTTAGTAGAATTTGAAGGAGTCCTCACTTAGAACTTAAAATTTGCGCAAATTAAATTAGTAAATGATAATAGAACAATTGTATATAGAAGTTGATTGGGAACATAGTGAACTTTCGTTTCTGTGTCTTTTGTTGAATTATCATTAATTTAGTTTGTCTTTATTGCAAATTCAATATGTGTATTACTCTGAAAATGTGCTAGTATTGATTTCGCGTTTATAATGTTAATGTGTTATAGTAATTGATTATGGCTTCGACATCCAAGACCACTGCGACTGGCCTTAATAAGAGAGAGAAGCTTAACTATGACAATTATGATATTTGGCATCAGAATGTTTAGTACATCCTTGAGAAGTAAGAGGTTTTGGAAACCCTCAACCACATCATGGATGACCATGAGCATAGAACTTTAACTCAGCACAAGAGAGATTAAGAAGCTTATCAAGCTTGGAAAAAGAAAAATAGAATTGATTGCTTCACGTTGCTGAGTTGTATGCAAGATGATTTCATATGTGAGTTTGAAAGTTATGATAAAGCTCAGACAATGTGAGTTGCCTTAAAAGATAATTTTGGAGATATGTTTGCCACTAAGTTGAGGAGACTTACCATTAAGTTTGACACATACCAAAAGTGCCAAAATATAACTATGAGACAGTATCTTCAGGAGATGTCAAATATGATTCATGAGCTGAAATCAGCAGGTCACTCCCTTACTGATGAATACTAAGTTCAGATCGTTATAAGGTCTTATCCTGATAGTTTGGAGCATATGAAGATCAACATGATGCATAATGAGAATTTTGCCAATTTTTACAATATAACATGTTATTTGGAATTAGAGGATGAGCATCTAGAGGTTGCGAGA
The DNA here is from genome assembly GCA_019915185.1 of Eucalyptus camaldulensis. NCBI lineage: Eukaryota > Viridiplantae > Streptophyta > Magnoliopsida > Myrtales > Myrtaceae > Eucalyptus > Eucalyptus camaldulensis. The sequence goes on from JAHSVA010000008.1 coordinate 28,898,566, forward strand.
TCCTCTACCCATGCTTATATTGCTGAATCGAGTTCACGTAAAACTTCGAGCCTCAAGCACAAAATGAACCATCAATTCAACAATAAAGGAAATGAGACTGATTAGGCACCTAAGAGGACTAAGACCTTCTAATGCAACAAGTGTGGTGGGAAGAATGATAAGGCCAAGATGAAATGTTGCAATTGTGACAAGATGGGTCACCTTGCTCGTGAAAGCACTGAGTTGAAAGAGGTACCCTATTACTCTATTACTTTAAATAAGGCTTATTGAATCTCACCTGATATAGACTGTAGACTTAGGAGTAACAAACCACGTAGCTAGAGACTAAGAAGTATATGTAGAGTATCATTTGATATAGCCTAGAAGAAGATGGATATATGTTGAGAATGACTTAAGAGTTGAAGTGAAGAGTATCGGTACATGTAAATTCATTTTATGTGGTGATCAAAGTCTATTCCTACATGATGTCTTTTATGCTCCAAATATTCGATGGAACTTGGTTTTCGTAGTTATTCTTCTTAGCCCAGGTTATGTATTGAATTTTCATGGTGATTTTGTTGACATTTTGTTCGGAACGGTTTATTATGGTTCTGGTCATGTATTGAATGGTTTTATGGTGTTAAACATTGACTATGATCTGTACAATGTTAATGTTAATGGTTATTTTTCTTTAATTACATCTTCTAGTAATATTGAGATTGATACAAGTTTTTTTGGCATGCTAAATTAGATCACATTGTTTTACAAATAATGCAAATGTTAGCTAGAGAAAGACCTTTTAGGGCTACTTGTTAATGTTAATCTACTCGTATGTGAACATTATCTAGTGGGAAAAGTAATTAGAAAATCATTCGATAAAAGAACTAGAGCCAAACTTCCATTGCAACTCATACATTCTGACATTTGTTGTCCATTAAATGTGAGGGTGAGGCATGAAGCATCATATTTCATCATTTTCATAGATGATTTCATTCGTTTCGGTTATGTTTTTCTGATCTCCTATAAGTCAGAAGCATTAGACCGCTTTAGACGATATATAGCATTGGTAAAGAATCAGTTGAACAAAACAATAAATGCATTAATAACTGATTGTGGATGTAAGTATCTATCTGAGTAATTCAAGACTCTTTGTGATGAAAATGGAATTGCATGACAATTGACTCTTCATGATACTCCGCAAAAAAATGGGGTTGCTGAGAGAAGGAATAGAACCCTATTAGAAATGGTTAGGTCTTATGATGGTACAAGTAAATCTACCTATCTCATATTAGGGAGATGTATTATTGACTGCTGCTTATGTACTTAACCATGTACCCTCAAAATCAATCACTTACACCCCTTATGAATTTTGTGGACTAGTAGAAAACTAGACTTAGGTAATTTATGTTCTTGGGAGTGTGCAGCTTATGTTCATGATTCTTCCTATAAATATGACAAATTAGGCCATAGAGGGAAGAAATGTATCTTTATAAGATATTTTGAACACTTCAAAGAGTACATGTTAATAGGCGAATAAGTTGATGGAAGTATGATTGAAATGGAGTCACGAGATATCACGTTCTTAGAGAACGATTTTCCTAAGAACTTCCAATTATATGAAATGGAAGATCCTGATATCATACCCACTAATGTTGTTAAGGTAACTAATGTTGTAGATGGAAATGAAGATTTACCTCAATATACAAGACCTAGTGGGAGTGTTGCATAGTTTGGCGAACTAAATTAAAGAGAAGTTCATTTATGATTGCACCATAAGATGATGCTGGGCTTAAGACTGTTTAAGAGGCTCTCTCATCCTCTAATAAGAAAGAATGAAGAAAAACTTTAAAAGATGAGATTGAGTCAATGAGGGCAAACCATGACTAGGACTTGGTTGATCTACCATCTAATCGTAAGACTATTGGAAATAAATAGGTTTTTAAGATTAAGCGAAAGGCGGATGGATCCATTAAAAAGTATAAGGTTCATCTTGTGGTAAAATGTTATACTCAATAATAGGGTGTGGACTATAAAGAAACATTTTCACGAATTGTAAGGTTTGTCTTAATACGCCTTATCATAGCTATCGTTATAGATTTGGATCTAGAATTACATCAAATGGATGTAAAGATGTCATTTCTCAATAGAGAACTAGATGGAGAAATTTATATGAAACAACCTATAAGTTTCATAGCTGAAGGTCAAAAGCATAAAGTTTGCAAGTCTTATCCTTCAATCTATAGTCTTAAGCAGTCATCTAGATAATGATATCTTTTTTTTTTCATCAAGTCATAACGTCTTTTTGATTCACGATGATCAAAGAATATCACTATGTACATGTCAAACAATTTGAAGATAAATTTGTCATTTTATCACTTTATATGGACGGTATTTTATTGGTTGAAAATGATAAGATTTTGGTTATCACCATAACAGAATGGTTGTCCTCCAATTTTGAAATGAATGACATGGACAAAGTTGCTTATATATTAGAAGTTAAGATCGAAAAATATTGATTAAGGAAACTCCTTACTTTATCACGAGAGTCTTATTAGGCTATTCAGATGTTGATTGGACTATCGACTTTGTTACCAAGATAATGATTTACACCTATTAGGCTATTTAGATGCTAATTGAGGAGGAGACTTAGTTAAGTGTAAATCGATTTCTGAATGATGAAGGTGCAATATCTTGGAATAACAAGAAATAGACATGCACAACATTGTTTACGATGGATGCAGAATTTATTGCATGCTCTATCATTGTATAAGAAGTAATATGGCTAACATGTTTCTTGGAAAATTTAGCCATTGTCACCGAGGTTCCAAGACTAATAATAGTTTATTGTGATAGTCAAACAACCATTGCCTATGTGAAATATTCCAAGTATCATGGAAAAACGAAATACATTAACATAAAAAACAATTTCATAAGAGATATAATAGTGTAGAAAGAAGTGATCATTCAATACATTTTAACTAATAGAATGATTGCTAATCCATTTACAAATGCTATTTCTAGAGACGTATTCTTGACCCATAGGATGTCTCTAGGGTTACATAAAATGTGATATGTAATATTGTAGAAAATCATTGGTTCATGTATATATAAATATATGTATTGTACTCTTTAACAAATATATATATATATATATATATATATATATGTATTGTATTTGTTTGTTTTTAGTAGCTTGATATTTTATCAATAAGTATAAATCCATTATGAGACTAGTATAAACACACACACACACACACACACACACACACATATATATATTGTTGACAAATATGTAAGTAGGTAATGATTGGCTCACTCACATGAGTAATCACCTCAAGTGTTATAGTTAGCACGTTAAGATAAGACGTTATGTATAAATAATTGCCGAAGAGCAAATTTAGTATATAAAATAATACGTCGCCTTGATTGGAGTTAAGATGCGGTCTGTGATTTGTACATAATAAGATTGAACATGATAGTCCCACAATCATGTATGCTTGAAAGATGTCGAATGCGAGTACTTAATTAGACGCTGTAGAAAGCAAGCTGATATAACACTCGAGTTAAACTTGAGTACGTGATAAGCACGTGACTATGTTTAGGCTAAGATTCATATAATGGGTATATTTAATAAATGACATGCGTTCTTATAAAAAGAGAAATTCACTATAGCATGTAATTCATACTATATGTGCATTGTATGACTGACAAGAGAATGTGAATGAAATTATCACTATTTACTTATTGTGTGAGTCGTTGATGTAATTTATAATTCATCATATTTTGTACTCTATGTTACTTCTGACCATGTTCTCGAAGTGAAAGATCAATGTTGCTACTTTAACATGTTATCGGCGGTTATGAATAAATATGGCTTTATGAGACGTGTCTAAAAAAGCAGTTGTTTTGAAATGGAGAGAGACATGAGTGCGAAGGAAGATTATTGTTGTTTTACAATTATCACATATATTTAAAGTCGATTAATTATATCGCTTTATGTGATTTTGGATATAATTGTAAATACATTGTGTTATGAAAATAGTTAAGTATAACCTTTAAAGGATATGTATATTTGGATTGATGTAGCAAAATATGTTCGGAACACTGTGAAACATTAATTGTTTATTTCATTTTAGGGTTGTAGCCATTATGTTATCCTTAACGGGTTCATAATTTAAGCTTCCAAGTGCAGGTGTACTCACTGGACATAGGGCTTTCTTGCCAATATAAATTGTTTTTAAAGTTGATGAATGTTGAATGCATTATATTCTTAATAGAGCGCTGTCAAGCCCATCATGTCTGAGAATGAGATGTTGTACTTATTAGTATATTCATGATGGAGTGTGATTAAGATGTACCGTTTTGTCTTGATATGTTATGATGAAGAGACACATTTTGAAAGGGTTGGGGGAAGTCATATAAATAACTTTAGAACATAATCATTAGGTCTATTGGAAAGAAAGAACGTTTAGAAAGAAACCGTTCTCTCTTCTTCTCCTCTTTTCATCAAAGAAAAAAAAAAAGGGCATTCCATTACTCATTTGAGAAGACAATCGGCATTAATGCTATGGAAATTGGATGTTTTCCTCGTGATTGCATTTAAACCATTGTGAAGTCATATTATTCGTCGTTCACTTGTAATTTATACGTTCCAGGGTAAATTGTTCATTGAGCATCAAAGAGGTTAGTCATTTCTTCCATCGACTTTCTTACAACAACTGTCACTGAATACTCTTTAAAATTATATTAGAAGACTAGGCCTTGAAGAATATCAGGATATCTACAATGATTTTAACTTTTAACTGATTAGGTATTATCCTTTGCTTTCAAATATTAAAAAGTCATGAGTTGAAGAGGCTATTTGATATAATCTTTCTAGTAATAGTTTCAGTCATGAGAAAGGGCTCTTGCAATTTATGAGGATTTGCAAGCAATCAATTTTGAGGTATTGTGGCTTTGAAGTGTGGATCGCCAAACATACTAATTTCAATGTCACAAGCACAATATAGCTACAATTCAACCGCTCCTATATCAAATTGGCTTAAAAACAAAAGTAGTGATAGCTGCCAGCAAAGAAACTCACTTTTCCTATGGAGGCATTCAATTATGAAATAACATTAAGATACAAATTTGACCCGTAAAATAGATATATGCATAAAGTCTACTTGAATATTTAAATGACCATTTATAATGTTCATGCTTTAGCTCAATTTATCAAATTCGTTATGGTATTTTCCAGCAATGGTCATATGTTCTTCGGGTGTTGATTTCAAGCAGGGGATGTCCTAAACTCGAATCTTTCGTGGCCCACTGAAATGCTGGTCTTGGTTTTAGCATTTAATATTGATGGGACTGGGACCAGATGAAGGAGACAGAGGCTTTCACTAGGCTGCTTTACCGTTTAATAAAATGGGCCATGCGTACCTGCTACAGGTTCCCTTCTACGAACAGTTTGTTTCAAGGAATTACGAGGAAAAACTTAATACATGCAGATATTCGAGAGTTCTTTGATCAACACTAATCAGTCCATCAATTCTGTTACCGGGTATGGTAAAAATATTAAAATATGATATATGCTCATTCATATTTTATCCTTGAGTTGGGCATAGATGTTGGGTTAAGCAATTTATTTCGATCTAATCACATTAAGAAAACTCAATCTAACCAACAGATTATCTTGATACCCACAAACCACCCAAAAAAAAAAAAAAATTATTACGTGTACCATATAGTCATTCAACCTAATGTTTCATCATATGAGATTCCCTTTCAGCAAATTTATGAGAACACGTGATGTTCTCGTGGACCATACTTATACTAACATTCGAAGCTGATCAAAGCATGGGCAAGAGACTGGCTGTCTTTGAAGTGTATTAGTAGTCAAAAGTGACGCATGGAGCAGTTCAACTGCTGACATCTTATGAACAATCAATTACGTTGCCGATGTGATATAAATAATCAATTGAATCTGTTAAGAGCATAATACGACTTCATATTCATAATTCAACTTCATGTTATGATCGTAATTTTCTTTTTGGTTGATTAGTAAATAATAGGATATCCCTTGGCTAATTATCTCACTCGCCATTCAACTTCCTTTTTTATTTCTTTTTTGGGAATTTTGAAGAATGAATTAAATGGGTCTGGCTTATGAGAGAGTCAATGATGCTTAGTATCGACTAAGACAAATCTTAGACCACTAGAAACAAACCCATGAATTTTGAGACATTCTTTCACTTCTCCATTCGAATGTTGCACTCCAGGAGTAATGTGAGTAGCTTGTGTTGAGACGTTGCCCCGGCATCCCATTACAGAAATAAAGGCTGACACACAAAAAAAAAGAAGGTCTGCTGCGAAAAAGAAACGAAATGCCTGAAGGGTCTGAAATTTGACACTAAATCGTTTCAGACACAATAAATGAAAAAAAAAAAAAAGAAAAAAAGAAAGAAAGAAAGAAAGGGAAATAAAGACCGCTCAATAGACTTCATGCACCAGCATGTCTGTTCCAAACCGTCGCTAGGGGTGAGTTTACTTACCATTTTATTTCTATGAATAATTTTTGCTTATAAATAGTTTTTTTCCAATTTTGTTATCTGGACAAGTTTCTGAACATTTGAAAATATTTAGTAACTATCAAAATTTTTTATTCTTAAAATAAAAATGTCTTTGGTACAATTCTCAAATTATTTTGAGGATTGTCGGCCCTTGGCGAGGTCAAGCCTTACTATGGCTAGGCAAGGCTCGCCAAGGTAGGGTGAGGCCAATCTCGTGGTGGCTAGGCGAGGGTTAGCCTCGCCCAACCATTGGCGAGGCTTGACCTTGCCAGGGGTTAGCGAGGGTTCGGCAAGATTTTCAGACCTTGTCTAGCAAATCGCTAGCCATTGCCGTGGCTAGCAACCGGCTAGGAGAAGAAGAAGAAAAAGAGAAAAAGAAAGAAAAGAAGAAGAAGAAGAAGAAGATTTGAGCTTGATTCTAGAGTGATTCCTAACAATAAAGAAGTAACTTTTTTTCACTTCTTAATTTTATTCCAAATCGATTTTCGAGAAAAAAATGTTACTAAACAAATTTTTGTGCCTTTTCTATTTTATGGAAGAAAAGAGTAGAATCAGACATTATTTGATATATTACCAAATAGGCCATGATTGCTTTTCCTCACTGATCAGTCCCAAGCTAGCAATTTGAGGATATGAATGAATCAAGTAGTTTAAGAATGACAATGGAGAAGGAAGGTTCACACACAATAACACTCTGATTTAATATTTAAATAACTTATGCTCTTACACCATGGGTAAGAATAATAAATAATTAAATAACGCCTCATCTAACAACATAAATATTTAGAATGGTTGGTAGTAATCAGATCCTCAATTTCATTGGTACAATGAGTTGACATTTATAAAGGGATCAATAAAGGCACCGAGCAAGACAAAGGATTCTTGTCCATCTGACCATTTTCAAAGCAAGAGACAGGCAAAGCGAACGTGGCATGCCAGCAGTAGTAAGGCATTGAGGTAAACGAGCCACCATTTGACATCAAAAACTTGGTATGCAACTATATTTGGATCATTGCGAGCTCGGCAGCTAAGGTACATTAGCTTTGTCAATGTTTGTGGGGCCATTTGAGACATTACACATGCTCTGCCTTACTTGCTTCGGTGGGGAACGAAAGACAGTCGTGATCATGTTAGGACAAGTCCACATGGTTCTATCTTTTAAACTTGACGAGCACTCAACATTCTAACTATTACGTGACAACCCACATGATCATACGTGAACAAAATTGTAGGGTCCGACTGCCCAGCCCTACCTAGATTCGCCACCATTTTGATTAGTAATTTGGGTTTCTCTCTCCTTTTTGCCTTTTTTTCCATGACAAGAGGGTCCTCGTGAAGCAATACATCAAACTTTTCGAGTGCATAAGCTTCTCTCTTTGCTGTGGCAAAATGACTCTCTAGTAGATAATTGTCCTTAGGATCGAGTTAAATAATAAATTAGCAATAGATAATTTTTCATAGGGCAATAACTTCCTTTATCCTCAATTGGCAAATTTTACTCCAACTATATTTTTCATTAGCCAGTTATAAGTTATCAACGTCGTAATCATGCAACTTTAACTAAATATGATTTGGGTGATGTGTACATTTCTAATCCAGCAATCAAAACTAATAATGACTAGAGAAAATTTCTTTGAACCAATGACGTAGGAAAGCATGATTCTTTATGATCGGCCTCCATAACATTTAAGCCATGCTTAATTGGTAAATTGGATTACTTACGGTAACCAATTACATTAATTGTAATTCTTCTGTCTCCATTATGATTTGGTCTAATTACCCTAATTGACCAAAACATCCCTTGTCTCTAAGAAATTTACAGCAAAGTCAAAAGGACCCCAACCCCTTCTCCTTTTAACCACTCTCTCTATCCCTCCATCTCTTTCTCCACCATCATATGGCTAACCTTCCGGCAAGCCACGCCACGCCACACGACAAATGCCATAAGTGTCAACTTGCGGCTATCGCCCATCGCCGTGGCGCCAGTCAATTCTCGGTCGGCCACAATAGTCACGAGCACCACATTGAACGGTGGCCCCAACTTCAGGCAAACTTAGATCCAAGGTCGCTTGAGCCTGAGCATCTCAGGTTGCAACCTCGCATCCAAGGTTTCGACCCCATGCACTCACTCGCGGGTGCGCATGAAGAGAGAGAGGGAGGGGTATACTAAAAGGAGAAAGGTGGGAAAAAAAGCTTTTAGTTAGTAAAAAGCTCCTATAGTCACTACACTCCAGACAACTGAAAATGATTCCATGGAGCACTAATCCGCCGAATGTTATTACTTCGTATAAGCTTCTATTCGTGGATTCCTCATCATTAGTACCAAAGTAGGCCTAAAATTTCGGATTTGGGTTATATTTTCCCCATTTTTTGTTTCGGGTAACGTTTTTCATCCATACATCATAAGTAATGGATACCACCACATGAAAACTTAACTATAGATGAATATTCATACTGTAATCTACCAATTATAAGACTAATCAATGGAAATGTCCTCCAAGCTGAGATGGAAGAAAACACGATGTCATTCATACTTTCAGATCCATCCTCAAGTCCAGCAGACCAACTTGTTGACTGGAGCACCCATGTCTACATTCTTAGCGACAGAACATAACAACATACTGCCGACCGGTCGTCAACTTGTGGGACGCCTTTATGATTACACACTAATTCCTGTCAAAGCTAGACTTTATCTACAACAATTACCCACACGCTTTTCTCCACGTCATATGTATGATTCTTCTTTTCCAGTGACCACAGTTCGCAATGAAAATTTCTCAAAGCTTCCTTCAATGGTATATCTTTTCTTGGGATTGGCTCCAGTTAAAACTAACTCTGCCCATATAAGTTGTGCATAATTAAGGGCTCAGATTGTCGAATCTGAAAGTGTGCCATTCTTGAACGGCAGGTTGTGATAGAACGTTTCCACCAGTAGGATTCATGACGTCAATGTGTGGTTTCCTTATCAGGAGGTCCCCACCATGTCACTTCGAATAAGGTGGCCGACATGGCTGTCATCGGCCTCAAGACTATGAGAACATGCCACTCAAAGTGATGTGAATATCGTGTTCTTAAGTGATGTGGTATGTACCCAAAACGCCAAAGCCATTGAATTGAGTGGACTCCACATAATTTGACTGCTAGCTACGATGAATTAGATGCACATGCATTATCATCTTAGCTTGAGATGAGACTATAGATTTAGTTTACGGTTAAACATAACCAACCATAGTGCGGAAACTATATGGACCATGTGCTCTTTAGTGGGTCATGTAGATACGTGTAGTGTGATTGGTTCAATATAATAGACTGAGTTTATGCAATTTTCATCCCCAAGCCAAACAAAGAAAATGTTACAAAGTGGCCCTTTGCTGGTTAAGTGTTGTTAATTGTGCTTTGAAAATGTTAATATTTCTATTTCAATTGTTACTTTTTTAAAGGGTTAATACCACAAAAAACCTTAAATTGATATATCTATGATAAATTTAACCCATACTAATTTTTTAACATCCAAAAACTATAACCGGTATACTTGTAACAAGTTTATCCTTCGTTAATTTTCATTAAATTTTATCATTATATTACCGAGTTGGATGATATGTGGCAATTGACGAGTATATTAGTTTGAGGTTTTATTGTTCGTTTGTCCTAGGTGTATTGATTTATAATTTTTCATGGTATTAATTCAATTTCATAGGAACTAATAGAGAGTAAATTTTACTTACCAAAAAAAAAAAAATAGAGAGTAAATTTATTATAAATGTATCAGTTTAAGGATTTTTTAGTGGTAAAAAAAAAGGTAAATTTGTCACAAATATACCAGTCTGTAATTTTTCTTAATATTAACTCTTTTTTTAAATATATATTTTAATCTTTTTAAATGCTTTGATATGTATTTTTTAGTAATGGTCTTAATCTAGTACTTCTTTTAAACAAGACTAGTAATATTTATGCTCTAAAAGTGTTATAATAGAGCCTAGACTGAAGTTCAGATGAATGGTCATTCTAATAAGTTGAGTTGTACAAAGGATATATACTTTGAAATAGGGAATGCAGAGTTAGTCTTAAACCTATTGTAAGGAAACTAATAGAGTCCTAGATCTTTTAATTTAGTAAATGTAGTCCTACATTTTTTTTTTGGGAAAGCCCAAATCAAATTATCTCAACCAAGTCTCTCCCGATTTATTTGACATGATAATTCAATCATTGCCAATCATCCACATATAAGGCATGATGTGCACTATTTCCAACGAAGTGATGTCACTTTTGCTTAGATAAGTGGTGTCATTTCTTGTTCTTGCATTATACACAAGTGTCAGCCTCAAAATTCCCGAATCCCCAAATCAAATCCCTCATGAGGAAATTAAAAGTATTGTAGTTGAGGAAGGTGTTGTGGATGAATAACCTGAGTATGTCATGAGAGTGAACACATTAGTGGATGAGGTGGATGACACTGAAGGGATCAGTGCACTAATGGATGCTAAGGTGATGAATGTTCATGCTAGTTTAGTTAATGAGGGATTAGTTTAGCATGTAAGTGATTTAGATAATGATGATGTAGTTGATGAGCATGAGGAGACAGTAGATGAGGTTGGCTTGGAGGGTGCTCAAGTTATAATAGATAATTTGGATTTAAGGCTAAGCAATGTGAAGATTGAGTAGGAAAATAAAGACACCGAGTTGCAATTTGATGCAATGATTCTTCAGTAATGATGGTGATGATGAGTAGCTAGTAAAGGTAAGGAAGAAGATCAGAGGATTCTACAAGACAACCAAATAAGATAGGGTTACAGGGAATCGTTTGTGAGAGAACCATCTAATCCCCAATAATCTGAACTAAAGTCATCTAATCCTCGAAATCTAATGTGAATAATGATGTTGATGCTTAAGTTACATACCATACAGCATAATATGAACCAAATGGAGATGAAAGTTTGGGATTTGTTGAAGGAGAAAAACATGTTACAAGAATGAAAAGTTGGTTTATTAAGTATGATCCTAATACTACAGTACGAGTATTTATTATCTCTTTGGTGTTTGATAATAAAAGGCCATTCAAAGGTGCTACACGAGAGTACTTAGTGGCTGGGTAGAGAGTGATTAAACTTATAAATAATGAAAGAACTTTCGTAGAGCAAAATGTGATAATGAACATTGTCATTGAAACCCTGGCAGAGCAAAATGTGATAATGAAAATTGTTATTGAAGGATTTTTGGAGGTATTGATGCTAGGACTGGATCACTTCATGTAAAGACCTATTAGGAAGAACATACTTGTAGCATTAGTTTCACAATTAAGAGGGTTAAAGGTTCTTAGTTGGCAAATGCTATCCTAATACTGTCAGAGCAATGTCAAATATCTTACTGACATAGACTTTATCAGAGATTAGTAGTCTCAGTGAGAATAGGAGGCTAAACTGATGGCTTTCAAAGTTTTGATAGGAAACTATAGGAAGGAGTTTGCAAAGATGTGGTGTGACGGCCCGAGCGGCGGTGCGCGGGGAGGAGGGATGGCGGTGCGTTCGCGCCTCGGTAGCCAGACGTGCGCAAGGAAGGGGTCCTCTCCCTCTTGTCCCACATCGCTTAGGGAGGGAGTCCAGGGCCAGTTTATAATGGCTTGGGCCCCTTAATTTGTGTGACGCATTTTAAAGCCGTGAGGACTCAGTGTCCAAAGCGGACAATATCACACAGTGGGCCTGGGTCATTACAAATGGTATCAGAGCCGACTCCCAACAGCGTGTGGGGCCATAGCGAGGACGTTGTTCTGCTAGGGGGGAGAGTGTGATGGCCCGAGCGGCGATGCGCGAGGAGGAGGGATGGCGGTGCGTTTGCGCCTCGGTCCCCGGACGTGCGCAAGGAAGGGGTCCTCTCCCTCTTGTCCCACATCACTTAGGGAGGGAGTCCAGGGCCAGTTTATAATGGCTTGGGCCCCTTAATTTGTGTGACGCGTTTTAAAGCCGTGAGGACTCAGTGTCCAAAGTGGACAATATCACACAGTGGGCCCGGGTTGTTACATGTGGAGTATGCGAATGAATTTAAGGAGAGGAACCTTAGGAGTACATCACTAGAGGTTAGAAAGCATTCGTTATTTTCTGAGCTATTGTTTGACAAAATTGTAAATCCCTTTTGATGCATGTGAATGAGGCTCATTTCTAGATGTAAGAAAGTTGTGGGTTTGGATGGTTGTTTCTTAAAAGAAATTTGTAAAGGAGAAACCTCGTGTGCTATTGAAATGATGCACATGATCAGATGTTACTAATAACTTGGGGTTGTCATCGAAGGTGAGATTAAATAGTCATGGCATTGGTTCTTGATGCGTTCAATGAGGGACCTCCACATTATCGACACATATAAAATTTTAGGTCTAAATAAGTGATAACCATATTCATTTTTGTTTACTTTTATGCCTCTTAAATGATCGACAACGTCTTTGGTTTTGGTAAGGACTCTTATCGTTTATGATTGAGTTGTTGCCTCAAGCCAAGCTTTATACATTTGTACAGTCACACTCCAAACCCTCGAGTGCGCAAACATCCCTTAACGGTCGATTAGTAGGAACGTCCTAGGACGCATCGCCGACCCATTCTTTTTGTGTTTAAATTAAACGCAAGCCGAAGTACTTATAAAACAATATCCAGTCAATCACAACAAATAGGGATAGCATAGACAAAAGTAAACATTCCCAAAAGCAGCTCTTTTATTTATAAATTGTTAATCCTATGAAGTTTAATAATTGCAAGCTTTTCTATGACCACTTCCTGCCAACAATCTCAAAAACCTATAGGGTTAGGGTTTACTAAACTTGACTAACGATGAGACCAGCCAAAAGTGATGCCAAGCACACTATGTCTTGGTCCATCGAGGCCCCAAACCGCATGCGATGATTCTCCATATTACATGCCTGAAAACATTTAAACAACAAGGGGTAAGATAAAAATTTCAGTGAGTCAACGACTTATACCTTGATTAGGACACTAATTTTTCTCAAAGGTGGCTTAAACATGCAGCATTATATCAACAGTAGATCAATAGCAAAGTGACCCCCACATTTCCCAAACTATAAACAGGATCAGATAATTCAACCCACTGACAAATATCAAAGCCGTTAAATAACCTGTAGGCGTCCTTCACTCACCTTGGCACACCTTTACGCGATAACAATTACCATGTGCCAAAAGCAATGCATCAAGCATAACAAATAATTAGAACACTTCTCATGTATATCCATGCGCATTGCATTCACACATGTTCTAATTAGTACAACTTCTTGGGCCATGGCCAACCCAAGAGTTGACAGTCTTCCAACATGATAAGGTATCATCCCGCTCTATCAAGCACAACATCATTCCGTGTATTCATATGTATTAGGACGGCATTTCATTGGAGCATCTGTTTGGCCTCAACCCCAACTCAGCACCTAGACCCCCACTGGGCATCCAATAAAATTGGACATCGTTTCGCATATTCATATGCATCAAGATGGAATCATTATCCCGCATAATCATATGCATCAAGGCCATTATGTGATCACATAAACTTTCAACCACTCAAGCCAATTCTTATCTTTTGACTTAGCCAATGCAAATAGAGTTCACGCTCAAACCACAGATTTCAGAAATTTTTACACTTAAAATTGCAATAAAATAATTGCACGTGGTCACGTACTTAAAATCAACCCGCCAAATATTGCACACCTTCCTTTTAAAACCCAATTACCTCATTTAACATATAAAATATGGCGTCCAAACATGACACCTCAAACTTTGCCATTTTTTTGCCAATAAAACCCTCTTTTAGGTGTATAAATTAGACATTCAATATCATGGCATAACAAGTTCAAACAATATGAAATATGCAAAATCCACCCAATAAATCAAGCATAAAATTTTACTTAACAATGAATCTGTCACTAATAGGACTAATTGTGATTAGTTAAGCTAATTGTCCTTAATTAAGACTAATTTCAATTAGCCTTAATCTAATCTATCCTTAACCACGATTAACACTAAACATGATCAACTAACACTAACCACAATTATCCCTAAACTAAACTTAACCAAAACACAATTAACTTCCTAATCAAGGAGTAAAAATTAACTCATAGTTTTTTCGACAATGATGAGCTCACGGCGATGGTGTCGCAACGACGATGAAAACATGGGTCTCACAGTGTGAATGGCAGCACCATGGCATGACTTAGTGAACTTTGAGGCTCACAGCCTCCTTGGCTTGGGTGACTTGGCTGGGCAGTGGTGACAATGGCTTGTGATCGCTTGGGGATGGCGGTGGTGGCGTGGGCAATGGTGGTGATGAGCAGTGGCAGGTGGTGGTTCAATGGTGGTAGTTGCTTGGTGATGGGGGCTTGGATAAGGTTGGTGGCTCGATGGCTAGAGAGACGATGCAAGGGACGGTGCATGAGTGGCGGTGGTAGCGATGGACGACTAGGACAGGCGGTGAAAATGGTAGTGGCAAATGGTGATGGTGATGAAAAAGAAATGAAGAAGAAGAACATGAAGAGGAGGAAGAAGAAGAAGACCAAGAGAGAACAAAAGGGAGAGAGATGGGTTACTAGTGGCTTTGGCTGCCTAGGGAAAATGGAGAGGGGGAAGAGAGAGAGGGAAAGAGATATATCTAAAATTTTCCCCAAAATCCTCCTTAATTCCTTCTCCTCCATCCATTCTCTTATTTTGTCTTTTTTGTCCATAAGTGCTAGGCTTCTAAAAGGGGCGTTTTGGGCATTTCACAACTTTTTAGCCCAAATTTTCAATTTTGTCCTTGGGTCCATTTGCTTGAATGGGCTTGGTGGGCTTGGTGGGCTTGGCTTGGCCCATTGGGCCTTCATGGCCAAACAACATGGGCACAAGGCCTATCTGGTGGTTAGAACTTGAGGTCCCATTTGATGTTCATAATAAATAAGAGAAATTCACGTATAAGCTTGCTTGCCAAAGAAAAGATTGGGGTCTCAAATTGACTAAAATGTCCTCAAACTTTAGAACGATTGACATAGAAACCTAGAACCTCATTCTCTCTCCCTTCTCCCCTTTTGTCCTTGGCTTCTGCTACTTCTCACTTCACCATCATCATCATTTGCAAAAGCTTGAGGCAAATTCTAGACTTTAGAACGATTGACATAGAAACCTAGAACCTCATTCTCTCTCCCTTCTCCCCTTTTGTCTCTGGCCTTTGCTATTTCTCACTTCACCATATCATCATTTACAAAAGCCTAAGGCAAATCCTAGACCCTTCAAAATAGTCATAAACCCATTCTTAATCAATATTTGATGGGTTGGGTTATTGTATGGGTTAGTTATATTCACTAAATGGGTTATAAATGGATTTTGAATGATAAAGCCCAAAATAATACATGTATTAAATGGAATCACAACTTACTTAGACATAACCTATCTCTACGACTCTCTTCACTCTCTCTCGTCCTATAAATATATTTAGACTGGTAGAACCCAAAATAATATTGGTCTTAAATGAGACAACAACTTACTTAGACTTAAGTCACATTAATGACTCTTTTTTCATTCTCTATTAGCCTCACTTAATTTCATATTCGCTCACTCCGTGCTCTTGCCTTAGTTTGGGTATAATTTTTCTTCAATTGGATTAAATATGGAAGTTTTTTTAATAATATAAATATAGGTTGGCATGGTATAGGTCAGGTATTGGTCAGGTATGAGTCACTAATTTGTATTACATGGAAACAAGTTAAATGGGTTGAAACAAGTTAAATGGGTTAAATTGGGTCAAATCATTTTTGACTCGACCCAAACTCAATCCGATCTACTCATTGGACAGATCCAAATGCACATTTGATGGTATAGGGTGAAGGCCACCACTTGTAATTCGCATATCGCAATTATGCATTAAACCACTTTGATTGAATTCTTGAGAGTCTATACGGAAAGATTGTACTAAAATCGTACTTCGAGTAACCTGTTGATATAAGAAACTAGCCCACTTCCAAGTTCTTGTTCTAGAATCGATAGGTTCACCAAAATCCCAACTAACATTTGCAACGTGTTCATGTGGCATTTTATTGTTAAGTCAGCTAGTTAAAATTTTAATAGGAGATCCTAGTAATAACAAGCAATCACCGTTATTTATCTCCGAATACTCTTACCAATTATATTAGAAGACTAGTTCTCAAAGAATATCGGGATATCTGCAATGGTTTACTTTTAATTGATTATGTAATATCCTTCACTTTATAATTTTAAAAAGCCATGAGTTGAAGAGGCCGTTTGATATAATCCTTCCGTAATAGTTTCAATTATGAGAAAGGGCTTTTGCAATTTATGAGGTGATTGGCAAGCAATCAATTTTGTGGTATTATGGCTTTGAAGTGTGGATCGCCAAACATACAAGTTTCAACGTCACAAGCACAATATAGCTGTAATTCAACCGCTCCTATACCAAATAGGCTCAAAGACAGAAGTAGTAATGGCTGCCAGCAAATAAACATTCACTTTTTTTAAGGAAGCATTCAATTATGAAATAATATTAAGATAGAAAATTTGACTTGTAGAATAGATAATTGCAAATAATATTAGTTATGGTATTTTCCGGCATTGGTTATATGTTCTTCGGATGTTGATTTTACACGGGATGTTCTAAACTCTAACCTTTTGTGGCCCACTGAAATGCCGGTTTAGCTTTTAGCATTTGCTATTGATGGGACTGGGACCAGATGAAAGAGAGGCCTTCACTGGGCTGCTGTACCTTTTAATAAAATAGGCCTTGCGTACCTGCTGCCGGTTCCCTTTTACGAACAGTTTGTTTTAAGGAGTACCAGGATTAAACTTAATATATGCTCTTACAATAAAAGGAAAAACTTAATACATGCATATATTCTTAATGAACACTAACCAGTCCATCAATTCTGTTACCGGGTATGGTAAAAATATAAAAGAGTATGATATAAGCTTATTCATAATAAATCCTTGAGTTAGAAGTAATTGTTGGGTTAAGAAATTTATTTCAACCTAATCATGTAAAGAAAACTCAATCTAACAAAGAGATAGTCTCGATACCCACATATCACAACATATATATATATATATATATATATATATATATTGTGTACCTTATAGTTATTCAATCTATTGTTTCATCATATAAGATTTGCTTTCAGCAAATTTATGAGAGCATGTGATGTTCTCTTTGACCATAAAACCAACATGAGAAGTTGATCAAACCATGGGCAAGAGACTGGCTGTCTTTTAAGTGTATTAGTAGTCAAAAGTGATGCATGGAGCACTTCAACAATTGACATCTTATGAAGGAGAAATTTTAAATAAGAGCTTATAATGGTCTCAATTTTTCAAATAAGGGCTAGTAATGCTCTTATTTTCTCAAATAAGGATTTTGAGTGCTCTCATTTTTTTAAATAAGGGCTTAAAGTTGACCTTATTTTAAATAATAATTGAAAGTAGCCATGTCAATCTAAAAAAAAAAAAAAAAAAGACTGACCTCACCAGCTAGTTAAGAGTATTTTTGACATTTATAGTTTTTTTTTTAAATTTTCTTTCCTTTTTTCTTTTTTTTCATGGAAAAGACTAAAAATTAAATAAAAAATAAAAAAAATATATAGGCGGAGGGTTGGTGACACCCATCCCCTCATTTGGCAAGGGCCGATGCCCAAACCTAGGGAAGGGCTACGACCCTCATCAATGGTTGACAAGGGTCATTGGCGACCCCACTAGCCATGGCTAACACCCACTGGCAATAGGGCAACAACCATAGGCGAGGGTGGGTTGTGAGCCCTCTTGCCAATATATTGTTTCTTCTTCTTCCTTTTAAAAAAAAAAAGTTTTAGCCTTTTTTTCTCTTTTGAGTTTTTTTGGGAAAAAAATATAGAAAGGAAAAATGAAAGAAAAAAAAAAGTAAAGGATGAAAATGCCTTTCACTAGCCGATAAGGTTAGGCCCTCTTTTAGACTAATGTGACAATTTCAAACCCTAATTTAAATAAAAGTCTACTTCAGGTCTTTATTTAAGAAAATGATGACACTTCAAAACTTTATTTGAGAAAATGAGAGCACTTTAAGCTCTTATTTGTAATTTCCCCTCTTATGAACAATCAATTACATAGCCTATATATAATCAATTGAATATGTCAATAGCATAATTCAACATCATGTTATGAAGGTAATTTTTTTGGGGTTGATTAGTTAATGATAGGATACCCCTTCACTAATAATCTCACTCATCACTCAACTCTCTTCTTTTTTATTAGAATTTGATGAATGAATTATCCCAATGAACAAAGATTAAATGAGTATGGCTATTCTGTTCAATCATGCAATCTCAGTCATGCTCAGTATTGATTGAAACAAATCTTGGAACATTATAGACAAACCCATGAAGTTTTGATAAAAGAACTATAAAGACATTCTTTCATTCTCCATTCGAATATTGCATTCTAGTATTCATGTGTCACGAGTCAATCGATCTAGCGTTCCCTAACTCGTGCAGCCTTGGGATTTCTCCCAAGCAGTCTTTCTCACACTCAACTCAAAAGGATATTTAAAGAGAGAACTTCTAGAGAGAAGCTCTAGATTTGTATTTCAATTGTCAATAAGTTTTTTACAATGAGAAGGAGGAGACCCCTATATATACAAGTACAGAATAAATCGTATTCGTAAATCTCTTTTTGATATAACGGTAGAGATCGTATCTCCCCAACTGCCATTCATCCACATTTATAACATACTCGTACATTTACTGTATCGTTCACCCTTAGGGGTATTCTAGAACACTCGAGAAAACCCTAAGACTTAGGAATATCGGTTGAGGGTTGCTTGTTCCACTGATAGGTCATGGTCATCGTGTAAAACCCTCTTGGATCATCCCATTCGTCAAGCCGTGACATTCTCCCCCACCTAATCAAGTGACATCCTCATCGTGTCTTCAACATGGAAGGCATCGATTTACTTCTTGAACTGCCAAAGAGCATCTACAGGTTCCCAGCTAGCTTAACTCTCTGGAAGGCCCTTCCATCGGATTAGATACTCGCTTTGACGCACAATATTGCTTATGTATGACTCAATCCACAATTACGCATTCAATTTCTCGGTCATACAAGGTTTTTGCTCCAAGTGGTGCTTGTTGCAATTCACCTTGATTTAGATCTTACTCGTCTACATAGAAAGGTCTAAGCATACTCACATGAAAAACCATATGTATCTTTAGTTTTGGTAGCAACTCCAGCTTGTATACAACCTTCCCGATCTGTTATAGCACACGAAATAACCCCTCGTAGCGACGGATTGACCATTTGTGCACATTCTTGTATTAGAGAACCGCATATAGCTTGGCCAATACTAAGTCCTTGACCTGAAACTTCACATGTAGCCACTTCTTGTTGGCCCACTTCTTCATGTGATTGGAGGCCTTGAGTAAACATGCCCATGCCAAGTCCGCCTACTCTTGCCAATCCTTGGCGAACTTATATGCAAGTGAGCTATTCCCCGATAGCTTGAGGTAATTGTGTTTGGATTTTATAGTTGTTGTCCAATCACGATCTCAAATAGACTCTGACCGGTGGACTTGCTCTGCTACAAGTTGTAAGAGAACCCGGTTACGTTGATCAACTTTGCCCAATTCGTTTGCATTGTGCTCACATAGTGTTGGAGATAAATCTCCAATAGTGCATTAACCCGCTCTATCCGACCATCAATTTAGGGATGCAGGTTCATAGAGAAGTTCAACTCCGACCCCAATAGCTTGAAGAACTCGAACCAAAAACACCTCGTGAATCGAGGATCACAATCACTCACAATCATTTGTGGAACTCCCTAGTACTTGACCACGTGTTTCATGAATAACTTGGCCGCCTCCTCGACTAGACAATCCTCACGAACATCACATCCTTGGAAAACCGGTCCATCATGACCATGAAAGTCCGACACCCTTCGGACTTTAGCAAGTTCACGATAAAGTCCATGGAGACACTTTCCCATGGATGTGTTGGGATACGAAGTGACTCTAGGAGCCTCGATGCCGATCATTGTTCGAGCTTGTCTTGCTAACACACAAACAGATGAAATCATGGCACATCTGAGGCTGGTAATATTGGTCTTCAATGAAAGCCAATGTGCAGTGGATCCCTGGGTGGTCTGCCCACTTGGAATCATGGCACTTGCGCAATATTTCTTTCCTTAGCTTCCCATAGAATGGCACATATAATTGTCGCTCCTCGGTGTAAAGAAGATCATTTTCACACAAGAATTGTCGGGTCTTGGCCTCCTACATGTATTCGATGAGGGCTTGAGCCCTTTGATCATGATTGAGACCCTCCTGATGTAGTTGATCCATGGGCAACTCAATCGACTCACCGTGCTTGCAAGCTCCATCTTTAGACTAAGTGCGTCAATCATAGAGCTAGCCTTCCTTGGCTTCTATTCTGGCTTGTAGTCGAATTTTGCTAGAAAATCCTGCCATCGAGCTTGCTTCAAACTCAGCTTCTTTTGAGTTTGAAAGTAGCTCATGGCCATGTTGTCTGTCCCCATGACGAACTTTAAACCCAAGAGATAATGCCTCCACGTTCGAAGGCAATGGACCATCGCGGTCATCTCCTTCTCCTGAATAGTAAACTGATGTTCAGGATCATTCAGCTTTTGAGACTTGAAGCCACCGAATGTCCATCTTGCATGAGAACACCACCGATAGCATAATCTAATACGTTAGTCTCTACCTCGTAAGGCTTGGTGTGATTGGGTAATGCCAGCACTGGCTCCTTGATCATGTCTTTCTTTAACCGATCAAATGCCCTTTCGCATCGATCCGTCCACTCCCATGGCTTTTTCTTTTTTAGTATGGTTGTGAGTGGCATGGTGATGCTCAAATAGTTCCAAACGAAGGGCTGATAGTAGTTGGTGAGGCTAAGGAATGACCTCAACTTCGTCACTTTTGTCAATGGCTTTCATTTGACAATTGCTTTGATTTTCATCTTGTCCATCCATACTCATCCACCCCAACAATGTACTTCAAGAATAGAACTTCCTTCCGAGCAAAGGCACATTTCTTGTGCTTGATGTATAAGTCATTCTCGTGCAAGACTCGGAAAACCTGTTTTAGGTGGTCGACGTGCTCCTCAAGCGTCCGATTATATATGACAATATCATCAAGATAAACTACTACAAACTGATTCAGGAACGGGTGGAGTACCTTGTTCATGAGAGTGTAGAATGTAGCTGGAGCATTGGTTATGCCGAATGGTATGACAAGGAACTCGTTTGATCCATATTCTTCACGCATGCAATTTTCGACTTGTCTCCTTTGACAATCCGAACTTGGTAGTAACCCAATTAAAGATCAAGCATGGTGAACCACTGAGCTCCAACAAGTTAATCGAAGAGGTCCTAATGAGTGGGATCAGGTACTTATTCTTGATAGTCAGCTTATTCAGTGCCTAGCAGTCTATGCACATCTGGAGTGACCTATCGTGCTTCTTCTATAATAGGTCTGACGTACCTAACGAAGCCTTGAACAACCGAATGTACCCCGCATCAAGCAACTCCTCTAGTTGTTTCCTCAGCTCTTCTAGTTCAGGGGGTGCCATGTGATACAACGCCATGGCAGGTGGTCAAGCGTCAGGCACTAGCTCGATCTGATAATCCACCTCCCTTCGAGGCGGTAGCTTCTTGGGCAACTCAGAAGGCATTACATCCTTGAACGAGTCAAGGACTTGGATCACTTCTGTCGGGATTTCACTCCCTTCGCCCTTGTTGTCCTCGACCTTCAAGGCCACTAGGATGATTACCTCACCCTTCCTTGCTCCCTTGGTAAGTTGCATTGCCGAGATTATCTTCCGATCATGGTCTGACTTATGATGGACTGGGATCATGCATTGGCATCGTTTATCCAACAAGCATATGCACTCAATAAAGGGCAATATAACTGCATGGATTCTATTTAAGAATTTTATCCCAATGACAAAGTCATAGTCGTCAAAAAGAATTACCTCTAGATTCTCATTACTTTTCCATTGCCGGATTTGAAGCTTACGTCCCTTGCAACACTAATGGTAGGGACCTTCTTGGAGTTTACGGTTTTGAGCCACCCGGCTCATTTTTCAACCCAAAGGTTGAGTTTCTTCATGACTTCTTCCGATATGAAGAGATCGGATGCCCTAGTGTCCACGAGCACACTCATCGTGGTTTCACAATCTTCAAATCCATGGACATAAGTCACTTAGGCTCCTTCACCTTCTTGTACTTGATCATGCTGAGGATCTGCAACAAGCCTAGTCACAACTCCTTTTTTGGTTCTTCTTCCTTGCAAAGGGTCGCCAAGTTGACTCTATTCGGGCAATTTCATGCCAAATATGAACCATCGCAAAAGAAACATTTGTAAGTATTTACCTTCTTTTGTCCTTCGCCGCTTGATTCTATGTGAGCTTTAGGAGGGCCAATTGGTGGTTTGCCTCCATTCGGGCGATTAAATCTTCCTTGATCTCCCCATCAATGGTCTTATCCTTTAGACGAGAGTCCAATTTATATGTGGAAGGCACCTTGTATTCAACAAGAGATTCGGCCATGGAGATGGCCATTGTGAGGTCTCCACATTGAACCTTTTCAATTCATGCTTGATCCATGGCTTGAGGCCATTCAAGAATGGGTGGTATGCCTTAGTTTCACTCATCGAAGGGATTTGGAGCAGCAATTCCGAAAACCACTTCACATATTTGTGTACCTTGCTCTTCTGCTCGAGGTGCTTTAGCTCATCACAAGCATCCTCTCCACATAAGCAGGACGAACCAACCCTAAGTCGTGATAGGAACTCCACAACTATCATCTACCTGACAATGACACTACAATAATGCATTATCAATTAAGTACATAGATGTAGTGTTTACTAGTAGTTGGTTGTCATTGATTCCCATGGCTTGGAAGTACCGTTCTATGTACCATAGAAAGTTGTCCACGTCTTTCACCACCCGCGAGCCTTTGAACTCATTTGGCTTGGATGCATCCGTTTGTGGACCGGCTTGCACGGTGATAAACCTACTCACGCATGTCGCTTCCGATTCAGCGAGCT
The DNA here is from genome assembly GCA_019915185.1 of Eucalyptus camaldulensis. NCBI lineage: Eukaryota > Viridiplantae > Streptophyta > Magnoliopsida > Myrtales > Myrtaceae > Eucalyptus > Eucalyptus camaldulensis. The sequence goes on from JAHSVA010000008.1 coordinate 28,922,149, forward strand.
TCCCCTTGAGCTTTGCTATCTTCGCATGCATTACTGCCATCATGACCTTTAAGGACTCATCCCGTTATTGGAGTTCTTCCCTCAAGGTCTCCAACAACTTGTGTTGGAGTTCATGTGACACCCAGAACCACCTAGGGTCGCCACAGGCACCTGATGTTACACCTAATGGAACACTAACCACATCTCTTAGAAGAAGCGTCATAAATCATAAACATTTTTTTTTTTGAAAATGGTCTCAGGGCGACTCATTAGCGGAAGCAAAATATAACATCGCCATCTCTCCCTCCAACAACCATGATACAATTGCACACCACTAAATACCATGAGAAAAGACAAAGCCACGACACTTTATTTACATATTTTCAAGATGGGTTTCCTTGGGTCGGTACATCAAAAGAAAGGCCAGGACATGAAGCCACACTCGACCTAAACCCCAAAAAGAAACAGTCAACCCACTACAACTCACGTGCAAGATCCCCCATCACTAGTGTCGGCTAACCATCCCAAAAAGTCTCAGCTCCTACTTGACACGCACGGGCCCTCACACCCATCCCAGTGCATCAGGCGGTGGCGGCGGCAGCATCCCACGTATCGCTCCATTGCGTCGAACATGGACGGATATGAACTCCTGGACAACAAGGCCCCCAACCAGGCCCTACATCGTACATAACTAAACAGCGCACTCGAATATACGTAAGACTAGGAATAGAGGGACAATCAAACTCCTTGCACTCGACCTCTACATCCAAAGGTAGGCTGTAAAATGCGCCCTGCGTGACAGCAGGGAGCGGCATGCTGCTAATATGAAATGTTGGTCCCCGAAGGGGTGAGTATAACCACTCAACAGGTAAATGAATCCAATAACCACTCAATGCATCATGCAATACAATCACAACATCATACATGTCACTCATGCATCCAAGCATACTTACCTCGAAGCCATGCATATACCATCCTACATCTTCATCACAATCATAACACATATATGTCATCATGTCACATGTGATCGTCATCATATCATGTCATATATGCATGTCATCATGCCATAGGTGATCATCATCATATCACACACATGTATCATCATGCCATAGGTGATCATCATCACATCATATACATGTCATCATACCATAGGTGATCATCATCACATCATACACATGTCATCATGCCATAGGTGATCATCATCACATCATATACATGTCATCATACCATAGGTGATCATCATCACATCATACACATGTCATCATGCCATAGGTGATCATCATCACATCATATCATATATGCATATCATCATGCCATAGGTGATCATCATCATATCATGTCATATATGCATATCATAATCATATCTTATATACATGTCGTCATGCCATAGGTGATCATCATCAAATCATGTCATGTATGCATGATCCAATTTCCACTTTTTACTTTCAATTCAATCACCACATCACTTTTTCTCGGGATCATCAATTTCATCCCATACTTTACACTCACACCCCATCCTGGCATCGCGAGAAAAACCTCCGACATTTGGCCATTTAAGGCCACCGGGCATCCGGCACCCCCACATTCCGGGCATCTCACATCCCAACTGGCATCATGAGGCATCCCCTCGAGCAAAGACCTCCGAGGCTTTCGGCACCCAACCATTCCGGGAATCCTGATACTCCCAGGGCCATCCAGCCATGTATCTCTATACATTCTGGGCATCCGACACCCCCCATCCCAGGCATCCTGATACTCCCAGGGCATTATCATCCGCCACAACAGTTTCCTCATTTATCATTGATCATGTTTACCAATTTAGGTCTCAACTTAACATGGCACATGATGTAATGGCAAACAAAATCACTTTCATACTTTGATCTATACATGCATCATCAGTCACCATCATACATGCAGCAAGGTACAATCATCTATAAAGATAAAATTCATGGAAATCATACAATTTAAAATAGTCCATTTATCATGCCTTTTTTTTTTTAAATTTATTTAAATCCCAGCTTGTACCATTTTTGAAAATATTTAAATTAAATATCCATATGATTCTCAAAAATCATGAAATTAATGCTAGTGGTAGACAATACAATAGGGTAATAATTTCATGAAAAACACAAGGCCAATCGAATTCCACACAAAATTATAATTCCCACAAATACAGCATGTAAGTTCGGATAAAAACATAATGCACAGTTTCCGAAATAATTTGATTAAAATATCCAAACGACCTCCGAAAATTACGAAATTTTACCAGGTTATAGCCAAGATACTAAAGTAGATTTTTCATGAAGACTTCTAAGCCAAATTATTTTTCAGATTATTTTCTACAGTCACACGAAGCTTCTGTATCTAACACCAAAACGTCCAGTGCATGTTTCTCCGAAACACTGAGTTTTCACCTATCTATTCTTCTTCGTTTCCTCTGAAATTTGGATATGTTTTACTTAAAGAGGTCCCCTACAACTTTCATGAAGAGATCTAAGTCAAAATTCCAGAGTATAGTCATCATACGGGTCCATGAAGTGGCGGGTAACCTGTACCGCTTCTCCAGATCTACGGTTTTCAAGAGTAAGTTGATTCACTAGGCTATTCTTGTTAATTTTTCTTCAAATTTGAGTATGTTAAAATTTAAGATGTTCTATACAAGTTTCATTAAGAAGTAGAAAAGAGATTCTTAGTAAAAATCAACATGCAACCACAAATCCACCGAAAGGTCAGTGAGATCGTTCCAGATCTGGTGTCTCCGTAGGATGAGAGTTTGACCACTCAAATCTCCATCATTTTGCATCAAATTTTAGTATGTTATAGTTTAAGATGTTGGATACAACTTTCATGAAGAGATAAAATTCAAAATCGAACTCAAAACACGCATACAAGCTCTCACAAGATTCTGGGTCAGGCGGATCTCACGAAAACAGCATGCAAACTCAAGAACAAACCACACTAGCTTCACTTCCTTGCCTCCAAACATCCTAGATTCCGACCACACATGCAAGACATTCGTGCAAGAGTAGAAAGCGGATTCCTAACTTGCCTCTAAACCGAACTATCGACGAGCACACGGCGGCGAACGGGCGGCAACGGGCGGCGACAGACGGACGGTGAGCTCCTTCCTCTCGGCTTCTCCTCTCTCTCTCTCTCTCTCTCTCTCTCTCTCTCTCTCTCTCTCTCTCTCTCTCTCTCTCTCTCTCGCACGGTTCTCTCTCTCACTTGGCCGAACAACACAACCGGCCACCCTCTCTCTCTCCTCTTCCTTTTATTTCCCCAATTCCTCATCATTTGCAATCATTAGCTTGCCTCTTCCAATGGCCAATGCATGAACTCCTCTTGCCACTTGTCATAACACATGCAATGGGCTTTGGGCTTGGACTTGGGCTTGGGCTTGGGCCAGCCACTCTCCTCCCCCTTGGTCGACTGTCACACTCCTTTGGGCCTTAATGGGCTAGCCATCTTGGCCCATTAAGAGCTAAAGCTATTGGGCCTAAGGCCCAACCTAATTAAAATGAAAATTTCCCCCCTTTTTATTCTTTTTTCTATAAATTTTAAATTTTAAATTCCACATGGCCAAAATCTTGTAACATTTTATTTATAGGAATCTAATCTATGAGGCGTATAGCCAAGCATAGATTATTCTCATTAATTTATCCCATAGTCCTAATTTCAAAAAAATTCATGAACACAAGCACATATCACTTAGCCTTAAGAAAACTAATGGCTAAAGCATAAACCATAGGTAATTTCGTTACCTAATTATGAGCCTTAATACACCTTAGAGCTTGTCTTGAATTTTTGGGATGCCACAGTTCACCCTTGTCAACCTTGAGCTCTTGTACCTCGGCCACAAGCTCTTTCCTTCCGGCCTTGACTCCATTAACGGTTTGGGTCAATTCATCAATCGATCCTTGGACAACGGTGATGAACGTTTCTGTCTTTGACATCTGATGCTCCAAATCCCCCATAGGATGCTTCAAACTCAAAACACCAAAGTTTTTCTTTCCCTTGGTAGCGCCCTTCTCAGCATCCCTCTCGCGACCATCGCGGTTGTCTCCCATGACGAACGCCTCATCGGATCGTGGATAACAAACTTGCTTTGATTTCACTTGTCACAGGCCGATCGATTTAGCATTCGCTAACCTGTGTGGCTTTAGGATTTCTCCCAAGCAACCTTTCTTGCACTTGACTCACACTCACAAGGATCTTTAGAAAAAGAAACTCTAGAGAGAGAAGATCTGGATTTGTATTTCACTTGCGAATGAGTTTTTTACAATGAGGGGGATGAGTCCCCTTTATACATAAGTATAAGATAAACCTTATATGTAGATCTCTCTTTGATCTAACAGTAGAGATCGTATCTCCCCAACTACCATCTACCCCAATTTATTACCTATTTGTACATTTACCGAATCGTCTGCCCTCAAGAGTATTCTAGAATGTTCGAGAAAATCCTAAGACTTCGTGATATCAGTTGAGGGTCGCTCGTTCCATGGATAGGTCACAGCCTATGAAGCTCAGACACGCGCTCCAAGCTTCCGTGTTTTGTTCGACACGTGTCGACGTGTCCAACATGCTTGGACACACGTTGACCGCATGTCAGACTTTTTGACACGTGGTCAACTTTTTTCGACACGTTTCGACATGCGTGTTCAAGAAAAGATTGTTGAAGAAGACGATGGAGGGTGGAGATGAAAAACGAGGGCGAAGGAGCAGAGGCAACGCCGTGACGACGATGGAGGGCCTGCTGCGATGGAGGGCTGGCGACGAGGCTGAGGCTGTGGCTATGAAGGAGGAAGGGTTGAAGGAGAGGCGGTGAGGTGACTGAAAGAGAGCAAAGAGGATTGTGTGAGAAGGAGGAGGAGGTCGTGGTTAGCAGGTGATTGGGGGGGAGGGTGAAGAAAGGGAAAGAACCGGAGGCAAAGAGGAGGGATGGGGGGGGGGGGGGGAGGAGAAACAATGGGTGATGGGAGGGGTGGAAGAAAGGGGAAGAAACCGGGGGGGGGGGGGGGCTGGGGGTTGGGGTGGCGTGGGGGTGGGGGTGGGGGTGGAGAGAGAAACAACAGGTGGGGTGACTGATGAGGGAGGGCCAAGAGGTGGGGGGTGGCATGAGGGAAAGGGGGGGAAGAGAGAAATGTTGATAGGGGGCGAACAAGGGAAAAAATCAAAGGAGTGGCGTGGGATGGGAGAGAAATTTTAGGGAAATGAGAGCACCCCAACCTAAAAAGCTCAATGCACTGCAAAAGCGAGGCGTGTTCCCAACGCACCCTCCATCCCAGTGCACTGCAAAAGACGAGAGTGAAAACCTCTTTGTCTTCTTTTTATTGAGATTAGGTGTGGAGGCCAGGATCAGGAAGTTCCTGATGCGCTCCGAGAGAGAATCTCTCTCTCCTTCCTCTCGCTAAAGTGAGTCCACCTACCTCCTTAAATTCTATATTGAATTCAAGAAACAACATTGAAGCCTCTCTCTCAACTTTTCTTTCATCGTCACTCTTTCACCATCTATCGCAAAATGACGAAATTGCATATGAAAGGAAAGAGGGTTGGCTGCCGTTTCGATGTGCTCCTTCGAGGGTAGAGAGGAATGAGGGAAATAAATTTTGGGGAATAAGGGTTTGGGAAAAAAAAAAGGGAGAAAAATAATTTTTGGATGGCGATGTTATATTTGTTAAAAAAATTAAATAAATTAGCTAAAAATAATTTTCATCAATGAAAATAATAAAATTTAAATAATGATGAATTTTAATTATTATAGAAGATCATAGATTTTTTTAAATAAGTTGATTATAATTTTTTGTTAGTCATTTCTTTCATTTATAATTTTTTTGTTAAAGTTAGAAATATGTTCTCAAATATGAATACGCATTAACTATTAGTATGTCTTTCAAATTTCCTATGAATACATTTATTAATATTATTAGTGCAAATTCATTGTAAGCTCTTTATTATTATTTATTTATTTGTGAATTTGAATCATATTAATTAAAAATAAAAATATTATCTAATATATAACGTGTCCCAACGTGTCGGAATTCTCTATTTTTGAGAAATGACGTGTCAACATGTCGTGTCGTGTTGTGTCGTGTGTCCGTGTCGCATGTCTGTGCTACTTAGGTCATAGACATCATGTAGAACCCTCTTGGATCCTCCATTTTTTCGGGTTGTGACACATGTGAGTAGCTTGGGTTGAGACATTGCCCTAGCATCCCTCCACATCAACAAAGGTTGACAATTTAAAAGTTTGCCAGGAAAAGAAAAGGAAATGCCCAAAGGGTCTAGATCAGAAGTGATAAATAAATAAATAAATAAAAATGGAGACTAACAGGGGGAATCCACTGGTTGAAGATCACTCGGCAGAGCTCATGCACCAATACGTCAGTTCCAAATTGTTGCTAATTGCTTTTTCTCGCTAATCACTCTCGAGCTAGCAATTTGAGGATGTGAATCAAGCAAACAATTCAAGAATGACAATGGAGAGGGAAGGCTCACACCATAACACTCTGGTATGATATTTAAATAATTTATGCTCTGAGACAATGTGTTAAAAATAATTAAGTCTTAAATAATGTATTTATCTAACAGTTTAAACTTTTAAAACGGTTCATAGTGGTTATATCCTCTATTACGTTGGTACAATGGTTGACTTTTATCAGTACATCAATTGAGGCACTGAGTTAGATAGAAGATTTTTGGGTGCGTTTGGGAAAACTTTTGGGGAAAATCTTTAGGAAAATACAAACATCTTTGAGTTAAAAGTGTTTTTCAAAATGCAACTGTGTTTGGTAAATTGTACTTTGAAAGCCTATTGTGAAGCACTTTAAGTAAAATGGTGTTTGGGGAATTATATTTACAAAGCATCTTTGTGGTAAAAAAAAAAAGTATCAAAAGAAAAATTAAAAAAAAAAAACTGGCAAGGGCAGCAGCCACCGGCGACCTCCGACGACCCCGGATCTGGGGCGGCGAGGCCTGACAACCTCGGATTTGGGTCGTGGCGGCATCGCTCAACCTCCCGCAACCTCCAGCGACCCTGGATCCGGGGGTGGCAAGGTCGCGTGACGCCGCCTTGACCTCCAACGACCTAGATTTGGAGTGTCGAGATCGTAGGAGGACCTCACCGCCTCAGATCTGGGTCATGATGGGGTTGCGTGACCTCACTGCCCCCGGATCTGGGGCGGCGAGGTTGCGGGAAGTATTAAACTAATCATCCGACACTTTCATATCCATTCTCAGGTCCAGCAGACCAACTTGTTGACTGGAGCATACATGTCCACATTCTCGGCGACAGAACATAACAACATAATGTCGACTGGTCGTCAATTTGTGGGACGTCTTTTTGATTGCTCACTAATGCCGTCAAAACTAGACTTCATCGACAACATTACCGCAAAACACCATTCTCCACATGATGTATATGATTCCTCTTCACAGTGACCACACTTCACAATAAAAGATTCTCAAAGCTTCTTTCATTGGGATTCTTTCATCTTGGGATTGGCTCCAGTTAAAACTGACACTGCCCTAAAAGCTGTGCATACTAAAGAGCTGATATTGTCGAATCTGCAAGCGTGCCATTCGTGAATGGCGGGTTGGGGTAGAAAGTCTTCCACCGGTAGGACTCGTGATGTCAATGTGTGGTTTCCTTATCTGGAGGTCCCCACCATGTCACCTGGAATAAAGTGGCCGACATTGCTGTCATCGGCCTCAGGACTATGAGAACATGCCATTGCAAGTGATGTGAATATCGTGTTCTCACGCGGTGATAGTGTGTCCACGAAATGCCAAAGCCATTAAATCGCGTGGGCTCCACATGATTTGACTAGTAGCTAGGATGAAATGGATACGCATGTATTATCTTCTTACAACGAGGATTATCATTACCCCATTTTACGTTTGGAGTTGACTCCGATAAACGAGATAGTTTAAGGACTTGTCCAAGTCTAAAAGTCTTACGGGTGATTAACCCAGCCATTATATTTTTCGAGACGTGGGAGCTGCCTCTACCCAAGATCAATTTTTAAGTCGCGGGAGGTAACCCTGGGAATTCCTCCTTAGACTAGGAAATGAGATTGTATAGACTTAGTTTATGGTCTATTTGATTAGCCACCGTGCAGAAATTGTATGGGACTTGTGTTCTTTTGTGGGTCACGTGGATTTCTGGAGTGTGATTGGCTTGATATGGTAGACCGAGTTTATGCAGTATTTTGCTCCCCAAGCCATTCAAGGAAAATATAAAGAGTTGCCTTGCGCTTGTTAAGGGTCATTAAAAATGTTTTTAAAATGTTAATATCTATATTTTAAGAGTGTTGCTTTCTCTTAACATATATTTTATCTTTTTAAGTGCTTTGGTATGTATGTTTCCTATTTTCAGTGGTCATAATACGGTATCTCTGGGTCCTTAAAAAAAAAAACCACTTGTTATCAAGGCCCTATTAGCAATTGTGCTTTTAAAATGTTGTAATAGAGACTGGACCAAAAAAAGTATCGCTTCTTATCAAGACTCTATTAGCAATCTAAAATGATATCATTTGTCCAGTCACTACAATGTTCGTGAAAATCTATCCTAGAAAATTATTCTATGCATGTCCAAGCTCAAATACACACATCATTTGGAAACAAGAGATCAAATAAAAAATTTAAAAAAAATAAGGAAATAAATTATGCACTAGGTGTGACATATATTCACAAGAAGAGCAAGATAGAATTGCACTATGAATCAAGTGATACAAGAAAAATTACAACCACACTGGAGTAACTCAAACACTTTTAGTATTTCTCAACCTCCAATAACCTGCAGTGTTTAGCTTTGAACATTCCTAGCAAAACAATCTCTCAATCTTACAAAGGAATTACACAAAATCTTAACACAAGATTTTCAAAACTTCGAACACTCAATATCTAACTCAAAAGCACAAGTTCCTCTAGGATGCTCTTCACGAAGAAAGCCCATTTCTTATATAGAAGAGAGTTCAATCTAAAATAAGGAACTTCATTTTAGAAAATCTCCTCTAACTAGGACATTTATTCAAAATAAGAAACCTACTTAAATTAGGAAAGTTTCCTCTTCATACCAAACTCAAGATGTAGTTTGTCACGCCCTGAACCCCGAGCATGCGAACATCCCACGACGGTCGATTAAATTGCAACGTCTTAGGATGCATTGCCGACCCATTCATTTTATCTTTTGATTAGATGCAAGTGAAAACATTTAATATAAACACCCAGTCAACTAATCCAATAACAGTGATAGTAAACACATCAACCATTCTAAAACAACACTTTAATTTTTAAATTGTTAACCCTATGAAGTTTAATAATTACACGCATTTCTACGGCCACTCCCTACTGATCATCTCAAAAACCTGTAGGGTCAATGTTAATTTAAACTTTACTAACAATGAGGTTGACCAGAAGTGACGCCAGGCACATCCGTGTCTTGGTCCATCGAGACCCCAAACCACACGCGATGGTTCTACATACTACAAGTCTGAAAATATTTAACAACAATGGGATGAAATATAAATCTCAACAAGTTAATAGCCTAAGTTCCAAGTAGGACACAAATTCATCTTGGAGGTAGCCTAAACACGCACAACATACAAACTTACCTCACCTTGGCAAACCCCTGCATATTAGTATATCACATATGCCAACACTAATGCAATAAATATAATTAATAAAAAACACATAACTATCATGCATCAAGCATCCACATGGGTCTCGATTATATGATAAAATATGTTTTGGCCCATCACATACCATGCCTCACAGTTTTAGCCCATAATCAAATGCAATGCAACACAATCATTCACACGTGTTCCAATTATTACAACCCATCGGGCCACGGCTAACACACGAGTTGGCAATCTTCCAACATGATTGGGCATCATCCTGCTTCGTCGGGCACGGCATCGTCTAGAACCCCTGCCTAAACGGCATTTTATAAGGAGCATCAGTCCGGTCTCAACCGCAACTCAGCATCTAGACCCCCCGCCGAGCATCCAATAAAAACGAGCATCGTCCCCAAACTCTTGTTGGGTGATGAGTTCAATTAAGTGACCACACAAGTACACCAACACTCAAGCCAATTCTTATTTGCCATCAATTAGCCTAGTGTAAAAGAGTTCGTGCTTAAATAACAAATCTCAAAAAATCTTCACATTTAAAATTCCGGTAAAATAATTGCACGTGGTCACGTACTTAAAATCAACCTGCCAAACTTTACATGCTTTCAACCACATTGCCCTATTTAGCATGTAAAACTTGGCATCCAAACAAAACACTTCAAAGTTTGTCATTTTCTTTTCAAATAATCCTTCTTTGAAAATAGCATTTAAACTCATGATTTGGGCAATCATCAACATGGCATTACAAACTCAAACGGTCATAATTATGAATAATTTCATCCAATAAATCAAGCATAAAATTCTACTTAACGGCTAAACTATCTTTAATCTCCATTAAATGTAATTAATTAGCGTTAAACACGATTAATTAAACTAATGTTGATTAATTGCACTAACCACGATTAATTACAACTAACTGTAGTTAAATAAACTAATTAAGATTAATTAAGCTAATTACAATTAATTAACATAACCACGCTTAATTAATCTAAATACGATTAATTAAACTATCTTTAATTAAGACTAATCTATGTTAGCCTTAATCTAATCCATCATTAATCTTAGTTAGGGCTAAACTATCATTAAAGGCCACTTACCATTAGGCCTGAACTAAACTACCCTTAAACGCAATTAACTTCCTAATTGATGATTAGGAGTTAACTCACAAGTTTTTCGATGATGACAAACTTGCGGTAACAAAGACACAACAGCGTTGAGGCCACGGCATTCCCGGCTTGAACGGGAACACAAACAGCTATGACAAAGCCTCTCGAGGCTCATGGCCATAGAGAGGGGGAGGTCCACTAGCGCGGAGATGGAGATAGTGGTGGATAGTGGTGTTCGGTGAGGTGGTGAGTCGGTGGTGGTGATGGTGAACAAGGGAAGAAGAAGAAGAAGATGGAGGGGAGGGAGCTACGGTCACTTGAGGGAAAGAATTAAGGGAGGGGAAGAGAGAGAGAGAGAGATTTTTCCAAAATCTTCATCATTGCAAAACCAACACAATCCCCTCAAATCCTCTCATCCTTTCCTTTACTTCTTTTGTCTTCTAGTCCATAAATGCAAGGGTATTTTAGACTTTTCACACACTTTTTGTCCCCAAAATATCTTCTTAATCCCATTTTCCTTTAAAACTAAAATCTAGGCCCATAAATCACCATTTTGTCACTAAATCCGAATTTTCCTTTACTAGTCTCCAATTTTTATCCAATAATTCATTTTCCGAAAATTCTGAACTTGCCAATAATTCAACAGACAATGAGGTGACATCCAATAAATTAGTTTTAAAACCCTCAAAAGTTCGATACTCGAAATTGAATTAAATTTCATGGTTAAAAATCAATAAAATGCAACTTTAGTACGACATAAACTATCGAGTGGCTTTTATCAATTTTTGCACGGTTGACCTATGGTTGATAATTTTCGACCCACGTTTGTGCCTCTTTGAATCATTGATGACCTCGATTGTTATGTAATTGCAAGGGTTCAATTATATACGCTAAGTACAAGATCAATAAAAAAAAATCGATTTATTAGCGTTCAACGTAAGTATCGTAATCGTACGAAACCACCCGTGAACTGACTACTTACTTTTGTCAAATCGATTTATATCCATTTGCTAATTGACTTATAATATCGTTGTATTAACCTTTGTCGATCCTTATGATTGAGTGGTCGATCATTGAGAAAATTCTCTAGTCTTTCGTGTTTTAACCATTTTATGGTCTTACTTAATAGATTAATTAATTTATGAGTGATCAGTTCATAGTAAAATAACCATAAACGCATCGATGAAATAACCATTTCATATATTTCAAAATAGGGGCCAAATTTCAAAATATCACATAGTTTTAACAATCTCCACATTGGCTCGACGTTTGAGTCAAGTCACAATTGTTTCGTTAGAATGCTAACTCCATGCACCTTTAACTACTCCACGAGGATATTCTAACACAATCTCCTCAACCGTAGATAAAGCAAAGCTATTGCATCCATATCTATCAATAGATTGAATATATGCACATTGTTGAACTCAGCAGCTATAACAACTATTAAATTTACAGGCTTTATCTTGCTATGAGCACTACCTTCAGAGTTTCTGGTCACAACTTCACCTTGAGCTGAACACGGTTCAAATTAATATAAACATTGTTGCCTAGAAATACCATAGATTTGTCAAACATAACTTCTTTGTTGCTAACAAGTAACTTTAAATCTAGACACCCCAACTAATAACCACATTCACCTAGTACATTATCTAGGAAGATGCACTTTCTTACACTCCCATCGAGCTTACCATCACGAACTCAAACATAACATGAGCAACCCAATATTTTAAAAATAGAATAATTAGCTATGTTGCCTAACCACACTGCTTTGGGAGTCTGACATCCAATTGATGGAACCATTAAGCCTACATTACACGCAATACTACCTAAATTTACTACTAGAAAAATATATAAAAGATCATTGGGCCATGTAGGTTCTCTATAATAATTATGACCCTACCCATTAGCCAATTTTGCTATTAATACAGGATCAAGTAGCATCATACTAAGCAAATCGGCTAAGAATCTCCTAGCCATACCAGCACTAGAGAGCATTTTCTAAGCCGTCTCTAGCAATGTTATGCTCATTAAATTAATAACCTATTGTGGTTCATTGGCACTAGTGTTGTATCTCACTATGAATTCCTTCATGTACAATTCATTTAACAACTTTGAGAAAAACTCCATGTTAATGTCAATCCGCACATGCTTGATCATCTTCACATGCTCATTTCCTACCAAAGTACTTACTATAAGATCTTGACAATAGTATCAAACTTGTGCCTTAACACAAACACCTAGGTCTTTCTCTAGTGGTCATCTACAACTATTAGCATAAATTTGACACTCTTTCTTGAAGGAAATCGTGACGACTTGCAAACATTTAAGCAGATCGACTCTCTAGTCTTTACGGTTTCTCTGGTAATCATGTTAAACTACATTTTCTGCTATTTGCTTAAGTCACAACATCTTCTTGCATCTAGTTTCTCAACCATATAACCACTTAGTAGATTCCTTTCACTCAAAACCTTTCAACTTCTCTAGCCAATTTGTTACAAACACATATGCCAAAATTCAGACTCTCGAACAAATGCATCCAATGTCTCCATGGTGAAATCCATCAGTATCTCGCATTTATGCTCATACAAGAGATTGTACTTGATTCCTCTCACAATCGCCAAGACACCTTGCACAACCTTTCAACCTTCAAACAACACCTTCTGAAGTACATCAACAATTAGCTAAATCCATGCACTTAAGGAAATCATGTTCTTCTTCAACTTAGGAACACACCTCACTTTACTAACGACCAATTCCTATATGGTGTAGCCCGATGAACAACCATAATCCATAATTTATCCACCAAACAATGAATAGTTCCAACTATTAGACAATGAGTACAATAATATCGAAGCATGTACCTCATCTTCAAAGTCAATATTAACTGAACTCAACAACCACATTAAATTCATTGACACAATAAAAAACCGACGCATCTCCACCCATCTTTATGTTAAATAGATGACGCATCAAGTAGACTTTATTGATTGCAAAGAGCTTCCTGTACATGTTTAACAAGGCCTTCGTCAAATCTGTGGCGGTATTCTCTCTCATGATATTAAACGCGATTTTATGAGCTAACATCAGCCGAATGAAAGCCAACACTACATGGCCTAATGAGCACGATAAAGCTCGATAAAGCTCCAAACCTCCCTTTACTCCATGAGCACGAAAAAGCTCGAGCAGCTAAGGCTGCAAGCTTGAAGAAGCTCTCGCTACCACGATCAAGAGCTCCAAATCTCCTTCGTTTCCTGAGGAAACTCGAGCGCCATAATTGAGCTCATCCAAGCTCAAGTAGCCACATCTATGATCGTGAAAATGCTCCAGCTGCCATGGCCGTAAACTCCGAATCTTCTTTGCTCTATGAGATCGATGAAGCTCGAGCAATTGTGGCCGCAAGGTCCCAAAAAATCCAACTTCCATGGCCATGAGCTCCAAATCTCATTTGCTCCATGGGCTTGAAGAAGTTAAGAGCGCGTTTGGTAACATTTATGTTCAAAAATTGTTCATAGAAACAGAAATAGAAAACTATTTCTATTCCTATGAACAATTTTTTAACAGAAGAACGCGTTTGATAAACTGCATAAGATTTATGTTCCTAGAATAGAAAAGGAACAGAAGCATGTTTAGTAAACTTGTATAATTTTTTTATTTCTTTTAATTTTTTAATATTTTTTCCTTTTTTTCTTCTTTCTTTTTTCTTTTTCCTTTTTTTTTTTCTCTTTGGCCGGTCCCTGGCCACCACCGTGGTTGGCAATCAGCTAGGCGTCGTTTGGCGAGCTCGCCAGGCCACAGGCGAGGCTCGGCCTCGCCCAGGCAGCACGAGGTTAGCCTCACCTTGGCCTGGCAAGGCTTAGCCTCACGCTAACTAGGGAGGTTGAGCCTTGTCGATGGCTGCACGAGGCTCAGTCTTGCCGGGCCATCACCAAGCGACGCCATCCTAGAGGTGGCTCGGCGAGGCCAAGCCTCACCAATGGTTGGGTGAGCTCGGCCTCGCCCAGTCTAGGCGAGGCCAAGCCTCGCGCGGCCACCACGAGCCACGACGAGGCTCGGGCCGATGAGCCTCGCAGTGGCTTGGCATCTTCGGGGGTCGGCGAGGTTGCCGGCCCTCATCTTGCCGGTCGCCAGCACCAGCCATGACCAAGGCCAGTGACAGGCAAAAGAAAGAAAAAGAAAAGAAGAAGAAAAAAAGTGTTCCTCGTAAGTGTTCTCCACTTGCCTAAAACCCACACAATTACTTAACCTTTCATTTCATTTCCAACTTCGCTTCGGCCTGCAAATAGGGATCAGAAATGTGGTCAATATCACAAAGAATAAAGAGATACCGTCTATACCCAAAAAAAATGGATGTTTTCATAAGGAAGCGACCTACTGTACTCTTCTTTCGACAACCGGTGAAATGGCTGCTTCTTCTTTGTCCCTCTCGGGAAGTAAAGCGGCCCCAAACCGACACAGGTGAACAAGTAGAGTATACTAGGGCGCTTGAGAGAACCATGTCGAAGGGGGAACAAGAAACAAGTTTTTTCTACTTTTTATTTTTGTTTCAAATCTGTTCCCGAGAACAAAAGTATAAACAAACGCGTTTATATTCTTTTTTTGTTTCCAAGAACAAAAGAACAAAAATTTGTGTTCTAGGGAACAGAAACATATTTAAACAAACACACCCTATGTGACCATGATAGTAAAGCTCGAAGAAGCTCCTGGTGTCATGGCTGTGAACTCCAAATCTCCTTCGCTCTGCCAAAGCCCAAATAAAGACCCAAACCTAACTTCCACTTCGATTCCCTCGACTACAACTTCATCTCCAACACGGTTCGACAACTCTTTTATCCTAGATATAGTCCATAGTGGGACGGCCAGCTTAAGCTCCCATCTCAGTCCACAGTCTCATTCATGCTCTCGCCAGCACCAACACCAAGGAGAAGAGGGCAAGGAAGAAGAATAATTCAAATAAAGTTGTGGTTTGGGGAAAAATGACATGGTTTTATGCATTGATTCGAACTTAATTTAGAATTAATAGTCATGTCGCAGAGAGAAATTAATATTAATAAGCAATGTTGCTATTTTTCATTTGCCAAATTGGATGGAATTAACCAGGGGATTAACTTGCACTAATTTGACAACTTGATTGCACTTTTTAAAAGTTTCATAACTCAATTACATGATTATAATAAATTTTAGAACTTCTTGCACACTTATTTCTTTTTATTTTCACTTATACATACTAAAAGCTAAATCAATAACGGCCATCTTTCTTATTATCCATTAATTGGTAAATCAAAGCATCTTTATGATGGTATCTTTAGCTGTACTATAACCCTTTCAGTAATCGCTTAAATTTTATTTAATCGTCAGATAAAATGTGACAGTTCTAGCACAGGAAACTTAAACTCATGAATTTTTAGTTATTTTAGTTATTATTCTGAATATTAAACAAGTGTTAATATTCCAAGTTTATTTTGTTGCAGTCTTTAACGATATGATATATATTTAGTCTAATTTAATTATATCTAAAAGCAGAAAAATTAACAAATTATATTGAAATGCTATAATATTTTGAAATTTGTTTCTATTTGATTCACGGAATTGAACTTTTTGAATAAAAAAAAATTATATGTATATATTGAGTAATAAAATTGCAGTAATATTTTTAGTAGTAAAAGATAGGAGTAGTTGGTTAGTTTTGTTTAGGTTAAAATAAGTAAAATATCTTCATTTAATGATATCTTTCTATGACAAGGGAATACGATTCCACTTCATCTACTTTTTGTAATATATTTGAAAATTCTTCCCTTAAATCGTTCTTTGAAAGTAAAACTTTAAAAGAGTTGGAAATTCAATGATCAAATCAATAAGTAATGTTTATTGGTATTGGTTGATCATGTGCAGTGTGGCAAATATATATTACCTATTTTTACATGGCAAGCACAAAGGCAAAGTGAAGTGCTGGATTGCGAGCATGGGAGAATCTGGCTTAAACTGTACACAATGGGTAATCGATAACAAATTGGTGCCCAATCTTCTTTAGTAGTTATAATAAAAAATAAAAATAAAAATAAAGGTGTTTCCTATAGTCAAACGACCCCGATTCGCTCAACAAAGCATGTGCTACTTTTTCTATAACATTAAATATTTGAATTTGTAATTTCGATTGATGCATATGTATGTAGAAAATTATCAAAAAAAATTATAAACATATTACACCTTTATCAATTTAATTATAAAATTTCTAATTGTATCAAATGAGTCCAAAATATTTACATATTTTGCTATTTGAGTTCGCTTCGTCAATTTTGGCCATAAATTACTAACATGGATGTGAGCCATCCGACATGACATAGTCAACATTGACATAGACACATTTTAATAATATCTTAGTATTTTCAAATAATTTACTTTTTTTTTTCTTTTTCTTTTTTGTGGGGGGCATCGCCCTCACCTAGTGGCCATAGTTTAAAAAAAAGTAAAAAATAAAAAAGGAAAAATAAAAATTAATTAAAATTTGAAAAATATTAAAATATATTAAAAGTTCTCTATGTCAGTGCCAGTTGTGCCATGTAGGATACTCGACGTCCACATCAACAATTTCAAATCAAAATTAACCGGCCTAAATTTTTTTATAAAGCCTGAGGATTGGCATTCCATTGTTGTCATTTTATATGTATATGGTTACAATTATCTACGTTCCCAATGTGCTTATGATGTAGCACCCGGTGGACTATTAGCTAGTGTGTATCGAAAAGTATCCATTAATCATAGTCGAAAAAAACATAGATAGACCGATCAGTTGATTCCTTACAATTCTTCGATTGAATTCCTTTTCTTTCTATTGCATTCTATCTCATCATATCGCATTCTATTCTTCGATATTTGAGAATTACTGTCAATATCTCGGTGTAGGTCTGGGATAACCCTTTGTTCCATAGTCCTGGGGTGGGGCTATTTACAACTAGCCAATTAAGAATTCTCAGATGTACTAGTACTAACAAGTGCATCAAAGATGCAGTTATCGAAAAATGGAATTATGATGCTGGAATCTTGGGTAGAGGTGGGTGATGTGTTAGTAGGTAAATTAACTCCCTAGACGGCGAAAGAATCATCGTATGCCCCAGAAGATAGATTATTACGAGCCATACTTGGCCTTCAGGTATCCACTCTTTTATTTTTCATTTCATCCCAATTGCTCTTTTGATTTTGGAAAAAAATATCTTTATCAATATGCCGCTTCTTCTACACATTTTATGTATAACCTACATAATTGAAAGGTCTAAGACTGAATCGGTAAATGTGTAATAGATTTAAGATTTTTTTGGTAATTTTCTCCATATTAATGTTTAGAAATTGTTTCTTTCACTTATATCATGTAAGGCTTTTGTAACAATATGGTAGACATCGCATCCAAAGCTAGTGTGAGTGAAATGTACATAAAAAAGATTATGCTATTATAAGGATTCCTATAGGAAAAAAAATATACATAAAAAAGTTGCCCAAGGCAAATTCTAATTCCCATGCAATGGTGCGGGGGTGAAGGCCACCACTTGCTCCCCCTAGGACTATTACCGGCTGTGATTCAGATATGGAATTTGCACATGTCAATTAAGCATTTTGTCACTTAGTTAAACTCTTGAGAAGTTGCAGTTAATAAAGTAATCAGAGTAACCCATTGATATAAGAAGCTAAGCATCAACCCAGTTCCCGAGTCCTTGACACGTGGACACGTGGTATGTTATTGTTGGGCGAGCTAATTAGAATTTTAATAGGAGATCCCAATATTAGTAAACAATGGTGATTATTTATCGCCAGATACCCTTACCAATTATATTAAAAGACTAGTACACGAAGAATATCTAAGTATCTAGAGGAATTTTTATTTTCAATTGATTAGGTAATATCCTTAACTAAATTTTCAAAGTCATGAGTAGTCTATTTGATACAATATTTCCATAATAGTTTTGGTTATGAAGAGGGATTCACAATTTATGAGATTGGCTACATTTTTCAATTGCATTTTTAAAACTAGATAGCTTTTGGGAAATGTTATCTCACCCATTTTTAAGGTGCTACAACTTTAAAGTGTAGGTTACAAAACATTCAAGTTTTTAATACTCTATATTCTAGTCACAAACACAACATAGCTACAATCCAAACGCTCATCCAAACAGGCTCGAAGCCGGAAATAACTGATCGCTATAGGCAAAATAACTCTCACGTCTCCTTGGGAAGCATTTGGTTACAAAATAATATTAAGATACGATATTTGACTTGTAAAATTGATTTATTCAAATTCCTCAAACTCTAATTGAATATATAGATGATCATATAATGTTCATGTTTTAGCTCAATCTATAAAATTAGTTATGGTATTTTCCAGCATTGATTATATGTGCTTCTGGAGTTGATTTCACATAGGAGATGTTCTAAATTCTAACCTTTTGTGGCCCAATGAAATGCCCGTTTTGCTTTTGGTATTGATGAGACTGGACCAGATGGCAGAGACGAGGTTTTTTCACTGGACTGCATTTTTTTTGGGTCTAGGCTACTTTACATTCTACCGAAATGGGCCTTGCATACCTGCGCAGGTGCCCCTCTATCATACCAAAATAGCAAAACTTAATTTATGCAGATATTCTAGAGCGCTTTCATGAACACTAATCGATCCACCAATTCTGTTACCAGGTATGGTAAAAAGATAAACGAGAATGACATAAGCAAATTCATTTTCAATCCTTGAGTTAGAAACAAATGTTGGGTTAAAACGATTTATTTTGACAGTAATTATGTCTTCTTTACACAATCTAACCGGCTGATTAATCTCAATACCCACAAATCAACAAAAAAAATTTATTTTGTACCATATGGTTATTCCGCCTAACGTTTCATCATATGAGATTCACTTGCAGCAAATTTTTGAGAGCATACAATGTTATCCTGGACCACACCCAAGCCAACGTAAGGAGTTGATCAAAGCATGGGGAAGAGACTGGCTGTCTTTTAAGCGTATAGTAGTCAAAACTGATGCATGGAGCAGTTCAACAGCTGACTTCTGTGATGAAATTCCAGTCGCTGATGCTTTGTATTGACTAAAACAAAATTTGGAACATTTGAAACAAACCCATGAAATCATGATAAAAGAACCAAAAAGACATTCTTTCACTTCTCCATTCAAACGTTGCATTCCAGGAGCCATGTGAGTAGCTTGTGTCGAGACATTGCCCCAGTATCCCTCCACAGCAACAAAGGCTGATACACAACAACAACAAAAAAAACAGTTCGCCCAAAAAAACAAATGCCTATAGGGTCCGAAATGCAGTGCTAAATCGTCTCTGAAGCGATAAATGAAAAATGGAAAACAAAGGGGGAATCCATTGGTCAAAGATCACTCGCCATAGTTCATGCACCTGTATGTCCATTCCAAACTGTTGCTAATTGCTTTTCCTCGCTGATCACTCCCATGCCAGCAATTTGAGGATGTGAATCAAGCAAGCAATTCAAGAATGACAATGGAGAAGGAAGGCTCACACACAATAACGATACGTGTCGTATGTCTTAGCAGTTTCGCTTTCCCTCGTGATCTTTACAACTTGTCCACGCTTTAGCCCATAGTATCTAGCAACTGGGTCACTAATTAAGATACGAGGCAGCTGCCACACGAAAAAGGGATATTTAGACGGTATTATGGTTAGAAATTTTAAATTACAAATGCTAGTCAACCCAGCCTTTGAAGTTCTGAACTGATAAATGTATGTCTTGAACAAAAAATTTGAAAGCAATGCAGCAGATGAAATTGGCTACTGATTGGAAACAGGGCGCTTCAAATGTTGGAACACGGATTTGCCAAGGATAAACTCATGAAGAAAATCTTGAAAGCTACTAGGTATAAGAAATGAGCACAAAATTACAACATAATGCAAAATTAGATGTAGTAGCACAAAAGCTTATGGCCAAAACATATGTAGTAGCATAAATGCAGAACAATCCCATGAAACCCTGCGAAAGGTCCTCATCATGAAGGAAAGAACTTCCAATTGCAAGGTTAACCGCATGATTTCAGTAATTGAGATCACTTTTGTGAAAGGCTGTCTGAAAACTTACCAACTTACACAATCAACTAGTAGGCACACCAATATTTCCACCCAAAAAGAGGAAAAGAAGCACACTCTATTGAAATCACCAAATTCGAATACATTTGTTTCCTAGATGCAATTGACCATACATGCTTTTAGCTACAAAACAAAGGTTGAATCATGCCGAAGCATTGAGAAACTTAAACTAGTTAATCAGGCTAATTATTTTTAAGTTGTGGTAGTTATTTGTTTAGTACGCAGTTGTCTTTTTTAGAGTGTTATAAGTCATCATTTTTTACTTAGGTTTAAGGGCCGAGATCAGAAAATTTTCTAGCATATTAAATACCTGAGAATGAGAATCTAAGATTGTTTCAAGTAAATATAAACAGTTTCAACCCTATTGCAAGTATCTTCTCTCATTAAGTATTTGCAATTATACATTCAGCTATTTTGGCTTTCTCAGCTTATATTCTCTCTCTCTCTCATCTGTAATTATGTTACCATGAGAATGGAGATTCCACAATCTGAAAGGGTACTAGAGCCCAAGAACTCAGACAAAGATACTTCATCTCGAAAGAGGGTCCGGAAGGCAACCATAGGCCCTTGGACTTATTGAAAGATAATAGGAAGAGAGCTCTGAGGAATTCCTTCCATGATGCAGGATTCTCTCCTAACATAGAAAGAGGAGGTGAAGAAATCAAGATTGGAGCTGTTGATTTCTTTGGCAAGATGCAGGTGGCAGACTATATAGACAGGGAATCAACTGTCGAGACTTAAAGAAAAATTTATGACTGAAGATAGGAAGGCCAATGCTGTATCCCCTTCCCAACAATAAGAGTAATTCACAAAGGTAATATACAAAGAACATAAAAAATACAAGTGACCAGGTTCCTACCTTCATGTCTAATGAAAAGAAAAGGTGGACAGTGCATTTTATAGTCTGTTAGATGTTACTGCCTTTACTGTATTAGAGAAAAAGATTACCGTTGGAGATGTCGACTTTCTAGTTCACATTGAAGTAAGAAAAATTGCACATTATATGTTGCATAGAAATAAGCTTCATTGGTTCCAGTTAGACAATCAGTAGAATGCAAATGCTAGTTTTCAGCAAGTGGGGAAAATCATATCGTCGCCACATGTCAGAATAAGTACATCCCACTCTCCCACAGAAACCAATGATGGGTCTGCAGGCATTATTGAGAACATGAAGGGAAGAAGAAAAAGGAAAAGATTTTCTTCTTCAGTTAACAGCTGCAACTTTCATTGAGGTAGCAGAATTGAGTCAGTTTCTAGAATTAAAAATAATAATGCAAAAGAAAATAGTATTATCTCGCCACTGGGGGGATACATCCAATTACAATAGTTATTCTCATCAGGGCTATAAGAAAGGAATTCTAAGCTCATTTCTGTTATGTGAAAGATCTAATTGACTAACCTGTGTGTCCTTTACCCCATACTTTGCCAGTATTTCCTTTTTTTCCTCACTGCTAAGCACCTTATGCTGAGGAACAAAGGCATGCTCTGTCACATTAACCAGCAACTCTGCTTCCTGAACCATTCCAGCATTCAGAAATTAAAGAGAAGAACGACAAACATTGCAACTTGCTTCTAACATAATATTGGGCATTACTTTGATAGAAGTTATTTGCGCATGACTTTGACAAATTAATCCATAAGAATGTTTCAATGTGTCAAAAGATTCACCAGCATAGTAGGGAATAGCAGGTCGAAAAGATATGCTATGTTTTTCTCAAGAATAAATTTAAGAAAAAACTCAAAATCTGGCACCAATAACATAATCATAAATATCTCTAGCAAGGACTCCAACAAGCCATATCATATCCGGTATTTCAAAATCTCCCACATTATACAGATTTCTATGAAACTCTTGAAAAATCAGTATAATGGTAAGGCAATAACTCATTCATGAGAATGTAGACTCAAAGCCTTTCCAGGCTATTTCCACACTATTTACTTAGGCATCTTCCTTTTTCGTTTTAACCAAGAATTGGCTCAAACATTTATCTGTTTGGTATCCACTGTTGACATACTACTTTGTCTTGTAATTGAGCCCTTTTTTGGTGTCCTGTGCTTTTTTTTTTGGCTTTCTTTTGCGTATGAGTTGCACCCCCAAAGAAAAGATATATAAGTAGCATGGCAAGACCAATTACGAACTCATTGACAATTTACAAGTGACGACGACAAAAGCTAGGTTTACCTAAGAAACTAACACTTGGTAAAAAACCGCTCAAGAATGATAAAGAGCGTTCTTAAACAAGTCCAGAACAATTTGTCCCACATTTTCTATTCAACATTTTCTAAAACATCGATGCGTTGATCATAGTTTTTTATTCCTCTCACATGGGTATACAATGTTCAAGTCAAAGTTCAAAAGTTAAATCGAAAGGAGCAAACATAGCCAAGGAGGTGACCTAGTGATAGTCTATTTTCTATGTATCTACTGGAAGCTGCCTGTAAGATCAAAATATGACCTTATGACAATTTAAAGAAGCAAATTGAAAGCAGCATAGGCTCACAATATTACGAACTAGAAAATGACAAAGAATGGAACAATATTGCCTAAAAAAGTGACTTCCTAATGCAATTCAATCTTTTACCTCAAAAACCTCCATCCGGAAGCATGCATTAATTTCGGTTACAGCTGCTTTGGCAGGGGGAGTCAGACCCTTCTGGACAACCAAGATTGCACTTGGGACGTTATCTGTTTTCATGCGATTGAGAAAAGCCTTTACCACAGGCACGCCAGACTTTGTTCCCTCAGGAAAAAAGATGTAAATCTAGTCCAGTAATAATCAGCAATAAGAGAAACATTCAAAAGTATCTTGACATTGCTGCAATGAAATGATAGAGTGCACTTTTTCCAAGAGAATGAGCATCTTAAACACAAATTTAGGTAGCAACTCCAGAACATGAATCTGACTTCCCTAGACATGCAGAGGCAAGATTCACCTGTTAAGAAAACATGTATGTTGCAATAGCTACATAAGAGATTGCTTACACTATCTTCAATCTCAAATGACAAAACACAATTATCTTTTTTCTTCCATTATTTACTACTTGAAGAATTAATGTAAGAGACTGCATCATTTAATCTGTGAAAGACCAAATAATAGTGGACAAGCATTGTAAAGCATAAGTGTATCCTGGAATTAAGAAAGACTCTACAACGTAACCATTTTAACAACAGCCCACCAATTGCCTTTTGACCACAAGAATAGTGTCGATAAAAAATTCTGGCACATAACAGGGCACAGAAGGAAATTTCACTAGAGATATCCAATTCCCTAAATCATCTAGCAGAAGGAAAACCTTATGTACTTTTGTGAAGAAAGAGAAAGTATGGCCTATAGCAAATAGCAGAACCCACTCTGCACTCATTTGACAGTTCCTACATATTTTAAAAGCCTGGCATAGCTAACACAGGGGAGAAAATGTCAATAGCTAAAAGAGTCAACACCATGCATAACCAAGATCCACCTACTGAACTAATTATCTTACTTTTTCTTCTTCTTTTTTTATGTAAAGAACTATGTAACAAGAAGAAATAGCTTAAGACAATAACCGAAATTTCGTATCAGAAAATAAAAGAGGAAAAACCATATACCTGATCAGACGAATCCTTCTCTCTGTGTTTTAAGATTAGAAGATCCTCCCTCTTCATGTTCTCTCCAAACTTCTGAACAAAATCTTTTCTCGTTATTTCTAGCTCAGATTTCTCAACAGCGTAGCCTCTATCCTTAAGCATTTGTAAAACCGTTCTACGGACTCTAAACAATCTGGTAATCTCTTCATCCGGGAGAGACATGCTTCTTCTTGGATAACTGCCAAAATTCACTTGCCTATTAGTGGAAAATCCACAACTTCATTAGAAGAACTACCTCGCTGCTGAAGATCACATAACGGGTACTCGCTTAACAGTGAAATTACCAACCAGAAGAGGCGCAAAGCCTACAAATATTTCAAGTACATAACTACAGATGCATCAAAATCAAGTTTAACCCCACCAAGTGCACACCCAGTTGATTGTACAGAATTTCAGGCCCAAGCATGTAAAGCAACGCCGGTGGGTAACACGAGATAAACGCATAAACAGTTGCCCTCTATATGTTAAAGACGTTTTTGCAGCCAACAAAAGATTGCCCATAAATTGCGCGACGTCTTCGTTCAAGCGATGTACAGCAAGGACATTAGACCAAACCAAACAAGCAGAGCATGAATGCGATGTTGACGACAAGGACATGGGGCTGGAATGGCGTCTAACCTTGCAAGATGACGGCGGCGGAGAGTTCGGAGGGAGCTTTCGGTCTGATGGCGCTTTCGAGTAGAGACGACCAAGAAGCTAGAAAAGCTCGGAGGTGCACCGGCGTGGGGGAGGGTTCCAGGGTTTAAGCAGCTTTTGTAATAAATATATCACATGTTAAAGTGCGCTTATTTTTTGAACAAAAAAAAAATTCCGTTTATTTTGTGAAAAATATATAATTTATAAGATTTTTTAAAAATTATCATTAATATTTCTTAAAAAAATAAATAAACAAGAAATATTTTCATCAACTATAAAAATATTTAAATATAAATTGTTGTCGAAAATAAGAATAATTTCTTATCACTAATTATTTAAAATGATCCTTTTTAGAAAATATTCTTTAAATTATTTTTTTAAAATAAACGGTGTCTAAGTATTTTTTATAGATAATAGGACGAATTTGGGATCAACTATAAATAATTCCGTAAATTTGAGACGAGTTTGAAATTTTTAATTTGAGAAACTTAATGCCAAAGCAAGATATGAATAATTACAAATATACCTCTGTTTTCTTTGCAATCCTTTTTTTTTTTTTGTGAAAACGGAAATAATTACCTTAACAAGGTTACTTAAATGATACTGTGAGATACAAAAACAAGATTAATAATAAGCTAAGATGGTTTTTGATTCATTGTTTTATTTTTGTTTACAATCAACAAAATTGATTAATTTGATTTTAATTTGTCCAAATGTTCTCAAGCAAAAATAATGTTTGGTTATGGCAGATAATAAGTGCAAAGTAAAGTTCATCGTATATTTAGTGTGATCATAACTTGTTCGCACGGTATCCTCAACTAGGGGGTATTAGGCCGACAAGTCAATTGAAGACACTATACAAAACACAAGTCGATCCAGCAAAAACCTTTTCAAAGCTCACCCTTTCACTTTAGACGTGGGAGGCTACTACATCTACCTACTCTGTAGTAGCCTCTTCTAAAGAAAAGTGGGGAGTTCACCTTCCCCCAAGGGCCCACCTTGATCCCTTGAATCTTTATCTTCCCCAACTAGAAAGGAAGACTCTCGAAATTTTGTGTTTCGGAGTTCAAACAAAATAGTTTATGAACATACTCAAATCTAATGTTTTGCAATTCTATAGGCTTTCCAATTGGAACTTTCCGATCCATGAGTTTGAAATAAATATTGTGTTTGCAAATATGATAGAGTTTATTATGTATTTAGTATGATCATAACTTGTTTACCAAGGAAATAATATAGAATGTATCCAAGTGAGCCGATTTGAGAAACTCTTAATGAATTTGGGACCGAGTTGGGAAATAACAAGAATTTAGAGGATGAAATTTTAAATAATATCAA
The DNA here is from genome assembly GCA_019915185.1 of Eucalyptus camaldulensis. NCBI lineage: Eukaryota > Viridiplantae > Streptophyta > Magnoliopsida > Myrtales > Myrtaceae > Eucalyptus > Eucalyptus camaldulensis. The sequence goes on from JAHSVA010000008.1 coordinate 28,948,565, forward strand.
TCGATTTGAATCTATCCCACTTCCATCCTAATCTAGAATGTTCTTGGCATTTGCTTTTGGGGAAAATTATTCAAACAATCCAAAACATATTACATTTTTGTCAATTTAGTCCTAAGTCTTCAATTTTTTTCAGTTAAGTCCTAAACTCTTTTACGTTTTGCAAATTGAGCTTATTCGACCAATTTTGGCCAAAAATTATTGACGTTGATGCTGAGCGTCACATGACGACCAACACTAACATTGGCAAAATTTTAATAATAGTTTAATTTTTTTGAAGTTTTGTTGTTTTTTTCCCCTTTTTCCTTTTCTTCTTTCTTTATTCTTCTTATTTTATGCAACCCTTGTTAGCCCTAGCCTAGGCAGGCCTCACTTGAGGCTAGCAACCTTCGCTTGCCATTGACAAGGCCCGACAGTGGTCAGCGAAGGGAAATAGAAAGAAGAAAAAGGAAAGAAAAAAAATGGAAAGAAGAGAAAAGGAAAACAAAAATGGAAACGGAAAAAGTAAAAGGAAAAATAAAAAAATATTAAAAAATGGTCATGTTAGCATTGGTTGTCTGTCTTGTAGGACAATCGGCATCCATATAAGCAATTTTCAACAAAAATTAATTATATAGACTCAATTGACAAATTTGAAATATTTAAAATTGAATTGGCAAAAGTGTAATAATTTTCAGACTTTTTTTTATTTATAATTTTCCCCTTACTTTTGGCTAAAAAATATCGTTAATCTTTTAAATAATACTTAATTTGTTGAATGAAAACATCTCAAATTCATATTAAAACTTGTAAGGCACATGCCTATTGTCAAAGAATAAAAATAAACAAAGACCTACCAAAATGCACATGCTAAGAATGGGAAAGCATTTAAGGCAATTTAACTCTTAATCAAGCATTGTCTTTAGCCTATCAACCTTGCCCATAGGACAATGTAACTAAGACTTTCAACATGTGCATGCATCCTACTCAATGCCTAATGGTGTCCATCAAACAAAAAAGAATTAACTTTAGAATAAATTGGACACCACAATCCCTTGGTGAAACTTCTATGAAAAAAGAATTATAGAAGTGAGTTAAGTCTGAGTAAATTGTAAACTCATTTATGACCCATTTAACGTCTATCTTATGTTTAAATCCATTTATAAACCATTTATTGAATATAACTAACGTATATGATAATTTAGCTCATGAGTATATGATATATTTTAATAGGCTTAGTGTGAACCAGTGACCTTTGGCTCAATGTTAGGAGAGAGATTCATTGCCCTTAGGTGCTTCCGACCCCAAGAAGAAGTCTAAGGGGCATTTGGATGATTCTACACGGCCGTAAAGTCTGAAACCCGCTTCAAACTTTGTAAACTTTGATGCCCCTTCATCAGAACTTTTATTTTTAGCCCGACTCAATCTAATTAGCTCAGTTGCAAACACATTTGCAATATTCTCTCTCGTTCAAACGTCATTCTAATTAGTTATAGTGTGTGACATCCCTAGATTCATCACTGAGCTAGCAACAAGACTTGTACTAACACATTAGCACAACTAATAGAACTGATTGTCCAGATCAATCTCTTGTTCCTGCAAACCATGAGTGATATTTAGCAATATATCATAGCTACCCAGACAGTGTGAAATGTTTTCAAAACATAATGAATCTAATGCTTTGGCAATCATGTAATTCGATCATTTTGTCTCACCATGCCCCGATCGAGCAAAAGCCATGGTACTATTGATCAAGCCACCAATTCGATCATATGCACAAATCTAATTGACATGTATTTCTTCGAGACATGAACCATCCATTCTCAATTGTAACCCCAGCCGAGGATTTCAATACAATGTCTCGGTTAGATCGCATAGGATATCAATCTTGTATATCTATATATAACAAGAAGACAGATTCCATATTGCACACACATGTGGCTTCGTATAAGAACAAACTATAACCATCAAGTACAGAGATGGTTTGACGAAGTGTCAATATGCACACTTGTGAATCATATCTAATGATCTTACACCTGACCAAAGCATGAATGATCAAACATTGACCTCGCTAAAAACCTTCCATGTTGTCAATCGTTCTATGTATGTCATGTTTAGTTAACTTGTCTAAAACAAACACCTGTGTTCTAGCTCGAATATCACAATACCCAACGACTTGTGACTCATCATCCCCTCAAGTATCCAACATTGAAGTGAAGCTTGAGAACACACTGGTCTCAACAGGATCATCAATATCCTCTCAATGATCCATTGACTAGGAACTATTTAAAGATTTAGTATAACTGTATCACACATATTCTTAACACCTTAAGAATAGATTCAGTCGTAACTAATCTTATGAACTTCATTCATATAAATTGGACAATGAATGAATAAAACTTATTTGCCATTAAATAATCCCTAATATATAACTATTACATGATTGCTTTAGGGCATATAGCTAACGATCTCCCACTTGCACTAAAACCAACCTATCTCACGTCTTAAACCCATCTTGGTAAGATGTCTTTAAAAAGAAGACTAAGAAAACGCTTTAGTGAGGGGATCCGCCACGTTTTTCGCCGAGGCTATTTTCGACAAGGTGATATCATGTCTCTCAACGATCTCTCTGATGAGATGGAAGCATTTTTGAATGTGCTTGGATTTCTAGTGAGACCTTGGTTCCTAAGCCTGAGCTATTGCCCCATTGTTGTCACAAACAATGCAATTGGCTCTTTAATGTAAGGAACCACTCCAAGTTCTGAAATAAACTTCTTCATCCGAGTCACTTCCTTCGCTACTTCAGAAGCAGCTACATGCTCTGTTTCAATAGTGGAATCGGCAGTCATGCTCTGTTTGGAACTTTTCCAACTAACTGTACCACCCTTGAATATAAAGACAAACCTAGATGTTGACTTATAGTCATTAGGATTTGATTGGAAATCAAAATCTGTATATGCTTCAACTTTAAAGTCACATTCTCCATATATCAAGAACAGATCCTTAGTCCTTTTCAAGTACTTAAGGATATTCTTGACTGCTATCCAAGGTTCTTCACCTGGATCAGACTGATATTTGCTAGTGATGCCTATAGCATGCGCAATATTAGGTCTTGTACATAGCATAGCAAACATTATGCTTCCAATAGCGGATGCATAAGGCACCTTTGTCATCCGCTCTCTTTCCCCGAGATTATTTGGACACATATCCTTGGAAAGATGGATTCCATGCCTAAAATGCAATAATCCTCTTTTAGAATGTTGCATGTTGAAAAGTGTCAACACTTTGTCTATGTAGGTAGATTGTGAGAGACCAATTATTCATCTAGATCTATCTCTATAGATCCTGATACCTAGAATATAGTTTCTCTTCTAAATCTTTCATGGAGAACTTTTGAAACAATAATATCTTGATGATGATATCATAGGCATATCATTTCCAATCAATAGTATGTCCTCCACATACAAAATAAGAAACACAATTGTGCTCCCACTGACCTTTTTGTATACACAAGGTTCATCCGGGTTTTTGATGAAACCAAATAATTTGATCACCTCATCAAAATGGATGTTCCAACTTTTGGAGGCTTGTTTAAGTCCATATATGGCTCTTAAGCTTACACACATTCTGATTACCATAATCAGGCTCAAAACCTGGTGGTGGTTCCATATAGATGTCTTCTTCAAGGAATCCATTTAGGAAAGCTGTCTTGACGTCCATTTGTAATATCTCATAGTCCAAGTGTGTAGTTATAGCCAACATAATCCGAATAGATTTCAGTATGGTTATAGGTGAGAAAGTCTCGTCATAATCAATCCCTTCTATTTAATGATATCCTTTTTCCACTAGTCGTGCCTTATATGTGTCAACCTGAACATCAATGTTTATCTTCTTCTTGAAGACCCATTTATAGCCAATTGGTACAATACCATCTGGCAAGTCAACTAGATTCCAAACGTCATTGGAATACATAGAATTCATTTCGGATTTCATGGCCTCCAACCATTTATCATAATTAATCTCAAACATTGCTTCCTCATAGGTGTTTGGATCACTTAATTGATCACCTTCATTCATAATGAATAAGGGATCAATACCTTCAATCAAGTGTCTAAAACGAACAAGAGGACGAGATGTTCTCATACTCCTCCTTAGAAGTTGTGTATCAGAAGCTCCCACTGAATTTGAGATCTATATTTGAACCGGTTCAAATTTAGCATCAGGATCTCCCACTGAATCTGAGGTCTGCACCTAAATCTGATCACTTACTACTCCATTGGTTTCTTCTTGTAAGTTTATTTTCCACCCAGATCCACTTTCCTGGCTGAACTGATTCTCTAGAAATGAAGCATGTCTACTGATCGAAACTCTTTGATTAGAATGTAAAAAGAAATAGTATCCAAGACTTTCTTTTGGATACCCAATGAAGCAACCATGTTCAGATCTTGCCTCCAATTTGTCGATCTTTAGCTTTTTGACATAAGCTGGACAACCCCAAATATTAATATGATTAAGACTTGATTTCCTACCATGCCAAATGAATATGTGTAAATTGGTATAACCGATCATAGATCGCACCATATCCATTAAAGTGCAATTCCTTCTCTCAAACACACCATTGTGTTCTGGAGTTCGTAAAACTAGAAAAACAAAAAGAAGGAAATGTTTCATTTGGTAGGAACAACAAAGGAAAAATTATTGGATATGGAATAGTGAGGATTGGAAGTTTGATCATCAACAATGTTTCCATGGTGAAAGCTTTAAATTACAATCTTCTGAGCATAAGACAACTATGTGATACAGGATTCATAATCAATTTCCAAGAAGATGTTTGTTCTAGAATTAGTCAAGATTTCTCTCCAACTTTCACCAGGCGAAGACATGGCAATATTTATCTTTTGGGCATAATTCCAGAGTGCTCTTAATGTCTTATCTCATTTCAAGATGAAGCATATCTCTACAATCGCAAGCTTGGACATGTGAGTATGAAATAGATTGCTAAACTATCGTTTAAGAAGCTAGTTGTTGGTCTTTCTAGAATGGTGTACCAGAATTCTGAGTTGTGTACTCCATGTATTTTGGAAAAACAAGTCAAAAGTTCATTTAAACCTATAAATTAAGTTTCCACTAATCCCGTCTTGCAGCTTCTTCACGTGGATCTTTTTGGACCAACTAGAACACAAAACATTGGTGTTAATGTAACCAAATATATATTGGTGGTAAGAAATACTGTTTGGTAGTTGTAGATGATTATTCAAGATTCATGTGGTTTTTTTTTTTTTGTGACCAGGAACCCCCGTACAACCGGCAGCCGGCGAGGTAAACTCGGAGTGGTGCTAGCGCAGAACCCACCACGATAACACTACACTTAAGACCACTAGTGATGCCTCTGGGATTCGAACTCTTCCCCTTTTCATGAAAGGGAGGGAGCTCAAGCTAGCGACGCCACCACATGGGGTGGTTATAGCTTGGTTGAGTTTTCTTCTTGGCAAATAAAACAAAAACATTCTCATATTTTTCATAGTTTGCTAAGAATGTTCAAAATGAGAAAGATTATGCCATTTCAAACATAAGGATTGATCATAGAGGTGTATTTGAAAATCAAGACTTTGCAAATTTTTGTAATGAGAATGGTCTACAACATGTTTTCTCCTCTCCACACACTCTAGAACAAAATGGAGTTGTAGAAAGAAAACATAGGTAATTATAGGAGATGGCCAAAACGCTGCTAATAGAAAGTAGAGTCTTCTTGTTTTTGGGCAAAAACAATTTCTACCGCTTGTTATATAATTAACAGAGTATTTTTAAAGCTTATCCTAGAGAAAACCCCCTATGAAGTTTATAAAGGAAAAAAAGCCAAATATCTTCTATTTTTATGTGTTTGGTTGCAAGTGTTTCATTTTGAAGAATGGAAATGATCATCCTAAGAAATTTGAAAAAAAAATATCAGATGAAGGTATATTTCTTGGCGGTTCTACTTCAAGCAAAACTTACAGAGTCTTCAACAAGATCAGGCTCAACTTGAAGAGTCTGAACTAATTTCAAACTTAATGAAATCTAATTCTTCCGAGGAACCTCAGCCCTCTAGTGATTAAAGTAAAGTAGAAGAAAAGTTAGAAGAATAAAATAAAATAGACGTTCAGCAAACCCTTGTAGAAAGTGACAAATCTAACAGTAATTGGAAGCACAAATCAAGCCATCTTAAAGAGTTCATTATTGGCAATATAGAAGAAAGGATCCATACCAGATCCAAAGTAAAATGAGACTCAAGTGCCCTAGCTCTTATTTATGAAATAGAACGAAAGGGAGTACAATAAGCTTTGTCTTATGAAAGCTGGATAGAGGTAATGTAGGAAGAACTCAAACAATTCAAAATTAATGATGTCTGGGAGTTAGTTCCAAAACTAAAAGGAAAATCTGTGATTGGAACAAAGTGGGTGTTCATAAACAATATGGATAAAAAGGGTAAAATAACCAGGAACAGAGCAAGGCTTATTGCAAAAGGTTAATCACAAGAGGAAGGAATAGATTGTGATGAAACATATGCACTTGTAGACAAGTTAGAGGCCATAAGATTATTTATAGCATATGTATATTTCCATAATTTCAAGTTATTACACATGGATGTCAAGAGTGCATTCCTAAATGGGTTCATACAAGAAAGAGTCTATGTGGAACAACCACCAGAATTCGAAGATCCCAAAAAACCAGACTTTGTTTACAAACTGAAGAAGACTTTGTATGGTCTAAAACATGCACCTCGAGCTTGGTATGAGAGACTGAGTGAGCTTTTGGTAAGTAATAGTTTCAAGAAAGGAATGGTTGACACGACTTTGTTTATCAAAAGGGAAGAAGAAGACTTTCTACTTGTTCAAATATATGTAGATGATATAATCTTTAGTTCTTCTAACGATAGTCTATGCAAGAAATTTTCAAAGTCTATGTAGGAAGAATTCAAAATGAGCTTGATGGGTTCTTTCTGGGTCTACAAGTCAGACAATCAAAGAAATGAACTTTCATTTATCAAGAGAAATATGCCAAAGATTTTATCAAAAAATTTAGGATGGAAAACTCCAAGAAGACTGAGACTCCCATGTCAAGTTCTTCCAAACTTAACAAAGATTGAAATGTAAAGAAAGATAACCAAAAGACATATAAAAGCATGATTGGTTCTCTTCTCTACTTAACAAAGACTGAGATGTAAAGAAAGATAACCAAAAGACATATAAAAGCATGATCCCGTTCTCTTCTCTACCTTACTACTTCTCGACTGATATTTTATTCAATGTGTGTATGTGTCCTAGATTCCAATTTGACCTTAGAGAATCTCATCTCGGTGCTTTCAAACGTATTATCAAATATATTACGACGAATCCAAAGTTAGGTCTGTGGTATCCAAAATAATAAGACTTTACATTACTTGGATACTTAGATACTGATCTAGTTGGTTGTAAAGTTGATGGGAAAAGTACTTCTAGAACATGCCAACTCTTGGGATAAATGGTGGTGTCCTGGTTCTTAAAGAAGTAGAATATTGTGGCACTTTCAACGGCAAAAGCAAAATATACTACTCTTATAAGTTGTTGTTCACATTTTTTTTGGATTAGGCAACAACTAAAGGACTTTGGAATAAAAGAACATTGCACTGAAATCAGATATGACAACATAAGTGCGATTAACCTCATAAAAAATCCTATCATCCATTCAAGGGCAAAGTATATTGAAATTGCCATCATTTCATTAGAGACCATGTGCAAAATGGTGAAATCAATGTTTAATTCATTGATTCGAAGAATCAACTGACAAATATCTTCATCAAGCCATTGGAAAAATGATCATATGAGTTCATTCGTGAAAAGCTTACTATTACTCTTGCATATAGCTAAAGTCTATGGTCGAGCAAACTCATCAGTTCAATATTTGGTAGAAACATCCTTCTAAAAGCCCTTCCAAACTCAAGTAGTTATATTTCAAATTTTAGCGTGTAAGTTTATTTCCTTCTTGAGCATGTATGATTATTCTCAAATTATTACTTGCATTTTATATTTTTTGGAAATTATTATATCTATGTTGATTTTTCTGAATTAATATTTCAAAAATGATTGACAGTTACTCTTTTTTTAAAAAAAAATTAAAAATTAAAATGGAATTTTTTTTTTTGCATGTTCAGTTGCCCATGTTCATTTTCTTTAAATAAAATCTTTGACCTTTTTCCCTCGATATCCAGACTCTTGTAAACCCTAATCTTTCTCTCAAACTCTTGCTTCTCTTGATCTACTCTCACATTCTTTGCAAAATTTCTCACTCAATCACCCTCGAACATGTCATCAAAACTCTCCAAGTCCATTTCAATGTCTTATCATAAGAAATCTTCTTGCCTCGATCTGTCCCTGAAGATCCGATGCATTTTTATCTCATGGGGGATGAATCATCTCAAAGCATTAATCGACAATTAGTGGAGGAAGAGGTTACTCAGGAAGCGACACCTATTTCAATAACAAAGCCAGAGATACTTCTCAAACATTATGAGTTTTTGAAAAAGGGGAGAAGTTCCGTGCATTTCATAAGTTTGTTCTTGAAAGAAAATGGCTATGGGAACAAAACCTTGTTCTTGAGAGCTGTGGAAAACTTAGAGTTGGTAGAAGCTAGAAGAGTAGAAAAGGAGTTTTCAAATTTTCCTACCGATCCTTGTTTTGGTACAAAAGGTTAGACTGAGAGTAAAAAGGGAGATGATGATGAAAGGGTGTTCAAAAATTTTCAACCCAAAATGGGTGTTGCTACAGAAATCACTAGAACAAAAGAAAAGTTGTTTCGGTCAAAGGACCATAGAAAGTCTATGCATAGATGCTGAACAATGGGGTCATCAACCCTTGAACGGTAGATTTTGATTTCCTAGATTCCATCAAGGTGAATTTGCGAGAAAAATTTGCCAAGCTTCAGATGGAGAGGTTCAGTGTAGAGTCATCTATATTGCTTATCACAAATTAGCTGCTTACTTCCATTCCAACTTGTATGTTATGGATCCTACTCATGTTCAATTTACTCTAAGTGATAAAGTGTTTAATGTTGATGTTAATTTGTTGGCTGATATTTTGGGAATAGAAAGGAGTGGATACTTGTCTATTCATGTGTCCAACGAAGAGGTCACTAAGTTTCTGGTAAGGATCAGGATTCCTAGGAGAAGCATTACTTACTCTAGGATGTCACTCTAGGATGTCTGCTTTTAATATTTTACTCCACAAGATCATCATCAATTGTATCAGACCCAAGGTTGCTTCCAAAACTGATGTTTCTAGATCCAAGGCAAAAATGATGTGGGCCATCTACAATAGTGTTGTTTTCTCACTCCCTCACACAATCCTATCACATATGTATAGAATTGTTATGAAGGGAAAGGGACAATTTTGGTATACAACATTGGTAATCAGACTTTTCCAATACTTTCAGATTCAACCGCCATCCAATTTTTGCTCTAGAACTATTGTTCCCATGCAAATTGAACTTAAAATGATCTCAAAAATGAGATTCAAGAATCTTTTTGGAGCCTTGAAACTTTTGAAGAAAAAAGCTACTAGCAAGGCTAAGTTAGGATTTGCGGCTGAAAAGAAGTGCCAAAGGAAGAGTGTTGTCTCGCGAACTCCAAAAAGAAAACAACATGTTCTTCTTCTCCAAGATGATGAAGAAGAAGATGATGAAGATGAGACCGTCTCTGATATTGTGGCAAACATTGCCATGTGTGATCCTCTTGGTGGTATAGTCGATTTTAAGGAAGAAGAAGAGGATGAGAGTGAGAAAGAACTAGAAGAAGAATTTAAATGAGAAAAAACTAGAGTAAAAAAGAGTGAGGAGGATGAATCAAATGATGAAGAGGAAGATGAAAATATGAACAAGGGCCAAGAGCATTCTAACAAGGAATGAGAATATACAAGAGAAGTTGGTGCAGGAGATGCTGGAGAGATGGGAACTGGTCAATAAACCAGTGCTGAAAGAGAATGAATGCAGGAAGGAGATGGAATTCTTCCTCAAACTAAAGCCACTATAACAGGGGGAATAGGTGAGAAAACTCCTCTTGATGACTAGATAGAAGAACCAACTGCTAGTGATGGCATCAGTCGATCTCCTCCAAATGTTGAAGATGTTTATGCATCTCATTTCCTTGAAGTTTTTTCTAGAAGCCAGGACAAGGAAGCTAATTTTCAAGGGAGCAACAACTTTCACATGTTTAGGTCGATATTCCTTCACCTTTGGATACTTCATCAGTATAGTTTGCAGAAGCTAGTGCCCAAACTAAATGAGAATCAAACTATTTTCGGATAGTGGTTTGGAAATTAAGGCACATCAATATGGGATGGAGGTTGAAATCAAGAAGTTTGCATGCTACTCTTGGTACTACCTCAAAATCTCTCATCGGAAAGGTACAGTCTCTTGATGATAAAAATTCAAACCATAAATTGACAGGCATCTCAAAATTTAGCGAAGGTTGAGACTGTCTTCCATCAGTGTCTAACTAAGCTTGAGGAAACCGTGCAAACTTTGCAGGATTTCCAACTTATTCGTGTTCCTAGGCAACCTTGATCCTTTTTTAACCAAACTTTTTTTTTTTCGCATTTTCTTTGTTCTTGTTTGATTTTCTCTTTTTGTTGTTGACAAAAAGGGAGAGAGTTTTGCAAATTTGAAGTTTTGACTGGTGCATGATTGAGTTTTTCTGTGCTAGTGTTCCTTGTGCTTATTGTTTGTTATCTCTATCGATTATCATGTGCTGCTAAAGTGTTGTTTTGTAGGATAACTTTCATATTATGCTTAAAAAATTTGCATGAAAATTTTGTCACTGTAAAAAAAAGGGCAGATTGTTGAGAAAACTCCTACAAGATTTGAAGTTGACAAAAATTTCTTATTCTTGTTCTGAAGAATAGTAGATTTCTGAAGTCATATTGCAAACTTTTGTCAAAGCCTATTCATTCCAAAACTCTTTCCCATTCTGACGCAATCCAGACTGAAACCGAGTTTAGAATGAAGATATAATCAGACTTAGGTTTATTGATCTTGTGACAAGGATTCAGTATGAACATAATAGAGATTTACTCTTTAATATCTAGCTTTCTAGCGAAGAATCACACTTACTTTTTATAAATACATTGATGAAATCAATCACGAATTAATGAAATTAGTCTTGAAGACAAGTTCCTTTTTGGGAAGCATCTACATATGGAAACCTAGATTCTGATTGTATGAGCGACCAAAATTAACGAATTTTCATCTCAATCTTCAAATGGCTACAAGATTCCCTTAATCGATTATGTCCAACAGATTGATTGGAAGAAATTTCTCTGGAGAATGCCAACAACAAGTAAGGCGTGGATGAGTATTTTAGAAGGTCATATAGTCTATTTGAAGTGGGCATGAAAATTAAAATTCCAAAATCTAAAGCCATTTCAACTATTTGTTATTCAACGACAGCTCTAACAAATTGTATTCAAGAGAGAAAATCATAAAAAGAGTGACTTAGTGACGGAAAAGGAAATCTTCCACTAAGTGTTTGCACTCGAAATATTGTACTTCTCTGTTAATACTTTACTGAATTTTAGCCAGAAGACTGTTAGTGTGGGAGAGTAGACATAAGCTTGATCTAAGCCGAATCACTATAAATCTCGTGTGCAATTTTCTCTTCCCTTAACTCTTTTCAATTGTATCCATTGCAATTTTTTTAAGTTTCTCAAAAATCTATTCCATCTCTTATCTGATTCTAAATTTTCATCAGAAGTCTGGTGGCTTTTTCAGGCTTTACTCGCAACTTATCTTATTTCGCATTTATTTGTCAAGGTTTATTTTAAACATCTATTCACCCCCTCTAGGTGTTAGTGCTAGCATTTTCAATAGGGGGTGTACTACAATTACCTCAGAAGAGGTAAAGTTCGTTTTGCTTTCTAAGGAGTGTCAAAGAAAGTTGCAAGTCAATAGTCTGGCATAAAGGGTAGCGTAAAGACTAGTGATTCGAGTTGAAGATCAATATTGACGGCCTAGTGGCAACAAAGGTAAAAGCAAGTTGAAATCATGCCATAGAAAGTTGAAAGGACGTGTGAAGTGCTTTGAGTGTCACAAGGAGAGGTACATTAGGAAAGATTGTTCGAAGTGGAGAAACAAAGATGATAAGAAATGCCACAAGTAGTATGACAAACGTTGCCAAGCAGAACATTAGTAATGTAGAAGTTGTTTTACTTGTAACTATTAATTTGTTAGGAGACAAATGCGTGCTAGATTCGAGGTGTTCTTATAATATAATACCTCATAAGAATTGGTTTACTAATTACTGAATTGCAAATGGTGGTAAAATTCTTTGAGGGAATAATGTAGCCTGCAAGAATGTGGGGATATGGACAATTCATATTTAGATGCACAATGGGGTGGTACGTACATTGACAAACGTGATGCACGTATCGAAGCTCAAGGAACCTTATTTCTCTGGGAACATTTGATGACATTGGATGTAGGCACACCGCTAAAGGTGGAGTATTGAATATCTCTCGAGGCGACATGATAATGATGAAGGGGAAAATAGTGAATACTCTCTATCATCTATTGGAAGAGACCTTGACTGGAATTATTATAGTTTAGTCAGGTAAGTCAAACTCTAACTTGACTCAGTCATGGCATAAGCGTTAAGGTACATTAAGTATGACAATGTTGAGTGAAAGGGTTTGTTAAAGGGTCAGAAGATAAGGAAGCTAGACTTATGTGAGCATTACATCTTTGGGAAGTAGCGCTGAATTAAGTTTGCTAAAGCTATTCATCCGACAAGGTGACCAGTTGAGTATATTCATTCAGACACCTAGGGCTCATTTGTGACACCCCAAATATGCCATCCTAATTGTGCCATCTTAATAGCCATTATTTCTTCTTAAGTGCAAAAGCATGTATAACATAAATTATACAAATAGGCATAATCAAAACATAATAGGTCAAGGTCAATTTCCATTCATTGGGCTAGTTATTTAATTACATGGGCGATACGCAACCAAAATAAACACTTGTCCTAAACCTAGGGTAACCCAAAAGAAATTTACACCCCCACGTGACACACGTATGTGTCACTCCATCCACACACCCACCTTCGTGACCAAATCCAAAAAGTGACTGTCTAGGAGTTCATCGTCATGGAAATTAACCTACCGATATATCTACCCTCCTACATCACCCCCAACCATAGCTATCTCATTCCTCATCGGGGTCACCATACTCTGAAGGTCCACTACTGCTACTGTCGTCATCCATGTTGCTACATCATTACTGTCCCAAAATTGGAGAGATCCCTTTAGTTCATCTCCCTTTCAAATGGACCAAGCAACGAAGCGATACTACATCATCTGAGTGCACCCTAAATCTACCCAAATAGTAGAGCTTTGGCATACATACACACATTCAGACCAGGAGAAAGTAACGTTCTCAAAATGGCTTGAAAATGATACATTTTTCCATAATGAGCTAGCGGAGGTACGTTCATTTTTTAATTATTTGAAAAATTGTAATACAGTAGTAGTAAGGCAAAACGTAGCAAAATATAAGACAAATTCATAAATTAATCGATCTAATGCAATTTTGATTCTTAGGACTCACCTATAATGAACATATAATGCAAATGACAAGTACTTAATGCCTATAATGTACTCACAAGCACGTGTTGCACACGAAATGCAATTGCACACGGCACATGTTCCAATTCAAGCATGCCACATCATTTGGTCCACCCCCATCTTATGATTTCAACCAATGCTAAGTCAATACTATGTGGGTCACTTTTGGCCTATCACTCAATTAGACTTCTAGGGAACCTATCACCCCCTAGGCTTCTCACTCAAAGGCATCTATGGAAAACATAGCATTCTAGAAAACCTTTTCAACATCCATTCCAAGCCATCATCAGGGAAATCACGCCACACAAGCTTTGAGCACCACACTGGTAACCCAATCACACATCGCCACTAGTTGCCATATGTAACCTCATACTCATCCATCATCACGCACATCATACACATGGTGTGACACTTTATTCTATCAATTCCATGCATAGGCTATAACAAGCAACTATTGCAATACTTGATATTTCTTGCACACTCAATAGCCAAATATTACAGGTTCTGCCACTATAATTAATAATTCAAAATCATCATCAAATAACATTACATTATAGTGAATTTTATCTTGTTGGAAAGCTCATAGTGCATTGGTCAACTTTCCATAAGACATCATTTCTAGAATGTCAAGTGTTCCCTTCATAAATGACTCATTTTGAAACTGGTCAGAACATAACGGTTTTGCCCGATTTTAGAAATTGCTTTGATTAAAACAGTGAATGACTTCCAAAAATTCCAAATTTTGGATATGTTTTAGAAAAGACCATGACAAAGATTTTTCATGAGAACACCGAGTCAAAATCAACATGGAACCCTATCTTTTTTTTGCTTGAATTCGGAGTAAAACAGAACCTCAGAACTAATTAAGTAATCCCTCAGTAAATGGTTTCCACAGAATTCAAATCACCTTTAAAAATTCCCAAATTTTGATATGTTGTAGGAAAAAAAAGTTTTGAACAACTTTTGTGAGAAATTTCATCAAGATTCTGGCTATAAAAATCTATGGAAAATCAAAGGGCGGAGAAGGTCACACTCATGGTGGTACATGTCAATAAAGAACCAAAGAGAAACATGACCACTTGGCTACCCAAATTAGCTCAGAAAAATCTCAAATTTAACTATGTTAAACTTTACGATATTAGAAGCAACTTTTGAGAATGAAGTTTCTCAAGATCTTGTCTGGAAAAATTGCAACAAAAATAGAAAGAGAGAAGGGCACAACATGCACGAGATTTATGGGCTTGAATCAAGTGCGCGAATCAAGTACTATTGTAACCTCACCCATTTCCACACATCAAAACATAACACCATAAGCTAGAACAACTATGCAAGACTTCATTTTAACTGCATCTCACATCCACAAGTCATTGATTACACATGCAAGGCATGAACTTAGCACAAAACTTACAGTCTACGCCATCCATGGCTAGATCATTCATATGCAAGCTCAAAAATCACTAGAAGGCCAACATGTTGTTGGAGAAAACTTCATTGTGTGTTTTGAAGCTGACAAAACGTTTCCATCAATCTAGTCTGAAGATCGCCAAACCGCCAGACTCAAGATTCAGAGCTATCCTCATTGACAGTTTCTAGACCGTCGAAGAAGACTTATCCAAAACTGAGTATCTTGTTAAAGATTTGATTCTATTGACTAAAGAAGATCTCTTGGTTGGAGATAGCATCTTGGAATCTGTTATTCGTTTTAATTTCAATTCGGGTAATTTAGGTCTGTTGATTAACGAAGCATACTTGAAAGGTTCTACTTATAGAAACCTAGATCATGATTGTATGGACGAGTATGATTGGTGGGCTATCGTCATATTCCTTAAATAACTCAAAATCTTCATAATTGATTCTGTCTAATGGGTAGATTAGAAGAACTCCTTTGGTAAGTGCCAACAGGTATGAAGGCATTGAGGAGTGTATAAGGAAGTAGTTCCAGTTATTTCTGTGAGACCTTGAGGAAGTGTAGTAGAGTCTATACACTGTGGAATCAAGGAAGTGCTATACTGTAACAACTCTTTTGATTCTTAGTGAAATCCAGCCAGTAGGCTGTCAATGCGAAAGAGTGGATGTAAGCTTAGATCAAGCCAAACCACTATAAACCCTGTGTTCTTATTCTCTTCTCTAAGCTCTTTACTTTGATCGCAACAATATTTGTTTGTTAGAGTCTAATTTCCTTTTCATAATCTATTGCTAAATGGAGTCAGTTTAAAAGTAAAATTATAATTTTTACTCTGCAAAATTTGTTTTCGCACCTATTCACCCCTTCTAGGTGCTCATATTAGCTTTCATAATTGGTATCAGAGCTTGTGTACTCACTTAAATTGAAGTGTTTTTACTTCAGAGTTAACAATTCATTGCTAGTATGTTGGCTCCAAGTCTGGTTGAAGGGTAGAGCAATACCAGACCGCCTTATTTTGATGGAAATGAATACAATATATGGAAAAACAAGATGAAGGCATTCCTAAGATCAAAAGATCCTCTGGAATGGGACGTGGTAGACAAATGAATCATTCCTAAAGCTACAATAGTCTCAGAAAGAGGAAAAGAAATTGTAGAGTCCAGTGAAATGACTTAAGATGAGATAACCAAGAGACAAGCTCTTAATGCAAAAGCAATTTATTCATTATATTGTGCATTATCTCCTACTGAATATCACATAATATCTTCTTGTGAAACAGCTAAAGAAGTCTAGGATAGATTGCACATCACCTATGAAGGAACCGATCGAGTGAAGAAACCAGAATCAATATTCTACTCGATTAATATGAAGCATTCAAGATGAAACCAGGAGAATCTGTTACTAACATGTTTAGTCGTTTTACAGAAATCGTGAATGGTCTTGAGTATTAAGGTCAACCAATCTCTGGACCCATGAAGGTCAACAAGTTACTGCGT
The DNA here is from genome assembly GCA_019915185.1 of Eucalyptus camaldulensis. Classification (NCBI taxonomy): domain Eukaryota; kingdom Viridiplantae; phylum Streptophyta; class Magnoliopsida; order Myrtales; family Myrtaceae; genus Eucalyptus; species Eucalyptus camaldulensis. Next base: position 28,965,070 of record JAHSVA010000008.1, read on the forward strand.
GGGCTTTCCAAAGATTGGAACCACATTAAGACCTCAATAAGAGAGACATAAAGAATTATGCCACTCTCTATTGACGAATTGGTTGGCACTCTTCAGTCTTATGAAGTGGAGCAAATCAACGAAGATAAAGATCCCAAAGGTAATAAATCCATTGCATTAAAATCTAATGATGATTCTGATGTCACGAATTTTGAAAACGATATGGACGATGAAGAGCTTGCTCTTATGATAAGAAGGTTCAGAAAACTGAATAAAAAGGGAAGAAGATTCAATTCGAATAAACAAAGTTCTCAGAAGTTACAAAATAAATCAGCTAAGGATGATGAATCCATCAAGGATGTATTCTGCTTTGAATGCAAGAAAAATGGACAAATCAGATCCAACTGCCCTCTGCTGAAGAAAAAGAAAGTAAAAACTGAGAAATATCGAAAAGCACTTAGAGCAGAAACCTGAAGTGACACTGAATGTGAGGAAAGTGATGATGATTATGTCAATATTTATCTCATGGCACAATCAAACTTAGATTCAGACTCTGAGACAGAAACAGGTTCAGACAGTGAAGTCGAGATAAGTAATTTAAAAATTCCTACTAAAGTTTCCAAATATATTGATGAATTGTGTCTTAGTTTCAAAACCTCTCTCAAGAGGATTTTCAAACTTAAAAGGGAAAATTCTACACTAAAGTAACAGGAAATTGTTTGGAAAGAAAAGATCGAAAGTTTAGACAAAAGTGTTATTACTTTAAAAGAAAATGCAGATAATCTTTCAAAAGAAAATGCATTCTTGAAAAATGATATCTCAAGCATTTTTAAAAGGTTTTCTATAGGATCTGAAAAACTAGAAAAAATTCTTTCTACACAAAGACCTTACTTTAACAAATCAGGTTTGGGAATGACTGCTGAAACCATTTCTCTAATTGATTTTCCTAAGGTAAAGGAAATAATTAAACATAGACCTACAAAAGATTCTTACAAAAAAAATTCTTACCTTTACCAAAAAAAAAAAAGATTCTTACAAAAATCATTTCAAAAAAGTTTTTGTAAAACCTATAGGTCGCAGTGCTCTTAAATGTTATAAGTGTAACAGCCTAGAACACTTTGAGAAAGAATGTCCTATGGTTTGGAAACCTATGAAGAAGGTTTGGGCAAAGACTGTATATCACACTAACTCCACTAGACCCAAGAAAATATGGGTACCAAAGAAAGTTTGAGTTTCTTTTTTAAATGCAGGTCACTATCAAGAAAAATGTTAAATGGTACTTGGATAGTGAATGCTTGAGACATATGACAGGCTAGGTAGTACCGACACACGACACGTGACACGTGACACGACACGACACGCGACACGCGACACGACACGACACGACACGCGACACGTCATTTCTCAAAAAGTAGAGAATTCCGACACGCTCCGACACGTTAAATATTAAATAAATATTTTTATATATACATGATTAATTATTATATTTAAATTAATTTATTCAAATTCATAAATAAATAAAAAATAAAAAAAGAGCCTATAATAAGTCTATACTAATAACATTAATAAATTTATTCATAAAAATTTGAAAAGACATTTTTTTTTACTTTAACAAAAGTTATCGATGAAATAATTAACTAATGAAAGATTAGAGTCAAAATAAATTTATATTTTTCTATGATGATCTAAATTTATCATTATTTAATATCTAGTGCTTTTATTTTTTGAAATAACTTTTTAACCTGTCTATTCATTTATTGTTTAGCCTTATCATGTATTAATAAAGTTATTTAATGTTTCATACTTCTTTTTAGGATTTAAATGGGTCCCACCCATTTATTTCAGCACACGTTTTCTTCCCCCACCCTCACCCACCCCTGCGCCTGTCACTTCCCCTGCACCTGCACCTGTCGCTTCCCTTGCACTAGACTTTCTTTTCCCCAGAAGCCGTCGACGCCTCGTCTCTCTCCTTTCTCTTCTCCCTAAAAAAACAGCCCAAAGGGCAAAAACCCTAGCAATCACCATATTTTTCCTCTCCTTTGCTCGGTTTGACGTCTCCACCTCTCTCGCCGCTGCCTCACCTCCGTTCTTCCATTTGCCATTGAAGCCTCGCGTCCAGCCCTCCATCGCGATGTTGCGGTTTTTCATCTCGGCGTTGCAGTCGGCGGTCGCAGTCGACCAAGACGATCAAGAAGGCTTCTCGGCGCAGTCGGCAGTCGCAGCCTTCTCCGGCATTGCAATCGGTGGTCGCAGCCCTCCCTCGCGTGAGTGACGGCTCCCTCACCCTTGCCTCCACCCTCCATCACCTTCTTCCTTCACACCTACAAATCCACCATCCGGACACGCTCCGACGCGCGTGTCGAAAAAAGTTGACCACGTGTCGGAAACTCCGACACGTGTTGACCGCGTGTCGGAAACTCCGACACGTGTTGACCGCGTGTCCGAGCGTGTCCGAACATGTCCGAGCGTGTCGGACACATGTCGGGGTGTCCGACACGACACGGAGGCCTTTTGAACGTGTCCGTGCTACCTAGATGACAGGAGACTCAAACTGCTTCATAAAGCTTATGCAAGTTAATGATGGAAAGGTTTCTTTTGGAGGAAATAGCAAATGAAGAATTGTGGAATACGGAACTGTAAAAATTAGAAGTCTCACGATCAATAACGTTTCCTTAGTAGAAGGACTCAACTACAACTTGCTAAGTATTAGCCAGATGTGTGACATCGGTTTCAAAATCAACTTTCAAGAAGAAATATGTTCAGGAACCAGTAAAGACTCTTCTCAGACTTTTACGAGGTGAGACAACGTTATCATTATCTAATCCTATGTGGGACCATAATGGGGAATGATGTGCAAAGTGCACAATCTCACATACAGTGAACAAGTCGCTGAAGTATTCCCCGTCAACGTTTTAACATTGAAAGATAAACTTTTATGATTACTCCACAAGATGAGGATGAGCCAAGAAATATTAATGATGCTCTAAATTACCCTAGTAAGGAAAAATGGATTTATGCAATGAAAAAGGAAATTGAGTCAATGAAGTCAAACCAAGTTTGGAACTGATTGATCTTCCAAGACGCAAAGCTATTGGGAACAAGTGGGTTCTCAAAATAAAGCGAAAATCTGATGGCTCGATAGAAAGACATAAGGCTCGCCTTGTAGCGAAAGGGTATAATCAATAGGAAGGAATTGATTATGAAGAAACATTTTCTCATGTAGTAAGATTTATCTCGATTCGCATTATTCTAGCGATAATGGCTGGTATGGATCTTGAGTTACATCAAATAGATGTAAAGACCGCTTTCCTCAATGAAGAATTAGAGGAAGAAATATATATGGAACAATCTGTTGGTTTCATAGTGAAAGGCCAAGAAGAAAAAGTCAACATGGCCTTAAGCAATCGTTAAGACAATGGTATATACGTTTTCATAATGCCATAATGGCATATGATTTTACAATGATTGATGAGGATCATTGTGTATATATCAAAAGATCCAAGGATCAATTTGTAATCATATCATTATATGTTGATGATATACTAATTGCCGGAAGTAATATGGAGTTTGTTCATACTGTCAAGAGTTGGTTGTCTTCCAACTTTGAGATGAATGATATGAGATTGTAAACCCATAGACACTTCTATTGCAAAAGATGAAGGATTAAGCCATAGACTGTGTCCAAGAACTCCACAAGAGAAGGAACAAACAAAATATGTTCCTTATGTTAGTGCTGTTGGGAGTTTGATGTACGCTATGATGTGTACAAGACCTAACATATGTTTTGCAGTTGGAATGGTGAGTAGATACCAATCCAACCTAGGTCCAACATATTGGAAGGCTGTTAAGAGAATACTAAGGTATCTAAAGGGAACTGCTGATTATACGTTGAGTTATTAAGGAAAAGATCAGCGACTCTAAGGCTATTCTGATGCTGATTGGAGAGGATATTTAGATGAAAGAAAATCTATCTCTAGATTTGTTTTCTTACCGAAAAATGGCACCATATGTTGGAGCAGTAAGAAACAAAAGTGTGTAGCATTGTCCACGATGGAAACTGAGTTCATGGCATTATCAACAGCAATATAAGAAGATGTTTGGCTTAAGAGATTATTGGATCATTTAGGTGTTATTGGAAGTGCTGCACATTCATTGTTAACTGTGATAGCCAAGCAGCAAAAGCGTACACCAAAGATCAAAAATATCATGGCAAGACCAAACATATAGATACCAAGTATAATTTTATCAAAAATATGATTGTACGAAAAGATGTGAACTTACAGTACATATTACGCATGGAATGGGAGCAGATCCTATGACAAAGCCAATACCTAGAGATGTGTTTTGTGGCCATATGAAATCTCTAGGATTACGTAGAGTCTGATGTACTGAATATTGTATTTTCTCGTAAGTGTTCATATTTGATGAATTTATGTTTTCATCATTAATGCCTATGAATCTTTATTTGATCTTTATGCATCTTAATGCTTAGTGTATTACTTTAAGTTGAGAAAATATATCGGACAGATATAATATTAGCCCACTCACACGGGTAATCACCTTTATTTACTGTGTGATAAATAGAGATGAGACTGTTTTTAAACTTATTATCTAGGTGATAATCGAGAGCTGAAGCTTAAAATACGTATGTCGCCTTAACTGAGTGTTAAAATGAGGACATAATACTTACTATGTTCGAAAGTAAAATAACCCACATATTTTACTTTATCTGTCTATGATGCCAGATGTGAGTTCTGATGAATTTTTGTGAATGAGTAGATATGTGAACTCAAGTTAGACATTGGGTATGTCTGAACTATCATCTATACGGTATTGAAGGTGTAGACATACGCTCCATGGGAAATGAGTTAATACCGTAATACGTATTTCATACTATGTATGCATGAAACGACCAATAAGAGTGGCAAAAGTTTTGATCTCAACTTTTATGTCATGTGAGACTCTTGAGGAAAAGAGTTCCTTAATTTTAGTGCCCTAATGACTTTTACTTATTCTCAAGATTTCTATTTAGTGTTTGTTATCTTAGAATGTTGCCAATGGTCATGAGTTGATTCGATCTAATGGGGTATTTCTAGAAAAGCAAGTTGAACTGAAATTGAGAGTTTGAAGGGAAGAGAAAGATCGAATTTGGAGAATCACATTGTAGTTTTGTATTCACTGGTTAACAAATTATGACTGTCTTTGGGATAATCATAATTGTGAATACAATATATATATATATATATATATATATATATATATATATCATTGTTTAACAGAGATTAAGAGAGATATAAGTGTGATCGATCGATCTAGGGTACTGCATACTAAATCTACTCAGAGTGTGATGCCCATTATGAGCTACTATATATTCCTAACAGATGTATGGCAACGAGCTCTCAAAGTATGCTGGTCGCACGGATTATTCACTTATATGAATGTTGAAGAGAGGTAAAGAGAATCCTGTCCGGCCCACCATGTGCGAGTGGGAGATGATGGTTTTAGGTGATGGGCCTAAGTTGGCCCGTCCGCCCATGTTGGGCCTAAAAGCTCGGCCCACAAGATTAGGGTCCATGGATGAAGGGGTACGTTCCTTTCTGTTGGAGTGATGTATAAAAGGAGAAAGAGAGAGAGAGAGGAACACAACCGTTGGCATAACGTACGTTCCTCTCCCTCTCTCCCTCCAAAAGAAAAAAAAAAGTACACAAAAGGCGACGCCGTCTTCCCTCCAAGACCAATTGACGTCATCGGATCGAACAGGATCGGTTTTCTCTTCCTCTTATCGGCGTTGGTGTTTAATCTGTAGCTAACAATGTACGCTTGATTCCGTGGTGTGCTTTAGGATCGGTGATACATGTGAATTTCCCGGGCTTCGTCTTCCGCATTCGTTTTAGGGGTTCGATTTAGTGCCGAATCCGGTTTTTGGGAATCCGACAAACCCAACAATGCTAAAGGCACTAAAACTTTTATTGAAACTTCTTTGCAATGTTTTTGTGACAAATCTTAATTTGATATAAAAGCTAGAAGGGTGTTCATGCTTTTGATGATTGATAACTTTTTTGAATTAGAAAATTAAATAGGACATGGTCAAATTACTTGTTAACAAGTTTTATTAGGTAGTCACAATTTTGCGCCCGGGTGGATGTGGTTTCAAGAATTCGACCCCAGGCACGAGCCAAGAAAAAATAGTAAGTCTCGACACCTCTGGTGATATTTGGCATTACATTAGACTACAATGAGTGACATGGCATTGTCAGCCATCTACTTTCCAGTGTCTCATGGCTCCATACCGTACTGTGCCATGCACGTGCACAGTACGTGTGCACAGTCCGTGGACATGCATTAATCCGAAGGAGTGCCTGAAAATAATTTCCACTCCTCTTTTCCATCCATTAACAAAAAATGAAAATTCGTAAAAGAGCTCATTCACTCATAAAGTTATTTCCGGTATAATAACAAATAATTAGGAGGAGTGCCTTGAAAATGATTTTCACTCCTCTCCTCTTTTCCATTAACAGAACTGAAAATCTGGAAAAGAGGTGACTTTTCTTTTCAATAAGAAAATACAAAAAGGAAAGAAATAGAAATGAAAAATAACTTTTTCACTAAAAATCTGGTAAGCTTTGCCGAGAAACGACAGTAATTTGTCTTGACCAGAAGATTAGGCGCCATTGACAAAATCTGATTGCTCCATGCGATGAACACCCGCAAAGTTATCTAAACAAAATTGTAGTGCACCAAGGGAAACACTTCCATATATTGAGATCTAGTGATTTGCCATTGATATTAAAGTGTCTTATCTTACTTCTCAGGTCTTTCATTAGGTAATCTGATTGATCGATAATTTACTTGGTGCCTGTTTAACTACATCATATACCCAGTGAAGCAGGAGCAGTACTGGAGACACTAAAATTTTTTATTGAAACTTCTTTACAATGTTTCTGTGAGGAATATTAATTTGATGTAAAAGCTAGTAGGGTGTTCATGCTTTTGATGATTGATGCTTTTGATGATTGATAACTTGTTTGAATTAGAAAATTATATAGGATATGGGCAATTTACTTGTTAACAAGTTTTAGTAGGAGTTCACGAATCTGCTTTGCGCTTCCCAGACTTGGCTTAGTGTCCAGCCACATACAAGATAGAATAATATCAGACGAATGGGGAAGGGAATCCTTCGTACACAGCATGCCGACAGGAAAAGAGAGATTGAGACTGGGTTTGAGGACATGGGCCTTCAACACCAAAGCTTTTTATAAAAGTCTATTAACCTTGGACCTTTGCCCGCCATATTGACCACTAGAAAAAATCTCGTTTCAACTCGACACAAAACAAAATTTAGGTCCAGTCGCATATTGAGCCGGTTCACCAAAATTCGTGATCTTTCTCATAGTGATGTTTAAGGTGCGGACACTGTCCTCAATCAAAACCATCCCCAGCTTTTTAATGCAGAAGAATACCACGGAAAATGAGAATATACGCAATACGGATGTTCTTATTTAAGAGCCGACTGTAGACGATATCAACAAATTCTATTTCTAATTTCCATGAAATATGACAGAGACCTTTGGGGCAAAAAATTTATATGTCAACAGTATTAAGATATAACAATTCATATATATCCATCCCCATTTTCAATGACATTACCAAAATCCATTTATAAGTCCACAAAATTATGACAAAGATTTATAGATATGCACACACCTCATAGGATACATTATAGAACAATGTAAATCATCGGAAGTCTTGATACACAACTGATCCCTATATGACTCTTTCTCTATCTAGGAATACACAACCTTCCACTTCTATGTGCTTCTCCCTTGCGTGGCAAAAAGACGTGGACCATCTAGCAATTTACCTGTTTTCAATTACAATAAATAATATTTATGATAATTAAAAATTTAGTTGGCATGAAAAAGATAATGCACAGAAAAGAAAGAAGATCAATTTATTTACAAATTAACCATATCACCTCATGTCATACGAAGTGTTAATGACATAACTAGAATATAAACCGACACAATTTGGTCCATTCCTGCCTTTGTGCTAATATTCTGGTCTACTCTTGTAAAATTAAACTGAGCAAATCGACTGTATCATGTCAGAATAGAAGGCCTTTGAAAAAAATTACCGGACAAGTCGCAAATTTATTCCATTTGTGATAATTTAGTTCTAAAGCTTTCAATTTGGCCAATTTAGTCCTAGAACTTTTGCAAATTTGCCAATTTAGCATTTTTTTTTCTGCTAATTTTGGTTGAAAATTACTGATGTAACAATCTAGTCAATTTTGGTTATTCTACGTGAAATGACTAAAGCTAACATTGACAATTTTTTTTTTTTTTGCATTTTTTTCTTTTTTTTCTTTTTTCCTTCATCAGCCATCAACAAAGGCCTTGATGCTCTTGCTATCCTTGGGTGGTAGCCACCCTCATGGGCCTTGGGCAAGGGTTGGTTTTCCCTTGCTTGAGCGAGGGTTGCACTTGCCAGCCCCTAACAAGAGCTTCCCTTGCTTAAGGCCAACCAGGTCGGACATAGTATGAGGTCGGTGACCACCAACCACTCAACAATAACGGAAGAAAAAAGAGAAAAAGAGAAAAAGAAGGGAAAAAGTAAAGGAAAGCAAAAAAGAGGAAACAAATTCAGACAAATAAAAAATAGCAAAAATTGTCTATATCAACATTGGTCGTGTCATGTAAAATAACCAGTACAATTCAAAGATTTAGGATTAAATTGACAAAATTGAAAAGATATATGACTAAATTGGTACAAATGATGTTTAGGATTTAAAAAAAAAAATTCCCAAAAACCTTTATAATTTGTTAGGAAAATCAAACCACAAGTCTTAGAGCTTATGTATAAAATTCAATTGAGTCCTAAAAATTTACTAAAAAGTACAATCAAGTTTTAAACTTATCAACTAATTCAACTAAATCTTCTACCTTTATCATTAAATGCTATGAAGTCCTCAATATATGTTGAAAAGCAAAATTTATAGATGCCAAAAAAAAGAAAGTATTATGCATCAAAAGGACTTGATTTTACTTTTTTAAGGAGTTTAGGACTTAATTAAACTTTAAAAAAAAATTAAGTCACGATTGCAGTCCATACACAAGAATTAGGACTTGTCGTGTGATTTTCCAGACCTTAAACCGACAGAAATGAAACTTGTTCAACCAATCTTTGGCCACAAAACTAGTCATTTTCCTTTAAAGGACGTTTCTTTCCTTCCTCTCATTCTTGCGCAAAAGTGACTGAAAAAAATAGATAAGCCTTTTAGCAAAATCCTCCGTGCAACGATAGGAGATTCCTTATCCTTATTTGGCGGACATCTCAAAGCTGTAGACTCAACGCGTGATTTAAGTTTGTTTGGGTTCGTTCAGAGAACGTTCCTGTCTATCCAAAGGTAAGAAGCAATAAATTTCTTTTCATCTTTTTTAACCTGAAAAAATTAGACGAAGTTGATTCGTCCAAGTCGAGATAGACGTTCATCTATCGCGCTCTCTCCATGTTTAATTCAGCCACATGCCTCGAACTTTCCCTTGCCAACAAAGCTTTGTTCATTTTGTCTCAGGACTCTTCAAATGAGCCATTCTGGTATGGCACATTACGACAGTCATAGCAGAAAGGACCTCTCCTTCTTCGAGATGTTCACAGAACAACCTTCACCTTGCCCGGTTTTGCTAATTATAGGACTCCTGTCATGTTTAATATGCCTCCCAAGGTATGTCTCCTGTATTTTATTTGTGAAGTCAACAAGAGAGAACACGGGTTGGGTTCTTCCTGCAATTGCATTGGCCATCATGATAATTGTTCATTGCAATTCGACTGTGGATGACCATAAGAAGAAGGTGACAGTTTCCAATGGCTGCCACGACGAGTCGGATGTTGAGGGCTTTCCATGGCGTTTGGCTGCTATCGTGGCTCTTCTGCTATTCTTGACCAAGTTACATAGGAACCAATTTTACTTCAGATGTCTTGTTAAGCAACCGAACGTGATTTTGTTTTATTATGTTCGTGCATCCTAAATGTCGTGGGCCAATTCATTTTTCCTTTTTTGCCATTTTATGAAAGGTGGTCGAGCTCTTAATGAAATTCTGAGTTCAGCAAACACATGGGATCCAAGTACTGCGTATTGCCTGCTTATTTTCTAATCTCATTTTCATTAACAAACTACAAAACTAAGTTGTGGTTGTCCTACAATCAAGGAGCAAAAACCTATAGATAGTTCAGACTTGTTGATCTTTTCCTCCTGGTGTAGATGCAGTTAGTTTTGGTCCAATTTCACCCTCCTTTTTCTCCGCCTATTGAAGCTGTAAAATGTTGCTATACTCTTTCTTTGTATTCATTCACCTATTCATATGCTCCGCGCAGTTAGTTTAAAAAATCCAACTTTAGACATTGGTGAAAAATTAAAGGTTCTAGACATTTCTTCGGAAGAAATGGAGAGTTTTCGTCTATGTCAGTTAAGAAGATAAGATAAAAGGATCAAATGTTTACGTGAGATTAGAGACTTGTGCAAATCAACCTTGCCAAAATTTTGATTTTGTAGCTTTCTTAATGTGTCGGTCGTGACAAAAAGGAGCATGATAATCCATCTCGTTTGTCACCTTACTTTCACTTGTTAGCGATGTTCAATTTTAATTCCTGTTTAAATATGGGTCATTCGTATTATAACATTTCAATTGCGGGTTATGCCAAATCCACATCAACATGGACTTGTTGTATTTTAAGTTACATGTTTTTAGGGATATTCGCGGGATTCAGTTCCAGTCATTACCAATATCAAACTCTTTCAGGTAACGGATAGTTTCGATAGGTCAATTTCAGTTGGAAATCTTTAATCTGATTTTGTTCAATTAATTTATTATGATAAAATAAAAAGGATTCAAGGATTGCAGGTTAAATTCTTTTAATGAGTGATAGAATCATGGACAAGCACGAAGAATCAGTGAAATCAGTTTACCCGCTCGAGGGACAGTCGTTTATGTTGATATAAAAGAAGCTTGGGAAGCTACTTCAAATTCTTTGTTTCCCACTTCCCCCAACCACACACACCCCCCCCCCCCCTCCCGCGTTCCTTAAAACCTCGTTAGGTTTCGGTTATGGCAAAGATGGAACAATCAAAGCCTACTTAAAGAAAGTTCGGTGCATATCGTAGAAAAAAGTTCGAGATATGACCAAAGATATCTCTTTTTCAAAATTTTACCTCGATAATAAACTTATTTATCAGTCAAAGTCGATGAAGAAAAGAAGTTACCAAAGTTTATTCTTTCCCATTACATTCGCGCGTCTGATTTTTTCCTAGGTTTCCTTTTAGAATTTTTTTTTTGGGAACTTCGTTTTCATTGGTTTGAAGAATTCTTTTCCTTCCAATTCTAGCTCATCATCACCTCCTGAATTGATACGGACAAACCATAGTCAAGATCGGGTGATTTGTGCGGTAGAAGTTGCAAGTGTAAACAAATCTATCTACTCTTTAGCTAAATTACGTAAAGAGTATGGATAGAAGAAGAATCAAGAACCAAAAGAATAGCAGTATGACCTTTTTCAGAATAAAATACCATAAGTGCTTTAACTTTCATCTGAATTCATTTGGACAATTTTGGTTAGAAACAATTGATGTTGATAACAGTCGTCTTATGTGGCACAATTGGCTTTGACATTGACAATTTTAATATTTTGAATTTTTCTTTTTCTTTTCTTTGGAATTTCCTTTTTTTTTCCTTTTCTTCTATTTTCCTTCTTTATTTTTCTCTTCTTCTTTTTTTCCTTTTCTCTTCTTTTCTTTTTTTCCTTTTTCCCCTTTTTCCCTCACCAGCCGTCATTGAGACTAGTTACTGGCCAACAGAAGAGAAAAGGGAAAAAAGGAAAAAAAAAATAACCAAGGAAAAGAGAAGAAAAGAAAAGAATAGATAAATAAAATAAAATATCATTAAAAATTTTCCACGTCAACAATTTCTAGCTAAATTTGAAGGAATTGACTCAATTGACAAAACATAAAAAATGTTTAGAATATAATTGATACAATTAAAATGTTTATGATTGAATTGACAAAAGTATAATGGGTTTAGGATTTTTTAGACATTTTTCTCATTAAATACCTCAACCTGACATGGACAAGTCTATACAAATTTTTATTGTTTATAATTTTTTATATTTCTTTAAAAAATTTATTCTGTCTTTTATATTTTCTTTTTCTTTTTCTTTCTTTATTTTCTTTATCAAGTCCAACAAGGGCCATGACCCTTGCCCTTAGCTAGCAAGGGCTTCATGTCCCTTGCAGGCTTAGAAGAAAAAGAAGGAAAGAAAAAAATAAAAAATAAAATAAAATGTTTTTAAAAAATTAATTTTTTCAAAATTATAAAAATAAAAAAAAAATTGTTCACATCAAGGCCAATCATGTGATATGAGACAACCAATGGCCGCATCAATAATTTTACGATCAAAATTGACTAGAAGAACTACATTGGCCAATCGCCAAAAGATTTAATATTATATATGTCAAATTGAAAGTTGGCATAAATGTAATAAGTGTATAATTTTTTTGATAATTTCCTCGCCAAAAACCTATATAACCTTGTAGAATTTTGGTTGGAAACCTAAAGCACCTTGAGGATTTGGTGTTAAGAGGAGGTTTGAGAACCATTGTGTGATGACCTATTTCTCTAGGAAAAGTGTTAAAAAAAAAAAAAGTCTTAAACCTTTTATCTGTGTTAATTTAGTGCTAAACCTTTTTCACTTGGTGCAAATTCAGTCCTTTCCGACTAATTTTAGTCGAATTTTGTTGATGAGGGCTAGTCGACTAACGTGGCACAACCAGCGCTAATGTAGACAACTTTTAATAATATTTTTTTCAATATTTTTTTTCTTTTTCCTTTTCTTTTTCTTTTTTTCTTCTCCTCCTCCTTCTGACAATCAGCCAAAGGTGATGCGCAACAAGGTTGAGGTCGATCTCACAAAGGCTGCAAGGCCAACTCATGCTAAGGGTGAGGTTCGCCCTCTTCAAATCTGGCGAGGATTAGGCCTCATCGACTAGCCAACCCTTACTAAATCCGGTGAGGGCAAGCCTCACCTACCAATTGGTGAGGGCTCGAGCCCTTGCAAGTGCGACCTCGCGGGCTTTGGTGAGGACTTGAGCGTTGCTGGTTGTCACGTCCCGATCTTCCGAGCCCATGCCCATCCCTACTTGGTCGATATAATAGCGATGTCCCAGCATGCATTGCCGACCCATTCATTTTAATGCACATGCGGAAACGAATAGTAATCCCCAAACAACAACACAATAGGATAGGAAAGTAGGACCAATTTTCCACGAAAGACATTTTTATAAACATACAGGTTTATAACCACTGCCTTCAGTGGCGTCGCTAGCTCGAGCTCTCTTCCTCTCACGAAAGGGAGGAGTTCGAATCCCAGAGACGTCGTTAGGGATTCTTAAGCGTGACATCGGGGTAGTGGGTCCTCCGCTAGCGTCACCCCTGGTTTACTCCGCTGGCTGCCGACTATACGGGGGTTCTAGGGTTATCAAAAAAAATAAAAAAAAACATACAGGTTTATACATAGAAGCCTACAAAAAGAAATCGACTTTCATCAAAATAGAATTATCCTTAGTCAGATAAGAACGCCGACTCTTCAGGCTTCACCTTCTAAACTTCGAGCCTCGAGTCCTCCACTGCTGTCAACTAGGGACTTGAAAATGATATCCCACAATGGGGTGAGACTATGTGTAAGCAAGTTCAACCCCCTAAAACTCGACTAGGAAGAAAATACGCCCAAAGGGCTGCCTAAGCACAAAGATGGCTTACCTTGGCTTCAGTTCCTTCCTATAAGTCAATTCAATAAACAATCATCGAATCACATCATCACATCAATCAAGAACTCATATCGAATCATCAATCAATATACTCAGTCAATTACATGTCAACAAGACATTTCCCCGATCATTTCACTTACTCAACCCCAATGCTGAATTATGGCTCAGCAAGCACGGCCTACTACATCTTTGGCGGTAATGCTGAATTACGGCTCAGCAAGCACAACCAAATCCAAATTTGGTGGTAATGCTAAATTACGGCTTAATGGGCACAATCGACTCCAAGTTTAGTGGTAATGTTGAACTACGGCTCAACAAGCACAATCGATTCCCATTTCGGTGCTAAATTACGGTCTAGTGGACACAACCATACTTTGGTGGTAATGCTAAATTACGGCTCAGCGGCACAATCGATTCCAAGTTCGGTGGTATTCTTGATCTAACCCACATCATCAAACAATTATTCACCTACGGCCAACAACATTACACTTCTCAACTTGATTCCTCAATTAACAAGACCTCTTGGCCAATTTCCCTCATATTAAGGGTACTCGATAAAATAATCGTGTGTGGGCACACGGTCGACCTTAACCAAAAATATGATATCTTTACTTTTAAAATTCTCACCATTTATATAGTCTATAAAAATATTTTTTGCGCTGTAAACCGATGCCCGGTAATTTTCTAATTAAATACTGAAATTAGATAAATTTAGGAATAAACTCCCAAATTTGCAAATCACACACAAACAGCACAAATTAGAGCTCAATTAAATAAACAGATCATACAATTTTAATCAAAATAAAATTCCGATCACTGGCTATTCCGATCTAATTTTTAGAAATTAATTAATTAATTTTAATTAATTACAAAAATTAATAAACAAATGTCAAAAATGCGACTTAGGCCCGAAAAAGCCTAATTGGAAGTCGAGACAAGCCTGGAAAATTTCCAAACTACTCTAGATAAATTCTAGAGCTTGTCTAGACTCTAACTACACTACTCTAACCATTTAACATGCACCGATAATTAACTAATTTACTAAACCATTCTAGTTATCCACTAAACCAAGCTTAGTCTAAACTAATCAACTCTTAAACGTCATTAACTTACTAAGAGAGGATTAGTGGGTTAAACTCACTTGTTTAATGATCCGCTCATATCAAAACGACAGGGACGCGGAGGGGCTCGACAATCTTCAAAGCAGGACCGCCAAGCAAGGCCGGGACAAGCCCAAAAATGGCCTCGCAAAGCCCAACCCTTGCTAGAAATAGCTTCTGAAAGTGGGCCCAAAGTGTTGCAATGGCGGTTGGTTCGAGCACGACTCAGGCTAGATTCGGTGGCCACGGGTGGTGGTGCGGGCCATGAATGAAACAGCCATGAACCAAGCCAAGCTACGGCTGCTGAACTTGTTGGAACGGGGCTGCCTTTGTCAACTCTAGAGGGCTTCATTGATGTTGAATCGGTGAAGACGTGGATTGGGCTGAGCAAAAGAAAACATGAGGGTCGTTGCTGCTGCTGCTGAAGACGACGGCATCCACACTGGAGAGGAGTTCAGTTTGTTGGAGTACAGACCGAGAGAGGTAGGGGTGTCCGCGAGTGGAGAATATGCGAGGGAAATGGACAGCAAAAGAGAACAAAAATGAGAGGGGACCGTGGGCTCGATAGGGCAATGAACCAACAAAGGAGAAAAGAAAACGTGCAGGGGAAAAAGAATAAAAGAAAGAGAAAGAGAGAGAGAGAGAGAGAGAGAGAGAGAGAGAGAGAGAGAGAGAGAGAGAGAGTGTGTGTGTGTGTGTGTGTGTGTGTGTCTGTGATAGGGACAGGTATCATTGGATAAAAAGAGCCAAAGTCAAAGATTAAAAATGAAATGGAAGACTGCAAAAGGGCTATCGGCTGAAGGAGGGGAGACGTGGGCATCGAGCTACCCCATGTGAGGGAGAAAGAGAGAAACCAAAAAGAAAAGGGAAAACGTGCGATCGAAGGGGGGGGGGTGTGCATGAAGGGGTGTGGGACCAAATGGAGAAAGGATAAAATACAAACATACTTTGCTCAACTTCACAACAAAAACAATTGGTCACTTAAGGCCAATTTTCATAACAACTTGCACAATTTGAAGTCTAATTGAAAACCAAGATAAGATGGTCCCTCTATCCCATGAATTTCCCTTAAATCTAAATTCTATTTCATTTTTCCTGGAATGCGATATCTGAACAAACTTCTCCAATTGAGGTTCGATTTGATGCAGAAAAAGTCCACGAAATTCCCTTTCACTAATTCACTCACATTAGATGTCAAAAATCCCTTCAAATTGGTCAATCCAAATTTCTGTTCGTTTTCCGAATTGTCCGAATCGATTTTCAGTAAAAATCTCGAACTCGCCGAAAATTCCTCAAAATATGAGTCGACGTTCATAAAATGATTCGTGACATGACAAGAGTTTCAATTTATGAAATCAGGTTCAAATTCACAATTAATTTCAATCAAACGCGATTTTAGCGTGACCTTACCTACCGTGTAGCTTTTAGGAATTTTTGGTGCAATTGACTTGTGGTCGATTTTTTTCAAGTCACGTACCTCTGAGATACATTGGCAACTCTCGGTGGTCATGAAAGTCTCGATGTTTCAAATACGGATACAGGGTACCCAAAACGAAAGAAAATCGGTCTAGTGCCGATTAACGAGAATTTTGCAATCAAGTGAAATCACCTACACTTTGATCACACATATCAATCAAATTGACCTATCTCCGATCTCCGATCGATTTTTAATTGTGTCGTAATGACCCTTGCAGACTAGCATGGTCGAGTAGTCAATTCCTAGTCTAATTCTCAAGTCTATTGCATTAAAATCCCTTAATGGCTTCACCTGATAAGTCAGTTATCTTATGAGTGGTCATCTTAGAGAAAAGTACTATAGTTGCATTAATGAAAGGCCCAACTTATTCAATTGAAATTAGAACCTGAAATTCATGATGTTACAACTCTTCTCTTCTCATAAAAATTTCGTCCTCGAAATTTAAACATTTACCAATCATCGATAAAATAAAAAAATAAAAATAAAAAGTGAGGGTGTTGTCATCTCATCGAGTCTCACTTTCCCACGTTGCTTCTTCAGTCTCGTGGTGTTGTTAGACCACTTTGACCAAATAAGCCATCTTGGTACATAGAACTGCTCTTTCTAAGCTACCAATTGAACCGGGCTTCCCACGTACGACACTTTGTCATCCACGTCTAATTTCTCAAGATTTAGCACAGGGGTCGGGTTAGGCTCATGCGTCCTCAACTTTGACACGTGAAAGAAATCATCTACTCGTGCCTACTTCGGCGGTAATGCAAGATAATACGTTAGGATCCTGAATCTCTCCCTAGAATGTCAAAGGGACCTACGTACCTCGGTTTTAGTTTTCCCTCATTGCTAAAGTGCAAGGTATCCCTCATTGGTGATATCTTCAAAAAGATGTAATCACCAATTTGGAGCTCTAAGAGCCTTCGATGCTCAACGATACAACCTTTTTGGCGACTCTGAGCAGTCTTTAATTTGTCTTTGATCACGACAACTGCAATCACTGACTGTCGAACTGATTTTGGGTCTATGATCTTTCATTCTCTGACCTCATCTCAACAAACTGAAGTTTTGTACTCTCTTCCATGCAATGCTTCGAAAGAGAACCATTTGACTACTCTACTAAAACCGAGGATCCTTGGTTCTAAACCTGATATAGATCTACCACTGGCACTCCATGTAGACGAACTAGCTGACTCACGTACACTTTTGCGTGTCTGTTCAAATCAAGATCATTTCATACAACAATGAAGTAAGTCGACTTTGTCAGTTTGTCGACCATTACCTAAATTGAATCATTGCCTCTCTAATTTCTTGACAGGCTCGTCATAAGGTCCATCATGATATACCTCCATTACCACTCGGGACTCTCAAGTAATTATAAAAGTCCTCCTGACTTGCATTACTGAACTTGCACTTATTAGCACATCTGACACTTGCAACCTGTCTAGCGATATCTATCTTTATATCAGTCTACCAATCGAGCTGATGCCAATTCAGACCTACTTTGTACTGCCTGGTCAAATATTGCAACCACTACAGTGAATCCCTGCCAAAGTATCTTCCCTGAGTGTTACATTGTCAAGTACATCCAATCACTCTCGAAACTTGAGTGTTTCATTCTAAGAAATTTGAAAATCGGTCTCTTTCTTATCAGTATCCTCTTGCAGGATCTTCTGAACATCCCGGTCTATCAACCGAAGCGTTTGATTCTAACCTAACTATCCAATTAAACTTTGAGGGTGGCCATAAAATTCGAAAAGTGGCCAATCTCAAATTTAAAAACCGAATGTTGAACTTTCCCTAGTAAGGTTTATTCTTTAACCAGTATATGCACAATTGAAGACTCCTGACTCAACGCCTTAGTGACTTCTTTCATTCTTCCAAGGTGATACCAGGTATCACCATCCTAGTCCTTTCAAGGTTCTGATTCTAGTGCTATCTCATATTCAATTCCTTTTGAGAGAATAAATACTGGAGACTTTGATGGTCCGTGATGATCTGGAATCTTTATCCACACAAATAATGTCTCTAAATTTTCAGAGCAAAAATTACTACTACGAGTTCTAAGTCATGTGTCGGGTGATTCAGCTCGTGAGATCTCAACTAATAAGACGTGTATGCAACAATCCTACCATATTGCATCAGCACATAACCTAGTCCCCTAAACGACGCATCACTACAAATCTCGTATCTTCCGGAACTCGAAGGTAGGGTCAGCACAGGTGTAGTAGTCAGCTTCTACTTAAACTCTTGGAAACTATACTCGCACTTGTCTGTCCCCACGAACTATTCTTCTTTCTTTAGGAGTCGAGTCAACAACAACACCAATACTAAAAATCCTTTCTCGAATCTTTTGTAGTAACCTGTCCAACCCAAACGGTCTTTGATCTCTGCTACTGTTATCGATCTTGGTCCACCGATAACTGCTTTGATCTTTGTCGGGTCCACGAAGATTTATTCACATGAAATCACGTGGCCTAAGAACGCAACACGAGTCAACCAAAACTCGCACTTGCTAATCTTAGTATACAATTCATGGATCATCAAGGTCTGAAGTACCATTCTCAAATAATTGCTTTGATCTTAGTCGGGTCCACGGAGATTTATTCACATGAAATCACGTGGCCTAAGAACACAACACGAGTCAACCAAACATCGCACTTGCTAATCTTAGTATACAATTCATGGATCATCAAGGTCTGAAGTACCATTCTCAAATGACTCCCGTGCTCCTCAGCATTCCTTGAATACACTAGAATATCATTGAAGGATGCGATCACGAACTGATCTAGATATTCTTTGACCATTCAATTTGTCAAATCCATGATAGCAGTTTGAGCGTCCGCCAGACTAAATGGCATTATAGTACTCTCATAAGGGTCATATCAAGTGCAAAACGCTATCTTCGATATAACCTCCTTTCTGACCCTCACGTCAACCTTTGAAGTATCGACACTCTTTGTAACTAGTCACATAATTCATCGATCTTCAGTACTGAAGACATTTTTTTTTTATCAACACTGGATTGAGTTGACAATAGTCAATGCATAAATACGATGAACCATCTTTCTTTCTCACACACAGAACTAGTGCTTCCCAAGGTGATGCACTGGTATGTATAAATTCCTTATCCAGTAATTCTCGCATCTACACCATCAATTCTTTCAACTCAGACAACGACATAAGGTAAGAAGCCTTAGAGAGTGGCTCTGTCCCGGGTGCTAACTCGATCATAAGTTCTATCTCTTTCTCTAACAACAGGCCTAACAATTCCTATAGAAAACACATCCAGAAATTCTTGAACTACTCTGATGTCCCCAATTTTCAATTCCTCACTATTTTGTCTATGAAAATCTTCAAGTAACCTTCATAATCTCAGCCTAACAAACGAGTTGCCTTCAAACGATGGGATTAATGAAATTGAGGGTCCTTCTTGACTCCCAATAAACTCGATACTTTCACATGCTGATAGATTAGGCCGGATTCCTCCACGACAATAATTCATTACCACAAGGAGCTCCCTGAGCCCACTATATTCATATGTGACGTCAAAGTTATACCCCAGCAACTAGTCGAGCACAACTATAGCTAGTGATTCACCTTTCTTCTGCTTTATTTCAACAAACTAAAGTTCCTCGAACTTAACCAAAACTCTGCTGTGCTACTCAAATAAAATCTCCACAAGAACATTCTTTCTCTGATCGGCGCATGATCGGTTTCATTCCTGTCCCTTTCGCCATCCTAGTGGCGTCATATATGCGGTAGCGACGTCTATGCTCCCTTGGACTTTCTCTAACAGTCTCTCACTTAATGGTCGTGCTAGTCACAATCAAAGCACGTTCTAGCCATACTCGGACACTGGATTAATCCATGCATTCCTTCCATACTTTTGGCACCCACCTGGTAAGTCCTTTATCTCCTATCAAGTGACAACATGCACTCTTTCTTGTACTGGAGGCCTGTTCCAAAAACCTCATGGTGTGTTCTATGGTGCACTCCTTCTAATTTGTCCCATCAACCTTCTAGGACCATTTCTAGCTAGGTAACCCTGTTGGCTACACTCAAAACAAATTCTTGTCCTAGGAAAGATATAAGGTCGATCTCCGTCATCACACATGGGAACAACATGCTCCATTTTGACTTGGTGCTGACTTGACTGTCCCACCCTTCCTATTAGGCGGAATAGAGTACTTTTCTCTAGTCATAGGCTCATTCTCAAAACGGTTTCCACTTCTACTAAATATGAACCTCAATTCGAATGCAACGGCTTGCTCCCATATCACATCTCCATTTTGGATCTCAGCGGGTGTGACAACAATAGTAGTGGCTTAGTCCCGAGCTTGCTGGCTCAACAAATCCCCTAAGGAAGATTAGTGCCCAAACAATCCCATCAAATCTAGGATCGCTTGGTGCTGCTACATTAGTACCAACTTACACTTGCACTAGTCTAAACCTACACTTATCTCTACTGTCTCGAGTACCGACCTTTGTCGGCGTTCTACCCCGAATCATAAAGGCTAATGCCCTCTTACTAGTAGTCATCAGCTCCTGATCATTCATACTACAAGCTCCTATAGACACCTGTTTTCTAATTCTAATATCATATTAGAATTCGAGTGACCCTCACAAACAAGCTACCAAACAGCTATCGATCACATGCACCGGCATGAAGTAAAGGTTATTTTTACTAACTATCCCAAGACTCATCGTACCTTATCACTCCAAACATAGACCTTGCTCTGATACCACTAAACAAGGATGTCATGTCTCGATCCTCTGAGCACATGTCCATCCCTGCTTGGTTAATATAATAGCGATATCTCAGGATGCATTGCCAACCCATTTATTTTAATGTACACATAGAAACGAATAGTAATCCCCAAATAGCAACACAATGAGATAGGAAAGTAGAACCAATTATTCACAAAAAAAAAAAAAAAAAAAAAAAAACCTTTTTATAAACATACAAGTTTATACACAGAAGCCTACAAAAATGAATCAACTTTCATCAAAATAGAATTGTCCTATGACTAACTAGTCAGACAAGAACGCCAATTTTTCGAGCTTCACCTTCTAAACTTCAGGTCTCAAGTCCTCCACCGCTGTCAACTAGAGACTTGAAAATGATATCCCACAATGGGGTGAGACTATGTCTCAGCAAGTTTAACCCCCTAAAACCTGATCAGGTAGAAAATACGCCCAAAGGGCTACCTAAGTAAAATTATGAGTCAGAGGGCTTACCTTGGCCTCAATTCCTTTTTACAAGTCAATTCAATAAACAATCATTGAATCACATCATCACATCAATCAAGAACTCAGATCGAATCATCGATCAATCAAATCAGTCAATTACATGTCAACAAGACCTTTCCCCAGTCATTTCACTTACTCAACCCCAATGCTGAATTACGGCTCAGCGAGCATGGCCTACTAAATCTTTGGTGATAATGCTGAATTACGGCTCAGCGAGAACAACTAATTCCAAATTCAGTGGTAATACTGAATTACAACTCAATTGGCACAACCAACTCCAAGTTCAGTGATAATGCTAAATTACGGCTCAGCAGCACAACCGATTCCAAGTTCGGTGGTATTCTTGATCTAACCCACATCATCAAACAATTATTCACCTATGGCCAACAACATTACACTTCTCAACTTGATTTATCAATTAACAAGACCTCTTGGCCTATTTCCCTCATATTAAGGGTACCAAATAAAATAATCATGTGTGGGCACACGGTCAACCTTAGTCAAAAATATGATATCTTTACTTTCAAAATTCCCACCATTTATATAGTCTATAAAAACATTTTTGGCGCTGTAAACCGACACCCAGTAATTTACTAATTAAATACTGAAATTAAATAAATTTTGGGAATAAATTCCCAAATTCGTGAATCACACACAAACAACACAAATTAGAGCTTAATTAAATAAACAGATCACACCACTGTAATCAGCATAAAATTCCGGTCACTAGCTATTCCGATCTAATTTTCGAAAAATAAGTCATTAATTAAATAATTACAAGAATTAATAAATAAATATTGAAAATGTGACTTAGGCCCGAAAAAGCCTAATTGGAAGCCGAGACGAGCCCGGAAAATTTCCGAACTACTCTAGATAAATTTTAGAGCTTGTCTATGCTCTAACTACACTACTCTAACCATCTTACATGCACCGATAATTAACTAACTTACTAAACCGTTCTAATTATCCACTAAACCAAGCTTAGTCTAAACTAATCAATCATTAAACATCATTAACTTACTAAGCGAGGATTAGTGAGTTAAACTCACTTGTTTAATGATCCGCTTGGATCAAAACGACGAGGACGTGGAGGGGCTCGATAAACTTCAAAGCGGGATTGCCAAGCGGGGCCGGGACAAGCCCGACAATGGCCTTGCAAAGCCCACAGCCCTTGCTAAAAATAGCTTCTGAAATTGGGCCCAAAGTGCTGCAACGGCAGCTGGTTCGGGAGCGGCTCGGGCTAGAATTTGTGGCCGCGGGTGGTGGTGCAAGCCATGAATGAAACAGCCATGAACCAAGCCGAGCTACGGCTGCTGGACTTGCTGGAATGGGGCTACCTTCATCAACTCTAGAGGGCTTCGTTGATGTTGAATCAGTGAAGACATCGACTGGGCCGAGAAAAAGAAAACATGAGGGCAACGCTGCTGCTGCCGGAGACCACAGCATCCACGCTGGAGAGGAGTTTAGTTTGTTGGAGTGCTGACCAAGAGAGGTGGGGGTGTCCGCAGATGGAGAATATGCAAGGGAAATAGACAACAAAAGAGAACAAAAATGAGAGGGGACCGTGGGCTTGGTAGGGCAGTGAACCAGCAGAAAACGTGCAGGGGAAAAATAATAAAAGAAAGACAGAGAGAGAGAGAGAGAGAGAGTGATAAGGACATGCATCGTTGGATAAGAAGAGCCAAAGTCAAAGATTGAAAATGAAATGGAAGACTGTAGAGGGGCTATCGGCTAAAGGAGGGGAGACGTGGGCATTGAGCAACTCCACATGAGGGAGAAAGAGAGAAACCGAAAAGAAAAGGAAAAACGTGAGGCCAAAGGGGGGTGTGCTTGAAGGGGCGTGGGACCAAATGGAGAAAGGATAAAATACAAACATATTTTGTTCAACTTCACAACAAAAATAATTGGTCACCCAAGGCCAATTTTAATAACAACTTGCCCATTTTGAAGTCTAATTGAAGACCAAGATAAGACGGTCCCTCTATCCCACGAATTTCCCTCAAATCCGAATTCTATTTCATTTTTCTCGGAATCCGATTTTTGAATAAACTTCTCCGATTGAGGTCCGATTTGATGTGGAAAAAGTCCACAAAATCCCCTTTCACTAATTCACTCACACTAGATATCAAAAATCCCTTCAAATTGGCCAATTCGAATTTCCATTCGTTTTCCGAATTGTCCGAATCGATTTTCTATAAAAATCCCGAACTCGCCGAAAATTCCTCAAAAAATGAGTCAACGTTTCTAAAATGATTCATGACATGACAGAACTTTCAATTTTTGAAATCGGGATCAAATTAGTGGTTAATTTCAATTGAACGCGATTTTAGCGTGATCTAGCCTACCGGATAGCTTTTAGGAATTTTTGATGCAATTGACCCGTGGTCGATTTTCTTCGAGCCACACATACCTCTTCAATACATTGGCGACTCTCAGTGGTCGTGAAAGTCTCGGGGTTTCAAATACGAACACATGGTACCCAAAACGAAAAAAAAAAAAAAATCGGTCTAGTGCCGATCGACGAGAATTTTGCAATCATGTGAAATCATCCACACTTTGATCACACATCTCAGTCAAATAGACCTATCTCCGGTTTCCGATCGATTTTTAATTGTGCCATAATGACCCTTGCAGACTAGCATGGTCAAATAGTCGATTCTTAGTCAAATTCTTAAGTCTATTGTATTAAAATCCCTTAATGGCTTTACTTGATAGGTCAGCTATCTCATGAGTAGTCATCTCAGATAAAAGCATTATAGTCGCATTGATGAAATGCCTAACTTATCCAATCGAAATTAGAACCTGAAATTCAGGATATCACATTGGTGGTCGAGGCTCATCAGAGACTGACAAGGTCGAGTTCGACCAATCGATTGGAGGAAGGAGGAGTAAAAGGAAAAAAAGAAAAAAAAAGGAAAAGGAAAAATAATATAATATAATTAAAATTTCAAAAAATATATATTTTAAAATATTATTAAAAGTTATCAACATTAATACATGTTGTACCATGTTAGTAAATTGGCACTTAGTTGGCAAAATATGATCAAAATTAGTTGGAATGACTTAATTGGACACCAAATAAAAAGTTTTCGGACTAAATTAACACAAATAATATGTTTGTAATTAAATTGGCACAATTATAAAATGTTTTGAACTTTTTTTATACTTTTCTAGGGCTAATCTCTCCATCCTCCATCCCACAATAATTGACATTCTTTATTTTTCCGAATTACTAAATTCGTTCATGCTCAGCACCACCACGTAAAACGTGCAATGTGAAAACTAGAGGATCAGAAAGGCCTCATTTGTGCAAAAAAAGCATTCCATCTTCACCTCGATATTTCGGCGATGCGGACTTGACTTCAAAAATTGTCGTGGACGTCTTTACTTGGTGAAAGTACTTTTCAAATCAAACGAAAAGACAGAGACGATTCTTCAAAGGAGAGTATAGAGACCACCGACGTCATTAGCTCCTTAGAAAATTCAAAATCTTACTCAACTAGTTTCTCATCCATTCAAGTTTTGCATACCAGAATTGCCAGTTCGCGCGAACTTAAGAGACATGCCAAAAGTGCACCAGAGAAAAACTCTATTTTTCGGGTGTACAAATTCGATTTCTGCATATCACTGAACTTCGACAAATTTGCCAATAATTTAAATTATTCGTGAGGGTTTTTACGTTGGCTTGTTAGGATAACTTCAAAAAGAGAGGAGCAGGACTTGATTGACCTGGTCCTCTAAGCCTGCCCGACCGTATGGGACTGTCTCCCAGCAGTCCAGCGGCCGAAAACGAAGACGAGGTCAGATAGGACATGTGCCTTGACCATCGGTTTTAGGAATTTTAACAAGGAAAAAATAGGAATTTTGATTGAAAGAACCATTAAAGAAGAAAGCAAAGAAGTTGCTTACGTTGAATAGTGAAGATTTATTTACTTGGGCAGAATGACATGCATAAAAATTAATTTACATATAAGATACATTACAAGGGAAATCGATTTCTGGATGATCATAGTAAATCCCTACGCCATCACATCGGTATATTTGGGTCACTAACAATTTGTCTTTTATTTATTGGAAAAATAAGATGCACTCTTAGGTTTTTGTCTTTGTGAGAAAGAGAGGGAAAAGATGCGCTCTTAGGTTTTTGTCTTTGTGAGAAAGAGAGGCAAAAACTTATTTATCGATTATTTTCTTATTAGGACAAAAACCATCATAAATTTTAAATTATACCCACCGTGACACATTTACCTCAAACATTTTTTGTGATATTAAAAATCTCAAGCTTGTATTTGATAATACATTTACCCTTTATTAAAGTTCTGTTAATGAGAACCGTTAAAAATTTACCTACATGGACACCGCAAAGTGAACGATATCTGCATATTGCCCTGTGACTTAAGTAAAATAAAATCGATGTTATTTTGGCTAAAGAATCATTTAACATCATCTTATTTTATAAAGGGTAAATGCGTTACATAAATATAAATTACGAAATTTTATGTTACAAGAAAAATATTTAAGGAAATGTGTCATAAGTTATAGGAGTCATAGTGGGTATAAGTTGTTGGCTTTTTCCCTTAAATAATTAATACTTTTAAAATTTGAATTATTCAAAATTAAACGTGCTCAGAAAATTCTGATTCAACGGTAGAAAAAGGAAAAAAAAAAAAAAAGGACAGACATGGTCGACCAATATAGGCGAGGACATCATCACCATCACCATCGAGTCCTCTGTGCATGAACGCCGCCATCGAAGAAGGGGCGAATCTGAAGTGAAAGAAGAGATGAGCGGCGGCATCGACCTCCCTGAAGAGATCCTGATCCAGATCCTCCTGAAATTGCCCGTCAAGTCACTTGTCCGATTCCGATGCGTCTCCAAGTCGTGGGACTCCCTCATCACCCACCCATCCTTCGTCTCCCTCCACCTCAGCCACGCCATGGCGGGCCACGACCGCTCCGTCGTCCTCCTCCGGCACTACTCCCTCACCCAGCGCAAGGAGCGGAACACCCTCTACCTCGACGGGGAGTCTTTCTTGGAGCACCAGGAGCTCGAATTCCCCTTGAAGACCCACGACACTTACTACCTCGCCGGCTCCTGTAATGGGTTGCTCTGCTTTTCCGACTATATCATCAACAACCTCCAGGTAATCCTCTGGAACCCTTCCCTCAGGAAGTGCGTGCAGTTGCCGATCCCGCGGTTCATTGATACTGATCTCACGCACAAGTATGTTCTCGGGTTTGGGTTCGATACGCGGCGTGTCGATTACAAGGTCGTGAGGTTGATTTACATTCTGGGGAAGAATAGGTCCGTGATAGTGCCAACGGAGGTTGAGGTCTATGAGCTTAAAACTAATGCTTGGAGAGGGATCCAGACGGCCGTTCCTTATGTCATACCAGAATCTTCGTCGCAGGCCTTTGTGAATGGGGCTATCCATTGGATTGGGTATAACCCAGCTGATAGGCGATTGAAGGTGGCTTCAAGTCCTAGGTCGATTGTGGTATTATTCGATATGCAGGACGAGGTGTTTGGGGAAATGGAGTTGCCGAAAGGTGGGGATTATGCGAACAGGCTGAATTTGTCGCTGGCTGTGCATCAAGATTTGATTTGCTTGTTGCATTGCGATCCGATGGAAGAAGATGGGCATCAGTTGTATGGGGTTTGTTGGGTCTGGGTCATGAAAGAATACGGTGCAGCAGACTCCTGGACTAAGCTGTTTACCATTAACATCAGTGAACATGGCGGGATCGGGAGGATTTTAGATTTTAGGAAAAAGGGGGACGCTCTGCTCATGACTCACAATGACGAGCTGGTTTCATATGATTTGAGGGGTCAGAGAATTAGTCGACTTGGATTGTATGGTTTAGCGAAATCTTTTGAAGTCATCCCATACATGGATTGTCTAGTTTTAGTGTGAGGAGAGCACACACTGTCCAAACAACCATATTTCATGGCTGGTTAGGTTGTAGGTAGATTATGTTGGATTTCGCTCTCCTGAAGGAGTGAAGCATATGACACAAATAATGGAGAACCAGAGTGATTAGAGATACTTAGACTTTAGTTGTTGTATACGGGTTGATTGCTGTTTTCTCTAGAAGTTATTCTGGACTCGTGAAGTATGTCCTTTTACTTATCTGTATGATTTTTTATTTTTTGGGAGTTTCAGATGGTTGATTGGATGTATGCTACTGAAAGTTGGGGCTTCTATTGCTACTACTAGTTGCCCTAGCAGAAGAATGATAATAATTTCTTTGTTCCTGGTCTTGTTGGTTCATTTATTCATCAGACTAGATCACTCTAAGGTATCTCCAGGTTGAATTCTTTTACACTTCATGGAAGTTGATGTTGTTTTGTTTCAGTTGAGTGCTTTTAGCAGGAATTAGAGCTGCTGAAGGGACCATCTAAAAAGCTTGAAAACCTCAATCCGTTAAATACTTAGTAAGAATCTGTCTTTGCAACTCGGAACTTATCCTTATGTGTGTGCTAACCTTTAGAGGTTGATCCATACATATGTACTCAAATGGGGTTTAATTCTGTTGTACTTGCAATTTGATCTAGTTATCTTGTTAGCTTATTTGACCAACAACCTTGTCAACATGTGTTGGTCATTATGTTTGCCGAAGTAACTCTGCTGCTGATATATGACCCAATGAAAAATCTGCTGCTGATAGAAGAAGGTTACCCTCTCTTACTATAGGAGGCGGGAACATAACATCTCCCAAAGCATCTACGTTCGTTCAATTGCATTTAAGTTGAAGATCTGTAATTTCTAACATGATGGGTTGTTAGGTTTAGTCAGTTCATGACTTTTGAGTCACAATACACTGTCAAGCTTTCATTCAGTGTGTGGTAAAATATGGGACTGAAGTACTTTTCCCTGTAGAATTTGCTTGCAACCACCAATAAAATTCAGTGTTGGCTGCAGTGTTATGAAACTTATGACATAATTAGTCCAAATTGTCGCTTTCTATTAATATTTTAAGTTAAAGTATACAATATCTTGGTCAATTATAACCAAACTGTATTAGATTTATATTGATATATGGTAATCAACACGAGGTGAGGTTGAGCAGATCACCAAATTTGGCAACATGAGGATCATTGCCTGAATTACTGATATTCTGGTGAAGTTAGTTTGCTTATAGTAGAAGTATGCCTCCACTTTTTACTAACTTGAGGTTGATGGACCAATTCATGCATAAAATACTGTTAGGACTATTTAGCAACTTAAGGATTTTTAGGGGCTTGGAAATAATGCAAAGATTGAGAACCTTCTTTTCTGGAAACTGAACTTTGGACTCTCTCACTAGGGAACTGCTGTTTGAGTTCCTTCGATGTAGATGGAGTTATTAGCTGCTCAAATTTCAAATGGTCTCTCAAAATTCGGCCTCTATTGGCCATTGACAATTCCGTATGATTATGCTACTTTTTGCTGTGTTTTGTGGCCTGTAACTGTAACAGATCAGCTAATTGGCAATTCGGCAATGTTACTCACAGAATGATAGTTTTGAGAATTTGTTTGGTTTCTCTTGTTCATTATACAAATTTCGATGTTTAAAAAACCTTGTCAGAGCTGGCACTGCATGACTTCGTCCTTAATTCATCAGAGAAAGTACATAAGCTCTTGAGATGTTTAGGGACCAACAGAAGCAGGACAATGTGCTGATAAAACATGGTAAGCACATCAGAATAATATGTAAGATCAATGTCACTTGAAGGGTGAAAACATCTTTCCTCTTCTCAGCTAACACACACTGATACTTTGAATGTGTCAAGCAATTTTCTACACTTTTTGGTCATCCAATCTATTTGCAGTAAGTAGGCTTATGTATGAATAGCACAAGACTATCTTTGTTTATGAGTGTGATTTTTGTTTTTGGCCCACAGTTTGAGTGCGATTACATATCCTTATAAATACCCTGTTCAATTTAGTACTGTTAGAAAGGAGTAATCTCTGAGTTTTGCAAGTTCAATGTCGGTTTCCAGAGTGTCCAGGAATGGTGCCAGCGTTGATTTTCTAGAATGTCAAATTGCATTCTTTTGGCCCATGGATGTTATGCTGTGCTCATGCTAAATCTTCTGTGCATGGATGCCGTTCATGTGCTTGTCGCTGCTAGTGTCGAGATGCTTATTAGTTGGAATATACCAAAGTCCTTACCTATGTGGTTGCAAATGTTTGTTCTGACGAGGCAATGGAAATTTCGCCCACTTACGATCCAGGAGGATGTTACCTCATTTGGGGGGAGAGGACAATGCTACTGCCACATGGATCGCATGTTCTCATCACTGCTCTCTCGGTAAATAGAGAAGTCATTGAAATGCCATTAGGACACACATAATGCTTCTTTGGGCTAGTGGTCCCGTGCCATCAAATCCATCCTCAAAAGTCATTTGGGTTCTGATTCATTTAAATGATAAGACCTAACTGGACTGACGGTTGCAAGCAGCAAGTGTTACTTACAAGTTTATTAACCTTATGTTCATTGCTTAATTCTAACGATCCCTGAGGGATGAGAACCTGTGATGATGAAGCATTTGGTCTGTTTAACGGCCTTCTCTCTATTACCGGCCTTCTCTCTATATGGTCAGAACATATGACGAAAAAAGTCTAAAGACTTTTGTGATAAAAAAATTAATTTGGGATTTTTTTTTTTGTATTAACCCTATAATGGCTTCATAAATAATTAGAAATCAAAGTAGTTACAAAGTTAAAGCTTGCATCAAGGTCAATTTTCAATTGCAGGAGGAGGGAGGAGGATTAAAAAAAAAAAGGGAAAAAGATTTAAAAACTTAATAAAATAATAAGAAAAAAATAAAATATTATTAAAAAATGGTTGCCGGCGCTGATCGGCGGCCACATCAGTGTTGGCCGGCCAATTTTAGCCCAATGGACTTAACTGGCTCAATTGCAAAAGATTTAAAACTTAATTAGCCAAAAAAAATTATGACTGAATTGGTACAATTATAATAGGTTTAAGACTTTTAGGT
Source organism: Eucalyptus camaldulensis (assembly GCA_019915185.1). Classification (NCBI taxonomy): domain Eukaryota; kingdom Viridiplantae; phylum Streptophyta; class Magnoliopsida; order Myrtales; family Myrtaceae; genus Eucalyptus; species Eucalyptus camaldulensis. The sequence goes on from JAHSVA010000008.1 coordinate 28,995,672, forward strand.
AATTTTCCCTTCCTGTGTAACTTGGTCAAGAATAGCAAAAGAGCCAAGAGAGCAGCCAAATGTCATGGAAAGCCCTCAACGTCCGACTTGTCATGGCAGCCAACGGAAACTGTCATCTTCTTCTTATGGTCATCCACAGTTGAAGAACAATGAACAATTATCAGATGGCTAATGGAATGGCAGGAAGAAAACAACCCATGTTCTCTCTTGTCGACTTCATTGACAAAATATAGGAGGCATACCTTGGTAGGCATATTAAACAAGACGGGAGTCGTATTATATAGTTTGTTTCATTTGTCTTTTGCGCACTTTCACGTGGACACTTACTATTGTACCATTAGGTAATAAAATTTGAAAGAGATTGCATGAAAAATGATTTCCGGAAAAGACAAATAGTACCTGTGATGGGTGTTTGGTAAAACTAGTGTAACAAAGTTTCTGAGCTAAATATCTCTTATTTGCAAAAGTAAAGCAACCTCCTATGCGTTACTAGGATCCTATCTCCTTTAAATTAAGTTAATGACAACTTTAATGTTATTTGATTAATGATAAATGAGAAACCAAGATGTAGTTGGTTGGAATCAAGAAAGTCTATGTGAAGTGTAAGCGTGACACTACCAAAAAAAAGGCAGGTTTAGGACCAAATTTTGTTGCCTTAGATACCAAAGACGAGGAAACAATCTTTCTAATCTAAGGCAACAAAAAAAAAAAATTATTGCCTTAAGTACCCAAGGAGATAAAATCAATTGTCTTCTTTAGGGTTAATAACTTAATATTACGAAAAAAAAACTCAAATTAATACATTGGCAGATTATCTCAAACTAACTTTTATATTACCAAAAATCTCAAACTAGTATATACATAACAAAGTTACCCTCTTTTAGCTTTCATTATATTTACCGTTAAATTGCTGACTTAGACAAAACAAAACAGTTGATGTATCAAGTCCACATAGAAATCCATAAGGTTAATATCTTATGAAAAACCCAAGACTCGTATATATTTGATCAATTTACCCCAAATTGGTATAAAATAGATAAGTTTACACTCCGCTATTTTTAGTAACTCTAGTGATACTCTCGACGAAATGGCTCAACCAAGTACCACATTGCCTAATGTGGCCTCTCATAAGAACATTGATAACAAAACAATTTGGCTAAATTATAATGTGCAATCAAGTTTATTTTCTAGATTTTTTAACATCGCATCTATATCATCAATACCTTTTTTTTTTCTTTTCTAGTTAACTATAAAATTTTGCCAAGAAGAAAAAAGGCTTTGCTATTTAAGGAAAATCAGTACCACCATTCATCATAGTCAACATCCTGAGCTAAAGAACAAAAATTGGCAGTCTTAGGTCAAAGCTGGCGCCCAAGGCGACAAAAATGGGACACCTTTGTTGAAAAGCGTGCGTGTTGAACGAGGAACTGAGTGGGAGCGTGCGAAGCGTGTGTCTAATTTCAGCGTACGTTCGTGTTTTTTTTTTTTTTGGTTTTCGGCCCGACGAGCGGACTAACATCCATTTCATTTTTGGCCCAATGGGCAAGATTTTTCCCACCCGTTTTATTTTTGGGCCTATTTCGTCTCATCAGTTTCTTTTATATCATTTAATCATTTCAATAAAAAGTCCATTCTAAAAAAATTGTTATATGTACTATTCATGCATATTTGCGAAGTGCACTATGTTCGCACATAACTATAGATGGACAAAGTGATAATTTATGATAATTAAGATGATTGACTGGTAATCAATTAATATCTTACCTTTTAGAATTGAATTCAAAATGATTGTCTATTATTTAAAATTTAACCAATCTTTTCTTATGATAATTTAAATAATATAAAAAGTGGTTATAATCTATACACATATTAGCAAATATATATTTATGCAATAAATTGACATTTGAAAGTTTAAGAAAGTGAAGATATTATTTTTCATGTAGTAAACATGACATAACCATTTGTATATGCTTCAATTGTAGTTTACCTTTTAATTCTTATTTAAATAATTTTTTAATAATAAATAATACAAGGTTTTGGATATGTAGTTAATACTCCAGTAGTTAAAGAATAATTTCAAACGATTTATATGCTTTACATGATAAGAAAAATTGGCTTACTACGTTCGAATTACTAAATCATCGAAAACACTAATTGGTAAAATAAGCTATCCAAAGAAAGTAAGGACATTATAGAAAAAAAATGATAATTGAGATTTTTTAAAGTAGGTGGTCTTTTTTGCTTTATATTATGTATAGATGATTTTCTATTAAAAAATTATATTCTAATTATTGATATCAACCGCAGGTGTAATATTAGTTGAGAATTTGGAAATAAAATTACAATCACAGTTGCGGGCTTGCAGCCTATGTTAGCATCGCCATGTTTCTACATAAATCATGACAAGCATGATTAATTTACTCAGAATAACAAAGTTAGGTAATTTATTAGAAAGCATATATATATGAAAGAATGAAAGTTTATGCAATTAATTGATTCCAAATTTAAAACTTAATGTGTCTAACTTCTCATGGTAAAAAAAGTACTAGTATTTTCTATTATACAAATTAATAACTATTCAAAATTTAATAATATTATATATATATATATATATATATATATTTCAGTTTGTAACCTATGCGTTAGGATCAATGTTTATTTTGTTACGACAAGCTTTCCTATTTACATCGTCTACCTATCAACAATTTAATAATAATTCCTGTCTTGTTCAAAGAAAACTTTCACTCCCTTGTCCAACCGCCTTAGGGTAACCCAATAGTGACAAAAATATTATTTTTGTTCCTTAGTGATACACCTAAGACGACAAATTGGATAGTGTCAACTTAAATTGCGGTCAATGGGGACGAAACTTTCTTGTCTCCTTAGGGTAAATCAAATGCAACAAATTCTTAGGTTTCTCGCCTTAGGGTATATCAAAAGTGACTAAATGCTAAGTTTGTAACCTTATGTCGTACCCGATATAAAATACTATTTTTCTAGCTTTATTCATACCTAAAGGCGACGAGAAAAACGCTCATTCCCAAAGGAGATGAAATATTCTTCTTGCCATAGTTTCAAAATTTTCACTTTTGAATAGCAAAATGTTTCAATTTGATCGCCTAGCTTAGGTCTAAATGACTCTAAAGTGACAAAACTTCACGTTTCCCATCGTAAGTTCAAAATTGCCCCAACTTTGATTAAATCAATGGTAACAAAATAGGAATTCCGTTGCTTAAGTTTGACTTAAGGTGACGAAACTCTAATTATGTAGCCTTACGATACGACTTAAGGCAACAAAATTTTTTTGGTCAATCTTAAGGCAACAAAATAACAATTTGTGACATTTGGTCCATCCTAAGGTGACAAGAATTATATGTTGTCGCCTTCAAGGGGTACCTAAGGCGACTATTTTTTTTTTCCAAAACATGTCACATGAGGGTGTTTTTTCTTGGAGTGCAAGAAAGGAAGTTGTGCCCACCTAGCAATTCGTTAAACTACCTTTAGATCCATCTATGCAACTAAGGATGATTGATTCTAGGGTGAATAGGTTCAAAACCCAAAACCTAGAATCCACCCCGTTAGAATTGATTCTCACCGGTTTTTAGAACTCGAAACCTAAGTTCACCAAAAACTTACTTGCTTTTTCTATACAGTTCTAGAATTTACTCAAGAACCTATTTTTCTTTTTCTCTTTTTATATTTTTTTACATTAAAATAATATAAGCAACAATTCAATTTAAAGTAAAAGATGAACAGGGCAAGTTGCCAAAGGCAAGTCATGAATGAACTCGAGTTGCTAGGCTCAAACGAGGGAGGGGAAGTCACAAGCAAGCAAGGAGGAGAGAGAGAGAGAGAGAGAGAGAGAGAGAGAGAGAGAGAGAGACTAGAGTCTTTAGGATTTATAAACATGTTCCAAGTTCGATCCAATCAATCCGATACAATTAGAACTAGAAACCCACCATGTTAGAATCGATTTCCACCAGTTTTTGGAACCCGGAACCTTCCTAATTTACCTTGAAACTTACCTTGTTTTTCCGATATACGGTTCCAAAATTTACTCAAGAACCCCCTTTTTCATTTTTTTTTTCTATTTACAGTAAAGTAATATGAGCAATAATATGGTCAAAGTAAAAGATGAATGGGGGAAGTGAGCAAAGGCAATTCAAGAGCGAGCAAGAGTTGCTAGGCTCGAACATGGGAGCGAGCAAGTGGGGAGAAGGGTGAGAAACGAGAGAGAGAGAGAGAGAGAGAGAGAGAGAGAGAGAGAGAGAGAGAGAGAGAGAGTCATGAAGTGTTTGGTGTGGAGAGAGAAGAAATATGCCAAGAGAAAAACTAGAGTTTTTAGGCTTTAAACATGTTCCAAATTTAGTTAAATCTATCAAATACGGTTAGAACTTGGAACCCACCCTTTTAGAGTTGATTCCCATCAATTTTTTTAATCTGGAACCTACGCAATTCACCCTGAAACTTACATTGTTTTCCAATAATTTACTCAAGAACCCATTTTTCATTTGTTCTTTTTTTATTTTTTTTTACTGTAAAATAATATGAGCAACAATATGGTTTAAGGTAAAAGATGGACGGAGGCAAGCGAGCAAAAGCAAGTCAAGAACAAGGGAGAGTTGCTAGGCTCAAATGAGGGAGGGCGAGTCACAAGCAAGTGAGGAGGAGGGTGAGTTGCGCATGCGAGAGAGAGAGAGAGAGAGAGAGAGAGAGAGAGTCATGAAGTGCCTAAGTGCAGTTAGAGAGGACAAATAAAAAGAAAAAGAGAAAGAGAGAGGAGAAAAAAAAGATGCAAAGTGAAAAATTAGAGTTTTTAGGCTTATAAACATGTTCAAAATGTCCAATCAGTCTTGTTCCTAAGTAGTTCTTCACTCGGGACTGAGAACCGAAGCAGTGGTCACCGATTCCAAAAATTTGGAATCAAGTTCCGAGTTGGTTACAAAAAGAACATGGAACTAGACTAGTTTTTCAGGATGGTTTGATCCAATTACCAAATATAACCTAATTGTTGTACACCTCTATCTATAGCGGTTGCGACAGGGACTACAAATTGAGCTATTAAAATTGGTAAAAGTGCATTACATGTTAGAAAAAGGATGACGCTTTTTTCACCCATTATATGACTAAATCCATCCAATCTTCACTAAAAAGACAAAATTGCTCACAATTATTCAATTGCAATTTAGAGTAATGGCTCCAAATTAATTTATTTTCCCTTTTTTATTTTTTTATTTCTATTTAGGAACTAATTCTCACAATTTAGTATTTCATGTGTTTTATTTTTGTTTATTGTAGGCTCCTCATGTATATTAAAGGCATAATGTTTTTTGTTTTAATCTTAAAATTTAGTTCTAGAGAAATTATTGTGGTCGAAGAGAGAAACTTTCGAGAAACCTAATTCTTATCTATGCAGTAGAGAAAATTTATGGATTAATTATAAGGGATGTGTAAAAGAATCAGGACTCGCCCAGACCGCCTGGAATTAGACCGGAACAGCTTGAAACCGATGGTTCTTAATGGAACTAGTTTGGTTCCTGGTTCCAATTTATGAAAACCGGTGGGTACTGATCTGATTCCCGATTCCATGGGTGAATCCACTCACCCGCCCATTCGAACTAGACCGGTTATATTATAATAATATATTAATTTTTAATATTAAAAAAATTGAAATTAGCAAATTTTAAATTTAGGGCTCAAATCACCATTTTGTCTCAATTCACTACTCTCCTACTCCATCTCGTCTCTCTTTAGTTTAAAATTTTACTAAGCTCCCTCTTCCCCTCCAATTCACCTCTGGATCTACTCATCTCCCTTCGAGTCCTAGTCCGAACTCGGTGAAACAGTGAGTTGATTCTCTTTTCCCCCCTCAAACTTGAACTCTCTCTCTCTCTCTATGTCGTTGTCATCCTCGTCGCAACCTCCACATTCACTGTCACTATCATCATCTTCATTGTTGGGCTCGTCCCGCTTCTACCTCCCCTCTTCCTCCTCCCCCTCTTTAGGCCTCATTTTCGGGGACAAGGGCGAACTCTAAGTCTAAGAATGACTCATCGTCCCCATTGTCCTCCTCATTGTCACTCTTGAGGGAGGAGCGGGAGACGGCGGAGGCAGTGGCGAAGATGGTGGTGGTGGTTGGGACGGAAGTGACGTGAGGGTCGTGACCGCTGCCACTGCGGCGCTAGTGCTTAAGGAGAATAAAGCTACCATGGTTGGGAGAGCTAGAATAAGTAGATGCAAGGAGGAAAAAAAGGGGAAAGCACGGAGGTTGGACCGGTTTTATGGATCCACCTGGGAATTGGACCGGACCAGCGGTCCGGTTCCCGAGTGGATCCATGCAACTAGCCGGGGGGGTTCCCGGTTCCAATTTTCGAAACCGGTTCTAAGTGGGCGGTTCCCAATTCTAGGTCAAGAACCGCCCACCCGAACCATGCACACCCCTATTAATTATCCAGTAAAATCCAAAAAAAAAAAATTAATGTGGACAATTTTTTTTTAACATAATCACATATTTATTAACTTTTACTTTTATTATTTACATCACAATCAAACTCTTTTTACCTTGATATTTTTTCATACAAAATTTCATGGATAATATTAATTTTTGCCAATCCAAGTTAATGATATTTCGATGGTATTGTAAAAAAATACTATTATTTTAAATGATGTTCGGATTTAATTATATTTCATCTTTTTAATTTCATGCTTGAGAATGTTACTCGTGATTCTATTTATGAAAATATTTAAAACAAAAAATTCCTTCATCTTATCATCCCATTATATGTATATGTATATAAAGACAACCGATAAAAAAGGTTTGATGGTAACATGCATAACAAAAGTGAAAGTTTTCTAGATTCTACTTGACAATTTATTCATAAATTTGCTCGATAACATAGGAAAGAACTGTGTTTAATGGGTATTTCTCTTTTCGAGAAAACTAATTTATGTAGAAGTCCACTAAAAGACTTTCTAGACCTATGGTATTACCTGACTTTGGCATGGGGTAATGTCCCCTTCTCCAAAACTTTCAATAGAAGTACGATTTAATATACATAGGATATCCACCATAAACAATAACAAAGCATGTCAACTGTTAATTATGGCAACTAAATGCTATATAGAAACCGAATAACCTAAAAAAAGAAGGAAAATACATTTTGGGACCATTACTTTAAATTGCAATTGAATGATTGATGGCAATTTTGTCTTTTTAATGAAAATGGGTGAGTTTAGTCATGTAGAGATTAGAAATACGTTTTCTATTGGAAATTTTAAAGTAATAATAATAATAATAATAATAATAATAATAATAATAATAATAATAATAATAATAATAATAATAATAATAATAATAATAATAATAATAATAATAATAATAATAAGCAAGAGTGAAATTCTTTGTTCTGTTTCTGTCAATCAAATTAGTATATTCGTCGCTAGACTTGCTGTATGGAAATCTAGATATCTTAAAAGTGATTACAAAAGAGTGGGTGCGAAATTCTAATTCTATTTCTATCAATCAAAATAGCATATTTGATGTCACGCCTCGATCCTCAGAGCGTGTGCCCATCCCACAGTAGTCGTTTAAATAGCAACGTCTCAGAACGCATCACCGACCCATTCATTTTAATGCGAATGCGGAAGCGAATAAATAAATCCCCAAACAACAACAAGATGTGATAGAAAAGCAAGGCCATAAATTTTTCAAACCACAACATACTTATATATACATACCAAATGATGTCATATAAAATACCAGTCGATATATATGTACAAGGTCTGCAAAAAGAGGGGTTTTAGAGTGCTACAAATCTTCAAGCATTCGAATCTTCCTTAGAATACACTGGGGATTCTGGATCCGACAGATATAGATCCACCACTGAACCACCCGGAGGGTCGGCTATCCCTTTTCCAAAAGCAACCTCTAGCACATACACAAGTATCTCAAATTTCGGTATGGGATCCTCTCTTTGTCCATTCCGCTCACGACGGTACTAGGATCTGTATCAATGGGGTACCTTATGGGGTAGAGCCTCATCAACCCAAACCATGGATCTTATGAGCTCATAGACCCATCCTCTTGGGCTCCCATGAAGAGGGATGTAAGATACCTGCTCTATGACCTTCTTTGGCTGTCCAAAATGCTCGGAAAGAGCTGCCATCTAGGGACCTAAAAATGTTATCCCTCAATGGGGTGAGATGATGTCTCAGCAAGTCCACCCCTATGTCCCGACTAGGAAGAAAATACGCCCAAAAGGCTGCCTAAGCACAAACACGAGTCAGAGGACTTACCTTTGTCTTCATTCCTTCATGCAAGTCAATATAATTTATAAATTCAATGAATCATTTCAACACATCAAAGCATCAAATCGAATCGAGTCATCAATCAATCGACTCAGTTGATTCCATGTCATCAAGACCATCTCTCGATCCACTCATTTAATACTATCTATCAAGTTCTATCATATCAAGAACTACTCACCCTAAGCTGAAGATAAATAGTATAGCTCATTTAAAACTGATAATAAACCTAGCTCACTAGAAGCTGATAACGGAATATACTACTTACCCTAAGCCGATATATCAAGGTCCGTAAGCTGATAAGTATACTCTCAATACTTACCAAAAACTACTAAGGTATATTGCTCACCCAAAGTTGATATATCAAAGCTCGTAGGCTGATATAGTATACCGGTATACTATTCACCCTAAGCCGACATATCAAGCTTGCAGGCTGATATAGTATACCATCCTGATCATCTAACAATTTCAGTATTTTTATCATACCCGATAAAAATAATCGTGTATGGGTATACAGTCGGCCTTAGCCAAAATACAATATTTTTCCTTTTGAAAATCCCACTAATTCCAATAGTCCATAAATATATTTTTGGCGTTGTAAACCGACGCCCGGTATTTTCTAATTAAATACCGAAATTAATAAATTTTGGAATAAATTTCAAAAATTACAAATCACACTCAATTTGCATAATCCAGCACTCAATTAAATAAACCAATCATACCATTACGATCAACATAAAAGTCCGGTCATCAGCTATCTCAGTCTAATTTTCAAAAAATAATAATTAATTAAATAATTACGAAAATTAATTAATAAGTACCAATAAATAGTAAAAATGCACACTTAGGTTGAAAAAGCCTAATTAAAAGCCGAGACAGGCCCAGAAAATTTCTGAACCTATCTAGATAAATACTAGAGCTTATCTAGTTGCTAATTGCACTACTCTAACCACCTAACATGCAATATCGAACGATTAAATTGATAATCCGTTCTAACTAACCATCTAATCCCATACTTAGTTTAAACTAATAAACCCTTAAGCATAATTAACTCCATAAGCGGAGATTAGTGAGTAAACTCATTGGATTAGTGATCCGACGGGACCACAGCGACAGCGAGGCGGACATGAGCAATAAACTCCAAAGCAATGGCACCTTTCGAGGCCGGGAAAGGGTCTAAAGCAGGCCAAACAATGCAAGGCAAACCTAGGGCTTCTCAATTCTGTTCGTGGGCCAAAAGGGCTGCTCCGGGGACCAATTAGGCTAGAAACGACCAAGGCGGGCTAGCGACGGGCTGCAGCGGCTAGGCGAGGCTTCAGTGGCTTGGACGGCGACTCACGACGGCTTAGGCGACATGAACGACTTGTGATGGTGGCTAGACGGGCCTAAGGGACAAGTTGGACATGGGAGGGGACGAGATGGCGCACGGGACCGACATAGTTCACGCGGGGACTCGCGATGGTAGCGACGGCTCTAGGTGACTCCAATGGGTTGCTTGACAGTGGAGGGAGGCTGCTTTGCTCGATTTTCTAGGTTTTGGAGAGTACAAGCTTGCTGGAATGGAGGGGGGATCGACCAAATTGGGAAGAAGGGGACCAAACTTGCTTGGAGGAGGCCACTTCTCTCTCTTTCTATCCTCTTGTCTCCTTGGCTTGACCCCACCTTGATAGCTAGCTTCCTCTGCAGTTTTCCAGCCCCAAAGCTTGTCTTAGAAGCCATTGAGATGGTCCAAAATGTTGAGGGCATGGGGGCTACAAATTTTGTACAAATTTCCCTCAATTCTTCTCCAATTTCCACTTGAATCAAATCAATTCGGTCCTCAAAATTTCCACCATCGTGTCCTCGATCAAATTGATATTTTTTTTCTTACCAATAGAACCAACTTGCATCCCAAAAATGTGATAAAAAATAATCCCCTGATTTTTCGGGACAAAAAGGCCTTATATTGACTTTTCGCCAAAAATCTCGATTTGCAAAAAAATCTTCGGAGGGTAAGTCGACATTTCTAAAATGATTTGTGACATGACAAAACTTTCAATTTTTGATATCGGATTCAAATTCGCGGTTAATTTCAATTTAGTACGATTTTAGCGTAACCTAGGCTACTGAGTAGCTTTTAGAAATTTTTAGTGCAATTGACCTGTTGTCAATTTTCTTCGAGCCATAATGAACCTCTTCGACGACACATTGGCAACTCTCGATGGTCATGAAAATCTCGAGGTTTCAAATACGGACACAGGGTACCAAAACGACAGAAAAATCAATCTAGTGCCGATTGACAAAATTTTTTCAATTTGATGGAATCACCCATATTTAACCACACATCTCAGTCAAATCAACCTATCTCTGATCTCTAATCGATCTTTACTGTGTCGTAATGATCTCTGTAGATGAGCACAGTCGAGCAGTTGATTCATGATCGAATTCTCAAGTCTATTGCTTTAAAATCTCTTAATGACTTCCTCAGATAATCTAGTTATCTCATAAATGATCAGTTCAGAGAATAACACTATAGATGTGTCAATGAAACGCCCAATTTATTTAATTGAAAACAGAATTGAAATTTCAGGATGTTACATTTGGTCACTAGACTTGACATATAGGAACCTAGTAATCTCTTAAAAGTAAAGCAATATATTCTAATTCTCCACAAATGTCAGAACGGGATTGATTCCTTTTATAGACTTGACTGCATTTCAAGTACTTTTGTTCAATGGAGACTTTGAGAAGGAATTTTACAATGCACGAACATTGTTTTCCGCTCTTAGGAAGATCATATTCTGAGTACATCGCATAAGTGTTGGGGAATTATTCTTATCTACCTCCCAAAATATAATTATGCTTTCCATCATAGCATCTTACCGTTCCACGCACTTTTGCAAATAAGCATTTTTTTTTTTTTGGGGTCCGCACTTCTTTTTTAACATTCCAGTACAATGAAAAGAATGTGATTTTATCGAGTCTATCCCCCACCAAAATTCACTTTTCAACAAGCTAGTGCTAAAATATTCGAGCTACGCCAATAATGCAACGACAGGTGCGCACATGCTAGCATATGGGAGGTGGGAGCAACTGGGCCACTGGCTACGGACGAAATAAAAGCCTAAGAATAAAATCTTACACACACTTAGGTTGATGCGAATGAAAATACAATGTGCATATAATATGCTCGTAGCATATGTTTTGTGCAATATTCTAGTTATATCTAGCCTTTTCCATTTTGATTTTTGTAGTTTACGCGGACCTAATCAACTCATTTTCATTTATTTTTTTCCTTTCAGTTTGCACTCGGACAGTATCCTGCCCCAACCCTGTTTAGCAAATTAAGTTCATCTCCGTGATTTGATGAAAGATAGGACGTATTCATCAATCATTCCTAATTTTAATAATCGAGGTGCGCAATCTCACTTTGCACTCCAAATCACGTCCGGCAGCAGGGGTCCTACTAGCAAAACAGTCATTTCCTTTTCCAAGTTTGTCCCTTACCACTATTTCATGCCCGCCCACCACGCAATTCCTTCAAAAAGATAAAAAGACCCTTACCTACCCCACAATTAGCTGCCTCTCATTCCGGTCTCTGGGTCGCTCGCCTTGCCCTCACGGTCTCCATTATGGTGTTACCACCCCGGGCCAACCTCGATCTCGACACCGACATGGCGGTGCAACATTGAGAGAGTGTGTGTTTAGGTATCGAGGGGAATTTGGTCTTTCAAATTTTGGGATTTTATTGAGAGATTGTAAATTGCAGAATGGAAATGTAAATTGATATGAATATGAAATATGGGGATGCCTTGTGAAAATTTCGGAAAAGTTAGCCATCCATTCAGGAATCATGAGATTCAAATTCATTGGGCTAACTTGAAGAGGGTGTACCGAGTGAGGACTCCTCACTGAGGAGTAACTTAGGACTCCACATTTCTTGAGACTCGGGATCTCAATCGTTATGAATTTTATCTGTCCCCTTGGATTGAATATGTATAGAATTGATATCTCAAAATCACAACGCTTCAATCACCAAACTGACAGAACAATTGGTACTGCAAAGCTTATATTAATATACTATGAATTAGTCATGTGATCCTGTCTCTCACTAATTAGTACGTTACCCCACGAACATGCGCGACAACAACGTCTAGATGGAAAAACATATCCATTCAGGCCAAACAGCAGCCATGTTTACAAACCTAATTGAAGGAACTCTTTTCTCTATTCAAGCGTCACTCGTAATTGGAGAGGACCCATGTGAGCATTATTGAGCAATGATAGGTGCTCAGTCAAATCAAGTCATGGAAAACTAAGCCACTAGTTCAATCATTGGTCCGAGGATTAGTACCCAGAGTTAAGGCTTAGAAACCTCCGTTCCGCATATTATCAAATCCCACTGAGTTGGAAGTGTGCCCAGAAGATTTTCCTTTTTCTTTGTGGACATCCACCTCGCAAACCACAGCCTTATCTTTTGCCGGTGTGCCTGTCAAAGAGAGAGAGAGTGGTGTTTGGAATGAGTTCAATCATCTTTGTCGCTACTTGGGACCAACGTTAGTGCTGATCTCCGCCGTCCCACGATGCCCAAATCCATCCCTGTCCTAATTGGCAAGGTTCACATCATCGGACAACACGCGTCGGTCGAATTGGATATGTGGACGGAATTTGATGCACAGAAAGAAATTCGGCCAACCACACATAAATTGTGATTTGACCAGGGAAGAAATTTTGATGGTTAATCATTTTTTGATTGCGTACGCAGACATGGGGAACGCTCGTGCATGCGTGCTTAACAAAAAATGAGGACAGGGATGGACGATTTGGAGACGGAAGGGGAGTATTTGGAAAAAGTGTGGAAAGTGGAAGTGCCATTTTTAGAGAGGGGATAGAGAAATCTGGAAAGTTTGGAAGAGTATCTGATGACAACAAATGACCTTCAATTACGTTTGAGCAAAATTTTTGTTCAAGAGGTGAACAGGGAAATAAATTTCTTTAAAGGTATTAGGCATTATGAGGTAGCTACACATACTCAAACTTTAAAGAGAATCAACGTCAAGAAGATTAAAGTAGGTCTAATCTAGGGGCTTACGTGGAATCTCTATTCTTTTCCTTTGCATTTTGCATATGCCCATTCTATCTTTTATTTTGATTTATTGAAATCCGACATATGATCGAAAACGCTTGCATGTCGCAACATCATATCTTTGTACTATTAATCTCTATCTTCTTGAATTTACTATCACAATCAATAAGTTGGCTTGATAACGTTAGAACTAAGAGCATGTTTGACATAACTATGGTAGAACTATACCCATGCTTCGTTGTAATTGTACTATGATAAATGTGACTTGAGTATTTGTAAACACATATTAAACAGCAGCACCTGAGAGTAGTTTGTAAGTGCTACAGTTACAGGTATTTGTCAAATATTTTATAAAAGCTGCAACGCTCATTTTTACAAATTTAAATTGTTGCGAAAAAGCCGTGCAAAACTACCACTAAATCAATCTCCACAATCGCATTAGCTTTCACTTCTACGACTGTGCAATACCTGAAGTCACTCATCTTCCTCGACATTGCCAAGATTCAATCACGGTTCTAATCACGCTATCTCTTTGGTGGGTAATCTTTCTGTTTCACCAAAAATGATGATAAAATATCTTTCAATAACATGGATGGATCAATGTAAATCGATAAAGGTTGTTAGGGGTTTTTTTTTTTTTTTTTGATTTTGTATGAGAAAGTAAATGACAATGGATACACACAGGATATTTATCACCTTATACCAATGGTTACATTCAATGGCTGAATTTGAGAAAACATATAAATTCTTAATCCTATTTGTGGTTACAAGAAATCGATCTTCTATTATTAAGCAGCACTTATCTATAAAAAATTATGTATCAGAAAATACCACTACTTGGCAGTTACATGCCAGTATTGATGACTTCATCTCCAGTGAAGGTTCTCATCAATAACTAATTATTGCTATCAATGACTTCAGTGAAGAGTTGTCAATTCTCTTCAAGTTGTCAATGGTTTTGACTAAATTACCTTTATCAACTTAATATGTTTGTTGTCGATATGGCCAAAAGTTTGTTATCTTTTGGTTTCAACATGTGCTCCCCTTTAAAAGAATTGAATAATTCATTGATCGTTTGATTTGTTAAATTAGATAATTAAGAGTTATCGCATGCCCTTGTGTCATCGGCAAATTTGATTTTTACCTACCGAATTGCCTCATGAATTGTTTTCCTACAATTAATTGTCTTATGACTCCATGAATGGTGCCACTTACAATTTTTTTATTCACTAAATCTTCTTTATTTGGAATCACTTAGCCTTTGGTTAATCTAATTAGGCCGTCTTTCAAAAGTAAGTTGAAGATTTCATTCATATCAAACAAGAAAACTTGAGTGTCTTTAGTTGTAGCCATGGTTGTTTCTTATATTTTGGCAAGCTTTAAGGATCGACAAACATAACACTTGTTGAGCACTATTTTAGCCACCGCTATTTCATTATCTTCCACTATTTTACACTCATATGTTTCCACTAAAGCCATGTTTTGTATAAAAGTCTTGATGTGGCCCTTAATCTTTGTCTTTTAGCAACTGCACATACTTCGACATTCTCGTTGCAATTAAAATAAATCGATGAAGTCTTGGTCTTTAAATCTTTCTCACAGTTTAAAGGTTTAACCCATTGGAATTTGTGAATTCTTTATGTGAGAGCAAAGTGAGTTATCTAGTTTTAACCTTTCTAAACCGAGCAATAAATTAATCAACCAACTCACAATTATATTGATATAGTCTAGCCAAATCAATGATTGATACTTTAGGTATTATTCTATAAAATTTAGAATGGAAGAATCTTTCCATTTCAAACCAATTCCCAATAGAATTGGATGATAAGTTAGTGTACCAAGTAAAAGCAAGTTTTTACAAAGGCAAGAGGAACCTAACTCTTGAAAACTCCTTTGTCCCTTCTTCTCCACTCTTGGCTATAAATCAAACCATGTTTTCAATGGTTGATGGTCCATCTTAGCTAGCAAAATGGCAAAGTCAGAGATTTTGAAGCATCTTGGAAAAGGCTAGTTATCAACCCATTAGGGATGTGGTGTCCTATAAATAAATATGATAACACCCATATCTAACCCTAATTGCTATCAAACTTCTTCAGTAAACTATGCCAATTCAAGTGTGGATTTTATTGGCCATCTTGTCCTCTAGGCAGTAATACTAGTCTTGCCAGATTATATTCGTTAATCAGCATGTTAAACTTAACAGGGATATTCACATTGAGTAGTACCAATAGAGCCATTAGCCTTAGAATAAGTAAATTAGGCAATTCGCCAGCTTGTTGGCAAGTTTGATTTGCCAAATTATTGTTACCAATTTAGTTATTATGACTAACATTAGCCTAATTATTCTCATTGTTCTAACCTTGATTAGAAATTTAGTCTTTACATTATTCTTATAGGGGTTGACTACTCTAAACAACATTGTTTTTTCAATAAATGGAGGACTAGGAACATACCTATTGGACGATTCTGACCTCGAGAAGGCATCACTCACAGCGTTGATGACAATTAACTTGATCACATCTAACATGTGACTCACAATGTAGTTGGTCATATCATTTGGTTGCTCTTTAAACAATCTTCTCATAGTTGACACGATGTTGTGATTTGGAGCAACATCCCTAGACTGCTCTTCAATTTGATGCATCAGAAGATCAACTTCCTCACTTCGATTATCTTCTACTCTCCCATTAGCTATAGTATTAAAATGTGTGGCCCTCTCATTGACAGTTTGTGGTAATGGGTTGCTGTTGTTAGCATCATTGTTGGATTCTTATTGATCTATGATGCTTGCCATCGTAATCTCCTTGAATAGTAAAATGTGTCCCACTAGGCATGCCAAAAAGATATTTGACAAAAAATAATATTGTATTTTAAAAAAATGGATGGATTAATATGAATCGACAAAGGAGGAGAGTCCTTCATTGATTTTGGACAAAAAATTAAATGACAATAATTTAAAAATACAAGACTTTGAACAAGCCTTGTCGGCGATTTAAATTGTAAAAAATAAAGATGAAGATAATTATGCAATAACCTGTTGAATTCTGCGATTGATTTGGGGATCTCCTTATGAATACACTACATATATAACCCTCTACCAACATTTTATATATGGCAAGTACATACAAAGATGACTGAATTTGAAAAAAGAAACAATTTCTTAATCCCATCTGTGATTACAAGAAGTTACTTTGTGGTCTCCTATTATTAAGCAACACTTATATATAGGAAGTTACATGTCCGAAAATATTGCTACTCGACAGTTACATGCTAATGCCAATAACTTCATTTGAGGTGAAGGTTCTTGTCAATATATAATATTTGTTGTCGATAACTTTATTGGAGAGTTATCAATTTCTGAAAGTTATTCATTATCTTAACCAAACTCTATTTATTGACTCAGTTTGTTACTTGTCGATAATAATCAAAATTGATCAATTTTCGTGTCAACACTTTCTTGGCTTTGCTCAGTACACACTTACAAAATGGGGTAAGTCGTCACCGCAACGTCAGGAAAGTGCATAGCTGGTTAGGACCCATCTGAACTTCATCTGGTTTCGTGAATGGTCTCTCCACCGCCAATTCTCGCACCTTCTCATGCACCAGAGATCTGGTCTCAACCTGCATCTTAAATATCGATCACAACCATCGACCAAAATAAAAAAATGTCGATCGCAACCTTTGATCTTTGACCAAATTCTCTACTTAAGGGTCAGAGCTTCCTTGAAGATAAAGACGGCATGGGATGAATGCATCGCCGAAGGGCGCGAGTTGTCTATGCACAGAGAAAAAGAGTGAAGTAGAGGAGAGAGAGAGAGACAGCTAGGGTTTTTTCTTTTCTTGGGTGTTAGATTCACTCTTACCATAACTTCGACGGTGCATGAGCGCGCAAGAGAGAGATTAGCCATCGACGGTAGCTACATCGAGGAGAGAGAATTTACGGTAAGAGCGTTTTAGGTGTTGAAACGAGTTTTGAGGCAATTCTGGAATTTGGGTTATGTAGTTATGGACTAAGATATGAAGAGGTAATATATATATTGGAAGTAAATTATGCAAAATGAAATTTGGGGTGGAAATGAGAAAGCGAGTTTTAGTAACTAGTTTGTAAAAATGATTCCCAAGGGACAACCAAAAAAATATACTTCCATCACCAGGTCGTCAGCCCTGGGTCCACGGGCTCACGCGGAGTCCACGCAAATCTCTTCCACATGTCTTAACCCTTTCGATTTGATTCCGCAACGCAACATGCTCGGCAAGCGCAATCCCATCTCCCGCAGAATCACTTCGCAAGTTCTTTCGCCATGTCCAGCATGAAGAAGCTGATCCATTCCTGCCATTACGCTGGCTCTCAGTTCTGCAACTGGGTAAGACCCAGAGCGGCTCGTCTTCTCCGGCTATGCCGAGATTCGATCTCGTGGCTCTCTCGGTTCTTGCTGTTCCACGTCCACCCTTTCTGGATTCAGCTCGGCTACTACCTTGCCGTCTCTCTGGCGGGCTATCTCGTTCTGAAGGCAACCGCACGGGATGGCTCTGAGCTGAGGCACCGGGACTTGGACCTCTTCTTCACCTCGGTGTCGGCGACGACGGCTTCGAGCATGTCCACAGTGGAAATGGAGGAGCTCTCGAGGGCGCAGCTCCTGGTCATGATTGTCTTGATGTTACTCAGCGGTGAGGTGTTCACTTCACTGCTCGAACTCCAACTGCTGAGATTGAAGCTACTCAAGCAGTCCAGGCTCGATGAGCAAGCCGACCGTCGAAGCGGTTTCGTCGACTGCATCGAGTTGGGCATCCCAAGTTCCGCCCAGAAAGTCGACTCGAACCAGCACAACGAAGCGAAAGCCGTATCAGTTCGCAACCCCAATATGTCCAACAAGCTGAAGTACGACGCGGCGACATGCCTGAGCCAGGTCGTTCTCGGCTATATACTCGTCTTCCACGTGCTCGGGTCGGGCCTTATCACGCTGTACGTGTATCTGGATCGAGACGCGAAGCAAGTGCTCGAGGGGAAGGGGCTGCGAGGGGACTTGTTCAGCCTGTTCACGATGGTGTCCACGTTCGCCAGCTGCGGGTTCGTGCCCCTCAACGAGGGCATGGTGGCCTTCCGGAAGAGCCCGGGCCTCCTGCTGATCCTGATCCCCCAAGTGCTCGCGGGGAACACGCTGTACGCGCCGTGCCTGCACGCGGCGCTCTGGGCCCTCGAGAAGGCGTCGGCGAAGAGAAAGGAGCTCGGCGACGCGCTGAGGAACGGCAGGGACGTGGGGTACTTCCACTTGCTCGGGAGCGTCCGGTGTCGCTACATATGCCTCACCGCGCTCCTGTTCGTGACGGTACAGCTGGTGCTGTTCTGCGGGCTGGAGTGGAGATCGGGGATCATGAGCGGGCTGACCCCATACCAGAAGCTGGTGTGCTCTCTGTTCCAGGTCGTGAATTCCAGGTATGCCGGGGAGAGCGTGTTCGACCTCTCCATGGTCTCCCCTGCGGTCCTGGTCCTCTTCCTCGTGATGATGTGAGTCTCTCTCTCTCTCCCTCTCTCTCTTCCCCCCTCTCCTAAAATTTTCGTGGTCCCAAATGATCCTACTGAAATCACAGGTGGAAAGTACTCTCACGAGACAAAAAAAAAATGAAAAAAAGAAAATCAACTTATGGTGAGCAGGCATCCTCTTCAAGAAAAAATTCAATATGCTTCTTAACAAATTCCACAAAAAAATTTAATTTAAGTCTATTATAACATAAATATTCCAAGCTTTTTTTGTGTCACTTAAAACTTAGGTACCTCCAACTTTTTTTTTTATCTTGAAAAACTAAAACTTATATATATATATATATATAATCTATTTTAGATCTAAGAGAAATATGTATAAATATCAAATTTTTTAAGACATATTAATTAAAAATTAAAAGTTTCAGGTATTTATATAAATTTAAATTTTAAGTGACAAAAAAATTCACAATATTTATATTACAATGCATAATTTAGAAAATCAGTGTACTAGCTTGAAGATTTTCAGGATATTAGCTTTTAAAAAGATAAAATAAAAGTAGGAGTATTTTTTCCAGATAAAATTTAAAAAAAAAATCGAGGCAAAATCTGTAAGATCCAATCAATCGAAGACATCGTGAGAATCCGGATGCTCCTTCGGCGAGGCTTTCTCTCGTGTACTTCCAGCGCGGTTGCGTCAGAAACCGCCTGAAAACTCTAATTCGAACCACTGACGAGAATCCCTCCTCCGGATCTGAGGGGGATTCTAGCGATTTCGCAGGAAATATCAAGCCGCGGTCGGTCACCTTGTGCGTTTGCTGTTGAGTTTGCCAAGCTCGATAGCAACCTGAATTTGTGCTCCACCGTCCCTGCTCGATAGGGCTTCAGCAACAAATTCCTCCATCCCCCTCTCTCTCTCTCAATCTAGCGGCCATGGACGGGAGTTTAAAGCTCGGGCCACCATGACCATGAGCTCGAAGCTCAAGTGGCCATTGCCACGAACTTGAGGCCGAGCTCGAACCTTGAGTGGCCAAAACTACCCCAAGTCCTGGGTTCGAGGTCGTGCTCCATGGCCAAAGTGGCCATGAGCCTTGAGCTCGAACTCGAGCCATGGCAGAGGCAGGGGGAAGAAAAGAGAGGTAGAGAGGAAGAGAGAGAGAGAGAGAGAGAGAGAGTCACGGTCAGTAAACAGAGGGGCGGAGAGAGAGAGTAACGATGAGAGAGAGTGGAGGCATTAATTGACAAGTGGGACCCATGTTTAAGGAAAGACAAAAAGATAAGTAGAGAGGAGCAGAGGGAAAGAGTCGTCAATAATGGGGGAGGTGGGGGCGTCGGAAGATCTGATGTGATGGGATCCGGGCAACACATGTCGCACAACGATAAATGGACTCGTAATATTTTCTCCGGCCCTTTGAGGCTTTTTCTCGTGTACTTCCAACGCGGTTGCGTCAGAAACTGCCGGAAAGCTTGATTCCGACCTCTGACGAGAATCCCTCCTCCGGATCTGCCGTCGTTTCAAGAAGGGTGAAAGTTCGAAGCTGCCCCGCGATACGGTCGATGCTTTCCAGAAAGAAAGCAACGATCAGATCCGCTCCAACTGTAGTTCGATGCTGTGGCTTTGTCGGGAACCGTGATGTCTCCGTTCTCGAACCGGGATGCGATTGTCTGCGATTTGTATCTGATGCAGGCCCTCTTGTAATCATCGCAGGTACCTCCCGCCCTACACGTCGTTCGCGCCGGAGAAGTACCATCAGAAGGTCGTTCTGGGACGCCCGACCGGAAACGTCGCCCATCATCAGAGCAGCACTCTTGGAGGGTACTTCACGCTCTCTCAAATCTCTTACCTGGTCATCTGCGTCGTCGGCGTCTGTATCACCGAGCGGCGGGCCATGGTCGACGACCCCCTCAACTTCAGCGCGCTGAACATCGCCGTCGAAGTGATAAGGTAACGAAACTTCGCTCGCATTGCGCCTTCTCTGATCTTATGCGAATGAACATCATCGCAAGGACATTTGCCCCGACGCCTTTCGTGATCTGAGCATCTTCTGCTGTACTTCCGCAGCGCGTACGGGAACGTGGGATTCACGACCGGCTACAGCTGCGAGCGGCGGCTCAAGGCGGAGGGTTACTGCAAAGACGCGACGTATGGTTTTGTAGGGAGGTGGAGCAAGACCGGGAAGCTGATCATCGTTGCGGTTATGTTCTTTGGTAAGCTGAGCAAGTTCAGTAAGCGAGGAGGCCAAGCCTGGGACCTCTCTTGACGAATCTGTGAATATATTGGAAGCTTGCATACCAATATATAGTTGACTTCCTTTGCATTCTTTCGGTCTCTAAAAACACAAGCCATTAAGTCCTGAAATTTATCAGGATATACCTGTCAAATTTTAAAACTTGCAATTCCAATGCACTTGAGCCTTCTTATTAAGAAGGCGACGCGGTTGCTGTCAACGAAGTTTATAAAATCTTATGGAGATAACTAAATGATGTAAAGTGGGTGGTCATTGCAAGTTTTATGGCTCCAACTGACCAAATGAAAGTTTAGAACTAAAATGCATTATCGTGACTTTTATAATTGCAAAGCGGGTAAACCGGGACGACACGGTAGTCGCCAAATGTAACAAAAGCTGGTTATAAAGGTTATGTACTACAATATCAATACAAAAACATAACTGCAAACCAACTATTTTAAATGAGAAAAAATTACAACAAAAATATGTGACAACTTGGGCCAAAGCTAATACTCAAATCGTTCAATCCAAAAATCGTTGGGTCACTCCTAAGCGTCGAAGGATTGCAACGTAAAATGTTAAAAAGAAAGGACAGAAGAAATGTCAATTTAGTTTGTGATATTTATCTTTATATGAGAACGGCCACCGAAAATGTATATTTTGATGATTTTACTTTCACAAAAAAAACATATATATATATATATATATATATATATATATATATATATATGTTTAACGAAGCTTATATGGCCAAAACAACACGTCTTTAACAATTAGTATAAATATCCGTTCGCAACATAATATCTAATATAAAACACAAAAGCATGTGGTTGGACGAGTCAATTGGCTAATTTCTCACCCCGTGTCATACGCTTCAACCTCATTTCCAAGTTCTTACATTCATACAGGCGTCTGTTGTAATTATGGTTATAATTATGGTTAATGGATCAATAGAAGCCAATAAATTAAGATACGTTTTTTCTGTTCACGTATCTTTTTTTGGATTCATGAATTTCCTATATTTTTATGTTCACGTATCTATTGAATTCATGAATTTCCTAGATTCATGTATCGTTTAGTTCATGTATTTGAGTTCATGAATCTCTTGAATTCACGTATCTTTCGATACATGAATCTCTTGGATTCATGTATCTCTTTATTCATGAATCTCATGGATACACGCGTCTATTTAATTCATGTATCTATTTAGTACATGAACTAAAAATCTCTATATATAGATAGGAGCATAGAGCTTCATTGGGGTTTTGAGTTTTTGGTTTTTGGTTTTTCTAACTCAATTTTAAAAGAGCTTTGATATACGTTTCAACTCTTCTGTTTTATCTGGGTGTGCTGGTTCAATTGAACGATTCGACTGAGTCCTGTTTGTATAGTGCTAATCCAAACAGGTTTGGGTGTTATATCTTGGGAGGCATAGTTCATGAATCTGCGGAGCACCTTTGGTAGAAACTAATCGCCTTAAGGAGATTCGGTTATCCATACCTCACCTCCAATTTTATGTTACTTTTCAATGATATCTTATTTTCTTCTTCTCTAAGAGTTGTAAGTTTACATAAAAAGAAGAATATTATATAGCTGTTATCGTCTTCTTTACATTGATGTTCTGACTACAACAAACAGTTTGTGTCTTCTCTGGATTAATTTCCAACAATGTCTACTTGTTATTAGTCCGAGACTCAACCCACACAGGATATTTTGGAAAAGCAATATTTGGTATGTATTGTATACAAAATACAAATTGCCCCAACTTAGGTTTCCACATAATAATAAAGGCATAAAGTGCAATAATATAAACGTCACAATTCACGTCCATAATAGAGTTCACAAGTCAAATCATATATCACTTTCGTAAAGCATTTCTTATTTTCAATCCATTTCAAAAAACAATCATTTAAACTTGTTGAAGAAAACTTCATAATTTGTTTTAAAGTTGACAAAATGTTTTCATTAATCTAGTCTGAAGACTTGTAGACTCTATAGTCAAAGTCTGAAAACCTCCGGACTCAAGATTTAAAGTTTACCCTCACTGATAGTTTCCAAAACAACGAAGAAAAGATTTATCCGATAAAGATGACTTATCCAGATGCAAGTATATCTTTAAGGATTTGGTTTGTACAATTGAGGAAGATCTCACGGCTGGATATAGCATCTCGTGATTAATTATTCTTATTGAAATCAATTTGAATAATTAAATCTGTTGATTGGTGAAGTATACTTGGAAAGTTCTACTTATAGAAATCTAAATCCTGATTGTATGGGCGAGCATGATTGGTGGGTTATCATCACATTCCTTAAATAATTCGAGATCTTCTTAATCGATTATGTTCAACGGGTAGATTAGAAGAACTCATTTGCAAGGTGCCAACGGTTATAATGACATGGAGGAGTATATAAGGAGGACGCTCAAGTTATTTGAGCATGTGCTTAAAAGAAAATTTCCAAAGTCTGAAACTCTTAGTTCTTTGTTGTTTCAATTTGTCAAGCTTAAACCGTACTCAAAAGAGAGATTAAATACTTGTGAAACCTTGAGGAAGTGTAGTAGAGTCTCTACACTATGGAATCAAGGATGTGAGACTATAAAATATCTTTTGGTTCTTAGTAAAATCCAGCCAGTGGGCTGTCAATGCGGGAGAGTGGACGTAGGCTTGGTCTAAACAAACCACTATAAATCTTGTGTTTCAATTTTCTTTCCCTAAACTATTTACTTTAATTCACAGTCTTATATAACTGGTTACAGTCTTTATATCTTCAGTCTACTATTTTTATAAAAGTCGAATTCAGTCGTTGAGTCTTGCAAAAACTTCTTTAACACCTATCCATCCCCCTCTAGGTATTCTTACTAGCATTATCAATTGGTATAAGAACTTGTGTGCTCGTTTAATTAAAGTATTTTTACTTCTGAGTTAAAGATCTATAGTTAGAATGTTGGCTCCAGATTTGGTTGAAGGCCAGAGCAACACTAGACCACCTTATTTCGATGGAAATGAATACAGCATATGGAAAAACAAGATGAAGGCATTCCTAAGATCGAAAAAGATCCTCTGGAATGGGATGTGGTAGAAAATGAATTATTCCTAAAGTTACATCAGTTTCAAAATGGAAAAAGAAGTTACAGACGCTGGTGAGATGAGTCAAGAAGAAATAACCAAGAGACAAGCTCTTAATGCTAAAGCAATTTACTCATTATACTGTGCATTATCTCCTACTAAATATAACAGAATATCTTCTTGTGAAACGGCCAAAGAAGTCTGGGACAAGTTGCACATTACCTATGAAAGAACTAATCGAGTGAAAGAGACAATGATCAATATTTTGCTCGGACAGTATGAAGCCTTCAAAATGAAGCCAGGAGAATCTATTACTGACGTGTTTAGTCGTTTTACAAAAATTGTAAATGGTCTAGAGTATTAGGGATAACCAATATCAGGATCCATGAAGGTTAACAAGTTGATGCGTGAACTCTCCAAAAATTGGAATCACGTAAAGACTTCAATAAGGGAAACTCAAAGGATCATGCCATTTTCTGTAAATGAATTGGTTGGCACACTCCAGTCCTATGAAGTAGAGAAAATCAACGAAGAAGAAGATCCCAAAGGTAAGAAGTCAATTGCTTTGAAATCTAACAATGATTCTAATGTTACAAATTTCTGAAGATGATGTGGATGATAAAGAGTTAGCTCTTATGATAAAGAGGTTCAGGAAACTTAACAAAAAGGGAAGAAGATTCAATTGGAAGAAACAAAGCACTCAAAAACTTCAAAACAAATAAACTAATGATGATGAAGCCAATAAAGACGTGATCTATTTTGAATGCAAGAAAAATGCATACATCAGACCCAACTGTCCCGTGTTGAAGAAAAATAAAGAAAAAGTTGAGAAATACAGGAAGGCTCTCAAGGTAGAGACATGGAGTGATACTGAATGCGAAAAAAGTGATGAAGATTATGCCAATATTTGTCTAATGGCAAAATTGGAATCAGACTCAAACTCAAATAGTGAAATCGAAGTAAGTAATTTAAAAATCCCTACTAAAGTCTCGAAATACATTGATAAATTTTGTCTTAGTCTTAAAACCACTCTCAAGAGGATTTCCGAGCTAAAAAGTGAGAATTCTACACTGAAGCAACGTTAAATTTTTTGGAAAGAAAAGTTTGAAAATTTAGATAAAAATTTTGTTATTTCAAAAGAAAACACAGACTCGCTTTCAAAAGAAAATACATTTTTGAAAAATGACATTTCAAATATTTCAAAAAAAAAAAATCAATAGGATCTGAGAAGTTTGAAAAGATTCTTTCAATACAAAGACCCTACTTTAACAAATTAGGCTTGAGAATGACTTCTGAAGCTATTTCTCTAATTGATTTTCCAAAAGTGAAGGAAAGAATCAAACAGAGGCCTACAAAAACTTTTTACAGAAATTATTTACAAAAAGTCTTTGTAAAACTTGTTGGGCGAAATACTCTCAAATGTTTTAAGTGCAATAGCTTAGAACACATTGAGAAAGAATGTTCTATGGTTTGGAGACCTGTTAAAAAGGAATGGGAAAGACTGTTTTTTGCACTAACTCCTCTAGACCCAAGAAAATGTGGGTATCAAAGAAAGCTTGAGTTTCTTTTTTTAATGCATATCACTATCAAGAAAAAAGGTTAAATAGTATTTTTATAGTGGCTGTTCAAGGCATATGATTGGAGATTCAAGTTATTTTATAAAACTTGTGCAAATAAATGGTGGAAAAGTCTCTTTTGGTGGAAACAGCAAAAGAAGAATTGTTGGGTGTGGAACTGTAAAAATTGGAAGTCTCACAATCAACAATATTTCCATAGTGGAATGATTTAATTACAATTTGCTCAGCATTAGCCAATTGTGCAACGCTGGATTCAAAATCAATTTTCAAGAAGGAATATGTTCGGGAATAAGCAAAGATCTTTCACAATCTTTTACTGGACTAAGACATGGGAACGTCTATCTTCTGGATATAAAACCAGAGAAATCTCAATGTCTAATTTCAATTCAAGATGAAGCAAATATTTGGCATCGAAAGCTTCACTATGTCAATATGAAGCAGATTGCCAATATCTCATCTAAGAACCTTGTTCGAGGGCTGCCAAACCTGAAGTTTCAAAAATCTTACTTATGCGCAACATCTGTATTGGGAAAGCATGTTAGAAGTTCTTTTAAATCAATAAATCAGGTTTCTACTAATCGTGTTTTGCGATTTCTGCATATGGATCTCTTTGAGCCAACCAGAACTAAAAGCATAAGCGGAAAGAGATATTGTCTAGTAATTGTGGATGATTATTCACGATTCACTTGGGATTACTTTCTGACAAGTAAGTTTGAAACATTTTCTTACTTTTCAAAGTTTGCTAAAAAAGTTCAGAACGAGAAAAGATATTATATTTCAAGCATACGGATAGACCATGGAGATGAGTTTGAAAATCAATACTTTGCAAAACTTTATGATGAATCTAGTTTTCAGCATGTTTTCCCATCTTCATACACACTAGAGAAGAATGGAGTTGTGAAAAAGAAAGAATAAATCTTTGCAGGAGATGGCAAGAACTCTTTTAATAGAAAGTAGTATTTCCTCTCATTTTTGGGCTGAAGCAATTGTTTCTTACTTTCATGTATTTGGTTGCAAATGTTTTGTTTTGAAAAATGCAAATCGTCGAACTGGTAAGTTTTAAGAGACATCAGACGAAGGAATCTTCCTTGAATATTCAACCACCAGTAAAGCTTATAGAGTATTCAACAAAAAGACTCAGTCTGTAGAAGAATCTACGAATGTCAAATTTCAAGACTCTTTACAAAATCAACTGATTCAGACTCATCTTGAAGAATCTGAACCTGCTCCAAACTCTACAAAGTCTACGTCCCTTGAAGCAACTCGGACCTCTAAAAATCAACAACAAACGGAAGCTGAAAAATCAACTAAAGAAGAAGATCGGCAAACTGTCATACCAACAAGCAACTGGAAGTACAAGTCTAGTCATCTCAAAGAACTCATCATCAATAACATTAATGAAGGAATTCACACCAGATCCAAAAAGCAAGAAGAATCTAGTGTCGTGGCACTTATTTCTGAAATAAAACCCAAGAGCATAGAAGAAGCTTTGGTTGATGAAAGTTGGATTGAAGCAATGTAAGAAGAACTCAGATAGTTCAGCATTAACGATGTATGGGAATTAACTCTTAAACCAAAAGGTAAATCCATTATTGGAACTAAATGAGTTTTCAGGAACAAGTTCGACGAAAAATGAAAAGTGATAAAAAAAAAAAAAACAAAGCAAAACTCGTGGCCAAAGGATATACGCGAGAAGAATGGATAGATTATGATGAAACCTATGCACCGGTAGCCAAGTTAAAAGCAATTAGATTATTACTTACTTTTGCCTATTATAAAAATTTCAGGTTATTCCAAATGGATGTCAAGAATGAATTCCTAAATGGATTTATCCAATAAGAAGTCTATATGGAACAACCTCCTGGATTTAAAGATCCAAAGAGACCAGACTCAATATTCAGACTGAAAAATGCTCTATATGAATTAAACCAAACACCTCGAGCTTGGTATGACAGGTTAAGTAGTTTTTTTTAATGCAAAATGGTTTTGTCTGAGGAAAAGTGGATACTACCTTATTCATTAAAAGAGAAGGTAAAAACTTTCTACTTGTTCAAATTTATGTTGATGATATTATATTTGGATCATCTAACGAAAACCTATGCAAGAAGTTTTCTAAGTCTATGTAGGATAAATTTAAGATGAGCATGAGGGATGAATTATCATTCTTTCTCGAATTACAAGTAAAACAATTGAAGGAATGAATAAAGACTAAGGTGCCCTTCAAAGTTGGATAAAGATGAAGGAGGAAAGAAAGTTAACCATAAGTTTTACAGGAGTATTATTGGTTCACTTATTTACCTTACTACTTCTAGACCTAACATTTTGTTTAGTGTTTGCATTTGTGCTAGATTTCAATCTGATCCAAAAGAGTCTTAGACTTATTAGCAAATTAATAGATCACTTCGGAATGGCATATACATCACACATTCTAGATCAAGTAAAGACTCTGGGTTTCCAGCATTTGAGTGCCACAAAACGCATATTAAATACATTGCAACTACTTCAAATTTAGGTATGTGGTATCCCAAAGAATGAGACTTTACCCTCATTGGATATTCAGACGCAGATTTAGCAAGTTGCAGAGTTGATAGAAAGAATACATCTAGTACATGCCAATTGCTAGGAAACATGACAGTATCTTGGTTCTCAAGGAAGCGAAACACTATAGCTCTTTCAACAGCTGAAGTAGAGTATGTGGCCCTTAGAAGTTGATGTTCTCAAATCTTATAGATAAAACAACAACTGAGAGACTTTGGAATCAAAGACTCATGCACCGAGATCAAATATGATAACACAAGTGCAATCAATCTAATGAAGAATTGACGAAGAATCCAATTCTTCATTCAAGAGCAAAGCACATAGAGATACAACACCACTTTATTAGAGATCAAGTTCAAAGTGAAGAAGTTATAATTCAAAAAATCAACTGGCGGACATATTTACAAAGCTACTGGAGAAAAGCCTATTTGAGTCTATTCGCACTAGACTGAATATTATATCTATTATCCATTAAAGTCTGAAAGAGCTCAGACTTAGAAGTAAAGTCTGAAGGTATTCAGATTTAGAAGATCAAAAGTTACGATTGTAAGTTATTTCTATTCCAGTATTTTAAACTAGAAAATGCACGGTTACTTATTAATTACTAATTGATTAAAATTATCTTTCCAAGTTTTTTCTTTTTCAAAAAGGCAGTTATCAATTTTGAAAAGACAGTTATTTTCAAAAAGGAAGTTATTCTTTTTCGAAAAGGTATTTTTATTTTTTCTTTTACGATGTTTCATTTACCTCGCTTCACTTGCTTTATATACTGCCGAGATTCATCCTCTTTGTCTTTACACTGAAACCCTACAATACAAAATTCCCACTTGCTTTCACTTTCACTCTCGATTTGTCCAAAAGTTTTCACATTTTTCGAGCAAGTTTGTGAATTTCTCCCTTGAAGCGACAATGTCTTCAAGAAAGTCTTCAAGGATTGCAAGTAGGGAACCACGACATATGCCTGAGGGTCCTACGCATTTCGACTTGACCGAGGAAAAAGATTCTTCTCCACCACTACGTCCGAGTCAGCAACAACCTTCTCGGCAACGTTTGTCTTCTCCACTGACTCAACTAGACGAAGAAGTTATAGAAAAGGTTGAACCGGTAAGAACGCTAACTCCCAAGGTTGCTTACAAACTTTACTCTAATTTGAAGAAATGAGGAACACCAATGTCTTTGATCGATGAATTTTTAAGAGATAGAGGATACAAGAATGAAACCTTGTTCTTGCAGGAGTTGGAAAGGTTAGGAGTTGTGAAGAGAGGGACGGTTGAAAGAATTTTTGCAAATTTTCTAAGTGATCCATTCTATGGCACTACAAATCAACCACAAGGACTGGACGATGATGAATGGATGTTTACCCATTTTCAGCCCATAATAGGTGTTGCTGCAAATGTTGTTAATGACAGTTCAAATCTTTTCAGATCGAAGAATCACCAGAAAGCTTATTTGAATTTTATGAAGAGAGGGTTATGAACCCTAGGCGTGTCGACTTTGATTTCCTTGATTCGGTAAAAGTCAATCTGCAAGAGAAGCTTGCTCTACTGCAATTGGAACGCTTTTGTTCTGAATCCACTGTTGCTTTTTTTGAACTCACTACCTACTTTTACTCGAACTTATCTTTCTTTGATGTGAACAGTTTCTCTTTCACAGTGAAGGACAAGGAATTTTTTGTAGATATGGACACTTTGGCTGACATAATTAGGGTGGAAAGAATGAGTTTCCAACCAATTAGCATGTCTATTGCTTATGCTACTCTGTCGGTGGTGAAAGATAGGGATGTTGAAGGCAAGATCTCCTACTCAAGGATGAATGCCTCTAACATCTTGCTGTACAAGATCATAATCAACTGTATTCGTCCCAAGTCGACATCGAAAACAGATGTCTCTCGATCTGAAGTGAAATTGATGTATGCTATCAATGCTTGATTTAAATTCTCTCTACCTCACACCATCTTGTTTCATATGTATCAAACAGTGGTGAAGGATAAGGGACAATTCCCTTATTCTGCTCTTATCACGCGTCTCTTTAGACACTTTAAAAATTCACATTTATGTGCCATTATCTTTGACAACCATCCCTCTAATGGTGATTGTTTTAAAATGGTCACAAAAATGCGTTCAAAAGAGCTAAACAAGGTGTTGAAGCATATGAAGGAGAAGTCTCCCGTCAAAGCAAAACAAGACTTTGCTGCAGCGAAGAGGAAAGGCAAGGAGCTCATGGTTGCTCCAATAAAGAAGAAAAGAACTCTCATCTTGCAAGATGAAGAAGATAAGGATGAAATGACTATTCCAGCCTTAAGAAACTTAAAGAGTTTTGTCAGCTTTCATGAGACAAGAAAAGAGCCAGAAGAAGGAGAAAAAGAGAGAGAAGAGACAGAGAAGGAAGATGAAGAACAAAGGAGGACAGAGAAAGAAAGGAGAAGAGGAAGAAGAAGAGAGAGAGAAGAAGAAAAAGATCCGTCAAGAAGACTCTTTTGAGCCAACTTTGGTTGTCTCCCTGTCTAGTAATTCTGAGATGGCAGGAACTGGAACTGCTGACGCGCATCACTCTAAAGCTGAAATTGATCAAGAAGAAATCTTACCTACTCCACCTAAAGGCAACCAAACAGGGGGAGTTGTTGGACCAAAAGGTATTTCTTCACCTATATTTATTAGTGATGTAAGTTGTTCTGCAGCAGACCTAAAGGATGTGTATGCCTCTCATTATCTAGAAGCTTCCACTCATAGTCATGGTGGCCAATCTGTTGAAGTTTCATCCATTCTCAAAATTCCTGAAATTGACTCGGCTGGTCCTAGTGCAGCAACCGCTCAAACAGCAGACCTTTCAAGACTGCTAGAAATTTTATTTGATATAAGAAAGCAGCAATATGCTATGGGGTATGAGATGTAGGATCTCAAGAATGCTTTCATGGCCACTTCAGTGTCCTTGTATGATTAGTTATACGCCATGAAGAATCAAGTGCAATCATCCGTGCAGGGTGAAGATTTTCAGTCACTAAAACAGAGTTTTGACAGGCTTGAGAAGACAGTGCATTCTATGGGAGGATTCGAGCTTGTTTGCCTTCCCAAACAACTTTGATTCTCTCTATTTTCAACTAACTCTTTTATTTGCTCTCCACTTTTTGTTGTTGACAAAAATGGGGAGAAGTTGATGTAGATTTGATTTTGTTTTTGGATTTTTGGACTTATCTTTTGTTTGGTTGTGGCATTGGCATGGACTGGTTTGGTGGTTTGGACTGATAATGCTTAAGCTATGATTATGGTAAAGATATCTCCTTTAACAAGACTAACACGTTTTCTGTAGTTGCAGAATCACTACTATCCTTATCCTAACCTCTACTTATCTTTTATAAGAAATCTTGGTTTGCTCAAGTGTTGTTTTGCAGGACAAAGCGTCTAAATCTGCGAGAAAGTTTTGTCACAATCAAAAATAGGGAGATTGTTGGAGAAAACTTCCTTATCTATTTTGAAGTTGACAAAACGTTCCTATCAGTCTAGTCTGAAGACTTGCAGACTCTATTGTCAAAATTTGAAGACCTCCAGACTCAAGATTTAAAGTCTACCATCACTAATAGTTTCCAGACCAACAAAGAAAAGATCTATCTGATGAAGAAGACTTATCCAAATGCAAGTATATCTTTAAGGATTTGGTTCGTACGATTGAAGAAGATCTCACGGTTGGATATAGCATCTCGTGATTAATTATTCTTATTGAAATCAATTTGAATAATTAAATCTGTTGATTGGCGAAGTATACTTGGAAGGTTCTACTTATGGAAACCTAGATCCTGATTGTATGTGCGAGCATGATTGGTGGGCTATCATCACATTCCTTAAATAATTCGAAATCTTCCTAATTGATTATGTCCAATTGGTAGATTGGAATAACTCCTTTGGAAGGTGCCAACAATTATAATGGCGTGGAGGAGTATATAATGAGAATGCTTAATTTATTCGAGCGTGTGGGTGAAAGAAAAATTCCAATGTCTGAAGCTCTTAGTTCTTTACTGTTTCAATTTGTCAAGCTTGAACTATACTCAAAAGAGAGATTAAATACTTGTGAGACCTTGAGAAAGTGTAGTAGAGTCTGTACACTATGGAGTCAAGGACGTGAGACTGTAAAATCTCTTTTGGTTCTTAGTGGAATCCAGCCAATGGGCTATCAGTGCGAGAGAGTGGACGTAGGCTTGGTCTAAGCCGAATCACTATAAATCTTGTGTTTCAATTCTCTTTCCCTAATCTCTTTATTTTAATTTGCAGTCTTATATAACTGTTTACAATCTTTTACATCTTCAATCTACTGTTTTCATAAAAGTCCAATTAAGGGTGTGTTTGTTTTACGAAAAACGTAATGTTTTTGGAAAATGTTTTTTGGGAAACTATTTTCCAGGAAAATAGCTAGTTTTCCTTTGTTTGGATTGCATGTGAAAAATGGTCTAACAATTGACAATAGTGTGCCTCTTACTTACAAATTAATTTGTTGAGTCCATGTTACTTTATAAATGGATTTTCTTGATCACTTTAATAAATCTAGAATTTGAACCTGGAAAATGAAAACGAAACGTGTTCATACATGTATTTTTTTTTCCTGAAAATGGACATGATGTCCGGTTACAAAAGCAAGTCAAAACGATATCATTAATCGCTTCAATACATTTGGCTCTCTTCAGATGGATGCGTCTCCCGTGCGTAATATTAATTAATTTGACCAAAATTAATGAAAGATAAATTCGTTATAAATGTATTAGTTTAGAGGTTCTTTATGATAAAAAAATAAATTTATAATATATTGTAAATTTATAATAATTATATCGATTTGAGATCTTTTATATATAACATTATATTAATTTGTATTTTTTCATGATATTAAGTAGGAAGTAAAGGAAGCAAAAAGAAAGAAAAAGGGAGAAAGGAGGAAATCATCACCATATGTCCATATAATCGGCACTAGCAAAGCTAAAATCTCTTTCTTTCCTTTTTCTTATAATAGATTTGAATGTTTCAAAAGGTTTTGCTTCTCTTTAAATAAGAGGCAAAAAAATTGGGAAAATAAATAAAGAAATACATCTAAAAAGAAAATTAAAAAATCTTAGAAGAAACGGTCCTTTTCCAACAGAGACATAAATCGATCCCCCAAATTTGAAGCCCTTGCTCGTGCACAACCATCCAAAAATCAAATCCATTTTCCGCTCAAAATTACCAAAAAAAAACCCACCAAATAAAAAATTTTAAAAAAATGGGCTGTACACACACCGAACTCCCTCTCTCTCTTTCTCTCTCTAGCCCGACGACACCGATGGCCGACCCATCTTCCTCGCCACCCCCTCCTTCGATCCCTAGCCTCCTCCTCCCGCCATACTCACCGCCGCCTCCACCTCCGCCCTCGGCCTGGAGCAGCCGCCGCCGCCGCCACCACCGCCACCGCCACCGCAACAACTGCGGATCTTCTTCTCGTTCCCGATGTGGCCGGC
Source organism: Eucalyptus camaldulensis (assembly GCA_019915185.1). Taxonomy (NCBI): domain Eukaryota; kingdom Viridiplantae; phylum Streptophyta; class Magnoliopsida; order Myrtales; family Myrtaceae; genus Eucalyptus; species Eucalyptus camaldulensis. Next base: position 29,029,401 of record JAHSVA010000008.1, read on the forward strand.
CCTCCGGGTCACCTCCGAGTACGACAGCGACAGCTCCATCTTCCTCCAAAAGTTCTCATGCAAGCTCCTTAACGGCCTCACCAAGCTCAAGCTCTCCTTCCGCAACGACTGGAAGGGTGAGGTCGCAGAGCCCCGGCTAGCCTTCGTCTCCAAGCACCTCTCCCTCCACTATGACGTCGAAAAAGCGAAAGAACCTGGAATCTTGTTGAGTGTCATTGAAGAAGAGCTAGACCTTCAATGATGAAGAAGAAGATCCAGACCTTCAATGGCGAAGAAGATGCATGTCGTTGAAGAAGAGCCAAAGAAGTAAGATGAGCAAAAGAGTGAAGGGAAGAGCAGCGTAAAAAAATTGGAAAGGAAAAGTGAAAGGTCAGAGAGAAAAAATGAGAAGGGAAAGTGTTTTCACCTTATTAGGCGAAGGAATTCGTTTTCCTAAAATAATACATAATATTTGTGTTGACCGGAATATATTTTCCGTTGACCAAATCTTTTTTAGAGAACCAAATGGCAGAAAATCTGGAAAACACTTTCTGGTAAAACACTTTCAGTGAAACAAGCACACCCTAAGTCGTTAAATCTTACAAAAACTTCTTTAACACATATTCACCCCTCTAGGTGTTCTTACTAGCATTATCAAAACTAAGTTTTCTTTTTAGCATCCATTAAAACTAAGTTCACAAAGCTGTACATGTGTAAGGCAACCCAAACCCCAATGCGTATCCTAGTCATGAAAAAGTTCTCAATATCCAATCCGGATGTTATTAAAGAAATGCTACAAATACTTTTCACTTTCTTTTCAAATACCATGTCTTACCGCGCATATCTTACATCTGCTAAAAGCACCACTGACATAAGCCAAAAGTGAAACTAAAGGTTGCGCCCTTCAAAAAGCCTCAAAATCCTACCAAAATATTAACTAAGGGCGCGTCTCACGTTTGGTAACACTTCTATTCCCGGGAACAATTTTTTATCATAAATGATTCTTTTTTATTTTATTCTAGATAATAATTTCTAAGTATTTTAAGCATTTTGGCAATTGTTTAAAATTTCAATTCCCGGAATAGAATTACATATGGCACCGTTCTCAAAATTTATACTTCAAATAATTTTCTTTTAATTTTTAAATAATTTTATTACTTTTTTCCTTTTTTTTCTTTTTTCCTCTTTTATTTTTTTTTCCTTTCTTTATCTTCTTCTTCTTCTTCAAGTTGCTAGTCGTCGGCCTTGGGATGACTGGTGACTGGCCAGACGAGGGCCGGCAACGCTTTGGTGAGGTTGCTAGCCCTCAGCAAGGCTATGCCTCATTGGCCAAGCCTCGCCAAAAGCTAGGCGAGCCTCACCAGACAAGTCACCGATGACCGGCAGTTGTGGGGGACAAACGGTGGTGACGGCGGTTGAAGAATAAGAAAGAGGGAAGAAGAACAAGAAGAAAGAAGAGAAAATAGAAAAAAAAAATTAATAGGTTGGTTTGATTCTGGAATTGTTCCCGGAAATAAAGGTCATATTTGGTAACCATCCGAATAGTAATTGATTCTATTTTTTTGTTCCTAGGAGCAGTTTGGGAACAAAGTCGCGTTTGGTAAAATTTTTGTTACTAGGAATAGATTTGGAGTAGAATCAAGAATAAAAGAAAAAGTTTATTCTTGTTCCTGGGAACAAATCTAAGAATCAAGTCTTCTTCCATTTTTTTTTCTTCTTCATCTACCGCCATCCCGCGGTTGCCGTCCACCATCGTACACCGGTAACCGGTTTGGCGAGCTTGCCGGAGGCTCGCTAGGCCAAGGCAAGGTTCGGCGAGGCTCGCTTACCTCCAATGAGACTCGCCTGGCCACCAGCGAGGCCGAGTCTCGACGAGGCTAGGTGAGCCTTGCGATCTGGCAAGGCCAAGCTTTGTCGGTGGCCAGGCAGGCCTCGCCCAGCCCCGTCAAGGCTCACCCAGCCTCGGGGAGGCTTGCCCAACCTTGCCGATGGCCAGGCGGGCCTTGCCCAGCTGCTGGCGAGGCTCGACCGACAAGGGCCAACGACGCTCCAGTGAGGTCGACGGCCACTTGAAGAAGAAGAAGAAGAAGAAGAAGAAGAAGAAGAAGAAGAAGAAGAAGAATAGGAGAAAAAGGAAAAAAAATATTTAAAAATTGAAAGAAATTGATTTGGAACAAAATCAATGAGCATGACATCAAATGCAATTTTATTCCAGAATTAGAAATTTTGAACAGTTACCGAACAGCTTAAAATGCTTAGAAATTGTTCTTGAGAACAGAATAAAAAATAATCATTTCTGATCAGAATTTGTTCCCGGGAACAAAATTGTTACCAAACACGCAAAAAGAATCAACTTTTTTTTACTTCTTGATTCTACTCCAAATCTATTTCCAAGAATAAAAAATTTACCAAACGAATTTCTATTCCAAATCTACTCCCGAGAACAAAAGAACAGACATTTTCACTATTTGGCAAGTTGCCAAACATACCCTAAATGTCAAACTTACATGCAAATTAACTTGATTAAAACTCTACTAAAAGGCGTTATTTTTGGCGAATCGTCCACACATACACGAAACTTAACACATTGAACAAAGTAGCAAGCTTAGCTACTGCAGCAGACTTTGACTCGTCATTTCTTTCTTTATCGAATTCCATTTCAAGCAAACTCTATGTTTATAGAATTTTGGAGTACTGCAAGATCCAAAGCTCCCCAACCTAACATCTAGTCAACGACTGACAAAATACATTGCAGAACATTGTCATTTGTCAGTAGCAGATAGGCAATTAATATTATAGTAGTTTCTTAAAACTTCAAAAATGAAAATATTTATAATGAAAGTCCAAAATGCGATTTGTGAAATTCTACGCATTCTTAGGAATGAAAGAAATCTAATTGTTACCATTGGGTAGCCTGGATTAGGCCAGAGCGTCATTAGCTAGGGCTTTAAACTAGACTCTAAACATAGAATTGACTTGTGGAAGGGTTAAGGCTTAACCGATCAATTGCAACAGGCATTTTCTAGGCATTTTCAACCACCCACCATCTATTTCCCCCGCTCTTCTCTTGTTGCGCACTCTCTTCCTTTTTTTCGTCTTTCTTTCTTGATCTTTTGCTGAACTAGATGCTTTTGGGGCCGGGGGTGACGTTTGAATTGGCTGGCTTCATGGCCCAACAACCTCTCTAATTGTCTTTGGACATCTCATTTTACAGCAACTAGTTTACGAAATCATGGCCGGAAAAATGGATCCAAATTCAATCGCCATGACAAAACAACAAATATAATAACCTTAGCATCCATTTGTTTGAAAGAAAACTCCATTTCGAAAAATTATTTACCAACTTTCTTGTGTTTGGAAAATCAAAAACCAATTGATTTATGGAAAACATTATCTATGGACTGAAGAGAACATGTTTAAATTGATATAGATTGACTTTCCCCATTAGCAAGAAAAAAAAATCATTTTCTTTAAACTACCAAACAAATGAAAGCTAACTATTTTTCTTAAAAATGATCTCCATGAAAGATATTTTTCTTTATCATACCATTAATTAGCATCTTCTGAGATTATCGCTAATGTTTGGGTGGATGATGTGATCGATCTTGTTTTGATGAACAGGTGACACCAAACGAGCATCATTTACGTGACATTATCGGCAAACCGTAGGACCTTGCAAGTGATTGAATGCATCGTCAGTAAATCCAGAATTCACACAAAATTGAATTCACAGAAACGAACCAAGTCCCCTGGAAGACACGAACTCGGCTTCCTCCGAGAGTACTGTAATCACGAGGCGTTGTATACCCGCTGTCCACCACCCACATGGGCTTTAGATTAAATGAATGAATGCGTCATTAAGGCTAGCTGAATAACACACGTGATGAAATGTTTCATCTTGTTCCGATTTCATTTAAATATCACACAAAAGAAACTCGCTACTTACCTATATAATTTTCTCCACCAATTTATGGAAAAATGTGGTCCATACTCAATATGCAATGTCATCCTGAATTTTTAATTTGTTCAATGTGATCCATGAAATTCTAATACATTTTCATTCTAATTTCTGAATTATATGAAAATTTTTAATGTTGTTTTTAAACTTGAATTAATAAAAGGATAACAAACCATTGTCCACGACCATTAGGGTTAAAAGAACAAGATGCAAACAAGAGAACTCTGGGTGGCCTAGTGAGTCAGTTCTTTCTAACCAATCTTATATGGGTTGTTGTTCTTCTTCTGTTGCAAGCAGGCTGCGAAGAGCTCCCAAAGTAGCATTACTAGACCAGTGAACATCAGTTCATCAGCTTTCAATAGTCGCAATTAAATGAGAGACAGAACCATACCAGTTACTCGTATATTTTGGATGTTGCCAGCCTCCTCGTTATTGTTGCCATTATACCTTAATGGAAGATCCTGCGGCCTATGTGACATAGCTCACTAGCTATATGGCCAACAGAACGAGAGAAACTTTGAAAAGCATTAAGAGGAAAGCCACTGAACATCAAAGGATGACAAGTCTGACGTAACAGCGATTCAAGTATACAGTGTACAGACTCCTCGAGAGAGTTTTTTGCATCGTATTCAGTTCCGATCATAGCATCAAGCGACACCAGGAGTTCCCCCAAACACTTCACTGGGAAGTGCTTTCAAAGAAAGTCCCACTGAAGTGTTCAGGAGAACTCTAGGGGACACCTGATTCATATTGTTCCTCTCCTTTTTTCAGTGTGTTATCTGCCTTGAGTTGATGAGCAAAGAAACAATGCCAGTGCTCTATATATATAGGAACATCTCCACTTGAGGAAGGATAGGGCTCTTGCCCTGTACTTAGACATGCCTCTATGCAACATGGAAGTCCCTATAATGTCTTAACATGAATTATTGTGGTACACGATTCTTTTCCCTTTTTTCTTCTTCATCAGTTTCAAATCACTTTTTCCGCATCTTTCGACAATGTAGTGATTAATTCGTGGCTCAGCATGAATTTTGCCTGTTTTCTTGGCCTGCTTCATCCGCCATTGAGCACACACTGTCTTGGCCGTCAAAATCAAGTTTTCATTAGATGATTAAAAAGTGATTGTGACTGAAGTTCCATTTCACCTAGCACCAAATTCCTGAAAGGTGAGGGTTCTGTGAACTGGGCATATTACATAAATATATGATCTGGATGTTCAGATGAGTATGAATCATTTAACTGAAAATCTCTATTGATTCAAATTTGGAAATCCTTAAAAGTGCTCGAGACATCTTCAACTGCAATATTTGATATAACTAGTATCTATAATTTGTAATTTTACAGTGCTTGAGACATCCTTTATGACGAGATGTCATAGAATTTCTATTGATGGAGTCGTAATTCTACTGAATATTGTCCTGCTTCTTTCTGTTTCCTTTCAAAGTGGTTATTTTCTGTATTTTCACGGCAACTTCCCCATTTACTTCCAATAGCTGATGATGCATGAAAGAGCCCTCTCAAGTGTAAGGGTGAAGAGAAGACTCGAGCGGGTGAGGTAAGCAAGATGAGGCTGGTATGGAGAAAAAGGGCTTGGGGCAGCATGCCACCAGATAATACTCTCGCCGTTCATCTGATACATGAGGAGGACCGGATTCATTTCCATTAACTGCATGGATCTGATCAACAGCAGATGGTCCAGAACCCAAAAAGCATATCATTTCTTGTGGAGACAGAATCTTCGCTTACTTTTTTAGGTTTTTCATAAGATTTGCCTTTACCACACAAAAGTTCAAATCTTATCTCAAAAAAGCATATTATTCCTTGCACCACAAGAATTCTTGGCTGACTAAAATTTCTACATCGAAACATAACTTGGGTCATAGTTGACTCCTAGAGTTTGGCATCTCGCTTTGAACATGACATAGTATACTAAAAACTCTGACGTTGCTTTTAATGTAAAAGCATGCAATTACCCCCTCAAACTTGTTTCTTAGGTTATTCACCTCATATTCTCCGCTACATTACCAGGGCTAACCATCCTTCATTTAGAAGCATCGAAAGCAATCTCACCATGTTAAAAGCCAGATATTTGAACGGAAAAACTTTCACATAAAAAAAAAAAAAAAAGAAAAAAAAAAAGGTGCGATAGCAACAAAACTTGTGGACATTCAATTTGATGTGATTCCTCCCTCCCTTGTCAATCTACCCAGCAAATCTGAACAGGTTCATTTCGGCCAACCGAGGATTGATGAATCTCTGCTCTTTTCTAGGTTCCTCCACAAACACAGCCTCTTCTTTTTCTATGGAATTAACAGTAATAAGTTGTCATTATAAATAGCAGTTTCTTACTTGGTGCAACTAATGGACTGAAGGACTGAATTGGGCCTTCAATGGGCCCAACAAGCTCTCTATTTTTTTTTCTTTTTTAATATTATTTTCCCGGTCTTTGGACCTCTCATTTTATAACAACTAGTTTGCAAAATCATTGCCGGAAAGATCAATCCAAATTCATTTGCTGTGACAAAACAACAAATATAGTAACCTTAGCATCCATTTGTTTGATGGAAAACTCCCATCCAAAAATTATTTTCTGACTGTCCAATATTTGGATAACGAAAAACTAATTGTTTCTAGTAACATTTTCGATAGACTGAAAATCACATGCTTAGGTTGGGGAAAATGACTTTCGCTCTTATCAAGAGAAAAATCACTTTCCCTCAACCACCAAATGTTGGATATTTCAATAGTTTTTGAAAAATTTACACTAGTGTCTTTGATAAAAGTCATGACCGCATTCATGGCCATCATTACTTGAATGATTATATAATAGCTTTTAAACGGTCATCTAATGATTTTTTAATCACTTTGTAACGTTTAATTTATTTTAAAATAAACCCTCCATTATTCTATAATAACGGTTTCTTAATAGCTCGATAATGAACTCTTAAAAGGCTCTATTTTGTCTGAATATAAAAATAAAACCTTGAAAGACAATCTTAATATATATATATATATATATATATATATATATATATATCAAATGAAAAAGGGAATATTATTTTCCTAAAAAATCTTTCATTTCCTTTTCTTTGCTGGGTTATATACAACATTGTTTCTATTCCTTCTAATATTCAATACAAAATATAGAAAAATGTTTGTTGTATCTTGGGAAGATAGCCGTTAGAACCTATCGCACCAAGTTTTGTACTCTGAGGAACATAATTATGCTTAAAGACAGTGCTTGTACACCTCAGACAAATTTATTTATTTATTTATTTTCATTAATTTTTCTAACAATCTTAAGGATAAGCCCCATCAAGTCTCAAGTTGATGCCACTGCCACTGCCACCGCCACTGATGATGCTTTTATCTTCGCCATTCTAGTTACACTACCACCACTACCACATATGTCCTATGTTGAACCATCCCCCAACATTATCGAAGACTGAAGTTTTTATTGGCAATGATTTTAAAAGGTTGCAAGAGAGAGTTTTCTCTATCCTAGATGTGCATGGCATGGCTTTCACACTTATGGAGACCGAACCAACTAATAATAAGCTACAAGATCAATGGATAAATGCTAATAAGGTATGTAGGCACACAATTATTAGTACACTTTTTAATGAATTGTTTGATGTCCACTGTCCATACAAGGAAGCAAAATAAATATGGAACTCCATGACTATAAAGTACACTGCAGAAGATGTGGGCAGACAAAAATTCTTGATTGGAAATTATTATCGATGGGAGATGTCTGATGATAAGGAGATCAAAATACAAATCAATAAATATCACAAGCTAGTGGAGGAATTGAAGGCGGAACATCAATTTGTAAGAAGAATTTATTACAGGGTTGCTAATTGAAAAACTGCCTGAATCTTGGAATGACTGCAAACAACAACTCAAGCACAAAGACAAGCAACTCTCACTTGCCGATCTGGCCCCGCATATTATCATTGAGGACACAACTCGCAAGAAGATTAAAGCCACCAAAGCTAAGGAAATTGCTACCAAGGCAAATTTGATGCAAGGCAAACCTCAACATCGCCAAAACAGGATAATAACAAAAAATCTTATTACAAACCCAAAGTTGCTCACTCCACCTTCAAAAAGAAGGGCTCTTGCTTTTTTTGTGGAAAACCAGGTCATCGTGTAGCACATTATAGAAAGAGAATAATGGGAAATGACGATCCTACTTAACCAAAAGTCAACTCGGTTGAAGCAGATGACCCACATAACATAATCATTGTGGTCATTTCCCAAGCCAACATTGAAGCCAATGTGAAAAAGTGGGTGGTAGACTCAAATGCTACCAAGCATATTTGTGCAAACGAAAATGTCTTTTGCTCCTACACACCAATAGGGCAAGGAAAAGAAATTATTTATCCCAGTAATTCAAAAATAGCTCAAGTTCTTGGGAAAGTGAAAGTTCTTCTCAAGCTCAAGACTTTGGCCCTAAATTGTGTATTACATGTCCCTAATACAACGTAAACTTAGTTTCAATGACTCTTTTAGGATCAGTTGGGGTGAAGATTTCATTCAAATCTAACAAGAGTTTAGACGAAGTAGTTTTAGGACATACTGAAGTCCCTCCCTAATAACTAGACCTGTTAAACGGGTGGGTCGGGTCGGGTTTGGGTCGGGTCATAAATGGTCCGACTCAAATCGACCCATTTAACCCATTTATAACCTGTTTATTGCAATGCAAAAATTTTGACCCATACCCGACCCAACCCATACCCAACCCATACCCGACCCATTTAACTAAACTTAATTTATTATATATATTTAAAAAAATGGTATTGCTAAAATAATTTTAAAAAATAAAAATTTAATGGAAAATTTTATAACTTTTAAAATAATTATTTTAAAAAATCGAAGTTTAATTATTTTTATTTTTAAAAATAAAATTTTAATTATTTTTATTTTTTAAATATAAATTTTCTTTTTCTTTTTTCTTTTTTCTTCTTCTTCTTCTTTGGCCGGCCGCCGGCCATGACAACGGCTGGCAATCGGCCACAAGCAAGCCTCAAGCTTGCTCGACGAGCTCTAGAGGATATATATATACATATATATATATATATATATATATATATATATATATATATAATATGATTGAGCAAATTATGTAAGTATTCTCACAAGGGTTCCAACGTAAAAAGTGAAACCAATCTATCCTTCTCTAGTATCATTTTTCCAATTGGCCAAGTGACTGATTTTTCTAGAGAATTTTTTTTTTTTTATAGATGGAATGTGTCTCAATGGATGTAAGAATTTAAGGAATATTAGTGCAGTACTTTGATAGTTGAGCAAGTGTCTATAGATCTTCATGAGCCCCTTTTGCCGAGAGCATTGAACAAATAACTTTGATGCAACATTCTCTACAAGTGCCACCTTTATGCCTAGACTGATTTTAAGAGGTCACGAGTATTGAAATTTGCCACTGACCCACACTCTGTCAAGCGAAAAGGAATCCCAGAAGGATCTCATAATTGAACAGCTCCTATTCATTGCCAATCTCTCATCACTGATACAATATCCGCACACAGCAGAAGCAAAATATACATCAAACAAAACAAACGCATGGTAGACTCAAGACTAAAAGATTTCAATCTGACTTAAAACAGGGGTACATCATATGCTGATTATTTATGAAAACTCATATGTACTCAGAACTCCTTGAAGCCTCCGCTGCATCATCTTCACTGTAAGCATCATCCAGTTAAGACCCCTTTGGGATTCTATAATTCCAGCCTTCATCCAGTTGATTTTCCTTCCCTTTGCAGGCTTGAGATTCCTACGAGATACACCAACAGATTCAGCAGAAAGAAAGTTGATGTTAAGGCAACCAAACTACAATCTTCTTGCAAAATGGAAGGTTGCACTAGACCCAGACGACATACCCATCTATGAAGTCAAAAGAACTCTTAAATTCATTAGGTAGATTGACAAGGGCGAAATCTCCAAAGGGAAATCTTCCCTGGTAGGCAATGTTGTGGATGCAGAATGCTACCTGGAATCAAGTTTATCTACTTAGCTGCATGTCCAGACTATCTAACAAAAAATGTGTCATAAACAATGAACTATAAGATGAAAACTTACCTTGGCATTTTTGTAAAGCCCTCGAGATTGGTACATTGTTTTGAGGTTGCATGGAAGAAGAGCAGTGTGCCAGTCATTGGCAATGAAAACAACATCTTCACCTGCTTGACGCACAGATAAAATTTAACTTCCAATCAGTATTTAGAACTGAAAACTGAACTTCAACGAAACAATGATAGAAAAAATTCCCACCATATGGTCCTGAAAAATTTTCGCTGTTGTTTAGATTCAGAACCTGAGGTGCCTCTAAAGCAGCCTGCAAGCAATAAAAAGGTGTATTACAAAAATGAAAACACGAAAGAGTACACACATGAGAAAGTATTTTTTGAGTGATCAGACCTTTACAACTCACAGAAAGGTTATCACAACCTTATGTCTTAACTGGCTTGTTGTGTTACGTTAACAAGAGAATGCAACAAATTTAACCAAGCTTTAACACTTGCTATGGTTTTCACAATTCCAATTCCAACTTTTAATAGGTAAAGGCCATCTGTCATTCAATTCAAAAAGGAAAAAAGTAGAGCATACCATAATCAGGAAGAATGATATCTTCCAAATGTGCCAATAGTACGGCTGGAAGACTTGTCTAGAGTATATCACTTGTAAAGAAATTTTAAAACTCACCTGGCACAACAAGCTAAAGCAAAGTTGGTTATCCTTGTAATCTAGCCCTGCCCGTGGCCCATATACTTTAGAGCCTGTCTTGCCCCACACCTTCAATGTTGACAAATCAAACAGTCAAACAGTCAGGAGGATAAATTTGCTTCATCACATGGCTCTCCCGTAACTCACAAAATGACTGGACAAAGAGTATATTTTGATCCACACAGCCCTAGCAACAAATGGTTTTATCCGTTTTGAACACACTACCGAATGCAGAGAAGAAGTATTGGAAATAAACCTGATCTTGTCCTTCTTCGTGCGTATCAGTTGATGAAGAATCCTTTCGCCGCTTCCATACAAACAGCGGAATAAGCGCCAAAACGAGAAGCATTGAGAGTATGGCCACAAAGAGTTCCTCCATCTTCAAGTCCTAGAATTAAAACAAACAAGGAGACCGAGACTAAGGAGACATAATCAGATGAATGCAAACAAAAACACCGGTACATGTAATCATCATCCGATTATAGAATTCCCCCAAAAAGTCCACGACTGCGTGTTGAGATGGAGTACCTGAACCGAGCGTCTCCATCCTCCGACGATGGATCCGCGAGCCGTTCGTGGCGAGCAGACGAGTGCTGCTTTTAGGGTTTTGTAGATTCTGAATTCGATGTCGAATGAAGATGCCGATTGACGTGCTTCGCAAAATCGAGAGGAACGCCCTAGTCCAGCTAATCTGCGAGACTGATTGTGGTGCTAAAGTTCCCAATTGATTGAATGGACAAATTCCATACGGCTGCTGCTGGAAGTAGTCCCTCGACTCCCTCCCTCCTTCTTGGAACAGCCACTGCTGACTAGCAGGAGCGACCCTCCTCCATCCTCGCCGACCCGAACCCTACCGCTGGTGGTGACACTGCAACGATTGAGTTGTCGAAAAACCTCAGCCACTAGAGATGGGCAGCGACAAGGCGACGATGGGCGGTGGCAAGGCGACGATGGGCGGCGGCAAGCGGCGACGAGGCGATGATGGGCGGCGGCAAGCAGCGACGAGGCGATGGAGGTGGCAGCGAATCGAAAGCGAAGAGGGGGTCGTAGAATCGTCAATCGTGGGCGTGGCCTTCGTGGGTTACTTACTGGGTTTATTTTGATGGGTTGGTAAATGGGTATATAGTAGACCCATTTAAGACCCAGTCCGTTTATCTTTAAAACCCACGTGGGTGTCTTGGGAAAAAAAGGGTGACCCATTAACAACCCATTTAAGCATAAATGGGTTGATAAATGGGTTTTCTACCCATTTAACACCTCTACTAATAACATAATCGTTGCGCTCATTTCCCAAGCCAACATTGAACGCAATGTGAAAAAGTGAGTGGTAGACTCAGGTGCTACCAAGCATATTTGTGTAAACAAAAATACCTTTGCCTCCTACACACTAGTAGGGGAAAGATAATAAACCTTTGCCTCCTATACACTAGTAGGGAAAGGATACTAAATTATTTATCTTTGTGATTCAAGAATAGCTCCAGTTCTTGGGAAAGTGAAAATTATTCTCAAGCTCAAGACTTTGACCTTGAATGATGTGTTGCATGTCCCCAATATAAGGTAAACTTGGTTCCAATGACTCTTTTAGGATCGGTTGGGGTGAATGTGTCATTTGAATTTGACAAGATTGTAATGACAAATAACTAATTTCTTTGTGGGAACGAGTTACTGTAATCATGGACTTTTTGTTCTTAACATTTCCAATGTTATCAATGAAAATACTACTTCTTTCGCTTACTTGGTTGAATCTATTGATTTATGGCATGGTAGATTAGGTTATGTTAGTATTCCTTAAATTAAGAATATGCAAAAACAAGGTTTAATTTCTCGAATAAAAAACCCATGTTTTAATAAATGTATAATATGTGCCAAAACAAAAGTAACAAAAAAGCCTTGTATTTCTATGAATAGAGAATATGATTTGTTGAGCAAGTTCATACCAATCTAGGAGATTTAAAACAAACTATGATTAGAAGAAATAAACAATATTATGTGACTCTTGTTGATGATTATTCTAGATTTACTAAAAATGAAGCTTTTGATATGCTCCTTTTGTACAAAGCTGAGGTAGAAAACTTGTTAATAAAAGGATAAAAAGAATTAGATCATATAGAGGTGGAGAATATGTCTTGCTTAACGAATTTTGTTATGAAAAGTAATGAATTCATGAAACTACACCTCCTTCTATGATTGTTAGTTTTAAATCTCCTAACAATTTATGGGGTAAAGCAATGTTGTCTACATGCCACATGCTAAATAAGAATACCTCATAAGAAAACATAAAACACCTTATGAATTATGGAAAGGTTATTGTCCTAATTTAAATATTTGAAAGTGTGGGGGTGACTTGCTAAGGTTATGCTTCCAAGTTTTAAGAAAAGGAAAATACGTTGTAAGACAATTGACTACATGTTTATTGGTTATGCTAAACATAGTGTTGCATATAGATTTCTTGTATTAGAAAGTGACGTACTTGATAATAATACTATAGTTGAGACAAAAAATGAAGAATTTTTTTAGCATATTTTTCCGTTAAAGCTTCGTTCGTTTCATGAAAAATGTGACATTTCTAGAAAATGTTTTCCACTAAGCCATTTTCTAGGAAAATGTAATTATTTTCCTGTGTTCGGCCAAAACTTGAAAAGAAGCAGAAATGTTTTCCGCTATTCAATAAGATTTTTTTTTTAATCTTCTTTTTTGACCAGTTGTTAGCCACGATGATGACTAGCCGAAGGTGAGCTCGAGCTTGCCGCTAGACAAATTAGTGAGATTTGGTGAGTGGTGAGCTTGAGCTCATCAAGGCTCGAGTTCGCTGCTCGAGCTCGCCACTAGCCAAATCGGCGAGCTTGGCAAGTGGCAAGCTAGTTCGGCGAGCCTAGAGCCCTAGCTCACCGTCAATTGGGCGAGTGGCGAGCTAGGGCTCGAGCTAAATTTATTGTGGGGCTGCTGATTAAAAAGTCGCCCAAATCTTGGGATGACAACAAGCAATGACTCAAGCATAAAGACAAGCAACTCCCACTTGCCAATCTCATCATACATATTATCATTGAGAACACAACTTGCAAGGAGATTAAAGCCACCAAAGCTAAGGAAATTGCTACCAAGGCAAATTTGGTGCAAGGCAATCCTCAACATCGCTAAAATAGGATAATAAAAAAAATCTTATTATAGACCCAAAATTGCTCACCCACTTTCAAAAACAAGAGCTCTTGCTTTGTTTGTGGAAAGCGAGGTCATCATGTACCACATTGCAAAAAGAAAATAATGGGAAATGACAATCCTACTAACCCAAAAGTCAACTTGGCTGAAGTAGATGACACTAATAACATAATCATTATGGTCATTTCCCAAGCCAACATTGTGGCCAATGTGAAAAGGTGGGTGGTAGACTCAAGTGTTACCAAGCATGTTTGTGCAAACTAAAATGCATTTTCCTCCCAGTAGGAGAAGGAGAAGAAAGTATTTATCTTGGTGATTCTAGAACAGCTCAAATTCTTGGGAAAGTTAAAGTTCTTCTCAAAATCACATATGGCGAGACTTTGGCCCTGAATGATGTATTACATGTCCCTAATATGAGGGCAAACTTGGTTTCAACATCTCTATTGAGAAAGGTTGGGGTGAAGGTGTCATTCGAATCTGATAAGATCGTAATTGCAAAAAACTAACGTCTTTGTAGGAAAAGGTTATTATAATCAAGGACTTTTTGTTTTTAACATTTCCAATCTTATCAATGAAAATGCTACTTCTTTCGCTTACTTGGTTGAATCTATTGACTTATGGCATGGTAGATTAGGTCATGTTAGTATTTTTCTATATTAAGAAAATGCAAATACAAGGTTTAATTTCTCAAATTAAAAACCCATCTTTTAATAAATGTATAATATGTGCCCAAACAAAATTAACAAAAAAGCCTTGTGCTTCTCTAAATAGAGAATCTAATTTGTTTAGTTTAGTTCATACTAATCTAAGAGATTTAAAAAAAAAAAAAAAAAAGAATGAGCAGAGGAGGTAAACAATATTATGCAACTTTCATTGATGATTATTCTATATTTACTAAAATTTATTTACTTAAGTATAAAGATGAAGCTTTTGATACATTTCTTTTGTGTAAAGCTGAGGTAGAAAACCAATTGAATAGAAGGATAAAAAGAATTAGATCAGATAGAATATGTCTTGCTTAATGAATGTTGTTAAAAGGAATGAATAATCTGTGAAACTACACCTCCTTATTTCCCTGAATCAAACGTGTAGATAAAAGGAAAAATAGGACAAGAAATGATGAATTCTACACTTGTTTTATAAAGCTCCTAATAATTTATGAGATGAAGCTATGTTGTCTACATGCCACATCCTAAATAAGAATACCTCATAAGAAAACATAGAACACCTTATGAATTATGGAAAGGTTATTGTCCAAATTTAAAATATTTTTGAAAGTGTAGGGATGCTTAAGCTAAAGTTATGCTTTCTAGTTCTAAGAAAAGGAAAATAGGCTCTTAAGGCATATGACTACATGTTTATTCGTTATGTCAAACATAGTCTGCGTATAGATTTCTTGTATTAAAATGTTATGCGCTTGATAATAATACTATAGTTAAGACAAATAATGCATAATTTTTTGAGCATATTTCTCCATTAAGTATTGAGACTATTTCTCCAGTACCTCTTTATAAAAATGTTTTTGAAAATTCAAATGATGAATTGAGAATGAGTAAAAGAATAAGGAAAGAAACTTCTTTCGTAACTTATCTTATTGATAATGATCCTTTGACTAATTTTGAAGCAAGATCTTCTAGAGGAAAAAGTTCTCAGAAAGAAGCCATAAAAATTAAGGTTGATTCTATTGTACAAAATCAAACTTGGAAATTGGTTAATTTACCACCCCGTGCCAAACAAATTGGTTGTAAATGGATTTTTAAAAGGAAATTTAATTCCGATGGTTCTATTGATAAATATAAAGTAAGATTGGTTGCAAAAGATTTTAATCAGAAACAAAATGTTGATTATTTTGACACCTTTGCCCTAGTTACTAGAATTTCATCTATTTGTGTTTTAATTGCTTTAGCTTCTATTTACAAACTTGATGTTCACCAAATGGATGTTAAAACAACATTTTTAAATGGTGATTTAGAAGAAGAAATTTGCAAGTTTCAACCTGAGGGTTGTATTTTTCCTGGCCAAGAAAACAAAGTTTGTAAACTCGTTAAATCCTTACATGGCTTAAAGCAAGCACCAAAGCATCGACCTAAGAAAATAAAGTTTGTGAACTCGTTAAATCCTTATATAACTTAAAGCCAGCACCAAAGCAATGACATGAGAAATTTGATGAGGTTCTAATTAATTATGAATTTTTATCCACTGGAGTAGATAAATGTGTATGCACAAAAATCGTCAATCTTGAATCTATAATTATTAGCTTATATATTGATGACATGCTTATGTTTTGTGCGTGTATTGATGTTGTGAATGAAACAAAATGTTTCTTGACTTCTAAATTTGATATTAAGGACATAGGAGAAGCCAATGTTATTTTTGGGTGTTAGAATCAAAGAAGTGATAATGATCTAATGCTTACTCAAGAGCATTACGTGGAGAGGCTACCTAAAAAATATGGTCACTTTGATATTAAACCTATGAGTACTCTTTATGATTCTAATATCCAATTAGTGAAAAATAAAGGAAATGTTGTGGCTCAGCTTGAGTATGCTCAAATTATTGGGAGTCTAATGTATTTGATGAATTGTACTTAACCCGATATAGCTTATGTCATATGTAGATTGAGCAAATATACGCAAAATCCCAATTATGATCATCAAACTGCCCTAAGCAAAGTAATGAAATATTTTAGAGGAACCATGAACCATGATATTTTATATAGTAGACTCTCATTGTATTAGAAGGACAAAATGTTGTTAATTGGATTTTGAATTCAAATGAGACAAAATCCACTAGTGAATATGAGTTCACCCTAAGTGGAGGTGCTGTAACTTGGAAGTTAGCCAAACAAACAATATTTGCTAAATCCATGATGTGGGAGCATCCGACTTTGCTCCATCAGCTTGCTCAGCACCATCATTATTCATTCAAGTCAAGATAGAATTTGGGCATAACGCGCTTCAATAGGACGAGACTGAAATTTTCAACTAAAGCGATACCAAACCATTCTTATCGAAGTTATTGATACCAATGATTTCTGAGTTTCCAAAGTTATCAGTATGATATTAGTCACTAATTTCTTGGTACGCTTTAATAGTTGCTAATCTCGAAGTTTCTCAACAACATATCAATGAGAGGCCATTTTGAACAATTTCCTTGGTTATTTGATGAAATCTTGGGGTAGTTATCTTCTAGTCAAGTTGGGAGCATGAACTTTGCAAGGTTGAAGAATTAAGAATACGAGTTCTTGAGTCATTAAATGCATCTCTATAATCCTATGAGTCTTTATTATTATGTAACATTTCAAGAGTCAAAGTTTTGAGTTCTTAGGTCATTAATGTTAGGCTAGTTCCCATATCTATTTATTACTTTTCTATTTCCTAAGTTGAACTCCTCCTATAAATGGAGGATGCCTCTCCATTGTAATCCAGAATAGATTTGATGAATGAAAATACTTGAGATTTCCTTTGCGTGAATGAATATCTTTGGAGAGTGGATAACTCCTCTTTCGGTATCTTTATCGTTGGAGAGTGGATTACTTCTAGTGTTGAACCAAGAAGCCCTTTATTCTCGACTAGTGATTTTCCTTTAGGCTCTGGTGGTGAGTTTTTCCTATCCCAAAGTCCTTTATCTATAATAGGTGATTCATCCTTTAAACCTTGGTGGTGAACTTCGTCAATCTCGATCTTCATCCTTAGTTGGTGGCACATCATTTATACCTCGGTGTCGATTGTTTTCTATCCATGCATTCGCATTTCATCCTTCGACATCCATCCCCGTATAGACCATCCCATACACTTAGCCACAAAATCCCTACATCTCATAATCATTTGCCCACGCATGCATCAATCCACAATGGATTTAGAGTTTATGGCTCTAAAATTGGTTGAAAATGAGGCCAAGTGGTTAATGAATTTCTTAGCGAATATTCCTTTGGGAATGAAAATGACACCTTCTATGTCATGCACTGTGATTGTCAAGTGACAATAGCCATTGCAAAGAATAAAACTTCCAATGGTAAATGTAGACACATGACATGATGCGGTAAAGCAACTGCTTGAAGATAAAATTTTATGTGAAGTTAGAAGTAAATTTGGCCAATCCTCTAGCTAAACCTGTGAGAAGAAAACTAATGACTTAAGCCAGTTGAGGAAAAACAACGATAATGATAACCCAACCTATGTGATTGGCGATCGCATGAATTAGGTCCATATAGGTAGTAATAAGTTGCTTGTTATTCTACTGATACACTATTAAAATTATTGTCCCTCCTAAGTTATTCTCTTATTGAATTCCATAGCCATTATTGGTAGTGTATTAAACTGTAAAATATACTTAATAGAATCACCTATATTAGTGTGGAGTGAAGCCATTCCTAGGAGAATTTTTGGCAAAAATATCAAGAGCACTATGAATAAATCAAGCACATAAAACTGCATTGAACAACAAGTTTGTGGGAGTGCAATGTGATTGATGAAAATTATAGTTTACAAAAGAAAATTCTTGATTTATAGAAATTTCAAACTTCACTAATGATTTTGTGAATTATATATTTCATTCTTTTTAGAGATGGTTCATAGCCTAAAATAAGCAACAATTCCAATGCATTACACTCTAATAACCCAGCATTATTATTATTTTTTATTTTCAAAATATTTTGAAATATGTGGAGGATTATTGGATTATTAATAGTTTTTGAAATGTTTACAATAATAGCTTTGATAAAAGTCATGACCACATTAAAGGCCATCATTACTTTAACAGTTATATAACAGCTTTTTAACAGTCACACAACAGTTTTTTTAATCTCTTTTTAATGTTTAATTTATTTCTCAAATAAACCATCCATTATTCTACAATGGCACTATAACAGTTTCTTAACAGCTCTATTTTGTTTGAATATTAAAATAAAACCTCAAAAGACAATCTAAATATATACACCAACTTAAAATATATATATCATTTTTCTTAAAAATATCTTTCCTTTCACTTTCTTCATTGGGTTATACACAACATTGGTTCTATCACTTCTAATATTCAATACAAAATATAGAAGAAGGTATGTTGTATCTTGCAAGGATAGCCTCTAGAGCTTATCGCACCGAGTTTTGCACTTCGAGAGGTAGAATTATTCTTAAGGACATTACTTATACACCTTAGACAAATTTATTTATTTATTTTCGTCAATGTTTCCAATATCAATTAAATGAAAACTAACTATTTTTCTTGAAAATGATCTCCATAGAAAATATTTTTCTTTATCATACCATTAAATAGTATCTTCGAAGCAATTATTATTGATATTTGGCTGGAAGATGTGATTGATCTTGTTTTGATGAACAGGCGACACCAAACGGAGACCATTTACGTGACACTATTGGCAAACCATAGGACTTTTGAAGTGATTGAATGCATCATCGGCAAATTCACACAAAATTGAATTGACAGAAACGTACAAAGTCTTTTGTAAGCCATGAACTCGGCTTCCTTCCAGAGTACTGTAATCACGAGGCCCAAGATGCCCACCGTCCAACTTTAGATCAAATGATGAATGCGTCAATTAGATTAGTTGAATAGCACACGCAACGAAAGAATCATGGATCATTCTTTGTCCCAGTCCCATTTAAATATTACTCTAAAGAAACTCACTAATTTTCTCCTCCCACAATTAATCTAAGGAAAAATAATGCAAATAATCCCTAAATTTTTACCCAATGTACAATATTGTCCTTAAACCTTCAATTTATTTAAAGTGATTCCTAAACTTTTGATATATGGTAAGTTTAGTTCTTAAATTATATGAAAATGTTCATTGTTATTCCTAAACTTGAATTAATTGAAGAATAATATTGAACATTTTCATACAAGTCTAGCACTAATTTTGACATGTACTACATTGAATAAATTGAAAGGTTCATAAACTACATTGCACATTAAAGTTCATGGACCATATTGAATAAATTAAAAGTCTAAATATCACATTACACAGTAGATCAAAGTATAGGGATTATGATATTATTATCCCCTAATTTAATCTCCACCCAAAAATACATTGTTAAATGGTTTTCACTGGTCAATGTACATTCCAAAAAATATCAAACCAGTGTACACGACCATTAGGGATAAAAGAACAAGATGCAAACAAGAGAAGTCTGGGTCGCCTAGTGAGTCAGTTCTTTCTAATTGTTATTCAGCTTTCAACATTCGCAATTATCTTCATCAGCTTTCAGCGTTCAGACAAGATTATGCACCCGCTGCATTGCCACTTCCATCATTGGGGAGGCACATAAGGCACAAGAGAATTAGCAATGAAATGAAAATTGAACACCTCCTTCCACTCTCCCAGTCTTTTTATGAATGAACGGTTCGGATCCAGTTCAACACATTCTGCATGGAAAGAGTCTCCTCCAGCAACTGGAGTCCCGAGGAATAGGGAACTCGAACACCGACTAACTAAAGGAGTAGTAGAACCATATAAATTACTCTCGCATATTTTGGATGTTGCCGGCCTCCCCATTATTGTCACCATTATTCTTTAATAGAAGATCCAGAAGCTTTTTCCCTGCAGAATCCAATGAAAAAACTTATGAGAGCAGCCCGTGTGACATAGCTTACTAGCTATATGGCCAACAAAAGGAGAGAAACTTTGAAAAGCGTTAAGGGGAAAGCCACCGAACATCAAAGGATGGCAAGCCCGATGTAGCAGTGATTCAAGTGTACAATGTACACATTTCCTCGAAAGAGTTTTATGCGTTGTATTCAGTTCCGGCCATAGCATCAAGCGACACCAGGAGTTCCCCCAAACACTTCATTGGGAAGTGCTTTCAAAGAATGTCCCATTGAAGAGTTCAGGAGAGCTCTAGGGGACACCTGACTCATATTGTTCCTCTCCTTTTTTTAACGTGTTATCTGCCTTCATTTGATGAGCGAAAGAAACAATGCCAGTGCTCTATATATAGGAACATCTCCACTTGAGGAAGGATAAGGCTCTTGCCATGTACCTAGTAAGGATGATCGGTTCCGTGGTGGGTAAATTCCAAACCTGAACCAAGTACCCTACCTTGTCATAATCAGTTCCCCTTTATTGGACTATATATCCTATCACGTTTGCACTAGAACGTGTTTTGAAATCTATCATGTCTTTCTGATCCAATTCCAAGGTCTATCCGTTTGCACTGGAACCTATTTTGCAATCATCTGATATTTTATATGGCTTCAAATTTCACATAAATACACGAGAAAACAACAACATAATCCTCCTAATTTATATTGTAACATTAAGCACGTGTAATCAATAAGTACATGAAATTTTTCACTAAACCAAAAACTAAGGATCCACAAGGCTAATTATCATAAACAAACATCACAAGGCAAAGTAAAAATCTTTACATTGCATAAATATTAGCAGCAAACATAAGTCTAATATTAGTCTCATTACCACAGCTACTACAGGGTGCTATTCATTTATCTAAAATTGTTAACAAATCTTTTTTTAACACTAGTTAAAAACAGGTTCCAAAACCGGTCCAATCAGTCCGGGTCCCGGTTGGGCCTTTACTTATAACCGAGAACCCAACTAGTTTCAACCGGTTTCCAAAACATGGAATCAGTTCTTAGACCGGTTCAAATAGGAACCTATTATCGAACTTGTTTTCTAGGTGGTCTGGTTCAGTTTTCAGGTGAATCTGGTCCGGTTGCACACCCCTAGTACCTAGACATGCCTTTGCGCAACATGGAAGTCCTAGAATGCATTGACATGAATTTTTGTGGTATGCGATTCTTTTTCCTTTTTCCTTCTTCATCAGCTTCAAATCGCTTTTTCCTCGTCTTCCAACAATGTAGTGATTAATTCGCGGCTCAGCATGAGCTTTGCCCGTTTCTCGGCTTGCTTCATCTACTGTCAAGCACGCACGGTCTTGGCCCTCATAATCCAATTTTCATTAGATGATTAACATGTGTTTGTGACTGAAGTTCCATTTCACCTAGCACCAAATTCCTGAAAGGCGAGGGTTCTATGAACTGGGCATACTACATAAATATATTATCTGCATGTTCCGATGTGTATGAGTCGTTTAACTGAAAATTTCTATTGATTCAAAGTTGGAAATCCTTTAAAGTGCTCGAGACATCCTCAACTGCAATATTTGACATAACTAGAACCTATAATTTGTAATTCTACAGTGCTTGAGACATCCTTTACGACAAGATGTCATAGAATTTGTATCGATGGATTCGTAATTCTACTGATTTGTCCTAATGAAGCATGAAAGAGGCTTTTTAATTTGCGGCAACTTCCCTATTTGGTTCCAATACCTAACAAAGCATGAAAGACGCCTCTCTAGTGTAAGGTGATGAGAAGACTCGAGCGAGTAAGGCAAGCAAGACAAGGCAAGAATGGAGAAAAAGGGCTTGTGGCAGCATGCCACCAGATAATATTCTCGCTGTTCATCTGATGCATGAAGATGACCGCATTCATTTCCGTTAACTGCATGGATCCGATCACATCAGATGGTCCAGGACCCAAAAAGCATATCATTTCTTGCGGAGAAAGAATCTTCACTTACATTTTTAGGTTTTTCATGAGATTTGCCTTTGCCACACAAATGTTCAAATCTTATCTCAAAAAAGCATTGTATTCCTTACACCACAGGAATTCTTGGCCGACTAAAATTTCTAAATGGAAACATAACTTGAAGGTGTCTTGCTTAAAACACGACATTACATATAGTTAATCACTGTACCATCTAAAAAAAACAAGTTAAGTTATCGGATTACTTAAAAACTCCGATATTACTTTTGGTGCAAAAGTAAGCAGTTACCCCCATCAAACTTGTTCCTTAGGTCATTCACCTAACATGTGGATTTTTCACTCATATTCTCTGCTATACATTACTAGGGCTAACCATCCTTTATTATCGAAAGTAATCTCAGCATTTAAATGCCAGAAATCTGAATGCAAAAACTTTCACATCCGAAAAAAAAGGAAGATAGCAACAAAACTTGTGGACATTCAACTTGATGTGATTCCTCCCTCCTTTGTCAATTTACCCAGCAAATCTGACCAGGTTCATTTTGGCCAATCGAAACTTGATGAATCTCTCCTCTTTTCCAGGTTCCTCCACATACCAAGCCTCTTCTTTTTCTATGGATCTACCAGTAATAAGTTGCCTGTCATATATAGTAGTTAGAGGTGTAAAAATGAGTTACGGACCCATTTTTAAACTCATATTATATTTATTTGGGTTATATATGAGTCAGACTTTTAAAAACCCAACTAAAACTGGGTCCAAAAAGCGAATTTGATATAAATGGGTCAAAAAAGGATCAGAACTTGTAATCCATTTTCGACCAATTTAAAATATCAAGTAGGTTAGAATAGAACTCGTTTCCAAGTTTCCAATCCAAGCCTCACATACTTTTTCCCTCTTTAACTTTATAAAAATATTTTTTGTAAAAATCGAAATTACAATTATTTTTTTTCTTTTTTTTTCCTTCCTCCTACCTTATTCTATGGCCGGCACAGTGACGGGTCAGGCGAGGCTCGAGCTCACTAGCCTCACGCAAGCTCGGCATCACCGATGACAGCCTCTCCAATCGTCGACAAGGCCTCAATCATCTCTCCAGTCGTCGGCAAGGCCTCAGCCTCGCTAGATCGAGCTCGCCGGCGTCGGGCCAGCCCGAGTCTCACTAGATCTGACTAGGCCGAGCTCATCCGACTCCTAGCAAGGCTCGATCTCACGAATTTGGCAAGGCCAAGGCATCACCAACAACTACGAGACTCGAGCTCGCCCAACGTCTAGTGAAGCTTGATCTCGTCAACGGCTAGCGAGGCTCAAGCCTTGTCGATCTAGCAAGACTTGAGCTCACTCGACGTCTGGCGAAGCTCAATCTCGCCAATGACTAGCGAGGTTGGAGCCTTGTTAATTTGATGAGCCTCGAGCTTGCCAACATCAAGTAAGTTTTATGGCCGATTGCCAGTCGTCGTCATGGCTGGCGACCCACTAAAGAAGAAGAAGAAAAAAAATTGAAAATTATATATTTAAAAATAAAAATAATTAAAATTTTGATTTCTAAAATATTATAAAAAATTATCCATTAAATTTTTATTACATAAAAATGTTTTAGCAAAATCATTATTTTAAAAATATCATAAAAAAAATACCTTCTTAGATTTAGTTAAAGATTTTTCATGTTAAGTTTTCAGTTGCTCAATAGTATGTTCACTTCAGACAAAAGAAACATGTGGATGGTCTAATTCTTTATAAATATTTCAATTTATAGGTTTTTAACATTTTTATTTTGTTTACTGATTTTTAATTATTTAATTTTTTTTAAAATTTAATTTGAAATATTAATCAAATTAGCCTATAGCTTAACATGGGTGTGGGTTTTGCTAGAATATTAATAGATTTTAGCAATACTGGTCAGGTTGGGTATAGGTTAGGTATAGATCACTGGATTTACACTACATAAATATGAGTCAAAACGGATTAAATAATTTTCAATTCGACTCAAACCTGAATTGACCCACCTATTTGATGGGTCTAGTAACAATCCTATAGACCTAAGCAAATTCTTAAAAAATTTCATCAATCTGAACCCTGAGACTTCGAGGATATTAAAGCAGCTAGAGAATATTTCCTCTAGGTGCCTACAAATAGCAGTTCTTACTTAGTCCAACTATATGGACTGAAGGCAGAATTGGGCTTTTGATGGCCCAACACACGCTCTCTGTTCTTTAATTTCCCTGGTCTTTGGACCTCTCATTCAGTCATTCTATAGCAACTAATTTTCTCATTCAGTCATTCTATAGCAACTAATTTACGATTCCAAATTCATTCGCCATAACAAAACAACAAATATAATAACCTTAGTGCCTGTGTATTGAAGGAAAACTCTTTTTGAGAAAGAAATTTCCGACCTTTCACTTGGCTGATGAAAAAAACGTTTTCTATTGACTGAAAAAAAAACAAAGCTTAGATCAGACAAAAAAAAAATTCCCTTCTATTAAAAAGAAAAAACACTTTTCTTAAATCATCAAATAAATGAAAATTAACTATTTTTTAAAAATGATCCTTATAGAAAATAATTTCTTTTATCATGAAATATTTAGTGAAACAAACGCATCCTTAATTAGCATCCTAAAAGCGATTATCATTGATGTTTGGCTAGAGAATGTGATTGATCTTGTTTTGATTAACGGGTGGACACCAAATGAGAATCATTTACACGAAATTATCGACCAACCATGGGACTTTTGCAGTGATTGAATGCATCATCAGTGAATCCGGAATTCACTCAAAATCGAATCTACAGAAACGTACGAAGTCCCTTGTAAGACGCGAACTCGGCTTCCTTCGAGAGTATTGTAATAGGGAGGCCCAAGATACCCGCTGTCCGCCACCCACATGGGCTTTAAGATTCGATGAAAGAATGCGTGTCAATTAGACTAGTTGAGTAGCACGCGGAACGAAAGTATCACGTATCATTTTTATTTTTTTTCCCACTTTCATTTAAATATCACACTAAAGAAACTCACTACTTACCTATACAATTTTCTCCACCCACAATTAATTTAACGGAATATGTGAACCCTAAACTTTTAATTTAAAATTTTAGCTCAATGTGTAATGGCATTCCTAAACCTTCAACTTATCGAATCTGACCCATGAAATGTTAATGCATATTCATTATAATTCTTGAATTATATAAAAAAAAAATTAACGCCGTTTCTAAACTTGAATTTATGAAATGATAATATTGAACATTTCCATACAGTTCAATAACTAACTTGAACATATACCAAAAATTTAAGGGCTACATTAAACAAATTAAAAATTCAGAGATGATATTGCACATTAAAATTTAAGAATCATATTAAACAAGTTAAAAATTTGGGAATTACATTGCATGTTGAATCAAAATTTACAGACTATCTAAAATTATGTCATTAAATTAACCCTTAATTTAATATCCATCTAACTAGAATCCATTTCAATAAAATTATGTTGATAGGATAATGGTATAAAAAGTTATCTAAACGTTTTATAGACCTAATTAAATCAATCGGAAGTTCATTGATGATATTATAAATTGAATTGTTATTTAATGACCAAATTGAATTGATTTAAAGTTCGGAGAGAGATGATGTTGCACGATAACAAAGGTTTAGGTGTTAATTATTTATTGCTGTCCCAGCTCTTTTTGTTACGTCGCTTTCTCTCGCTCTTTCCACCGTCCAGAGCCAGTTTCTTCAGTTTTACGTCACCTGGTCTCTCTCGCGCAGGGGAATTCAGGTCGGACCAATGTTTACTAAGTGGATCATCCTTTTTCTTTCTATTTTATATTATTATTTTCATTAGGATTGATATTAGCAGGAGAAAGTGGTTGTGGGTCTTATCGTCAACATTTCAAATACCAGCAATGATTGAAGTACAGACCCTCCCACATGGCTTCACCAATATTCATGATCACGCCTCCTATATC
This sequence comes from Eucalyptus camaldulensis, assembly GCA_019915185.1. Classification (NCBI taxonomy): domain Eukaryota; kingdom Viridiplantae; phylum Streptophyta; class Magnoliopsida; order Myrtales; family Myrtaceae; genus Eucalyptus; species Eucalyptus camaldulensis. The sequence continues at coordinate 29,055,724 of JAHSVA010000008.1, forward strand.
GATGAAACGAATATAGACAATTGAGAGAACGTTTACCTTAGTTAATTTATATTTTTATAACATTTTATTTTAATTTTCAAGTACATAAACAAAAACGTATCCAAGAAGAACCATTGATAATTAAAAAAAAAAAAAAACTATATCTAATAACCCATTTATCTATTTCAATCATTTTACTACAGATGTCTTGAGATTGAGAAAACTATATTGAATTTTCATAGTGTAAATATCCAATTTGCTTTTGATCGCCAAATTTTTCAACTTGAAAAGACGTTCCAATAATCCATTTAAATCATTTCATGATTGATTCTGTCAAAACTACTGTCCAGAAATTTCACAAACCACTTGTATAATTTTACATTGACATCCACAACCTCTATCAATATAAATTACAGTTTATGTTTGCTATTGCAATTCGAGCTTCATATGGAACAACAAGCCTTGCCGTAAAAATCCATTTAACTTTTTTTTTTAATGCTTCTATTCTTAGTTGCAAAAGTTAGTAGGGATATTAATACCACGAAAAACCCCAAATCGGTACATTTGTGATCAATTTATCCAAAACTAATTTTTTTACTATTAAAATTTTTAAATTGATACATCTGTGACAAACATACCTTCCATGAGTTTCTGTTTAATTTCACCTTAAATTGGATGAGTTGAATGGCACGTGCAAATGATAAGTGCACCAATTTGGTGTTTTACCTTTCGTTGTGGTTCAATTTAATGAAAATTAATGGAGAGTAAATTTGCTACAAATGTATTGGTTTGGGATACATTTGTCACATATGTTTTTCATAGTTAAAATTAATTTGGAGTAAACTTATCATATAAATATTAATGGATTTTTTGTGGTATCGACTTAATTAGTGATATCAGGCATTGCAAAGGCGTCTAGAAAGATGAAGTGCACGTTTCCCCGGTGGATCTCGTGGAATGAACTCCAGCATTATTGTATTCCAACTTGTTGCCATGAAACGTGGGGCTTATTGGTCTCTTGCAATAAATTAGCAGGAGTTGTTGGTTCTGGATAATACTGTCCAAAAATCACGAATAAATGCAATGATTGAGGTCCAGCCCTTACCACATGGCTTCGCCAATATTTTTTGTGGTCAAACCTTCTAAACGCGATCGCGGGGTGTATTTTAATTTGGTACTGAAAAAAAGTTGGTCGATCGGTGACGCATTTGCTTTCTAAGAAAGAGAGGTTATCCAAGCATCAATTAGCCGGAGAGGTCTAACGACATCTTTGGTTTAAACATAGTGCAGGAGCACAGCTACATCTTTTACTCAACTATATCTAAGCTAACCTTTGTAATAATAAGGTATCGATTGACCTTTTTCTCCGACCTGAGGGGGACCAAAAATTTCCCAGGTTGGGTCAACAAAGTCTTACCTATCTTGACTCGATGTGCGGAATCTTCTTTTTTCTTAAAATCATAGTTAGAACTTTGGGAAAAGTCACAAAAACTCCAAAACTATATATACTATAACACATTTTTCCCGATTTTTTTTTGTGACATCAAAAAACCCAACCTATGCTCACTATAACACATTTATCGTAAAATTTTTTTTTTAATTTAAAAAACCCCGAACTTATACTTATATGACAAGTTTATCCTCTGTTAATGTTCCATCAAATGATTTTTCAGTGAACGTATTGTCATTTTTATTTCACTTAAATCACGTGGCCAAATTTATTTCAACACCGTTTGCTTCTTGGCATCCATGCAAGCAGATTTTTAACAATTCTTATTAATAGAATTTTGATGGAGGGTTAATGTGTCACATATTTATAAGTTTGAGATTTTGATGTCATAGAAAAAAATTTAGGATAAATGTATCACAATAGTTATAATTTAGAGACTTCCTTTGCTTTTGTCCTAGAATTTTTAACAAGTCAAAGTTGCACAATACTCAATCTTTTCAGCTTGCGTATGTTTAATGCACTCAAGAAATAGATCATTCGTCCAAAATCTTATATTGAATGGACGAATCAAAATAATTTGAAAAATGTAACCCACAATAAGACTCGTGAACAAAATTTCCTTGCTAAGGGATGTGGCGGGTTGTTTGCTGGGTGCCTGGGTACCGGTACTCCTAAAATAATTTACTTATTACGGTGTTTTCTTTTTCGCTTGAATTGTAGTTAGAAATTTGGAATAGTCAAATTTTATAAAATATACAGGCTCAATAGCCGGGCTGCGTGCAATGTCCTAAAGAAATGTGTGTGACCTACTTATATAATTTCCTGGATGTTTCACTTGTTTATTAGATGCTATGTTGTCGCGTTAAAAGCTGGAGTTTTATTTCAGTTTTATTGTGGCTTTTATTGGTAAAAAAGTATAGTGCCTAGTATAACATTTCGATGATATTCTTTAAAAAAAGGGATAATACCTTAAAAAACCCCAAACTGGTACACTTGTGACAAATTTACTCCAAACTATTTTTTTGACCACCAAAAACCCCAAATTGGTATACTTTTGACAAATTTATCCCAAACTGGTACACTTGTGACAAATTTACCCTATGTTAGTTTTCGTTAAATTTTATTCTCAAATTATTAAGTTAAATAACACGTAACAATTAACCAGTATATCAATTTAAGATTTTACGTTCCGTTTGTCACAGTTTACAATTTTTATGATTTTTTTGTGGTATTAATCCAATTTAGTATAGGGTATATTTGTTACAAATTTACCAGTTTAGGGTTTTTTGCAGTCGAATAAATTAGTTTGGGGTAAATTTGTCATAAATGTACCAGTTTAGGGTTTTTTATAATCAGTCGGGGTAAATTTGTCAAAAGTTTATCAATTTGGGGTTTTTCACGGTCAAAAAATAGTTTTGGGTAAATTTGTCACAAGTATACCAGTTTTTGGTTTTTTAAGGTATTATCCCTTAAAAAAATCAACTTTATTGTGGTTCTAAGACATTCATTTTCTTTTGTATTGCTGTCAATAAATTATAGATCTTAGAGATATACATGTATTTCGGAGATTTAAATTGATTGATTCTAATTTGATGTAATTGATATTTTGTTATTGTGAATAGTTAACTTCTAAGGCTTATAGGCTCATGTATTCGAAATTGGTAACATATAAAATATTGCATTTTTCTATGACAGTAATTCTCAACTTAATATCAAAGCCATTCATTTATGAGGAAGCGTCCATCCAATCTAACGCCTACCGTTTCGGCCGCATCACTTCGATTTCACCCTTAATTCTATAGCATCACTATCACCCACCCACGAACTGCCGTCTTCCGCCGAGTCAAACCCAAAAACCTTGTTAGGAATGGAGATCAAATTGTAGCACGCATCGCATGCGCCATCACCTCCGATGAACCATCAAGCCCAAGACTTTGGGAGTTATTTCATCCATTTTCATTGATCATATTCACCAAAGACCACCACCATCAGCTTCCTAAAAGCTTCAGCAAGTCGACTAAAGTCAACCAAATCGCCTCCGGATGCTCAACGCCCCCCTCATGTGCCACCTTCACTCTCTATGCATGAGATCCACACACCTACGGTTGTGTAGATGCTCCCACACGGCTGTCATAAGTGACATCAATTTACCGGTCTGGCCCGTTGACCGGACCAATTCATTCGAATTTCAGATCGGTTTGGCCTTTTTCAGACCGATTCAATTATATTCAAGCCGGTTCATACCGATTCATCTGTATTCAGACCAATTCAATGGACTTCATTAGTTTGGCCTTTTTCAAACCGGTTTGATTATTTTTCAAGCCGGTTCATACCAGTTCATCCATATTTAGATCAATTCAATCAGATTTCGAACTGGTTCGATTCTATTCAGGCCAATTCATATTGGTTTGTCTACACTTATGATTGATTTACCGCTATGCTGACTAGTTCTTGGCCATCTCAGACCAATTCCTAAGGTATTTTGACATTTTGAGTTCGTTTTGGGCCTTATTTGTTCCGTGGAAAGAACGAGCGCTGTTCGCAGAGATTGCTCATCTGCTCTCTTTGTGCCCTAACTTCAATCTTCAGTATTGCAAGAGGGAAGCTAATGGAGTTGCTGATTGGGCTGCCAAGGCCCACGGTAGATCAGATTTGGCCCATAACTGGAATATCTTTCCTCCTGTTATCTTACAGAATTTGGTAGCTGCCGAAGCATTAGCTTCTGGTTGTAATACCCAAATCTTTTGTAAAGCTACTAATTAGTAATGAAATATCTATCTTTCTGACCAAAAAAAAAAAAAGTACTAATTTCTTCACAAGTTTTTGTCCAATCTTCCATGTTGAAACTAGTACAATGCTTATTATGGATAAATTAGAACTTCCAATATCCAATTACTGTATAGTACAACCTAAAGAATTTACAAGGATGGCTAATCGACCTCAAAATCGAGGTCCACATGCAAGTTCATCTACCATCGCTGCTAATGGATTGTGTCGCTCTTAAATTAGAGGATCTTCATTCAATTCTTCAAAAGTTTGGTACTTCTAGCTTCTCCATTCCTTCTGTAATGTTTATCATTTTAGGTACTTTTGATTCGTGGTATTTTGACTCTACCTACTGCAATCATATGACTTCAAAATTCTAATTTGTTTCAATCAAAATCATTCGACGCACATGTCTCTACTATTTACACAACTGATAATTCTCAAATGAGAGTTAGCCATACAAGAAACATATACAAGAAACATCTCAACGTCTACATTACCCTTATCTAATACATTCACGATTCTCAAATTCTACCCCAATTTGATTTTAGAAGGACAATTGTGTGAACTTCGTTTTGATGTCCACTTTTCTTCTCATGGTTGTCATGTGCATGATCCAAGAATGGGACAAACTATAGGGACAGGTTATAGAGTGGGACGCCCGTTTGAGCTTGTTTCTTTGAATATTCCCAAATTCTTTGATGGTTGTGCAACCACAGTGTCATCTGAAACTTGGCATTCTTAGGTAGGTCATGCTTTATCCTCTAGATTAAAATCCTTAATTTCAAATGTCATTTAGGTTATGTTAACAATAAACATTTCGATTATCTACCTTGCCAATTGGGAAAACATCATGCCTTGCCTTTTGATCTTAGTGAATATGTCTTTCATGCTCATTTTGATCTTATTTGACCTAATACTTAGGGACCATCTCCAACTCCCACAATGGGAGGCTTTCGCTATTTTGTAATCTTTGTGAATAATCATTCTCGTTGTACATGGCTTTATCTAATAAAAATCGATATGAATTTACTTATATCTACCGTAATTTATTGCCATGATAAAAACACAATTTTCTCAAGATATCAAGGTTTTTTCATACTGATAATACCGTGAAATTTAAAGATACCAAATTTCTTAGAATTCTCTCCCAAAATGGTACTATTGTTCATCATTCTTGTCTAAGGAACTCCCAGTGAAATGGTCAAACAAAACGTAAACATAGGCATATATTAGATATTACGCATACTCTTTTAGTCTCTATTTTTTATCTGGAACTATTTTGGGGAGAGGCTTTTCTTACTGTTGTATACACCATCAACTGCATTTCGTCACTTGCAATAGGTACAATTTCTCCTTAGAGCGCTTTTATGGTAGTGTCCCCAATTACAATCTTCTTCGAGTCTTTGGTAGCACTTGTTTGTACATCTTCTCCCACATGAACATTCAAACTTAGAGCCTCATGCACATTATGTTGCTTTTTTGGATATAGCATTGAACACGAAGGTTATGGATGTTGGGATCCTATATTTAATCACCTTCACATGTCTCGTCATATTACCTTTTGGTAGACCTATCAAATGAGTGGATTAGGTAGGGTTTAGGTCGGATCATAAATGGTTCGATCCAAATTGACTCATTTAACTTGTTTATAATTCATTTATTGTAATGTAAAATTCTTGACCCATACTCGACCTAACCCATTTAAATAAATCTAATAAAGCGTATAAATATATATATATATATATATATATATATATATATATATATGGTATTGCCAAAACACTTTGATGCAATACAAATCTAGTAGACAATTTTTATAATTTTTTTAAATAAGCCTCCATTTATTTATTGGAAAATATTTTCCAAGAAATTTTTCAGGAAAATTACAATATTTTCTAAATATTTGCTTGAAATATGAAAATAAATTTAAAAATATTTTCTGCCTTTTGGTATAAAAAAATATGATTAAATTTTTCTTTGTGTACTCCTTTAAAAAAAATATATTTTTCTATTTAAAACATAGAAAAAATTTCTTTTTCTCTTTTTCTTTTTCTTTTTTCTCTTTCCTTCTTCTTTAGCTGCTCACTTGCCACGACAAAAAATGGTGACTAGCTACATGGAGCTCAAGCTCACCCTATTTTGGCTCGCCAAGACTCGCCAATAGTCGGCGACCTTGAGCTTCGTTGGCCTCCAGTGAGCTCATCTCTTGCTTGGCCGATCATTGGCTATCGCCATTCCGACCACTCACTGAGGAAGATGGAAGAAGACAGAAGAAAAAAAAAAGGAAAGAAAAAGAAAAAGAAAATAAAGAAAAAGGAAATATAAAAAAAAATTATAATTTTGATTTTTATAAGGCTAAAAAGGGAAAGAGAGTGTGTAAGCCATGGGTTGGAAATGGGTTCCAAGGTCAATCCATTTATTTTAAGTTTTAAATTTTTATCCGTTTAAGTAAGCTCTTTAAGATTTTTTTTTTTTTTGGGGTTAGAAAGTAAGCTCTTTAAGATTAAAGTGGCCCATTTATATTTAAATAGGTCATAAATGGATTAAGACCCATTTTAATAGGTTTGCCTTTTGGAAATACAAGATGTTCTCCTCTCTTCATCCCTTCAAGTCATCACCTCATGTTTCTTTCCTCACTAATACTTCAGTGGATTTATTTCTAGAAGATCTCGCACCTCCCTCCATTTGTGAATCCTCCTCTCCAGAAGTGTCTCCTCCTCCTTCTTCTTTTAATCCCGATGTAAATTCTACTAGCGATAACACCTTGGTAGCTTCTAACATGTTTGCTCCATCCATAGATTCTCCATCGGTTGACATTCCATCATCCTCTTCATCGCTCCACCAGAGTAAGTCAATCTTTTGTTCGACGTTGTAATTACCATTACTTCTTTTTCTAAACCTTGCAAGCAGCAAACAATGGTAGATTGGCTATAGGCCTTACATAAATCTCATATGGCATTTGGTTAATTTGCCTCTTGATAAGTCCGTTGTAGGTTGTAAATGAGTATTTAAATTAAAACAAAGGCAAAATGGTACTATGAATCATTACAAAGCTTGGTTGGTGGAAAAAGGCTTTACTTAGGAATATAAAGTTGACTATGAAGAGACTTGCTCCTATTGCACGCCTCACTACTATCCGTAGTCTTCTTGTCGTTGCTGCAATTGAGCGCTAGTCTTTATTCTTGATGGATATTAAAACGGCATTCTTGAATGGTGATCTTACTGAAGAAGTTTATATGGTGCCTTGTCCTAGAAAATACTCATTCTTCCAACAAAGTGTGCCGATTATGTAGAGCATTATATGGTTTGAAATATACTACTCATGCATGGTACTTCAAATTTAGTTCTATCATGGAATTTCTCAACTTCAAATCCAATCCCCATGATCATGCTCTTTTTGTTCAACGTACATTTCATGGGTATACATGCTACTCTTATATGCAAATGACATAGTTATTACCGGCGATGATCATATTGGCATTTCAAAGCTTAAGCAATATCTTAGTTAATAGTTTGAAATGAAAGATCGAGGCATTCAATTACTTTTTATGCTTGAAGGTTCATTCAGAGTCCTCTGGTTGTTACTTTCATAAGCCAAATATGCCATTGATCTTATTTCTCAAGCCAAACTCACTAACAACAAGATCGCTGCAACTTTTATTGAGACCAATGCTAAATTTGGTGCCAAAGATAGGGCTCCTCTTTTGAATCCTATACTCTATCAACAACTTGTCAATAATTTTATATATTGTTGTTACTCGACTCGACATTGCCTATGTTGTCCATGTCGTTAGTTAGTACATGACCATGACCACGCCTCGCATGACGCATTTTTGTTGTAGTATTTCAAATTCTTCGCTACATCAAGGGTACATTATTTCATGGCATTTGCTATTCTTCTCAATCTATCTTGAATTGACTACTTATTTTGATGTTGACTAAGCTAATGACCCTTAAGATCATTGTTCCACTCTGGGCTTTTTTTAGGTACTTTACTTATCTCTTGGCGTAGTAAGAAACAAACTAATGTTGCTCACTCTAGTACAAAAGCAAAATATCAAGCTCTTACTAATACGACATCGGAATTACTATAGTTGTGGTGGCTACTGAAAGACATGGGAGTGCGTCAACATGGTGGAATAGTTAGTCATTTATTACGACAACTAAAGTGCTATCCAAATAGTATATAATGATGTTGTCCACGAACGAACCAGGCACATTGTATTAGATTGTCATTTTATCTGATCTCATGTTCTTCGTGGCAATGTTTGACTTGTCTCTACTTTATTCGCTAAACAGACTATTGATGTCTTTATTAAGACACATTCACCTAGGCATTTTCTAAATCTTTACTCCAAACTCAAGTTGATTTCTTTCAAATCACATTGAGCTTGAAGGAGGATGTTAGAAATATGAAAATATTTAGAAGATTTAACTTGATTGATTCTAATTTTGATGTAATTGATTTTTTGTTATTAGATCGTTAACCTCTAAAGCCTATATAAAAGCTCATGTATTCCTGGTTAGTAATGTACATAATATTTAATTTTTCCGTCACTACGATTCACAACTATAGGGATATTGAAGTTCTCGGATAGCTTTTTATTTGTTATTATGATTCATCAAGCAAATTATTTGTGCAAGCTTTTGAGAAAATACTATGGATTTGCAACCAACATGTGAATTGTCCATTTATTAATTAGGTACAATGTTTATTGGTGAAATTTGTTTACACACTTGTTTCACAGACAATGAATGAATTGAAAAATATTTTTCAAAAAATGATTGCTTATATTACTTACAAAAATGAATGAGAGAAAAATATTTTTATCATTTATGAAAATTTTTACACATAAATTATTATTATTGATGAAGATAATTTTCATCAAGTAATTATTTTAAGCGATTCAAACAATCGATTTTACGAAAATATTTTTCATAATATCTATTTTTTGCAAAACAAATGGAGATATAAGACTCATTTCTTGAAAGAATAGCCGGTCATAAAGTTTTAAACCCCTTCTAATAGGTCAGGCATAGATTGTGATAAATCAAATATCTTTTTCGATCATTTCATGATTGATGCTTTAAAATTGAGAAAAACTAAATTGGGGTTTTGTTTGCCATGGTCAAATCTACTTTTTATCACACGACTTACTTTAGAGAGAGAGAGAGAGAGAGAGAGATTATAAAATAGAAATATTACAACAAATTATTTCAAAATTATAGCAAGATTTGTTTTACCATTTGATATTTGAATTGCGATGATTGATTGGTTAATAATTTGAATCGATAGAGGTAGTGATGTTAATGTACAATTACGTGAATGATTATGAGATTTATGGATAATTATTATGGCACAATCAATCATTAAGATTACATAAAATATAATGTAATCTTTGAACTTTTGATTTTTTTAATGTGGTCTTTGAATATTACCCAAATATGTAATATAAATCATGGATTTTTTATCTATTTAATGCGGCCCCTGATATATCGAATATTTTCATATAGTTCAAGAATTAAATTGAATATATTATCACACATTTATGGATTATACATAACAAATTAAAAATTGAGGGACTATAGTGTGTAGTTACCAAGATTTATAAATTATTTGCGTTATTATCCCAAACTTTAAATATAGAGCACCCTAATTTTTTTTATTGGATGGGCCTCAAACAAAATCCTCGAGAAAAGGGAGGGAAAGAAGAAAAGAGAGGCAAAAATCGGCTGGAATTTGGCGCGCTGTTTCGGCAACTTGGCATTCGATTTCCATTGACTCGTTTCGAATTCCAAAAGATAATATCCGCGTCGCCCACGACGAGCCAGCCACCATCACCTTTCACCATTCCCCATTCCATCGTGCTCCCCGTTGGGGCCCGCCCGCAGCGACCCCCAGCGGTTTCCCGTGACGGCAAATCCTTCCGCCATCCGCACTTTTTCTCTTCTGGTGTCTTTCCCAGTGAATGCTTTTTACTCTTCCTTCCCCTCCCCTCCTCTCTCTCTCTCTCTCTCCCTTCTGTCTGCAAGCGCCTTCGACCACTTTTCTCGAAATGAAGCTGCAGGGCTGTTCGGCCAACGAGATCATCGCGGCCAACGAGGACCTCATCTCCGAGATCCTCCTCCTCCTCCCCGCCCGCTCCCTCCTCCGTTTCAAGTGCGTCTCCAAGCTCTGGCTCTCCATCATCTCCGGCCCCCGCTTCTCCCGCCGCCACGCCCGCCTCCACGCCGGCTCCGGGGCCTCCGGCGTCGTGCTCCGCCGCTCCCCCTCGGACCACCAGTTCCTGCCGCTGGGCGGGGGCGGCGGCGATTCTCCTCTATCTGGGTTCCCGTTCAAGTGCCTCGATTTCGCCCCCGACCCCGCGGGTCTGAAGATCCTGCAGTCCTGCGGCGGGCTGCTCCTGTGCTGCAGCTTCCGTAAGATCGGGTGTAGGCGTAATTACTACGTCTTTAATCCGACGACGGGGCTGTTCGCGATGCTTCCCCAGCTCGGGGGTGCTTCCTCCTGTGCAACTACTGTTTATGGAGTGAGTTTGGCCTTCGACCCTTTTAAATCGTCCTACTATGACGTCGTCTGCGTTCGAAGCACCGTCGAATCCGCGTACTATTATCAAATTGAGATTTACTCGTCTCGCGGCCGCGGATGGAGGCTTTCTGGGTCTCCTTTCGTCGCTCCGTTCGATATGGTGTTCGACAATGGCGTCTTTTGGAATGGTGGGGTTCATTGGATTAGCCCAACGGGGGCTTCCCTATGCTTCGATGTTGAGAAAGAGCAGTTTGGGACGATGCCAAGGCTTCCCATTTCAGAGAATCGGGGGTGTAGGAGGTTCAGGTATTTTGGGGAGTCTCGTGGGCATTTGCATTTTTTTGAGATTTATGGGTCACGGACTGCTCAATTTAAGATTTTTGAGTTGGAAAAGGATTATTCTGGGTGGTTTGTTAAATACCACGTGGAACTTGATTCTATCGTGAGTGCTTTCCCAGAGGTGGTGCGCGATTACATGGATCCGGTCTATATGAATTACTATGCGATTGTTATGCTTCATCTGGTCAGAGAAGGGAACAACGAGGAGTCATCGCTGTTAGTTCATTTGCCAGGTAAAATCTTGACATATAATGTCGGTGACAAGACTTTCAGGAAGCTTTATGAGATGCCGGCTGATCAATCTAAAGGGTATGGCTCATTACAATATGGGTGGCTTGATGCTTATGAATTTATCGAGACATTAGCTCCCGTTTGATGCAAATCTCTTTCCTTGTCGATATTTCTGATCTTGTAAATCTGCAAGTTTCTACGTAATATATGTGGCTTGAAGCCTGCTAGTGCCTCCGGTGATGATGGTATTTTCTTCTCTCCCGTTGATGGCCATGATATATGTAATGCAATGTTTTTTATTTACGATGATGAGATATGTCTAGGATGACCCATTTGGAAGGATTTTTTTATGTATATTATCTTCAATCTATTTTTTTTTGTCAGTGAAAATTATCTTCAATCTATTGATACATCCTAATTCGTACTCTGTGACGTGTGCTGTATGTATCAGTGATATTTGAGGGTTAAGGTATGTTCTGCTTTCACCATCTGGCTGAGGGCCAAGGTCAACGTGGAGTTTCTCTAGATTTGCTGTTATAACAATCTCACTTGATCGTAACCTTTGCCGGGTCCCTATTTCATTTTACTTTCTTCTTCTTGGGGAGTGATAAGGATGGCATCCAAGTTCCCAATTCTTTCAAGAAAAATCCCTTGCTTAGGGCTGCTGAAACAAGTGAATGCACTAGACTAATTTATTTGTGCTGGAGCATCACAATGAGATGATATCATTGTTTGTTCCTCTTTTCCCTCCTGGAGTTGATTTGTTTTCTCTGTTTTTTCATACACAGAATGCTCTTCTTGAGTAGGTGTTTTAACTGTAAGATGACTGGCAGTGAAGTTTCTCATGTTTGGGTGCATCTTGACTTCCCTAGTAACAATTATCTGATGACAATTGAGTGATGAAGCCAGGGAGGGGCAAAGAACTGTAGAACATAATTTAAAATGTCCTATTTTGTTGGTTAATAGTGCAAAGACTTTGAGAGAATAAGGTGTGGTTCTTTTGCAATATTTAAAGTGACAAATCATAGATAATGCCTGCATATATACTGAAGCTTGAGGTGTTTTTACTCTATATTGTCTCAGACATTGTGCTTTTCCACTTTTGAAAATATTAATGTTCTGGATTCAATGGTTCCTCTTCTAAAACAAGTACTGATGTAAGCTCTGCTATGTATGGGCTACCGTAGCAGATCTTTTTCATTAAGATGGGTGAGCCCTAAACATCTTTTCTACTTATGGTTAGTTCACCTGTCTGCGCTTGGCTTTTGAGTTTCCCTTTCTGTGAGATGTAATACTTGTTTTGATATGAAACTTCTGGAGCATATTATATCGACTATGTACCTATAGATGTCATTGGACGAACTTAATGTAGCTATGATGCCTAAGGATCAGATTGGAAATTGTCTAAATTTCACTTCAAGAGATATCACCATTCCTGTTTTTCTGCATTAGCATCTGTTTGTCAGGGAAGTCTCTTTGTGATGTAGGGTTGCCTTTCCACTTTATCCTTACTTTGAGGGCATTTAAAAGACCAGGAAGGGCTTCTTCTTTTTGCTGATGAGTCCTACCATTGGTGATACGAAATGTTTGACTTTTCTTGTGTTCATCGTCAAGTTCACAATCACTGTAGGTGTGGCTTGCTCGAATTCAATGTTATCTCAGCTATAACCATGTTATTGGCTTTTGAACGTATATCAATGGCCTACATTGTCATGCAAGTCTTAAATATTCTATTCCTCCATCTGTTTTGTCTTGTCGGTGAGACTGACTTGACTTAAGTTTGTGAGATTTCTTTACTGAGACCTTTTACCTCAGAGTGCCTAACTGAGTTGATGATTTGGCCGTGAAAGTCTAGAACACCCAGTGCCTTTTAGTGCAGATACATTATGGATTTCTTAAGCTCACTAAAGTCCGATAGATGAACACTTCTTAACGGTGTAGTATCCTATTGTATTATACGTATGGCTATGTATATCTGTATGCCAAGTCTCTTTTATGTTCACAAAGTAGAAATTACACTTCTTTAACATGGTTGCTCTTTTAACGGTAAGTAACATTAACTTCAGTTGGCTTCTTGTTTTCGATAGACATTAGGGTAGGTTTTTCTGTATCAAATTGCTGGTTGTGTTGACCGGCATTTTGAAAATAAAAGTGGAAAATTTCCTTTCCTATTCCTTACCCTCGTTGTACGGAAGTGTATATCAAAATACTGGATCTCTCCTTTTCTTTTTCTTTTTTTGGGAATCGGTATATCCTTGCATCATATGCACTCTGGCTCTATGCATGTGTCTACGTGCAGATGGTTTCTTGGCTTAGTGTGTTAAAATTACCAGCAAATCCTATCGTGTATATGGGTTCACGATCTCTATTGCTGGTTTGGCGTGCAAATTTGCAATTACCTCACTTGGAGAAATTGGCGTGACTTCGTATATCCAGTTGCCGGATTAACTGAAGTCGGTCTGGTTCTGGGAATGGATATTCAGATGGCTTTGTTTCTGATAGTGCATCAAAACTTCTCATAATTTACGTTTTGGACTTCTGTTGGATATTGAAGTTGCAAACCTACGAGTCGCATCTGTTCCTCCTCGTAGAGTCAACAGCAATGTCAGAAATGGTACGAGGCTTTCTTTTTCAAGTGCTGCATGTCTAAAACACGGGGTAGTCAGCTTAACATTCCTTTTACACGGGGTAGTAAGCCATCCATCTTTCCACAAGTCTAAAACACTCCTTGACCTGCTCCCTCTATGTTAACCCCGAGAAGTCAAGTAAGTTTATATTTGAATGCTTCATGTGTTTTCAATTAGGATATATATATGCAAATTGAATTAGCGGATCAAGTTGATATGTTTCACTGTCTCTGCTCAGAATATTGTTACGACAAGATGAACAAACATTGCGGGTCGAAATGTTGACAAATTGTAAAATCTCCTATTGTCTTCTATTTTTCTATCATCTAGGTACGCGTTCATTGCGTTTCTTCATCTCTGAGTACGCAAATCCAGATATGTGCTGATTGCATCTCTCATCTTTAGTAACGATAGGCATCCTTAAAATTGTTAGATCGGCAGGTGTGGACAACTGAACTAACCACCAAAATCTACAATCCGAGCTAATCGCCCGATACATCTTCTCTGCATAATATTGCCCCTCACTGTCTCTCCGCATTGCGTTTCTAGAAAAGAAAGGTTGACCATTAGTACTCTAAAAGATTAAACACAAAAATGTGAAAAGAACAGAGTAGTAGAGCACCAGCTATGGCTAGATTGTATTTATCCAATTTTATTAATTTGCTCTTGAATATAGTGACTTGTCCTACATGCAGTAGCTGTCACCCTCTTAAGAAGTTTAGGTGCCAGTTGGTGATATGATGATTCTCTGTTCACTATCCTAAGATTGCTATTGCCAACTTAATATCCCGTGGTAGGAGTCCCTACTCTACTAGATAATTTCGCCTTAAGTAGACAGAATTTCATTTTCCTGCTTAGTGATGATATGTGTTTTGATAAATGAGCATGCGTACATAAGTAAATTATGATCAAACGTCTAAACATAGTAAAAGTAAAAATGTTTATAGATGTGTTTCCAAAGCATTTTCGTGTATTTTAACAAAAATGCATAAGCTAAAGGGGCTAATCATACCCTTTACCAAAAAAAGGGGCTAATCATATTAATCTTATACCGTGCTCCAAAATTTGGTTCAGAAGTTTCTTCAGTTCTGAGTACAAACATCTGATGTTCTCACAGCAATAGTTCTGACGTTTTTCAGGCTCTGACCACGAACGTCTAATACTTTTTGGTAACACCGGTTCTCATGTTCTTGGATTCTTGACCACAAATGTCTGACGTCTTCTGATAATATTGGTTCTAACGTTCTTTAGATGTAAAATGTCTGATCTCTTTGCAAGCTTTGACGTTCTTCATATCTAGTCCCGCAAGTGTTGGGCCTCTAGTTTAAACACCACCAATTCTCATGTTGAATAGAAAAGAGAAATTGAGAGATCTCATAATTACAATTGTGTTAACAATTGTTATTGTGTGTGATTTTGTTGATTAGTATTAGCACTCTCAATTATCGATTGCCGATTGATATCAAATGATGTGAGTTGTTGCGGAAAGATTGTTCTACGAAGGCTTGGATGGTGCGAATTGCGAATCTCGACCTCCAATCAAACTTGTGATTAGCAATCTTGGTATGAACGTGACATGTTGACGAACACGTGTCAACCAACCAATGTTATAGACGCCACGAGTAAAAGAATTCACTATCTCGCTTAATAAGTCGAATCAACCGTTATAAGGGAACCTTGATAAGATCAAATTCTCAAAAGAACAATAGAAAAGAATCTCTAACTTTTTTCCTCCAAAAAAAATATATCTGTCTCCCAAAGAAAGTTGGTTAATCTAACTTTTTTCCTCCAAAAAAAATATATCTGTCTCCCAAAGAAAGTTGGTTAATCCTTAATATGGGTCTTCTAGTGTAACAGTTTGGTGTTGTATCCTTCATTTATTACAAGTTTACCAATTTGTGGTTTCGTTGGTATTAATCCAATTAATGAAGGGTCAATTTGCTACTAATGTATCAATTTGGGGTACATTTATCATATGTGCTCTTTGGAGCTTTTCGTAATTAAAAAATTAATTTATAGTAAATTTATCATGATATATCAGTTTGAGATTTTTTTGTGGTATTAACAAAATTAGCAATATTAGGCATTGCAAAGGCGACTAGAAAGGATGAAGTGCACATTTCCTTGGTGGATCTCGTGGAATGAACTCCAACGTTATTATATTCCAACTTGTTGCCACGAAACGTGGGGCTTGTTGGTCTCTTGCATTAAATTAGCCGAAGTCATTGGTTTTGGATAAAAATCACGAATCAATGCAATGATTGAGGTCCAGCCCTCGTCACATGGCTTCGGCAATATTTTTTTATGGTCGAACCTTCTAAACGCGATCGCGGGGTGTATTTTAATTTGGAACTGAAAATGAGTTGGTAAATCGGTGCCGCATTTGCTTTGTAAAAAATTAGGGGAAAAAAGAGGTTATCCAAGCATCAATTAGCCTTAGAGGTCCAACGACACCTTTGGTTTAGACATAGTGTAAGAGCACCGCTACATCTCTAAACTCAGCTATATCCGAGCTAACCTTTGGAATAAAAGGCTATCGATTGACCTTTTTCTCCAACCCAAAGGGGACCAAAAATTTCCCAAGGTGGGTCGGGTCAACAAAGTTTTACCCATTTTGACTCGATGGTGCGGAAAAGTTTTTCCAAAAATCACAGTTAGAATTTTAGGAAAAGTCACAAAAACTCCAAACTATATCAACTGTGATATATTAATTTATGACATCAAAAATCTCAAACTATGCTTACTATAACACATTTACCATAAAAAAATTTCTTGTGATATAAAAGAATTCCAAATTTATACTTATGTGACATATTTACTCATAAAATAAATTTTTAGCCAAAATATTGTCGTTTTCATTTCACTTAAACCACGTGAGCAAATTTGTTTCAATACAGTTTGCTTCTTGGCATCTATGTAGGCAGATTTTTAACAATTTTTGTTGATGGAACTTTGATAGAGGATTGATGTATCATAAAAGTATAAGTTTGAGATTTCTAGCATCACCAAAAAAAAAAATTAGGATAAATGTGCCACGGTAGTTAT
This sequence comes from Eucalyptus camaldulensis, assembly GCA_019915185.1. Classification (NCBI taxonomy): domain Eukaryota; kingdom Viridiplantae; phylum Streptophyta; class Magnoliopsida; order Myrtales; family Myrtaceae; genus Eucalyptus; species Eucalyptus camaldulensis. Next base: position 29,072,693 of record JAHSVA010000008.1, read on the forward strand.
GATTTTGATTGATTTATTTTTTTGGTTATCTTGTCCTAGAATTTTGACAATTCAAAGTTGCACAATACTCATTCTTTTTAGCTTGGTACTTTTAATGCACTCAAGAAGTGTGTCACTTGTCTGAAATCTTATATTGAATGGACGAATCAAAATAATTTGAAAAATGTAACCAATAATAAGACTCGTAAACAAAATTTCCTTGCTAAGGGATGTGATGGGTTTTTTGCTGGGTGATGGGGTACAGGTACTATAAAAATAATTTTCTTTCTCTTAAATTGTGTTCGTAATTTGGAAGTCAAAATTACAAAATATGTAGGCTTAATAGCCGGGCTACTAGTAATATCCTTAAGAAATGTGTGTGACCTTTCTTGGATGTTCACTTGTTTATTAGAAGCTACAGTTTTATTTCAGTTTTTTGTGTTTTTTAATGGTAAAAAAGTATAGTGCGTGGTATAAAATCAACTTTATTGTGGTTCGAAGACATTCATTTTCTTTTATATTGCTGTCAATTAATTACAGGTGTTAGAGATATAGATGTATATAGGAGATTTATCTTGATTGATTCTGATATGATGTAATTGATATTTTATTACTTTAGATAATTAATCGCTAAAGCCTATATATAGGCTCATGTATTCAACATTAGTAATTTATAGAATTTTTTTTTTTTTGTTACTACAATTCTCAATTTGGTATCAAAGTCTTTCTTTTCTAAGGAAGCGTCCATCCAATCTATGTAATAATATCTAAATGTGATACTAATTTTGTATTTCTCAATTAATACCGATTTATTGTCAAATTTATTACCCAGGTTTATTACGTGATAATTGCCTATTAATATGATACTATAACGATCTTGATGAAAGACGTCGGTAATGTAAAATATGGAATAAAAACGTCAAATCGTTTAGTTCAAACCCTATCAGAATAGAAACCATACCATCGAGTTTTGAGGAGTATTGGCTTGTGGAACGCGACGTTTAGATCTGGTAATTCCATATTCGTAGATTGATCACGCTTTGTGCATCCATCCAAGGTTTTAGGTTTTTTGCATTTGTAGAGTTACATCAATGGCTGGAGGTACGTCAATTTGATGGTTTCGCAAATCGATCTTGAATTTTATACAAATTTATCTATGAATAATAAATTAGGATCGTCAATTTTATTTAGATTCAATCTTACAGTTGATATCGGAGCATGTTTATGATCTCTATTTTGGTGAAAATTTTGGAATTTTGTATGTTTTAATTGGGTTATGAATGGGTAAAATTTGGATTTTTTGTGGCTTAGAATGGAATTTCAAATTCTGATCAAATTCGAGCAACCCACCACCCAACAACAAATCTGCAAGGTCACACCACCATTAGGAAGAAAAGCCTTAAGATTACTCGGCATATTATTGATTGTCGGTGGCTAATCAAGCGGTGAAATTTTCGGTGGTTAGGCTTTTAGGGCAGATTGTTTTAGGCTTAATTCTGGTCAATTTATTGGCTAATTTTGTTGGATCTTGGAACTATGCATTCGTCCTAGCATTGTCTTCGAAACTTGATGATCAATTTGATCGGACATGGGCTGTGGAAGAAGACCCAAGTGGCGGAATGGAGGCAGCTTGCGGCAAAGCAATGGCGGAAGAATCGCATAGAGAGAAGACCTCAAGTGCGTGCATCGCCCTTGCCCAAGCACCCAGCAACGGGCGTGTATGACCAGCAGTAGGCATGTGTGATGCATGCGTTCGAGCGTCTATAGTGGGCGCATGCAACGCACGAGCACAATAGATCTGCAGTGGACGCGTGCTTTGGGTGGCTAGGGTCCCCGTCTAATTCTGCCCTTGCTCACGTGAATTTCAATTTTGCCCCTGCTCTTATGGAAAATTATGATTCTGCCTCGGCCGCATAAAATTTCAATTTTGCCTCCTTTAGGCTTGGAAATTTATGATTTTGCTATTTTAGCCATAAAATTCTAGTTTTAACCCCCTTTACACGTGATTTTACTACTTTGCTATCACACGCAATTTTATAAATATTTTCTCATGAAATTAAATGTCTAGTAATTTGTATATATTTAATTAATTGAAGATTAGCCACAACATCTGTGATTATATTAAATTATATATATTTAGAGACCGTGGTTCATATATAGTCAAAGACATTAATTATGATTAGTCACGTTGATATTATGAATTTTATCACACAAGAATCTTAAGTATATTAATGCGATTAATTAGGATAAAATATCATTTTATCTTTCTTAATTTACCCCAGGGATTGAGGAAGGGAATATAATTCGATAGTTTTATCATAAAGTAATTATGAATTTATTTAAATTAGAAACTTAGCCCACAGTTAGTTTTTGATGTTATGTGATTTGTATTTTGTAGCATGTGTTTTGTAGCTTGTTTTACATAGGTAAAATATGATTTAAGTTTATTTGCCTCAAATATATTAATACATAAGTTTTCCTTTGATTATGATGTAGTCTTACCATCTACGATTGATTCTGGTATAATTGTTCCCAAGCTGAATAGTAATAACTTTAAAGAATGGAGTGAACTAATCCTTCTCTAATTGGGGTGCATAGATATTGATTATGCTCTATGATCAGATGAAACACCTAAATCTACTAAAGCCAACACTCAAGCTAAATGTGCTCTGTATGCAAAATGGCAGCGGTCCAACCACCTAAGTGTTATGTACATAAAGATAAAACTTTCTGCTAGCATTTGTGGTTCAGTTATTTAGCATAATAATGCCAAGGAATTATTGGAAGCTATTGATGCGCAATTTGAGTCTTCAAAGAAGACGCATGCCATGACCTTGATTATGAGCTTCTCATTATTGAAGCTTACAAGTGTAAGAGGTGTGCGTGAGCATATTATGAAGATGAGGGATATTACAACTTAGTTGAAGAATCTTGAGGTTGGATATCATAATCTTTTTTTGTATACTATATTGTGAACACTCTCCCATAAGAGTATGCCCATTTTAATATCTCTTACGATACACATAACACTAAATGGTCAATCAATGAGCTCATGATCATGTGTGTTCAAGAGAAAGTGATGCTACTAATGGAAAAATGAGAAAGTGCTCATATGACAACATATGGTAAGTGCAAAGGGCAAGTTAAGCAGAAAGGAAAAGGTAAAATACATCTACCTCCCCCAAGCTGGCATTAAGAAGGAACCTAAGTACTTATTCTGTAAAAAGAAGGGGCACGTAAAGAATGATTGCGCCAAATTTAAGGCTTGACTCTAGAAGAAAGGTAATCCATTCTCATGTGTTTGTTATAAATCTAATATGGTTGATGTAGGTCACAATACTTACTGGATTAATTCTGATTCTACAATTCGCATTTCGAATTCCTCATAGGGTTTTCAAAATCAACAGAAACAACAAGAAGTAAACAAAGCATATATTCAATAAACAAGATGTGCTCACATGTGAAAGTTATTGGGACATGTATAGTAGTTCTCGATAGTGATTTTGTTTTAAATTTAGAAATGACCTTTCATATTCCTAGTTTATCTAGGCATTTAATTTCAGTTTCAAAACTTATACCTTTGGAATACTCATTTGAATTTTTAGGCTCAATATTCAATTTATAATACAAATATAAAATTATTGTGAGTGGTATTTTGTCTAACGATCTCTTTCGAATTAATTTATAAGATAATATCATCTATAGTGCAATGCACGTTCATGATAATGTTGGCATAAAATGATATATTGTGAATGATGATTCCTTTATGTTGTGGCACCAGAGATTGAGACATATCTCTATGAATAGAATTAAGTGATTAGTAAATGATGAAGTACTTAGTACTCTAGATATTATTGAGTATGACACTTATGGGGATTGTATAAAGAGAAAGTAAACCAACAAGTCAAAGAAATGTGTTAAGAGGAGTACAGAAATATTAGAAATCATACATACAGATTTTGTAGTTCAGATATAGACTCAAATGGTCAGAGATATTTCATCAATTTCATAGACAATTATTCATGATTCGTGTATCTCTACTTGCTTTGTAATAACACGAAGCACTGGATGCTTTAACCGAAGTAAAGAAAAAATGCAGTAAGCAAATTACGATTGTGGTGAGATTAGATAGAAGTAGAGAATATTATGGTAAATACATTGAAAATAGACAAGCACCTGGTCTATTTATGAAGTTTCTTGAAGAGCATGAGATTATTGCCCAATGCACCATGTCTGGTTCTTCGGACCAAAATGGTATAGCGGAATGAAGAAATCAAATTTTGTTGGATATCATGTGAAGTATGCTTAGCAGCTTCAAATTTCCTAAGTCCTTGTGGATCGAGACTCTTAAAACAGCAATGTATATATTAAATCGAGTTTCGATCAAAGCCATCCCAAATATGCCTTTAAGTTATTTAAAGGTTGGAAACCAAGTTTGCACCATGTACGCATGTGGGGATACTCGTATGAAGTAAGAGTCCATAATCCATAGGAAAAAAAAAAGACCTAAGGATTATAAGTGGGTACTTCATTGGATATGCTAAAAAGTCTAAGGGATATAGGTTTTATTGTCCATCTCACATCACTAAATTTGTGGAATCAAGAAATGTTAAGTTTCTTAAGAATGACCTTATTAGTGGGAATGATCGATTTAGGAACCTTGTTCTTGAATAAGATCATTCAAATACTCAACCTTCAATCTCAAATGCTGGATTGGTTATTGTTTACAACGCCCTTTCAATTCAACCAGCTATTGAACAACCAATAATTGAAGATCCACTAGTTGCTGATATTGATCCGATAGATCCAACTTTTCAGAAATTACCAGATACTATTGAACATCCAGTTGAATAAAAAACTCCTCGGGAGAATATTGATGCAACATTAAGAATGTTTACTAGATTGAAGATATTAACAATTCCTAGTGACTACATTATGTACCTATAAGAATTTGTTTATAATATTAGAGTTGAAAATAATCCTGAAACGTTTTCACAAGTCATGAATTGTGATAAATCCAATTTGTGGTACAACACCATGAATGAAGAGATGAATTCCATGGCATCTAATGAAGTTTGTGATTTCATGAGTTGTCTAATTGTGCGAAAGCCATTGGTTATAAATTGGTCTTCAAAACTAAGAATGATTCATGGGCAACATTGAGAGATACAAAGCTAAACTCGTTGTTAAGGGATTCACTCAAAAGGAGGAAAACGATTACACGAAAACATCTTCTCATGTATCTAAGAAAGATTTTCTTCATATTATTTTGGCATTGGTTGCTCATTTTAATATGAAGTTACATCAAATGGATGGTTCTTCAATGGTAAAAAAGAAGAAGTGGTTTATATTTAAGGTTCATGGGGTCATCTCTTCATTCAAATTTTTAGATAATGTCATGGATTAATGTCTATACTAGAAGGTTAGTGGGAGTAAAGTTTGTTTTTTTGTCCTATATGTGGATGACATTTTATTCACAACTAATAATAAAGAATTGCTACACGAGATGAAACAATTTCTCTCTAATACTTTTGACATGAAGGATATGGACGAAGCATCTTATGTCATTGGCATTAAGATCCATTGAGATAGATCTCGAGGTGTATTAGAACTATTGCAAGAAACCTATATCAATAAGGTCTCAAAGAGATTTCATATGAAAGATTGTTCATTGAGTATAACATATATTATGAAGGGCGATAGGTTTTGAACCAGTGCCCGAAGAATGATTTTGAAATAGAACAAATGAAGAACATCCCATATGCTTTTGTTGTTGAAAGTTTGGTGTATGCTCAAGTTTGTACTCGACCTAATATTATTTTTGCTATAAGAATGTTAGAAAAATATCAGAGTAATCCAAATATAGACCAGCGGAGAGTTGCAAAGAAAGTGATGAGGTACCTTAAAGGTACAAATGGACACGAGCTTATGTATAGTCAAAACGACAATTTCAAAGTAGTTGGTTACTAGGATTCAAACTTTGTTGGTAGTGATGATTCTCGTAAATCAACATTAGGATATCTTTTTATGTTTGCTGGCAGAGTTGTATCTTAGAGAAGCACAAAACAGACCTTGATTGCCACTCCACAATAAATGTAGAGTTCGCTTATTTTGAGGCCACCTGACATAGTGTGTAGTTGAAAAGTTTCATATTTGGGCTTAGAGTTGTGGATTCTACCAATAAGCCATTAAAAATGTTTTGCGGCAATTTAGCTGCAGCTTTCATGGCTAAGAACCACAAAAATAGTAGTCGAAGCAAGCACATTGACATCAAGTATTTAGCTATCAACGAACGTGTTAAAGAGAACAAAATGGTCATAGAACACATTAGCACCGGAAGTTGGTCCAAATCATATAAATTTTTCTTTATATGGATAAATTTGTGAAACTTTTATTCATTTGCAGTATTTTTCTCAATACAGTTGTATACATTTAATAATTTTGAGAAAAACAATCACGTGTGACCAGGAATAATATAAGGTTTATTCATTAAGTTATACATAGTGATACATAGAAGATAATACTCACTCTAAGAGGAATCATCACTATGATTCGTGTATTTTATTTTGACATGAAGTTTATGTGGATTTTGGGTTAATATTTTATTTGATAGAATGTTGGGATCAAGTGGGAGAATGTCATAATATTTAAATGTGATCCCAATTTTGCATTTCCCATTTAATTCCATTTATTGCCTAATTTATTACCCACATTTATTACGTAATAATTACTCATTGAAATGTTACCATAATGGTCTTGATGGAAGACGTCAGTAACGTAAGAAACAGAATAAAAATGTCAAGTCGTTTAGTTCAAATCCTATCAGTACAGAAAACGCACCATTGAGTTTTGAGAGGTATTGGCTAGTGGAATGTGACGTTTAGATCTAGTTATTCCATATTTGCAAATCAATCACTTGTCCAAGGTTTTAGGGTTTCCACATTTGCAAAGTTTCATCAATGGTTGGAGGTACATTGATCTTTACGTGAATGATAAATTGGGATCGTTGGTTTTATTTAGATTTGGTCTTACAATCTATGCTAGCAGCATTGGCTGCATCACTCCAATTTACCCTCAATTCTATAGCTTATTGAGACTCTTCCGCTACTAATTTCAGAGAATCAACATCACTATTGAGATCCTAAAAATTCGTTGTTCAAGGACGCCGGACACTCCGTCACGTCTCAAACCCAGGGAGCTGCTACTATTATGTGCTTATTTGGCACATTTCACTAGGTATTTCGAAAAACCAAGACCCACCCATGAACTGACATCCTCTACCAAGTCAAATCTAGAAACCTTGTTGGGAATGGAGATTGGACACTATAGTGCACACCGCATGCGCCACCAACTTTGGCGAACCATCGAGCCCAAGCCTTCAGGAGTTATTTCACCCATTTCCATTGACCATATTCACCAACGACCACCACCATTAGTGTCTTGAAGCTTCAACGAGTCGACTGAACTCAACCACATAGCCTTCGGATTCTCCATGCACTATTACACGCCACCTTCTGTGAGATCCACACGCCTACGGTTGCGAAATGCTACCATACGGCTAATGTCATTAGTGATGTCAAATTACTAGTTTGACCCATTGACCGGACCAGTTCGATTGAATTTCAAATTGGTTTGGACTTTCTCAAACCGGTTTGGTTATATTCAAGCCATTTCATACTAGTTCGTTCATATTCAGATTGGCTCAATCAAATTTTAGACCAATTCATCCCTTTTCAGACTGGTTCAATTCTATTCAGGCCGATTCATATCTGTGACATCATGAAATTCGACCCCGTTTCGATAAAGTGAAATGGGCATTTCGTCAACGTGTTTACGGTCCTTTTTCTCTGAGCTGATCACTCACGAGTTAATTAACCTATTGGGTGAAGCCGTTAAGGGATGTATCTGCAGTAAAATCCCTAAAAGCTACCTAATTAGTTGGATTAGACTAAAATCACGTCTGATCGATTTTTAATCACGAAATTGAACTCGATTTCGGGAATCGAATTTTAAGCGGGTCATAATTCTTATTTTTAGGATCCTGTCTCATCGTCTGTCAAATTGTTGACAAGTCCAAAATTTCAATAAAGAAATTATCGGAAGAAAAATTGAAGACCAAAAGAAATTAAAAAGGGAAAGAGAAAAGAAAAATAAGAATAATGTTATTATTTTATTTCTTCTCTCTCTCCCTTTTCTCTCTTTTCTCTCTCTTCTCTCCCCTCTCCCTTTCCCCCTCGTGCGGATTTCCTCCCCACCGCCTGCCCTCTCTCTCTCTTTTCCCTCTTTGACCGGTCAATACCTATCTCTTCTCTCTCCTCTCTCTTCTTCCTCCCCTGCGACCGAAACCCCTCGCCCTTTTTGTTCGTGAAAACCAGAAGCTCAAATCAGAGGCTGCAGCTCGCCGTCGCTGCTCCGTCGCCGCTTGCCGCTCGCCGCCTCCCACCTGCACCGTGCGTCCGCCGCTTGCTGCAAGCTCCGCCAGCCTTTGCCTCTCGCGCCTTGGTGTTCTTCCAGCCACTGCCCAGCCTCCGTCCAGCCCCCGTTCGGCCACCTACGGTCGCCATTTGACCCCGTCGGACCTCCTCGGCGTCCCCCTCGCCCTCCGCCGACCTCCCCTCACCGCCCTAGCCACTAGATTAGCTCCGGCAAGCCTTGAACCGCAACCCACGAAATGGGTTTCTAGCTAGTTCGAGCCCGCTTTTGGGCCGTTTCCAGGCCCTGAACCCAAGCCGTGCTTTGGGAAGAATCGTTCCTCGCGTCGCCCTCGTTGGATTGATCCGATTTGCGCGCGATTTGGTGAGTAATCTCACTAATCCCGGATTAGTTGGATAATTATGCTTAAGGTTGGTTTAGTTTTAATTAATTATGTTTAGGTTGTTAGATTAGAATAAATTAGTAATTATTAGTCAATTGTGATGCGATTTAGATAAATTGATTGCGCAATTAGCAAGTAGACGTGGTCTACTAATTATTGGAAGCATCTCGGGAATTTTCGGACCCCTAATCGGACTTCAATTTGATGATTCGACCCTAAGTGGAATTTTTGGCATTTAAATATTATTTTTCGGAATTAAATAAATTAATTATTTATTTTCCAAAAATTCAACTGGGAAGGCTAGTGACCGGAATATTATGCTGATGATTGTGGTGAAGTCCGTTTATTTAATTGGGCCTTATTTTGAGCTAAACGGAATTTTTAATATTTAATATTTAATTTTCGAAATTAATTAATTAATTAATTATTTTTCATAAATTAAGATTGAGATAAATGACGACCGAAATCTCATGCTGATTGTCGTGGCGCAGTTCGTTTATTTATTTGAGCTTTAATTTGTGCTGAATTGATTTAATTGTGGATTTTAGGATGTGTTCCTAAAATTAATTATTTGGGTAAATTGAGTACGAATTAAGGTTGTGGATAATTACTTTAGAAATGGAATGAATCATCATGAAAGGCACGTGGCTCGGTGAATAGTACATCATCTCGGAGAATGCACGTGGCTCGGTGATTTGGTATATCACTTCGGAGAATGCACGTGGCTCGATGATTAGTACGTCGCCTTGGAGAATGCACATGGCTTGATGATTAGATATATCACCTCAGAGAATGCACATGGCTCGGTGACGAAATATGTTGCCTTGGAGAATGCATGTGGCTCGGTGATTAAGTGTGGCATCTTGAAAGAGACACGTGGGCTCGGTAATTTGATGCATTACCTCGGAGAATACACGTGGTCTCAATGAGTACATTTGGCATCTTTAAGAGACACGTGGGCTCGGTGACTTGATGCATCGCCTTGGAGAATGTACGTGGGCTTGTTGATTCAAAATGGCATTTTAAAGGGCACATGGGCTCGGTAAATTAATGCATTACCTCGGAGAATGCACGTAGCTCGATGATCGGTTCCATCACCTCGGAGAATGCACGTGGCTTGGTGATAAGGGATATCGCCTCGGAGAATGCATGTGGCTCGGTGATTGGTTTTATCAGTTGAGACTGAATAGCAATAGCTTGAATGACCGGGAAATGGTCAGGCTGATATGTAATCGACTAGGTCGATTGATCATTGCTTTGATTTGATATCATGGATTGATTGACTGATTGGAAATAATCGTGAGAGGTCTTGTTGGCATATAATCGACTAAGTCAATTTGATCGATGCTTCGATCTATGATATGATTGCTTGGGTGCCTATTATGAATTGTACTGACTTGCAGGTGGGATATGAGGCCAAGGTAAGTCCTTTGACCAATGCGTGTTTAGGCAACCTATAGTATAATGGTTTACTAATCGGGCTTAGTGGGGTAAAACTCGCTGAGACGTAGTCTCATCCCGGTTTGAGGAAAAATATTTCAGGACCCCGATGAGGAGCTGAGGAGGAGGAGTCTGGGAAGGAAATCTCGAAGGTGAAACTTAAGGAGAAGGACTTTTTGAAAGAAGATATTACTGAGAGGGGCCTTGAGTACGGCCCGGATGGCTGAGAGTTTATCTTCTTTTGAGATCTCCTTTTTGATGTGATTAAAGTTTAGAGTAAAAAGTTGTAGAGTGCTCTGGTTTGTGTTTTGTATAAAAGTTTGATTATAAATTTCAATATGAAAAATATGGCCCTACTTTTCTATCCCATCGTTTTATTGTTTGGGAATTTTAATTACTTCCGCATGTGCTTAATAAATGAAAGGGTCGGCAATACATTGTCCAGGGATATCGCATTATAAAATCGACCAAACCAGAAGGATGTGTGCGTGCTCGAGGATCGAGGCGTGACAATATCGGTTCGTCCTTTTTTCTTATCAATTTGACACCATTCTGACCAACACTTGGCCATCTCAGCCCGATTCCTAAAGTATTTTAATGTTTTGAATTCGTATTCCCTTATTTGCTCAGATTAGCTCTCCATGTACTAGTTTCTTCACTTTTTTTTTGTCCAATCTATTGTGTTGAAACTAATAAAGTGCTTATTATGAATAAATTAGAAGTTTTGCTATCCAATTACCGTATAGTATGACCTAAAGAATTTATAAAGATGGCTAATCGACCTTGAAATCAAGGTCCACTGCAAGTTCATCTGCCACTGCTACTAATGGATTGTGTGTTACTCTTAAGTTAGAGGATTTTCATTCAATTCTTCAAGAGTTTGGTATTTCTAGCTTATATGTTCCTTTTATTATGTCGATTGCTTTAGGTACTTTTGATTCATGGAATTTTGACTTTGCCTGCTGCAATCATATAACTCTAAATTTTGATTTGTTTCAATCAAAATCATTCAATGCACATGTCTCTACTATTTACATAGCTGATGATTCTCAAATGAGAGATAGCCATACAAGAAATATCTCAATGTCTATATGATCCTTACCTTAATACATTCAAGGTTCCCAAATTCTCCCTAAATTTGATTTCAGTAGGACAATTGTGGATGTCCTCCTCTTCTCATGATTGTCATGTGCAGGATCCATGGATGGGACAGACAATTAGGACAAGCATAGTCCAGGGAAAATTCTCCCTAAATAGAAGGGGACGTCTATTTGAGCTTGTTTCCTTGAATATTCCCAATTCCTTTGCTAGTTGGTGCAACCATAGTGTCATCTAAAACTTGACAATCTCAGTTAAGTCATGCTTCATCCTCTAGATTAAAATCCTTAATTTCAAATGGTCATTTAGGTTCTGTTGATAATAAACATTTTGATTATATACCTTGCAAATTAGGAAAACATCATGCCTTGCCTTTTGATCTTAGTGAATTTGTTTTTCATGCTCCTTTTGATCTTATTCTCTCTGATATTTGGGGACCATCTTTAACTCCCACAATAGGAGGCTCTTGCTATTTTGTGAACTTTGTGAATGATAATTCTCGTTATACATGGCTTTCTCTTATTAAAAATCAATATGAATTTACTTGTATCTACTGTGATTTTGTTGCCTTGATAAGAACATAATTTTCTCAAGATATCAAGGTTTTTCTTACCGACAATACCGTGGAATTTAGAGATACCTAATTTCTTAGAATTCACTTCGAAAAATGATGCATTTGTTCATTGTTCTTGTCCAAGGAAATTCCCATCTCAATGGTCAAACAAAATGTAAACGTAGGCATTTTTTAGATATAACACGTACTCTTCAAGTCTCTACTTCTTGTCCAAAACTATTTTAGGGAGAGGCTTGTCTTACTTATACACCATCAACCATATTCTGTCGCCTATAATGTAGTGTGCTTGAATGTAGTGTCCCCAATTACAGTTTTCTTCGAGTCTTTGGTAGTGTTTGCTTGTACATCTTCTCCTATATTAACACACAAAGTTAGAACCTTGTGTCCCTTTATGTTGCTTTTTTAGGTATGGCATTGAACACAAACGTTATAGATGTTGGGATCCTATATCTAATCGTTCTCATGTGTCTTGTTATATTACCTTTTGGAAACACAAGATTTTCTTCTCTCTTCATCCCTTCAAGTCATCGCCTCATGTTTCTTTCCTTAGTGGATTTATTTCCAAAAGATCCCACACCTCTCTCCACTTGTGAATCCTTGATGCGTGTGTGGGCAAGTGATTTTGGGTTGTAGGGATTTTTGTGGTTAAGTGTAAGAAATTGTATGTATGTATGGGCATGATTGTGGAAGGATGAAATGCAAATGTAGGAATAGAAAATGATTGACAGCGAAGTATAAATAAAGGATGTGTCGCCAACCAAGGATGAAGATCGGGATAGATGAAGTTCACCACCAAGGCTAAAAAGACGAACCACTTGCCAAGGATAAAGGACCTTGGGATAGGAGAAACTCACCACTAAAGCCTAAAGGAAAATCCACCAGTTAAGGATAAAAAGGCTTCTTGGCTCACTACCGAGGAGTAATCCAATCTCCAAGGATGAAGAGACCAAAATTAGACTTAGTTACTCTCCAAAGATATTCGCTCACGCAAAGGAAAATCTCACGTATTTTCATTCATCAAATCTTGTTTGCATTACAATGGAGAGACTTCTTCTATTTATAGGAGGAATTCAACTTACGAAATAGAAAATTAATAAATAGATATGGGAACTAGCCAAACATTAAAGACCTAGGAACTCAAAACTTTGACTCTTGAAACTTTACAAACAATAAAGACTCTTAGGAAAATAGAGATGTATTTAATGACTTGGGAACTTGTGTTCTTAATTCTTCAACCGTGTATAATTCGTACTCCCATCTTGAAAGGTAAATACCCCAAGACTTCATCAAATAACAAATGAATTTATTCAAAATGGTCTCTTATTGATATGTTGTTGAGAAACTTCGAGATCAGCAACTACTAAGGCGTACCGAGAAATCGGCAACTAATATATCATATTGATAACGTCGGTAAGAATGGTTCAATACTATTTTAGTTGAAAATTTTGGTCTCGACCCATTGAAGCATGTTATGTCCAAATTCTATCTTGGCTTTAATGAGCAATGATGGTGTTGAGTGGGTTGATGGAGCTAAATTGGATGCTCCCACATCAATTTTCTTCTCCAGAACTGCCTCATCCTCCTTATCTCCTAATCTTGATGCAAGTTTACTAGTGATACCACCTTAGCAGCTTTTGACATGCCTGCTCCATCCATGGATTCTCCACTAGCTGACATTCCATCATCCTCTATCCATCACTCCATTAGAGTAAGTCAATCTTTGGTTCAACGTCGTAGTTACCATTGCTTCTCTTTTTAAACCGCACACATATAAAAAAAGCCAGCATTAATCTTCTTTGGCAACAAGCAACGCATGTTGGCTATAGGCCTTAGATAAATCTCATACATGGCATTTGGTTGATTTGCCTCCCGATAAGTCCATTGTAGGTTGTAAATGAGTATATAAGATTAAAATAAAGGCAGATGGCACTATGGATCATTAAAAAGCTCGATTAGTGGAAAAAGGCTTTATTCAGGAACACAAAGTTGACTATTAACTGTCCATAATCTACTTGCTATTGTGGCAATTAGGCGCTAGTCTCTATTCTAGATGGCTATTAAAATTGCATTCTTGAATGGTGATCTTACTGAATTAGTTTATATGGTGCCTCCTTCTGGAAATACTTATTCTTCCAACAAAGTGTGTCGATTACAAAGAGCATTATATGGTCTAAAATAGGTTCCTTGTGCATGGTATTCCAAACTTAACTCTACTATGGAATTTTTCAACTTCAAGTTTAGTCCCTATGATCATTGCTCTTTTTGTTCGATACACGTTTTATGGGTATTTATGCTACTCTTATATGTGGACAACATGGTTATTATCAGCGATGATCATATTGGCATTTCGAAGCCTAATCGATATCTCAATTAATAGTTTGAAATGAAAGATCTAGGGCTACTCAGCCACATTTTAGATGTAAAGGTTCATTCGGATTCCTCTAGTTATTATCTATCATAAGCCATATATCATTGATCTTATCTCTTGAGTTGGACTCACTAACAACAAGATTGCTACAACTCCTATTGAGATCAATGCTAAATTTGATGCCAAAGATGAGGCTCCTTTTTCAAATCCTAGGCTCTATCGGCAGCTTGTTGGTAGTTTTAGATATCTCACCGTCACTCAACTTGACTTTGCCTATGTTCTGTGAAACAAATGGAGATATAAGACTCATTTCTTGAAAGAATAATTGGTCATAAAGGTTCATCCCCCTTTTAATAGGTTGGGAATGGATTGAGATAAATCAAATATCATTTTCAATGATTTCATGACTAATGTTATAAAATTAAGAAAAACCAAATTGGGGTTTCGTTTGCCATGATCAAATCTACTTTTTATCACACGATTTTCTTCAAAAAAAAATTATGTAATCTTAATGACTAATTGTGCTATAATTGTCATCCATAAATCTCATAATCATTCATGTAATTGTACATTGACATCACTACCTCTATTGATTAAATTATTAACTAATCAACCATCTCAAGTCAAATATCAACTAGTAAAAGAAATCTTGCTATAAAATCGAAATAATTCATTTTAATGTTTCTATTTTATAATCTCTTAAGTCTCTCTCTCTCTCTCTCTCTCTTCAAACTCTTTGTCCTATGAGCTCAAACTCACAATTGTATTTTAAACTTCAAAGGAGAATGACATAAATAAATCTTAAACTTTGGTCAAAATACAATATAATCTTTAATTTTTTAATCTCTTCAATGTGGTCATTGAATATCATCTCAATGTACAATATAAATCGCGATCTTTTAATCTAAATAATGTGGTGCGTAAAACATTGAATATTTTTATATAGTTGAGAGACTAAATTAAATATGCACCATAGGTTCAAGTTTTACACTGAACAAATTAAAAGCTTATAAATCATAATGCGCATTGCAAAGTTTTTAAAATCATTTGTGTCATTATCTCAAATTTCAAATATAGAATATCCTGATTTTTTTTTTTATTCGATGGCTTGACAGGTGCCCTAAACAAAATTCTCGAGAAAAGGGAGGGAAAGAAGAAAAGAGCGAGCAAAAATCGGCTGGAATTAGGCGCGCTGTTCCGGCAACACGACGACATTCAATTTTCATCGACTCGTTTCGAATTGCAAAAGATAAATCCACATCGGCCACCGCCGCCCCTGCCACCGCGACCACCGCTCCACTTTGCTTCCTCCGCACTCGACAGTGGACCCGCACCGCCAGCGGTTTCCCGTGACAGCGAATTCTTCCGCTATCCGCACGTTCCCTTTTGGTTTTTTCCCAATGAATGCTCTTTACTCTTCCTTCTTCCTTCCCCTCCCCTCCTCTCCCTCCCTCCCTTCTCTCTCCGCAAGCGCCTTCGACCACTTTTCTGGAAATGAAGCTGCAGGGCTATTCGGCCGCCGAGATCATCGCGGCCAACGAGGACCTCATCTCCGAGATCCTCCTCCTCCTCCCCGCCCGCTTCCTCCTCCGCTTCAAGTGCGTCTCCAAGCTCTGGCTCTCCATCATCTCCAGCCCCCGCTTCTCCCGCCGCCACGCCCGCCTCCACGCCGGCTCCGGGGCCTCCGGCGTCGTGCTCCGCCGCACCCCCTCGGACCACCAGTTCCTGCCGCTGGGCGGGGGCGGCGACGATTCTCCTCTATCTGGGTTCCCGTTCAAGTGCCTCGATTTCGCCCCCGACCCCGCGGGCCTGAAGATCCTGCAGTCCTGCGGCGGGCTGCTCCTGTGCTGCAGCTTCCGCAAGATCGGGTGTCGGCGTAATTACTACGTCTTTAATCCGACGACGAGGCAGTTCGCAATGCTTCCCCAGCTCGGGGGTGCTTCCTCCTGCGCGATTACTGTTTATGGAGTGAGTTTGGCCTTCGACCCTTCTAAATCGTCCCACTATGACGTCGTTTGCGTTCGAAGCACCGTTGAGTCCGCGTACTATTATCAAATTGAGATTTACTCGTCTCGAGACCGCGGATGGAGGCTTTCTGGGTCTCCTTTTGTCGCTCCGTTCGATATGGTGTTCGACAGTGGCGTCTTTTGGAATGGTGGGGTTCACTGGATTAGCCCAACGGGGGCTTCCCTGTGCTTTGATGTCAAGAAAGAGCAGTTTCGGACGATGCCAAGGCTTCCCATTTCAGAGAATCGGGGGTGTAGGAGGTTCAGGTATTTTGGGGAGTCTCGTGGGCATTTGCATTTTTTTGAGATTTATGGGTCACGGACTGCTCAATTTAAGATTTTTGAGTTGGAAAAGGATTATTCGGGGTGGTTTGTTAAATACCATGTGGAGCTTGATTCTATCGTGAGCGCTTTCCCAGAGGTGGTGCGCAATTACATGGATCCGGACTATATGAATTACTATGCGTTCGTTATGCTTCATCTGGTCAGAGAAGGGAACAATGAGGAGTCATCGCTGTTAGTTCATTTGCCAGGTAAAATCTTGACATATAATGTTGGTGACAAGACTTTCAGGAAGCTTTATGAGATACCGGCGGATCAATCTAAAGGGTATGGCTCATTACAATATGGGTGGCTTGATGCTTATGAATTTATCGAGACATTAGCTCCCATTTGATGCAAATTGCTTTCCTTGTCGATATTTCTGATATTGTAAATCTGCAAGTTTCCTTTCCATGCTTCAACGTAATGTAATATACTTGGCTTGAAGCCTGCTAGTGCCTCCGGTGATGATGGTATTTTCTTCTCTCCCGTTGATGGCCATGATATATGTAAAGCAATGTTTTTTATTTGCGAGAAAGAGGTATGTCTAGGATGACCCATTTGGAAGGATTTTTCTATGTATATTGTCTTCAATCTATTCATAATTCCTAATTGGTACTCTGTACTGCATGTTGTATATATCAGTGATGTTTGAGAGTTAAGGTACGTTCCGCTTTCTCCATCTAGATGAGGGCCAAGGTCTATATGGAGTTTCTCTCGATTTGCTGTTATGACAAACTCACTTGATCATAACCTTTGCGGGGTCTCTATTTCCTTTTACTTTCTTCTTCTCGGGGAGTGATAAGGATGGCATCTAAGTTCCCAATCCTTTCAAGAAAATCCCTTGCTTAGGGCTGCTGAAACAAGTGAATGCACAAGACTAATATATTTGTGCCGAAGCATCTCAATGAGATGATGTCATTATTTGTTCCTCTTTTCCCTCCTGGAGTTGATTTGTTTTTTCTGCTTTTTCATGCACAGAATGCTCTTCTTGAGTAGTTGTTTTGACTGTAAGATGACTGGCAGTGAAGTTTCTTGTGTTCTGATCTTTGGGTACATCTTGACCTCCTGAGTAATAATTATTTGATGACGATTGAGTGATGAAGCCAGGAAGGGGCAAAGAACTGCAGAACATAATTTAAAATGTCCTATTTTGGTGGTTAATAGTGCACATAATCTGAGAGAATAAGGTGTGGTTCTTGTGCAATATTCAAAGTGAAAAGTTAGTGCATATAAGTGTCAATTACAATAATGTTCTGTATATGTATAATGTCTGCATAGATACTGAAGCTTGAGGTGTTTTTACTCTATACTGTCTCAGACATTATGCTTTTCGACTTTTGAATTATTAATGTTCTGGATTCAGTGGTTCCTCTTTTAAAACAAGTAATGATGTAAGCTCTGCTATGTATGGGCTGCCATAGCAGATCTTTTTCATTAAAATGGATGAGCCCTAAATATCTTTTCTACTTATGGTTAGTTCACCTGTCTTCACTTGGCTTTTGAGTTTCCCTTTTCTGTGAGATGCATTACTTGTTTTGATATGAAACTTCTGAAGCATATTATATTGACTATTTACTCTATAGATGTCATTGGACAAACTTAATGTAGCTATGATGCCTAAGGATCAGATCTGGAATTGTCTGAATTTCACTTCAAGAGATATAACCATTCCTGTTTTTCTGCATTAGCATCTGTTTGTCAGGGAAGTCTCTTTGTGATGTAGGGTTGCCTTTCTACTTTATCCTTACTTTGAGGGCATTTAAAAGACCAGGAAGGGCTTCTTTTTGCTGATGAGTCCTACCATTTGTGATACGAAATGTTTGACTTTTCTTGTGCTCATCGTCAAGTTCATGATCACTGTAGGTGTGGGTTGCTTGAATTTGATGTTATCTCAACTATAATCATGTTATTGGCTTTTGAACGTACATCAACGGCCTACATTGTCCTCCATCTGTTTTGTCTTGTCAGCGAGGCTGACTTGACTTGAGTTTGTGAAATTTCTTTACCAAGACCTTCTTTCTCAGAGTGCCTACCTGAGTTGATGATTTGGCCATGAAAGTCAAGAACACCCAGTGCCTTTTAGTGCAGATGCATTATGGATTTCTTAAGCTCCCTAAAGTCGGATAGATGAACACTTCTTAACAGTGTAGTATCCTATTGTTATACGTATGGCTATGTATATCTGTATGCCAAGTCTCTTTTATGTTCTAGATGCTTATGGTAATAATTCCCAAAGTGGAAATTACACTTCTTTTACATGGTTGCTCTTTTGAAGGTAAGAAACATTAACTTCAGTTGGCTTCTTGTTTTCAATAGAAATTAGGGTAGGTTTTTCTGCATATCAAATTGCTGGTTGTGTTGGCCGGCATTTTGAAAATAAAAGTGGAAAATTTCCTTTCCTACTACTTACCCTTTTTGTACAGAAAAAGAAAGTGTATATCAAAATACTGGATCTCTCCTTTTCTTTTTTGGGAGTCGGTATATCCTTGGCACTCTGGCTCTATACATGTGTCTGTCTACATGCAGGCGGTTTTTTTGGCTTTGTGTGTTAAAATTACCGGCAAATCCTATCGTGTATGTGATAATGGGTTCACGATCTCTATTGCTGGTTTGGCTTGCAAATTTGCAATGACCTCCATCGAAGAAATTGGTGTGACTTCATTATATCCAGTTTCAGGATTAACTGAAGTCAGTCTGGTTCTGGGAATGGATATTCAGATGGCTTTGTTTCTGATAGTGCACCAAAACTTCTCATAATTTAGGTTTTGGGACTCCGGTTGCATATTGAAGTTGCAAAACTAGGAAGTCGCGTCTGTTCCTCCTGGTAGAGTCAACAGCAATGCCAGAAATGGTTTTTTTACAGTAGCATGGAACTTTCTTTTTCAAGTGCTGCATATGTTATATGTTCCATTTCTTCAGCTTACTTAGTCTCATGTTGCAGCAAAGAAACCAAAAATCAATCCCAACAATTGCTTGCCAGATCATTCATCAGAGGTTTATTTTCCTTTAATAGATGAAAGGAGCTACATTCATCCTGTTAGAACATGGTCCATGAGAAAAGCGTGATCACTAATGCTGTTGAACAAAAAGTGTCTCCTTAGCTTAACATTACTTTTACACGGGGTAGTAAGCCATCCATCTATCCACCAGTTGAGAACACTCCTTGACCTTGTATTCTGCTGCGAAATGTCCTGCTCCCTGTATTATACACCCCGAGAAGTCAAGTTTATGTTTGAATGCTTCATGTGTTTTCAATTAGGATATATGACACAAGAAGATTTGAGTGAGGGGTTTTTTTATTCTTGCCTTGACTGTGACAAACGTCAAGCTATAATCATCCTTAATGTACTTCTTGGCATACCTGCAAAGGAAATGTGCCGAAAAGTGGCCCAATTATTTGGTTACTTTGAGAGTATGCTTGTTTATTTTGATATTCTTATGTATGGTGGCATGTAGCAATCGCGCATGCGAACGTAAGCTCATTTAATTTCTTACTCTCCTCTTCCCAATTGAGAAAGAAACTGAAGATAAAGCTGAAGGACATACCCTGCTGTCTGGCCATCCACAGACCACACTCTCCAGCTCTCATCTAAAGTCAGATTCAGAGCGTTTATCCACGCTTGAGTACCGATGTGCGGAATTGACATATCATGATCCCCACTGCACCAGAAAGACAAATTAATTACACGCAGTGAAGTGAAGAAGTAATAGAGGGATTTGAAATCTGAAGGCGTTCTCGTCGATGACCCGTGGAAAAATGCCATTCATTACCTGAAGATGAGACCCCGTATGTTTCCTTTGGTGAGGTTCTTGTGATAATCAACGACGCTGCTGATGACCTTGGTGTAAGCTAACGTGCTGTTGCAGTATGGCCAGTAGGTCTTCGTCCCCTGCTCGGCAACAGGAACATTGAATGGACTATTGTATTGCTGAGAATCAGTGCATCATGCATGTGCGAAGGTGTGGATGGATGTTTGTTAACGAGAAAGCAGCTTATGCATCTTCTTGTCGATGATGGAAAGGAGCACAGAGAGCGAGGGAGAGAGAGAGAGAGAGAGAGAGAGAGAGAGAGAGAGAGAGAGAGATGTACCGGTCGGACTTGAAGTGCTTCTTGGACGCTTTTAAGGTTCGCCCAGATATAGCAGACCATATGGTTGTAGTTCTGATCATCAGAAAAAGGAGATCAAAAGCAGAAGATAGCCCAGCAATGCCCCCAGCAAAGAGAAATGATCCTGACTCGTTGAACGTACTCGTATCAATCCTAGACTGATCTGATGTATCTAGCGAGGTCTTGCTAATTTATGTTCGGAATAAACTTATTTTTCGTCATAGAAACAAGAAATGAAAGAGAGGGAGGGACATACACGGCACCAGAGCGCAGGACCTTTGAGGGGGTCGTCCGTGGATGCGGCCGTGGCGTTTTCCTGGAGATATCTTCGAACGGAAGCGTCATCTTGTGGATCGGGCAGGGCGTTGCTGCAATCCGGCTCCAGAATGTGGACCGTCAGGACTTTGGAGGTGAGCTGCAAAAATCACAAGGTCCACCAGAGTTTTTGGTAAATCGCAGAGTTTCCTCCATTCGCATCAAAGTTTTACATCCCCCCAAAATCCCACTCGTGTTTTGTACTGCGAATCCGATCGCTCCGCTGATTGGAGAGTTAGCCTTACCGGATTGGCATCTCAATGAACACCAGATTGAAAGCTTAAAATTAAATGTCCTCCATGCAGGGTAAGAGAATTTGTGAATTTTTCGGGTGAGATAGGGATGCACAGCCTTGGTGCGAGACCGAGATTAAAATCCCGACACCGGAAACAAGGGGGGAAAGAAGTGCATACATGGACATAACATGTCATTAGTTTCTTAATCTTCTTTTAAAGGTTTGAGCAATACCTCGTTGATGGCATTCAGATCAACGACGCATTGAAGATTATCATCGCCAACATTCACATAGTCGCCATCGCAGTTTGTTTTGGCCGCCTGGATCATGACATTGAGCACCCAGTCAGTATCAACTGTAGCGAAAAGGGATCATCCATGTGCCCTGATCAACACAAGTGCAAGATTAACCTCATCGATGAGCAGTGGCGAAACCATATGTTTTTTTACCTCGTAAAGCTGGTCTGAAATGAGCGCCATTCGATTGCCATACTCAATTCTTGAGTTATCGTCTATGAATGCATCCGTCACGGGGTTGCTCATCAGGAAACCCTATTGATTCACCACCACAAAGATGGAGTTAGCTTTCATTAAGATTTTGACAATAAGTAAGCAAAGCAGCCAGTCAACTTTTTAGGGACTGAAAGTAAGCTGGCAAAGATTCAAAACCTTCACGTTGATCGTTGGCTCGTTCCCAGCTTCATTTCCTATATAACATAGACGAAGCAAAAA
Organism: Eucalyptus camaldulensis; assembly: GCA_019915185.1. Lineage (NCBI taxonomy): Eukaryota > Viridiplantae > Streptophyta > Magnoliopsida > Myrtales > Myrtaceae > Eucalyptus > Eucalyptus camaldulensis. Next base: position 29,094,686 of record JAHSVA010000008.1, read on the forward strand.
GTCAATGCCGGGAGTGGGTAGATTTCTACTAGTTAAGAATTGGGGAAATTGCATTTTTACACTCAATAAATTGCCAAAAGAAGACGATTTACTCCTAAACTCTCTACATTAACTTACTCTTTCTGTCAGCACACTATTTTCAAGTGCCAACAAGCGTTCCAGCGTAAGTGGAAGAGTGTGATTTCATGTGATTAGACTAAGTGGCCAATCCAACTAAAGAGGAAATAATGTTCATCTCGGATGCAAAACATGATGAAAGAGTAATTTTACCTATTTAGATAACGGGTTAATGCCATTTATGGTGTTTGTACTTTTACTCAAAAACCAAAACCGTGTACTTTTTTCTTTTTTTAACTTATTCAAAATTGTCCCTCTACTTTTTAGATTGTCCCAACATTAGTCCTATTATTGTACTTGTTCTATTGCAAGTGAATTTTTGCTGACGTGGACAATCGGATTATTGAGTTGGACGTTGGAGTATACACGTCCTCTTGTGATTCACCAAATTTTTATAGGTGGCGTGTAAAAGGCGCCATATTAGCTACCATAAAAATTTAAAAAGCAGACCCTGCGGCCGGGGGGTTGTGGGGGAGGGGCCCTGTAACATGGCTGCTTGACCTTCATGCTTGTGGCAAGCAGTCACGGCAGTTCGAAGCTTCTGAACTTCTTCAAGGTCATAGCCATGGTCATTCAAGCTTCGTCGAGCCTGGCTACGGACAATCAAGTTTCGTCGAGCTTGCAAATATGGCTACCGGAAGTTCTAAGCTCCTTTGGGCTCATGGCCATGGCCACTTGAGTTCCATCAAGCTCAACCATGGCTTCTGAGTATTCACGAATTAGAGGTTATGCACTATTCAGTGTTCTAGATCTTACAAGTCTCGGTTCGTATTTAATGAGAAATAAGTTGAGACAGAGAAGATGAAGAGAAGGAATTAACATTAGCAAATCTCTAATGATGGTAATGTAACATCAGCAAATTCCCATCGCTGGAACAATTCATGAGTAACTAGTGACGCTTTTTAAAAAGTAAATTGACGATTTTAAACTTAAAAAAAGAAATAGAATGACAATTTTGATTTTCGAATGAAAACATAGGGACTATCAATGACATTAAATAATCGATGACTTACCGTCCACTATCGTTTCAACGAGCATAGGAACAGCCATTCCGGAATAAGAGGAGCCACCGATGTAGAACTGGTTCTCCAAAAATTGCGTATGATTTGCAAACCACTGTGCCATAGCAAACCAAGGACAAATTTTTTATTAAAAAAAATATTTTCCACATAAGAAATTCTTCATAAAACGACAGATACTAACATTAAAAAAAAAAAAAAAAAGGAAAATGAAACCGAACCTTTCGCAAGAATTCATAGCTGTGCGCCACAAAAGAGTAGTCATCCACGTTGTAGCCGTCGGTGGTGGTCGAGTAAGAGAACCCCGTCCCCACAGGGGCATCCAAGAATATGATGTTCATGCCCTAGAAGAAAGACAGGAACAACAGCAATTACAAGTGGCAGCAGCAGCAAGGACATTAACTTTAGGAACTTGATCAATGTCCTGATCACAAGGTTATGGAATTGCATATGAGTGATGTCCATAATTTGTGACCCCGCCGATCACAGGATTCATCAGAGGGAACTTCTTCCGACAAGGGATGGGTGCAGTTCGCTTTACGTGTAGGAAATCAATCATGGGTCAAGGAAGTTGAGGGTTTCTTGCACACCTGGGTCCATGAATATGGATTGGGATGGAGAGAGGGTAAGCTACCATTGTAACCACTTGTCTGAAAATTTAGTGGACCTGCGAAATGTAGAGGAGAAGAAGATCATAAGAAAAGTTGATGTTGGAGTTTTGGTCACAAAAAAAAAAAAGGATTCTCATTTCATTAAGTAACTGAAAACAAGTGCATTGTTGAAACATCAAAACAAAGCAAGGCCCAATGGAATGGGGGGTAGAAAATGCAGTTGGGATGGAGACCCTAATCAAGTGATCATCATCATGGGCTCTAGCAGCCCAATCTGCTATCTGATCATTGGTTATATTTATTTGGACATATCACATAATACATAATTAGTATAATAATTAATCATAATGATAGACAAGATATAAATATTAAGTAAATAATTGATGTAGCTTATAATATAATAGGGCTAATACTACAAAAATCTTAAATTGGTATATGTATAGCAAATTTATCAAAAATTAATTTTTTGACCATAAAACCTTTAAAATTGATACATTTGTGACATATTTATTTTTTATTTGTTTCGTTAAACTAAACTAATACCACAGAAAATAATAAAACTAGTACACACATGTCATTCGACTTAGCAATTCAATGGTTAAACAGAAATTAATAGAAAGTGAATTTGTTACAAGTGTACTAATTTTGGGTTTTTTATGATAAAAAAAATTAGTTTTGGGGTAAATGTTTTATAAATGTACTAATTTAAGATTTTTCGTGGTATTAGCCCAATATAAGGGTTTAATAGTATGAGCATTACTATTTTTTTGGTGGGAAAGGGAAGGCCTTAGTTGACTGGAATTCAGTTTTTCTAATTTTTTAAATTTTTTATTGGGTTAATTTGTATTAGTTTAACAGACAATACTTTTCTTGATCTAATGAAACTTCCTACATTTTTCACTGTTGATATTTCTTAGTTACTTGTTAAAATAAAACTACCCATACCGACAATGATACATGTACGATGACTCATCTTACTAACGCATTAAACTTATATCCATTATTGAAATGAAACTAACCCACAGCCTGTGTCAGAGGTGATTGATAGACAGGCCCGTGCCGGACTTTTAGGTCAAGCTCGATTGGTTACCCAAATCCATCCATAATATAAAAGCTTTTGTAAAACATTCTCGGACCTAACCAGACCACGCCTCTTTATAACTAAAATAGCTTTGCTCAAGCCCATCGAGAACAACCAAGTTACATGGTCAAGTAGAAATAATATAAACAGAGTTTTCTCGCAAAAATAGTAATATCTACATCGAGCATCAAGTCAAGTTACGTTAAAATCATCAAATCCAATTGAATTCCATGCACCACAGTGATTTAGATGGATTTAAATTCATATGTTGGGTGAACGCCATATGTTTATCAAATGGGATGGATCGAGCAAATATATCAATGACGTGTTTAGCAGTCAAATTAATAGTAAACTTGCCTGAGTACACACATCCAATTACAAACGAATCGTTAAACTTCTGATCGGGCATTGCAACAAATAGAGCCACACACATAAGGAAAACGAAAACTTAAAAAGAGAGAATCCTGCCTTACCATATGAATGTACATTAATTTACATTAATGCTCCATTTACTTCGAAAAAAATAAAGGATTCAAAAAACATTTTTCTAAAAAAATAACTTATATCCCTAGAAATAATTGATTAATGAAAAATATATGTCAACAACAGTTTATATCTAAATATTTTTGTGAATAATGAAAATTTATTATTTATTAGTTTCTGTCAAATTAGATTAATATCACTTAATCATAATCGGAACAGCTAAGGGTAAAACCCTAAATTAATAGAGTTAATACATTGAAAAACCCCAAATTAGTACATTTATGACAAATTTACTCAAAACTATTTTTTTTACCATGAAAAACCCGAAACTTGTATACTTGTGACAAATTTACCCCGACTAATTATAAAAAATCATAAACTGGTACATTTATGATAAATTTACCCCAAACTAATTTATTCGACTACAAAAAATCCAAAAATGGTAAATTTGTGACAAATATACCCTACGCTAAATTGGATTAATACTACAAAAAAATCACAAAAATTGTAAACTGTGACAAACGGAGCGTAAAATCTTAAATTGGTATACCGGTCAATTGTCACGTGTCATTTAACTTAATAATTTGAGAATAAAATTTAACGAAAACTAACAGAGGGTAAATTCGTCACAAGTGTACCAGTTTGGGGTAAATTTGTTAAAGATCTACCAGTTTGGGGTTTTTGGTAGTCAAAAAAATAGTTTAGGGTAAATTTGTCATTAGTGTACCGGTTTGGAGTTTTTCAGGGTATTAACCCAAATTGATATACCTATTAACTGTTAGATATAATCCAATTTAGCAATTTAACAATAAAATTTAATAGAATTAACGAATGATAAATTTATGACGAATGTATTGATTTTAGGTTTTAGTTTAGAATTAATTTATCATAAATATACTAATTTTCTTTTTTGTGGTATTAACCGTTTACTCAATGCAGTATTTCGAAGACAAGTATTGAATTGCGAGAACAATTTCGAGTATGATTCGATTGGAGAGGGAGGGAGGGAGGAAGAGAGTACCATTTTCGAAGAAGAAGCCGGCCAGGCTGGAGCAGCCAGGGCCACCGTCGATCCAGAGAAGAAGAGGGTCTTGGGAAGGGCTCCTATCCGACTCCACGAAGTAGTAAAAGAGCTGCACTACCTCGTCCTCACCTACTCCCACGTACCTACACACGCTCATTGCCCACCGCAGCGAGCTCATCGTTTCACCATTCCTGGAAAAAAGAACGAAGAGCGAAAACAAGAACAAACCCACGATCCGCAGCTCACCCGGTTTCGAGGGTGAACGGGAGCTCGCCAGAGTACCCGGGCAGGTTCTTGACGATGACGGAGCAGGAGGCGAGAGAAGCCACCGTGGCAATGGCGGCGAGGAGAAACAGGACGAGCGAGGGAGGAAGAGATGGCATGGCCAGTCTGGAGTGAGAACTAGTGGAGAGAGAGAGAGAGAGAGAGAGAGAGATGTGGAAACTGAAGATGCTGAAAGTGAAGTTCGCGAGGAAATAAATGGCGGATCGCGGCCTGGAAAGGAACGACGAAACTAGCGACGCAACCAACTACCTGAACACAAACATCATCATCCAGCGGCAACGTCCAATTTAGGTAGGTGGGGATTTGTGAAGGCCTCGAACCTCCGTTCAACGGTCGATCTCTTGTGTCAGTGGAGTCTCCGACCGATCTCTGTTCCTTCTTCTAACTTTTGTGCTGAGAATAGCAGGCGGGAGCTAATCTTCAGAAGCAGAAAAACAGAGCTGGGTCGCACGTGCTGCATGAGTCAAAATTCATCACGACAATAATTGGATTAATTGGTGAAATTTAGGTGCAGGGAATCGTATCCTGACAGGTTGACACCGTTTCTTTCAATCGACTCTTTGGCCAGCAATCGACCGCTCTGTCTGATTTCGGTTGTACCTTAGGGTTCCTTTTGCACATGAAAGGATTAGGTGTGCTTAGAAAGTTTGATTGTGCAATGAAATGTGTAATTTTTGAGAATTTCTTATGTCTCATAATGGATTTTATTAAACTAGTCCCACATCTAACATGATGGAAAAGTATTAAAAATATCATAAACTTATTATATTTATACCAATTCAATCCAAAATCTTTCAATTTGACCGATTAAATCATAAACTTTTTACATGTATATTAATTGAATCCCTCTGGCTAATTTTGACCAATGATCGTTAACATGAATGTTGGTCATCCTACGTATCATGACTGATACTAATATAAACAATTTTTTAAAATTTTTTATTACTTTTTTTGTTTTTTTTTCCTTTTTCTTTTCTTTTCTTTTATTTCTTTCCTTCTTTTTTCCTAATTGTGGATTGGCTAGGGCTAGCGTCCCTCGCTTGGTCTAAAGGAGGGCATCACAACCCTTGCTAACCATGAGTGAGAACTGCAATGCCCTCACCAAGACCATGTGAGGGTCGCTTGCCCCTAGTTGGGAAAGAAAAGGAAAGAAAAAAGAAAAAAAAAAAAAGGGAAAAAAGCTCATAAAAAATTGAGAAAAAATTTTAAAAATTAAATTGGCCATGTTACATATGATGACTAGCATTCGTGTCATTGATTTTTGGCCAAAATTGGCCTAATAGATTTAATGGGCATAAATTCAAAAGATTTATAATTAAATTAATAAGATTGAAAAGTTTATGACTGAATTTATACTAATGTAATATGTTGACTTTTTTGGTACTTTTCCTAGTGTAACCCTTGGATAGAAATAGACAAAAGGCGTTGGTCAGATTTGCTTGCAAAAGTGAAACCGGTTTTTTTACAAAATTGGTTGTCTCGCAATTTGCGGACATTAAAGAAAAGTGACTAGTGCAAATTGATCAAACCTACTTTCAATCGAGGACAATCAAGAGAATGAAGGAAAATTACTTACTCATAGAAATTCACGGATTATAAAGGAAAATTTGGCTCCATTGTGTGTTTTACTAACGATAGGAGATAAGGAAGTTTCACTATTATCTTAAGTATATCACTTATTTTGTGGAAAATTACGAGCCTTAGGCCAAAAGACCTCGTCCCAAGCAAAGTTATGAAAGGTAATTGAACTGGTAAATTACTATTAGTAATGATCACAAATGCCAAAAGCAAGCTATGATAAATTGAGTAGTTAGCAAACAAAAATAGAAGTTCGCAAATTTTGTTTCTAAAATAGTAAATTACTTTGTATTTTAAATACCAATAAAACTCGTTAGTAGTATATTTTATCATTGTACCGTGAACTTTTAATGAGACTCACAAGCTTTTTTTTTCTTTGGTTTCATAAATTGCGATTTTGTCTATAAACTAGTAATATTCCTCACCGTATCGTAAACAATAAGTAATGTACGTAATTCTTCAATTTGGTTCATAAGATAACTTTCGACTTCGTACATTACCTTCTTGATCCTTCAGCGGTAAAAATTTCTAATTGTATTGTCCTTAACTAATGTAGTTCGTAATTTTTTCTTTCAACTTCGTAAGATAACTTTTCATTACATAAAGTACCATTTTAGTGCTAAAGTAGTAAGAATTTATCCTATTATAAAAATCAAGTTACTTGTGGGAAGTCTATCAAGTTACGTGCGAAAGTCTTTCTTTCGGTTCTTAAGAAAAGATTCATTTTCGTAAATTAACTTTTTTTCCTAAAATAGTAGAATTCTTCATCGCATCTTTGATAAAACTAATTACATTCATAAGTTTTATTTCTCATCTTGTTGTACGTAATGTTTTGAACGGAGCTTTCAATTTCGTATAGAAATTTTCTTGTGCTTGTCCATACTACGCCTTTCTGGTTCGTATTAAACCTCTCTCTTGCTTAAGTTACCTTTCCTTAAATAATACCATATTTATCATATCATAAATCATAATTATCGTTCGAAAAAAAACCAGTTTATCTATCAATTTGCCCTTTGAAAACTTATTGCCTTTCCTTTTAGTTACGATATAAATTATTCTTAGTAAGTTACTATTACAGTTTTTTTTTTGTCAAAAGATACTATTACATTAACAATCATGAATTACGATTGTCCATAAATTACAATCAGTAATTGAAGCAGTAGGTTTCCAGTTGCAATGTTTAGCAACATTAAGTAAAAATTACTATCGCTCTTTAATGGTCCATTTGTTTGAAAGAGAACTATTTGTGGAAAATTATTTATCAACTATCCAATATTTGGATGATGGAAAATGTTTTCTATAGACTAAAAACAAGCTTAGATAATGAGAAAATGACTTCCCCTATCACAAAAAATTGAAATCACTTTTCATAAATCATCAAATAAATGAAAATTAACTATTTTTTGTTAAAAGTGATTTTCATGAATAATATTTTCCTTTATCATGAGATTTTTAGTGAAACAAACACACCATAACATTAATTTCCAGATCCAATTATAGTGATTAATCAATAGGGAAACTTAAAGAAAGACCATGTTTGTGATTCCATCATTTCACTAAAAATTGGAAAATAAGAGCCAAAAGATCAAAGGGGGTAATTTTGCTTTATATTTGACATCTAAAAGTCAGCTTTGATTAAAAACAGTAGGGTTAGTGGACATAGCTCACGGATTGGGGGATTGAAGCGAGGTCAGTGCTTCAATCCCCGACAAGAGGAATATGAGGTTGGGTGATCAAGGATTGCAACTTTCAAAAAGATCATGGCTGTAGAATACCTCGAGCTAGTTGCATCCAACAATCATCAATTTGTTCACAGTACAATCCAAAAGAGGGTTGTAAAACTTGTGCTCCAACGTTTTACACGGCTAACTTAGCAGCATCCGAACAGTACCAAATTAAACAAGCATCTAACAAGTACTAAATTGGCAACTATAAGCGTCCAATTCTTAGCTCGGGAATTTTTGAAGGTTAAATTCTCCTCGTACGCTATCAACATTTACATGTACCATAGTGAAAAAGCATCTTAAAAGTAACACTGATATAGAATATAATGAACATAACTCAACCATCACGATGAAATGCACAGCATTCAAGATCATTCAAGATTGCAATAACTTCTTGAAAAGAGCGGGCACCCCACCAGCAAAATTGCGTCAGACTGGGAATACAAGTCAGAACCATTTATAGGACTGAAGGAGTGACCATGAATATGCAAAATGAATTATCGGATCAAGTTGATATGTTTCACTGTCTCTGCTCAGAATATTGTTACAACAAGATGAACAAACATTGCTGGTTGAAGCGTCGACAAATTGTAAAATCCCGTATGTTCTTCTATTCTCCTATCATCTAGGTGCGTGTTGATCGCGTCTCTTCATCTTTGGGTACACATATCTAGGTATATGCTAATTGCATCTCTCATCTTTAGTAACAATAGGCATCCTTAAAATGGTTAAGGTTGGCAGGTGTGGACAACTGAACTAACCACCGAAATCAACAATCCAAGCTAATCGCCTGCTACATACTTCTTCTCTGCATAATATTTCTTCTCACCCTCTGCCTTCTTTGCATTGCGTTTCTAGAAAAGAAAGGTCAACTACATTAGTACTCTAAAAGATTAAACACAAAAATATGTGAAAAGAACAGAGCAGTAAAGCACCAGCTATGGTTTACATTGTATTTACCCAATTTCATTGATTAGCTCCTGAATATAGTGACTTGCCGTATATGCAATAGCTGTAACCCTCTTAAGAAGTTTAGGTGCCAGTTGGTGATATAATGATTATATCCTAAGACTGCTCTTGCAAATTAATATCCTGTGGCAGGAGTCCCTACTCTACAAGATAATTTCTCCTTAAGTAGACAGAATTTCTTTTTCCTGGTTAGTACATATAGGGGGACAAAATTTGGAAAGGCAGGGATATTGAGCACAATATCTACGAAAATAGTGGAGCCAAGAGTGATTGAACATTGCACATATACACTGCATGCAAAGAGAACGAGAAGATTGGAGAGCATACCATATAAGCCTCATGATTAGCAACAATTCTTTGGGCTATCGAAGAAGTGGTTATGTTATTTGAGCTCTCAAGCAACCGAAAAATTCCCATGGACTTAGGAACAGCATATGGATCAATTCCAACCTGCATGATGCAAGACAAGTTCGCTTCAATAATGGATCTAATGCATAGATTGGAAGAAAAGGGGACAAACCAACTTACTTACCAGAGCCAAAGGATTGGACTCAGCAATTGTGCCATGCACAACCAAAGATATATTGAATGTTGTTATCTGATCAGGTCAAAAAATTAGTAGGGACATGAAACAAATGAAACATGAATCCTATTGTATTATCAATTAATAGTTCTCAACTTGCGTAATCATGGAAGATTACTTTTTCCACTAACAAAAAAACTTTGCAACCATAAATACGTCATGTGAAATCCAGAGTCTTTTGCTTTAGGGTCTGACTGTCATTTTGGACTTGACATAACCCAGGTTCCAACTCAATGCAGAACAAACTTCTTAGCCCATAATTCAAATGAAGAGTTACTTCTTTGAGAAAATATCTCCAAGTAGACGTCAGCATTAAATGATTCTAAAACTTACAACAGCTCCAATTATCTTGACATAGGAAAATATCAGGATTCTGAACCCTGCATTAATCTGAACTAGTAAACATAAAAGATTCTTGTTCTCTCCTCCAAAAGTATGTGCGATTTGGGTGTTCAGGACTGGTGGATTAATAATATTCAAAGAGGTATTAGTCATCACCAACAAAATCTATTAAGGTGTTCAAGACAGGCAGAGTAGAATTCAGAGAGGTTTCCATCATCACCAACAAAAGCTATCAGCGGAGTCCACAATGGACAGCATAAAACAAAGATGTCAACGTCATAGCCAAAAAAAGCTATTTGTTATCGCAACATTGTCAATGCTAAAGTATGCGTAGGATCCTTGATTTTAAAATCCACCTGACTAAAAGTGGAGAGAACAAACTAGGAATGACTGAAAAAATACAAAAGAAATATGCAATTAAAGGATAATCTAATGGAAATTGGGCCTTACTTAGGAGAATATTTTACATACCATGTCCTTTGAAACCTCCCAAGGTGCACCAATGATGACTTCATCAACATAACGACAAGCTAGAACACTGAGACTGCGCTCATGCAAATGCATAATTGGATGGTGTTTCCCTCTGTGTTCACTGGATAAAAAATAGTGGAACTTTTTAAATTGAACCCCCATATATCACTTATTGCAGAATGTACTAATTGTGTAACGTTCCCCAAATAGCTAAAATTAATAGATATAAAGGCCACCGTTTGGGTGCTAATAGAATTAATGATAGCAAAGGTCAAGCATATAATACCTCACAATATAGTCAGTATGGAGACCAACTAAGAGGAAGTCCCCGAGTTGCCTGGCTCTCTTCAAGATCTGAGCAAGAACATATATGAGATATAAATGACTTGGTTCCAAAAATAACAAAACATAATACAATTTACAAATTTCAATGCTGCTTGGAATCGCCAGACGATGATCTGACAGCATTCAGTGTTTAAATCCTAATTTTTCACCCTTGAATCTGATTTGATTTGCATAAATCATCATGACTGTTCTGCTTAAACAACAGTTGTGATCAACAAGTAAATTGCCCATAAATTACAAAAGGATAAAAGAATGTTTATCTTTTCTCATTTTTGGCAAAGAAAAAGAATGTTTAACTAACCACATCCAGGTTGACCGAAATCATGAACTTTAAAGAGATTATATCAAGGCCAAAGTACCAGGTAAAACATATTTGAATAGCAACGTTATATGGAACACCAAAGTTGATGCTTCAATGTGCTCAGTTAATCCATATGTTTCAGTCAACTTCTATGGCATCACCACAATCAACAAAAGAGTGAAAAAATGATTGGCATGCACAAAAATAGCAGCAAAATTCAAAATTTAAACATCTTTATGAACACTCTTTCTAATATGGATATAAATAGACAAAACCACAAGATTCTGAGTTTGATTTCTGTCCTAAGATTAGCATGCTAAGCAGAAGAATTAGTTTAGGCTTACTTAAGGGGGGAACTGGCCAAGGTCCTGAGCTTATCGCAGAGTTGAATCCCACAGTAACTCTACATTGGAAGTGTTCTTGATCCAATTTTTATTCCTTTTCTTTTTTTCTTTTTTTTTCTTTTTTCCTTTTTTAAAGTAAGCAATTCCTTGCTGTAGTTGAGTCAAATTTCAGTTGGCAATGGGGTTTAAACAACAATACTAAACAGGAGCTCCAATATAAGCAAACATATAATCGGGAGAAACAAATTGCTTCAAAAAATAAGCATAGCATTCCAAATTACCTCGACATGTCCAGCATGAAAGAGATCAAATGCACCATCAATGTACACAATACGAGCATTTGGACCGGGACCCTGAGGTATAAAAATTTCCAGCATCAAAGGATGAAAAGCAAATCTCATTATATGCTAGCTTCATAACCACCAGCATTGCAACAGAACTTTTGCAAGTTGAACTGAAAGAGAATTCTACCAATTAGATTGACAGTCAATGGGTTAAGCATTGATTTTGATGTAGGGTGGAACATTGACTATCAGAGACATCACATGCATTGCCAAGCTTGGGCAGAACAAGGAGGTGAAATAGACTTGGACAGTCATTAGGAGTTTCGCAGGACCAACATCATAAGGAGATAGAATAATCTGATTCACAAAGAAATGGCCCATACCTTAGCATTCGAAAATTGTACTATGCGGCGGGATGTTGGTAGAAATTGGGAAACGTGGGCATCCTCTGATATAGATTCTTGGTGCTCTCCATTCAACAAAGAATCGGTGTGTTTTGTATCCTTTAAAAGTAAAAGAATCCTTCCTGCAAGTGAAGAATTAGCTTGCATTAAAAAAGAGAGATAAGAACTAACAAGTACGAATTCTGAAACCAGCAAAGGGACAATGAGCAGAAGCAGAAGAGGATCATTTGAACAAAGAAAGAGTATCCAACTTATCTTTCTCTTGTCATAAACCTTGCATGTAATGGTATTTTGTTGCTGCTATACAAGAGGGAAAGTGTTGCTGGCTGCTATACAATTCAAGATATTCGAAATGGTGTTCATCAATGCTCAACGTCCTCATCTTAAGAAGTTTTGCCTATGGCGAATATTACTTCACTCAAGGCCTCAACACTTATCCATTTCAAGGGTTTCAAATGTCTAATATCCAACCTTCAGTGAGGCTTATTGCTCATGTGATTTTTTGAATAGATTCAAAGGATGCAGAAAATAGCATAATTTCCAACTCACTTTATCATGTATAGAGGACTATGTAGTGAATCTACAATCAAGGTTTGCCACCAGCAGCGACCAAAGTCTCTCCCACATCTCTCTCTCTACCAACATCTTACTCTTATTCCCAGCATGAAAATAGCTGCAACTTGCTGAGTTGTACCATGACAGTGACGAATTATATGCAAAGGTACTCATGTACAAAAGCCAAAGAACCTAATTCTGCTCTCTAGCATTACCATTTGCTAAAATATTGCTCCTTATGCATTGAAATTTGAACATAAAATGAGTAACCATTGTTGGGAAACACCATGTATTTAATCTTAAATTAGTACTTCCTCTCAATAATGCTGGGAGAAAGATTAAGTGGATATAGTACCTACAATATCTGTGCTGGAGACACCTTCAGTGCGTTTGATTTGCTTGTACCGTCCAGCTTTCTTTGCCAAGGCATAAGCATCTGTTCCATCTGGGAGCAGGCAAGGGTCATCGCCATGGATAATGTAGTCAATTTTATGCTCATTAAAAAGTCTCTTCATAAACTGCTCTGTTATTGCATAAGGAGCATTTGGTATAACTTCATCCACCCACTTCAACCCGCTAACAAGTGCAAGCCTAGAAACATCATGATTAGACAAGAATAATTTCATGATAACAAGAGAATGAACTCCATATACCAAACAGAATAATCTGTTGACTTCGTGACACCTAATTGTCTACAAGCATAACGTATAGCCAATTGCACAACAGATATGTCCATGGAAGTATGTACATAGTTAATGAATGCACCAGATGAAACTCTCAAATTGTAGATGTCCTTCAGGGCTATAGATTTTACTAATGGCCAATCGAGCACCTCCAATGCTCCAAATTTTCTATTACATTTCAGGAATCATCGAAAGGGAGTAAAAGTTTCAGTAGAAAAACAAGAGTATGTGGGAAAATCTTGAACAAGATAGATGAGAAAGAAACAGAAGAGGAAAATCTCACCATCTCAGCCTCCTATGTCACAAGTACCAAAAACTGATTCGCTTTAAGAATAGGTTTTTATATGAGTACAGGGGTGGCGAAGGTCAACCAGCACTAGGGACCTCCATAAGGGTCCTACATCCTCTATAGAATGTTCAGTTGCATCACCTGTGACCTGAAGGTTGCAAGCCAGTCGTCACAATCCCACAGGAAGTCCTTTCACATGACATATGCCGCAACTAGGCAACACGAGTTGATCAGCAATTCACTCACAATGTGAATCAAACTCATGACCTCATGGAAGACAAGGAAAATCTTTCTATTGCTGGACCAACTACCCTGGTAGTAATAGGTTATCTACATTTAATCACCAAAAATTCAGAAAAAAAACAATTGAGAAAACAACCGATTACAAACTCATGACCTCAGGGAAAACAAGGAAACCCTTTTACTGCTAGACCAACTACCCTGGTGGTAATAGGTTATCTACAGTTAATCACCAAAAATTCAACAGCCGATTAGGAACTCACGACCTCGTGGAAGACAAGGAAACCCTTTTACTGCTAGACCAACTACCCCGGTGGTAATAGGTTATCTACAAATAATCACCAAAAATTCAGAACAAAAACAATTGAGAAAACAGCCAATTAGGAACTCGTGACCTCTGGGATGACAAGGAAACCCTTTTACTGCTAGACTAACTACCCTGGAGGTGATAGGTTATCTACATTTAATTACCAAAAAATTCAACGGCTGATTAAGAACTCATGACCTCGTGGAAGACAAGGAAATCCTTTTACTGCTAGACCAACTACCCTGGTGGTAACAGGTTATCTACATTTAATCACCAAAAATTCAGAACAAAAACAATTGAGAAAACAGCTAATTAGGAACTCATGACCTCATGGAAGACAAGGGAACCCTTTCACTGCTAGACCAACTACCCTGGTGGTAATAGGTTATCTACATTTAATCACCAAAAATTCAGAACAAAAACAATTGAGAAAACAGCCATTAGGAACTCATGACCTCATAGAAGACAAGGAAACCCTTTCACTGCTAGACCAACTACCCTGGTGGTAATAGGTTATCTACATTTAATCACCAAAAATTCAGAACAAAAGCAATTGAGAAAACAGCTGATCCAATCCAAGTATATGGCATAGGAGTAAGGTGAAGAACACAGGTTCAAGCAAGGTCAATAACTCTGAGCGAAGTACCTCTCTTCCATAGTTAGAACTGGGGGACCCTTGTTGGCTACGATCTCCTCGTCACTGACAACTCCCACCACCAATTCATCCCCCAAGGCCTTTGCTTGCCTCAAGGCATTAGCATGCCCATAATGCATCAGATCAAAGCATCCGTCCATGTAAACACGAACACGCTTCTTCCCGCGCTTCTTCTTCTGGAAAATGCCCACATCCGACCACAAATGCGGCAACGATGGGACCCCAATGCCCCCAAAATAGCCCGTAGACAAGCCGAGCAAAGCCGCTGTCAGCATGAGTCCACCAAAAAGATGCGGGTGGTAATATAGTCCATCCCATATCCAGTTGTTCAGGCTTTCATGCTCCATCTGGGTTGATTCAGAACAACGACTCTTGTGCTGACTGAGAGGAGACAAAAACCCTGAAAAAAGAAAACAAATTAGGAGTACATACATATGCTGGGAATTCAGATGCGTGCAACTCCCGTACATATCTGCAACGACAGACTCGTAAGGCAAATTGTCTTCCTTTTATAATTGAGGGATCGGATTTCCCAACTCCCCAGTGGTCGACAAAATCACAGAACAGAAAATTCAAATCGAAATCCACCAACTAAAATATGGAGAATGAGCTACAACCCAGCTAGACCAGAGGGCTTATCATCAAACACAGACAAAACGAGGAATCTAGTTCAGAGACGCGTAGCGAAGCTCACAACCCACAACCCGAATTCGAAGAACACCCAACGGAGCGGACATTACCGAGCAAAAGCGCAGAGCAGAGGTCTATGAAACTACCGCAACGAACGACAGACAGACAGACAGACAGACGAGGACAACGAAAACACGCACGGCACACAGCTAGGATCCGACAAGTCCCGTGAGAATGAACGGCGAGACACGGGAAATGCAACGCGCGAGAGGCCTCGGAAACATCGCCACCCTCACGAATCGGGATCTGTGGAAGATGGTGGTGGGTAGCGTGTCAAAGATCGAATCTGTCTTCACCTTTTCTCGCCGCTCTTTCCTTCCTTTGTCGACGACCTTTCTCGCCTTATTCGCGTTTGTGTCTCCTCTCTCTCCCTCTCTTCCCCTCTCTTTCTCCTCAAGAAAATCAAGAATCTCTTTCGCTTTTGAGAGAGAAATTTCTCCGTCTCTCTCATGCAAGGAGGCAGATCCCTTCAAGGTAGGAAAACGCCGGTTCCTGGGAATATTTTCCACTCATTTTCTTTCTTTTCCCACATCATTTTTATTTTATTTTATTTTATTTATTCCATTCCCGAAGACCATATTGAGATATTTTAAATACACCAGCCTGCCCCGTGGACTTCTATTTTTTCGAGACAACTCACGTCTTTTGAACTTTTTAATAATTGGTCTACTTTTTGAGACGTGCGTAATAAAATTTCTAAAACGACAATTGCTCGAGCCTTGGCATCATGTTATGACTAGCGAGAGGCGATCTTGCCAAGCGAGGCCGGCCCTTACAAGATTCACCAATCGTCCCCCGTCGGAATTTCTATTAATAAATTCGGGTCGATGACCCCTCCCGTTTTGAGTCGTCTAATTGAATTCGGAGCTTGAAGTGGGGAACAGGCTTCCCACGTCGTGGAGCATCGGGAATTTGCTTGCATGCTAAGCAAAGCATGCCATTGAGAATAGACGCGTCTTCCACTGCAAAACAGAATTTGGCCCAATCGTTTGAAATTGAACGAATTCGTGCCACGTGTCTTCCGTGACCCACCCAACAAGCAGAATTCCAGGAAGTATCTTTTCGGTTTGATGGCGTTCCCAGAGGTCGGCTGCAACGACGTGACGTGTTCGCTTACCGTCGCTCGTGAGTTGTTGATAAGACGAGACAAGGTAACTGAAAGTTCGTTTCTCTTTAAATTAATATTACAAAAAATTTTAAATTAATATATCTAAGACAGGTTTTTTATCAATTAAAAATTTTAAATTGATGCACGTATAACTAATCTATCCCAAACTATTTTTTATTACAAAAAAGCTATAAACCGATAATTGTGATAAATTTATTATCCATTAATTTTCATTAAAATAAATTAATATCACCAAAAATTACAATAAAATTCTAAACTAGTATAATCATCAACTATAACATATAATCCAATTTAATAATTTGATGGCTAAATTTAAGAGAATCTAACGGAAGGTAATATTGCAATTTTTCTTGATATTATTAACCTCACTTTCTATATTTTTTTTTCTCTCTCTTATTTTTTTAGCAAAATAGATTTTTTTGGGACAACAACCTTCCAACGCGTGGAGGAATTTGTCCCGCCGGGTCAAAGTCACGCGTCTTTGAGGTAGTTGTTCATTCGAGACTTTTTTTTAAATTCTTTGATCAATGAAAATGACTGATTTCCCAAACTTCAAAAGTCACATTCAACTTTGTTTGGCGGGTCAAATATCTTTCCTAAACAGTACAAAACTTAGGGGATCTTGTTGTCAAATCAGGTCAAGCGCATGATTTATTGAATTGTCATTTAGGCCATGTTTGGTAACTATCCAAATATGATCAAATTCTGATTATTTGTTCCCAAATCAATTTAGGCCTAGAATCATGTTTGGTTGGGAGTGAAATCAAGAATAATAATAAAAAAAAATTGATTCTTATTCCGGAAACAAATTTGAAAATCAAAACTAACAACTCTTATTCTTCTCTTCGGCCATCTCACGACCGTCATCCACCACTGGCCGCCACTGTCTGCCGCCGTCGGTCACTGCCGGTTGCCATCCGCCGGTCCGGCGAGCTTGCCGGAGGCAAGCCTAGTGGGCCTTGCCAAGCGCAGCCGCCGGTGTTGGTGTCGCGAGGGGGCGAGCGACGATGGTGCTTTGGGCTGATGGCAGAACAAAAGTGACGTCGCGGTGTAGCAAGGCGGTGGCTTCGTCGGAGATGCGGCAAGGTGGGCTTGCGAACACCAGATCTACGGGTCGCATGCGAGGCGGAGTAGAAGCCGGTCGGCATTGGGCGATCGTGGACAGATCAAGGCAGGAGTGGCTTGGCGCGTCGAATCATGCGACAATGGCGATTTCTGGCAAGACATAGCAAAGCAGGAGTTAGGTAGCGCCGATGTGGCGAGATGACGGCATCCGGTGGGAAATGGTCAAAGCTCTGACATACGGTAGTAAGGACACCCGCCTAGCCCCGCCGATGGCCAAGCAAGCCTCGCCTAGCCCTGGCAAGGCTAGCTTGGTGACCGGCCACAAGAAGAAGAAGAAGAAGAAGAAGTATAGGAGAAAAATGAAAGAAAAAAGGAAAAAAGGAAAAGAAAAAAAAAAGGGAAAAAAGTAAAAAAAAAATATTTAAAAGTTAAAAGAAATTGATTTGGAACAGAATTAATAAACACGGTACCAAACGCAATTCTATTCCAAAATCAGAAATTTTAGACGGTTACCAAACGGCTTAAAATGTATGGAATCAGTTCCTAGGAACATAATAAAAAAAAAATCATTTTTGATCAGAATTTACTCCCGGGAACGGAATCGTTATCAAATGCATCCTTAGTTTCCCATGCGCCCCACTTCCATAAAAATAAAAATTCAGTACCCCTCCCATAGTCTCTCGCTCCACTCGAGAGACTCGCTCCATTTGTCACACTCATCAGAACTTTCGCATGATGTTCATTTTAACAAATCAATTTAGTGTCACTTTGGTACTCGGATGGTAAATTTTGATTTTCGTCGTATGTGACTTTTTTTTATATGACATTTTAATATTTATATGGCTCTTTCATAAAAAAAGAAGTCTGATGTGAATGAATACCTGACTTTAAAACTCTCTCTTTTCTCTTTCTAATCCCAAAACTGCGATCACTTGTCTTGAAGCTCAAACTCTCGAGAAGTCGGGATCCGTCTTCAATGGCGACCTAGCCACTCCAAATCGACCTCAAAAGCGTTTCTACAACAAGAGCAACCCATTCCCCTCCGCCGCTGCAATCCCCTCCCTCGACATCACCACCTTCATATCCTCCCGTTCTCATCGCGATCCACCGCCTTCATTGACGCCTCCTCCGGCCTTCACGTCCCCTTTTGTGAGCTCTAGCGCTCCATTAACTCTGTCGCCTCCTGGTCGCTCCGTCATAGGCATGTGCAACGGTGACGTCGTCGTCCTTCTCCTCCTCCTCTCCCCCAACTTCATCTCCTTTCCCATCATCTCCCTTGCCATAATGAACCTTGGCACCGTCATCACTACCGCCAATTTATTGTCCCTTGTTCTCTTGAGAACATATCCTTGCTATATTTGTTTTTCTTTATCATGACTCTTTGGTACTATCACCCTTGAAATTCCATTGTAAGAAAAAGTCTAATATTCTTAAAAATCCCAATATACATGTGACAAATTTACCCTAATTAATTTTTTTTTGTATAATGCCCTAAACTAATTTTTTTACCACTAAAAACCTCAAAGTAATACACATTTAATAAATTTACCCCAAACTAATACACTTGTAATAAATTTACCTTATGTTAGTTTCCGTTAAATTATACTGTCAAATTATTAAATTGAATGACACGTGACAATTAATTGGTATACCAATTTGGGATTTAGCTATCTATTTATCACATTTATACGATTTTTTTTTTTGGTTTTTTGTGATATTAATCTAATTTAACGGAGGGTATATTTGTCATAAATGTATCAGTTTAGGGCTTTTGGTGGTCGAATAAATTAGTTTTTGGTAAATTTATAATAAGTATATTAGTTTGAAGTTTTTTATGATTAGTTAGGATAAATTTATCACAGATGTACTCGTTTATAATTTTTCATGGTCAAAAAATTAGTTTATGGTAAATTTGTCGCAAATGTACCAGTTTGAGATTTTTCAGGGTATTAACCCTAAAAAAGGAACGCAATTCCAATAAGAAAAATCACATGAATGACGTATCAAACCTCCATTGCAAGTTTCAGTTACCGATTTTGCCCCAAAATCACATGATTTTTTAAAATTATTTTTATTTTTATTTAATCTTTTTTCTCTTTGCCTTTTTTTTTATTTATTTATTGTGACAGGTGAGGGTTAGCAGTAGCAACTCTCGCTTGGGTTTGGCGAGGGCCTTACAACCACAGAGAAAAAGGAGGTAAAGAAAATAAAAATTCAAAAAAATTTAAAAATTACAAAATTTCCATGTTTGCATCGACTTTGTTATGTAGGATAATCGATGTTTATGTCAACAAAAATTGACTAGAATGACTCAAGACAAATTGTCAAAAAGTTTAAGATCAAATTAGTGCTGAATAAAAATGTTTTAGGATTGAATTGAAAAATGTACCAAAAAAGTCTCAAACTTATAGCATTAGTATAAATGCACTTATAGACCTTTTAATTAGACTAATTTAATTTTAAAACTTTTGCATTTATCCCAATGGAGTACATCTAGCGATATTTGGTTGAAAATCACTAACATAATCCTACGCGACACAATCAGCGTTGACATAAATAAATTTTTTGATCTTTTCTTGAATCATTTTATTTTTTATTTTTATTTTTTTATTGTGTTTGACACAATCAGCGATGACATAATCCAATTATCGCTTGCCACCCGTCCTTGTCAAATTTGTTCCCAAATGCATCCATTGAAATTCTCTCCATTCACATATCTCACCAGCCCATTCAGAATTCTTTCCTCAAAATTCTCTCCATTCAAATATCTTTTGACCATATTTGTTGCACTTTTTTTTTCCAACTTTTGTAGATAATCGCATGTGATCAAATCTCCAGCAACCCTTACTTATTGATCCTCGGTCAATCATTATCTCGTGCTCATCGTTATCACCATCCAATTTGATGCAAAATGGTACGCTCTTGGCAACGACATACAAAAAAAAAAAAAAAACGAATACACAATATTGCTGGTCTGATCCAAGTGGGTTGGAGATTTCATATTTTAAACAGGGAATCGGCCCGATACCTACCGATCATGTTCCTTTAAGAACCACCAGTTTGGGCTTGTGTGGGCTGGTTCCTAACAATCCGAGCGATTTTGATTACTTTGCACGCTCCTAGTTAATTCAGATTGCATCTATTTGATCTCATCAAATATTTA
Source organism: Eucalyptus camaldulensis (assembly GCA_019915185.1). Classification (NCBI taxonomy): domain Eukaryota; kingdom Viridiplantae; phylum Streptophyta; class Magnoliopsida; order Myrtales; family Myrtaceae; genus Eucalyptus; species Eucalyptus camaldulensis. The sequence goes on from JAHSVA010000008.1 coordinate 29,115,427, forward strand.
GTCCTTCCTATTCTTCTAATTTTTTTTCTTGTGTTGTATTGTTCTTTCAAGTTATATCCATTAGTAATTCCATTCCTCGATTTGCAACCGGTTTAAAATAGAAATCCAGATGATTCTGTTCCTACGGTGAGCAAATAACATGCATACTTAACTCTAAAGAAACACAAAGGGTTCGTATCAAAACACAAAATGAGAGTTTCGAACTTCCTACCTCAGCATGTCCATGAGATCAGAAATCATTCCCTCATGCCTTCCAGTAGATGAAGAACTCAGCCCGAGGATCTAGACCTTCCTTTGTCTTCCGGTAGATAAAATAGTTAACGCTCGGGTTGAGAGTTAACACGGGTGTTTCTATGACGAAAAGCCATCTAATTTTCACTCGCCACACAAGATTGTCTCAATTTTCAAGTATAATTTAGGTTCAAACTCTCAAGTGTCTCATAAGATGAAACTTGTTTTTATGTAAGGGTCTATATTTGGCCCCGGTAATATGTGTACATATACACACACACAAGATCACTTGAAAGTTATTTTAAAAAGAAATATTATTTCCTCATTATATATTTAAGTGATAAATTGAATTTGGCAATATAAAAAAAGGATTAAATTAACTCGAACAACCAAAGCCCACACTCAAAGTATGTGTCGCCACAAAACATGCATACTTTTCTAGTTCTTTATAAATATCTTAGATTTTGTGTTTTTTAATTTTGCTTACTAGCATTTTTTAATTTACTTTTATAATTTGGTGTATTCACATAATGATTATCATGAATTAATTCGATATAATAATATTTTGGTAATATGGAAAGAGTTAAGTATCATGTGAATCCAAGTTTAATTAGATATGAGACAATACAATTATATAATAATAATAATAATAATAAGAATTTGGGCCGAATCACTTTTTACCGACCTAAAATCCCTCTTTTGCCCAATCCAATTTCAACATGACTCAACTATTTAACGAGCCCATAGTTCCACCTTACACAAACGAGCCGAACTCCCAAACTTTTGTTGGATCGAATCAAGAACCACCTCACGGCAGACCGGAGCAGACACAAATAGGAGCCAACACCAAAGAGAACATCCCTTTGAGGAGAACACACACCAAAAGAAATATAAGTACATAAAGCAGTTCACCCGTTGATGCGACTTTGAAAATGCTCCATATTTTCATTTCCATTGTGCCAAACTGAATCACATCACTATCTAGTGCTTGCCACAAAAGATAGAAAGCGCCCTTCCGGCTGAGGAAGGGGCAGAATCTTGGGCACATCAGCAAAACAGAGCTCCACCTACCCTCACGCGTGAGTTCTCATAATACATCTTTACTCCTAACCCCCTGTACAAATCCTTGCCGCTAAGATATCATTTCCACTTTCCCGATCAAAAAAGAGAAGTTGCAAGGGTTGTCTCTCGTTGTAGCTATTCTGTTGCATTGAGTTGCAGATCCTCCGAAGTTGTTGCCAGTTGGCATTCAAAGGAAAACGTAACATTATAGATGTGTTACCTATACCACACAAGTGGAGTAGAGACACTTTGGGGTGGCTGAGGCGTCATACAGTGCGGTTGCTGCCACTGCTGAAATCCTTCACTTGAGCTCTGTCCGGCATAACCATGTGCTTGTTCTTGAATTACCGGATAACTTTCAGTTGCATCTTCAATCTCCATTGTCCCGTCAGCCATTTCCTCAGCCTCCATTGCCTCACTACCCTCGGGCTGGAGGAGTTCAATGCCTGGTGCAGAAGGAAACTGAGAAGGAATCCAAGGGACCACGGCCATACAGTTGGTACCTCCCTTGCTTGTCTCTGCATCACCTGTCTCATCTTCAATCAATTTCTCATGGGCAGGCTCATTTGACCAGTAGAATTGATCTGGAGCACATGAAAAATAATGTCGATGAATTTGTCATGACACTGCCAAAGAAACACATATCATACTGAAGCAAAAAATCAAGAGAGAAACTGCTGGTCTCAAAAAAATTTCATATTTGCAACAATTCAAATTTCATGAAAACAAGGTTTTGTTCTTTCTCTCTGGTTGTCAATAATGCTTTGCACTTAACAAATTTATTAGAATCGTCAATCTTTCTTTTCCCATTCCAAAATTTTCATAATTAGAAGGAGACTTTCAGAGATCGTTGATTGATGATTCTTACTTGTCTAGAAGAAGTTTACCTTTCCACCTAAAACTGTTAGTGAGGACCCTCTAAACATCAACTACTTTAACTTGACCACGTTTACACTTAACATTCTGATGCAGCCAACAAAATCATTGCAAGATGATATTTATTCGAAGATTGGGGTTCTAAAAAGCTGAGCGAAGACGGACAATTGGTGACAGACAATCCTAAAATGGACTCTCCTTCAAGTTTAATTAGAGAAGTTACCAACTAGGATTGAGTATTATTAGGATTTATTAAGTTTCCTTTTCTTATTTTGGCAGGATATTTCCTTTACAGAGGTTTTCCATTTTGATTATATTTCTTGTTTTGAGATTTCCTATTTCCACTAGGAGTATAACTTTTAGAGAGTCTATTCATTGTTGAGTTGAAACCCAAAGTTGGCAAGTTGGCGAGTTGACACGTGAGTTGGACACTTTAGGTAAAGATCATGAACATTGTTTTGAGCAACAAACAACAAGATTGATGAACTCGCTAAGAAAATAAATAAGTTATTTATTGTCCTGAGGATGCAACATATAGAAAGAAATGCCGATCATGTCCTTCCCCAATATAAAAACAGCAGGGGTGTTCAAGTTTCAAGTATTAGAAGAATCTGAACTCAAAGGAAGATGTTTAATCACACGCATGAAAGCAAAATAATAATAATAATAATGGATCAAGGAAGGAGGATGGCTTGAAAGTTGTGTGCTTCTGGTGTGGAGATTTCAGTCTTGTTGTTTATCAATGTCCGGTGAAGGTGCATTGGGCAAGACAAGCAACATTCTCTTCAAGGTGGTTGTGAAGATCAAGGAAGCATAGTTGAGGATGTTGATCTCGTTATACCATCCAAGTTGGATTATCACATAAAATTTACATCAGGAGTTTTTCCTCAAAACAAGCCCCAATTTAATTTCTTACTGCTCAAGGAACAGAACTCATCATGGTAATGATGAAGCTATAAATTCAATTGTTCCACACTTGAAACTCAGAGATGAATTTTCTCTGACCAAGGGAGAATGATGCAGCCAACAAAGTCATACAAGATGATTTTGTTCAAAGATTGTTGATATTTTTACTAAACTTGAGTGCAGATGGACCATTGCTGATTCACAATCAAAAGAAGAGTTTCTTAAAGGATTAGGATTCCCTTTCAAGTTTAATAAGTGAGGTTATCTGCTAGGATTTGAATATTACTAGAATTTTATTAAATTTTCTTTTCTTTTTAAGAAGGACATGATACTTCCCTTTCAGAGGTTTCCATTTTGACTGCGTTTCACGTCTTCAGCCATCCTATTTTTTGCTAGGAGTGGAACCTTTAGAAAGACTATTTATGTGGTGTACTTCTTCATTTTCAATAAAGTCAATATTTATCTGAATTATGCAAGCATTCAGTTTAGGAATTACGATTGTTGGATGCAATTATTCTTTATAGGTGTGATTCTTATGACACTCTAGGCATGCTGCTGAGGAAATTTTGAGTGTGAAGCCTAAAGATTTAGACTGTGTGGTGAGACTTGTGGACCTGCATCATATTGCCAACAATTTTTCCACTGTTCAGTAAAATTTTCAAATCCACTACTCCAGCGTTGCTCCATGCATTCAACTGGTTTATAATCGAGTTCCAGACAACAAAAGACATTCTCATCTCAAATTTTGGTATTCGTTTGTGTGATCTGCTTATTGTTTATATCCTAAATCCAACTAATCAATAAGTTCAACAACCACAATGCTTGTATGTGCAGATTTTCTTTCACCATTTTTAGCCTTTTTACACAAAAACAAATTCATCCGCACAATTTTTAGATTAGCAGCTCAGCAATACACCAGAATAAGAAACATAGGAGCACATAATCCTCTCAGACTTCTAATCTAAACATAAGGGCACTCTACCATAACCAAAATAAAACTAGAGAATAAAATAAACTAGGATTTGCAAGCGACTGCTCAGTTCCAAATTAGAAAGAAACAAGCCCAAGCTCGCTGACAACTTGCACTACGTCAACCGGCAGAGTCATTGAGCATACTAGATAAACCATGTTCATACCATCTCCATTTTCCTCCTAAAACTTAAAAGAGCTGACCGAGCATCTCAGCCAAGACAAACGAAAACGGCTTAATCGTCCCAACGAAAACTTAATCATCGCAGCAAAAAGGAGAAGCACAACGAAATAAGAAGGAGCGAGGGCTCGGGTTTACTTACTTTTAAACCCTGAGATGAAGTCCGGGTCCACGGAAACAGAGAAACTCGAAGGGGAGGGCCCTCCCAGAAGACGGCCGTGCACGGGCTTGAAAAGGACAATAGCCCTCTCCTCGTTCTCCGAGGCGGCGGCGGCGGCGGCGGAGGCGGAGGATGAGGCCGATTCCGCCGGCAATTCCTCGATCACCAGGCCGCTGCTCCGGTTCTGCAGGTAGGGCATCGCGATTTCAGGTTCATCGTCCTCCATTATAGGCGGTAGCTCCGCGTCCTATCACACAACACGACGCGCGCGCGCGCGCATTCGAGGTGACGTCAGAGGAAGGGAGAGAAGAACGAAGGGCGAACACGCAAAATCGACTGGACCGACCGACCGAACGATCGATCGAGAGAGAGGGAGGGAGAGAGAGAAAGGGGAACAGTAGGAGTACCAGTCGGCGAATCTTCCGGGCGGGGGAAGAAAGGGAGAAGTCGGAGAAGTCGTCGCTAACTTGGTCGAGGTCCTTGCGCTTCATCTTCGTCCTCGCCATCGCGTACCCCTCCATCGCTCGCTCGCTCCCACGAAGAAAGCCTCTCAATCTCTCTCTCGCTATCTCTGTGTGCGAGAATTCGAGAAGATCAGAGCTCGAATGAACTGCACCGGTAGAACGAGAGCTATGCAACAATGGCGTCTTATACGAGAGAGGGAAAGAGGTGGGGTCACTTCCGGAGTCTAGACTTCTCCAGAACACGTGAGAAAAAAAAAATGGACACTCGGCCCGACCACTCCCTCCCCTCCTCCCTCCTCTAGCCCCCTCCCTCCTTTCTACTTCCTTCGCTGCTCTCGGCCAATGCCCGCCCGACACGTCGTCTCCACGAGGGCGCCGGCTTTGCTCGGACAGCGTTCGCCGCTTTTTAGTCACCGCCGACTGGATGGATTTTGTTAAAGACCGACACGCCGTATAGAAAGTGGGGGACGGTCGAGAGCAGAGTTGAAATTATGTGGAGAAATTTTCGTTTTGACTCAATCACGACATAACATTGAATTCACCACTTTTTCCAGTAGTGTTTGATCTCCCTATTCTAATTGATTAGGTTCTCTAGTATCCACGCCTGGGTAGGTCATGAAGCGCACATGCACAATAGCAAGAAGGTATATGTGGTAAAAGGACAAATACTTGCCTTAGATTTTTGGCTTTGCTAAGACTAGTATTTGATCCAAAAGGCCTTAAAAAAATTGGCCAAACACCCAAAATATTTCCAAGTGGCTTTGCAGGCCTTTTGAGAAAGTTGAATCAAATGCACTTATAAAGATTCCCTCTTAAGATAACATGCCCAAAAAAAAAACTCCGAATAAACATACTTGATGTCTAAAAGAGCTTTAGGTGAGTGGCGAAGCTTAGTAAAGAATCTCCTCTAGGCTAGAGACCACAAATTCCACTGCCAAGCCGAAACCATTTAATAGTTAATCAAGTTGTTTCATGCAATTAGATGCAAGCGTGCTAGATAAAAATCACACTTGATGTTATATGCAAGCATTGTACAAAATAAAGCAGTTTGAAAATTGATTTTGTTTCTCGCGAGTAGATAGACCAATAATATTATGTTGGAGAGCCGATGTTCATGTCAGTAATTTTTTATCAAAATTGTTAAGATAAACTTAATTGATACAAATATAAAATGTTCAGAACTAAATTGATCAAATTGAAATATTTAAGATTGAATTAATACCAATGCAATATGTATAACTTTTTTTTTGATAATTTCTCTGATTAAATGGTCAATGCATTAAAATTGAAACTATTTCATATGATGCAATAAAAAAATATAAACAGAAAATCCACGTATTTAGCTAATTTTCCATTGACACACAGCGTAAAGAGTTGTAATAGGGCAAGCATGGATCCTCAGATTTTTCTAATCTTGAAAATTTAGACTTTGTTACGTTGTGTTTGAGTTTGATTTATCTTTTCAATTGATAAATTCTATAGAGTATTAGAAGTTCTTTAGCTTGACTCAATCCAAATAATCTCAATCTATGTCATGCCTTAGCTTGAGTTATGAAAATTGTCCAGCTAATCTCAATCTATTGCATAAATGTCGATCAAACCTTAAACTTTTTAATTTTATTAATTTAGTTCCAAATTTTTGTGCAAAATTTCAATATGATTATTTTGGCTAAATTTTATTGAAAATTACTAACGTGGCAGTGTTTCACGTTTGACACGTTAGTTGTTTTTCACAAAATTTGAAAAGAGTATATTGAAATTTCTGTAAATATTTAGTACTAAATTAATATAATTGAAAAAAATTAGGATTGAATTAATATTAATACAATATATTTATAATTGATTGGGTAATTTTTGCGCTTGAGCTTGACCTCAAGTTTTCAAAATGAGAAAAATAGAATCAAATAATTCACCTCTCCTATGAGTTTTTGACCACAGGAAGTACTTCTAACCGTTGTGAGTTATTATTTTTATGAACTTGCAGATGGTAAAATCAAATACTCTTACATTTACGATGTTAATATTAGAATTGCTGATAAAGACAAATTTAACTAATGATTGAAGACAGTGCTCACATGAAAGACACGTACTAAAACAAAAGCTATTTTACGATATACTTTGTGTTAAAAAACATATTAAAAAGAACAATATGCCATATCATTTATAATTAAAATAAATGGGAGTAGGGTTTTTTTAGATTGGTAAGACATAAAAAATAAAAAAAAATTAAAATAATCAGTCCGGTCGAGTGTTGTTCCTAGTGGGTGGTTCCACCCTTATAACCAGAAACCGAATCAAAATTCACTGATTTTAATTTTATAGAATCGGAAATCGGCCGGAACCAGCTGATTCAGCTCCCGATCCGGGTAATTCCTTTTGCTTAACCAAATATAAACCATAACTGGCTAACATTCCCTGAAACTATCTTGCCGGATAAAGATGTCATATTCCAGCCTTAATGCATGCTCAGGTACAGAATAGTCCACAACGTTGATAGAATCTCTCTTCATCAATTTTTCCCTTTCCAGCTTTAATTCATGTCGCATGTCCTGTTCACCGGTCACATCCTTTTCAAGCATTACCCATGTTCCAACTTTGAAAGGGACACAGATAGCTCAGAGATTTTTCGAGTCCGGATCATGCATGACCGGGTTTCACAAATCAAAAGAGGCTGTTTCGGCATGATTTGATATAGATTGCTCCGTAACAATTTCGAGTAGTTTTCTATACACTCCTGAACTTTTTGTTCACTGGGCAGATGATTTGCAAAAAGTGAAGATCATGTTGAGCATTACAATATTTATCTAACCGCTAGTGTCAGGTGAAAGCGAGAGGATGATGGATGAATAACTAAGCATTGGGTACAAGTTGGAGTCAAGAAATTGCGCATACTGTTTAACCGCGACATCTCTTTCCGGAAGGTCGCTGGAGAGGAAGTCAAAAGGTGCGGGTTTGCTGGTATCTACCAGTGGCTCCCATCTGTATCCAGGCCGCTCTGGCAGCACAATGGTCACTGGCAGATGGCTTGCGTTGAAGGCAATGTAGATCTCTCCCCTAACTGAGTCAACCTGGGAACAACATACAATATAGCAAGGGTCAATTCCTTATATCCGGAGCAACTAGATACCACAAGAATGCCTCTGTAGTGTGTGTCATTTTAAACTAATATCGAAGACAAAACAGCCATAAGTCAATCCATTAGGTAAAGTATCTCATATCAGGGTTAGTATCAGATTAAAAGATCACCAAGATGCACTTCTTGATGACTTAAATTCCTCACAGAAATTACAAGCATCAAGTCGCTTCAGCTTCTTTAAAGAAAAGTTTTGTTTGTCTTATGGAATCCCTCTTTCTAATTCTTTCAGAGTGTGGTCTAAATAGTACTTAAGATTTTTGTGACTTTTTCAGTGGATGAAAAGCCAAAAAGGTGGTAATCCATAGATGCCTGACTTAATCCTTTTGGACAGATCATGCAAATGCAGCCCATTATTCACCATGGCAAAATCACATCCAAGCAGTTGCTTGACAGTTTACAGTAGTGTTTAAATTCAACCATGTCTAGGGATGCGACTACGAGTATCTAGGGAAGACAAGCAATCTAGATGAACGTTATATATCCTTCAATGTCATGCATAGGTACATAGATGACAGTGCAGTGCTACTGATGTGAAAACATGTCTTTCATTTCTAATCCAGTCCTTATTTATGAACATTGGACAGAGAGCATTATTCCAAGGAGCACCCACAATAGAAAAAGGTGCTAAAAATAGCATACCATAGTATAAGCAACAAAACGGCTGTTTTCTGACCAATCTGGTTTGCCAGGAAGGTGACCATGCCATTGCAGCCTTTCTGCAGTTGGAAAGTCACTTAAGCCAAGTGACTCGCATTCACTGCAAAGTACTTTTACGTAAGAGGTGGCTCGAAATGGTTGATCATTGAAGACGAAAAATAAAACAGGTTAGGAGAGTGCTATTATATACTGGCGAAACTTTGTCATGAGGGAACAGAATCTGTAGAAGTCCGATGATGACTCCTCTTTCTTATCCCATCGGAAGTAGTTGATCTGAAGTTGAAAGAAGAAAAGATTAGTTGCTAGCCATGAGTTGGATGTAGAAAACCGGCAGAGCGTAGATGATTACGTAGTTATCATGGCAGTATGAATTGTTGTTTCCTCCTTTTGTATGACCATATTCGTCCCCCATATATAACATTGGGATGCCCTGGTTAAACATAGTTCAAACAAATGAGCAAATCTGGAACAGATAAAAACAACTCAATTTTACCAACATCATTTTATATAAAAAAACCCAACTTTATCAACATCATTGTGGCTGCTTTCACTTTAAGGGGGTTTTGGCAGGTTATGCTGCTGTCAATTGTATATCTTATTGACATCTATTAAAGAGGATGATTTAAACTAATGTTCACTTCAGTGTGTAAGTTTCACAAAGAAAAATGATGTGCATAACAAAAACATTTGCTATTATTTAACTGTATCTTTCTTGGATAAGGAAACACTAGGTAAGCAGGCTTTCTGTGAGGAAATGAGAAATCTCCTAGTTTGGTGTCTCACTTTTGAAGTTAGTGAACGATGAAATCTTTTCCTGTGAAGTTAATTACATTAAGGGCATCCAGACATTTGGAAATAGCATGTCTATTAGAACAAGGACTATAGCACTAATGACAGTTTTGGAGACATTAAAAATGCCTAAGCAGATTTTTCCATAAACCTCCTGAATCATTATTTTAATCAAGCTTGCCTTTCCACAGTCACATGGAAAAGGGGTAAGATATGGCAAAAAATTAACCCTTGGAGTGTTGAATTATATGGAGCATATTGTAAAGGACAAAGCTCCAGCACGCTAGCTGGCAGCTGTCAAAACAGGAACATCAGAGAAAATCTGCTGCTGATTTAGTAAAGCCGGCAAAGTAAATTTCATCATAATTAATCTTTAGAACCAAAATATAAGAGTCTACCATCAAATGGACAGTAATCCTTGCCTGAGAAACCATGAGAGAGACAAAGAAATTTCGCATTTGTCTCTTCCTTAGTCTCTTTACTGAAATGCCTGCAAACTCCCCTTCCTAGTTGTTGTTTGGGACAAAGTCAAATGAAAATCAATCACTGATGCCATAGTCAATAGAAGTTATGATACCTATAAAAGTTGTCTTATCACAAAGTTTGTGGTCAAGAAATGAACTTCAAACTAGAAATTACCATTAGTGGCACCTTTTAGATATTGAACCGTAATGTTTTTCTGTTTTAAAGTTTCCGTAAAAAGTAACATGAACAGCAGGGACAGATCTAGAGAAGACATTTTTGCAGGCCAAACATCAAGCTAATAAAATCTTATGTGCATAAAAGAACAAGAATATTATCCTTCCTCACAGTGTGTTCACATTTAAATTAACCTCCAATTTTGGCATTACTAACAGAAATGTCTCAAAGCATACTGCATTAACTCCAAATCTGATTACATTCAACTGCAAACATGTGTTCACTTTTGCTTTAGTAAATCTGGAGAAGTTATAGTTACCTTGACCACCCACTCTAAAGTTCCTTCATTAGAGGTTTTGGTTCTTTGGAAAAAATCTTTGCCAAAATCTAACATGTGGCTCTTTACATTCCAAACTTAATGGCACAGTAAATAGTTCTTATAAATTTTCACGCCGAAATCTTTTTCTATTAACATAAGCATAGTTACAAAGTATACTATCAATTTGATTTTTGGACTTCACACGTGATTGGACTGGATATAAACTGTACAGATATTAACCCCTCCCCTTCTCCATTTGTGCTAAATGACGAAAACAAGAAAAAGTTCACTTGCAAGGGACAAAGGACAAACAAGACATGTAATTATTGGCTTTTCACAAAGTAAAGCAATCCTGTTGATATCACAGGCACGTATCCTTACCTGTCCACAGTTCCAGCTATTGTTGTGACTCTCCCCATCGTTGTTATCCTCTCCATTCGCCAAATTGTGTTTGTCATTGTAAGAAACCAGGTCAGCCAATGTGAATCCATCATGTGCACAAACAAAATTGACACTATTCCATGGTCTTCTTCCCCCTTCCTGACATACAAATTAGGTGACAGATGCTACTAGAAAGCCCAAAAAGCAGCAAGCAGAGTATCAACTACAGAATATTTACTTTAAGAAGACTACAGACTGGCAGAATTAGTTAGATGGCAAAACAATATTTGAGACCAAAAAGTAAATGATTACCTGGTATAAATTTGGGCTTCCACAAAGAGATTCAGCAAAAGCCCCAGAAAAGCCATCTGTACCCTTTATAAACTGACGAACCACATCTCTATACTGAAATGAACAAAGGAAGCAACTTAATCTACTATTCTTGTAGAGAATAGAACACATAAAGATGGAGATGTCATCTCCTGATTTGCTAGAAAGTGCATATATGTCTCCACCAGCTCAAGATTAAGTACAATCTTTAACACAATCAATGTCAAGTGAAAATTACTTGAACCAAGAAAAAAAAGTGAAACTGAGTGCATCTTTTGAGAATCTCCATGAGTGTAGGACTAAATCACAGAACAGAGTTTGGGTGAAATTACGCCACATCATCATTAGACAAGTTAAGAAAAAAACCAAATTTGGCCACTTTCAGCCTAGTGTCTGCTTTGAAAAAGACATAAAACAGCTTCTGCAATCAAACCATACAAGAACTAGTAAACTCATCAAATCAACTTGCAATTTAGCGTAAGTGTTTACTCCGAAAACTACTAACTACATCGTTCCTGCTAGCTCTCAGCTGTCCGTGGATTTTACAATAGCAACTTTTTAATGACTTATCCACAGCCAACGTCATGGCAGTACATGGTTGAGATCTTCATCTACCCATCATTCTAATGAAAGTCTACTTGGACTGCAGCTCCCATCCCCTTGTATGACCATTCAACCTATTAAAGACCTTTTATATCGCACATCCCTTGTATACTGGTTTGTTTTAGACCTTATATTTATGTGGTTTCCTTCCCATAACAACTAAAGCTTTTGGATTGGACTTTCCAACATGGAAACTAAAGCAAATATCAATTATTCATGCTCCCATTAATACTTCCAATCTTGTATGGCTAGTCTATCCTGTTCTTGTTCAATTTGATGTGCTCCTCTTACTCTCATTTTGCTCGTGAAAGGAGTGAAATTCCTACATCTCTTGCCTTCAGGGATTGTTTTGGTCTCATATAATGCAGTCTTGCACTGTCTAATAACTTCGACATTTAGTTGGACTCCTTAACAAAATGCTCTAACACCCTTTGTCATGCGTAGGCTAGGAAAAAGAGCACATGTTCGGCATCTTCCCCTCAAACATTTCAAAAGACCAATGAAGGAAACAGCAAAATGGTTCTCACCATTCAAAAACAGATCCTTATATTATGAATATAAAGAAGACAAGACACAACTAGCTATCTAAATAAAGAATTTGGGTCTTCTTCAGAATTTCAGGTATCAAACAAATGTTCCCAAATATCATGGATTGGGTGGAATATCAAAATTGAGATGTTTTGTGTCATACATCTCATTTCGTATAAAGTGTAAGGTTAATAAGAATAGACTAATAATGATTCAAACATGAGTGGTTATTTCATACAATTTTGCCTGCAATTTGTTGACCAAAGAAATGACATGATTGTCACTGCAAGGAAACATCTGGACTGACCTTGCCATTCCACTCAGACCAAATGCCCCAGTGAGGAAATGTGCCAACTTGGTAAAGGCCTCCTGTATCCCATGCTTCAGCTATAAGCTTTTCAAATGAGAATCGAGTCTTTCAGTTTCAGCAATAGTGCATAATAGTCAAGTATGTTCATATGAAGATAGCTCTTTCTCTTGTAAGTTATCGACTAAGCATAGAAAAAGCAACCCAATTGAGAAAAAACATTTTAGAACAGCGACACATAAATCATTGAAGTGAGCATGTGGGACTTCCCTACAAAGAGAGCATCATTTTAGTTAAAGTTTGTAGAAATAGCTGATGCTGACAATTTTAAGATAGTTCATCCATTTGTACAGTAGAGATGTACTTAAAAATAAGATTCTCAAATTAGAACACTTCTACTGTGTAGGACAGTCTACAACAAGCTCCTAATGCACATTTCAGTGGCACAGGTATTTTCGTTTCAATTCTGCTTAACTGCCCCTACAACCCAAATTATTAAGACTATAAAAAGGATATTAAATCATGTCTTTCAGTTTCATCTAAGCATGTAAAATTGCAAGGTTCAATAGCTTCAAGTGTGTTCACAAGAAGTTTTCTATGATTGATCAAGTTTTTGAATTAGACATCAGCATTGAATTTTGCTGTAGCAAAAAGGTATGGTAGCAACATTTCCATAATAGTTGTTTCATACCCATATAATAAAACTATAGAGGCAAGAGCCAAGACTCAACTATCAGCAAATTTACTCCATGAATTGGTATCGCCAATATCGTAGCATTTAAGAGGAGATATGAGACGGAATAGGAGATTGGAGATGGCTGGGTTTATATCTCAAAACTACTTTCATGTCAGCAAGCCAACAAAATATCTTGGCTGTGGAAATTGATAACAAATAAAACTGCTAGGTCAAGCTCAGACCATGCTGGAAGAGAGGATGACAAAAATTTTTACTCGGACAGCCATGGACTTTCGAGTGTGATATGTAATCTGATGAAAATTTGTTCAAGATGTCCTTATGGTGCTTTAGTTGTTTAATATACTGCTGCAAATGTGCTCAATCAAAATCAAGTTGTCCAAATAGAAGATAAAGTACATTAATCTGAGGGTAAAATAAGTTGTCCATGGGGTCACAATAATCAACTACGTTATATAAAACATGAAGGACTTAGAGTAAACACCTTGACTCCTCTAAGTATTGGATCATTGCTTATCATATCTATCAATGGAGGACTGCTTAAAGGTGTGCCTGTAGTCAGTAAGTCCCCTTCAATTGGCTTTCCAAATACATTAGCTGCATCCCAAAGACTTCACATAGTAAAAAAAGAAAATCACAAAACAAAATGCAAAGGAAGTGTTAGTCCCATGCCCACAAATGAGAAATGCACTGGGAATGTTTGAACAAAGTTTATGCAAAACCTGCTACTCCTGGTCAAGATAGAAGCAAGATCAAAACGAAAGCCATCCACATGCATTTCTGTTGCCCAATATCTGTCACATCAGAAAAAGAATAAGATAAATTATGCTCTTATTGTCCAGAAATCTCATGTTGGTAATGCTGGAATGATTTAACAATGCTCCATTATGCAGGAAGACACCAGCCATTTTGCTTACATTTTTCATCTTGTGTGAAGAACCATTATCTCCCATGAGCATGTCTAATGTAAAAGATGTCAGGTCCTTACTAATTGACATTGAGGCTTGAAACTTGAGGAATAAATAGAATATAAAAGCTAAAAGAATTTAAATTACCCAAGTGAGTTTCAAAATCCTCTTTTTCTTTAGCATGTTCAAGAATCAAATCATGATGTCTTGCATGGTGCACATTATTTGTCAGTGCAGAACTAACATACCTGAGATAATCCAGTAGCAAAGAGCATTTCAATCACATTGATACTTCAGAAATACAATGAAGGTATATTTAAGGACTCGATCATCATCTCCATGATGTATAAGTTTTCAGTTTTCAGAACCACCATCAGAAAAAAGCTTGGTTCCTGATAACCTTTTTTCTCCCACGGAATTTCCTTAATTTCTAGTGTCACCTCAAAGCATTATTAATTGTTCTATACACGTAAAAACATCAAAGATTATCAGACTAGGAGCAGTACACTGTTGTGATTTATAAAATTTGAGGAAATACCAAGGAACTCTCCTGCCAACCTCTAATTTGACAGAAGATGTTTCAGCGGAAATATTCAGAAGCAGATGATAAATTTACCTCAAGCAGTCCACAATAAATTGACGTACTGCCGGGTGATTGCAGTTTAATGTGTTCCCACAACCTGAATAGTTATAGAATTCACCCTGCGACATGCAAGAATTTCATATTACCTACAAAATGGATGGCTGAAAAAGCAGAAAAGCCACATGACTCAAGAGTCTAGATCACTAGACTTGGTGGGTTGATAAATTTTTCTTTTTGTAGAAATGTCTGAGGCACACAATATCTGTTTGCTCAAACTGACCATCCAAACTGAGACGAAGTGGGGGGTGGTTTGGGGTGGGCCTAAATGAACCATTTTCACCCCTATCTGCGTAGTTTCTCCAGCTTAACATACTCCAAAATATTACAGATATTCATAGTATAAGAATTATTTGCATCTCCTTTTTTTCATCCCTAATTAATTAATATAATTACAAGAATGATCACAAAAGTCAAAAACCATAATTTAATTCTTTCAACAACCGCAATAGATCTGCTAACAGCTTTTCAGTAAGGGACCAGTTCTTCCTTCTATTGGCTCATATGACATACCACCAGCACATTAGGCAACTTTACTACCACAGCCAAGATATGACTGTAAATACAGTCAACCTATGCCCCTTAGATACGCAATGAAATGACACAATGAGTGCATGTGTGTGCACACATGCTCGTGCAAGTGTGTGAGAATCAGAATTGGGAAGTGCTGTTCGCCAGATTCAGCAATTACTAATGAAGTTCAGGAATTCTCCAGAAGATGTGACAAAACAATGAGATTTAAGAGAATCATGTGAATGCTACTCTTCCACTCTAGGACTTAAAAGTAACATTGACTACTCATTCTCTACCTTTGGTGCTAGCATGTAATACACACTGTTATCGATGCCTCTAAAGGACAGAACAGGGCCATTTTCATTCCCTTCAGCCGTGTGATTGAAAACTACATCCAGAAGGACCTGCTCAAACAAAATCACAGATGAACACTACGAAAGGTAATGAATAGTTCAGAGACAAATCAAACCCACCAGCTTACCTCAATGCCTCGTTTATGCGCTTCTTTAATGAGAGTTTTGAATTCATTTATTGCATCTTGACCACAGCTACTTAGGCCAGCAGATGAATATCTTACCATCGGAGAAAAATAATTGATAGTTGAATATCCCCAGAAATTCATCCTGAAGAATAAATGGCATTGGAATTATCCACAACACTGCTAATCATTTAACTAAATGTAATCAAAGAAAAGATAGACAGGCACTAGAGGAGTGTAAGGTAAGGCTATTCATTGCATTTATCGCTAGACAAAATGCTACTCAACTGCTCTCAGTCAGTTTAATCAGAGCAACAGGGCTATTTAACAGTTAGAACAATAATAGAAAATTGTCCTGCTCACCAAGAGGCATACTAGCGATTTGCTTTGGGATTTGTTCTAACTCCCTAATAGTTTCAATCCATATGATTTGAGAGTGTTGCTTCAAGAATTTTAACATTACAAAGCATCAAAATCCACGAAACAAGACAAGGTATATCAAGCGAATCCATGTATGGAGAGAGGTAACATCTCGAACCTAGAAGGGTCATCCTTAATCTAAAAAAGATGCCCTTCGAGATGAGTAAAAGCAAACCTGCACTAGATCCATATGATTTGAGTGTGTGGCTTGAAGAATTTTGACATAGCAAAGCATCAATTCCTCGTAAGTTTTTCTTGGAAGCACATTATGATACTTTGGTTACCCTATCCATCATGCTTCAAGGTTCACCATGTGGCAGATTTGCCAACCACGCTCTCTTTACAGATTTTGATGCACGTTTATCAGCACATAGACTAACAAATTAGTAATTCCATCATCTCTCTCTTCCCTTTTGACTTTTATCCATTCCATTTTCTTTATTTTTGAAATTTATAACAAGCGGGCCCCATAACACAGACTCTGCGTGCTAACTTTGAATATGAAGGATTGTCCACATGTCAGCTCGCTCATTCTAAAACATAGAAAACAGGGACTCTGCTAAAAAGTCTTGAAAATTAGGATATGAGTTTGGTGACACATCCACAAATATATGTGCAAAAAGCGATAGTTTTTGACATCTTTAAGAATAGCAAGTTTCTTTGTTGGCCAATGTTGTGTCAGCCTTTTCCCTTCAAAACTTAATCTGGATCATGTACTTGTTATTAGTGCTAAGATGATGAGAAGATTTGCACTTTGTCTTCATCACTTAGTGGGGCTTGATTGAAGAATAAATTTGTCTATAGCCAACTTTGGCTTAATTTTTAAGATAACTTTAGAAGCTAAAGACTCGCTGATATTGCGCTATTGTTAGCCCTCAGCAGGGGCAGAGTTGCTGAGAAGCTTACAAACTGTTTTTCTGTCAGTCGCAGTGATAGCTACTACAGCTTCATTATGTACAATGATATTTATTTGAAATGATATCTACAATACCTGCCATCCTCATGTCTGCTAAAGGTATAGCAGTAGCAATTTTAAGCCCCGCATGCAACAGCTATCACGTCTCTATTACGACATACAGTAATAAAGTATTTACAAAAACCCTCGTCTTTCCTCTATCTCCCTTAACCAGCAGTGAGACACTGCTAATTAGCATAATAATTAATTACATAGTAATTGATATAACTAAATTTTATGCAATTATTGATAATGTTACTATTGCAAACAATTGTTCAAGAGTATAACAGTACCATGAATATAAATCAATAATTATACTATATTGTAATAGTACATTATTATAGTTTACAATTTACAATAACTTAAGGGCAAAAAATAAAATAAAATTATAATAACTTTGATCTCAAAAACAATTTATTTTATAACTATACTATGAGATAATTTATCCTTAATGTAGCAACCCAGATTCCAATTAAGGTTACAAAACATGCTATGAAGAAGCCGTAGAGCTAAAACATAATAACCTTATTTTTATGCCATTAGCAATAGGCAACATTTGTGGCTCAGCACAAGAAGAGGTGAGGAAAATTAGTACTTGTCCTTATGGTGCCTGGCAAGTCATTGAATAACGGAATGACACTAACCATCACCCAGGATTAATAAAGAAAATGAAGAATGTCATACTTGTAATCACCCAGGACAGCGTTGTAGCTGAAGTACTCGAGCTCATTAAACTCATGACATGGCATTAACTCTATGCAATTGATGCCAAGCTCCTACAAAAGCAATTCTCACTAAAAGTTACATGAAGCCATCACATATGTAAAAGAGAACAATTTCCTCAAAACTCCAGCAGTTTCATTAGTCAAGTCTCTGAGCTATTAGAAAAAATGTTCTATCCTTTGGTACATTGTTGTGTATACCTTGTTCTTGAAACTTGAGCACACAAAAGAAGAAATGTTCTAGATTTATCTATGTCACTTACGAGAATATAGACATGAACAAATTGAATTGAGACGACAATGTGAGAGTGGCCCTTCTGAAACGAAAGCCAGAGAGGCAAACAGACAAATATTCTCCATCAGATATTGTTTATTTAACTAACAATAGACCAAGAATAATCTGGTCATGCAAGTGAAACAACTGATATCCCCCTTTACTATAACTGTTAATTATTTAATCAGCTTTTCTCTCCTCTACTTTTTTTCCCAGAGGGAATGGGGAGTTCACACTCTTCCAACTGATGGTTTAAGCAGATTCCATTGATTGCCAGTAATTTAATTTGGCTTAACACTTCTCCATTTGCCTGTAATGTGCGTTGGTTGTAATTATTCAACATGGGTGACAAACATAAATATTTCTTCCGGATCAACATGATAATTTCTATTTTGGTTAAAACAATTACACCCTAAGTTGATGTAGCTTATCGATAAAATTTTAAACTGTGTATGCTTTATGAAATTCAGATCGCAAGCATAGGTTTCCCCATTCTTCGATGAACTGCTCATGCGTCTTCATATCCTTGCTAAATTAACTTCTCTTCCTAAAGAACATATCAACATGGTGATGTGCTGATTCATGTTTTCTCCAACCATTATTCAGAAATTCAAACCCCAGCCACTTGAGACTTTCAATTGAGACTTTCAACCTCAAATTAATAGCAGTGGCAGAAATTTGTAAGGATGTATCAAGTGTGATGTTCGTCATGACATTGAGAAGAAAAAAGAACAAACAAGAGCAGCTAAGAACTCTCTCTACATAGGAGAAGTTAACCAGCAAATTACCTTAAGATGATCAAGTTTTTCCACGACGCCACGGTAAGTTCCAGGAAAGTCTGTTTTGCTAGAATCATGCCTTGTAAAACCACGTACATGCATTTCATATATGATAAGATCTTTGGGATGGTATTTCAGTGGTAAATCTCCTTCCCAGTCAAACTAGAAAAGAAGGAAAAAAAAAAAAAAACAAAACAAAAAGAAGTATAGATAACACACTTAAAGTAGCTTTAAACTGTTAATCAAGATAACGAATAACGAGAAGAACATGCATCAAAGCTAGTTATTTCTCGTAATTAATAAATTCTGAACAATTCTGAATCCTTGTATTTCCTTAATTGCCACCCAACAATCAGTTTTTACTGAATGCATATGGATTTTGTAAGTAGATATCGAAATGAACATTTTTATTTAGAAGCCAGTAACCTTATCATAAGATAACATGAAAAGTTACTTGCTAATTTTCCATTACCAACTACAGCTATTAACAAATACCTCATCACCATCAGAAGGCACCATACAAGCCATTTGGGGCCAGCAGTCACCATCAGGTCCCAAGACACCATACTCTCCTCTACTTATCACTGCCTAGACAAACAAAAATAAAGTTAACAGACTCATGGTTTATGCCAAAACAATAAAAAAATATGTTTCTGGTTGTTAAACAGGAAGGGCAAGGGGAAAGGTGGAAGACAAGGCAGGGCAAGAGTCTAGTGTGACTATGGCCCTACCAACAGCCACCAATCAAGAACTATTTCAACATGGCAACCTACAAATGCTTTTCTACTCTGAATGAAGGGTGAATAATGCATTGAAAATAATTCCAAACAACCATTTAGCACTGAGATAGAGAAAACAAAAAGTGCACGAAACACTAACTTTTGCATATGGATCCAAAAGGATATGGGAAGCGTCATAGCGGTGTCCTTCTTCAGGAGAAAACTTCCCATCAAACTTGTAACCATACAAGACATCTGCGAAATCTCCTTTCAAAAACACATGCCAAACATCCCCAGTTCTGTTAATCATGGGATCCAGAGATATCTCCTCAGTGACTCTGTTCTGCTTCAAATAATCGATAAAGAGTTAGACATTATTCTAGCCCATCTTGAATCTAAAATAACTCAAAATCTCCACTTAACAGAAAGTGCCTCAAGTATATTTACTTGTCTCAAAATTGTAATATCTCAATCTGTTGCGTTGGTAGATTAACATATCTCTCAACTGCAATATCAACAACACTGTAGTAGGAAAAACCAGAGAAAAACGCATATTCAACATGTTGAGCTAAAAAAAAAATGGCTACTGATTATTGGTTAAAATGACAGGAATCGCCCTCTCCTAGGACAGCTGGAATTAAATTAGATCAAGCTTTCTCAAAGATGTAAAGAAAGGGGCATGTATGCATGTCAAAGGCTATTTCAATCCTCAATAGAGTAGTCACGCAAACAGAGAAGGGAAAATGTGTTCAATTCCTTTTCTGCTGCCGAAAAAATTGAGCCTTGAACGTTACTAGTGTCCTATTCTATACCGATAGTACTTTCCCCTGGACACTTCAGTGAACTGCATACAAAAATAAGGCTGAAGAGCATCCGTATCATCTATAGAAACTTCAGATACAGCAGAAAAGAAAAAAGCTTCACATAAAGTGGCTATTTTAATCCTCAACAGAGTAGCCACTACAAACAGAGAAGGAAAATGTATTCAATTCCTCTTCTTCTGCCAAAAAAATCGAGCCTTGAACATTACTAGCATCCTATTCCATAATAATAGTACTTTCCTCTGGAGACTTCAGCGAACTGCATACAACACTAAGGCCAAAAGAGCATCCACATCATCTATAGAAACCTCAAATACAGCAGAAAAGAGAAAAGATTCACAGAAATGCACTCATTGTAGTTAGTCGGGAAAATCAGAACACGAGTCCAGTCGCGAGTGCTGACATGGAAGGGCTAACAGTACAGACAACAACTTTAAGCATCTCAACCTCTCATGTATAGTATCCAAAATCAAACCCAAGTCACCTCGTTCAGATCGGCAAGGCTAATCAAGCAGAGGGTCGCCGAAGCCGCACTGCTCGAATAGACGGAGAAATTGACACCGCCGACGCAAGCGGTGGCGCCGAGGGGCGTCGGCCGGCCTCGCGACACCTGGAAGCTCGACGGCCTGGGCCTCTCAACCATCGCGGTCTCCACCTCCCCGGGCGCCGCTCCGCCCGCTCTCGCTCTCACCGTCAAAGCCAACCCCGTTCTCTCGAGGTCCCTTCTCCTCCTCCGTCTCTGCAGAAGCCTCGACGGCGTCTCGGTGCACAGCAGCGGATGCGCATCGGGAGAGCGGAGCGAGAAAGGAGGAGGAGGGGAAGCGAGATGGCTGCTCAGCATCATCTCCACCGTGCTTGGAGGAGCAGAAGGAGTCCGCTCATCAGACGACGAGAGCGTGCGAAGTGGAAGGGGGAAAAATTAAAAGACTGATCTGATCTGATAAGATTGTCGAGGGCCGAGGCCTCGGGAACAAGCGTATTTCCACTTGTCCGTCAGTCGTGCCACGTCACCTGTCGTTGTCTCTAAGAATTCCCTAGAAATCACTTTCGAAAGGATTCAGTTTCTCTTCGACCAAAATAGAAGATTCAGGTTCTCAATATTCTCCGGTATTTTTTTTTTGGTCGGAAATATTCTCTCGCATTTTACTTCACTCCAAATTAACCTTGAACTTAATCAATTTGATTTGATTAGCTTATCAACCTAGAATAGACCGAATTGATTGCCTCTGGGTGGTTTTCGGGGGCACTACTCTAATTTCCAATTTTACAACATTGGAATCAATGATTTTTACACAGGTTCCTAGTCTCATGTGTAGAACTGCCCATTTGATCCACTTGAATTGGACTAATTTTATTTTTATTTCTTACAAATATGTAAAACTAAAATTAGAGATGGTGAGGAAAACAGAAAACTATACAAAGCAAGAAAGAATCACTGAGAAGTGCGATTGAAGTAGTCCTAATCAAGAACCTTATGCATGGCTCCATGGAAGAGGCCGTTTTGTAAGGGGCATCTTGATCTTGCTCGACCGGAGCTTGCTTTTGCTTGTGCTTTGGGTGATAATTGTGATAATATGGTTGGGATTAGGATGATCATTATGTCCCTCGTGCAAGAACTTGTCTTGATGACACTAGATCAACGAAGCAAATCCCTACATAATAAGAAAATATTTAGTGGTTACCAACTGCCACGTCAATTGCTGACGTGGCGTGTGTTTTTTACTTATGCCCAATAATAAATTGACAAGTGTCAGTTGAGGTGGAATAAAAAAATAAAAAAATGAATTTTCTCTTCTTCCTCCTTTCTCTGTCGATTTAGTTGTCCTCCATGGTCACCGGTGCTTCCTCCTCCATCATAGAGTACTGCCCTGTTCAGCCAGCATTCTCATCGGTTGCCGGTATTACGTGTAGTCGACCCAAGCTACCCCTTCATGATGCTCACGATTGACTTCAATCCTTGCCCGTTCAAATCTCGATTGGAATCGTGCCTCTAGATCTGCAAGCCTAGCTCATTAGTGGCTCGCAAGGCTTGTCCATGGTCGTGAGCCTTGATGGCGAGCTCGAGGTCCAGATGGCCATAAACTGTGCTGGATTTTCAACGGGGCTTCAGATCTAGACTGATTGGGTCATGCTCGAGAAGAAAGCATGGCTTCCGCTCCCTTTGCTTCAGATTTGAATTGAAGTCGTGCTTTCTTCAACAGTGGATGTGGTACTCAAGGCATGGCTCCTAGATTTGAAGCTGCCTTCAAATTTGGCCATGACCGCTTGTCCATAGGCATGATGGGCAAGGTCAAGATCCTAACGCCCATGGATGGAGCTCACATATCAAGAAGAAAAGCGGGGGAAGTAGGCATTTATGGCTGTTAGGCTATGGACGGATATCACATATGCCAATAGCCATGGACACCTGAGTGCATTCGACCATGGATAGACCAGCGTCGACGATTTTGGCCATGGACGAGCCAAATTAGAGATCTAGAGAACGACAAGATGGAGAAAACAAGCTTGGCTTGGATGCGGTGGTGGTTGGCCTGTTCACGGCGCCGGTGACTTCATTGGTGGCAATGGCTAAGGAGGAGCAAAGGTTGGTCGCTATGGATGGAGGAGGAAGAGGGTAGCGGTGAAGGAGACAAAAGATTTTCACTTAATTTCCACACCAATTGCTAACATGGATACATGAATATGTATCAAGATATAATTGGAAGTGAGTAAAAAATATATATGCCACGTAGGGTGTTGTCATGGTGATATCAAACCATTGAATATTATCTCCTATATGGTTAATTTCAAATAAAAGATTGTTACCCCCCCCCCCCCCCCCCAACCCCTCTGTCTCTCTATCTTATAATGCGACGAGGATAACTACATTCATACCTCAACCAATGTCTGTGAAATTAGTGTCCAATAACATTAAGCTATGTTGATCTTGCTCTATTGGAGATTGCTTCTACTTATGCTTTGATTGATGTTTGCGATAGGATGATCGTTGTGTCCCTTGTGCAAGACTGTGTCTTGATGATACTTGATCGATGAAGCAAATCTTTATATGACTGATTATGGATAAAAGATTGTTACCCCTCTCTCTCTCTCATTGTTACCCACTATAAGATAAGGCAACGAGGATAACTAGATTCATACCTCAACCAAATGTTTGTGAAATTTGTGTGCAATAATATTAAGCTATGTAGAATTTGGAACACCTGGGCTTTCTCATATCATGCCCTATTGCTTTTCTTTGTGTCACAAGTGCCCATGGACGCAGCTCTCTAACTCCTTTTTTTCTCCATCATTCTTGTTCTGTCATAGTTAGTATGCTCCCCAAGGAAGAAGTCATGTGCGTGAGGGGACGAAACAAAAGCAAGAGCTAGGCTTTTTGTTTATTTTTAATCTCTTATGGGCTTTTAAAACATGAAAGAAACTGGCTAGAAAAGGAATAAAGAGATGGGCTAAAGAAACACAAAAGATGGGCCAAAAAAAAAAAAAAACAAGACTAGGTGAGCAAATGGGCTTAGAAAGTCGAAATTGCCATGTGAGTTGGACAACACCAGCCACCTCGAATTGTTTAATTTAATTAAACTATGCTCTCTCTCTCTCTCTCTCTCTCTCTCTCTCTCTCTCTCTCTCTCTCTCTCTCTCTCTCTCTCTCTCTATGTATATTATACACTTGAATGATCGACAAAAATTCGGATGTCAACAATACCCAAAACTAGGATAACAAGACTAAACTAACATTCCAAATGCCTATACTCCAATCCATGATGATTCTAGAAACTAGCCTACTGGACTTGGACTTGTGACCTTTGTGGGTTTCTATGCAAGATATGGATGATAGCATATGGGTATGGACTAGAGGGATTCGAATTCAACCCCAAGTGTGCTGGTGTCCCCAAATTGATCCTTAGAGCTGTGGGTCTTACCTTGGCAATCAAAGTCTTGGAGTTGAGGTTCAACCAAGGGGTTGCATGCTTGAGAAGTAGATTAAAGTGATAAGCTATCATGTGAGGGAAGTAGTAATGATAGGTTACCATGATAGGTGATAAATAGT
Organism: Eucalyptus camaldulensis; assembly: GCA_019915185.1. Taxonomy (NCBI): domain Eukaryota; kingdom Viridiplantae; phylum Streptophyta; class Magnoliopsida; order Myrtales; family Myrtaceae; genus Eucalyptus; species Eucalyptus camaldulensis. Next base: position 29,139,933 of record JAHSVA010000008.1, read on the forward strand.
GGCGATAGGTATCATGATAAGTAATAGTTAGACGCGATAAGTTATCGTGATAAGCTATACTTAATTGCGATAAGTTATCATGTTAGGCTACTATAAGGTACGATAAGCTATTGTGATTGGTTGTATTTAAATGCGATAAGCTATCATAATAAGCTATAATGTAATATGATAAATTATCATTGGATGCGATAACCTATCTTGATTATGATAAGTGCTCTCTGTATTGTGAATTTTAAAGTGATTAGTGCTTAATGTATGCTAATTTTAAATATGGCATATGCTTATGCAATCTCTAACTTAGAAAATGGTAAGTATTCGTGGCATCCAATGATTATAATTAATGAGTACTTACGGAAGGTTACTTTGAAAGATAAATCATTGAAGTGTTTAAATGAAATCATGGTATGATACATTATGAGATGGATGCATGATTACTTTGTCAACTAATTAATTGGGATATGATCACATAATAATGCTATCAAATGTGATATGAGCATTACACACCCTTGCATTGGCTAATGAAGAAGATAGGAAATGGACTTGAGTGGTGGTATGCACGTGTGATCACATTATAATTTTGATACGTATGATTATATGGGGTGATTGTTCTGTCTTAATGCATATGATTATGAGGGACGATATTGATGGACTTCGGATACCCCAATGTCAATGGGATGCTATTTGTGAATGGATTTTGAAACAAAACTCTTTAATTGGAATGTCTTTCGCGGCTGGATACCCGATGTAATTTGGTGATAGGTTATAATGATGAGTTGACGTTGGTAGTTTACCGATTGTAACGTAATTCTAATGTTTGGTGGGAAGCCATTCGGGGAAGAGTCAAGTACTTTTCTATGTGCGCATGAGAGTAGAAAATGGATGAATTTCTGGGACTCTAGTAGAATCACCTATTTGTTGACTAGTATGAAGCTAGGTTTGCTGAGTTGTCAAAGTATGCTCCAAGGATGATCAAGGATCTAGTGGATCGAGCTAGGAGATTCTAGAATGGATTGAAGCCGGAGATCCATGGCCATTTGGTGCCCCTGAATTTGAAGGATTATGATGAGCTTTATGAAAGGGTCCAATTGATTGAGAGACATGTTTGGGCAAGCAGCCACATCTATATTGCAGTTTGCTTCTGGCAGTTTAGGAAGAGGCTGATGATAGGAAGAAAACACCTTATCCCCCATAATAAGAAGAATGGTGCTAGAAAGTCGATGCACAATCTGAACAATAGATGCCGATTCTGTGGTAAGTATCATGGGACAACACCATGCCACACTAAGACGGGGGCATGATTAAGATTTGGCTAGTAGGGCCACCATGTGCGAAACTATCTGCGTCTACTAGTCGGAATGCAACCTCAACAACTGCTCATAGGACAACCATCGGGAGCCACACTACAAAACAATCCTGACCGACCACTAGTTTAGGTTAAGGTGTACGTGGTGGTGAGAGAAGAAGCAAAGGATTCCTAGGCCGTGATTACAACTACAATCTCTTTACACCAACATGCTACGTATATGTTGTTTGATATAGGCGCTATGCATTCATTCGTAGCCAAGTAATTCATTAGATTAGTTGGATTATAATTGAAACTGTTAGAAATGGTCCTTAGCATCTCCATCCCTATGAAAGATAAGGTGTTGTCTATTTTAGGTTGTTGAGGGTGCAAGATAGTTATTAATGGGTAGCAGGAGTTGATAGATCTAGTTGTTTTAGCTATGTATGACTTTGGCAACATAATTAGGATGAATTGGCTCAAAAAGCAACGAGCCACAATTGATTGCTTTAGTGAGATAATACAATTTGACCTGATTGGTAGTTCTGGATATGAATTCAAAGGGAATAAAGGAAGACCCTCTACACCCTTAATTACATCACTCGAAGTAGAACGGTTGCTAGAGAAATGTTGCTAGGGCTATCTGGCAACAATTGAGGATATGAAGATGGAAGAGCCAAAGTTGAAAGATATCGCAGGAGTGTAAGACTCTGCAGATGTCTTTCCAAAGGAATTGCTAAGATTGCTTCCAGAAAGGGAGATAGAGTTCGTTATTGAGTTGGCCCTTGGAATAGAACCAATCTCCAAGGCACCATATCGAATGTCGCTATTAGAATTGAAAGAATTGAATGTGCAAATGCAAGAATTGCTTGATAAGGGGTTCATTCGCTCTAGTGCATCGCTATGGAGAACACCTGCCTATTAGTAAAGAAAAACCATGGACGTTGCTACTATGCATCGATTACCGACAACTCAATTAAGTGACAATCAAGAACAAGTATTCATTGCTGATGATAGACGACTTGTTTGATCAACTTCAAGGAGTTTTGATGTTCTCTAAAATAGATTTGAGAATGGGTTATTATTAGTTGAGGATCAGAAAGGAAGATATCGCAAAAACTGTGTTTCGAACACGATATGGCCACTATGAGTTTATAGTAATGCCAGTTGCTTTCATGGACTTCATGAACTTAGTGTTCAAGGCATATTTGAATTAGTTTGTCATAGTTATCATTGACAACATATTGGTGTACTCGAAGAGCACAGAAGAGCATGAATAACATTTGAGGATGGTATTGCTGATCCTTCGAAAACACACATTTTACACCATTTTTAAGTGTTGTTCATGCTCCTCAGGACTCTTCGAGTATACTAAGATGTCGTCGATGAACATGACCAAAAATTGATCCAGGTACTCTATGAACCCTCGATTAATCAAGTCCATGAAAGCAATTGGGGGTATCAATTAATCTAAATGGCATCATGGTAAAATTAATAGTGACCATATCACATATGAAATGTCGTTTTTGGTATATCCTCCTCTCTTCCCTACGAATTTGTAACAAGAACTACCAATCGAGTTGAAGTGTATAATCTTACTATAGTAGTCAATTGTGGCTCGTTACTTTTTAAGCCAATCCATCCCAATTATGACGTCATAGTCATACATTGTCAAAACAGCTAGATCTATCAATCAATTCCTTACGCCCATTAACAACCATCTCGTACCCTTGATAGTCTAAAAGAGATAACACCTTATCCTTCATTAGGGTGGAGATGTTAAGGACCGTTGCCAATGGCTGCAATTCTAATCTAGCTAATCTAACGAATTGCTCAATTACAAACAAATGCATAGCTCCTTAACTCATGAGGTGGCAGCCTTGGGATCACCTTTTTTAGCGAATTGTGGCAGCTTCGGCTTTATGAACTACTCTACCAACTTATGCATTTGCTAATCGGCATCCTTGTCTTCAGCTAATAGGGCATCTTTGGGAGCAGTAGCAACATCATCATCATCAGGCTAATTCTAAGCTTGCTGTCCCGTTAGATTTGCAATAGCCTCATGGGCTTACAAAATCCTATCCAGTGTAGGATCCTCCTATGCCCTTCTGCTGACACTTGCTTGGTCCGAAGTTGCTGTAATGACCTGAATCCAAGTCGCGAGGTTATCGTTGCGACGTCCCAGGTGCATCGCCGTCTCATTTGTTTGTTTGTTTGTTTTTTTTTTTTTTTACCTTATGAACACGTGATAGAGCGAATACATCAACACTTGTAAAACAACAAATATGGGGTAACAAGGGATACACATACATCACACTACAATATTATACAAGACTATAATTTGTACAAGCCCCTATTATAGACATTCTACTCGTTATATTATACATCAGTTTTATTTTTCTTTGTAGAGCTAGGATAACCTTAACTCATCTAAAGAGGACATCCTATAAGATTTGGTTTCCCCTGTGATGGGCCAACCCCTTTCTTGTCGTCCACGATCCTTGGTCATAGATCTAGTAAGTAAACTACTAACTCGTGGGTAGGATGACACCTCATCACCGAATCAAAGCATGCAAGTCTCAACTTCAAATAAGTGTCAGTGGTAATTCAACATCAAGGAATGTGCTTTACCTTGGGTAAAACGAGTGAGAATCCTCAACTACTTATAAAACAAGCATGACCAAGATCAAGTAATGACATATAAGATATGCACTTGACTTCCAAGGTCAAGGCAAGGGCAAATAACACATGCGCATGAATATTATAAAGTCAAGCACATGGGATTCAATTATTAATCAATCGAAATCCATCAGTTTTGCCGAAATCCACCATGCATCATCCCAAAATCCATCGGTGACGGCTTTGCACCGAAATCCATCAGTGACGACATTGCCCCGAAATCCATTGGAGGCGGCATTGCCCCAAAATCCATTGGTGGGGGCATTGCCTCGAAATCCATTGCTGACGGCTAGTTTATTTGTGTGACCACACAAGCAAGCATTTGCACAAGTTCAAATTTTACTCTTTGATTGTTAGCCATTGCAAACAAAGCTTGAAGGCATGCTCATGCAAGTGTGTCATGACCTAGTAGAAATAACCTAAATGATGAAATGAGCGCATACATTACTCGTGGCTTGAGCCGACTCATCTAAGTGTCATCCTAGAACCACACAAGGCTTGGAGTCAGCACACTCAAAACTGACCCGAGATTGAGTAAGGCCCATATCGTCACGCTTCAATGCCGGTCTCATAACCAAGTGGAAAACTCTTCGTGACTCCGAGCATGTTCACACGTGGACAATTAAAATGTGAGCAAATCATACAAGAAACACTCGACGACATCATACACATAGTAGAACACGAGTGAGCTCATGCTCAATCCAATAACGTAACACATTGCCCTAGTCAAGAGTTAGGGGTTCTACTTATCGCTTGAGGCGGCAACGTTTGGCCTAAGAGATCAAGCAAGAAGGGCGTGCAGGCAAGGAGGCCTAAGAGGAGAAATGGACGTACAAGGGCAAAGGGAGAGAAGAGGAAGTAGTGTGTGAGGAATGAAGGATCGGTGCCTCTATTTATAGGCCAACCTCCCATCATTCCTCTTCCAATTGAACCGATAAGAATTCTTGAAGTGGCACCCTAGATTAAGGAGGTGGCATGCCTAGATTTTAGGAAGACACTTGCTCTCTTCATATTGGACCACCTAAGACTTGTGACTCACCCCCTCATTTGATGTCTAGATCTGGTGCAATAATTGGTTTTGGATTTGTTTTTATCCATTGCTTACTCTCTAAGACAAGTCTCTCCGTCTAGAATCTTCTACTAAGTTCCCATTGAGTTATTTTATTTTATTTTCAAGAGCATTTATTAATTGCTTGAGATACTTAAGGAAAACTTGTCTTCTAAGGCTAACTCTAGGATCATGATATCCTAAGATTATAGGGACACCTAAGACCATGAATCATCCATTTCATTTAATGAGCAGACAACTAGGCTGTTGAATCACCTTGCATTTATGATCAAGTCAACAAGGCACATGACTTGCCCCGTTCATTAATGGATAAGGGACAACAGGGCATAATGAATCATCTTATTGTATTAATGACCAAGGGAAAACAAGCCTTATGACTCACCCCTTCATTAAATTACAAACTTCCAAAAGTCATTATGGTAATCTTAATAATTAAGCTAATATGGATGTTTCTATTATTGGGTGAGAATTTTCTTTTTTCGTGTTCAACTATGATTGACTATCATATTTAGGTGGAGGTTTTTTTTTTTTTTTTTTTTTTTTTTTTTTTTTTTTTTTTTTTTTTTTTTTCTGGTACTGGAGGAATCGGCTTGTAGCCGATAGCCGCGCCGTAAACCTCCAGGTGACACTTAAGCAGGTCGACCCATATTTAGGTGGAGGTTCGTGACTAATTCATGGCCGGACTCAAAACTAGTTCAGTGGCCATTTTTCCTTAACTAATTGGGGGCCCAAATCGTGCATGTCACAGCTACCCTTCCTCTAGGCATTCTCGGGCCTAGCTTATTCATCTTTGAAAGTTCTAAAGAAAGCCGGTTCCACAATCTCAACCATATAGTCAAGAATTCGAAACCAAAAATCAATAAAACAATTAGTAATCACAAGCATGGTTTGTGTTCCTAACTAACTATTCTAAAGTCTCAACGTACCTTATTTCTTTAGGTAATGACCATGCTTTGATATCAACCAAGTAGGGATGTCACACCTCGACCTTCGGACGCACGGCAACCTTCGATAACTTCGGTCATTTGATTGCAATGTCCCAAGAGGCGTTGTTGATCCATTTGTTTTATCGTTTAGTAATTATGCAAGTGGAAGCAGAAACAAAACCATCCAACTATTCAAATCAATAAGGATAGTATAGGACACACATCAAACACATTGTCATCTTATACATATATATTAGTGATTACATACTAACTTCCTTTACATCAAAAGGGCTTAGCCATACACACGTCCAAAAGGTTTTGGGGTTAGACTAGCTCCTCCATGCTACGAGGCGACTTCAAAAGGGTGGTGTCCCTTGCACATCTAGTACGCGTCGAGGTTAAAATACTACGACTCAAGCTTGGGTTCGACTCCGGATTTAGATCCACCTTCGAGTCGATGTCATCATTGTTGGGGGTATCCACGTCCTTAGGGCCCCAACTAGCACCCCCAAATCCCTGCTTGGTGGTCCATCAAATCCTTGAAGAGGGTTGTAGCTCTCCCCTTTAAACAAAATGTACCAGGCCTCGAACCTATGGGGCCACTAGGTTAAGTAGCCTCTCATCCACCTAAATGGTGATTACATGTTTCTCGTATCTAGTGTTTGTACCTTAAATATGATAAGAGGCCACTGTCATGACTCGATCTCTTCGCCACTCGGCCCTTTGGGAAGGGAAGGGGAAAATGTTGGATTTAGGGATATTTGACCACGAAAGCTTCCTTACGTTTCTCATTAACAGTAGTGTCATAATCTCACCTCTTAGGCGAACCTCTTGTGGGGTCACTTGATCGCAATCGTAAACTCTCCCAAGTTTGTATCTTGCGTGATAGCGAAAGGTGTCGTGACCCTACCCTAACATCGCATCACGTCTTGATCGACGATTTTAAGGTTGAAAGGAAATCAGGCGTAAGGGTGAGCTTAAGGGTACTTTTATAATCATGATAGTTCTCTTAAGATGTACATCCATCAAAGATGGCGTCATTCATCTTTATCAGCTTCACTATCTTGAGTATGTTAAACCACAATTGTGAACCTTTTCCGAAGGTCCATACCCTTCACGACAGGTTTATTAAGCGGTCTAGTTGTTTTAGACAACCTAGAAATAAGACGAGAGTCACCACTAGTCTCGTTTTTAGGAGTTGGCCAGAGAACCCAATTGAGGGTCAGGAGTAGCCCTCGATTCCTCTGCAACTAGATATCTAAATTCGTGGACTTGGGCTACGTTAATATTTTTATTAGTGCCATTTTCGTACCTAATAGTGTATCGTGTTACCTAAGGTATTAATGCATTTCTTTTTTACTTTTTTTGGATCATTTATCCTAAACTAGGCGACCATGCGTGGAAAATTATTTTTGTGCAATTCTTTTTATAAGAAAGATAAAAGGAAGTATTCAATTGAATTTAAAATGTGGAACAGTAAGTAAACAACCAAGGAAAACAGTAAATTTATCATGCAATCCTAAGAAAGATTAAAAAGAGAAATGAAATGAAAGGACAGGAAAGAAAGGAACCCGCAATTCATCGAGTTTTTATACAAAAGAGGGAAACTCAAGACATATGTCGGGGAAGAATGGTACAAAAGTATGGTCAGAATGGATATCGACCTTCCACTGTCTTTGTGTTCTCTCCATCTTTGAGTCCCTCATCTAAATCTAATCTAAGGATTATATATATATATATATATATATATATATATATATATATATATATAGACACACACACACACACAATGGAAAGAAACAATCATACGGGTCAAAATAACTAAAATTACGACACAAGACCAATATCAAACGATCCAACGAAACAAGGTTTTAAATTAACCAAATTTGGGCTTGGGGTCGGCCTTTGCAATTCATGCATAGGTCCCTTTAGACACCTACTTGATTCATTTTTCATGACTTATAGCCATTATTGACCATTTGTGCTTTCGCATGGCTATAAACCTTATAAGTCCCTATTAAGTTGTTCTACGTAATCTCCAAGATTTTCCCTTGGTATCATGCATCACCCCTAACATACATCTAAAATTCACATACATTGCATGAATTAAACATACATGCAGGCCTTTTAGGCCTTATTTCTTAATCAATCAATTAGGTGAGTGAACTGTCAGTAGGTCACCTATTAGCAATGCATGCGCCAACCACGAACATAAGCATTTCTAATGAATGACGTGTGTATGTATGAGGGGCACATGTGATGTTTCAAAAATGGATTTTGAAATCACCAGTAAGGGTTTTAAGACAAGGTGATGTCTCGACTATGAAACGCATTTAATTGCCAAGGCTAGCTCGAGGTGCGCATAAATGCACTCACAAGCATCGTAGATATTTTAAATACATTCCAAACCATAATTTGGAAAGTCCATTCATTGAAAATCATTTAACAATGAAGATCAAGGGATTTAAAGAAATTTTCAGGAAGATCATATGGCCTAATTTCATTTATAAACTAGTCTAGAAGATCTAAATGAGCAATCATAACAAAAGAGTTTATAACAGGAATTTTTACACCAAGCACAACAAATTGGCAAAATTGGGTAGTGCTCATTGATGATCTAGTTATGAAAAAATTACCTAACATGTATAGCACGATATGGAACAACTTTTGTGAAAAAGGTTTTCCTAAAAGAGCTAAGCATGATTTTATAAAAATCAAATGATGAGCAATAATGTATGAGGAAATTGGCAAATTAGCAGGACACCAAGTCATTGCAACCAAAATTAACCCTATCAAATGAAGTCTAAAAATCACGAAATTTTATCACAACACAGGTAAAAGGGTAACAAATAGACTTTATTAATGGACCGACTCAAGAATCCTTACCAACAAAATTGGTACAAAAACACCAAAGGTCTATCTGAACAGGGGCAAAAACAGAGTTTCGAATTTAATCTTAAGTCAAAATTCTAGTCTAACTTAGGAAAAATGGAAAATTGATCTAATGACAAGCTATTTATATGAAATTAACGGGAGTGAAAGGTCTAGGTGTACTTTACAACTTCTTAGAAGGGCTCGAGTCCAATCAAGGTCAACTTAGTACTCTAAGGTCAAGGTTTGTGAAAGCGTGCGTGTCAGCCATTAAAAATTAGATCATAAACATGCATTTTTAAGCCTTAAAATCAATCATGCAATGCACAAAGTCATGAGAATCACACACGACTTATGTGACATCCTCTCTGATCTCGATTTTTAGAATAGAATTATATCGATGAACAATTTCCGGACGAGATTATCTTGAGGATTGATAAATCACAAAAGCATTGGAAAGGCCATTTTGGGGCAAAAATTCAAATTCTCATCGATGGGATGCGGAAATTGGAAGAGTTAAGAATGGGCCACGAGAGAGGACCTAAGTGGGCCCAAGCCTATGTTGGGTGGCCAATTGGGCCCAAGCCTACGGAGTTAGGTCCAACTGGGCCCATGGCCACACGCCCAAGTGGAGTGGGTAGCCCATGAGGGCCATGGACCCTCCAAGCCTATGAAACTTCTCTTGTAAGATCTTGGCATTAATTGCCATCAAGTATGTGAATAGTGGATGAATAGTGCACAATCTTGGTGAAATGACCAAAATGCCCTTCCATCCAACTAAGGACAAAAGGGCAAAATCGGAAAATGGCAAGGGAGGGAGTGGCACAAGCAAGAATGAGTGGCAATTGAGGAAGCTTAAGGACCATTCTAGCCTAGCCTAGACTAGCCTACCCTAACCTATCCACTCAAGTGCAAAAATCCTCCATTGATGCATGGATATTACTTCTTTAAGAAGCCTTCATTTGCTTGGATGAGAGGGATGAGAGGGATCTAGATGGGATGTGCATTAATTGGCAAAATCTTGCTTTCTCCCTCTCATTTTCCCCCACCACCAGCCTCACCTCCCTCTCACTCTCATTCTCTCTCATTTCCTAACTTGTTTACTCTCAAACTCATCCCCTCTCTCCTCTTGACACCACCGAAGCCCCCCACTCCATCCTCATCTTCATCTCAAGCTTGTTTCCTCATTCTTCCTCTTATTTTTCCTCATTGGTGATCGTCCTCTACTCCTGACGCTGAACTGCCCGTTTGCATATTATTTCCGTCATCATGGTGAAGCTTTGAAGCTGAGGAGTTGCTGTCCAACCCTCACAATGGCTCTCTCTCCCTCGTTTCTTCCTTGGTTTTGTGACATCCTAGTTTCAACCTATGAGAAATAGCTGTAAATCCATTGTGTCGGTGGCAAGGATAACCCATTGATCGTTCCAAGATTCGGTCATATGCTGATTATGGATCGATCAAAGGAACGATTATGGACCAATCCTATGACCATGATCATGGACTCGAGCGGTTTAGTCGATGGATGACTACTCGACCATCAGGGTTGATTGAGAAATGGTCACAACCACCACGGATCAGAGGATGATCATGGATAGGTTCAAATGGTCATGTGTTGGTCGTGGGTGATTCCGCTTGATCATATGATTTTACAAAAATTAGACAACAAGCAACAACAGGTCAAAAAATTGTTAAAATAGCATAATACTCAGCTAATAGCACAAGCATTTGTCCTATCAAAATAAGTCTAAAATCACCAAATTTTCACACAACATAGCCAATGTGTTGACAAACAAGTTTTTATTAAGAGGCCAAGTGCATAATCTTAATAGAGAAAAAAAAAAGGAACAAAAATATCAAAGGTCTGTCTAAAATGCGGTCAGAATAGGGGTTTGAATTTGATCCCATGTTCATATTCTAATCTAGTTTTGAAAAAATGAAAAAATGATCCAAACGATGAGTGATTTGTATGAAATCAATGGCATTAGAAACCTTTAAGTGTGCCTTATAACTTCCTCGAAAGGCTCAAGTCCAAACTAGGTCAATTAAGTGCTCTAAGATCAAGATATCTAAAGGTGCGCATGTTAGTAACTAAGAACCAGAACACAATATGCATTAATAAATCTCAAAACTATTTAAGTAATGCACAGATGATATGAACATATCACATGTGACATAGAATTAGATGTGACAAATAATTCATCTAACCCAAAATTGGCATGAGAAAATGTCATACAATTCAATGATAATAAGAAATGATTCAAGATTCATGATGAAATGCTTGAGGGTTTCGAGGTAAATATATGCTATTACGACACATAATAATCATGCAAAATGACACTCAAATGCAATAACATGAACATGTACTCAAACCTTGTAACATGAAGTTTAAGTGTCAAGAAGGCATTATTGCAAAATTTGGACTCTAAATAACTCAAACAAACATGACAAGATGCATGTACAACAAGATCTGGTTTCAACATTAACCTCACAAAACAAATGATTTCAGCCATCTCAAGATGTGCAAAAATCTTATGAAAAATCCTACATATAGAACATGCAATGATGAACGTTTATTGTTAAGAATTTAAAAATTAAATGTGAACACACGAATTGCAGCAAAAATGACAAAACATAGATGCACATTTAGACTATGTTGCCGCGGCACATTTTAACATAAACTCATGCAATTGACTCACTTGCCAATGTCAAGACTTCACAAAACATGCATCGGTTGAACATATACATCATGTATTTCAACTCTCATGAAAGATTTGAGACCGAATAAGCACATTTGTAGACTTATTTTATCAAAACAGAATCCGAACCAATGTAGGGCAAATTATTCTATGTTCAGATCTAGATGATTTTGACCTAGTTAAACTCATTTAAAAATCATGAAAAAATTACAGGAACTCCACACAATTATGAGCAACTTTCATGAAGGAAAGTTCTTCCAAAATTCAACACGGAAATCAATACAAAAATGACAAAGTCAGAGATCAATATGGAATAGACTGACTTAGGCTTGGATTTGAGTAGATTTGACCTAGTTAAGCACATCTAAAAATTATAAAAAAATTTATAGAACATGCACAAGACAATTTGGAACAAAACTTGCGAAGGAAATATTATCCAGAAATCATCACAGAAGACTGCAAAAAAAATAACAAAGTCTCATCTCATCTTCAGAGATGTTTTTTGAGGGTGGTCAAACAACACTCGATTGAGGCGTACGACCTATCGTTTCGAAGCTCGGGATGTTTATTATCTAAGTTTAGGAGGACTCGAGTTGAAATAAACTTGTTTAAGGCATCAATCAAGCCAAAACAGAAAGTCACTCATCCAAACTCGAAAATCACAAAATCTCAGAATCCAACTACAATAAATTCAGATCAAAGAAACATTGATTTTAATTAGAGATGCAATGCATCTTGACCCCAAACCTTCATTGTCGATCATGAGTGAAGACACGAGAAGTTCTCGCCTCATTGGACACTATTAAAAGGAGTTTTATCGCACTTACCTTGACTCATAATGAGCTAGCAAATAGCATGCCTTTGGAGATGTCCTCATTTAGCGACAATGAAGTTGCTATTTAACAAAAAAATACATCGAAATCGGTGAAGAATCGATTTTGTTCTGTAATCAAAACAGAAAAAGGAAATGGAGCTCTTAGCTCTGATTTTGCTTCGACGACCATGGAACGTGAGGAATGCCGAGTCAGATTCTTGAATAAGAGTTGTTCAGCACGGATCTTCAAGCTCTGATTTATGATTCTTGCATATCACGATCACTTTTCTCGAAACCATTTTATGCGCTCGGAACTTTTCAACATCGATCTCCAAGCTTCGAGATTCATCAATGGACGCCCTTGCTTCCTACTTGAAAATCATTGCCGCCTCTTCAAAGTCGCAATGTAGATGCGTTTTCTTCAACAAAAATCAATAAAATCGACTCAACAAAAGTTGCTGAAGTAAGGATCTAATTACAACAAATTTCAAAGTAGAGCTTGAGAAAACTTAGCTTTAATCTTGCTTCTGTGATCCTCTTGAAATCGAGACAAAACTAGCAATCTTCAAGCTTCTGATGACTAAACAGCAAGAGGAAAATCCCTTCATCTTTATATGAGCAATGTGTATTGAACTTCATGAGGCAGGCTCCACAATCAGTGAGATCTAGGGAGAGAATTAGTGGAGTTGATCCACTTCGCAAGAGCTCATCCCTTTGAAGAAGGAGGAGTCAGATGAGAGAGGATGAGTGGAGGGAATTTGTAGAGGTAATCCCGAGAGAGAATCAATGGATTGAGAAAGGATAAATGGAGTTCCTTCTTGCGGGCAAGCACATGAGCGAAGAAAATTCCTTCGCTTTTTCCTTCCGCCCAATCTTAGAAGATATAGAGAGAGATGTAGAGGGAGGGTAGTGAGAGAAAGTAGATCTGAAAAAGTGAAGCCCCCCTTCAATTTTGGAGGGAAAGTTGGTTATATAGTTTAGGGCAAGATCAAATCTTAGCCCTTGGTTGGATCTCCTTATCTAATTGGTTCGTTAAATTTGTTGAGAGCACACTAATTGAGCACATATCTATTTCAATGGCCACGATGCATTCTTAACGAACGGATGATGATCAATCCTATACTAATTGGGGTCTTTTTTTGCAATTTTCATAACATGGGGGATCAACTTGCGAATTTTGTAAAATCTGGAGCAAAATTGGAAATTTGAAAATTAAGGGCGTGGATGCATTGGCCATGAAGTGGGCCAACAAATGGTGGTTTATGGCCAAAAGATGGCCAGAAAAATTCGCCAGTCAATGTCGATCAAATATGGTCCACGCAAGTCAATGCTGGTTAACACCGGTCGATGCCGGTCAACGCCAAGTTGACTAGGTTGACTTTTTGTCCAAATTTTGTTATGATTTTACCCAATTTAAACGAAATCAAATATTTCTATATGAATCAGATCAAATGAGATGCGATTGGGCTATCTCAAGTCGACTAATTGTGCATAAAATGTTCAAATTCATTGAATTCCTATCAAAGCAAGGCTACAAGCTAAACTCATTTTCAATTGAACTTCAACCGGCCAAATTGAAGCTCAATTACTTCAATTGCACTCTAGTCTAAAATGGGCCAAGTCGAAATATATAAATTGAAGCACCTTAGCTGGGCTTTCTAATCTTTGAACACGCCAAATTGACCAAATTAGAATGCATCCAAGTGAATCTCCCCCAATTGACCCCGAATTTGAACACATCTCAAGAAACTGAGTGAAATACAAATGTTCATTCGCAATTCATGAAGGATGGACTCAGACTGCTAATTAGGGCTTAAAATGACAATTCTCAATTTGACTCAGTAAATCGTGAAATTGAATACACGAGCAGATTTAAAATAGTCCATAAACCAAAGGAACTATACTTGATTATGACTATATCGAAAGTAATTTGATCTTTGGTCGATTTAGAAGCTAAAACTGAAAAGTTCAAAAATCAAGATTCTTAATTGAATTTTGTTAATTTTTTGACACGAAAGTCAAATTAACATAAAAAAAAGTGTTTTTGTGCATTTTTTTTCTTTTTTATTTCAAAGGTTTGACCAAAAGTCAACCATTTAGTTGATTTTTCCTAAAATGTTGATTTATTTTTTGTCAAATCTTTGAATTTTTAAGAATTGATTTGACAAAAGTGAAATTAAAGCTAACTGGATGTTTTTTGGGGGTAAAAAGTCAACTTTTAACTCAGGGTTAACTTTTGGTCAAAGGGTTAATTGAAAAGTCAATCTGAAAGTCAACTATTTGACTTTTTCGATTTTTCTTGAAAGTGAACTAGAAATTGCTTAAAAACAACAAAGCAAAAGAAAGAAATGAAAAACGACGCTTTTTTTTTTTTTGCCAAGAAATGAGATTCTATCACGATTAGAAACCCAAACCTCGATTTTTACTTTTTAATGACGGGTCGACTAAAAATCAGGTGTCAATAAACGAGAGTCGCCACTAACCTCATTTTTAGGGGGTTGGCTAGGAAACTCAATTAGTGGTTAGGAGTGGTCCATCGATTTCTACACAACTAGATTTGTAGGTTCAGGGACTTGGGTTATGCTAATATTTTTATTAGCGTACTTTCGGTATCTAATGGTATGTCGTGTTATCTAACGTGTTCATGCATTTTCTTTTTACCTTTCTTTCGGGATTGTTCATCTTAAGTGAGGCGATCATGTGTGGATAGTCATTTTCGTGCCATTCTATTTCTAAGAAAAGAGAAAAGAAAGCACTCAATTGAATTGAAAGTACAAAATGGTAAGTAAACAACTAAAGAAAGTGGTAAATCTATCATGCAATCCTAATAAAAATCAAAAGAGAAATAATATGAAAAGACAGGAAAGAAAGGAATCCGCCACTCATTGGGTGTTTATACTGTCTCGACCAAAATTTTTCGAGTTCATCACCTAAAACTAGGTTAATGGATTACTAAGTCTTTAAACTTAGCTCGGGCTCTCCCAAGCCCATACCAATTCGCGACTTAGGTTTGAATTTATTAACATGCAAATTGATTTTATTTAGGAGTCGCCACTAATTAGTTTATGGTAGGTCGATTAGACACCTAAGTAAAATAATGGGAGAATTACTTTACTCCTACGAACCAGAGATTAAGGGTACGGGGACTTGATTACATTAGATTTCTCTAATGCCCTTTCGGTACCATTCTTTTTATTTTCAAAAATATTTTTTTGCAGGCAACTGATTTATTTTAACCTAAATTACTACCATGCAAATGTAGTGACCACACAGGTGCTCATCCATTATTTAAAACATTCAAATAATAAATCGCATCACACAAAGCAAGCAATCATTTCTTTTGGGATTTTCTTAAAAATTAGAATTTTTTTATAAAATGCATTTTAACACTAAATGACTTAATCTTATTAATGTGGAAATTTTAATTAAATGGACCTATTATGCAAACTAATTATTATGCACCTCATGACCTAACTTCACTAATTAACAAGTTCTGATTAAATAATCCTATTATGCAAACTAGTTAACATGCACCTAGTATTTTTGGATTTTTTTATTGAAATTCAGAATTTATAAAGATCCTAATTAATCTATCTAAAAATGGATAATTTTCTAATCTATTCTAGGGATTAATTTGACTTAAACCCTATCCTATCTTAGAAAACTATTTTTTGGGAAAATGAGATAATTAGAATATGCAAACATTATCTAAAACCCTAAAAAATATTTAGGTTCAACCCTAACTTATTCCTAAAAATGCAATCCTAAAAATGTAATCCTAAGAAAATTCTAATTTGTTAAACCTACATGCTTGATTTACTAAACCTATATGCTCATGCAAAATTTTGATTTTTCTTGATCTTATGATTTTTTTTAGATTTTTTAAGAGATAAGTAATTATTAAATCTAAACTATCAACAAAATCAAGCAAGGAAGGATTAAAATAATCAAAATAATAACATGTTGTCTCACAGGTCAAGTTAACGGTTATTCTAACCCTAATTATCACAACAAAGAGATCAAAATAATTACAAATCTGATCCGAACTCTTACAGACCAAATTAAATAATTATTGTGATTTAACAATTAAAATCTCACTAAAAAGCCCAACAATTAAAATAATTAAAAAAATGATCCAATGTCTCTCGGACCAAATTAATAATTATAGCAATTCCGGACAAAATCCCTGTGGATCATGCCTACAAAAATTACAGATATTAACATCCAATATTACAAATTAAATACCTGAACTGAAAATGCTATCAAATGAAATAAACAAAAATAACATAACAAATAAAATAAAATAAACTATAAAAGTAAAACAGAATAAAATAAAAAGAACAAAAACTACCAAAAATGGGTGGTAAACCGACGGTGGACGGCGCTGGTCTGTCGTCGGGGCTCCGGCGGGGAGCAGCTGTAGGTGGACGGCGGCGAGCGGGCTTCTGGGCGGCGGCGTCGGCTGCGGTGCGAGGTCTGTCGGGGCAGCAGGCCGGCGAGGGCCTGAACAGCAGCGTCGGGCAGCGGATCTGCTGGACGTCGGGGCAGAGGAGGGTCGCGGTGACGGGGCACGGGCTGAGGTGCGGCGGCGGAGCTGTGGACGTCGTAGGCGCGGGCGAGGAGCGGCGTGGCAGAGGCGAGCGAACCAGCGAGGTGGCGGTGCGGAGGCGCGGCGGAGCTCGGAGATCGACGGGCGGCGTCGCGGGCGGAGCGGGGGTGTTGCAATGGCGCGGCGTCGGCGAGGGCGAGAGCGCGGTCGTCGGGGCGCCTGGCGTCCAGTGCTGCTGGTGCGGTGAGATCGGGAGCGACAGGCTTCGGAACCCCGGTGTCGGCTGGGTAGCAGCAGGTTGCGAGGCTTGCGGGTGCTGGTGCGCGGAGGTGGGCGTCGGAGGCGCGCGGCAGCGGCGTCGAGGGGTTGCTGCGTCGGCGGCAAGGCGCGGCAACGGTGCTCTCGGTGGCGCAGCAGCGAATAGGCTTCGGGGGGTGTCAATGAGCGAGATCGGCGCGTCGAGCTTCGCAGGGAGGACGCAGTGATTGGGTGCAAGAGGAAGAAGATGCACAGTGATTCTTTTTTTCTTCTCTCCTCACCTGTCTCTCACGTCACTTCTCTGTCTCTTCTCTCAGCACTTTTTACTGACTTTTCCTTCTCTTTTCTTTTCTTTTCTGAATTTTTTTTCTCCAGAGAAGCCCCCTCGAAAAAGCCCCTAGTGATTAAACTCTGTACGCATCCTTTTATAGACGAAACAAAACGTGATCTTTTTGTTAATATTTCCATCTCACGAATATTGCTTATAACCTCTTAATCACAAAAATCCTTATCTCAAAAATATTCTCCCTCGATTTCATCATCTATTGATAAAAAATAAGATTACAATGCGATTTTTTTTTTTAATTTTCAAAAACCATAATATCGTATTAAATCTTAATTTTTCGTAAGATAATCAATTAAAAATAACGACGGATTTGGGTTAATTTTATCTTTTCATGGGCCTAACCCGGCCTATTAATTTAAAATTCAAAACCACCAATTCGACCCATCCGCCACCGGTCCAATAAATAAAATGCCAATTAAAATAAAATGCACCTAAATCTATATGATATGTAATTAATATATATATTTTATAAAATTAAACCCTAATTTTTAATGACTAAACAGGCCGTTAAAATTTAGGTGTCAACATAGACAAATAGGGAGAACCCAAGACATACGTTGAGAATAAATGGTACAAAACATCGATTTGAATGGACATCGGCCCTCCACCGTCCTTGTGTCCTCACCATCTTTGGGATCCTAATCTAAATCTAGTCTAGGAATTATGATCTAAATGCATATAATAGAAAGAAACAAACATACACATCGAAACAACCATAAGCACCACAAAGTTGAGGTCACATGATTTAGCAAGACAAAGCTTATGATCAATCAAATTTGGGCCTCAAGGCCAACCTTTAGAATTAATTCGTAAGTCCCTCTAGACACCTACCCAATTCGCTTTATGACTTATAGCCTTTCTTGACCAATTGTATTCTCTCATGGTCAATAACACTTATAAATCCCTAATAAAAGGTTCTATGTGATTTTGAGGATTTCCCATTAGTATCATGCACCGTGCCTGACATACATCTAGAATTCACATGCATTGTGAGAACTAAACATGCATGTAGGCCTTTTAAGCCTTATTTCTCAATTAATCAAACAAATTAGTAAACTGTTGGTAGGTCACTTATGACCAAGGCATGCGCCAACCATGAACACAAGCATTGCTAATGAATAACATGAATACACGTGAAGGGTACATGTGATGTTTCAACAATAGGCTTTGAATCATTGAGAAGGTTTTTGGAGACAATGTGATGTGTAAGCTATGGAACGCATTCAATTGTCAAGACTAGCCCAGAGCTCGCATAAATGCACTCACAAGTATCACAAATATTTTGAATACAATCCAAACCATAACTTTCACGATGTCAAACCAATTATTGAGAAAAATGTTTAAAAGATGCTTTTGGAAACATCACATGTACCAAAAGCAATTTTGAAATATAATTTGGAAAATCTATTCATTGAAAATCATTTGACAATAAAGATTAAATGATTTGAAACAATTTTCATAAAGGTGGCATGCCCTAATACCATGCACAAACTAACCTAAATGGCATAACTAAATAATCACAACAAGAAATTCATATCAGGAAATTTCACACCAAGCACATGTTAGCAAAATTGGGCAATACCCATTGATGATCTAACTATGAGAAAATTCCCTAACATGCATAACATGATATGGAACAACTTTCATGAGAAACTTTTCTTAAAACAGCTAAGCACGATTTTATAAAAATCGGACGACAAACAACAATGTATCAAGAAATTGTAAAAACAGCAGAACATTTAGTCACTACTTCCAAGGTTTAACCTACCAAATGAAGTTTAAAAATCACGAAACTTTGTCACAACATAGCTAACATGTAACAAACAAATTTCATTGAGGGACAAAGTCAAGAATCCTTACAGAAAAATGGTATAAAAATAGCAAGAATCTATCTAAACAGGAGTAAAAAAGAGGGTCTGAATTTGATCCTAAGTCCAAATTCTAGTCTAGCTTAGGAATAATTGAAAATGGACCTAATGATAAGCAAATCACATGAAATCAATGACATTCAAAAGTTCTAGGTGTGCTTTACAACTTCCTAGAGGGGCTTGGGTCCAATTAACATTGGATAAAAAATAATAACCTCCAGCACTTAGGACACCTAAAGACATGTGCAAACAACTAGAACTAACTAATTAGAAGATGACATGATGCATCAAAAGGCTTATGTGTCTCCTTAGGCACCATAGTCAATAATGAGCCTAGAGTGAGCCCTGGAGAGCAAGCAAATAGGTGGACCAATCATAAGCCAATACTAAAGGACCTTTCACTTCGATTCTCGATAGTCATCACGCTCTTACGATCAGCTCAAACATGTTCTACACGTTACCAAGATGGCGATAGCTACCAACTTCGCGCATTCCCAATTCAAGGTATGTGTTATTTGTCCACGAGAGACCATACCTATAGTCAACTTGATATTTTAAGACTAGAGCTGTTAAACGGGTGGGTCGGGTTGAGTTTAAGTCGGGTCATTAATGGTTCGACCCACTAATTAACCAATTTATGATCCATTTATGTCTAATGTAATTTCAACCCATACCCGACTCGACCCATATTAATAAAATATTTTCATATTTAACCAAATTTGGAAAAATTTATTCCTATGTTTTTTTTTAAAGATTATATTACTAAAATACTTCCAAGCTTATTTCTTATATATATATATATATATATATATATATATATATATATATATATATAACTTTTTATAATGTTTTCCATAAAACATTTCTTAAATCATTTTAAAACTCATTTGATAAACCAAGGAGTGATATATATAAACTTTCACACAATTTTCATAATATATTTCTCAAATCATTCTCAAATAATCAAAGAGTAGTAAATGTCAAATTTAGATTTTTATTCAATAAAAAATGCTATCACTTTTCGAAATATGAGAATGCAAACTCGACAAGGAGATGGTACAACTCATTTGAGAAAGCGGAAAACCAACTTATGAAAGTTACTTAAGTTGGCGTACTGGAATTCTTTTTAATTAACAGAAAAACAATATCAAAATCCAAGTAAAACACTGCTCCAACGAACGGCTTATCTAAACCACGCTCAGTTGTCAATGAATTGACTCCTGACTCTAACAAAGAAACTCATTTATAATGTGCATTTCTTTTTTCGTTATGTGTATTGTCCGTTAGGCATAATTCGAATGCGAAAATTTCTAAATTCATTTTTATCAAACTGTACTTTTGAAATCAATTTTCGTCAAATTTCACAGCTCTGTAAAGCCTTAAACTATCATTCACATATAAAGCCACAACTCAATAATTTTACAATCAAATCTTGCATTTCAAAATACATAACTTTGAATTTGTACTCTACTTTCAGAAATACTTTGATTAAATGAATAATGGTCTTGAATACTTACCAGGTGTTGCAATTCGAATTTATTCGGCTTGTCAGGATGTCCAGATCGGCTACACTTAGAAATTTTTTTCCCTCTTTCGTCACTCCTTTCGTTTTCTCCTTGTAGCCCTCTTCTTCTTTATACAGCTCTTGGTCGTTTTTAATTGAGGCGGTGTCTTTTTCTTTTTTCAACTTTTTGACTTTTGAGTAGTAATATAATTGACCAATCAAACCGCTCAACTTTTACATGTGGTGTCCTTTTCTCCGTCTCTAGGTGACAAAGTTTTGGATTACTATTTTACCACACTTAAAAAAAAAATCTCAAAATTTGACAACTAATGGAAATATATTTCATCGTTATACTTATTGTACTTAGCATTTTAACCGAACACTGATATATTGGCAACTTATTCACTTTTCTTTATCGGGAAAACGAATGAAAGTTCATGAAGTGAGCAAAAAAACACAAAACTTATTAAAAGAAATGAAACATATTATTTTTAAGCACTTAATCAACTAGTTGAAGTTAACCACTGGGATTCGCCGCCACCCTTTCAACATGGAAGGGGGAGGTGAGGGGTTCAAATCCTCACATTCTCAGGAAGGGATGGGGTGGGGACGAGTAAGTTTTAAGAGTGGGTTTCGACTTCTACGCCCTGTAAGAGGCAGTGCAAAAGTTTGAGAGTGAGTGTAGAGTAGGCATAGAGTAGGACTGACAAAAAAAAAAAAAAACTAGTTGAAGTTTTCAAATTTAATCAACCAACGGTAGAGTTTTGGGTGGATAATATAATGAAAGAGAAAATTTATAATTATTACATAGTCCACCGCCGATGGAATCCGAATTCCACCGTTGGAGCACTATATATGAAAGCTTTAGTTATATTGGTATACTCATTAAAAAATTAAGAAAGCATATTGTCAATAGACATATCAATTAATTATCTATCAAAAAACTTAATTCTATAAAATTAGATAAAAATCAAACTTCTCTTTGATTGACATGCATAGCAAAAGAATTATAATAAAAATAAATGTGACTCGAGTAGAAAATGTAATACATGAAAATGAATTTACTTCTGCTAAATATACTAATTTTTTTTTAATTTCTCACTATATTTAATTTGAATTTGAGTTCATTCTAAATGGATCAGAAACAGGAATAAGTTATGCTTAATATTTCAAATGGATCAAGTTTATTTTAAATGGATCAATCTTAATGTATCCCTGTTATACTTAAGATTTCACCTAACTGAAAATAAGTCACGCTTATGCTCACTGTGATATATTCCGTGCTATTTTTGGTAACCGTATCTTGAGCTGTTGGATTGTGCATATATATATATATATATGTGGGCAGGATTGGTTTCGTCACAGTTTTTTGGTACCTATGTCAACGTCACCGGAAATTTCCATATATTGTGCCCCGACGGTGGAATCCGAATTCCACCGTTAGTGCACAATGTAAAAACTCAAAAAAGTACAAGCAAAAAGCTCGAGAATTTTCAATTATGGTCAAGTCTTACATGCGATATATTGACGCGGGATATCTACGTTGTGGTCTCTAAACCTAGTTATGCCTCCAACTCTGTGGTATGTTAATTTTTCACTGTAAGAACACCTTGTGTACTGGACAAGATTAAAAAAGGAGTTGAAGGAGCAAAATCATGAAGACAATGAGGATGATTTTGCCCTGATCTCTAGATCTAGTGATGCTCCATTTGCTTGCTCGTGGGGTGTAACAAGGTCTTTTTGTCTCTCTCACAAGAGTATCCAAGCTCGACCACCCTTCATGTTAAACTTTTTTAATCTTCCGAAAATCATGACGACGATGAGAATGATTTTGCCTTGATCACTCCATTTTCCAGAGAATCCATACCACTTGTCCTCGCAGCCTTCAACGGGCCTTAGTTGTAGTTTGCAATTGTAACCCATCGTGAATCCGACATTCCCATATGCGCTGCAATTTCATAAATCGTGACTTCATCACACTAGTTTGTTCATGTTATGGATACATGTCTATCACTTTCACGACACAAAAGCAAATTACTTATGAATTTACCCGCATCTAGTACGTGTGATTGCCATTGCACTAATATATCAGTATGATTTGAGAGCTCTCATATTAGGGGGGGGGGGTGTGACTATTGACGAAACAAAAAGAAGATAACTTTTATTTTTTGTAACCTTTACCGGCCCAGGCTACATAAGTGATGTTATTCCTGCAACATAGTTTATCCAATAATTTAGACCTTGACTTGATAATATGTCGTAATCACCTATGAAAATCACGCAAATACTTTTTTTCGTTGGCCTAGCTGATCGAATATTTGATTAGCACCAATTAAAATCACGCAGAGCTGGGGGATCATGATTGGTCATCCTAGCAAGGCTCTAACCGACAACCAAGTGTCGACATTATTTTTCGTTCTCACGGAAACGTATTATCCAAATGTTTGACTCAAGCAAACGGTCAACAACGTGTGAGGAAACGTGCGATCAAGTGCCTAGAGGGTCTTCGAATGGGAGAGGGCGACGTCCTCGAGGCGGTTCACACGGATCATGGGCAAGCCGTGGATCACTTTACTGGGGAAAAAAAATCCTAAAAATTATAGAGCGGCCATTTCAATCATAAAACTTTTAATTATGTTAATTCAATCATAAACCTATTATATGGCGGCTAATTCAGTTCTATACTTTTCAATTATGCCTATTTAATCTTAAAAATTTTGACAATTTTGTCAATTTATTCCTAAACTTTTTTATGATTTGCTAACATAGTTCTTTCAGCTAGCTTTGCTTGTAAATTGCTTACATGGTAGCTTATTCAATGCTAGCTATCCTATTACATGATACTGCCAGTGCTAACGTTGACAATTTTCTTCTACTTCTTCTTACTTTTTTCTGTTTTTTATTTTTTTCTCTTTTCCTTTTCTCCCTCCACTAGCGAGAGCTTTGAGGCCCTTGCTAGGCAACAATTGCCCTCACCAAGTTTGATTAGGTTGCTCTTGCAGGCCCCTTGGGAGGGTTGCCCTTGGTTGGGCAAGCAAGGGCTGCCCTCGCCAACCCCTAGCGAGGGAACCCTTGCCCAAGGCCGAGCTTTGAGCATCCCTTGCCCAAGGTTGGCAATGGCCGGTAGAGGAAAAAGGGAAAAAAGAAAAAAAGAAAAAAGAAAAATGTACTTAAAATTTTTAAAATTTTAAATATTATCCACATCAGCGTCGGTTATGGTAAATAAAATAGTTGACATTGAATTGACGCATTTGGAAGGCTTATAACTTAATTGACGCACATGAAAGCATCATTGGTGTAAAGTACTAATTGGTAAATCACTAAAATATTTGGGACCTAATTGACATAATTATGATGTTTAAGACTAAATTGACAAATCGTCTAAAGATTTATAATTAAATTGGCATATCTAAAAGGTTTAAAACTAAATGGATAAATTGTCAAAAAGTTTAGGATTACATTAACACACTTGAAAGATTCAGAATTGAATTGATTACCATATAATAGATTTATGACTTTTGGATAATTTTCCCTTTTCATGGAGATTGTCTAAATAATTTGAGGAGGTGGTAACGAGGGATGGTGCCTTGTGAGCACTAATAATACTCAACAATGCCTCAGAATCTATTCTTTTGAAAAAAAAAATCCTAATTAATTAAATTCAGTTGTCCCGTTACCCATTTATAAACTATAATATTTAATTTTTATTTATTTACATTTATTTGATTAGATGCACAAAAAGTCTTGAAACTTATTGTAGTGATGAAATTTATAGATCATTTCGTAGCTCGTATTATTTCTTTATGACTATCTATGAATATGGATATCCGCATTTAAACAACAAGATTTAAAGGAGAGGAGGGAAATGGAGATGCTTAACCTTATCACTTCGACCACGATGTTCAACACATTGAAATTGAGGGGATCTTCCTTCACCTTTTTCCTCTCTGTAATGCAAACCATGACGATAAAGATGGCCAGGTAGGAGAGCTGTGAGAATTTGAGATTCTCCAACAGTAGCTTGTAATTCTTTTTCGGCTCTTTGCCTTCTCTGTTTCCCGGGAGCCTCTCACCCACTTTTGCCGGTAGAAACGAGGTATAAGGGGGAAGGTACCTGAAGATTATACACATGAAAGTATAATGGACAAAGATCACGTAATCATCATCATTTACATTACTTACGCACATCCGGCGTGTTATGATTAAACTTGTTAGTTGCAGAATGGTCGATATTGATTATCATCAGGCGTTGTGGTAGGTTTGATAAAGAAGCATATGTATTTACAAGGTAGATGCTGGTTATTTATGCTGATTCCAGAGTTCTAATCGGATTGTGCTAAGGACTTATAACTTGCCAGCCATATAGTAATTCTTCTCGTACTTGTTTAATTGATGTTTTGAAAGTTAAATCACAATAAAAATTGACTAATGTTCCGAAAACACTCGTCAAATAACTCAAATGCTAAATAAAACGCCCTTTCTATTAAATTAATCTTACTTGTTTCAGTGAAATTCTTGAAAATCATGGGTCGTGAAAATCGCCAAGTTATTAAAGCTCATTACACAGTTGACCTAAGTGTGTGTACATATTGGGGCATCTCGGTCTAGGAGAATTTATTATTGACAGTTTTCATAAGTTGTTAGAAAAGACCTCTACAATGAAAATTGAGGGTATGGTTTTGAGAAAACTTGCGATTTGGAGCTTCTTGTTGTTTTGATTACTCAACCTTAAGAGAGTTTTCAACGTGCAATATATAACCAATCTCCACTTTCTTATCAAGTCGCATCTGGCCAATCTTTGTCATCACCAAATTTAATTCGAATACAAATAGTGACTAAGTGACAAAAATGAGTTGACCTATTATGGCATGAACATAAAAACCTCGGACAATGCCCCAAATACACCGAAGAAAAGCTCAATAATGCCGCATAATAATGCTTTAGATTATTCATCCTTCAATAATGCAATTATTTTAGCAACCTTCCTTAAGAGTCAATATTTTAGTAATTTACGAACAAATCATAACTATGTTAAAAGTCAGACGGAAATCATTACAAGTAAGGGAAGACCCCTTTGTCAAAAAAAAAAAAGGGAAGACCCCTTGAGATGGTGATGCAGTCATTTTCAAATACGTCCAAACCATTTACTTACTTTTCAAGATAATGTGCCACATGTCAATAACTAAATTGATTGACGTTTCGCTTCTCTAGACGCCCATGTTCTATCATAAGACACGGAGAGTGGGGATAGGAAGCGGCAAGGTGAGAAACTGTTTTACATGCGACTTTTATTTGGTTTAAGAAGAATAAATTATAGGCAGGAATTTATGTACATTCCTTTCTTTTTCTTTTCCAAATCGCCAGCCAAATATTTTATTAGTGAATGGCTAGGAGAGAGAGAGAGAGAGAGAGAGAGAGAGAGACTCACATCATGACGACGAAAACCACCAAGATGGCAGGAGCAACTTGGGACAGATCGACGATCGTCTCGCCCGTATATCTGGTGTTCACGCACTGAAAAAGCACACCCGTGATTTTCTCATACGAGCTCAATCCACTCAGCAACTCAGAATCCCACTGCATGGAGCAAAATATTACAAACTGAACACCAATAAACCCCAACACCGTGACCACCAGTAGCGACGAGTAGAGGCTTGGAAGCAAGTGCTTGTAACCAACTTCACTTGTCCTGCTCAACAGGTACATCATTTCTGCTTTGACCCAGAATTTCCCCATGAGCCAAATTGTGAACCGTAAGGTCGGCGGGAACAACGTGTTCCCGAGAAGGACCTGAGGGATGAGAATCAAGAGGAGGCCGGAGTTTTTGCTGAAGACAATCATGTTTTCATTTGTCGGGACAAACCCGCAACTAGCAAAGGTCGACACGATGGTGAAGACTGAAAAGGTCATCATTTTGAGACCCTTCGTCTTCAGCACGTCTCTAGCGCTAGAAACACGTTTCATATAGAGCACAACCATGGCAACACCGAGAACATGGACTCCTATAAGGTAACCTAACACTACAAAACACAAAAATCTAACGGAACAATATTTCAGATGGTCAAGATCTACGGACTCGTCTCGTGATCTGTACAAGTGGGGGTCTACTTGTGAGTTCGGGCAATCTAAGTTCGTTATTTCACCTAACTCTATGTGGTCAACGATGTCGTTTGTTGGGTTCGAGGGGTAGAGATTGCTATTGACAGAGGCGACTTTTTCTTTGGTTTTGATGAGCCACCAGAGCTTCGTTTTGGTAAAGTTAAGCCCAACAAGGGAAGTGAAAACCTCCCCTCCGATGAACATCAGGACAGTCATCACAACAAGCTGGGAATTGGAAAAGACCTCCATCTCCACCGTGGACATGCTTGAGACGGTTGCCGCAGAGACGGAGGTGAAGAACAGATCCAAGTCCATGGGCCTAAAGGAATTGGTCCGTGGCCTTAAGTCCTTGAGGACCCAGAAGCCAAGGAACGAGAGGAAGACGAAGTAGAAAACTTGGATGCAAAAGGAGTTGATTCGGAGGAGCAGGAAGCGGTAAATGTGAGAAAAGAGGAAGCAAAAGGACCTGCAGATGCAGGCTAGTTTAGGCCATGGAGCACTACAAAGACACACAGCTTCTTTTCCTAAACAAGGAAGGTTCATCCTTTTTTGTTGTTATTGCACAGGAACGAAATTGTTCTTGTTGTTGCGAGAACTTGAGGTTGGAGTGCTGGTGTATATATAGGAGTCTCAACCTAGGGTTCAAGCAGTTGGTCATGGCCTTAAGAATTTTCTACTTGAAGAACCGAAAATATTTGTTCAAATCATACAAACTGCTATGGATAAAAGCCACCTGCCCAAATGAAACCTTTAGACTTAACTGGTGTATAAGAATTGCAAAGTAATTTACGTCTTTAGATGATTGGGACATCCGTTCTTATTTTTTTGCATTATATATGGCAAGAAGAGAGGCATCGTCAACGTTCATGAAAAATTAAAGATGCACACTGCACACATGAGTGCAAAAAGGTGAATAATTTTTTATGGGGGTCCACTCGGTACAGATGCCTCTTGGAGATAAAATAATCGGCAAAGCGTCAAAAGGAGGAAGCTATCGGTGGCTTCTTCGCTAGGAAGGTCTGTTCAAACTTCACAGCAGAGGGAGGTCGAGGTGTAATTCGGTGTAATTCAGTGTGTCGTCAATGAGATTTTGACATCTGGACATTGAGTATGGTCCAGAAGAAACGGAATCGGCCTTTAATGCAGTACCGCCACCCTCAGCCTCCCATGTCAGTAAAAAATGATTCAATTATCATTGTTCATATTCCCTTCCAAATTCGACCAAAAAAAAAAAAAATTGTTCCCTTCCAATTTTTCAAACGGAAACCATGTATCGTGGATAAACCTATATTTTGCAAAAATCAGTATGCACATGTAGTCTCAAATCCTTTTAGAAACAGTTCGTTTTATGAAAAATGAAACTTGTTGAATAATATTTTCAAAAAATTATTTCGTTTTCCTGTGATTGTCTTTAGCAAAAATCATGGAAGTAAATTTTTGTATTTTCCATAAAATGATGAAACATGTACTTGAGAAAACCTCTGAAATACAACCTTAGCTCCCAAGCTCATGTGTCGAGCACTTGGCCTAGAGTGCCCCATCATCAAGGTCATAGGAGCAGCATCAAGGATCAAGGCCCGGCTTCAAGTAACCTAAGGTCAATAGCCGAGGATTAGGTGAAAGAACGCAAGGAGGAACAAGGAAAAGAGATGAATTTTTTGTATATTCTATTCCATAAATCAATGATGTACAAAGCTCTACAATTATAGCACTAGGCATGTCCAAGAAAATGGAAATAAATGATATTACAAATCAAATCCTATACTAGACTAATATTAATTGATTTTCCATATCAATCTAAATATTGTACAAATCCACAAGATTGCATATCTTCCAACACTTCCCTCAAGTTGGTGGCTTGTAAATGTCCAAGACGCTTAGCTTGCTTAGTAGATATGCGTGTTGTCTCTGACATAGAGGTTTAGTAAAAATATCTGCAGGTTGCTTTGTAGTCCCAATTCCTCTTATCTTGATTATTCCTTCTTGAATCTTCTCTCGAGTAAAGTGGCAGTCCACTTCTATGTGCTTCGTCCTTTCGTGCATTGTAGGATTTGACGCAAGTTTAAGCATTGCGTCGTTGTCACAAAATAACATGGTCGGTCCCTTTGTTCACACTCCAAGATCTCGAAGCAAGCCTCGCAGCCACACTATTTCACAAGTGGTCTTAGCCATAGCTCGATACTCAGCCTCTACTGAAGATAAAGACATGGTTGGCTGCTTCTTCATTTTTTAATACAGTAAAGACTTTCCTAGCATGATACAAAATCCTGTAATTGATCTCCTGCTCATCTGACAAGTTGCGTAATTAGCGTCACAATAAGCCGTTGTCTCCATGTTGCGTAATTAGCATCACAATAAGCCGTTGTCTCCATGTTGCGTAATTAGCGTCACAATAAGCCGTTGTCTCCATGTTGCATTCTCTTGAAAGAAGAATTCCAAGCCTTGGACATTTCTTCAAATACTTAACAACCTTTAGAGCGGCGTTCATGTGGGATTGCTTGGGTTTATGCATAAACTGACTAAGTGTCTGCACAGCATAACACATATCCGGTCTAGTCATGGTCAAATATATAAGCTTTCCTACCAACCTTTGATAACCTGCTGGATCTCTGAGAATAGGATCATCTTGGAGATTTTCTTCATCATGGTCTACGGTGGTTAACTTGACATTTTGTTCGATTGAAATTGCTGCCAGTTTGCTTCCCGATAGACTTGCTTTTGCTATGATCTCTTGCACAAATTTTCATTGACTAAGTGAAATCCCTTGATCTGATCGTGTAATTTCTATTCCCAGGAAAAATTTGGGTGATCCCAAGTCCTTTATATGAAATGTCGAATGCAGGTATTCCTTGAAGCTCTTTATGGCAATTGTATCGTTACCCATAATGAGTATATCATCAACATATATCATTAAAAATATGGATGACGTACCTTTTGTCCATGTAAAAAGAGCGTAATCATATTTGGACTGTTTGAAACCTGCTGTTGTGAGAGCATTTGCGAACCTGGCATACCATTGCCTCGATGCTTGTTTGAGACCATAAAGGGATTTGCGGAGACGACATACTCTATTTTCCCCTGTCTCCGTAAACCTTGAGGAAGTTCCATATAGATTTCTTCATCCAAATCACCATGCAGAAATGCGTTGTGGACATCCATTTGGTGTAAGGACCAATCTGGGAAAGTTGCAACGAATTGAAAAGTTCGAACTGTGACGTCTTTGGCCACTGGGGAGAATGTCTCATGATAATTGAATTCTTCTCGCTGTGTAAATCCTTTGGCCACTAAACGAGCTTTATATCTTTCATTCGATCCATCTGCCCGAAAATTTATCTTGTAAACCCATTTGCATTCTATTGCCTTCCAATATGAGGGTAAAGTCACAAGATCCCATGTGTGGTTCTCATGTAAGGCTTGCAATTCTGTTGCCGTAGCCTTTTGCCACCTTTGATCCACAGATGCTTCATCATAACTAGTTGGTTCCCTTTCTTCAGATGTGCGACTTATGCATTGTCGATGTTCCAAAGACAATTGATTGGAAGAGACATAAGATGAGATGATATAATGAATACCTAGAGAGTTGTGTGTGGCACAAATATAATCTTTAGTCCAGGTTGGTGGTGGTGGAAGTGCATGCTCTTCCATAGGAGGGACTGGCATGAGATCTGAAGCTTCTTCAGTAATTGCATGCTTAGATCTAGGAGAAAAATCTTTGGCAGGAGACTGATTGCTTGTGGAGGTGCTATTGAATGTTCCCGAGTTTCCTATCATAACATAATCGGGATCCTTGGATACATCTTCTTCAGAGAAAATAGCACGTGAAGAATGGAGATCGTTGTCCTATGAGAATTGTTCTTTAGCAAATGGAAAAATGTCTTCATGGAAGACTACATCTCTGCTTATTAAAAATTCGCCTGTAGAGGGCTGAAACACACGATACCACTTCTGAAGATTTGGATATCCGATGAAGATACACCGTTGGGCACGAGGACTCATCTTGTCCCGAGGGCCCACCGTGGTGACGTAGCATAAACACCCAAAAATTCTTAGGTGATCCATTTTTGGCTTCTCTTGAAACAGAACTTCGAAAGGACTTTGACCATTTAAAACCTCCGTTGGCATTCAATTGATTAAATATACTACCGTGATAATGCAATCTCCCCAAAAATTATTTGGGATGGAAGCTTGAAACTTCAAGGCACGTGCCACTTCTAGAATATGTCGATGCTTTCGTTCCACAACTCCATTCTGTTGTGGAGTATATGCAAGATGCCATAGGATGAAAATAATGCTACATATTCGTGGTTGAAAAATTCTCTTCCATTGTTTGTCCTAATCCGCTGTACAGTCTTTCCAAATTGGGTCTTTGATAAGGAAATAAACTCCTTTAAGTGAGATAGGACTTGACCCTTGGTTTGCATAAGAAAAATTCATGTTGCTCAGGAATGGTCGTTAACAATGGTAAGAAAATATCTTGACCCATAATGATTAGGCGTATGATACGGTCCCCATACATCAACATGAATAAGTGAAAAAGGCACTAGTGGAACGGCTCATGCTAATTGGGAAGGGTGCACGTGATTGTTTTGCAAGAGGGCAGATATGACATTGAGAATAAGGAAACAAAGTACTGTGATCCATTCTAGAATGCAAAAGGAAATTTTTATCATTAGTAGTGGCATTACAAAATGATTGCTTATTGAAAGGAAATTGAGATAAATCTAAGGTTCTTGGAATGCTAGTCCTTTAGTATGATTACCCCAGCCCATTAGTTTCCCAGTCGAAAGTGCTTGAAAGAAACAGATATCAGAATTGAATAAAATTCGGCAAGAATTTTCTTTGCAGGTTCTAGACACGGAAATTAGATTGAACTGTAAATCTGGCACATAGAGGACATGGCTCAGGGTTATTTGAGGGCTAAGATTCACAATTCCCGTAGTAGTCACATAGGTAGTATTTCCATTTGGTAACTTCACAGATACAAGAATAATTAATTTTTCATAAATGACGGAAAATAAGTCCTTATCACAAACACTATGATCACTAGCCCCTGAGTTGATTATCCAAGAATTCCGAGAAATAGAATTTATCCGGCAATAAGAAATACTTGAGAAGCTACTTCCTTCGTTGGAAATATCCATTTTTTGCAAGGCCTGCATAATTTCCTGATATTGCCCTTGAGTGATAGGCTAATCAATATTTGTAGCTGAAGTTTGATAAGCTGTGATCGAAGATTCCTTTCCTCGTTTTCTTCTTTCACCGAGCTTGCTGTGCAATTTCCAGCAATTATTGATGGTGTGGTGGGGTCGCCTGCAATATTCACAAAACAACTTATTTTTTCCTTTTATATTTTGCCTATACGCCTTTGGATTCGTGGAAAAAAAAAAGGGCTGTTGGATCCTTTAAGAATTGCTACATGCCCACCGTCCGATCTTGATGAAGAATTGGCTCCTTTCCAGCCGTCCGATTGTGTCTCATGATTTGAGCCGTTCATCTCAGCTATTTTAAAAGGTTGTGTAGCTGTTCTAAACACAAGGCCTAGCTTGTCTGGCCGCATCTCTCCCTCTAGACCCTTTTGGTTTTGCTCCTTCTCTTGCCGAACAGCCAGCGTCCCATGAGTAGCCAAGGCCAGCGTCTCTGCTCCTTTTGCATGCTCCGTTGCCGTGAGTCTCTAGCTCTCCTCTTGAATGGCCAACTGGAAGATGCGGCTGAGCGAGGGCATAGGGTCCATGGCTAGGATTTGAGATCTAAAAGTTAGGTAAGAATCATTTAATATGAGCAAGAATCAAGTAACCTTCTCTCTGTCCCGTATGCCTTTGTACTGTTGCAAAGTGGTCTCAGGTCCTTCGAGTTTTTCCTCTGCCGCCTCTAGTTTGTCCTAGATGGCTGATAATTTGTTGAAAACAGCTGTGATGCTCATATTACCCCGTTTGAGTTCGGAAAGGGGAGTCAGGGAAAATTTTTTTGCACGGTCTAATTTTCCATACATTTCCCTTATATTATCCCACATCCTCTTCAAGTCTTCTGTGGGTGGTAGTCTGGCTCCAATTTCTGGGCTGATGCAGTTCCCAATCCACGTTCTCATTAGTTGATTACACTTCTTCCATTGTCTTGCCATCCTTTCGTTTGTTGGAACAAGAATAAATCCTTTGATAAAACCTTATTTATCTTTGGTGACGAGGGCTCGGCGGAATTCTTGAGCCTAAACTGAGTAGTTCTCAGATTCCCTTAGTTGTTGGCTAATAAGTCGTATTTCGAGTCCATCGACAGTAGAAACATACAATGGATCACCGAGTTCTGGCCAACCGGAAACGAGTGAAAATGGGTACGGTAAAAATCCGGGTCTCTTCGTTGGGTAGGTATTTGGACCCGTACTCGGATTAAACGACCCACTGGATAATCCTGCATCTTGATTTCCATACCCAGTATTTGTGCTTGCCTCGCCTATGGTTGGCAAGCCATTATCGGGCTGGGCATTGCCTTCGGAAACTTAAGCTTTGGGCCATGGAGCACTTGGGCTTGGCCCGTAGTACCATGGGCTGGGCTAGGCTGAACAGGTACAAGTACCCACTGGTACGGTTGACCCGCCATGGTTGGACCCGATGTGGATTGGCTTGGAATGAGTTGCCCCAGACTGGGCTGCCATGGAATAAAACCTGCATTTGGTTGAATTCTGGTGCCTTCAGTCGGTAAGTTAACTGCAAAGCTTTGATTTTCTTCTTCTGCGGTATGCATTCCAGTAAGAACCGGTTGGTCTTCTACCATGGTGTGATGGTAAGACTATCCTTTTCTTCACTTGCTTTTTCTTCCTCAGAAACCAATTCCTACACCGGAGTGCTAATGCCTTTTGCAAGTTAGCAGGTCTTCAAGTTTTTTTTTTTTTTTTTTTTTTTTTCGGTAGGCAATCAAGAAGGAGATGTGCGGAAGCTAAACCAGAAGTGAAGCTCGCTCTGATACCATGAAAGAACGCAAGGAGGAACAAGGAAAAGAGTGGAAATTTTTGTATATTCTATTCCATAAATCAATGATGTACAAAGCTCTACAATTATAGCACTAGGCATGTACAAGAAAATGGAAATAAATGATATTACAAATCAAATCCTATACTAGACTGATATTAATTGATTTTTCATATCAATCTAAATATTGTACAAATCCACAAGATTGCATATCTTCCAACATCAGGGAATGTCCGCCAAGATTTTGAGTTGAAACCCTTGGCTAATGACCTAGGCACTAGGCATCAGGTCCTAGGATCAATCACAACCTCAAGGAAGTTGGATCTTGAATGTTGTTGTCCCCCAACGTGATAGGTAGGGCTCGGGCCAAACCATCGAGGACTGGGGCATGGACACTAGATTGTTCATCCCAGCCTCAAAAAGCCTCAACCCAGGTGTCAAATACCAAGGCATGAGAACCGAAAACTGAGTGCGGCCACTAGGACCTAAGCATCAGTTGAGACCCAAAGACACACTAGGACTCTAGCAGAGTTTGCTAGGAGCCCTGGTTATGGGCACCAAGTTCTCAGCCTAGGTCTAGCCTTAGGAAAAACTGGGCAGAGATGCTAGGTCTCGACATTGCAATCCATGAATAACCGTTTGTATCTGCATAGTTATTCATCAGCTTTCCCTTGATGATTCACCTCGGAAAAAGCATGATAAAGGCTAAGAGTCAATAGTGGAAGAATTGGAAATGAGTCAACAACATTGAAAAATTTGGTCAAATAGTCAGAGGTCCTATGATATAATTGTGCTGGCAAACTCCATCTTGGGAAACTTGCTTCACCTGGAGGAAAGGATTGCATGGGCAATCTAGACCTAGGTGATAGATCCAATCACCTCTCAACAACTCTTAACTCTCGAAAATCATCTTCAACGAATCGATTGTAGATGGCTATGTGAAAAGGATCAAAGAAGCCAATAAGGGTTAGACAAAAAAATAGGGAAAAGCTGGTTATGTTATTATCATCTCTTTGTATTGATAAAACTATGCACATTGTCTATTCGTAACTCTCTCTATAGTGTTCTTACTACTTTGTAATCGTGATAAGAGTAAGTGTATAAGAGATAGCAGTACTTGTGTTCTAATAATGTGAGTTATCTTGTGACAAAATTAATACGTGTTGATTGTAACTTCTCTTGAAATTACTAGTGAATTCCAGCCCGTGTTAAGATTATTAATTGGAAGAGTGGACATAAACTTTGAGATAAAATCGACCTACTATAAATCATTGTGTACTATTTCCCATGTATTCATTAATGCAGGTAATTGTTTGATATGAGCACAACTCATTTGAAGCTTTCAGTCTTTCTTTGTACTATGTGCATCTTGTTATCTTCAAACAAGTTTTCAATCAACCTATTCACCCCCTATAAGTTGTATTGTTAGCACTAACAATAATATAGATAACATTTTCTTAGAATGGATTTTTTTCAAAGAAATGACTTTCAAATATTAAAATAAAAATGTATCGGACTAAGGCCCAAAAGCAAAATGGGTAGGATATTCCTGCCTATTGACGACAAACAAAAACAAAAGACAATAAAAATGGGATAATAACATAAATGTTCCCTGAACTTTAACCTAACACTCAATGCAATCGTTGAACTTTTAATTTGTTCAATGAGCTCTCAAAACTTTACCTCAATGTGCAATGTGATCCTTGAATTTTTGATTTGTTCAGTGTGATTCTTAAACCATTGGTACATATTTAATTTAGTCCCCAAAATATATGAGTGTCATTTTATTAATTCAAGTTCAAGGACAACATTGAACATTTTAATATAGTCGAGGGACTAATTGAATATGTACCAAAAGTTCAAGGATTACATTGAGAGTTTTAAAAGTTCAAGGACCACATGATCATATTAAGCAAATTGAAAGTTTTGATCCCATATTGCATATTATGTCAAAGCTCAACAACCATTTGTGTCATTTGTCTCAAGAAAAATCAATTACAAACGCATATGCAACACTATTTTCTTGAGAGGACATTCGTTATATTTAATTACTTACTATGATCAATGTTTTGTTGAACATATTATTTATATTCGATTTGATGTTGTGAAATTGTTCATTGAGATTATTCATATTTCATGCAGTCAAATTTTGAACTTTTAAACTGTATAACCTGATATTCAAATATCTAAATAATAAAAAACAATTATACGCAAATTCCAGTGAAAAAGAAACGAACAATGTCTAAGGCGATGAAAATAAAAGTATTCTTTGGCAAGCCAAGCCCGAAAGATAAACATAACGCGATAGAAAATTTTCCATTTTCTGTCGCCTTTTAGTCTAAAAATTGACCTTAGCGACTGGTTTGGTCTCATGGACTTGTCCACACGATGAATTTTTGGTGCCTTTAGTCAGTCTATAGCGATAACAACAAATAAAGTTTGTCACCTTTGAGCAAGATAACCTTATTTTTTAGCCTTTGAAAACAAAACTCTCACCTTAAGCAAAAGTAACGGGACAAATGCAACGAATAAACAACAAAAAATACATGTTGCTAAAAGGGAAATACGGATTTCATCACTTTAGCTCTCTCTCTCTCTCTCTCTCTCTCTCTCTCTCTCTCTCTTTTTGGTAGTGTGGACTCAGCTGCTGGGATCTTGGTTAAGGAATTGGGATCTTGCGTTTTTCCTTTGGAGTTTAATCGTATGTTGGAAAATGATTTTTTATTTTAAAATAAGAGCCATTTTTCTAAATTTAAGCATAAATACTCACTTCCCTAAACAATCCAAATGTTGGAAAATGAAGAACATGTTTTATGATAGTAATTTTTTTGCAAAAGCAGCATGCCCCTAAAGTTGAATATAAATTGCTCCTTGGTATTAGTTCAAATTTTTACCCACTCCACAATTGACTCAGTGACGAGGACGTTCCCATGCTTACTACTCATGAATGATGGTTGTGAGTTCGATCCCTACCATGATTAAGGGATTTTCAATGAAAATTGATTAGAATGACAACATTTAAAATTGCACTAAAGTTTTGGACTATATCGACAAACGTGGAAAATTTAGAATTGAATTGACATCCGTATAGTAGAATTCTGATTGATTGGGCAATTTGTCCCTCACAGACCTCAATAATATGATGTTGGCGATCTACCTTGCATATATGCTCCACGAGAAGTAGCGTTTCTGTTGGAAGGTATAGAAATGAAACAGAAAAGCAATCACCAGAAAAATCATCGCAAAAAGATATATATATATATATATATATATGTATGTATATGATTGGTAAAATGTAGTTTATATTAAAGGATCTAGTGTAGTGTGTAATGGGGAGACTAAATAAAAACATTATTGTATAGGCTCCAACTCCTCAGTCACGTATTGATTCCAAATAATTCAGTTAAATAACTGCCCTAACTTTGAATAGAAAAACGGGTATTGTAGTCGGATTTCTCGGAGGTGGTTTCTTTTCCGTTGAATTTTGAAGTGTTGGGTAATATATGAAATGCAATTATCGTTCGTGATGTGAGAGATTCACGAATCTTATTCAAAAGCCACAACACCAATAATGGCAAAAGAAAAATGGACAATTTGCAATCGGTGTCAAGACCATGAAAAAACACGCCAAGTCAACCATGTTGTTTGATGGATTTAGAGAGTAAATGGCGTGTGTTCACATGGGCCAACAAAAGAGAGGGGAATGCTTATGTCAAGGAAAGCTAGATGGGGCAGTTGACACTATAGAATGGAGGATTACTTTCCCATGTGCTGAAGGTGCCAAATGTGGGCAGATCGTTAGAGATGTTTGGCATTCTTCTGAGGCTGACTTGCCGAAAAAACTAAAGAGGGTTAAAAGGGAGTTGGAAATATGGAGCAGGAAAAAATTCACAAATGCTTGGTGGAAGATAAACTCATTGAAGAATGAACTGCTATCCATAAATTGCAATCAAGTTGTGGGCTGTGAAACAGATAGAACTACTGCCATCAAAGGGGAGATTGAAAAACTTTGGTGACAAGAGGAGATGTACCTGGGAATGAAATCAAGAATAAGCTGATTGAAACTAGGGGATAAAAATACATACTTCTATGCAACAATGATCAAATGAGGTAGAGAAATAGGATAACATTGCTAAAAAATTTCAGTGATGAATGGGTGCGGGACAGTAACCAGTTAAAGCAATTGACAAGGAGTTTCTTTCAAAACCTTTACACTACTACTGGATTTCGAGACTTTAAATCGGTATTGGAGAACTATCCAGCTCTAGCTAGGGAGGAAATCAATCAAAGTTTAATAGCAGAATTATCCTTGGAGGATGTAAGGGTGGCCGCTCAATAGCTGGGTTCCACCAAAGCACCGAGGCCGGACAGTTTAAATGGAAAATTCTTTCAACAACGTTGAGAAGATGTCCAGCTTGATATTTTTAAAAAGGCGCGTAACTTTTTTACTAACAGATACCTTGACCCTGAGCTCAACAGAACACATATCACTCTAATCCCAAAAGTCCAAAATCCTAAAAAACTTGAGCAATTTTGGCCCATTAGTTTATGTAACTTTTCCTATAAAATCATTTCTAAAGACTCAAGCTATGGCTACCGGAATTGATTTCAGAAGAACAAAGTGCCTTTGTAGGTGGACGACAAATTCAAGATAATATCCTAATAGTCCAAGAAGTGCTTCATCGACTAAGAGTAAGAAAAAGAAAGAAGAAATTCCAGGCGGTTCTTAAATCGGATATG
The DNA here is from genome assembly GCA_019915185.1 of Eucalyptus camaldulensis. Classification (NCBI taxonomy): domain Eukaryota; kingdom Viridiplantae; phylum Streptophyta; class Magnoliopsida; order Myrtales; family Myrtaceae; genus Eucalyptus; species Eucalyptus camaldulensis. The sequence goes on from JAHSVA010000008.1 coordinate 29,178,593, forward strand.
CAAAAGGTGTATGAACAGTGGAATGTGATCTTTTTGGAGGCTAGTATGATGAAAATGGGATTTTGCGCTAAATGGGTGAACTGGATTATGAAATGTGCTTCTCTAGCTACTTTTAGTATTAAAATTAATGGAGCCCCAACCTTGTTTCCAACCTATGAGGGGGATTCGCCAGGGTGATCCACTGTCCCTATACCTATTTATTTTGGAAACGAGTGGTTTATCTTTCTTGCTAAAACAAGCTTTAGAGAATGGGAGTATAGGACGGATATGGTTGAATTTTCTTTTTGGATGGAAGTATTAGAGAATGCCAAAACATTGCTGCGCTTCAAGCCAATCAATCAATTGTAATAAATTAGGGATATTTTTCAGCAGGGATTGTCTAGGGGCTTTAAAAAGGAATATGCCAAAAGAATTGCGAGTTCCAGCAATTGAGAAAACTGGCAAATATTTGGGAATTCCATTTGATTGGAGAGAAATGAAAAAGCAAATGTATGCTTAGATAGTTACGAGGTTAATATGAAGTTGGAAGGTTGGAAGGAAAAGTTCATTTCAAAAGCTGGAAAGGAGATTTTAATCAAAACCGTGATGCAAGCTCTCCCCCAATATTCTATGTCCATATTCAAGATACTAGTATCTATTTGCAAAGCAATTGAAAAGAAGGTGGCAACATTTTGGTGGAAACCAATAATGACAAGGCATGCAAGGATATTTAAAATGGAAAACGGGCACGGAGGATATTGTAGAATGGATTAGAAGAAATGGGAAATTTTAAAATGGAGAAAGGATAATGGAGGACTTGGTTTTCGAGACTTGATTTCCTTTAATAAGGCTATGTTGGGAAAACATGCATGGAGGATATTTCAAAATCCCTCTTCTCTGTGGATTAAGGTTCTGGAAAGACTTTATTTTCCTGAAGGAGACTTTTGGGATGCGAGTAAAGGAAGTGGACCATCTTGGAGTTGGCAGAGCATAGTATTAGAGAGAGATACCATCAGTCCTTCTATACAATGGGTGGTAGGAAATGGAAGGAGCATCAGAATGAGGGAGCACAGGTGCCCAAGTGCTTAAAAAGGGGATTGATTGGGGGTATGACAAATACAGACGAACCGGGAAGAGTGCCTGAACTGATCGATACAAATGCAGTAAAATGGAAGGAACAATTAATATATGATTTGTTTGACCCAGATATTGCAACTGAAATCATTGCAATTCCATTAAGCTCACAGGACACAAAAGATAGAATGGTGTGGACGAATTCTAGAATTGGGGAGTACACGATGAAGAGTGTTTACAACAAAATCAGAGAGGAAACTACACGACCCAATTCAGCTGTAGCCTCGTCTTCGTATCAAGCTCCTCGGTCTCCAGGGGCAAAGATTTGCCAGTCCCACACTATGCCAAAGATCAAAATTTTTTTCTATAGGGTGCATGTCAAAATGCTATAGCTACCAGAAAAAATATATATAGGACACAAATTGTACTGGATCCACTTTGTAGCATATGCAAGCAAAGTCTGGAGACTGTCGAACACACCCTCCTTCTATGCCCCTGGACATAGAAGGTATAGGATGATCCCTCTCTGAAATTAACCATAACCTCAATTGGCCTATCCAGATTTGATGAATAGTTGGCGAATGTCAAGCGTACCTGTGTTCCCTCGAGTAATTGGCTAACGTCCTCCTGGCAAATCTGGAAGGAGAGAAACAATAATATTTTTTGATCCTTGAAACCGAATCCCGAGTGCACGGTGGAGAATGCTTACTTTTCGTTTCAAAAATGCAAAAGATGGCTCCCAAGAAAGGAAAAGAAAAACAAAACAAAACTTTATCAGTAATGCCTCCTCAATTGTGGTAACTGGTAACCACCGGAAAGAGGAAAAACTAAAAATCAACATAGACGGTGCTTACCTGGAAGGAACGAGTGAAGAAGCCATTGCAGCTGTATGTAGAGACAACCATGGGTGCCTTGTCGACAGTTTGCGCGGTCAATTAGAACTTCATCGGCGGCAATGGCTGAGGTGATTGCCTTAGTCGAAACCCCAAAGTACTTCCACGCTCGTGCAGGAGAAGACTGGGAGATAGAAACACACCACTTAGACCTAGTATGTGGACTCCTGAAGATCAAGCTCAGATCAGCGAGGAACTCCACTTGCTTATCGGCGACGCCCATCAATTTCGCAGGCCCTATTCAAAGCTAAACATGGCCCATATTTTAGAGAAGTAAATATGTTAATGTCCAAAGAAGAAACAGCCTATTGAGGGTCCGTTCGTTTCGCGGAAAATGGGCCAATTCCAGAAAATATTTTCCCGGAAGTCATTTTCCAGGAAAATGAAAATATTTTCCGATATTTGGCTAAAACCTGAAAATGTTTCGGAAAATATTTTCCAGTGTTCGGGTAAAACCTAAAAAATTTTCAGAAAATGTTTTCCGGTATTCGATAAGAAAAATATTTTCTAACCCTTTTGCTTGGGAATAGTTTGCCTCAGGCCATTGGTGTTCAACTCAGAATGAACCCACTTGGCAAAATTATTCTGGGAAACCAAACAATTGAACTTGTATTCATGTTTTGCATCTACTGTCATTTAAAATAGAGTTTTTTTTTTTGGCAAATAAACACTTGCAAATTGACTCTTGCTTCTGCAGCATTCAGTCAACCAATATTTAGAGCCGCTCAATTCTTGCACAGTGCAAAGACTAGTTTTTTAAGGCTGCAGAAGCTCGAAGTCCTTCCTGGATACAATCTCGCAAGTGCCAACAAACATCAAAGCCTCATCGGAGGAGAAACAGAGCATCAAGGAAGAGTTCTCGATCACCATCACAATCACGATCACCAACCATACACCCAGAGACAAGTCCAAAGACAACATCTTGCTACTGAGAAATTCTACATCCATATCCCAATACAACATGTCAACAACACTGCATAGCCGCCCTCCACTACAGTTTCCTTCAATCAAGAAACAATTCTACCCATCATCTAAAATCCGAGTAACTACGAACAACAAAGAAAGAAAGAACACGAGTCTTTTGGTAGTAAAGCTCAATATAATATATCACTAATGATGATCTCCTTTGCTTAGGAATTTATCAACCCATCCTTTGCGAAGAGTCGCACTCTTCACCATGAATGCTTTTCCATTTTTTTCATTTTCAATTAGATGGTCAAAAACTGATCCAAGGGTCATTTCATCGTATCCATCCACTTTCATCACCTCATTGTAGAGTTGAGAGTAATAGACTTGAGAGTGATCGACATCCCTTTGAGCCAATGACTTAATTGCCGAGGCCATCTCTCCAAGTTGTGTTGAAAGTAAAACATACTTGTCATCATTGTTGGAACATTTTAGCCTTTTGTGAGACCTCTTTTATGAATGCATGGTAGAGGAAGACGTTTTTGAGCCCTTCATCAACTCATTGAAGTCATCACCTAAGTCGACAGGTGAGGAGTCAACTTCCGTTGCATCGATGTCCCCAAACTGCTTTGCAAAGCTTCCGGTGGCTATATTTCTCCTAACCACCACAGCCATCTCATCATACATGTCAATCATTTTATTCAAATACTTTTCATGAGTAGGATGGACCTATAAATGCACAATATTCATTCAATTATTAGTTCCACAGTTAGATATGAAAAGATGCTATTAAGCGGACAATGTTAGAATTAGCAACTCATTTGCGACAATGTTCTGAAGTGAAGTCATCAATGTGCTTTCTATACCAGCATAGATTGAGATCAAAACAGACCAAAAAGCATAAGAGTCTTGGTAACACACTATTCCAATTCATTTCTTGATCATTAAGGCAAAATGCTGTCACTACTTGACCTTTTCTAATTTCTTTTCTACTCATTTCTTCAAATGAGACTCGAGAAGTAATGTCTTAAAGCATATTCAATATCACATTAAGAAAATTTCCAGACATACACAACCATCAAAATCAAAATCGTAGCTACATTAAGAAAATTTCCAGACATATAAATTGATAGTATGACAGTCAATATTAAATTATGCATTGCACTTGTAACAAAAACAAAAACAACACCAACACGATAACCTATGGCCATCTTCAACTTGTCATCCCAACTGAATGTATTGAGCAAGTGATGAGAAACATTGGCTAAAAGAATGTATTGAGCAAGTGATGAGAAAAATTACCGACACATATTGATCAAATTCATTTTTCCCAGCTATGACCATCTTCAACTTGTCATCCCAATTGAATCCACTCTTGCCACACACAGTTTAAATCGTCTTCCAATTGCTCTTGATTGTCTTCAAATGGTTCTCAACATGGTCGGGTTCATAACAAACACCAAACTTCTCATTTATTGTATTGACAACTCGAGTAATTGAAGAGGGTTTGAATGTACTTGAAGGCTCGTTTCCTTTACTAGCTTCATTAGCGAGAATTTCAAGTAAAACACGTTCCATAGGCTTCGACCATCTAAATTGCTCGACATAGTGAAAAAAATGATTAAACAATACTAAACAAAGGTGTAGAAGAAGTGTTTATGAGTATAGAATCATGGAGCTGTAATCTCATTAAACAGCATGTGATTCCTATAACTGGCACACGCTCCGTAACTCTTATCACTCCCTAGATACACACAGAACACCGCTGGACCACCAGCACAACACCTATTTTTAAAGGCGAATTTTTCGGGCCGATTGCCAAATTGCCTGAAACAAGGGCATGTAATGAAAATTGCAGCACGTAGAGAAGCTATTTCTTCTCAGAGAGCATCGAATCGATTTCTAGGGGAAAGGTGACTACCTCAGAAGTAAACCTCTGGGATCTGCATTGCCATGCTTAGGTAACCAACCACGAGTCCCATCATCAAGCAACCCAAACGGCACAGAGAGAACAAGGGAGAACTAGAACTTCAAAGCTACAAAAATCAACATGATACGACAACTAGGCCCACAATGAAGAAAGGACCATCACCAAAAAAAACCAACGCATATTCACTAAAGCTCCAAGCGAATGCGAAAAGGCTAATGATCCTAGACAAAATTAGCGAACATCCATGAACGAGACGCATATGCATCCCGAAGACACAATCTCCTCCTGTCCAAACACCATCATCTCTGCACCTCCTGACAACACAATCTCGAAAATCCAGAAAAAACGGAAACGCATCACTGTCTAGAGACGTTCCACGCATTTAGGAAACACCTGGGCGGGCACGATTCAGACCACAATCGCCACCGAGATCAAAGAACAGCACAACAGCAAAATCACATACACAAACAATTTCCGCAACATGAGTAAATCGACAATCCGAAACATCCGAGCAAAGGAAAGAAGTGAAAATAGAGTAGAGACACGAAGTCAAATGCCAGCGATTCATGCGGCCGGCCGAGGGAAAACCCCGGCGGCCGAAGCGAGAGGCGTGTACTTGGATCGTGGATATTCTTTGCTTCCAGCGAGGGGAAACTGTTTGAGGTGAGTGTGCGACTCACAGAGTCTGTTGATTGCGCTATGAGGGGATGCTCCAAAAGAGGAGGAGATGAGATCAGAGAAACCCTAAGGAAAGAAGCGCGCAAGAGCCCATGCGAAAGGGAAAATGATTTCCTCCGCGCGAGAGGCCGTGCGTAAGGGAAAATGATTTCCTCTTTGGAAAAGAGGAAATCATTTTCCACAATGTTACGAAGGAATTTTCTGTTGACCAGAAAATGTTTTCTTTGATCGTCTATTTTTCGCCCACTCGACTATCGGAAATTCCAGAAAATATTTTATCAGAAGTTATTTTTCGCGAAACGAACGGACCCTGAGTAACTAGGTCTTTTAGGACGCGTTTGGTGACGCTTCTGTTCTCGAAAATAATTTCTGATTAGAAATGATTCTTTTTTATTCTATTCCTAGAATTAATTTCTAAGCATTTTGAGCCGTTTAGTAACTGTTTAGAATTTCAATTCCCAAAATAGAATTGTTTTTAGCACCATTCTCAAAATTTCTACTTCAAATCATTTTCTTTTAATTTTAAAATAATTTTGTTACTTTTTTCCCTTTCTTTTTTCTTTTTTCTTTTTTCATTTCCCTTTTTTTTTCTTCAAGGTTGCCGGTCGCCGGCACGGACGAGCCTCATCGGTGGCTAGGCAACCTCGCCCTGGCCTAGCGAGCCTCCAATGAGCTCGCTAGACCTTGCCCAACCAATCGCCGGCTACCGACAGCAGTGGGCGGCGGCAATTGAAGAAGAAGAAAGGGAAGAGAAGAATAAGAAAAAAGAAAATGAAGAAAATAGGTTGGTTGATTCTAGAATTGTTTCTGGGAACAAAGAAATAACTTTTTTTTTTTTTTTACTTCTCAATTTTGTTCCAAATCTACTTCCGGGAACAAAAATATAGAAATTTGTTCACAAGAACAAAAATTTTACCAAATGGATTTTTGTTCCAAATCTACTCCTGAGAAAGAAGAACATAAATTATCACTGTTTGGTAAGTTGCCAAACAAACCCTTATTCCCGTTAGATCTTTGGGATTTACGATATTCCAAAGCCCATGAAGTGTATTCTCAAACCTCTTCTGATTAAATGAAAGTGCTTTTAATGACCGAAAAAAGGTGCTAGGTTGCGCGTTGAATTACTCCCATCTTATAGAAAGTAATGGCATTATATTTTTTTGGTAATAACAATGACATTGTTTGACTTTAGTCCTCCAAGACTTGTTTGTTGCGTGAAATAAGAAATGACGTTTCATCGCAAAAGGAAAGTCTATGACAAACGATATTTTCCCATCCTAAAACCGTTACGGGCTTTCTAGGGGAGCCTCGGATACAGGAGAGACTTTTACGTGCTTAGGTCTGGATCCGTGGATCCAAGGCAATCATGATTAGGGGTGTGCAACCGGACCGAGTCAACCCGATTCTCGGATCGGCCCACTCGGAACACAAGGTCGGGAACCGATTTCGGTTAAAATCGGTCCGAGAACCGGTTCCCAAAATTCAGACCCTGTTTGAACTAGTCTGGGAACCGATTCCAAGGGATTACCTACCCGGGAACTAGATCAACCGGATCGGTTCGGGAACCAATTTGAGAACCAGTTTTAAAGGCAGCCCAAAACCCTAATTTGTTCTATCTTTACTCTCAGCTCTCACACCTGCAAACTTCCCCGAGCTCGCGACCTCCGCCAATCCTGGTTCCATCCGAGCGCTGACCTGCTTCTGCTCGCCCACCGTGGCCTTCCTCCCGCGACACCCACAACCCGTGAGATCCCGACGTCGCCACTCCACCTCTCCCGACATCGATGTCTAGTCGAAGTGGTTTACGAATGGGCAAAGGTTTCATGCGAATGCTGCAAGTTGTGTGGAGTGCCTGACTGGTCTTTAGGGAGCTGCTTGTCAGTCATTTCCTTCAATCACATCTGGCTGTAGCTTTGCTCAGTTTTGGTTATTGCAAGAATGTTGAAGGCAAAGAAAGGCTTATGGCTAACTTATTCTTTTCACTGGAAAAATTACCAGAACAATTTGTAGTAAGGACCTACCGAATTGGAATTTTAAGAGAGGAAATTGTCTGTGTCTTTGATGCATCCTGTATGAAGGTAGTCATATGTATAGCCGGTGATATCTGCCACACTATCAGTTTCCATACTGCGTTGTGTATGAATAAAGTTGTGTTAAATTCTTCACATAGGAGGATGAGTCAGTCACTAAAGCAAATCTGCATTATTTATTTGTTATTGTTTCTAACTATAGCATTATAAGCATTGAATTCAGATTTGCATCTGGATTTACCTGTGGATTGATGACAATAGCGTTGTGGAATTTGTTGGGAAGGTATTTATTGCAGGTCAGTTGACATCTCTTACCCCCAGTGGCATGGAGGAGAATTTACTTTAATTTTGGGGGGCACAAGAAATGGCGAGAGAATTTGAATATATGGTTTTCATTGAAAATGGGGAACCTGTGCTTACATACCATAGTGTGTCCGGGAAGAATATGTTGTGGTGTAGCACATTAGTTAAGAGTGAGCTGCATGGTTATGGTCGAACTTCAGTGTCAAACTTATGACAGAGTTTGAGCTTGGAAGTAACAAGTACCTTTACCACTTGTTCTGCTCTCAAAACTAGTTGCTCAACACCGTGCCTCTATCTGCTTTCTGTTAAATTAGTCAGCCAAGCTGTAGGGGATGCAGTGTAATTTTTCTTTTTGTAATTTAACCTTTCTTTTGGCCCTAATCATGATATCTGCTTGGTACTTATGGTGGAATCTTGTTTCTCACAGTTGTGTCAATATTAGTTGCATTGGGCTTCTTGCTTTATGGAGGAAGGTAATTATTAGAAGTTAATGTGCTGGTTTACTACTCATAGCATCTGGAACTTTTATGTTTTGCTTACTCTGTGTGGTTTGATTTTCTCCTTGTGATTAGTGTGGTTATCAAATAATTCCAGGTTGTTTTTCATGCTGAGGCGCTTTCCTATTCAATCTAAAGGAAGAAGGAAGAAGCTCCATGAGGTGCTTTTCCTTTCATTTTAAATCAGAACTTAGTCTTGTCACTTCTTTCCGCTTCTTGCCTTTGTTTAAGAGGCATATTTTAATTATTGTGCACATTTGTAATGATTACTTTGGAGTTAAAGTGAAAATATGAACTGTATTGCTGGTGGTGGTGCTTGGTGCTGTCACTAATATCTTTGTTAGAAACTGGTTATTCTTGGGATCAAGCTGTAGTTGTTTGTAAGTGAAGTTCTCTTTTCTATCAATTCTCACAAGCACTGGGACATCTTCCTTTTTTTTTTTTTTTTCCTTTTTCCCTTTTTCTTGGTTCTAGTGAAAGTTTCTTCATTTGACTGGATATAAAGAGTTGCTTCTCTAAGGTTAATATAATGATACAACAATTTTTATGCAAAACAAGTTCCAATATAAACAGGGTTAACCCTGTTCCCGAACCTGAAAAACAAGGTGGGTTGGGAACATGGTCCAATGTAAACAGGGTCGGGTATAGGGTCCAGGCCTAGACCCTACCCACCCTAGATCCGATCACCCCTAATCATGCCCTCATTGGAATCGGGGAGGGTTGCTGTTGGCTAGGTGAGGCTCACCCTCTCTAGATTTGCACGAGGGTCAAGCATCACTAGGCATGGGTAATGCTCGACCTTGCTAGAGACCACAAGGTTGAAGGGTGTGACTTCGTGTGGCCTTTACCTTGGGTGAGCCTTGCCAACCATTAGTAGGTTGTATCGAAGGCCTCACTCAACCATTGCGAGGGCAGCCTTGCTTTTGCAAGGCGAGGCTCGCCGTCACCAATGCTCGCCTATTGGGTATAGAAATAAGGAAAGAGGACGGAGAAAAAAAAGAGAGAGAGAGAAAGAAAAGGAATAATAATAATAATAATAATAATAATAATAATAATAATAATAATAATAATAATAATAATAATAATAATAATAATAATAATAATAATAATAATAATAATAATAATAATAATAATAATAAAATTGAAAAAATATATTATTAAAAAATTATTTACATCAATCGGTGTCCACATTAGCATTGACCGTCCAAGCTAGTCGTATGTATTTAATTAGCATAATTACAAAAGGTTTAGGATTGAATTGATAAATAAAAGGTTGTAGGATTGTATTGGAAAAATTACGATAGGTTTTCAGACTGTTTTGGAAATTTTCCCTTATAGTTAATGCAAGCTGCGTGATATAAATGATTGCACCAACTTTTATTTTAGTACAAGGACTTTGCAAAAATAAGAGTAGGAGCAAGGAGCATATACATATGCTATGACAAAAGAACACCTCAAGTACCACAGATCAAGAAGAAATGAACACTTGAGTGCTAATAGTGAGAATGTCATACCAAATAGCCAATATAGCTTTTTCTTTAAAAAAATTTAAATGATGTGACATTTCTTAAAAAAAAAATTATTTATGTAGACAAGGTGAAAGATGTCTCCATCCACATAGATTATGTGAGACGACACTAAACAACGTCATTTTAGCACTTAAGACTTAAAAATTCAACTTTGACAGTGAATGACACTTCCGTAATCACTTACACCATAACTTGACATGTAAGTGATCATTCTTTAACAATAATTAGCACTTAAGTGAACATGAGTGACGATGTCGTTTAAGACAATGATTGCTAAGTGGACATTCAAGTAAGCCACGTAGATCGATTTTATTAATAAAATAAAGCCATATCGGATTTTCTTATGCTAACCAAAGTTAGCATTTAAGTGTTCAATTTTCAAAAAAAGTGGCATTTAAGTATATTTTTTAGAAGTTTTAACACTTATATATCCCTCCGTGCCAAGTTGTAGCGATTAAGGTGTTCTTTGCCCCATTCACTATTTATTGCAATCACGTACTTTATATTGGCAAAAAGATTTTTGTATTTCAAAGTTACTTATTTGAAGAACCTTGCAAGAATAATGTTATAATCCCCAATAATTGATATAGTTGGTTGAAAGATAGGGCATTTCAAGGTCGGAAACTAGAGGTCACTCGTTTAAGTTTATTTAATTACGCGTAAATTTCTCTGGGTCTACATTTAGTTTTTGCGTTATTTTTTGTATTTCTTTTTGGTCGGAGAGGGGGGGGGGGTGGCCAACATTTCGACCAGGTCAGGTTTTAAAAAAGAGGAAATTTATGCAAAAATAAAATTCACGGTCTAAGGTTAGCTAGGAAAATAGTAAAAAGAGGTCCACATCATAATTACTTAACATCCATGTCAAGAAATTCCGTGACCGGACTTAGTTGGGGATGACAATTACACCTTTTAAAGAGTAGAAGGATGTTATTTTATTTTATTATTTTAAAAGCGAGAGATGGTTTAAAATTTCGGGCAAAGTAGATGGATTACTAGAGACACTTTCCCTTAATGAAAAAGAGAGACAAAAACCAAAAAAAGAGGACTTGAGAGTTGAGAGAGAGAGAGAGGGGCTTTTGTCTTGAACGGAACAGCAATTACGCCCGACTCAACCTCGCTATGGCCTCCCTAATCAAGATAGTATTTAGTAGTTTATTCTCACCATGTCATCAATTGACATTGCGAGCATTTTTGTGTTTTCATACAATTACAATTTGAGACACACACACATTTTGGTAAGGTAAGATATGTATTGACTTTTAACCAAAAGAGCTATACAGCAAGTAAGTCTCGGCACCAACAAAACTTGCACTCATAGAGACAACAATGTCAATACGAGTGGAAGGGTTCCGAGAGTAAAAGGAGAAAAGAGGGGAAGCCAAAACAACGGCAACCCTCGAGCAAACAGTACAAAGAAAAGCAAACAGCTAGGAAGAGAATATAGAGGGATCAAGTCCCCAACTACGTTGAATTCTCCTATTCCTTGGCGTGTCCGCAACATTGCCGAAAGTTGTAGCCTTGTCCTTAACGACTTTGAGTAGATGTTTTTTCAAAGCAGGCACAAACATGACCTGGCTCCGGAAGAGAATGTTATTCATTGTCTTCCAAATTAGGTGACAAAGGGCTCCAAATGCAAACCGAGCAATGCACTGAGAGAATGCAATGCCGAAGAGAAATTTGATGGCCCAAAGTAGGTTTTCCATCCACGATCTATTTTGCCAAAGGAGGTTGCATTTCGCAGCCCAAAACAAAGCCAAGCCAGTAGTAATATTATATCCAAAAAACAGATGATCAATAGAATCGGGTCTTAAATTGCAAAAAGCACAAGACCCATTCACAATCCTACCATAGGATAGTAAAAAAACCTAAGTGGGTAACCGATTTCTGGTGATGAGCCATAAGTGAAACCGGTACCTAGGGGAGTGCGTAGTGTTCCAGACGAAGGAGAACCATGGGACGATGCTTCTCTTTGGTTGAATTGCTTCCCAAGCAGAGGGGATCGAAAAGGACCCAAAGGGGTGCTCCAGCCAATAAAAACGGTCCGGGTAATGCGAGAGTACCGGAAGAGTGTGCGTCCATGACTCCAAGATGGCCTTGGTGGCTTGGCCCAAAAGGGAGAAAAGATCCGCAACGTTAGCCTGCCTAGAAAGTCTTGAATGATAGATGTACGCATCCGTGAAAAAACTGTTCAGGGGTCCTTGGGGGTGCCAAGGGTCAAACCAAAGGGAGACTGAGAGATCGTCGCCCACCCACCAATTGAAGTACTTCTGGAAATCCTTCCTGAGATCAAGAAGTTTCCTTAAAGCCTAGGAACAGAAGGTTGGCTTAGGGATAACCCATAAATTCTTCTTTTTCAAGTAAGTAGCATGTATCCACTTACACCAAAGGGATTCTTTATCCGTGAAGAGGATCCAGATATGTTTGAGCACTGCTGCAGTGTTGCAGTCTCAAAGTCTGCGATTACCAAGTCCTCATTCTTTTTTAGGGAAACAAACATCCCCCCAAGCTACTTTGGCACCCCCACTCCCAAGGCCGGGGCCTTTCTAGATGAATTGTCTAAGCACTTGTTCAATACAGTCCAGCATTGCTCTAGGTAACAAGAAGATACTAGCCCAAAAGACTTGTATTGAATGAAGGACTGACCTAATGAGCTGTAGGCGGCCCACAAAAGAGAGGAAGCGCCATGCCCAAGACTACACTCTTGTTGTTATAAGGTTCACAAGAGAAATACATTATGACTTGCCAAGCCACGAGGTGATGATAGGGACTCCCGGGCATCGTACCGACAAGGTGCCTTCCCGAAAGATGAAAGTGTGAATAATTTGGGAACATAAGCTGTCCATTCCACTTGAGAGGAAAACTTCACTCTTATTCATGTTAGGCCTTAGACTGCTCCAAGAGGAGAATGTTTCAATACCATTTTTGAGAAGAGAAACATAGGCCATGTTAGCTTCATTGAAAAGGAAGACATCATCTACGAAGAACATATGGGATAAACAAGTAGATTTGCACCTCCAATAGAACTTGAAATCCAGTTGTCTAGTTTGAAGATGAAGGATCCTTGAGAATACCTCCATAATTAGGGTGAAGAGGTAGGGAGACATGGGATCCCCTTAGCATAACCCACGACAACTTGAGAAAAAACCATGGATCTCCCCATTAATAGAAATAGAGAGCTTGGGTGTACGAACACATGTCATAATCAGCCTAACCAAATGATTTGGAGAACCAAAAGCTTGGAGAGTTAATTCTAGGAAATCCCAATCAATGGTATCATATGCTTTTTGGAAGTCTACTTTAATAGCACATTTCGGCGAATAAGGGTCATGGTGGAAACCACAAAATAGTTCTTGAGCCAGCAAGATATTGTCGCTGATACGATGAGCTTTAATAAACGCATTCTGAGAAGGGCTAATGATAGTTTGAAGGACAGCCGCTGGTCTATTAGATATAATCTTGGTAATGCACTTGTAGATTGTATTACAGCAAACAATGGGTCTGTAATTAGAGACTGCAGACGCATTGGGAATTTTAGGAACAAGCGCAATAATTGTGTTATTTATCTCACGCAACAATCTCCCGGAGATAAAGAAGTCCTTGACCACCACTAAGACCGACGATCCTACAATATCCTAGTTCCGTTTGAAAAACTCAACATTAAAACCATTAGGATCGGGAGCTTTGCCAACAGATAGGGAGAATAAGGTATTATGAACTTCCATCTCAGTCACAAGGTGAGAGAGGAAGTGTACCTATTTAGTACCAAGAGAGTGCTGTAGCACCGCCAGCAACGCCTACAGGGAAGGCTGGGTCGAAAGATCAACATATGCCAAGAGGTCCTGAAAGTGAGATACAAACAATTGCTGCACCATTCCAAGGTCACTCACAAGATTGCCAGAAGCGTCCAAGGTCGAAACAATTATGTTCCTCATCTATCTTTGTTGACATAATGGTAGAAAAACTTAGTGTTCTAGTCACCTTCCTTGAGCCATTGCATCCTGGATTTTTGCCTATAGAAAGATTCCTCCTGTAACTAGAGATCAACGAAAGTATGAAGCTGGTTTCTCTCTAGATCCGCAAGCATCAAGCTGGATGGGTCTTATTGGAGGGCATCCTAGGTAATTCGAAGTGCATTCCTTGCATTTGCTGTTCTGTTGGAGATATCAGAAAAATAATCCCTGTTAAGCTGCTTGAGTAAGCTCTTTAGGGTTCTAAGTTTGTAGTATAGTCTAAACATGGGAGTTCCCGTCCTGGGGTCATCCCACACCTAAGCAACAATAAAGTTAAACTTCGAGTGCTTCATCCAAAGGTTGAAGAACTTGAAAGGTTTTCTATAGGTATGAGGGACCATGATTTTGACGATCATGGGAGAATGATCGGAGATGCCTAGAGCAAGGAAAGAGGCTTCCGAGTAAAAGAAGTCACCGCGCCATTTCATATTTACAAGCACCCTATCAATTTTCCTTATTTTCCGGTTAATGCCCGAAGAAGAAGACCAAGTAAAGTGATGACCTACGTACCTTAGATCTTCAAGTTCTGCCTAGGCCAGGCATTGCCCAAATTCATCATATGAAGGGAGCCAAGTATTCAAGCTACCTACTCGGTCAGAAGGGTCCTGAATAGCAATGAAATCCCCAGCCACTAGCTAAGCAGAATCCTGCAAGCTAGCACTTGTAAGAGTAAGCTCCGCCCATAGTGGCTGACGAGAGACGAAAGTGTGCTTTGCATAAATGGCCGAGAAGCAAAATTCCGAGCCTGTACTAAAGAACTTGAGCCTGCCATGAATCGCTTAAGCATTAGACGAAGACACATCAAAATTTGCAAGAGATGCATTCCATCCTACCCAAATTCTCCCTCCAAGGGAGTAATCATAGTTAGAACACCAGCTTCAACTCGTCAAAAGTCCTAAAGAAATGGACGGGAATAAAGCCTTATGGACTTTAGTTTCCAGTAGCCCAATACAATAGAGATTGTTCGTGAAGATGAGGTGTCTAACTTCAGCCTGTCTAATGGGGTCTACAAGACCCCTTACGTTGTCGACTGGCCTCCGACTTTGGGGCAGAAGGAGTCGGCTTTAGGTAGGGAACCAGTGGGGGCTTAGCCTGCTGGGAAGCTAGCTTTAGAGCAGCAAGATTGATCTCCTTTGGGGTTACATCATGAGGAGCAGGGGATCCATCCAAGGTGTGATCATCCTCTCTCTAGCTGCTCACAATACTTGCATCTTCACCCGAGTTAGATGAAGGAATTGGTGTAGTAGGGTCCTCTCGACAAGCTAAGCTGGCGGAAGAGGACGAAACCAAAACATCACATTGCTATGATAGTATTTGGCTCTTCTGTTCCGTCCTAGAAGTAGGAGGCTGCATTGCAGTAGGAGTAGCTTCACCAATCTTCATAGAGGGAATAGGAACTGCTTCCTTTGGCCTCAAAGCATACTTCTTCTTTTTAGGCTGGGCCTGTTTCCAACCTTCCTCAGAGGCATCTTGATACGAGACCAAAACTAGATGAGAGGCATGATCAGGGCTTTGGGTGGCGGGGGCATCACGGACAGGTGCAGGCTGGGAGGCCTCAACAGGACCAGAAGGGCTTAGTTAGGCTGGACATTTGTGGCTAAAGGTGCCACAACTTGGGCATGAAACCGGCCTCCATTCTAACTCTACAACAACAGTACGAGTTTCACCGTTTAATATGATGTCCACCAAGTCACAACGAGCTTTCTTAGCAGAAATCTCCACACATACCCTGGCAAACGAGATCATCTTCATCTGTTCCGTCCTAAGGTCAATGTATAACGGTTTACCAACCACACTAGCCACCGCACTTATCCCTGGAGCAGACCAAAGCACATAAGAGATATTCTTCAACTTGATCCATATCATAATGGAGGAATGGTTGTCCTTCTTCAACTCTAGCAGAGGATGCCATTGTTGTAAAACAAGAGGGACCTTGACTACCATAAGTGGCCCCTCGTCAAGAATTTTCCTATGGAAATCCTGGTCCGGAACATGAAAGAAAAAAAATCCCTGATCGTTAGCCATAACATCAGTGAGATGATGTCCCCAGGCATGCTTTAGAGTTGCTTCAGTGAGCTTGAAGGGGAGTCTCTTCCCCACATAGTACTGGACAAGGCACTCGTGCCATTTCGAGTCAATGGTTAGTAAGATTTCATCAGAGAGATTCACCACAGGTTTGTCATTGATGAAAGTCGGGGGTATATAAGTGAGATCATACCCTTTCTCAGCCAACTTAGCGACATTGGCCCAAGAGCAAGTAGGAGGGGGTTTTGACCCCTTTAGTTGCTGAGCACAGGGCTGAGGAGGATTGGTCGCAGGCTTGCTTCGGCTTCGACCTCGTCTACCATCAGCAGCTTGATGGGCCTTGGTAGAGATCGCCTGGCCTTCAGTTAGGCCTTCCCTCGCATCAGTCGAGGGGACCACGTTTATTCCAGTTGAGAGCTGAGCTCGGGGCTGAAGAGGAATAGTGGAAGGCCTGCTTCGGCTTCGACGACGTCCACCATCAGCATCTAGATGGGCTTTTCTAGAGACCGTTTGGCCTTCACTTGCACCAGTCGAAGGGGCCGAGTTTTTTTGCAGACATGTCCATGGAGAATACCCACAAAACCCTAAACCCGAGTGAACATTGACACACGAGTAGGGCATACCAGGATAATCGCTTCGTAGCCTCCAAATCTTAGCCCCAACCGATGGTCGGATCGCCTGGAATCAGCGAACTCCCCCATATTTATTGATATTGAATCAAATGAAAAAAATAATAATATGAATCTATTCTAACCACCTAGTTTCTAACTCTTCCCCTTCATCCACACGACCTTTGAGCTTGACCTCCGCGCCTTCCCTACCGTCAACAGTGCCACATCCAGGTCAACATTGTCGGGCATCAAAATCGAGCCACTCCCCTCGTCATCTTTGTGGTCGTCTTCGTCTTCCTCTGATTGGGTTTGGAGCCATGACTGCGTCCAAATCTAGTGCCTTGGTTGCGACAAATCATAAGACTGACTTATTTGGAACATGGCCAAATTCGGGCCAAATTAGGAGGCATCAGCCATGGACAAACAGGGACCATGGAGAACTTCTACATTTAGCGAAAACCCTTTACAAAAACAAGAAGACTTCGAACTTCCAAATTTGGAGCTCATCCAGGGTTGTGAGCTTTGACGGCGAGGTCCATTTGTCTTTGACCACTGGCCAAATCTGGTCGCTTCGTGTTTCTGGCATCACCATGGCTCCAGATTTGATCAGCTTCGTCTTTCTCAATTCTTATTTGGTTTCGACTTCCTCTGTTCTCTAGTTTGTCTACAACTTCGCCTTCCACAGCTCGTCTTCCTCTGCTTTTGTTTTTGAGCTCGTAGTGTCGCAACGGCCAGATTTGGTCGTAGCGATCATGAATGAGCAAGGCCTGTGTTTGGGGATGAGTCACCTTGTCGGTCATGGACCAGCAACATCATTATACAGATCTGGTTGGCTCCGTCTTCTCACCATCGCCATGGCTCCAAATCTAGTTGGCCAAAACAGATTTGCGACCATGAAGGTGGAGGGTACAAACTCGCCACTAGATGCCAAGGCCACGATGACAGAAGGTCTCGAGGATGGAGGTCGCAGCGGCTTAAGCGGTGGCAACCGTCATGGTAGGCGGTGGGGCAACGGCTATTTTGATGGAGGGAGAGAGAGAGAGAAATGAAGTTTTACTCCTTTATATTTTTTATTTTTGACTTTTATTCTGGTTCTTATTTTTAATTTTTAATTTTTTGGCTTTACCTTATGTGGCGCCCCCTTAGTGCGACATCAATGGCACCATTGTGTTTTATGTCTTCTAATTATAAACAGAAATGATAATAGTCCAAATTAATAAGGTTCACTAATGAGAGCCTCTTTAATAAAAAAATTAAAAAAAAAAAACACTAAAACAGTTACTATTTTGTAAGAATTTCCTTCTTGCATTTATATAATCGAGAAGGAATATAAACTTTAACAATCTTTTCCCTTTTTGTAGTTATTCATAATGAAAAGAGTTAAAAAAGCAAACAAAACATCAAGGTGATACGCTCGACCAAAACAAAAAAAAAAAAAAAAATGAGGGTGGCATGACTAGTAATGTCATTTAACAGAAAAATAAATGTCCGAGAACCAATAAATAAGTCACGTGAGCATGATTAGACCCCTATTATTCCACATTGATAAGGCAAAACGGGAATATAATCAAGACACCAACTAGAAAAAAGTGCGAGCACCAATTGTTGGCTCTTTCTTTTCATAGGAAGGTCTAATCTAAGCAAGACAATTACGAATTTTTATTCAAAGTGAAATGTTCATGAGGAAATATTTCAAATAAAGACTCTATATAAGTACGTTCACTTAAAAAAGAGTTCAAAATAAATTTTATTTCAAAAAAAAATTAAAGTGTCAATTTAATAGAAATAAAAGTCTAAAATTGTCGTTTAATCTTATATAGGGATCTAATCCTACTAGCCGGCTAAAGTTTCACTAGTTAGCAAGCACATGCTTATTCCAACAACACGAGTAGGGGCATTTTTATTCGGAGACATTTGTTTTTTTGTTTCGTTTTTTGTTCTATCTTTTCACAGTTCATTTCTTCATGCTTGCAAGGAAGTGACCTATGTCAACTGCACCTCCAAGGCTCCAACTCACCAACGACACAGCCGGTGTGTCTCTTCCAAGCATCTCAGGAAAGAACACCGACGTGAAAATCAGGAGCATCATCTATTGGAAATTTCCTATAATATGGGTTTACATTAATTAATTGATTTTTATTTTAAATACTCGAGTTAATGGATATTCAAATATTTGTTAAACCTTTAAAAGATCTTATCAAATTGGTGTTTTGGCATCTATTAATAATGGGTCTAGTTGAACAGTAAAGTGTAGGCAATTGTGTTTAACTGAATCCCGTAATGAGAGGAGCCCAATTGACACGCTATTGATTAAGGTTTGTTAGGTTCATTCTCTAGCCTATAAAAAGGTAGGTTATGTCCATCATTTGCTTAATTCCATTAAAAGCTGCTCTACTAAAATAAGTCATAGAGATGAAGATTTAGCATTATAATATATCTCTGATTAAAAAGAGTGATCTATTTTTTTTTTCAAGTGAAGCAATGGCTCAAATATGTATGTTTTAATTCCACTATGCTTCTTGATTTTGGTGTTTTATAGTCATATATGGATCCGATTGTTCTTGATTAATTAATTGTTTATGTGAATAATTTTCTACTTGTGGTATCAAAGCAAGTTATATATGATTGTAGAACCAAAAATTATTATCTTTTTATGAACAAATTCGAAATATTCCTATTTGAACCAAATATTGGTGTTATTCTTTCATGTGGACTTTTTAATCGATTAATCTTGAAACCTTAGGGTTTTTGTTCTACATGTCGAGATCTTTCCAACCATGTATAATTTGTATAGTTTCATTGACAATTGAGTGAGAATTTTGAATTTGAAATTCTAGGGTTTATATACTGAAAAAGTTCTTGAATTTCTAATTACATGCTATTGATTGATGTTCGTTGTAAATTATTGCATGGGTATTGTTATGTTTTAGCATCTTTTGGTTGCATTAAGATAAGTTTTTAGGCTTAAATTTAAGAAAACCGAATTTCGACCATGGGTGTTGGAACCAAAATTTCTTGAAGCTTGAATATGGTTGATTTCTTTGTTTGTTCTTCGTTTAATTAATTCTAATCAATAATGATGTTAGAAGCAAGACCTATGAACAAATTCATCAAAAACCAACTTTAGTGAGTGTTTTTGAGTTCCAGGTCGAAATCAGGTCATGTGACCCAAGTTTGTAGATTTTCGTGACCCGGCTGGAGGTGACTGGAGGTTGAAGAAGACCTCCAGTCGGGCCAAACCTTATTATGGGAATAAGCCCTCGTTTTTTTTTTTTAATGTTATGTTTTTAGTCTAGGCGCGAGCCCAGAATTAGGGGTGAGCGGTTCCCGGTTTCTTACAAGTTCCGTTTGGAACCTAGAACCTACTCTCGAGTATAGGTTCCTCATGTTTTGGAACTTGGAACCTATTATCGAGTACATGTTCTTCATTTTTTGGAACTTGGAACCTACTCTCGAGTACAAGTTCCTCAGTTTTTGGAACCTAAAACCTACCCGGCAAAATCAAGAACTGGGAACCTACTCTGTCACAGGTTCCATGATCAATTCCAAGTTCCAATAGATTTTTTTTTTTTTTGGTTTCATTTTTAGAAGAAACTATGCAACAACTGCTTAGTCCTACCATTGGGTAAGATCTTTAAGGAAAAGTTGTGTTTGATGTTATAAGCCAGCATTTTCAGATTCCATAGGTTCAAATGAGGTTAAAACAATAAAATCAGACTACCTTTGTTTGAGCAACCGCACATAGGTTTGAGTAGAATCTAAAACCAAAAACATAGTAACTCATTTCTTGAAGAAAACTATGTAAACACATCCATAGAGCCTAGCATATAAAAAATATACCTTATATTTTGGATTCTAGTAATTTGCTTTTCATAAACACTACATCCCTTTACAAAAAAAAAAAAAAAAATGGGCGACAAATAAATTGTAAACAATAGAAAATGGAAGAATAGACAATATTTGTCCCATTCAAGGAAGAAATCACAATAAACAGAAAAATGGAGGAACTGTACAATGGGTTCGAGAATAAACTTACGACAAAGAGGGGACAATCGAGAGTTGAAGTTTCGTACTCCCCTCCTTCTCTACAAACATTAATTCCATACAACCTGGCTGAGGTTCAAAAGTGAGAAAATGCCAATAAATCACAGTCGATGCACAACAAGAAGATAACAACATGCTTTGTAATTAACACTTCCTTATGTACTCTTTCAATTTATGGAGGTATCAGTACAAGAAAGAGATATCTTTCCCCAAATGATTTTTAGGGTTCAACCCCATAGCTGCCACCTGTCACATCCATTTGTCTTAGAAGAGAA
The DNA here is from genome assembly GCA_019915185.1 of Eucalyptus camaldulensis. NCBI lineage: Eukaryota > Viridiplantae > Streptophyta > Magnoliopsida > Myrtales > Myrtaceae > Eucalyptus > Eucalyptus camaldulensis. Next base: position 29,199,377 of record JAHSVA010000008.1, read on the forward strand.
AATAACAACCATCTAATAGAAACACTATAAAACATATATTTTTAAATAAGAATCTACTATGTTAGATCTCAATTCGTACTTGACAGCTAAAAAAGCACAAGTATCCTTCACCTGGTTGAATCTACTATGTTAGAATCTACTATGTTAGCAACTTAAGGCAAGAATTCTCAATCGACTTGATAACCAGCCTGTACCTTTTGCTAAGATAAATAAGCCCCAACTTCCAGAGATGACATAGTCAATAATACTCAGATCATATACGATATTTAATGTCTTCTAAATGGAAAGTATAAGACTGGCGTTGAAACAGACAAGTATTGTTCAAATTTAGCGGTTGGAAAGATGCAAGGAAATAATCATGCTCTGCCAGAGTTGCTGCCGATAGAGAACATAGGTTTATAGAGATAACTGAGCTGGACTAACTTTTACTGAGAGAGCTTCAGCTTGCACATATATTACGATTGTATTACAGCATCAACCATGTGATATGCCTCTAATGATCTATTCACTCATGCTGAACTTATTGTCCATATTATTAGCAAGGCCATAGTATCAAATTTGACTAGAGCACGACTTCTTGGAAATCAAAATATGTAAAATTGCATATGGGAACAATTGAAGATCTTTATGACTTTAACTAAGGAAGCTACAAATGAAAATAGAAAGGAAAATTACTCTCCTTACTCTGTTACTGATAAGTGATAACAATAATGGACTAATGAAATATCCTCTTTATATTGAAATTCACTTGTCGTAAACTAAAGGAATGAAAACATAACAACTGATGCATATAAAGGTAGCTACCAAACATATGGTGATGAAAAAATCTTACTAGATTGACCATCATGCGATATGTGCTTACCCTTGGGCAAAGATGATCAAGAACTTTGAATGTTGCAACTGGTGAGAACCCATATGTAGATCCCAAAGCTATTTGAACACATTCAAAAAGCAATAGAGAGGGGAAAATAATACTCAAATCAATGACATTTCAAGGTTAAACTACCACAAAAGAAAAGCAAGATAGTGACACAAACAGAAAATGCCCTTAGCCGTAAGGTTTCAAAAGTCAATGTTCCTAAATAGATTCATCTTTTCTTCAAATACAGCATAATGAATAAGTTAAATACTCAAGGAAATTATCTTTCTTTCACTAAATTTCAATAGACGCTTATGACCCTGTTTTAAGTTCTAACACCGCCCAACAATTCCGCCACTAAGGGTGAGTTTGTTTGCGTTTCTGTTTAAAAATTGTTCCAGGGAACAGAAATAGAAAAAAATGTTTCTGTTCCTGGGAACAATTTCTGAACAAAAAAACGCGTTTGGTAAACTTGTTCCGGGAACAAAAAATAAATAGAAACACGTTTGGTAAATTTGTATAATTTTTTTATTTCTTTTATTTTTTCTATTTTTTTCTTATTTTTCCTTTTTTCTTTTTTCTTCTTTCGGCCGGTCGCCGGCCTCGGCCATGGCCGGCGACCGGCTGACGAGGGCCGGCGGCCTCGCCCAGGCACGGCGAGGCTCGCCGGTCCCCGGCGAGGCCGAGCTCGCCCAACGGCCGGCGAGGCTCGGCCACTGGGCGAGCTCGGCCTCGCTGGATCTGGGCGAGATCGAGCTCGCCCAGCCCGGCGAGCCCAGCCCGATGCGCCGACATCTCGCCAGGCTGGGCGAGCTCGATCTCACCCAGATTCGGCGAGGCCGAGCTCGCCCAGCCAAGGCGAGGCCGACCCTCGCCCAGTTATGGCGAGGCTCGGCCTCGCCGGGGGCCGGCGAGCCTCGCCGTGCCTGGGTGAGGCCGCCGGCCCTCGTCGGCCGGTCGTCGGCCATGGCTGAGGCCGGCGACCGGCGAAAGAAAAAAGAAAGAAAATAAGAAGAAAAAGAAGAAAAATTTCAAAAGTGTTTCTGATTTGTGTTTCTTGTTTCTGTTTCTTTTTTGTTCCTGGGAACAAAAGAACAAAAAAACAGAAAAAGTGTTTAAAAACAAAAAAAAGAAATACAAACAAACGCAGCCTATGTCAAGGAAAACTGGAAAGTTATTATCTGATGGTTTTCTGAGAAAGCAGTCAATGGATCGTGTCCATACTGCAAGCCAAGAAAGTATTATTTTCTTAACTCTAACCCTACTTTTTAGCATTCCCTCAATGGACATTTTGCTTCTGCAATGTGCACTACTTGCAATAATAAAGCGAGAAAACCATATAAAAAGCACTTTGTTATGCTTCAAAGAGATCAAATAACAATGATGGATAAGGTAGAATCATTCAATAATCTATAGAACCCTTTTATTGTCAGCAACACTTCGACTAAGGGGAGAAAGATATTTAAGAGAAGCACCATTTACTGAGATAATGAATTATCTAAATCCCAAAACATTTACTGAGATTATGAATTATTTCAACCCCAAAAGGACAAAGATATAATTGACTAAGACAGACTTGATTATTTTATTTCTCTCTTATCATTGAATAGAGGAACAAAAACCAACAATGCAGCGTCCCATCTACTTGTGTGTGTGCTTGCATTGATTCTTTTTTCTTATCTTCTTTTTTTAGCTGTTCAGGGATGTTGCCAATTTTTGAACAAAATAAACCATGAAAATTAGCTTACCTTTAAGTTTAAGTAATCACGACTCATAAGGTATCGGCCATTAGCATCAAATTTTATGTTGAAGATTGATGCAATGATCTCTGTGAAAAATGATTTAGAACCACACTGTTCTCCATCTTGTAAGCTGCATATCTAAGGTTTTGATGCCATGTATCGGAACAAGAACACATGTAGATGACAAGAAAACTTACGATATAAATGCACAATGGACCTTAAAAATCAAACAACATAGTTCGCCGACACTCACGTCCTTGCACTATGATCGCATAAGGCTGATTGCTGCGTATCAACTAGACGGATAAAACCTTTGAACTGCTGTAAGCAAGCAGATTACAGTGAACCGGATGCAACTGAGCTGAAGTTATGATCTTTGCAGAAGAGATGGAAGCGCTTACAAAATAAATAAATAAAAAAAGAAAAAAGAAAAAGAAAGTGGGGGTAGCATCACAGTACATTAAGGGTGATTGCTAAGTCAAGCATTCGGTTAGCTATTGACAGAAGTAAAGAATTGTCGGCAAGCAAAGCACTGAAATTACTAGTCAAATCCTCTATATTCATTGGTTTTATGTCAATTATATTGAAACATTGACCATTGTTCTCCTTGTTCCACAAATTAATTCTAAGGTCATCAGCAAAAACAAAGGTCTCACCATCACTGCAGACAGATTATAAAACAAGAAACTGTTAAGTGTCCTTTTTATTGCCTGCCTTCCACAATTCCAACAAGAAAAGCAAGTTTTAAGGAAATTTTGAGTAACCCGACCTTCACCTTCCCCTATAGAATGCCCTAGTAATAAACTGGTGTGAAATGACTAGAGATGCAACCGCTTAGGGACTTGTCATGTGTTGAAAAAGCACTAGACACCTATCATTAGGCATAGAGGATATTTTTTCTTTGTTTAATCCTTTAAGAAACAGCCGGTTGGAAAGCCATGCTATACTAGTGCAACTAAATATTATGTAGCAAGTTCTAATATAACGTAAAATAGTTATTCAACTAACTAAACAAAATAACATCATTACCTGTTACTTGAAACTGAGATTATGTCGAAATCATGAGCATGTATGTAGTCAACTAAATCAAGTTCTCGCCCATGCATGAGGCGTGCGTGAGGGCGGCAAGTGGCGGAAGAAAACACTAGTTGAGGGACACGGTTTGCTCATGTGTCTTCCCTCACGCAGCCACACGAAGACAGAAGGGCTGACTAATCGGTCAATTAAGTTGAGGGCCTTCTTCGTTGACACGTTCGCCCACGTGTCCTCCGGTGACGTCCATGCACTCCTTGAGCGTTGACCACTAAAACCGTTGCAGTAAATTGAGAGGGAGGGAATTCTTCTCTTTTCCCCGGGCATTCCAGCACCATCGACCCTCTTCTTAGTCCAAACCCAGAAAATTTCCAGTCCAAATACAGGCGCCATCTCGATCAAGCTCGGCTGCCGATCACTGCTGCCGACCGCACCACCGCTAACCATCAACCTCCTTCATTGCCGTCTAGCTCATATCGACCGTGCCACAGTCCGTAGCCCGCAGTCCATCTCGCCGTCAACGCCACCAAATTGAAGGCAAGTTAATATCTACTAACCTATACAACGTGAATTGTATCATCGTTTGGTGAAGTGTGTTCCATAAGCTAACGTTATTTTGAATACTGGATTGCCGAATTGATTGTGAGCTATTTGATAATGGATTGCATATCTATTATGGTTGAGTGTGAATTTGGCTCCTATGTATGTACTGATGTTTATTGTTTTTAAAGCTCTAAGATTTTACATGCAAACTACTTTGAAAATCTTACGGTCGGGACCGAGTTTAATGACTCACCAATGCATAGATTTCGGTATTTCAAGAAAGGCTTACGGTTTTGGTATTTCAAAGTTTTTAGTTTAAAAAATCTTCATGTCGAGACCGATATTATTGAACCCGCTGAACTGTGGTTTCCAATACTTCAAGAAATGCTTATGGTTGGTGAAAATCATCACCCGTACATTCCAAGTTTTAAGTCCACACCTGTAAATTTCGGATTTTGATTTGGGGGGGGGGGGGGGGGTTGGAGCGATTCAATTTATTATGATATTCAAACTCTGGACTTTATGAAAGATATTATCGACAGGGATTTGATACGCCGTTCAGATTTCATTGGATTTTGACCCATACCATGATTTGGGATTTTGAAATCAAAGCAGTTTTCACATATTGTCAGTATGGGAACGTTTTGGTATTAAATTGATTTGACTACTACACCATGGTTGATGTGTTATCGATGCCGTCAAACCCTTAGAACGACAATGCCCCGAGAGACAGGTTGTTCGGAAGATTGTAGTGGCGATGCCTCTGGATGCTTAGGGACTGGTGAGCCCTAGAGGTTCCCCAAGTGTCGGGATGCCCGAATGTATGAAGATACACATTCCGGAGGGTAGGGGACATTGATGTCATGGTGAGCCTCGGAGGTTCTTCGTGATGCTAGGTGGGGTACGAGATGCTTGGAGGTGTAACGTAACACGCTCCGTATGCCCGGTGAATGAAATATGGAACCGGAGGCCTTCATGATGCTAGGTTGGGTGTGATATACGTCTAGAGGGACACAAACACTATTCCTCCAGAAGATGGTGGTAGTGAGTCATGATAAATTGAGTTTTTAAACATCTACTTGTTTTATTGTATTGTGCTATTTGAGATTCTTTTAAACTTATGCACACTCATTGTTTTGGTCTTGAACCCGTTTTGGATTGTATGGAAGTAGATGATAATAGTATTATGTAATATTGTTTCATAGAGCTTTAACTACATAGTATTCATACTCACTTGTCGTGGGGGCTAATATATTACAGAGTGATAAAGTTGCCTTCGCTGCCAGAGGATGATGATGGAGGCTCGAGTGGAGTACAATGACCGAGGACGTGAGGTCAGCAATCAACTTTTGGACACCGGCATTTGTGAATGGAGGACATGTGAATAGCTAATGGAAGATGTTAGTCTAGTTTTTGGATATAGCTAAGTATAGGAAACTTTGGCTTTTGATATACTAACAAACAGTGTCCATCCAATATATGTAAATAAAAAGTGCCTGGTTATTATCTGTGTATCCAGTATGCATCATTTCAGTGTTTGGGAAGAGAGTTGTTGAATTCACTTCCGCCATGTAAATTGCATAGGGAGCAATGAAAAAAAAGTGATAGACCCCTAACCTCGTGGATTCGCCGAAATCCATTGGTATCAGAGTAAAGGACACCTAGGAAAAGGAAAGAAGTGTGGTGACCCTAACAGATCGGGGGCCATCAAGTGGTGCCATAACCTGGGACATCGCAAAAATAACCCCCATCGCTCGTGACCCTGAAGATGGAGTTGGGGTCGTGATATTGTAATTGTCGGATTCTTCTTTTCCTCTGAGCTCTCCTTTTGTAGGTTTTTGTCATAGTTTCACTCTAGTACTCGTGGACTTTGTACCATACACCCTCCAGTGGGTCACGAGGGATCTTTAACGTCCTTTGATGTTCTTGATCTCTCGTATTATTATAAGGTTCATCTCCCCATCCAGAAGGAGTAACTCTATGCGGGTAAATAGGAGAAGGTGTGCTGCTCACGTAATAGTCAAGTTCCCACTATGTTGTCTTGACATATCTATGGTGGGATCACTTTCATTATACCTTTGTTTGAATGACTTATGAGGTGTTTGATGAGGGGAATTATTTGATAGTGCGATCCCTCAAAGGATAACCCTACATTCTCTATCCTGGAAGGGTCCTCTTCTTCAATCACCTACCTACGATGAGTACAGATGTGTGGTGGCCTATACCTTCCGCCCCGAGTTTTTAAACCATTTCGGTCATCACTCGGAAATGACCAACGCCTACCTCCATTTACAATTTCACTTTATCATCAACAAACTTCATCTTTCCTTATTGAATTGCTTCTTATATATTCTTCTATAAAACCATACAATCATAAGTATTATGATTCCATGAATTGTGTCATTTGCAATACTTCTTTCCTATCAATTCTTCTTTGGATGGGATACTTTGTCCTTCCATTAGTTTTATTTAACCATCTACCAACAATAGATCAATGGTCTCTTCAGTCCTAATCAATGGAATAATAAACCGATTCCTTTGCCTTGGTCATAATGCTTGACTTCTCTTTTGCTTTGGCCGGCTTCAACGCCTAACATGTGTATGGCTTTTCAATGACCAGTTTGGCAATAGCCTTCTACTAACTCCATTTGTTCTTCATCTAATTCAGTGGTTTCAACATAGTTAACTTCTCCCCTTTGACCATGCCTCTTATTCTTTTCCTAAAGCAAACTTTCATTTTTGATCGCTATAGTAGACAATTGGAACAAGTTTGAGTAAGGTTGGCTTACCATCCTTTCGCTGATTTCGAATTTCAAGCCATTGAAGGCTAAATCTGAGCATGTTTTCTCAGGCAACAGGGCTAAGCATTTGTTCTTAGCTCTCTTGTATCTTGATCTGAACTAATCAACTCTTTCATTTTCAATTGTCAACAAGTCAAGAACTGAGAAATCTGGGACGACTCATTGGAACTAGGTATCGAAAAGTCTTTCCATTTGCTCCCATGTAAAAGCTATCTTTGATAACAAAAGTGGAAACAAATGAACCTTCCAATGATCATCATGAGTTGTGTCGCCACATAGAGCTAAGAAATGGGCAATATGCTCGAAAGTTGATTGATCGTCTTCTCCAGTAAATAGCATAAACTTTGGCATTTTAAACCATCATGGGTAGGGGAACTATGTCCATGCAGTCTGGATAAGGCTTTTGATAGACATTTCCCATATGACCAAAATCACCTATAGTATTCCTTAAAACAGGTTTGACACCATCTAGTTATGACTTGGGACAGCCATGGGAAGTCCTACTAGCTGTTGGGCACCATAGTTAGGATCAACACTGGATTCACATTCTAAGGAGGCTGATATGCCATATGTTGTGGGGCTTGGTACATAGGTGGTTGTGGAGGTTGGTACGCAAGCTGCTACGGAACTTGAGGTACCTAGTAAACGGATTATTGTTGGACCTGATACACTTGTGTAATATTATAGTTAACTAATGGGTTATATCGCTATGGATTAAAGTGTATAGGCTGACATTCCCGATTATGTATGAGTGGATTGACATTTGGGGCTGATGCGGGAGCATCCAATGTAGCTCTAACAACCAACTCAGAACCATCGATGTTTATCCAAGCCAAGAAAGAAATTGGGCATTATGTGCTTCGATGGATTATTTTGAATTAATAATGTTAATTACGTATCGGTACTTTATGGTATATTGATAACTATCAATGGGAGGCCATTTTAGACATCTTGCATGACCATGATGAAGTTTCGGGAGGATTATTCTCTGGTCAAGGAATGAGCACAAATTTTGCAAAGCTAAAGGTTTAAGAATGTGGAAGGCCAAAGAATTAAGAATGCAAGTTCCCTTACTAATAAATGTATTTCTCAAGTATCTAGGTCGTTAAAGTCTGTTATTTATATTTTCTAAGTCTAAAATCCTCCCAAATAGAGGAAAACTATTCAACGTATGGGACATACGGATTTGATGAATGAAAACTGTGAGAATTCCTCTGCTTCAGTGAACTCCTTCGGAGAGTGGATAACTCCTATCGGTCTCTTTATCCTTTGAGCGTAGATCACTCTTTGGTGGTGAGCCAAGAAGCCCTTTATCCTTGGCTAGTGGAATGTTTAAGCGTTAGTGGTAAGCTTCTCCTATCCCGAAGTCCTTTATCCTTGAGTGGTGGAAGCTTTAGGCCTTGGTGGTGAACTTCGTAGATCTCGATCATCATCCTCGGTTGGTGGTGTGGCCTTTACACCTTGGACGAAGATTGTTCTATCTTTTCTTATTCCCCTTTGTTTCTTTCCCGTATGCACTACCCATACACTTAACCAAAGAAATCCCAAAAGAAAACAATTTCCGTTCTGGAATCACTCGCCCCATCACGAATCAAAAGATTGGCATCATAGCTCAAGGTTCAACTCGTTTGAGTGATTCATTTCTTTCTTCTATCACAAATTTCTTATGGCTGATCAAGTTCCAAGAGGGTTGACTCTGGAGCAAGCGCACAATGAAAGGCGAGATCATGCAATCCAAAATCTTCAGCAACAAATGGAGTGAGTCCTCAATCTTCTAAAGAATCCAGCGAGACAAGAACAGCCAGCAAGGCATCCCAATGAACGGCATCGGCATGACGATCCTAAATCTCGTCAAGATTCTATTAGCGATTCCGATTCCCCTGGAGACAACTCTAGCGATTCTGAATATCAAATTAAAACATGGAGAGGGAGGCATAAGGAGAATGAAAGAGACATTAAAGTGGAGGTCCATGAGTTTGACGGTAATCTCAATCCCGGTGACTTTGTGGATTGGCTATAGACAACTGAACGAATTTTTGACTTCAATGTAAGGTTGCTATCTTATAGCTGACAAAATATGCATCTCTGTGGTGGGAGAATTTAAAGCATCAACGAGCAAGGGAAGGAAAAGGCCGAATCAAGTCCTGGGAAAAACTCAAGAAGTTGATGAAGAAGAGATTCTTGCCCAACAACTATAAGCAAGATCTATCCTCAAACTGAATTCCCTAAGAAAACAAGGGATGAGTGTTGAAGAATACATTGGTGAGTTTGAATAACTCGAAATGAGGTGTGAAGTTCCAGAAATCCTAGCAAACCATCGCTCATTTCCTTTGCGGCATGAATCGAGAAATTGCTAATATGATTGAAGTTCAACCTTATTGGTCCTTTGAAGACGTATGCAAATTAGCCATAAAAGTCGAAAAAACAATTGAAGAGCAAGAAGTTTTCCTCCAGAACCTCAACAAAGACGACATCCTATTTTAAGGGTGCTTCCTCAAGCAAGTGCGAGAGTATGTCGACAAAAGACAAAGGCAAGGGAAAAATTGCCAAGCCTTCCAAAGAAGTCCAAAAGAAGTTTGAAGGTGCCGTAAGGAAATGCTTTAAGTGCCATGGTTTTGGGCATTTACAAGAAAAATTGAGGAGATTAATTCGGCGCTTCAAGAGGCTGAGAGCAATTAAGACCAAAATATTTATAAATCTGATGGGGAAGAAGAAGTTGTGGAGAAAGCCAATCATGGTGAGCTGTCGATCATCCGAAGAGCATTGCATGCTGAAGTTTCTCTAGATAAATAGCAAAGGGATAATATATTTCACACCCATTGCACTATTAACGAAAAGGTGTGTTCGGTGATCATCGATGATGGGAGCTACACCAATGTTGCTTCGACAACTCTTGTCGACAAGCTGAAGCTTCCAACAACGAAACATCCTCAACCATACAAGCTCCAATGGCTCAATCAAGGGAATGAACTCAAGGTAACCAAACGCATTCTTATATCCTTTTCGATTGGGAAGAACTATCGAGATGAGGTTGTATGTGATGTGATTCCTATGGAGGCATCACTTGTTATTGGCCAGACCACGACAATTTGATACAAATGCTATGCATGATGGTTGGAAAAACACATACTCTTTTCATAAGGAACAAAAATACATTACTCTTTTACCCTCGAATCCTTCTTCGATATATAATAATCAACCTAGAGAGGGAAACACTTGTAAGGAAAATCTGTTCTTGAGTGAGACACGAGTTGAGAGAGCCATTAGCAAACAAAAGAATATATTTGCTTTGCTTGTGGTCGAGAAAAAGAGTGAGATAGAGCGACTCATACATCCAAAAATGCATTGCTTGTTGAAAGAATTTGCAGCTGTGTTCCCGGAGGATTTGCCACCTAGATTACCTCCCATAAGAGGTATTGAGCATCAAATTGATTTGATTGCCGGTGCTCCACTACCAAACAAGCTAGCTTATCGATGCAAAGGAGTTGCAAAGACAAGTCGATGAACTTATCGTCAAAGGATACGTTCGAGAAAGCATTAGTCCCCGTTTTGTTCCAGCTCTACTTGCACCTAAGAAGGATGCTACATATCAAATGTGTGTTGATAGCCAATCCATCAACAACATCAGCACTAAGTATAGGTACCTTATACCTAGACTTGATGATATGCTTGATGAATTATATGGTTCTTCTATGTTTTCAAAGATAGATTTGCGGAGTGGTTATCATAAAATCAAAATGTGAGAAGGTGATGAATGGAAGATGGCTTTCAAGACCAAGGGAGGCCTTTATGAGTGGTTGGTTCTGCCATTCGGATTACCTAATGCTCCGAGTACCTTCATGAGACTTATGAACGAGCTTCTTCATTCCTTTATTGGTCGATTTGTCATTGTTTATTTCGACGATATTCTTATTTATAGCAAGAATGAGGAGGAGCATATCTCTCATCTAAAACAAGTCTTTAAAGTCTTGAGAGAACAAAAACTGTCACGCCCCGATCCTCCGAGTGTGCGAACATCCCACTCTGGTCGATACAAATGCAACATTCCTAGGTAGTGTCGCCAACCCATTCATTTTATTACGCATGCGGAAGCGAAACAAATCCCTTGACAATGAAATACTTGGGATAGAAAAGTAGGCAATCCATCACAATACCAAACACTCATTTACAAACACAAAGGGTTTAAATACAACACTAAACTGTCTACAAAATAGACCAGCTCGACAAAAGGGAAATTATCCTAAAACCAACTAGCAGGATACGTTCTCCAATCCTTATGACTTCACCTCTACAACTCCTCAAGGCCAACCTAAGCTATCTAGCCGCTCTGTCCACCAGGGACTTGAAATTGTAATCCCCAAACCGGGATGAGACAATGTCTCAGCAAGTTCAACCCTCTAAACCCCTATTAGAAAGAAAATACGCCCCGGGTGGCCTAGCCACATCACACAAAGACTTACCTCGCATTAATCTTTATCTGCAAGTTAGCACAATTTATATAATTCAACCACGTGCAATTATGATAATCAACAAACTATGACACAATCACATCATCAGAACAATTCAACCACTTGGATCGTCTCAGCGATCAATCGACTCAGCTGATTACATGTCATTATAGCAAATCAATCATTGCTCTCAATCACGACCCTATAGGAAGATTTAACGACCAGTGGCAATCATGGCCCCACTCGACACAATTAGAATCAGTGGCATCATGGCCCCACTCGGCACGACCTTTAAAAAGGTGGTAGATTACGGCCCGGTTGGGCGCGACCTTTATCAGGTGACATATCACGGCCCCATTGGGCGCGACCTCTAATAGGTGGCATATCACGGCCCCACTAGGCGCGACCTCTAATAGGTGGCATATCACGGTTCCACTAGGCGCGACCTCTAATAGGTGGCATATCACGGCCCCAATGGGCGCGACCTCTAAAAGGTGGCATATCACGGCCAATCGCCCATCAATTTTCACACTTAAGATTTTATAAAGAATCCCTATTTTTCGCAATCACACTCAATTTGCCACAATCAATCATCAATTTCAAATTCTAAATGCACAACAGCGATCGGCACGAAATTCTGAGCAACCAGGGTCTAAAATAATTTTTCCGTTTTTAAAAAATAATAATAATAATATTTTAATAATTTCGGAATATAATATAATATTATAAATTCCAGAATTCGAAATCATTAAATAATTTAAAAATAAAACCCTATTATGTCACATCAAGGCTTTATATTAAAATAAACATACTTAACTTTAGACTAAATACACTTTAACTTAATTAAACATCCTAATCTAATCCACAATCAAATAAATTAATCTAACCACTTAAACTTACTTAACTTAGACTAAGCACACTTAGGGCATCATTAACCATCTAATCGAGATTTAGTGAGCTAAACTCACCGGATTAGCGAGCCGAGCAGACCAAAATGACGAGGACGACGCGAGGATCGACTTTCCTCAAAGCGGGCCAAGTATCCGGGCTTGGGAAGACGGCCAAAATGGGCCAAACATCCGCTGCCATACCCATTTTCTGCAGTTGCTGTTCACGGGCGGAGGAGGGCCAAATGGCGGCTGGTTTGGGTCGAAATGGGCAGAGGAACGGCGGAGGAGCTGAACCGGACTTAGGCGGGGCTTCATGGTGGCCGGAGGTGGGCTGGACGGCTTCGGCGAAGCTCCACCAGATCTAAAATGGCCACTAGAACTTGGCTGAAGCAGGGACGACGGCGACAAGAGGCGGAGACGTGCGAGCGGCACGGGGCAGACGTGTGGCGGCGGCGGTGACGGCGACGAGGATGGCGTGCGAGCAGCGATGGCGACGAGCGGCCGAGCAAGTGGCGAAGGGGTGTGCGGCATGTGGCTGGTGCGAGCGGGACGGCGAGGCGAGGCGCGCGCACGGGGCGGCACACGACGACACGGCGAACGGCAACGGGCGGACTGGCTCGGCGGCAACGAACGGCGGAGCTGGCGTGCGCGGGCTGGGCGAGCTGCTGGTTCTCGGTCGGTTTTCCCCTCCCCACGTCCAAGAAGTTCCAAGGTTGAAGATGAAGATGGAGAGTGGTGGGGCCCATTCACTTTTGAGGATTAATCCACACCCTCCACTTGTCAAGCCCTCAACCCTTCGCCTCAACCACCATGACATCATCCCATATCATCTTCCACTCACTCAAATCCTCCACAACTTCTCCAATGATTGCACTTTCATTTTCCGTCGGGGTCCAATTCTTGTACATCCAATTTCTTTAATTCCCATCAATTCTCTTCCAATTAAATCAAATTGAAGTCCATAAAATTAATTCAATGTCACCACACTTCAATTCACATCTTCACTTGTCCATAAAACCAACTTAAGTCCCAAAAACGCGACCAAAGGCGGGCCTACTAATATCTCGAGCCAAATTAGCCATTTTCTGATTTAATTACTGAAAAACTCTGATTGCATGAAAAATCTTCCAAAGATTAGTCAATATTGCTAAAATGATTTGTGACACACCGCGACTTCCAATTTTTGAATTCGATCTCAATTCCACGGTTAATTTCACTTTGGCACGATACTAGCGCGCCCCAACCTACTGGGTAGCCTTTAGAAATTTTCATGCATTTGACTTGTGGTTGATCATCTGAAGCCACAATGTACATTTTTGAAACATTGGCGACTTTCGGTTGTCGGGGTAATTTCAAGGTTTCAAATACGGACACAGGGTACCCAATCAACAAAAAAGTCGGTCTAGTGCCGATTGACAAGAATTGTGCGATTTGGTGGAATCACCCACACCTGATCACATGCCTCTGTTGAGTCGACCTATCTCCGATCTCTAATTGATTTTTAATTGTGCCGTAATGACCCTTGTAGATTAGCTCAGTCGAAAGATCGCTTCCTGGTCAAATTCTTGAGTCTGATGCATTAGAATTTCTTAACGGCTTCACCTGATATACTAGTTTTCACATGAGTGGCCGACTCAAGGAAAAGAACTATATGCGTGCCAACGAAATGCCCGTCTTAATTTATTGAAAATAGAATTGGAAAATCGGGATGTCACAAAAACTATATGCTAAAATGGAGAAATGTGAGTTCTTTTCTCCAAGTATTGTGTTTCTTTGGTTATGTGGTTTCCAAACATGGAATCTCTGTTGATCAAGCCAAGGTGGAAGCTATGAAGACTTGGCCGGTTACGAAATCCATTTCTAATGTAAGAAGTTTTCAAGGACTTGTTTCTTTTGATCGATGTTTTGTCAAAGACTTTAGTAACGTCATGGCTCCTATAATTGAATGCATGAAGAATGGTGCTTTTGAGTGGACAATGGCTACTCAAAACACCTTTGAGATAATCAAGTAGAAACTTTGTGAGTCCCCTATTCTTGCACTTCCCGATATTGATAAAGTATTTGAAGTTGAGTGTGATGCAAACGGAGTTGGTATTGATGATGTTCTAGTGCAAGCACAAAAATGTTCAAGAGTTCGGTTCCAGAATACGGAAGGCTAAAGGTTCAAAAATATGGAAGGTTAAAGGTTCAAGAATATGGAAGGCCAAAGGATCAAGAATGCAAGTTCCCATACTAATAAATGCATTTCCTAGGCATCTAGATCATTAAAGTCTGTTTTTTTATATTTCCTAAGTCTAAAATCCTCCTATAAACAGAGGAAAACTATTCAATGTATGGGACATACGAATTTGATGAATGAAAACTATGAGACTTCCTCTGCTTCAGTGAACTCCTTCGGAGAGTGAATAACTCATTTCAGTCTCTTTATCCTTGGAGCGTAGAGCTCTTTTTGGTGGTGAGCCAAGAAACCCTTTATCCTTAGCTAGTAGAATCTTTAAGCCTTGGTTGTGAGCTTCTCCTATCCTGAAGTCCTTTATCCTTGGCTAGTGGAAGCTCTAAGCCTTGGTGGTGAACTTCGTAGATCTCAATCCTCATCCTCGGTTGGTGGCGTGGCCTTTATACCTTGGAAGGAGATCGTTATATCTTTTCTTATTCCCCTTCGTTTCTTTCCCATATACACTACCCCATACACTTAACCAAAAAAATCCCAAAAGAAAAAAATTTCCGTTTTGGAATCACTCGCCCTATCACGCATCAGGGGCTTTTGGTTGGAAAGGTTGATCCAGCACCCTAGAAGGAAGCATTGGCTCCTACCCCCTAGGTGGAGCTAATACTGTTCCATGATTGTCAATAGTTTCAGGTATGGGTAATGGTGTTGGGTTGAATTGTAGGCATAACATTTGGGGACAATTATAACTTGTTGGGCATTTTTATTGATGGCAAATGTTGCACTCTAACAAGGTTGCTGGTTGTTTTGGCTATTAAGATCAAAGGGTCCTTGACAATTAGACCCAGTAGTTTGAGTTGTCAAAATTACTTTTCCTGTTTATAGGATCATTACAGGTGCCAAAGGTGGCACATTTTGCCCTATAGTGCCAAAATTTACCATGGTAGGTAAATGGCAAAGAAGCACGGCTCGCAATCATAGGGACATTCCTGTTTTGAGGTTGAGTTGTATTAACGAAGACCTCGTGTTGTCCCCGCATACTGTGGCACCCCTCGACACGGCCCCCGATTCGTTAGGGTCGTCACAGTTCGCTTTTCACTTTTCCTAATAACATGTCACTCTGATACCATTTCAATTACAGTGGGTCCATACAACCTGGTGGTTTACACTTTTTTTTTCTTTTTCTTTTTTTTTTTATTAGTCCCTTGCGCAATTCATATAACGAAAGCATATCCAACAACTCCCTTCCCTATATTCAGAAAATGATACATCAAAATGCCATGATTTTCTATACTTGGCTATACTTCAAAGATGACCGACATCTCCTTCAACAGTCGTATACTTAAGGTCCATCGATCGATGTTAGCGTCCAACAGTTCCTTCCTTTGCTATCCTCCTCCTCGCGGTCACATCCAACCACTTGATCCATCTATTGGTAGCAGTGACGGTAGGGGTATCTTATATATTCTGAAATGTTAATCCCCAAAAGGGGTGAGTACAACTACTTAGCAGTAAAGATCTACCAAAACTACTCAATGCATCAAACAGAACAATCAAGGCATCATACAAAGCACATATCGTTCATGCATTCAAGCAAAACTTACCTTGCAGTCATGCTTATATCATCATGCCATATGTGCATATACCACCATGCAGTCATGCAAATCTCCCATGACATCGTGCATATACCACCATGATTCACATCATCCATGCTATCAAGCATACATCACCATGAGATCCATTCATGCCTTCACGATCGCATTTTCAATATCAAATAGCATTAATTTATTTTCATAAGCAGATCATGCATCATGCCATATGTATACACCCATGCACATGATTCATTTTCAATTCTTATCTTTCACAAGGATCTCATCAGTTTTTCTTTCCAGGGACCAATGTTTGCATCCCACAATTTATCGCTCGCATCCAACCAGGCATCGCGAGGAACCTTCGGGCATGTATTCAAAATACAATCGGGCATTCGGCACCCCCACATTCCGGGCATCTCGAATCCCAACTAGCATCACGAGGAATCCCCTCGGGCACACACCTCCAAGGCTTCCGGGATTACGTACCGACATACCACCAGGCACTCCCTTGGAATTACGTACCGTATACCACCGGGCATCTCAAAACTCCCGAGGACCCTCCAGAATTATGCCACTAGGCCACCGGGCATTTGGCCCCCCACATTCCGGGCATCCCGACACTCTTGGGGCATCGTCAGCTCACACCTCCGACGGTCTTGTTACTATCTCCATTTACATTTATACATGTATCTCAATTTCAACATAGCATTTGATGCATCAATATCAAGAGTATCAACCAATTTTTCATGCCATATAACATGCCATATGCCATCACATATGCAGCAAAATCAACCACTCAAGGTATTCCATCACATGGATAAATTAATTTATTTTTCACAACACATCAATTTTTTGAATAAATCAGAATGCATTCATCCAATTAAAATTCCAAAAAAAATTAGTAAATGGCATTAATAAATTCTGAAAATTTGACACATCATAGACAAGATCTAGAGACATTTTTTTTTTTTTCATGAAGAACACAACACCACCAGAATTTCATACAAACAGAATAGTCCATGCATCACAGCTTTTGATTTTGCACAATCCATCTAGCACGGTTTTAGAAAAAAATTTCATTAAATACACAAAATACATTAAAAAAATTATGAAATTCGAATATGTGATAGTCAAGACATAAAGGTAGATACTTCATGAAGGAAACTACACCAAAAGATCCCTATATAGTTCAATACAGACCACGTATCACAGCACTACTAATTCTGTCCGTTCCACTTGCACAATTTTGGAAACATTTTTGGTTAAATAGGAAAATGAACTTCAAAAATTACGGAATTTGAATATGTTGTAGGCAAGACATAAATAAAGGTATTTCATGCAGAACACTTTTCCAAAAGAATCTCATAAAAAACGGTGTAGACCACGCATTGCAACATTACCAAGTCCGAACACATCAGATCGCACAGTTTTAAAAACATTTTCGATTAAATACCCAAATTACCTTTAAAAATTATGAAATTCGACTATGTGATAGCCAAGACCATAAGGTAAATACTTTGTGAAGACATCGAAATCAGATTCTTCCTAGGTAATTAAATATAGGTGGTTAAAACTTCTGTTCCTAGTACCGAAATTTCCAGATCTAACCATCTCAGAAAGACCTCGATTGCACCTACTTACTCTTGTTTTCTTTCTCTAAATTTTTTATATGTTAAAACTTAGGATGTACTTTACAACTTTTGTTAAGAAATCGAAGTGAAATTTAAACAAGAAAGTTACTTTACAGACCACGAAACCACTGAAGGTCATCACGACGAATTCCAGATCTAGTCTCTCCAAAGGAAAAACGTTTCACCAAGAAATAATTGTTTTTTTTATCTCAAATTTTATTATGTTATTCTTCAAGATGTTCTATACAACTTTCATGAAGAGGTAGAAGTGATATTCCAAATAAAACACACGAAATCACCAAGAGGTTAACAAAACAGTTTCCAGATCTTATGTTTTCGTAGAAAAAAGGGTTTCACCTCTAAATACTTGTCCATTTTGTCTCAAATTTTAGTATGTTATACTTCAAGATGTTCTCTACAACTTTCATGAAGAGTTCAAAGTGAAATTCCAAATAAAAAGTCGTATGCAACCCCCAAACTCATGAACAGTCAGGCTGGTTGTTTTCCAGAAACAGCATGCAAGGCCAACAAACCTCTCCCCAAAGCTCCGAAAGTTCACCACTTACCACGACCAAGATTTATCATCTTCTACACACACTTTCCAGCAAGCAAAGGGTAGGTTTTAGGATTCTACTTGCCTTAGATTCAAGCACAAAATGGCAGCAAACAGAGGCAAAGCAGCGACGAATGGCGAACGAACTCTCTTCCTTCTTCTTCGCACGGCCTCCTCCTCCTCTCTCACTCTCTCAACAGCTCTCTCTCTCTCTCTCTCTCTCTCACTCACCGAAACCGGTCACTCTCCCTCTCTTAATTTCCCTTTCCTTCAATCATTTGAAATGATTGAAAGCTGCATGTGGCCGCCCAATATGGCCAATGGGGGCAGCCACACTTGGCAATTAGGGAAGAACACTTGGCAATTTGCCATGCAAGAGGGGCTCCATCCGGCTGGGCTTGGGGCCAGCTTGGTCGACGGCCCAATGGGCTTCATGGGCCTGGCTTTGGGCCAAAGTGGTGGGGGTCTTGGGCTGGGTTTTTGGGCTAGCTTGGCCTAAGAATTTCAGCCCACTAACCTTTTAATAATCTATTAACATTTTCCACTTAAATAAATATCTAACTTGCAAAAAAAATAATAAGGCCATAAAACTTGTAGTCACAAATCCATAAATTCCAATTTATAATGCACATGGCCAATGATAGAATTTTCTTTCCTATCACATAATTATCCATTAAAAGCTTGGCCATAAATCTTACTGCAAATTATGGATTAAATGGCTATAAAATAAGTTGATGGTACTTCCATCACTTATTCATAGACTTTAATGTAAAGGGAGGTCGTCATGAATTTTGGGATGCCACACATACATTTGTGATATGCATTGATTATCAATGGCCACATTGGTCGTTCTTTTGACCATATAATCCGCAAAATCATTCTAGGTTTCTTCGATGGTTCACCTCATTGATGATAGCACGATAGGGGTAATTTCTGCCCATCTTCGTGGTTCTTCGATCAATTATCTTGCATAAGGACTTGGCCATGGACTTGAAAACCTCCTATTTGCATTCTCACCTCGTGTTTGATTCAAAGCAAGTCATGTAGATGATGATTATGTGTGTTGGGTACCCATCCACCGCTAGTAAAAGCTCATATGTTGACCCGTCCATATTGTTGCGAACTCTTGTGCGCAATATAGCACTCTCTTTGACTAGCATCTGGTCTCATCGGGCATGCCAAAAAGATGTTTCGTTGGTTTTGGATCCCACAACTTAATATCTTTCACCAGGTGTTTTATTTGGTTTTTGTTGAAGGAAACTCAGGTTCTATGTTGGCTTTGGACGGAGAGGGTCAAATGCGAACGAGACTATACATCTTATAATCTCATAATTAAATAAGTTGCTGGTTTATCTCATAATTAAACCTTATCAATAACATCATCTAGACTCACTTTGTGTAATACTAAAAACTCATTAAAATATCAAAGGTACATTGACGACACTAGGTATGAATAGAATGTCCAATAAAACACTGCTTACCAAACTTTGGGACACAACATCAGAATCTAATCAATAATGCTAGAGCAAAAACACAACGTTGGAATTTAATCAATCCGAGCATATACAACATCTAATAAACACTGTCTTTAGATGGAAATGAGGATACAACGTTGGAATCTAATCAACAATGCTAGACAATGGTTAGCATTGGAATCTAATCAATAACACTTCTTAAGATATAGTGCTTGTCGGAATTGAATTTACGACGAGAATCTTAAACTACAACTAGGCTAGGCTAGGTAAAGATAAAGACAAGAGAAAGTAGTTTTGTTTGTTGTTCTAGCGGGGCTCTTTATTGGATGGTTGATGGTATTTATAGGCTAACTTGATAACCATCAATGGTCAGTTACCTCCTCCTCAAGAATCTTTACATGTTTTGGGTCGAATCGCCTTATCCATGTCTGTTCAACAACTATGTTATGGCTTGCCCAACAAGCATTTAACTGTTTTCCTTTTGAGTTTGGCGCCTTTAAACTTGTACCCATCTATTTTCACTGCTAAGGCTGTATTTCCATCGTTGATCTTTGGCTTCGATGCGTGGTACTTTGCTATTCCATCATAACATTCCATGTCGTGGTCTTGTTGAAATTTCAACTCGAAATTCCACCAAATCCTTAATTGTTTTCTCCCATCTGATTATTCAGGGGCTAGGCCGATAAATTATAGCCCATATATGGTTGCAATGACTGTTTCAAGGCCTTTTGTCCCTCATGCCTTTCACATGCCCATAGGGGTATTTTGGGTGTCGACAAAAATTTTAAAAAATTCTACGTTATAAAGAAATTTGTAAGTCTTGCCAAATGCGTTCCTATTCTTTTTCTATTTCGAGAGTAGAAATTTTATGTAATTATCAAACTCGTTCTTTTACTCATAAGTGTTCCAGCGAATAAAAAGAGAAAAATAGCAGTTGGCAGCTGTCACTTGACGATGATAATTGGCACATGATGATTTCTATATCACATATGAGGACATCAAGTGACTGGCAATTCTGGGATAATGATCGTCTGAGGATGCTTATAGAGATGTTAAAATAGCGGTTGGCAACTAGAACAACACAATAGGAGAATTGAAAGTTGTTAGAGAATAGGAAACAACTTCGGTCAAATGTGTCAGAGCGACTAGTAATGTGACGATAGTGGTAGAACCTATTTCAGAAAAGCTTGTTGAAGTTCGTGAAACAGGACTATATGGACAGTCTAGCTTCAAAATAGCTAGAAAAGAATCCTAATGATTACTTACTTCTTAGGACAATCTCCAACGGGAAGATTGAAGATGCCTATATAAGAGAAGATCATTGAAGTCTAAAAGGGCTGGACAAAAAATCTAGAACAAGCTGGACATGGAATCCGCCAGTCGGCATAATGGTAAAAGAAGCCCCTCAAGCTCAAACACTCAAAAAAGAAAGCACCATCCGGCCCAAGACTAGTGCAGACGCCTCAACCCTTTGAAATCAACATAACCAAGGCCCAAGAAGTTTTCTGCACGATCCCACGGTCAGCTGTGTCCAATGGATGGCACAAGTCCGCCTAACGCACAAACTAGGCAAAATCCATCTGATTAGGCTTGGTCCAAGAAATATAAAGCAAAGCCCATTACGAAGCTAACTACCCAATGAACATACCAAACAGATTGGCAATAGGAATGTAGCCGGGACGATCTAGTGCTAAGTTCTACCAATTTAGCACTTTTGTACTTGAGATTTCTCTTTGGTGAACTTTATTTCAGGAAATTTCAGAATTTAACCCCTCAATCTAATCATCACCTTTTGCCGAAGATTTCAGTCAGGGATAGAATAATCAGAGGTGAAAGTAAAGGACAAAAAAAGCTATTTTTAAACATTAAGCACTTCGATGTACATTATTAACTTCATTGATCTACAGTGCAATATTTTTTTCTCTAACAAATTCTATGACGTGCCTTTCTGTTGGGATAATGATATCGTAAGTCACTGAGCATTTTATTCAACGTACCTTGAACTTTCAATTGTTTAAAATCCGGTCCTTAAATTTTTTTCTAATATAAAATATCATCCTTGGAATTCATTTCATGGTAAAATTCATGTTTGTTCTTTTGTTTTAGTCTATGCACATAGGCTCTCATTAAAGCTATTCTACTTAGCGATGATTTTAGGAGTACATATCCCGCAAAAATTCCACAGAGACAAAAAGAATAAAAGCAACACTAACATCCCTAATAGTAAAAAGTACGAAAAATTTGGTGAACCTTAGCGAATTTATTGAATTTGAGTGTTGCATATCATATGGAAGTTTAGGGGTCTAATTAAATCAATTGAAATAGTGACATTGTATATTGAACAAAAGTTGAAGAAGCATGTCCTTGTTCTATTTGTATTTGACCACACCTTAAAAGGTTGTTTTCCTCATTTTACTTAAATGAGTACACACACTGTAACAACCCAACGCTTTCTATGAGGATCAAATCTCCAAAAGGAGTACCTGAAGTGATCGCATAAGGTGGCAACACTTTGAGGTTGGGTGTTCACTCGTGAATCACTTATTTCTTCTTTCCAATGTGATATTTGGGATGCCATACACTATACCCATGTGTAATTATTCTTATGCAACAAAACTTTATATTTTTTGGCCTGTGCTATTTTCATCCCCTTATTGACTCCTAACACCTACACATTGAATTGACTATATTATCCTCGGCGGATCCCACTCTTGATTAAGATTATTTCTTACTTTTTTTTCTTATTCTTTTTTCTTCAATTTTACCAAAATACAAAACTACCCACATCCCATTCAAACAACTTTTTTCACCCTTGCCAATTCTTCCACACCCATTACATTTCCTTTATGTTTGTCTTCTTTAGAACTTAGTCTCTATTGTTATAATCTGAGTAGGAGCTAATCATATATCAAAGTCAAGAAATGTTAGTTTTATCGACAAATTGTTAATTTTACTTCCTTAGATCATCTTCATGATTGCGAATTTTTTTATTTTGATTTTTGGTACAAATTTACAAGAATTTTCATAAAGATTGAATTTGTGGTTGATTAATGCATTATCCATAATCTACTCATCTTTGATTGTATTGTTTTTTGTAGCACAATCACTTTGGAAAAGAATATTGTTTTATGCTTTAATATATCTACTGATGATGAAACTGAAAATGGAGAAAATAGCAATCAATCATCTCATGACCTTTTTTTTTTCTTTTCATTTGAAATTTTGCCAAGTAATTTTCTAACACAAGATGATCTTTTTAGTAGTGTGCGAACGTTTATTCTTGCTCAAGGGTATTTTGCCTTTATAAAAAAGGTCAAAGAAAGACAAATCTATATTTTTTTAGTTATGATATGGAAGGTAATCATCGTGATTGACATAATATCTCTATTGCATGTCAAAGAAGAAAGACCATATCTCATTTGATTGAATGTCCTTTTGAAGTGCTTTGTTATAAAAAGAAGAATGGGTCATTGTCACTAAAAATATTGAATGCATCACATAATAAATATTTAAAAATTGGAATATTAGGTTTACCAAATAACATGATGCGGGAGCCTGCATCCAACGTAGCTCCATCAACCAACTCAGAACCATAGATGCTTATCCAAGTCAAGAAAGAAAGAAATTGGGCATTATGTGCTTCGATGGATCATTTTGAATGAATAATATTAATTACTTATCAATTGATGAAGTTTCAGGAGGATTATTCTCTGGTCAAGGAATGAGCATGGATTTTGGAAGGCTAAAGGTTCAAGACTGCGAAAGGCTAAAGCATCAAGAATGCAAGTTCCCGCACTAATAAATGCATTTCTTCAGTAACTAGATCATTAAAATCTGTTTTTTATATTTCCTAAGTCTAAAATCCTCCTATAAACAGGGGAAAACTATTCAATGTGTGGGATATACGAATTTGATGAATAAAAATTGTGAGACTTCCTTTGCTTGGGTGAACATCTTTGGAGAGTGGATAACTCATTTTGGTCTCTTTATCCTTGGAGCGTAGATCACTCCTTGGTGGTGAGCCAAGAAGCCCTTTATCCTTGGCTAGTGGGGTCTTTAGGCCTTGGTGGTGAGCTTCTCCAATCCCGAAGTCCTTTATCGTTGGTTGGTGGAAGCTTTAGGCCTTGGAGGTGAACTTCATAGATCTCGATTCTCATCCTCAGTTGGTGGCGTGGCCTTTATACCTTGGAAAGAAATTGTTCTATCTTTTCTTATTCCTTTTCATTTCTTCCCCGTATACACTATCCCATATACTTAACCAGATCCCAAAAGAAAAAAATTTCTATTCTGAAATCACTCGCCCCATCACGCATCATAACATGAAAGTCAAGTAGTTAAAATACACGAACTAGAACATAATGACACATATTAAAGTAATAATTAAACGAAATGCGTACCAAAACTACTAGATGTCTTTTTTCACTATTACCTGTGCTTAAGTTATTTTTTGAATAATAGTTTCCTAGTACAAAAGAAGAAGAAGAAGAAATGTAGAACTCATTAACAAAATAATTTGTTTTTCTTTCGTCGAAAAAACAATAATTAGTTTACTATATACCAAATCGACTATTTTTTGGAAAACAATACATCAATTTTGTTATAAATGAAAAAAGAAAAGGGAAAAAAAACAAAAAAGAAGAAAAGAAGCCAAGCAATAATCTTATATATAAAATGGGGCCCACATTTAACTTAGACTGAAACGGAAAACAAAAATAAAAAAAGTAAGAAAAAATTTTAAGTCAAGAGTGGAATCCTAAGGGATAATATAGTTTATTCAATATAAAAAAGGGTGTCAAGAATCAATAAGGGGATGGAAATAAGTCGAGCTTATTTTTTCCTAGGAATTTTACTATATAGACTTTATAAGGAGGCTATTTATCAATACTTACCTAACTAACTCGTTTTTCTTCTGTTCGATTATGTTTTCATTGATTTCATTCCCCCATTTATGATAAAACATTTAGGGGTCTATAGACCGCAGAAGCTAAATTCATCTTCACCATTAATCACGACGGACCTGCAGTGGGTTTCGCAAAACTGATAGTGGGGACATACATGATCTACATGATTTAGAAACCATGCAATAACTTCTCTCTGATCATGCAGACATCAAACAAAAAGCAGAAGCAGACATGATTTTTGCGATAAAGGCATTGCTGCAGAAAATTAACTCGGGTTTCTCAATAACACTCGAAGGATTGATCCCTCATCGCACCCTACCGTATTTAAGTTCAGTTTTGTTACAACTCCTATAAAAGTTTTGTACCACAGTAAAATACATTGATTTTTCCAACGGTATGTGGTGCAATACCAATTTATACAAGAATTATGTCGAAATGAACTTGGGTACAATGTGGTATAACCGAAAATTGGTCCCTCTAGAGATCATAGAAGGGCCAACTAACACCTCAACTTTTCCTTTAAAGCCGTACAGAACAAGCATATATATTAACCATCGCTAGAAAATTATACAAAAGACTATGGGCAAACAGAAGAATTGATATTGGCTGAGATTCAGTGGTCGGCTGCAATTGTTTAGTAGAAACAGTCTTTTTCTCATTTTAGGCCCAAGATGTTAGTGCACTCTCGGAACTAGAAGCTTCTCTCGGCGATGGGCAATAAATAAACAGATGATAGACCATGTTAAACAGAAAAGCCGTCTGGTGAAGATCAGCATCCGCCTTTTGCATTACACTTGATTCCACGAACCGTCTACCTAAGATATCATTTCCTAGAATGATAAATTATTATAATGGAAATGAATCGTGAATCGAGAGGTCGATTGACTTATCTTTCAAGTGGAAAAACAACAACCACATATAGTGCGTTTTAGGGTTTTTATGTTTGAAGAGATAGAGATGAATGGAAATCGTTAGTGCATGCATGATAAGAATCGAAGTTCAAAGAAAAGCTGCACTATCACGTATCGCATTAGTTTTTTCCAAGATAAAGATAGCTCAGGGTTAAAAGAGAACACATGGTTAAAAGTGCCATTTTGATGAATAAAAAAGTCGAAAAATACCAACCACACATAGTGCATTTTAGGATCTATAAGGAATATAAGACGAAAAAAAAAAAAAAGGAATATAAAACGATGGTCCCGCAATCGACATGCATGTTTGAAGAGAGAGAGAGAGAGAAATGGAAATCGCTAGTGCATGCATGATAAGGACCTATAGTTGATAGAAAAGATGCACTATCATGTATTGCATTGAAAGAGATAGGATATGGTTAAAAGAGATTAAAGTGTCTTATACTGATGGGTTTTTTTTTTTTTTATGGGTCAAGCCTGGCCCATCCGCCCATGTTAGACCAAACTTGATCCAAAAGGGAAGGGCCCTGAGAGGTAGAGGGCAGTTATATTTTAAGTGAAAATAACTATAATATATAAATAAAAAAAGAAGAATGTTGAAAGGAGTATTGACACAGTACGTTTGGCTTCTCCTTTTGAGACAACAATATACTCCCTTTGAAGAACGAAACTCCAAGACTTCAATCAATTCCTCTGAGACTACAACGAGTACTTAATCCATGACAAACAACATATGTATGTCTTCATGATACGCCTTTTGATTGGTGTTACATGTTTTTTGAGAACATTTCCATGTTAGTTTTCGGTATTCAATCATTCAAGCATTGGCTTGTTTTATAGGAATCCGTCTCCAACATTGTTATTCGAGCGATGTTGTTCATCTTTCTCAATAATTGTTGATGTTTATAATTTTTTTTGGGCCAAAATTTTGAGAAACATTGCCATCGGATGTTTAGGGTCAAAATTCCTGACACCTGTCTACCGTTTGCCCCTCTTTTTATCCCAAACGTTT
This sequence comes from Eucalyptus camaldulensis, assembly GCA_019915185.1. Taxonomy (NCBI): domain Eukaryota; kingdom Viridiplantae; phylum Streptophyta; class Magnoliopsida; order Myrtales; family Myrtaceae; genus Eucalyptus; species Eucalyptus camaldulensis. The sequence continues at coordinate 29,225,934 of JAHSVA010000008.1, forward strand.
TCTAGTGATACACAAAACACCAAACTTGTATCCGCTTGATACATTTCCCCAAACTATAGGATATTCTCGTCTTTTACTTTCTTTTGCTTTTTTTTTTTGTTTTGTTTTTTCTTTTTCTTTTCTTTGTTTCCTTTTTTTTCTTTTTTCTTCTTCTCTCTTCCCTCCGCCAACCAGGGCCGAGGGAAATTGAACTCAAGTGAGGACAAGGACAGCCCTCACCAGATCCAACGAGGGTCACCCTCACCTGGGTGGGCAAAGGCTATGGGCAACCCTTGCTAGACGTAGGCAAGGGCGGCCCTTGCCTGGGTTGGATTTGGCAAAGAATGCCCTTGCCAACGTCGGCAAGGGCCGCCCTCGCTTAGCGCCGGCTAGGGCTATCCTCGCTTGAGTCTAGCTTCCCTCCACCAACCATGGCAAAGGGAAGAGAGAAGAAGAAAGAAGGGGAAAAAAAGAGAAAATAAAAAGGAAATTTTTTTAAAAAAAAATTAAAAGACAAAAATGCCCCTTAGGCATAGAGTTTGGGATAAATCTATCACATTAGGTAAAGCTTGGGTTTTTTTTTTTTTTTAATTATTGCTTTTTCCATTTTCTAAATAATTATTTAACATTTTTAATTAGAAAAGCCACGTATTATTGTTGGCCGAAATTTCTTGCTAGTCACATTTAAGGGAGTACTTTTTCACCAATTTGACACTTATGTGATCATTTTTTTCTTTTCGATTTGGCACTTAATTTCTAATCATAAAAGCCACGAATCAATTTGTTTCTGCCTTTATAAAAACACACGTTATGTTTTGCGAAGATTTTTTTTATCAACAAGTGCACAACCCTTTAAGTTGTATAGATGGCCTCAACTGAGGCATGTGTGAGCGTCGGAGGAGGCATGGATGTGGCCTTGCAATGAGGTAAACGTTGGCATTAGCCGCCATGATTTGCTCGGCTCATAGCTTGGACCTTAGAAAGGATAAGCGGGGGAGTGAGTTTTAGGTTCTGTTTATTTAAGGGAGAATGAATGTTTGGAAAATATATTTTTTTTCAACTAATCGTTTATGTTCCTTGAAATAATTGATTAATAAAAAAAATTTCATTACTTATAGTAATTTATGCCTAAATATTTTTGTAAATAATGGATTTTTTTCTCGTTTATTTACTTTTTTAAGCATAAGAACGATAATTTTTAGGAACATAATTTCAATTTTCTTTTTTCACAAAACAGGAGCATTTCAGACGTTCGTTTTGCTATATTCATTATGATCTAATTTTTCCGTTTCTTCTTCTTTTTTTTTTTTAGATTATTTTTAAATTCATATGTAGGTGATATTGAATCATTGTAACTATTAACCAGGGCCTGAGTTGAGAAAAAATTCATCTAATCAGGGTTTTGGAAACAGCCCGAAGAGATGAAGAACCAGACATTTCATGTCCTTCGAATGAGAACCCTACTCCTACATCAGCGATTCTTTTTTCAATTTTCACGATAAACATATCCATCAAAAGAATCGCGAGAATATTGTGACCCAGCATTCAAATTATTTGTTATCAGGAGCCCTTCATATATTCATTCTCCAATGCAACGATCCTATTGCCACTTCGTAACACAAATAGATATCAATCTCCACAGAAAGTTAGGAATCAAACTTAATAGTTAATTCCAACATCAGTAGTTTTATTCTGTGGTTATCCAATGGCTTTTTTCTATTCGTGTAAATTCCTATAGCGGAATTAATAAAAATCCATATTCCTAGAGCGCATTGCCTACTGTTTATAAATGAAGAGATTGAACCTGGTCAAAGAGATAAGGCGAGAACGAGCAGTTAAATGTGGCGAATTTTCAAGGTAGCCTTTGTTCAAGGGTTCCATAGGAAATCCAAATCTAAATAACGTTTAGGTTGTGCATGTAGATAATGCTTTCTGATGATACGTTTCACTTAAATTTCTGATATAGGAAAATCATTAGTCTGGTTATTTCTATTTACCCTCAAAAGTTACTCAAAAGATAAACGTGTTTGTGTTTATTTATTTATTGCAAGGTCCAAGTCACAAAAAATTATCTATGCGTCATATTTTCCTCCATCCTTGATAAGAAAATTTTCTCTGATGTATGACTCTAATTAGTGGATAACAAATATGTATATCACCCATTTTTAATAAGTTGAGTTTGCATATGATTGGTACCCATAACTTACTATCCAATAATCAAAGGTGTAGTTGGACGAAATTTCCTCCATCTACGGTTGGAGAAAAACATGGTATTTTTGCATCTATTGGGATCATCCCAAGAACACATCAGATGATTGGCCATTTAATTTTTATATTTATTCTCTTCCTTTAATTTATAATTTCGCATTTTTGAGCCTTCTAGTTATATATTTGCTTTTCTTACTCCTAAAGAGGGGAAAAGTATCCAGAATGTCATAAACCTATTGTGTTTGTACCAATTGAATCCTAAACATTTTCACATCAATACCAATTCGGTCTATCCGTCACTTTAGGGTAGAAATTGCCGACATGGGTGTTAGCATTCTTACATGATACTACTAGCGCTGAAGTGGACAATTTTATAATTTTTTAATATATTTCAGTTTTTTTTTTTATCATTTTCCTTTTTTTTGCTTTTCTCTTTACCCTTTGGTCGACAAAGTCGTTGGCCAACCCTTGCTGGCTAGAGGCTAGTTTGGTTGAGGGCCCCCACGCCCTCACTGACCACAAGCGAAGGCATCAACGCCCACCCAAATCCAGAAGAGGGTGCAGATGAGCGAGGGCTACCATGCCCTTGCATGTGGCCAATAAGGGTGTAAAGGCCCTCGCTAACCAATAGACTTGGGTTTTGGCCATTACCTAGATTTGGGTGGGCGTTGATGCCCTTATTTATGGCTGGCGAGGGCCTAAGGGCCCTTGCCTAGACTAGCCTTTGGCCGACAATCTCACTAACCAAGGGATAAAGAGAAAAGAGAAAAGAAAATAAAAAAAAAAAAGTGGAAAAAATAATAGAAATCTAAAAAAAAAAATGTTAAAAAAATCACAAAATTTGTCCATTTTGGTGTTACTAGTGCCATGTAAGACCACCGACTCCACATTGGATTTCACGCATACTTTTTAACACACCTTAGACAGCTACTCAAGCAAATACAAGCTTAGTGTCAATCATTTGACAACCATGCTTATTTATTTACCTTGTCAATGAGCTACAATTTTCTTAGTGGATTGTGATCCTCTAGATTTAGCATCCTCTAAATTATAGTGAAGTTAATCCTTTAATAAAAAAATATCATGATTTTTCGCTCCCAAACTAGATTTAGATATGGAAATTCCCTTCTTTCTATGCTTGTTCAACCTCTCTCGAAAAAGGTCTAGACTTGGGAGTTTGTTCAACTTGTTTTCGGCATCTCTATATATTGATGGTGCTGAGAATGTTGAACTTATGCGTGCATTGTCCACTAGGCAAGCCATATGTTGTACTTTATTGATACGTTCATGATGGGGTGCGATTAAGACATACCGTTTTGTCTTGATATGTTATGATGGAGAGACACTCTTTGAAAGGGTATGAAGGAGTCATATAAATAACTTAAGAAGCTAACCGTTAGATTAGTTGGTAGAAAAAACGTTGAGAAAGAAACTGTCTCTCTTCTTCTCCTCTTTCCATCAAAGAAAAAAGGCATGCCGTTACTCATTTATGAAAACAATCAGCATTAACGCATCAAAGAGGTTAGTCTCTTCTGCCGACTTTCTTCCAATATTGGTATCAAAGCTCGTGTTATGATTGATGCCTTGTTTTTCCATCGAATCTTCTCGTTTGCTATTTGACATCGGGATCGAGAGGATGGACTTCACATCATATGGATGTTCATTGCTTGAAAATTGCAAAATGAATAGTCGAAAATGAACCAAAGTGAAGAACGGGTTTAGAGGTCGCATACACCTGTACTGTTTTGGTCATTTTTCGAATTATTTTTTCAGCCAAAATCAATTTTTAAATATACGGAGTGAAAGTACTCATTGAAATGAGTGGAACGATGAGTCAAGTGTCGCCAGCATACATTAGACACAACTATATGCTTGGCCAAAAGGCACAGCACATAGGCACCAAGCACACGTCGGTGAACTGACATCATTGATGACGTCAGCCCACGGTCAGTAACCATCGGATGACGTCATCGATGACGTCACCCAATCAACGGCAGTTAGCAGGTCGGCAACTGACTGACGACTCGACCTAGCCGTAGACCTAAATCGGACCTAACCCGATCGGAGTCCTACCTAGTTGACTGGTCAACTAGTTCGGCGATGAGTTTGGTCGAATCGGTTGGACCAGCCAGGAGCCGTACTAGCTCACTAGCATATGCGCCACACACACCGCAAACTCAAGCAGCATGTGTGGATGCATAGTAGGGGTGTGCAAAATACCCGGGAATCACCCGGACCGCCTAGAACCGGATTGGAACTGCCTGGAACCGGCGGTTCTTGAGGGAACGAACCGGTTTGGTTCCCGGTTCCAATTTATGGGAACCGGTGGGTACCAGTCCGGTTCCCGGTTCCATGGGTGGATCCACCCACCCGCCCACCCGGACCATACCGATTAATTTTTAATATTAAAATATTACTAAAACAAAACAAACCCTAACCGAGTGTGACTTCTCCCCTCTGTCTTCGACTTCTTCGGTTCTATGACTGTCTCTCTTCTCTATCTCTCTTCTCTGTCTCTTCCTCGGTTCCTCCCCGAGCGTCGACATTGCCACCACTGCTGTTTGCCCCCTTGCGCCGGCTGCCACAGCCTTGGCTTCGCCCAGCATTGAACCACGATGTCGTTGTAGCCCCTACAGCGACGACGATCGACGCTAGTAGATCCCAAATCGGTCGCTGCACCTCCGTTGCTGCTCCACTGCCCCTCTGCGCGATCCCTATAGCCATTTCGAGCATCGACGCCGCCGCAGCTACTCCTCCACCGCTGCTGTCCGCCCCCTCACGCCGGCCGCCACAGCCTTTGCTCCACCCAGCAGTGACCTGCGACACCGTTGTAGCCCCTACAGCTGCGACAATTGACGCCAGCAGACAGTTGGAACTCCAGCATACAAGACCCAAATCGACAGTTGGAACTCCAGCATACATTACCCCAGAAGTTCTCTCTAGAAGGGAATATGATGGCAAGGTATGCCAATTTGATGCTTTTAGATAGGAAGTAGTTCGACAGTGATTTACAGCTCAAATCTTCGATGCAAGATTTCATTTTGTCTTGTGTTGAAGGTGTGTATGGATGTGTGGCCCTTTTCAATTGCCAGTCGTGTTATAGTTTATAGTGAATTACAAGATTACACTACAGCTTCGAGAGTTCTGTAATCCTATCACGTTGTGGATGAGCAAGCAATCTTTTCTAGAGTGTTTCACCTTATGCTTCTTGCTATTAACTTATATTGGCATACAACCAGGACTGTTGTGGATCGAGGTAATCCATCACATAATTTTCAATTTCATATGACCTTTTGCAGTCTCCTTTCATATATGATTTACTGGTGTTGGAGAAATCTTCTTGAAATGTTTTGAAGCTGACAAAACGTTTCCATCAGTCTAGTCTGAAGGTTTGCAGACTCTGATATTTAAAGTCTGAAGACCTCCGGACAGCCAGACTCAAGACTCAAAGTCTATCCTCATTGACAGTCACTAATTCGTTGGAGAAAGGTTATCCAGAACTGGATGTTTCGTCAAGGATTCAACCTTATCAACTGGAGAAGATCTCGTGGCTGGGAAAGACATAACAGAATCCTTTGATTGATCGAGATTAATTCGATGATTGAAGATTCAATGATTGCCTAAATATTCTTGGAAGGTTCTACTTATGGAAACCGAGATCCTGATTGTATGGGCGAACAGGATTGATGGGCTATCGACACGTTCCTTTAATAGCTCGAACAATCTTCCTAAATTGATTCCGTCCAACGGGTAGATTGGAGGAATTCCTTTGGTAAGTGCCAACGGGTATGATGGCATAAAGGAGTATATAAGGAAGACGGTCTTAGTTGTTCAAGTTGTGCACGATAGAAGAATTCCAAAGTCTGAAGCTTCTTGCTGTTTAGACAATCACTTTAAGTGAATACTTGTATAGAAAAAAGAGTCTATTTGTGAGAAACCTTGAGGAGGTGTGGTAGAACACCTACACTGTGGAATCAAGGCAAAGCTGTGCTGTAACTTCTCTTTTGATCATAGTGAATTCCAGCCAGTGGGCTGTCAGTGCGAAAGAGTGGACGTAGGCTTGGAATAAGCCGAACCACTATAAATTATGTGTTCAATTTTCTCTTCCTTACTCTCTTTACCTTGATCGTATTTTATTTTATTAATCAAGAAAGGATTTCCTTTCTATCAACTGCCAAAGAATCGCTTCCGTATCTCGATAAATTGTTTGTGCACCTATTCACCCCCCTCTAGGTGATTATACTAGCTATCTCAATTGGTATCAGAGTCTGTGTACTCACTTTGTTTGAAGTGTTTTACTTCAGAGTTAAAGATCCATGGCTAGTATGTTGGCTCCAGGGCTGGTAGAAGGGCAAAGCAATACCAGACCGCCTTATTTTGATGGAAAGGACTACAACATATGGAAAAACAAGATGAAGGCGTTCTTAAGATCAAAGGATCCTCTGGAATGGGATGTTGTAGAAAAAGGAATTGTTCCCAAAGCTGCTCTTGTCTCAGAAAGAGGAAAAGACTCTGTTGAGTCTAGCGAAATGACTCAGGAAGAGATAATCAAGAGACAAGCTCTTGATGCAAAAGCAATTTATTCTTTGTATTGTGCTTTATCACCTACTGAATATAACAGAATATCTTTTTGTGATACAGCCAAAGAAGTTTGGGATAGATTACACATTACTTATGAAGGAACCGATCGAGGGAAAGAGACAAGAATCAACATTCTTCTCGGTCAATACGAAGCCTTCAGAATGAAACCAGGAGAATCTATAACTGACATGTTTAGTCGTTTTACAGATATCGTGAATGGTCTTGAAAATCAAGGCCAACCAATTTCTGATCCCATGAAAGTGAACAAGCTACTACGTGGACTCTCCAAGGAGTGGAATCATATAAAGACATCAATCAGAGAGACCCAAAGAATCATGCCACTGTTTGTCGATGAGTTGGTTGGGACCCTTCAGTCTTATGAAGTGGAACGAATCAATGAAGACGAAGACCCTAAAGGTAAGAAATCTATTGCATTAAAATCTAATGATCATTCTGATGCAACAGATTCTGAAGACGACATGGATGATGAAGAACTTGCTCTTATGATAAGAAGATTTAGAAAGCTAAACAGAAAAGGAAGAAGATTCAATTCAAGGAAACAAAGTTTTCAGAAGCAACAGACAAAGTCTGCTGAAGATGATGAATCAAACAAAGATGTAGTCTGCTTTGAATGCAAGAAAAAGGGACACATCAGACCCAACTATCCCCTTCTAAAAAAGAAGAAAGGAAAAGCTGAAAAATATCGAAAAGCTCTCAAAGCTAAAACCTGGAGTGATACGAAGTGTGAAGATAGTGATGATGATTATGCCAACATATGTCTAATGGCACAATCGGATTCAGACTCAAACTCCGAGACTGATTCAGAAAGTGAATTCGAGGTAAGTAACTTCAAAATCCCTATTAAAGTTTCAAAATACATTGATGAATTATGTTTTAGTCTTAAGACTTCTCTTAAAAGAATTTCCGAACTCAAAAAAGAAAATTCTGCTTTAAAACAACATGAGAATGCTTTGGAAGAAAAAGTGAAATGCTTAGACCAGAACGTTTCTTCTCTCAAAGAAAGTGAAAATAATCTTTTAAAAGAAAATGCATTCTTAAAAAAGGATATTTCAAATATTACCAAAAGATTTTCTCTAGGTTCTGAAAAACTGGAGAAAATACTTTCTGTTCAAAGACCCTATTTCAATAAATCTAGTTTGGGAATGACCGCTGAAACCATTCCTTTAATCGATTTCCTAAAGTAAAAGAAAGAATCAAACAAAAACCCACAAGAAATGCTTACAAAAATCATTTTGAAAGAAACTTTGTAAAACCAGTAGGTCGCAATGCTCTTAGACGTTCAAAATGCAATAGTACAGATCATTTTGAGAAACAATGTCCTATGGTTTGGAGACTTGTCAATAAAGTCTGGGCAAAAACCGTATATCAGACTAATTCAAATGGACCCAAGAAAAGATGGGTACCAAAGAAAGCTTGAGTTTCTCTTTGAATGCAGGTCACTATCAAGAAAAAAGTGAAATGGTATTTGGATAGTGGATGCTCGAGACACATGACAGGGGATTCAAATTACTTCATAAAGCTCGCTCAAATGAATGGTGGAAAAGTTTCATTTGGAGGAAACAGCAAAGGAAAAATAGTAGGATTTGGAACTGTAAAGATTGGGAACCTCACAATAAGCAATGTTTCTTTAGTTGAAGGGCTCAATTACAATCTGCTCAGTATCAGTCAGCTTTGTGATGCCGGTTTTAGAATCAACTTTCAAGAGGGTATTTGTTTAGGAACCAGTAAAGACTCTACTCAGTCATTCATGGGTCGAAGACATGGGAATATCTACCTCTTGGACGTGAAACCAGATGAATCGCAATGTCTAATCTCAATCCAAGACGAAGCGAACTTATGGCACAAAAAGCTTAGGCATATCAACATGAAGCAGATAGCCAAAATCTCAGCAAAGAAGCTTGTTCATGGTCTACCCAATCTATCATATCAAAAGTCCGATCTATGTACACCATGTATATTCGGAAAACAGGTAAGAAACTCCTTTAAACCAATAAATCAAGTTTCCACTAACCGTGTACTGCAGTTCTTGCATATGGATCTCTTCGGACCAACAAGAACACAGAGCATTGGAGGAAAGAAATATTGCCTAGTAATTATGGATGACTACTCACGATTTACTTGGGTATATTTCTTGGCAAGTAAGTCTGAAACTTTTTCTTACTTTGAAAAATTTGCTAAGAAGGTTCAAAATGAAAAAGGGTATGTCATTTCAAGTATAAAAACAGACCATGGAGGTGAATTTGAAAATCAAGACTTTGCAAAATTTTGTGATGAATCTGGTTTTCAACATTTGTTCTCCTCTCCATATACTCCAGAGCAAAACGGAGTCATGGAAAGAAAGAATAGATCGCTTCAAGAAATGGCTAGAACTCTTTTAATTGAAAGCAATATCTCTTTACGTTTTTGGGCTGAAGCAGTTTCAACATCATGTTATATTATCAATAGAGTCTTTTTAAGACCTATTCTAGAAAAAACCCCCTATGAACTTTTCAAAGAAAAGAAGCCCATTGTTTCGTATTTTCATGTATTCGGATGCAAATGTTTCATATTGAAAAATGCAAATGATCAAGTTGGTAAGTTTGAAGAAAAGTCAGATGAAGGCATCTTCCTTGGATATTCAACCTCAAGCAAAGCGTACAGAGTCTACAACAAGAAGACTCAAGCTGTGGAAGAATCAATAAATGTCAAATTCCAAGACTATACACAAAGTGAATTCATTTAGACTCATCTCGAAGAGACTGAATCTACTCCAGACTCTACAAAGTCTAAATCTCAAGAACCAGTTCAGACGTTGAAGGTCAACAACAAGTGACTGTTGAAGATTCAAGTGAAGGAAGTGATCATCAATCTGATAAATTAACTAGCAACTGGAAACATAAGTCCAGTCATCCCAAAGAACTTATTATTGGCGACATTTATGAAGGAATTCGCACAAGATCCAAAAGGCGAGAAGAGTCTAGTGCCGTGGCTCTTATTTCTGAAATAGAACCCAAGAGCATAGAAGAAGCTTTATCCGATGAAAGCTAGATTGAAGCTATGCAAGAAGAACTCAGACAATTCAAAATTAATGATGTCTGGGAATTAACTCCAAAACCGAAAGGTAAATCAGTTGTTGGAGCTAAATGGGTTTTCAGAAACAAGATGGACGAGAAAGGTAAACTCGTAAGAAACAAGGCAAGACTCGTGGCCAAGGGATACACACAAGAAGAAGGGATCGACTATGACGAGACTTATGCACCGGTAGCAAGGTTAGAAGCAATTCGTTTATTACTTACATTTGCTTGTCATAAAAATTTCAGGTTATTCCAAATGGACGTCAAAAGTGCTTTCCTAAATGGATTAATCCATGAGGAAGTCTATGTGGAACAACCACTAGGGTTTGAAGACCCAAGGAAACCAGACTCTGTATTCAGACTCAAAAAGGCTTTATATGGCTTAAAGCAAGCACCTCGAGCTTGGTACGACAGATTAAGTAAGTTTTTAATTCAAAATGGATTTGTTAAAGGTAAAGTAGACACTACTCTTTTTATTAAAAGAGAAAGCAAAAGTTTTCTGCTCGTTCAAATATATGTCGATGATATTATCTTTGGATCTTCTAATGAAAGTCTGTACAAGAAATTTTCTAAGACTATGCAGGATGAATTTGAAATGAGCATGATGGGTGAGTTAACCTTCTTTCTTGGACTTCAAATAAAACAATTGGAGGAAGGCATTTTTATTCATCAAGAAAAGTATGCAAATAATCTTGTCAAAAAGTTCGGTCTGGACAATTGCAAAAAGGCTGACATACCAATGTCAAATGCCTTGAAGATAGACAAAGATGAAGAAGGAAAGAAAGTTGATCAAAAGCTGTACAGGAGTATCATCGAATCTCTTCTTTATCTTACTGCTTCTAGACCTGACATTTTGTTTAGTGTTTGCATTTGTGCCAGATTTCAATCAGACCCAAAAGAATCTCATTTAAATGCAGCAAAGCGTCTTATCAAATATATCTCATCAACTTCAAGCTTTGGTCTCTGGTATCCAAAAAGGGGACACTTTTTTCTTCTTGGATAATCAGACGCAGACCTTGCTGGATGTAGAGTCGATAGAAAGAGCACCTCAGGTACTTGTCAACTACTTGGAGGTAGGACAGTGTCTTGGTTTTCAAGAAAGCAAAGTACAGTAGCTCTCTCTACAGCAGAAGCAGAGTATGTAGCTCTCGGAAGTTGTTGTTCACAAATTCTGTGGATGAAACAACAGCTGAGAGACTTTGGAATTAAAGACTCATGCACGGAGATTAATTGCGACAACACCAGCGCTACCAACCTCACCAAAAATCCAATTCTCCACTCAAGAGCGAAGCATATAGAGATTTGACATCACTATATTAGAGACCATGTTCAAAATGGGGATATCTCAATTCAATTTGTTGACTCAAAGAACCAACTGGCGGATATATTCACAAAGCCGTTGGAGAAAAATCAGTTCGAATCTATCCGTTCCAGACTCAACATTTTGAGGTATGAGGAAATCAAAGTCTAAAGACTCTCAGACTCAGACATACAAGACTTTAACCGTAAGTTAGTCTTGATACGACCGTCAGATTGTAAGTTAGTCCTTCTCTCTCGAATCTTATCTTGAAAAGGTACAATTGGTGACCATGTTTTATTACTATCTTTAATTGATGTAAATATTGCATCGTTTCATTTTCAAAAAGGAAGTTATTTTTGAAATGGCTATTTTTGCGAAAAAGTCAATTATTTTGAAAAGGCATTTCTTTTTATTTCCTTTGTGACGGTTCATTGATCCCTCTTTTTAACTGATCGTGCACTGTCGATTCCTCTTCACTTTACTCTCGAAAACCCTATAAAGCATCGATCCTCCATTCCCGTTTGTTTTCTTTGTTCAATCTTCAAAAAGTTGTCATCTTTGTTGGAAAAGCCAAGCGAGGAATCTTTCAAAAACTGAGAAAGATGTCATCTTCAAGAAAGTCTTCGAGAATCGCAAGCGGGGGACAACGACGAATGAGTGAGGGGCCTACGCACTTCGATCTTACTGATGAAGAAGTGTCTCCAGAACAGCAACTGAGCCCACAACATTCTCAGCAGCGTCATTCTCCACCATCTAGTCCTCAAGGCATTGATCTTCAACAACAGGAAGAAATCATCAAGGATGCAGACCCTGTAAGAGTTCAAAAGCCCGCTTTTATTTACAAGCTATATCGTGCTTTAAAAGGAACTCGTACTCCTTTGAACTATGTTGATGATTTTCTTAAAGACAAAGGATATAAGAACGAATATATCTTTCTGCGAAAAATGGAAAGTTTGGGAATTGCTCGTAAAGGGGTGGTTGAGGAAACCCTTGCGAATATCCCAAGTGATCCTCGTGACTGGGGGCCGAATCCTATAGATGGGAATGATGATGATAATTTGTACAGCCTATTTCAACCTAAAATGGGTATTGCGACTGAAATTCAAGGAAAAATGGGAGATTTGTTCAGATTGAAGGAACAAAAGGATCTGTACTCGAAATTGCTGAAGCGTGGGGTAATAAACCCTAGGAGTGTGGATTTTGATTTTTGGATGCTGTGAATGTGAACTTGAGGGAAAAGTTCAGTTATCTTCAACTCGAAAAGTTCTGCTCTAAGACCACAGAGGCCTATGCTGGATTAACTGCATATTTCTATTCAAATCTTAGCTTTTTGGATGCGAATAGATTTTCTTTCAGCGTCAAAGACCAAGACTATGTTGTGGATATAAATATGCTGGCAGATGTGTTAGGAGTTGAAAGGGGAAGATATCAACCAATCAAAGTTTCCATTGCTTGGGCCACACTGGAACTGGTGAAGGATAGGAGAACAGATGAGAAGATCACCTACTTAAGGATGAGTGCATTCAACATCTTGCTTCACAAGATCGTGATCAATTGCCTCCGACCAAAATCAACTTCCAAGACTGATGTCTCAAGTTCAGAGGCAAAGCTGATGTATGCCATCCTCTTTGGGAAAAAGTTTTCTCTTCCTCACACTGTCATGTTTCACATGTATAGAGCAATGATGAAGGACAGAGGTCAACTCCCTTATCCAGACATCTGAATATTCAGCCTCCACAAATCTTTTGTGTTCGACCATGCGATCATATGGTGGTAGGACTGAAAATGGTGACCAAAATGCGTCTGAAGGAACTAAGCAAGGAGTTGGAGAAATTCAAGGAGAAGACTCCTGCCAAATCTCATCAAATCTCTTCTGCAGCTAAAAGAAAAGGGAAGGAACCCATGGTTGCTCCATCCAAAAGAAGAAGAGCTCTCCTCGTAGAGGATGAAGATGATGAGGAAGATATCACCATCTCTGCAATGGCTTTGAAGAATTTAAGTCGTCCTGTTCCACAGAAAAAATTGGAACAAATGACGAAAGAAGCAGAGGAGAAGGAAGAAGAAGAAAGAGAAGCTGAAAGAGAAGCAGAGGAGGAAATTCCTGAAGAAGAAAGAAGAGAAGAAGGAGAACTTGAGGAACACTCTTCTCCACCTGTAGGCATGGAAACAGGGGGAGATCAAGAGAAAGAAAGGAAGTCATCATATCTTGATGCAAGTGAAGGAGTCAGTCGCTCACCTGCAGACCGAGAGGATGTTTATGCTTCTCAATTTCCAGAAGAATGTCATGAAGTTTCTTCGCCAAACCTGCGAGATTATGCTGATTTACCATCGTCTGCATTTACTCCATCAGATCGGGCCGAAGCAAGTACTCAGACTGATAATACAGCAGATTTTCGCAGAATTATGGATGTTCTCTTGGAAATGCAAGGACAAATTTATGCCTTGGGATGCGAGGTTCAAAACTTGAAGAATGCGGGTCAAGTTTCTTCATGTTCATTGAATGATAAAATCCAAGCCCTCTCTATTCAAATTCAGGCCAATGCCAAGGGTGAGGTGATTGCACATCTGAAGGAAGACTTGAAAAGGCTGGAAGGCATCGTTCAGTCTATGGGAGATTTCCAGCTTGTCTGCGTTCCCAAGCAATCTTGACTTCATTTTATCTTCATCTCAACCTTTTTAATGCTGACAAAAAGGGGGAGAGATGCAAGATTTGATCAAGCTTTCAATTCTTGTTAAAATTTTAATCATGTGGTTTGTTTGAACTTTGTTTGAACTATGTTTGACTTTGTTTTGTGTCTGGATGAGAACTGAACTAGACTTGGACTTGACTGCTTCTATTAATTACTATTGATATCTTATGGATGGCTTTATTGTATACTAGACTAACCTATTTTCTGTGGTTGCAGATTCTAGTGTTATTCATTTAATCCATTTAAGATATGCATATGTGTTTGAGAAGTGTTTTGCAGGTCAAAGTTGTCCAAATCTGCAGGAAAGTTTTGTCACCATCAAAAAGGGGGAGATTGTTGGAGAAATCTTCTTGAAATGTTTTGAAGCTGACAAAACGTTTCCATCAGTCTAGTCTGAAGGTTTGCAGACTCTGATATTTAAAGTCTGAAGACCTCCGGACAGCCAGACTCAAGACTCAAAGTCTATCCTCATTGACAGTCACTAATTTGTTGGAGAAATGTTATCTAGAACTGGATGTTTCATCAAGGATTCAACCTTATTAACTAGAGAAGATCTCGTGGCTGGAAAAGACATAACAGAATACTTTGATTGATCGAGATTGATTCGATGATTGAAGATTCGATGATTGCCTAAATATTCTTGGAAGGTTCTACTTATGGAAACCGATATCCTGATTGTATGGGCGAACAGGATTGATGGGCTATCTTGATTTTTTATTACTTGTCGAATTAGGATTTTGATTATAATTACTGCATGATTGTTTTTTGTGCGTTTGTTCACATCATGCTATACCTTTTGTGTTAATAGACAAATGTGGAAATTACATGATGTCATGTAATCATTTTTCTAGTGGGAGTTCGTGGGTTGGTAGAATTCGAAGGAATTCTCACCTAGAACATAAAATTTGCGCAAATTAAACTAATAAATGATAGTAGAACAATCATATATAGGAGTTGATTTGGGAACATACTGAACTTTCGTTTCTATATCTTTTGTTGAATTATTATTAATTTAGTTTGTCTTTACTACAAATTAAATATGTGTGTTACTCTGAAATTGTGCTAGTATTGATTCTGCATTTATTTTGTTAATGTATTATAACAATTGATTATGGTTTTGGCATTCAAGACCATCGTGGTTGACTTCAATAAGGGAAAGAACTAAACGGTGACAATTATGATATTTAACACCGAAATGTTCAGTACAGCTTTAAGAAGTAAGAGGTTTTGGAAATTCTTAACCACACCATAGATGAGCCCTGTGTGGCATCCGAGAATTTCAACTACACCAATTAAGTATATATGGAACAAGAGAGGAATATTGACATTGGTGAAATTAAATTTTGTACCGAAGGAGTGGAATTCGGTTTTGCTTGAAAAATCGTGTAATGTCTCTTGTTTGTGCGATTTGACGAGAAAGGAAAAGAAACCTTGTCACTTGATCGAAAATGTTTCATGTAAAGATTTTGGTTATATATATAAGAGTATAGATTTATTTCTTTGGTTATATATTTATGCTTCATAATTATGGGCCTATATTTTTGGGGACCATGGGTCATTTTAGTTTGGACTTTTGGCCTCAGAATTTTGGGCCCAAGCAGGCCCAAAGAGCCCCAAGAGTGTTGACCAAAAGAGAAGGGGGAGAGGAAGGAACCGGATGGAGAGAAGACTATGCCACCCTCTCCACTTGTAATCATCATGAAGCCACTTATACATCTCACAAGAACACTTGTCCTTGGATTTCCCCATTCAGTTTCCACTTGTTCTTCTCATGAGAACACTTGTCCCTTACATGCAAAAATAGAGATTAATTGTTAATCAAAGAGCAAAAAGGGAGGGGATGTTCGGATGTGAGCCATGAGAAGGAGGACTGCCTTCCGCCGAGACTGTGCTGCCGCCATCGAGCCCGCCTTGCCCTGCCATTCGTGTGTGTAGTTTTTTGCTTGAATTTGAGGCAAGTAGAGTCCTAAAACCTACCCTTTGCTTGCTGTGATGTGTGTGTAGAAGATGGTGAATTTTGGTTGTGGTAGATGTGATGAAAGGTCGAAGCTAAGGGGAGAAATTCGTTGGCCTAGCATGCTGTTTTTTGGAAAAATCAGTCCGACCCTTCACGAGTTTGTGGGATGCATGCGACTTTTTATTGGTAATCTCGCTTCATGAAAGTTGTAGAGAAAATCTTGAGGGATAACATACTAAAATTTGAGACAAAACAGACAAGGATTGCCTAGTGAAACGATTTTCCTTTGGAGAGACTAGATCTAAATTTTTTGTGCTGACCTTTAGTAATTTCGTGGTCTGTAAAGTAGCTTTCTTGTGAAAATCTCACTTTGATCTCTGAATGAAAGTTGTAGTGTACTTCTTGAGGTAGAACATATCAAAAAATTTAGAGGAAATGAACAAAAACATTCGGTGAAATCGTTGTTCTTTGAAGAAACTGGATCTGGGAAAAACGCTACCTCGACCTAGTATGATTTCGTGATTTTTATAAAATCATACAGTTCAAATTTGATCGTGTGTCCTTAATGAAAGTTGTAGGTAATATTCTGAGTAATAACATACTGAAAATGTAGAAGGAACGAATATATATATGTAGGTCAATGAAACGAGTTTCTTTTGAAAGATGATAGTCTGGAAAAAGACGACACTGGGAACAGGAGGAATAAATCGTCTATATCTATTAATCTAGAATGATTTGGGTTTCGATTTCTTCATGAGATATTTACCTTTAGGAATTTTCTATAACATATCAAAATCTCAGACTTTTTGGAGTTTATTTGGGTATTTAATTTAAATTCCTTCCAAGACTGTGCAAGCTGAATTATTGAAGTCCTGAAAACTGTGATGCATGGACCGTGCTGTTTTGTGTGAAGTTCTTTTGATATGGTGTTATTCATGAGATCTGCCTTTAGGTCTCGTCTATAATGTGTCAATTTTTCAAAATTTATTTATACGATTCACTAATTTTCCTAGAGTTTTAACTAAAGGAGTATATTCTGTTTTTATCCGAAAATTGATGCGTTTTCAAAAATAAATGATTTTTTCCATGTGATGTAATGCTTTGAGTGGTTGATTTTGCTGCATATGTGATGACATATGGCATGTTATATGGCATCAAAAGTTGGTTGAGACCCTTGATATTGTTGCATCAAATGCCATGTTAAAATTGAGATACATGTGTGAATATAAATTGTGATAATAATGCTACCGTCAGAGGTGTGAGCCGACAATGCCCCGAGAGTCGGGATGTCCAGAGATTCGAATGAGTCGATGCCCTTTGGATGCCTGGTTGTATTATGAATACATGCCCAGAGGTTTTCCCCGGGAGTGTCGGGATGCCCGATTGTATTGTGATACATGCCTGGAGGGTGAGGGGTTGTATTATGATGCATGCCCAGAGGGTAGGGGTAACCATCTTCATGGCGAGCCCCGGAGATTCCTCGTGATGCCAGGTGAGATGCAAGATGCCCTGAGTGTGTGTGCCGGAGGTTCATCGCGATGCCAGGTTGGATGCGAGCGATAAATTGTAGGATGCAAACATTGGTCCCTAGAAAGAAAAATTGATGAAATCCCTGTGAAACATAAGAACTGAAATTGAATCATGTGCATGGATGTATGCATATGGCATGATGCATGATCTGCTTATGAAAGTAAATTGATGCTAATTGATATTGAAAATGCGATTATGAAGGCATGAATGGATCTCATGGTGATGTATGCTTGATAGCATGGATGATATGAATCATGGTGATATATGCACGATGGCATGGTGAGATATGCATGACTGTATGGTGATATATGCATGATGGCATGGTGAGATATGCATGACGATATGGTGGTACATGCACGATGGCATGGCGAGATATGCATGACTGCATGGTGATGTATGCTTGATAGCATGGATGATATGAATCATGGTGATGTATGCATGAATGCTTGATAATAAGTGCATGATGGTATATACACATATGGCATGGTGATATATGCATGGCTGCAAGATAAGGCATGCTTGAATGCATGAATGATATGTGCTTTGTTCATGATACCTTGATTGTTCTGTTTGACGCATTGAGTAGTTTGGTGGATCTTTACTACTGAGTGGTTGTACTCACCCCATTTGGATACTAACGTTTCAGACTAGATAAGATACCTCTGCTGCCACTGCCACCAGTAGATTGCCACCAGTAGATGGATCAAGTGGTTGGATATGACCGCGAGGAGGAGGATAGCAAAGGAATGAACTTTTGGATGTCGACACTAATCGATGGACTTTAAGTATATGACTGTTGGAGGAGATTTCGGTCATCTTTTGAAGTATAGCCAAGTATAGAAGGCTACGGCATCTTGATGTACCGACTAATGATGTCCATCAAGTTATGTAAATAAAAGTGTACGGCTTTAACTTATATAAAATGTTTAGTTGGTATGCACCATTTTTTAAATATAGGGAATGGAGTTGTTGGATGTGCTTCCGTATATGAACTGTGCAAGAGACCGATCTAAAAGATGTAAACCCCCAGGATTGATAGACCTTCAAGTCAAGCAAGAGAATGGAAATCAAACTGTGCCGAGCCTAACAGATCAGGAGCCGTCGAGGGGTGCCACAGCCTAAGCATGAAACTTCAGCTTAGAACAGGAGAAATCAAGAAACTTATCAAGCTTGGAAAAAGAAAAAAGACATTATTCGTATCACGTTGCTAAGTTGTATGCAAGATAATCTTATGTGTGAGTTTGATGGTTATAATAAAACTTAAATAATGTGGGTTGCCTTAAAAGATAAGCTTAGGGGTACGTCTGCCACTAAGTTAAGAAGATTCACCATCAAACTTGACATATACCAAAACCACCTAAATCTAATGTGAGGCAACATTTTCGAGAGATGTCAAACATGATTCGTGAACTAAAGTCGATAGGTCACTCCATTATTGATGAACAACAAATTCAAGATGTTATATGGTCCCTTCATAATAGTTGAAAGCATATGAAAATGAAGTGCTACAATTGTGACAAGATGGGTCACTTTGCTCATGGATGCATTGAGTCGAAAGAAGTACCCTATTACTTTATTACTTCAAGTGATGCTTTTATTTCCAACACTGTAATACTTATTGAATCTCATCCAATGTGGACTATAGACTTAGGAGTAACAGATCACGTAGCTAGAGACCAAGGAGCATTTGTGGAGTATCGTCGAATACAGCTTGGAAAAAGATGGGTATATGTTGAGAATAACTCAAGAGTTAAAGTAAAGGGTATCGGTACATGTAAATTAATTTTACATAGTAGTCAAAATATTCTACGGAACTTAGTCTCCATAATTGCTCTTCTTAGCTTAGGTTATGTATTGAAGTTTCCATGATGATTGTATTGGCATTTTATTTGGAACAGTTATTATGGTTTTGGTCATGTATTAAATAGTTTTATGGTGTTAGACATTAACTATGATTTGGACAATGTTAATGTTAATAGTTATTTTTCTTTAACTGCATCTTCTAATAATGTTGAAATTGATACAAGTACTTGGCATGTTAGATTAGGTCACATTGGGTTACAAAAAATGTAAAGGTTAGCTAGAAAAGGCCTTTTATAGTCACTCACTAACGGGAAAAGCAACTAGAAAACCATTTGGTAAAAGAACTGAGCTCAACTTCCATTGCAACTCATACATTCTGACATTTGTGGTCCATTGAACGTGAGGGTGAGGCATGCAGCCTCATACTTCATCACTTTCATAGATGATTTCACATGTTTCAATTATTTCTTTTTTATCTCCCATAAGTTAGAAGCATTAGACTGCTTTAGAGGATATATAGTATTGATAGATAATCAGTTGAACAAAATAATAAAGACATTGAGAACCGATCATGGGCGTGAGTATCTATCTTATCAATTTAGAATTCTCTGTGATGAAAAGGGAATTGTACAACAATTGACAATTCCCGGTACTTCGCAACAAAATGGGGTTGCTGAGAGAAGGAATATAATTCTATTAGAAATGGTTAGGTTTATTATGATGGCGTAAGCAAATTTACCTATCTTGTATTGGGAAGATGCGTTATTAACTACTACCTATGTACTTAACAAAATACCCTCAAAATCAGTCACTTCCAACTCTTATGAATTGTTGACTAATAAGAAACTAAACTTGAGTAATTTATGTCATTCGGGATGCAGCTTCTGTTCATGATTTTTTCCAGAAATATGGCAAATTAAGCCTTAGAGGGAAAAAAGGTATCTTCATAAGATATTTTGAACACTCCAAATTATACATGTTCATAGGTGAACAAACTGATGGAAGTGTGACCGAAATGGAGCCACGAAATGTCATGTTCTTGGAGAACAATTTTTCTAGTAGAGGTGAGATTGATAAAGACTTCAAATTATATAAATTGGAATATTCTAATAACATTTACTAATATTGTCGAGGGAAATAAAGATTTACCTCAACATGCAAAATCTAATGGGAGTGTTGCATCGTGTGACGAATTAAATTCAAGAGAAGTTCAGTTACGTAAAAGTAACATAAAAGTATTCCCCGTCGTTGTTTTAAGATTGAAAAGGGAAACATTTATGAGTGCTTTACAAGACGATGTTGAGTCTAAGACTATTCAAAAGGCTCTCTTATCCTTTGATAAGGGAGATGAAGAAAAATTTTGGAAAATGAGATTAAGTCAATATGGGTAAACCATGTTTGAGACTTGATTGATCTACCACCCAATTACAAGGTTAGTGGAAATAAATGAGTTTTTAAGATTAAGCGAATGACGGATGGATTCATTGAAAAGTATAAGGCTCATCTTATGAAGAAATGTTAATGCATTTTTGCTCAATGAAAGTGCAATTTATGGAATAGTAAGAAACAGACACGCACGGCCTTGTTTACGATGGAGGCAAAAGTTATTGCATTCTCTGTTGTAGTGCAAGAAGTAATATGGCTAATAGTATGGCTAACATTTTTCTTGGAAAATTTAGCTATTGTCACTGAGATTTTAAGACTAGTGATAGTTTATTGTGATAGTTAAGCATCCATTATCTATGTGAAAGATCCCAATTATTATAGAAGGACGAAACACATTGACATAAAAAACAACTTCATCAGAGATATAATAGTGCAAAAAGTAGTGATCATACAATACATTTCAACTAAGAGAATGGTTGCTTGTCCATTTACGAAGACTATTTCTAGAGTTGTACTCTTGAACCATAAGATATCTCTAGGGTTACGTTAAATATAATATGTAATATTGTAGAGAATCATTGATTTTTGTATATGTGAACATATGTATTGTACTTATTATTATTATTATTATTTTGTGACTTGATATTTTATCGATAAGTACAGATCAAATATGAGACAAGCACAAACACATACATATATTGTTGAAAAGTATGTAAGCAAGTCAGGACTTGTCACATGCTCATAATAGTGTAACACAATGTCCTAGCTAAATATTAGTAAGTTCTACACACCACACTTCAAGAAATGGCCTAGGTGATTGAGCAAAGTACAAGTGAGGAAACGAGCAAGAGGGGCGCGGCCATGAGAAAGAAGGAGATAGTGATAGTGAGGGTGAGGTTGAGAGAGTGAAGAAGGCAGAGGAAGTGGCGTGGAAATGAGAGGGGGAAAATACCTCTATTTATAGGCGAACCCTTCATGATGATCTTTCCAAATGGACCAATCATCTTCATGTAGATGGACAGTCTAGGTTGAGGAGGTGGTGACCTAAAGAGATGGTTGGTAGGTCTAGTTCCTAAGGGCGACACTTGCTCATGTTTCCATTGGTCCACCTAAGGGGTTAAGTCACCATGGAATAATTACATGTAAATATTATAAGAACACCTAAGCTAATGACTAAGTCTCTCTCATTTAATGTTTGTATCTTGAGTAATCATTAGGCTAGACATCTTCATATTACAAACTTGGTCTCCAAGTTTTTAGGTTAGAAGGCATTATGGCCTATTCCTTTAAGGGACACCTCAACTTGTCATTGAAGAACTAAAATCCAAAGATATTTAATTCATCCTCATCCTAAATTAAGAAGACTCTAAATTAGTCTTACTCCTTAAGTTGCGTGTGCAGCCCCCTCCCCTTCCAAGTTGGGTGTGTGGCCCTCTTATTCTGGGGTGAAAACAGTTTCAAGTAATTTTCGAAATCAGCATCAATACCTTATCAAATGACCTCAAAAAAATTATAATATTTTAATATGTTGTAGATAAGACCCTAAATGATATTTTTTGTGAACTAAGACAAGTCCAATTCGTGCTATGGGAAGAGCAGAAAATCACTGAACACAGCCCAAATATTCATCTGTCAAGCAAATTCAACAATCGGAGAGAGAGACTCATTTTGAAATCTAAATCTTCACAAAACTCTTTGAAATTTTTATATATTGTGGAAATTGATGTCCTTTACAACTTTTATCAAGGAAGTATGGTTAAATTTAAAAGAGAAGATTTTATAAAATTCGATAATGCAATCTGGTCACCGCTTTCACCACACGGGACAGGTTCTAGACGGTGAATGATTGGGCCTTTGTCCCTACTATTTCACGTCAAAAAAATATAAAATTTAAGTATGTTTTAGATCAAGATGTTTAGGACAATTTCCATGAAGAAAGTTTCTCCAAATTCAAAGTATAAATAGCTCTTTAAAATTGGAAAAATGCAAAGGTCTAGGGATTTCGTAAAACTAAAGAGTCAAAACCTATGAAGCCTTAAGTGGCAAACCTAAAGAGAAGGGGTGGCGCCCTACTTGACCTTCAAGATCCTTTGTCATGATTCTTCTAGGCCATGAGTTACTCCCTACCATTAATGAGCTTATGACTCACCCTTTCTTAATATGGAACCATCCAAAATTTCATGATTACATTTCAAGAGTAAGACTAATGGTGCCAAGTGTCCTACTTAGTCGTCATGCATTAATAGACTATCTTCCAAGAACATTAAATACACCATGGGAAATATCAAGTTAGAAGGCCATCTCTTTAAGTAAGAGTCAATCGAGTCCAACCACGATCGATTACCCTATTTGGCCCAAGGTTCGTGCCTAAGTCATGTCAAAACAAAGCAAGACGAAACCCAGCTTGATTAGCCAAACCGAGTTCGAAGTTCCATTTATCGAGAAAAGGGGTCACAGCTAGGTTTCTTGGCTAGCTCCTAACCCAATCAGCCGATCCTCTTACCGATTCATGGGCTAGCCTGTGGGTCAATCTACTTGGCCAATCCTGTAGCCAGTCCTGTGACTAGTCCAAGGTTCTACACCACAACTTCTAGTTAGTCCGAAATTGAACCACGTTGAGTTTATTCAATCCATAGGTGATTATCGATTGTCATGTAATCATGTGAAATTGATCGATTCGTATCAACTAACAGCCACATGGGATCAGTTCATGGTCATCTATGACCAGCATAATGACTGAGCAGCATCACTCGCGATCAGTGCGAAGACCAGACAGAATCGAGCCATGACCGTCCATTAATCTATGATGGTACGTGATCGTCCAACGATTGATCCTTGTGATTGAATAACCTTTCCATGATCGAATACTCTATAATTAGACATTGAGTTATCGATCTCTGAGCGGCCAATTGACTCATGACCAGTCTTTGGGCCGGCTCTTGGCCAAGTCTTGCCTTTGACATATTGAGCTTAGGCCTACTAGTCGAGGCCAAAATAGGCGTTGAAATCAAGGATGTTACACACAGGATCCTATTGATGCACACCAAAATATCAATAATTGTTTCGCAACATATAAACTAGCATTGATCTTTGATAAGTGAATCATTGGATACGGTTTCTTTTAGAGAATATGGAAAATCCTTATCCTGAAGCGGCATCAAGCAGGCCGGCGGCATCTTGTTTCATGACGGATGATTCAATAACAGAAAGCAATTCGCGTGCTATCTATATAGGATCGAATTTTCGATAAATTTTGTGTGGACTCCTTGAATGGCGGAGCATGATATAAGACCCACTCAAGTACTAGACCGTACTACTTTTTCGATTGTGATGTGTTGTTGCCATATGACTTGCTAGCGCTAAGAATATTAAATATGGGAGATGGTCAGTTCAATTAGATAATAATAAATATGAACAGTTGGCATTTTTTGAGAAGTCAGTGGACGAATATGGAATATATCAAACAAATGTGATCTTAATGATTTCCCCAGAAAGAACTTTTTTTCTTGTCATGAAAAAAGATAAAGCATAGTTAGTGCTTGGAGATATCATTCTTTGAAATTTATTCGAGCACGAATTTCCCATTAGTTTTTAATTGGAAAATGGGTATCGCGTCCATTAGACACTCACGTTTAACAGGGTAAACCCCACAAGTTGGTGGGACTGTTGGAGAGAAGGTGGAAGTGGTCAACAAATTGGAGCGTTATAATGAGAAACTAAACTTCTGTTAATATTACTAAACCTCCTTCATTCGTCTCTCATTAAGCAGTCTACACGTGGAAGGAGCTTTTAAATATTTAAATTTTAGAGAATGCTCTAGTTTATCACTTAAAAGTAGTATTGATTATCCTCGTTTTTTCACTAGCAAATGTACATTTGTATCCCCTACACGCAAAAAGATGGCATTTAGAAGAATTTGCTAAGTATTTTGACATATTTGAATTATTAATGGATGAAAAATAATAATGGGTACAATTGAAGAACATTTTTTTTTTTGGTAACCAAGGATCTGCCTGAGCCCCCTTTTGCTTACGCTAGTCAGGGTCATATGGCCCTCTGGTGCCCGGTGTCACCGGCAGACCTCACTGAAGCTATTTGGACAATTATACCTTGGGGGAAGCTAGCCCAGCAACCCATCGCCAAGGCCCCCACTTAAATCACGATAGCAACATGGGTATTCGAACTCTCAACTACATCAAAGCGGGAGAGAATGAATACCAACGCGGCTGCCCACGGGTGGGTATGATTGAAGAACATTTGTAATAACATATGTGAGAAAAAAAAAAAAACATGCGACATGATTTGAGTTTTTTATGTGATAGAAACATGTGACATGATTCAAGTTTTTTAAAATGGACCACGTTAAAGATAACACATTTCAAAATATAGGTTCTCAAATGAAATATGTGAAAGATAAAAAGAATTATTAATTTACGCGTTTTTCCACTGATTGTTTTGGGAAAAAAACAGATTGATTGTGATCTCTTACAATATATTTTTACTTTAAAGGAAATGACCACCAAAAACCATAAAATTTGCCCAAAGTGAAAAATTTATCTCAAACTTTTTTTTTTTTTGTGACGTGAAAAACCCCAAACTTTTCAAACTATGACACATTAACTCATCAAGGGCATTTTTGTCTTTTTTTTTTCTTTTTTTTCTTCTTCTTCCTTCCGCCAGCCATGGCGGAGTCGGCAGAGGGAAGTCGACGTTCGGCGAGGGTCGTCCGAGGCCGGCGAGGGCACCCCTCGCTCGACGCAGGTGAGGGCGAACCTTGTTGGCGTCGAGTGAGGGCTTGGTGAAGGATGCCATCACTGAACTCGGGCGAGGTGAGGGAGGCCCTCGCCTGACGCCGACGAGGGCCGCCCAACACTGGTGAGGGCGACCCTAGCCAACTCAGGTAGGGGGACCCTCACCTAATGCGGGTGAGGGCAGCCCTCACCCGACGCTGGCTTCCCTCTGCCAACTCCACTATGGCCAGTGGAGGGAAGAGAGAAGGAAAGAAAAAAAGAAAAAAAATTAAGTATAAAGACCAAAATGCCTTATAATTTATGGAAAATGCGTCACACGATAAAAGTTCACGGTTTTTTGTGTCACAAAAAATATTTTAGGGTAAATATATCACGGTCGGCAAAGTTCGAAGATTTCACATCACAAAAAAAAATTTGGGATAAATCTGTCACTTTGGGCAAAGTTTAGGGTTTTTGGTGGTTTTTCCCCTTACTTTAAATAATGGTATATACCTTTTTTCTTCTTTTTTTGTGTTATGTTTCAAAATTGATTACAAATTCAATTTGACCACTTCTTGTATTTTTAAAATATAAATGTTAACATATAATCATTAAAAAGTTTCATACTTTAAAAAATTGAATTATTTTTTACTTTCATAATTTAGTAAAAAAAAATAAGTTTTTTTTTTAAGCAAAGACAAGACAAACAGACACTACAGGTGTGTTTGGCAAAATGTGTTTCTCTTCCCTAGAACACAAATTTTTGTTCTTTTGTTCCGGGGAACAAAAAAAAGAATAGAAATGCATTTGTTTATACTTTTGTTTCTAGAACAGATTTGGAACAGAAACAAGAAGTAGAAAAAACTTGTTTTTTTTCTAGGGAACAATTTCGAAAAACACTTCTTTTTTCTCCTTTTTCTTCTTCTTTTTTCCGAAGCAAGAAAGAAGCAAAGAAAAAAGAAAGAAAAAAGGAAAAAAGGAAAAATAAAATAAAAATATTGAAAAATTAAAAGAAATAAAAAAAATTATACAAGTTTACTAAACGCATTTTTATTCCTAGGGGTGCCCTCACCGGACTCAAGCGAGGGGTGCCCTCGCCAGATCAGGCGAGGGAGGCCCTCGCCCAATGCCGACGAGGGCCGCCGTCACCTGCGTCAAGCGAGGGGTGCCCTCGCCGGTGTCGGGTGAGGGCGGCCCTCGCCGAACGCCGGCTTCCCTCCGCCATGGCCGGCGAAGGGAAGGAAGAAGAAGAAGAAAAAAAAGAAAAAAAAAGAAAAAAGTTTTTAAAAGTAAAAAGACCAAAATGCCCCTATGATTTAGGGTAAATGTGTCACGCAAATAAAAATTCAGGGTTTTTTGTGTCACAAATAAAAGTTTGGGGTAAATTTGTTACAGTTAGCAAACTTCGAGATTTTTCACATCACAAAACAAAGTTTAGGGTAAATCTATCACTCCAGGCAAAGTTGGGGGTTTTTGGTGGCTTCTTCCCAAAAAGTAAATCAGACACTAGATTTACGTGGTTTGATCATAGTGATCTATATTCACGGAACGAGCAGCCACGAATTTCATTATAAATCAAACAATACAATGGAAATAACAACTATACTTGAGTCACTCAAATACTCTCAGTATTTATTAAGCCCCAATTATACCCAATGACTCATGCAATATTTAGCTTTGGATTTCTCACAAAATAATTTCTCAATCTTATGAATAAATTCACAAATCTTACCACGAGATTTCATGGCTACAAACACTAATCATTCTTGGATATAATTTCACTAAGAAACACCCACATACGAAGAATATCCTGTGTCAAGCGCTCGATTGCACTTCAAGGACTTCTTTTGTCAACAACGTTGTAAACACACGTTTTCCAAAGAAAAGAGAACAACCCATATATTTAGTAAAGACTCTTGATTGAATCCCAATGGAAGTCAACTTCTTTAGTTTCTTCTTTTGCTTTTCACGGACTAACTTGAAGTGGGAACTAATTTCCTGTTCTTATTGGTAACCCACAAATTCAAACTTCAATATTTAGCAACATCCAAGTTTAGTATGGACCTTTGAAATTAAGGAATCCACATCCACAAAAATATGACCTAGCTATCCACGTGCACTTTAGACTGGAATTTATTCATAGACTCAAATTCGAGACATATTTTCATAATCTCCACATTGGCTCGATGGTTGAGCCAAGTTACAATCACTTCACAAAATTTGAACTTTGTTGCAACTTTCCCATAGCTCCCAATTGGCTCAATGGCCACATATATCTTTTAAGTCCAAGCCCCACTTGAACTTCACCATAACCATGGACTTTATCATAATACCAATTCTACATGCACCTTTAATTGCTTTGCAAGAATTTTGTGATACAATCTCTTTATCATAGATAAAGCAAAACTATTATTGCATTTGTACTTATAAGGAGATCAAACACACACTTCGTCAATATCAGCACTTATAGCTGATAAAGCTAGTAAGAACATCTAGAGGGGGGTGAATAGGTGTTAAAGAAGTTTTTGCAAGACTTAACGACTTAATTTGACTTTTATGAAAATAGTAGACTAAAGATATAAAGGACTGTAAATAGTTATATTTGACTGCGAATTCAAGTAAAGAGTTTAAGGAAAGAGAATTAAAACACAAGGTTTATAGTGGTTTGGCTTAGACCAAGCTTATGTCCACTCTCCCGCACTGACAGCCAACTGGCTTATAAAAATGCGATCCTTGAAAAATTGATGAGATCCTTGTAAATTGATGCTATTTGTATTGAAAATGCGATCATAAAGGTATGAATGGATCTCATGGTGATGTATGCTTGATATCATGGATGATATGAATCATGATGATATATGCACGATGGCATGGTGAGATATGCATGACTGCATGGTGGTATATGCACAATGGTATGCATGACTGCATGGTGGTATATGCACGATGGCATGGTGAATATGCACGACTGCATGGTGATATATGCACAACTGCATGGTGATGTATGCTTGATAGCATGGATGATATGTGCTTTGCTCGTGATATCTTGATTGTCTTACTTGTTGCATTATGTAGTTTAGTGGATCTTTACTGCTGAGTGGTTGTACTCACCCCGTTTGGAGACTAACATTTCAAACTAGACGAGATACCTCTGTTGTCACCGCCACCAGCAGATGGACCGAGTGGTTGGACATGACCGTGAGGAGGAGGACAATAGAGGAAGGAACTTTTGGACGCCGACACTAATCAATGGACTTTAAGTATTCGACTGTTGGAAAATATGTCAGTCATCTTTTGAAGTATAGCCGAGTATAGAAGACTACGGCATTTTAATGAACTGACGAATGATGTCCATCTGGTTTAAGTAAATAAAAGTGTTCGGTTTTTACTTATAAATGTGTTTAGTTGGTGTGCATCTTTTATGAATATAGGGAAGTGAGTCGTTGGATATGCTTCTGTTATATGAACTACGCTGGGACCGATTTAAATAATATAAACCCCCAGGACTTATGGACCCACTATAATTCATTGGTATCAGAGTTATGAGTTATTAGAACAAATGAAAGGTAAGCGAACTGTGGCGATCTTAACGGATCGGGGGCCGTCGAGGGGTGCCACATATTAGCTTCATCATCTTCAATTGATTTGTTTTGAAACTTTAGAGTGCTTTGTTTCTTCCAATTGAATCTTCTTCCCTTTTTGTTCAGTTTCCTGAACCTCTTTATCATAAGAGCTAACTCTTCATCATCCATATTATCTTCAGAATCTGTAATATCATAATCATCGTTAGATCTTAAAGCAATTGACTTCTTACCTTTGGGATCTTCTTTTTCATTTATTTGCTCCACTTCATAGGACTGAAGTGTGCCAACCAATTCGTCTACAGAAAGTGGCATGATCCTTTAAGTTTCCCTTATTGAAGTCTTTACGTGATTCAAATCTTTGGAGAGTCTACGTAGCAACTTATTAACCTTCATGGGTCATGATATTGGATGTCCCTGATACTCTAGACCATTTACAATTTCTATAAAACGGCTAAATATGTCAATAATAGATTCTCCTGGCTTCATACTGTCTAAGCAGAATATTGATCATTGTCTCTTTCACTCGATCGGTTCCTTTATAAGTAATGTGTAACATGTCCCAAACTTCTTTATCTGTTTCACAAGAAGATATTCTGTAATATTTAGTAAGAGATAATGCACAATATAAGGAGTAAATTGCTTTAGCATCGAGAGCTTGTCTCTTGATTATTTCTTCTTGAGTCATCTCGCCAGTGTCTACAACTTCTTTTCCCATTTCTGAAATTGATGTAGCTATAATCTCATTTTTCTACCACATCCCATTCCGGAGGATCTTTCGATCTTAAGAATGCCTTCATCTTGTTTTTCCATATGTTGTATTCATTTCCATCGAAATAAGGTGGTCTGGTGTTGCTTTGGCCTTCAACCAAACCTAGAGCTAACATACTAGCCATAGATATTTAACTCAGAAGTAAAAACACTTTAATTAAACGAGCACACAAGCTTTGATACAATTGATAAAGCTAGTAAGAACACCTAGAGGGGGTGAATAAGTGTTAAAGAAGTTTTTTTGCAAGACTTAACGACTTAATTCGACTTTTATGAAAACAATAGACTCAAGATATAAAGGACTGTAAATAGTTATATAAGATTACGAATCAAAGTAAAGAGTTTAAGGAAAGAGAATTGAAATACAAGGTTTATAGTGGTTCGGCTTAGACCGAGTCTACGTCCACTCTCTCGCATTGACAGCCCATTGGCTGGATTCCACTAAGAATCAAAAGAGATTTTACAGTCTCACGTCCTTGATTCCATAGTGTAGAGACTCTACTACACTTCCTCAAGGTCTCACAAGTATTTAATCTCTTTTTTTAGTACAGTTTAAGCTCGACAAATTGAAACAACAAAGAACTAAGAGCTTCAGACTTTGGAATTCTTCTTTCACGCACATAATCGAATAACTTGAGCATCCTCCTTATATACTCCTCCATGCCATTATAATTGTTGGCACATTCCGGAGTTCTTCCAATCTACCTGTTAGACAGAATCAATTAGGAAGATCTAGAGTTATTTAAGGAATGTGATGATAGCCCACCAATCTGCTCGCCCATACAATCAGGATCTAGGTTTCCATAAATAGAACCTTCCAAGTATACTTCGCCAATCAACAAATTTAATTATTCAGATTGATTTCAATAAGAATAACTAATCATGCGATGCTATATCCAGCCATAAGATTTTCTTCAACCGTACGAACTAAATCTTTAAAGATATATTTGCATCTAGATAAGACTTCTTCATCGAATAAATTTTTTCTTTGTTGGTCTGGAAACTATTAGTGAGAGTAGATTTTAAATCTTGAATCTGGAGGTCTTCAGACTTTGACGACAGAGTTTACAAATCTTCAAACTAGATTGATCGAAACGTTTTGTCAACTTCAAAACAGATAAGGAAGTTTTCTCCAACAACAGCAAATGTTGGTTCTACACATTCCACCTCGCTACAAGCATCATCATTGTCGATTATTTCATTAGTACCCACAACTTCAAGAGTTTTTGGTTGCAACTCCAACTCAAGATGACCACCGTTTAGATTAATCGCCCCTAGCTAGAACCATTGGAGACTTGTCAAACGTAACTTCTCTATGAACAATCTATGAAGCACGAACACATTGCCCGTGCTTCCGTGTTGTGTTTGACACGTGTCGGAGCGTGTCGGATACGTCGACACGCTCGGACACCCGGTCAACGCGTGTCAGATTTTTTGATATTTGGTCAACGTTTCTTGACATGTTTCGACATGCGTGTCCGGAAGATGATGGAGGGTGGAGGCAACTCAAGCGAGGGAGGGCGAGGGAGCAGAGATAGGCTGTGAGCGATGGTGAGAGATGGCTAGAGAAAGAGCCGAATAGAGAGAAAGAAGAGAGAGAAAGCAAACTACCGCTGGTGAGACGAACCATCACGACAGTGAGAGATGGCGAGAGAGAGCAGAAACTGAGGCGAGGGCCGCCACTGTTTCTATGGATCGATGACAAGGAGGAGGAGGAGGAGGAGGAGGAGGATCTAGAGGAAGAGGAGAGGAAGGGGGTCATGCGGCCAGCGGCAAGAAGGAGGAGGAAAAGGAGGGTGGCTAGGGTTTTTGATAAGGGAATTAAAAAGTAATAAAAAGGGAAGGGGGGGGGACTGATGTGTTACTTTAGAGTTTGGGGGGAGGGGAAATGACAGCCTATCTATCAAGTGGTGGGGGATGGAAAAAAAAGTAAAATAAATTTGGGGTGGAGGGAAATGGATGAGGGAAAGAAGGGGTGGACCTCTGGGGATTTTTTCTTTTTTAAATTGGAAAATTAAATAATGAGATTAAAATATAATTTCAAAAAATAAAAGTACTAAATTTTGAATAATGATAAATTTTGGTTATTGTAGAAAATCATGGATTTATTTAAATAAATTGATTATAATTTCTTATTAGTCATTAATTTCATCAATAACTTTTGTTAAAGTTAAAAACATGTTTCGCATTAATTATGAATATATCTTTCGAATTTCTAATGAATTGATTTATTAATATTATTAGTGCAAATTCATTATAGGCTCTTTTTTATTAATTATTTATTTATGAATTTGAATCAAATTAATTAAAAATAAAAATATTCATTTAATATATAACGTGTCACATCATGTCGGAATTCTCTATTTTTTAGAAATGACGTGCCGATGTGTCATGTCGTGTCGCGTGTCAATGCTACTTAGTTGACAATAGGTGAATTTAATTCTGGACACCGCAACTAATAACTCTACTCGCCTTGTGCATAACTAAGAAACATGCACTTTCGTACCCTCTCGTCAAGCTTACCATCACTCACTTAAACATAATCTTGGCAAAAATATTGTAAGAATAGAGTAAGCAGTAATGTTACCTAATCATATTTTTTCAAGAGTGCCACATCCAATTGCAGTTGATATAGATCTATTTATTAAGTAGCTCACCATACTAAACGTATCTGTTAAGAATTTTCTAGCCATACCAACATTAAAGAGCATATTATGGGTCGTCTTTAATAATATTTTGCTTATAAATTTTGTAATAGAGTTCATTAGCAATAATGTAGTGTCTCACTATGCCTTACTTCATGCAAAATTTATTTAACAACTTAGACAAAACTCTATACTATTGTTAGCCTTCATATGCTCGATCGTTTTACCAATCTAAAGCTCTTGACTATGTAATCTTGATAACTCTTACCTGAGTACAAACGCCCATGTCTTCCTCGAGTAGTCATCAACAGCCGTTAGCATAAACATGTACTCTTTTTCGAAGAAAATCGCGACAACCTACAATCATTCAAGTGAATTAACTATGCAATTTCTATGGTTTCTTTGATAGCCGTATTGACTACACTTTCTGCTGTTGATCTAAATTATAGCACCTACATAAATTCAATTCCTTGGCAACATAACGACATAACAAATTTCTTTCACTTAAAACCTTGAGACTTTTCTCTCGCTAATATGCCCCAAATGCATATGCCATAATTCAGATTCTCGAACAAATGCATCCGATGTTTGTGCGGTGAAATTTGTCACTATCTTATCTTAAAGCTCATACAAGCCACTGTACTTGATTCCTTTCATTATTATCAAGGCACTTCGAATAATTTTCAGAATTCAACATTCTAACACTCAGTTGAATCTAGAGCAGAGCACTCAAGAAAAATAAGTTCTTTTTCAACTCTAGAAAATGTCTTACTCTAGTCAATATTCTCATGATACCATCATGCATTCTGATTCTAATATTGCTAACATCTACGATATTGTACTTTGCATTGTTCCTCAACTAGACTTTACTATTATCCATGCATTGATAATTAGTAAATAGTTTTTATTTTGGTGTAGCATGAAACGAATAACCAAAATCCACAATCCATTCATCAAGTAACAAATAATTAATGAGAATTAAGACAAAATCAATAGGATTTGAATTATTGATGGGAGAATTGTCCAAAAAGTCCTAAACCTATTTTAGTTTTGCCAATTCAGTTCTAAACCTTTAAACTTTGTCAATTGAGTCTTAAACATTTTCACTTCTTGCCGATTCAATTCATCCAGCCAATTTTGGTCGGAAAATGCTGACGTGAATGCCGGCGGTGCCACGTAGGACTGTCGGCGTTGACGTGGACAATTTTTAATAATATTTCAATATTTTTTCAATTTTTTTGATTTTTTTTATTTTGATTTTCTATTTTTTTCATTTTTATTTATTTTTTCTTTTTGGCTTTCTCCGATGGCTGGCCACCGGCCACAGGCGACAACCGGCCAACGGCCACATCCAGCCGACTGGCCTCGCCTGCCACAGGCGAGGCCCAGCCGAGCGACGGCAACCCCCCGTAAGGGCGCCCTAGCCCAAGCGAGAGCCGACCTCGCCGGGGGTCGCCCTCGCCCAGGTGAGCGTTAGCCATGCGATGGCCTACCGACGCCTAGTCGGCCAAGGTGACGCTCACCTGGGCGAGGGCGAGCCTTGGCGAGGGCCGGCCTCACCAAAACTGGCGAGGGGAGCCCTCGCCCAGGCGAGCGTCAGCCTCACCCTGGTCGGGCGAGCGACGGCTGGCTGCAGGCAACAGGCCAACCCCCAGCCGAGCGTTGGCCTCGCCCTTGGCCGGTCGGGCGTCGACCTGTGGCCGCCAACCATCGCCCGCTCGACCAAGGGTGAGGCCGACGCTCACTTGGGCGAGGGCGACCCCCGGTAAGGGCTCCCCTTGCCAAATCTGGTGAGGTCGGCCCTCGTCAGGGCTAGGGCGGCCTTGCCCAGCATTGTCAACGCCTGGCCGACCGTCGCTTGTGGCCGGTGGTTGGCCACCGGAAAAAGCCAAAAGGAAAAAAAAAAAAAAAAAGAAGGCAAAAACAGAAAAAAAAAATCAAAAAATCAAAAAATAATAAGATAATAAAATATTATTAAAAATTGTCCACGTCAGTGTCAACAGTCCTACATGGCACCGCTGGTGTCCACGTCAGCATTTTCCGAGCAAAATTGGCTGGATGAACTGAATCAGCAAGAAGTGAAAATGTTTAGGATTCAATTGGCAAAGTTAAAAGGTTTAGGACTGAATTGGCAAAACTGCAATAGGTTTAGGACTTTTTGGACAATTTTCCCAATTATTGATAGCTATAGCCGCAACATCATCCGTAGAATCAACTATAATTCTCTTAATCTTGTTGTTCTTCTTCTTAAATCAACTCATTCTATGATGCTCCCGCTTGCCATAGCTCCAACAGACAACACCATTAGTCAAAGATTGACTATGTTTGTTCATGTTTATACTACTCCTATTAATAGACATGCTAGTTGTTTCTCTATCTTCACCTACTAAAGCAGTAGATACGTTCACCAAATTATCTTTTATGGATGTCCTCACTTAGAATTAAATCTTGAACTCCATCAAACATCAAGTAATAATCTCAACTAAACTCAATTAACTAACAATCACATTGAATTCATTAATACGATATTCGCTCATCTTCAAGTTAAACAAATATCGCATTAAATAGACATTGTTGATCTCAAAAGGCTTCCCGTACATATTTAATAGGACTCTTATCCAACCGCTCTTCTCCTTCATGTGTTAAATGTGATGTTACGAGTCAACATCAGCTAAGTAACATCGAAAGCTTGTATATCTAGCAATTTCAAGTTAGCTTGCTCCATCATCTTTAGTTTCTCTCCCCAAATAGGGGCAAGCGTAGTTTAATCTGATAGAAATAATCTTCAATATACATCTTCTAGAAACCAAAACCTTCCCCATCAAATTTGTTGATTATCACTTTTCCTTCTTTTGTCGCTATCAATTCGCTTCAACTCAACCAAGCCTGGCTTCAATACCAATTGTTGCGAAAAACGAGCAATTAAACAATAAAAAGATAGAATAAAAAAATAAATCGGACACCAAATTTATATGGTTTGGTTGTAATGACCTACATCCATGAGGCAAACAACAATGAATTCTACTATAAATCAAGCGATCCAACAGAGATCAAAACCACACTCGAGTTACTCAATTATTATTAGTGTTTCTCAAGCCCCAATTACACTCAATAACTCATGTGATGTTTGGCCCCAAATTTCTCATGAAATAATATCTCAATCTCACGAAGAAATTTAGAAATCATACCAAAAGTTTTCACGACTACAAACACTAATCATTCTTCGATATAATTTTTATGAAAAAAGACCAACGTATGAAGAATATCCTATGTCAAGCGCTCGACTGCACTTCAAGGACTTCTTCCGTCAACAATGGCGTTAACAAACGTTTTCCAAAGAAAAGAGAAACCCCCATATATTTGGTAAAGAATCTTGACCAAATCCCTGTGGAAGTCAACTTCTCTAGCTTCCTCTTTTGCTTTTCGTGGACTTACTTGAAGTGGGGGTTACTTTCCTTTTCTTAATTGCTGACCACTAATTCAAACTTTAAAATTTGGCAACATCCCAGACTAGTATGAACTTTCGAAATTAAAGAATCCCATATGCATGAAGATATGACTCGGCCATCCATGTGCACTTTTAGATTGAAATTTATTAATAGACTCAAACTTGATATATTATAATAATATATAAAGTAAATTCTTGAGTATTGATATCCATCCCAAATTTACAGTTATACTCACATATATTATTAACTTTCAATTAATGAAGTAGTTGAGAGGTGATAATTTTTACCATTTTGGGTTTATACTTACAATCGAAAGATCTCAATTACATTATGCAAAAGCAGTTTCAAATTAAGTAACGGGAAATAGAGGGAAGGGGAACAGTTATATTGAGTAAATTATAAGAAAAGTATGTTCATATTAGTTTTAAATGGTTAACTAACCCATTAAGTTCTCTCACACCTTGCTAAAAAAGAAAAGAAAAGGATTTGTTACCAACTTGCATTAATTAACGATCCACTTCATCCATTTTATTCTAGTAACTACCCACTTTTTTTTATTCTTAAAAATTTTCCTTTTCTTTAGAACTCATCCACTTCATCCATATTATTTTAGTAAGTGCCCACTTTTTTGCTTCTTAGCAAATTTCCTTGTCTTCAAGACTCATTACAGACTTAAGGAATAACTTATGATTAGTGCTAGAATCTTTGAAATATCCCATTCCAACCGAGAATTTTTAAAGAGTTCACGCCCTCTTTATTTCATCACGTTTGCAGTGTCACTCTTGTATGATACTAATCCTTCCGCAAGGTTATTGAACCTAGGAAGAAAATTTCTCAACAGATCTATACATAACAATATTCATCCATGAGCTTTGAGTTTTTAAAAGAACATGAGGCAAGAAAAAAGAAAAAAAAAATGGATCTATTTTCCTCCATTCCGGATTGGAAGAAATTTCCCCAAAACATGCGTCCGATTGGTAGTTTGCAAGATATAAATTTAAACCACATGCAAATTTAGCTAAATTTAACAGTAAGCGATATTCATATTTGTAATACACCAACCGCAGGTAAGGTTGAGAGAAATTTCTTCCAACCAGGAATGAAGGAAAACATAGCTCCTTCGAAAACATCAACCGCCCTGTTAGAAGTGAAATTTTTTCCTAGGTTCATGTGGATCAAAGTGGTCTAAACATCATGTGCGGAAGAATGTTTGATACGCTTATTCTATAAAGGGCCATTTTGTTCCTCTAACGTTTTTTTTTTTTTTCATTGGAGGATTAGAAACATGGACGTCAATCAAATGTGTTTTAGGCTGTTTTTTCTTTCATGCCGGATTAGACGAAATTTCTTTTAATTATTCTTCTGATTAGTAGATTACGAACTATGGACACTTGCGTGTAGGAGACATCCATGTTTGTAATTTTCACCAATCAAGGGCATAGTTGAAAAAGTTTCTTCCAAACTAGAATTGAGGAAAATATGCTACTTTATTATTATTTAGTTAAGTTTGCAGGTGAATCATGTCTATATATGTAACCCTTCTAACTGTGGATAAGGAAAAATGCAACCCTTCTATAAACTACATAATGAACAGAGCCAACAACAGTAGAGAAAACTACATAAAAACCTGTTTTTTTAGAGTAGGAATTAACGTAAATACCACTATTTTGCCATATATGATTGACATAGCTTATTAAACTAAATCACTTCAACAATTTTCAACACAACCTAATTACACTACATGGGCATATATCTAGGTAAATATATCAGGTCAAGCCAGTTTGCGTTCGTTCCATGAATGGGTCAATTTGTTTATATACACGAATGAAAAATGTGTCGTGTGTGGATTTATCTTTTTAACCCACTTATGGCATGCTTATACAGCTTAGCGTGTTAGTTGTGTTAACAAGACATACTAAGATACATTTAGACACATTTAGTCACATTCATATTTCAAATTAAATTATGTAAACGTGTCTTGCCCAACATTAGGGGTGATCGGGTCCAAGGTGGGTAGGATGTAGATGTGGACTCTATATCCAACCCTATTATAACCGGTTCTCATTTTTTGAACCTTGTAGCCGACCCTATTTGTGTTGGACCTTATATCCGACTCACCTTGTTTTTCCAATCTAATTTCAAGGACAACTTTGTTTCCACTGGAACCTATTTTGCAATTTCCCGATATCCTATACGACTGTGAATTTTATATTAATACGCGAGAAAATAATGTAATCCTCTTAAATTATATCGAAATATTAATCATTTGTAATAAATAAATACATGAGCTTTTTTACTAAATAAAAAATTAAGGATCCACAAGACTAATTATAATAAATAAAATCATAAGACAAAGAATTAGCAACAAACATGGGTTTAATATTAGTCTTATTTCCACAACTACTATATGAAGCCACTCATTTATGCAAGCATAACTCCTCCTAAAAAATGAAATTAGGCGAGCCAATTCATGTGGTACACAAGAGTTTGGCAGCCAAAAACACCGTCCGTCTGTTGGACGATGCGAGGGGGAGCCAATGAGGGAGGGAAGCAAGTGAGGAAGAGGAAGGACAAAGGAGGAATGCCATGCGTGTTTGAGAGAGCCAAGAGGGAAAACGCCATGTAATTGTAGGAGTAATAATAAAAATAAGGGGAAAAAAAAGGATTTTTGACCTATACTTACAAAACGGGTTCCCAAACCAGTTCCAAAACTGGTCCAAGAACTGATTCTCAGGTGGGTAATCAATCGGAACCGGTTTAAGTCGGTTCCAAATTTTGGGAACTGCTTCCCGGACCAGTTTCAATGGGAACCGGTTCCCGACCCTATTTTTTCGGGTGGGCCAGTCCGGTTCTTGGGTATACCTGGTCCGATTGCATACCCCTACCCAGCATGCAATCTAAACACGACATGACTACCACACTACATGACACGAATTATTGACCCCAGCTCTATGTGATTCACTTAGGGCCCTTTTGTTGGAAATACCTTTGTCATTGTCAATGAGAGTCCACGTGAACCTAACTACAGGGAGCAAGTCGCGACTATAAAATCGCGCCCCTGCCTACCTCTGAAATGAGAACTAAAATTTCCCCTCCCGCATAAAGTATCTCAGAAGGATGAACAAGCTTTCTTGTTTTGGTAACAAGTTGGGGCACAACCTGCCTAGCATTCAAAAACACTTTTGCCACCCTGTGGCACCTTTCCTCCGCCTTTTGGCCCGCCGAGCCAACTGTTTGTTGACTCAACTAGCTTACTTCGTCCTCATTTCCGTGGTCGGCTATTGGGCACTAAAGCTCTGCGACCCCAAATCGTCCTCCTACAAGCCTGGCAACCTCGACGTGTTCTTCACCTCGATCTCTGCGAGCACAGTCTCGAGCATGTCCACCGTGGAAATGGAGGCCTTCTCCAACTGCCAGCTTGTCATCATGACCCTCCTTATGCTCCTCGGCGGCGAGATCTTCACTTCCATGCTCGGGCTTCATCTCTCGAAGTCTAGATTCGTTGGGCGTGATCATCACAATGTGAATTCCGCCACTTCCGACCATTCTGACAACAATATCGAACTCGAACTTCCTCCTCTCGACCAGGTCAATAAGGCCGATACCTTCAAATTCGACCCCGAAATGAAAGGGACGCCGTTGAAGCCAGCTCTGTTTGCCGAGGAACTCGTCAAGTACAGGGCAGTTAAGTACTTGAGCTACGTAGTCCTAGGTTACTTCATCATAGTCCTCGCAGCGGGCTCAACTTTGCTTTCTGTGTACATAAGCCTCGTTCCAAGCGCAAGGAAAGTCCTTCAGGACAAAGGCCTTGCCGTGCCGACGTTCTCTGTGTTCACGACAGTGTCAACGTTCGCCAACTGTGGCTTTGTCCCCACGAACGAGAACATGTTGGCCTTCAAGCCCAACCCGGGCCTCCTGTGGCTGCTCCTTCCACAGGTCCTCCTAGGGAACACGCTCTACCCCCCATGTCTCAGGGCGGCAATCTGGCTCCTTGAGCGGGTAACGGGGCGGGCCGAGTTTGACTACATGCTGAGGAATTCCTGGGAGATGGGGTACGCGCACTTGCTTCCGGGCTTTCACTGCCTTTGCTTGGCCGCGACCGTCTGGATGTTCGTGTTGGTGCAGTTCGTGGCTCTGTGCTGCATGGAGTGGGGCTCCCCGACCATGGAGGGCCTGAGTCCTTACGAGAAGCTCGTAGGGGCTCTGTTTGAGGCGGTGAACACTAGACACGCCGGCGAGTCCGTCTTCGATCTCTCCGTCATTTCTCCGGCAATTTTAGTGCTCTTCGTCCTCATGATGTGAGTCTCTCTCACTCTCATTGTCACATGTGCCTGCAAGCGGGCCCGCACATAATAAAATCCTATTCCCCACATCGGATACTAAATGCAGACACAAATTAAATAAGTGGATAATAATCAATACTAAAAGAACTCTAAACCACAATAAATTACTTAATATTTCGATTCCATAAGTCCACTATAGTATTGAATGTTACCCTTTAATTAACCAATGTTCTTTTATACAGATTCATGTGCTTTATTAAATACACTTACTAGAAATGAGGAAGTTGTTTCACTTTCATCCAATATGATAGATAAGTATAGTTTCGTGTACCCAGCCCCCAATGGGATTTCATGAAACTTCGTAAAGCACAGAACAGAGGAAAGGCATAACTTGATTTCTCATTCTTTTCTTGTCTACGTCTATAAATGAGTCAGTTTGCAAACCCTTTTAAATTTATCATATTTTCTTAGGATGATGACACGCGTCATTAGCTTTTTATAATATGCAATTATCGCTCAATATTAAAGAGACGGTGTTGAGATTCACAAAGAGATCTCAATTAAAATACATTAAGGGTGTGTTTGTTTAGTAAAAGAATAATAACTCTGAAAACATTTTCCTAAAAATGGTCCCATCTATCGTTTACAAAAATAAATAAATGAAAAATATTTTTATCGTTCACGGAAATGTTTAGATATAAATTGTTCCCGATATTAAAAATATTTTTCATTAACTAATTATTTTAAGGGATCACTTTTAGGAAAATATATTCCAAATCATTCATTTTTTATAAAACAAACAGATCGTGAGAATGATGCCTCTAATAATCTTCCTAGTAGGAAGAAAATTTTTCTTTTTTCTAAGCTTTAAAGAAGATTTTCATCCCCATAGTCATCACATCTCTATTCTTACCCTGCTTTTGTTGACAAATATTTCGGCTTTAGGAATTGTACAGCTCTAAATCTTGTTAGGCATCCACTTTATCGAATAGCAAATCCAACTTATTGGGTTAGTGGGTGATGGCAACCCTTTGGAATGAAATCGCATAATGCTGATATGACATGAGTGATCTTTTGCTTTGTGCGATACTATATTCTTAGTCCATACTCCTGCAACTGGTCCACCATCAACAATCAAATCCCAATATCAAATTTAAAACTCCGTTTTCTTCTCCAATGGCACATGGTATTTGCCGTCTCTTTTGTGCCATTGGAGGGTGGTTTCCATAATACGATACTTTTAAAGAAAAGGGTTTTGCTTTTTTGCGTTTCAGTGAGCTTTTAAAGCAAAAATTAGAAGTCGGTTTTTCGTGGATGTTATTGGAAAACCTGAGACACGTTATTAAGAAAAAGGCTCGAGTCTAATCTGGTATCCGACCTCGAGACCATGCCCTTGAGACCTTGAGCCTCTCTCTCAGAAAACGCGGCCACCTAGTCCGAGATCCTTGGGAACCGAGATAATCTGGATGATAAGGCACGGGATCCGGGCATCCAGAATTGGGTAACGAGGCCTGGACCTTGGAATCCATGCACAGCTCTAAGCCTCACGGTTGAGACTGGCCTCAGGCCTCGGACTTAGGAACCAACGCTTGGGCCCAAGAAACCAAGGGCAGGGGCCTGGATCCAAGAGCTCACAACCAGGGGCTGAACCTGATTCCTTGGCCTCCAAAACCAATAATCCAAGATCGGGACCCCGGGTCACTCGATCACGAGGTCACGAGACAAGACTGGATCTTGAGTGCGTGGGTCTCAAGGTTAGGGTTCCGACCCCTCGAATCTCAAGTCCGCGGGTCAGTTTACTATATCTGGGCATCGGTGTTTTGGGTGTGGGGAGGGTCAGGGATCGAAGTCC
The DNA here is from genome assembly GCA_019915185.1 of Eucalyptus camaldulensis. Taxonomy (NCBI): domain Eukaryota; kingdom Viridiplantae; phylum Streptophyta; class Magnoliopsida; order Myrtales; family Myrtaceae; genus Eucalyptus; species Eucalyptus camaldulensis. The sequence goes on from JAHSVA010000008.1 coordinate 29,267,750, forward strand.
CATGTGCAAAGGTCGAAGCTGCGTCTAGCCGTTGAAGTCTGGGACCTGTTCCCCAATGTCTCGGTCCAAACTTCAGGGTCCCAGCTCTGGCCCTGGGGCTGTAGTCCCGGGCCTATGTTACGGTGTTGAGATCAGACTCAAGATCCCAAGACTAGCACTCTTGGGTTTGAAACGCCGAGATTTTGGGTCCAAGTGCAAGGGTCTAAGGGTTCGGATTGTGCGTTTAAAGTTAAATGTGAGCATGAGAGAATGTGACCGTCATCGATCAATGACTTGGTTAAAGACAAATAGAGTCCATGTAAGGTCATTTTATAGGGCACATTTTTCATCATTCCTATCAGTGCCGTTAATTGTGGGGTACAAGTTATAGATAATATATATATATATATGTGTGTGTGTGCGCGCGCGCGCGCGCGCGCGTGCGTGCGTGTACGTATTTTATATTTAGTTAAGTTTGGTTGGGGGCATATTTCAAAAAAAGGATTGTTTTGGGGTATTTGCGCAATTTCCCCAAGTGAGGACAATGGAGTCACCTCCCTAATTTTAAAGGAGTGATCTTCAACATCACTTTTATAAAGAAAGGAAAAGAAAAGAATATGCATTTGACTAGTCAGCTCATTAAAGCCTTTTGTTATCATATATATTTCATCTTGTTCTTGCATTTGTTCCTCGGAACCGCACCAAACTCTCTTTATGCATATTAATCTCAGCTTTGTTCTTGCCATTGGTTCCTCAGAACCGTGCCCCGTATTTCTTCCAGCTTTGTTGTTGCCATTTGTGTACAATCAGTCTTGGGTGTTTCTTATGTATGATAGAGATAAAAGAAAAAAGGAAGATAATACTATGAAGCACGTATCCAGAGCATAAATGTCGAATGTAGTCAATGCAACAACCAGAAAACATGCACAAGCTTGACTTGTCTCTCAGCAACCACCTTTTTTCCAAGGGACAAGAACTTTCAAAGTTAAGAGTGACTCGACCAGCTTCTAACAAACATTGTGTTGTTACAGGTATCTTCCTCCATATACTTCATTTCTCCCGGTAAGAAATGGCGAGACGGCACCAAAAATTCAAAGAGATGAGCCTAGGAGGCGCTTGTTGACATGCTTGGCATTTTCACAGCTGTCATATTTAGCGATCTTCATCATTCTCATCTGCATCACCGAGAGAGAAAATTTGAAGAACGACCCACTCAACTTCAATGTCTTGAACATCACGATAGAAACTATAAGGTACATTGCAATTATGAGTTTCGAGATTCTATTCATGTGAATCTATTAAATTCCAAAAAATTTTAACGATGATTATTACTGAACCAATTGCAGCGCCTATGGCAACGTCGGATTTTCGATCGGCTATAGCTGCAAAAGGAGGCTACACACAAACACCCCGTGCAGGGATGCTGGATACGGATTTGTAGGAAGATGGAGCAACAAAGGGAAATTCATTCTGATAATAGTCATGTTCTTTGGGAGGTTGAAGAAATATAACATGAAAGGTGGTACTGCTTGGAGCTTGTCTTAGCATATCCTTTCTTCCTCAAGTTAGAGAAAGGTCCGGTCAACAGTTTAATATATCTCGTATCCGTGTAGAATCCTTAAAGTAGTTACAAATTGACCGTCCATTATCTTAATTGCGAGTAGAAAGCGAGGGGCGGTTATGTCCATTCTGGGATTTCTGTGACTTTTTACTGGTTTATATAATTGGTATGTTAAATGATGTGTCGATTTGTTCTTAGTTCTTGGATATGACCCATTTATCTAAAGAGACCCTCTCAATCTACCATATTATTTTATAAATCAATTTTGTAAATTAGTGAGTAATATTGCCCTTTCGTTTGACATCATTTGTGTTTAAAATCTATTCAAGCAACGCAAACAAAAAGGACTGATATATTCAGGATTTTATTTCTGAAAGTAAAAGTGGAAGACGAAATCATAAAGAGATGAAGAAACTCTGTTGCCGTCTAAAGACAATAACTTGTTGGCTCTTTTCCTTTTCAAGGAAAGCAAAAAAGCTTACGCCAAATTGCGCGTGGCATTGATATAATAGTGATAGGTCAATGATGATGTGAAGCACGAAAAAGCACGTAATATACATGTAAATCAACTGGACAAAGTTACGGTTTTGTACAAGCCCACTATTTAACGGACAGAATATCGGTCAATGAAATCCACGAATCCTTGTCTTCTCACTATTACCAGACCTATAGCGGGGCAAAGTACACGGATGTTACTGAACAACATTACCTTTTTGACATCAGCCATGGCTTAATTTGCCTGGTAATGATCTTTTAACCCTCTACCGTTCACTACTTGTTAATCAAGAAACGATTTAACTAAGCTCCATCGCTAGAACAAAATAACCATTATATTAATTTGTTTGATGTAAAGGTTAGTCTTAGTTTTAAAAATCCATGCTCAATTTGATGCTTAAACTTTAATTTACATCATTTTGGTCCACAGTCTCTTTGAGTCACCAAGTGCCACATACCCTTGGTGGTAGCTACAAAAGGGCTGATCATTATGAAATTTTGTGAAATGACTATCAATTGTTCTAAAAATTTAAGCAGTTAGATGAAGGCATGATTTATTATTCAAACATTCTAACATTCCCCCTCACGCTTAGTTTAATCTTCTTCTTTTTTTTTTTTACATAGTAATAAGTGTGGAAATATTAAATTAGGGAGGCAAATGAGGCATTCTAAGATTTGAACATAAGACCTCTAGCTCTAATATCATATAAGATTTTGTAGCATCACTACCGATTATTATAAAAGGAGAAAATTACCAAAAAAAACAAATCTAAACCTATGTCAATTCAGTCTTTAACTTTATTTTTTGGGCCAATTCAATTATAAACCTTTTGCAATTATGCCATTTTAGTCAATCCAGCTAAATTTGATTGGCTAACGTTAATGTGAATGCTAGCTGGCCGGTGAACGTTGATGTGGCAATTTTCTAATAATATTTTATATTTTTTTCAATTTTTTTTATTAATTATTTATTTTTCTTTTTTCTATTCTTCTTCTTTGGCTTCTTCTCCCTTGTTGGAGCTTCACCAGCCACTGGACAAGGGCCACGAAGCCTAGGCTATCGAAGAGGTTCCTAGCCCTCACCAATCCTTGCCAACAGCCTCACCTAAGGAGACCTATGCTTAGAACCAAGGAAAACTGAGTCAATTGATGTAGGTATGCCTTTACACAGTGGGTGAACCTTCTATTCAAGCTCTTCAGGGACAGCCTTTTAGCAGCAAACTATCCAGAGATTTAGTTCATGGCATAAAGACATTTAAGGATGTTGAGATGAAGACATTTAAGGATGTTGAGATGGTAACATTTCTAACTACCCAAGCTACATTTCTCAGTCCTTCCTACCAAACTGGAGAATAAGAGGTGTTTAGAGAGACAATGAGAGCTTTTACAAATACACACTTTACTATAAGAGAGTCTCCCCAACATATTACATCCTCGTTTTCTTTTATAGGCAATAAGAGGTTGCAAACAAATAAGGACCATGCTCACAAGTTTGAAACAAGCAAAGGCTTTGGAAATTTCGATTAGGAATTATTCTAGGTGGTATTAACAGTGACTGTAAATGTAACATCCTCAATTTTGACTCTTATTTTGGTCTCAACTAAGAGGTTAAGCTAGATAGGCCTTGCATTAGTCAAACCTTCTTAGAAAATAAGTGTGAACAAGTGTGAAAAGCATTAAATGGGGGTGATGAGTATGGAGGCTTAGGTGTCTTAAGTAATTAATGAAAGAAGATGACTCATAAGCTTAGGTGGATAGTCGTCATGACAAACCATTAATGAATGGGGTGAATCACATGTTCATGTGTCCCTATTAGATTAGGGTCATCATTCCGCTACTTTGAGACTTTGAAATAAGTTATTTCCAGCTTTAAATGCTTGATGAATCATCGACCAAGTAATTAATGAAGAATGGTCTTGGAAGACTATTAGGGGCACCACCACTTCTCCATAGTGAAAACAGTAACCAAGTCGCTTTCTTGAATTCTTATAAAATCTTCTCTTTGGAATTTGGACATGCTTCATTCACAAAATCAAATGACATCCATATCTACAACATATTAAAATTTCAAAGAGTTTTGTGAAGATTTGGATTTCGAAATGACTCTCTCTCTCTCTCTCTCTCTCTCTCTCTCTCTCTCTCTCTCTCTCTCTCTCTCTCTCCTCTCTCTCTCTCTCTCTCTCTCTCTAACCATTGAATTTACTCAACAGACAAATTTTTGGGTTGTATTTAGTGAATTTTTGCTCTTCCCATAGGAAAAATTTGGTTAAGTTTCCTCATGAAAAATGTTTCTTAAGATCTCGACAACATATTAAAAATTTATAATTTTTCGAGCTCGTTTGGTAAGGTAATGACACTGATTTTAAAAGTTGCTTGAAACTGTTCTTCAACTTAGAATGGGAGGTTACACGCCAAACTTGGAGAAGAAGGAGCTACACGCCCAACTTGAGAACTTGAGAAGCAAGCCATATAGAGTTCTTTTTGGATTGGGATAAGGATGCATTAAATGCTTTTTGACCATAGTGCATTGATGCTAGGTTGAGCCATAAGACTTAGGTGTCCCCTAATTAATATACTTATCATTACAAAGATGATTAGGCTAGCCACATCTTCCTCCTTAGCCTTGCCACCATACCAACCTAGACTTTGGGTTAGAACAAAAAAGTGTGGATATACACTATGATAGCCAAGGTGCGATATATTTGGCGTGTAATCCAATTTATCACGAGCGAACAAAGCATATCAACATCAGGTACCACTTCATTCGAGATGTCTTACCTAAGGGTAATGTTAATGTCAAAAAACTTGCTACAGTAGATAACCCGATAGACATGATGACTAAATCTATTCTTTTGGTGAAACTTAAGCGTTACTTGAGCTCTATTAGCGTTTGTGGAGAGTGAGCGCCCATCAGGGCATTGGGAGAGTAGCATGGATGATGGGCACTATAACTTGACTTCAACTTCGAGCCAAGGTGGAGAATTGCTAAATTAACGTCTCGATTTTGAATTTAGATAATGATTTGTTAAACCAAATTTTGTTGAGGAAGATTTTCCAAGCAGATTACAAATTGGATGAAGAAATCTTTCTTCTTATTGGACATTCTTTCGGTTGTGCAAAATAAGCAATGAAATTAGGAGGATATGTTTTGTACTGGAAGACAAAAAAAAAGGAAATAAAAAAAAAAAGGTTTCCTCTTGTTAGAGTTTCTTTTGGCGTACAAAAGAAAGGAAAACAAAATCTATCACTTCAAGACAAAAGAGAAAGATAAAATAAGAATTTCATTCCTCTGTAAAAGCTTGTTCACGTTGAAGATAAAGTGGTGGGCCCAAGTCAAATTGTTGACCTTGGGCACACACACACATAAAAGACGTGCAGCCCTACGAGAGAAAAAGTGACATGAAGGGTGCGTTTGTTTCACGGAAAACTCAATGATAAAGGAAAATTTTCCAAGAATATAGTTTGTTTTCCTTTGTTTGATGGTGTATAATTAAAAGTGTTTTCTGCCGTTTGAATCCCATTAAAAAATAATTTCACACTTGATCACTAGAAGAAAAATGAATTTTTAATTTAAAAAACTTCAAATTTTTAATATTGTTGTTTTTTATTTACTTTTATTTTCTATTTTTTCTTTTCTTTCTTTTTATTTCCTTTTTTTTCTTTTTTTCTTTTTTTCTTTTTCCTTCTTCTTGTCCTTCACTCCTTAGCTTCCTCACGCCATCCCTTCTGCTTCCTTTAATAGTTCATTCTTGCCTGGCTTACAAGGGGTGAGTTCCAATTGTTGCCAAAGGCGGCGAGCCCACTAGCTAGCCGCTAAAGGTTGCAAGCTCGCCCAATTTGGTGAGGCTTGAGGCTTATTGCTGGAGGCCACAAGCTCACCCAATTTAGCAAGGCTGGAGGCTCATCGGCCTTAGGCAAGCTCAAGCCTTGTTGTCGAAGGCCATGAGATCGCTCGATCTAGTGAGACTAGAGCTCACTAGCCATCCTTGTGGCTGGTGACGGGTGAAGAAGAAGCAAAAAGAAAAAGGAAGAAAATAAAAAGAAAAAGAAGCAAATCCGATTTTTTTGTTTTTATTTTAAAAATGTTTTCCAAATTTTAATTTTTTAAAAAATAAAAAAATTCAAATTCAATTTTTTTTTAAAAATATATTTTTATAAGAATAATTGTTTGTAAACCAAGCATCAAATCTAAGCTTTGGTAGATTCGGAAAACATTTTCCAGTCCTTTCAAAGGGAAAATTATTTTCCTGAATTTAAACTTTGCTAAGAAAACGTTTTCCTTTGACTAGGAAAATGTTTTTCGTTGACTCATTTTCTTGAGCGACCCAAATGCTAGAAAATGAGGAAAATGTTTTCCCCGAAAATGTATTTCACAAAACAAACGCACCCGAAGCCGACAAAGAAGAAGGTGTAACACATCCAAACACGCCGCTTGAGAGAGGAGCCATCCACATGATCAAGAAAAGGAGAATGTGAAGTAGTACATACGTGAAGAAAAAAATTGACATTGGAGTTCTTGTTTTCGGTGTACATAGAGCGTTTCGTTTGAGCTTGAACGTGTGGTGATTTTTTGACTGAGTTTATATCCAAGTAAGTTATTTATTTATAAACACTTTGGGTTTGGGGTCAAATGTAGGTGTGGGGAACACTCAAGCGTGTGAGTAATTGTAATCTCTGATACTCCAATTATAATAAATTATTTGTTACTGACTCTTCTTGTGGACGTAGGTACTAATACTTGAACCGAACCGCGTAAATTTCTAGTATCTTTATTATTTCTTGTTTATTTCTCTAGTGATTTCAGGTTAACGTAAATTGCAAAATCCAATCATTTCCATATATTACATTCTAATAGAGACAGCGATAGTGGCAACGGTGCAGCTAGAGTGTCGGCCGTGGCTAGTGGGGTTGGCGTACTTGAGCATCGTGAATTTGCTCAGTGAGTAGGTGAGAAGGACAAGGTTAAAATGAGAAAGAAGAAAGAGGGAAAAAAAAAAAGAATTAAAGAAACCAAACCGTCAAATTCATTTTATTGTGGTTGTGCTGAGATCGGTAACTACAACTAAATGCATAGAGATCTAATGCAGAGGATCTTAATCAGTATATGTTCGCTGAATTGTTGATAAACGAATAGACTAGTCATCATCAATGATATCTTCCATGGATGGCAAGAACCACACAAATAGACTAATTACCCAACAATGCTGATCCAATGTTTGGCTCAGTTCCTTTTCACTACAGACGAGTGGTCTAGTCACTCATCAAGCACAACGCCTGCTCGTTCATAAGAAACCTGGCTAGTGGCTCAAAAAGTCTCTCCGCGTGGAAACCTCGCCACTAAAAATGAGTGCACCGACCCCCCAATAGGATGTAAAAACCCTTGTAAGGACATGCAAGCTGGATATTATCTTTTCTTAGTTGCCTAACAAAAGCCCAAAATAAGCACTAGAGCCGTTTTTCAGTTTATTAAAAAAAACCCACATGAAAGCAATAGACGCCCCTATCCGACGCCTGAGATTTAGTAAGTGGGAGATCCACATTCCTTTGCATGCCTTATTTTACGTTCTATCGAGCCTTAGTTTTGTTTGATGAAGGTCGGCACCAACCCCCACAATAGACACTATCACTATCGTTCCAGGACGATGTAACAGCCTCGCCCAACTTTTTTTCCCCCACTTTTGGTGGTTAGAAAACACATTTTCTCGTCCTTTCCCATGATGCGCTATAGGCATCGAGAGGTTTTGAACCCCATAAGGATTCGCGCTAAAAGTGGGCTACTTTATCTCGCGGAAAATTGGTATTTAGAAGGTACCTTTTATTTTATTTCAATATGTAGTAAAGGAGAATTGTTTAATTAGATTTCTTTCTAGAAAATGAAACTCTCTGTGTCTGAGCGGAAAGTCAAAACGCCAAACCACCCTCCCTATCCTCTGCTCTGCCAAAATAATAAGAAAAGCAGCTTCCTGGGCAATCGCCACGGTTGACCATCGTCACCACTGGCCTACCGTTGATGCCATTGTAGCCACCACTGTGTTAGCCACCATAGCTAGCTAGCACCGCCACCATTGTCCATCGCCATTATGGGCATTGACGGCAATTAGGGACCGTCATTACAATGACAATCACTAGTTGCTATGGCTTATTTCCGTCTAAGTTGCGCTCTTGTTAACCACCTTTTCATCATTAAAAGCTATTCAACAGAAATTTGACATGGTGTGCAATTAACACAACCTAAGAATGTTATTCAACCATATTGTCTTGCATTAAAAATTTCCCATCGCAACGTTGCTATACCTCACCCCCCCCCCCCTCAACCGGGCGGGCCCAAAAAAAAAAGTTTTTCATTGAAAAATACAACTCATTGGCTACAATAACACAAAAATCAATTCAACTAATTGAGTACCCAAGAGAAATTGAGATAATTGTTCAAAAAATCAAAAAACTATTATACGTTAACCAATTCACTTATAAACTTTTCAATAATCCTAAGTTAGTAATAAACTTTTTGACAATTCATCAATGTAATCATTACGGTTAGTTTTTGCCGGAAATTACTAACATGTATGTTGACCGTTTTATGTGGTATGGGTAGCATTAACATGGATATTTTTGAAATTTTTTTAAAAAATTTTATGAATTTTTTTTTCATTTTTTTTCCCTTTTATTTTCCTTTAACCTATTGCCAGCACTTGACAATAATCAACAATCGGCCATAGGCAAGGGACCATTGCTTAGGCGAGTTGTGGCTAGTGAGGGCCGCGATGCCCTTGCCTAGATCTAGTGAGGGTGTCGTGGTCCTCGCCAGCCATTGCTTGTGGCTGGTTGTTGGCCATTGCTAAGACCAGCTACTAGCAAAAAGGAAAAAAAAAAAGGAAAGGAAAAAAGAAAAATTCATAAAAATTACAAAATTACAAAAAATGTCCATGTTGGCGTTGATCACGTCACTTAGGACAACCAATGTTTGTGTTAGCAATTATTGGCCAGAATTTGTCGGAAGGACTAAATTTGTGAATTATCAAAAGGTTTAGGATTGAATCGATTGCCTCACAATAGATTTATGACTTTTTGAATAATTTTCTTGAGGAAAATCAACTAAAAGCAAATGAAAACGAAAAAGAAATCAAATTAACATGCGCTCACTCCTAATGCAAGAAAACTTGGGACTGTTGAAAATATATCAGCCTATGGCTCGTTTATTAACACTAATTAACAGTCTTTCGGACAAGGAACGAGTACGTGGGAAGTTGAGAGAGAGAGAGAGAGAGAGAGAGAGAGAGAGCTCGTTTATTAACACTAATTAATAGTCTTTCGGACAAGGAACGAGTACGTGGGAAGTTGAGAGAGAGAGAGAGAGAGAGAGAGAGAGAGAGAGAGAGAGAGAGAGACTACCATGGTGTAGCCGGAGATGTCATTTGGAGGCGCCACCAACACTCTCCTGCATCGCAGCCCCACAAAGTCATATATGCTCATACACGGAACGGAACCGCATGCACCACTAGCCACTTGGAATCTCTCCCAGAAAACAAAATCATTGTGTACTCGCACCATTTTTTGTCATCCTTAAAGCCCACAACAATTATATCCTCGCATCCACATGAAGTACGCCTCCCGGGATTTGACTATAATGGAGAGCCGACCAGGCCTCCATTATCGGGGACGTCTCGCTTCCACGTAAGACCTACGTCCCGTTTAATTTCGAGGACAACTGACTTCATTTTTTTCGAACTTAAACCAAGCTGACGACCATTATTTTCATTTCGACAATTTCTTGTTATCATGCATACAACAATCGACTTCCTGTTTCAGATTCCAACTAGGCCGACAAGTCAAAAATCCTTTTCATTCGAATTACATGTCATGCACAAGAATACATGGTAGAGGCCCCACTATACAAAAGTTTAAGTGAGCACGTAGCAATCGCTTCTTGATGTTCCTTCATAGTGCTAGTGCAAGATTATGGTTCTAGGAATGAGTCAAGAACCAGTAGGGATAATTGTTTAAAAAGTCCTAAATAATTTTGATGTCCTCGTCCCCAAGCCTTGTAAGTACAGGAGTGATTAGCATGGAAACGGAAATAGATAAAGACCATGATTGGCAGCGCTGTGCAAAAGGATGGGAAAGATGTGGACGGAAGATGTTGTAGCCAATGTAATGTGTTTGAGAATATTCCTGGGGAGAAAATGGGAGTGTGTAACCTGACATTGCTGGGTAAACTTTTCTCTAGGCCAATTGGGAACCAACAGGCGTTCCTTTCCACCATGAGAAAGGCTCAGAAAACCGAGAAGGTAGCATGCGATACAATCGAACCAGGCCTCTTCATGTTCACGTTTACATTGGAGAGGGACAAGAAACGAGTATTGGATGATAGCCGTTGAACTTGGTGCGTCTTGGGCAATTTGTTAATACTTTAGCAGTTGAACCTAAAAGTTCCCACCTACCATCACGAATGGAAATAACGTAGAAGCTAGGGTAAGTCCTGGAACTTAAACTGGAAGCAAAAGGGGGCAGTCCTTCCAAAGTTGGAAGAGCTAGAGTACTTTTAGACTTAAGGAGCCCTTTGAAGTAGGGGATAATTGTGAACTTTAAAGATGATCAGCTGTGGGTCGACTTCAAATATGAATGTCTTCCCTTTCTTTGCTATTCTTGCAGGAAAATTGGCCACTATACTACCAACTGCAAGGAGATACCATACAAGGAGAATGTGTCACATCCGCAATCTGACCCCGATTTTTCAAACAGAATTACATCGGCATCCAATCTTTGAACGGGATTACGATAAGGATTGGTAGACCTCAAAAATGCTGAAAATGCCACCTTGACATGAAAACTCGGTTTTTCATCAATGGGACACAAAAGTATGGAAAAGTGAAAACGGGTGATGAACAAGGGCCTAAGCCCATCTTGGGCAACCCAATGGGCCCAAGCCACGTTAAGGCAGCCCATCGGCCGAAGCCCATCATGGATGGCCCAATTTGGCCTAAGCCCAAGTGGGTGGCCCAAGGCCCACTCACCCAAGAGGTGGGCTACCATGGTGGGGCCATAGGTCCTCAAGTCCACCAAGCCTTCAATGCAAGATCTCGACTTTTAATGCACCCCATGTGCGTGAACAGTACCCAAAATTGGCGAAATGACCAAATTGCCCTCTCATTCAATTAAGGACAAAATGGCAATATGGGAAAGGAGCTAGGAAGGGGCACCCATGTGCTGAAGATGAGGGAGGTGATGTCATCCCATAGCCTAGTCTAAGTCTACCTAGCCTAGCCATGAGTGGTTCATTAAACGGTATTAATGAGACTTGGGCAAGAAGTAAAGTGAGAAGCGATCCAAGCCCTTGATCTTGGATGGGACATGACAAGATGTAATCCTGGCCGTCCGATAGCCCAAGCATTGGCTCCTCTTCCTCTCTCCCCAAATTCGTCCATGCCTCTCCCTCACTCTTATTTTCTCACTTTGGCTCTTAAGTTCATCTTTCTCTCCTTTCTTGCCATAGCTGAACCACCCCTTGTCCATTTGCATCTCATTTTCAAGCTATCTTCTTCACTTTTCCTCATATTTCCCCCATCGACAACCAACCACCACCCACCATCACCTTGCAACAGCCCAAGAAGTCGTCCAGCCCACTCATGGGAGCTTTGGAGGCATGACCAGCAGCCCCAGCTGCTGTTCGGTCTTGCCGCTCCTCCCGCGATGCTTTTTAAAGCTAGGACTTGGGCGCGAGTGGCTTTCTAGCCCTTAAATAAGGTTATGGTTGCATTTTGGAGTTAGTTTAGGACTAGAATAAGGCTAAATGATGTTTTGTTTATGTGATAAGTAGGTTTTGTATGGTAGGTTATCATAGGGTCCCAATAGGTTATCTTGATAGCTTATCATGTTTTTGTCGATAGCTTATCATGTTCTAGCCAATAGCGTATCATATTTTAAGCCGATAGGTTATCGCAGTATGTTGATAAGTAGTTATGTGATAGGCTATTAAAGTGTGATGTGTTATGTTAACAAAAGATTAATTATTGGATGGTTTATGATGACCTGTGATAAGTGAACTTAATGAATTATGTTGAATTGCAATGACTTATCCTACTTTGATGAGTGACCAATGGACATGTAAAGTTGGGTGGTACTTGTATATTATGTAATATGACGCACGCGGGTGATATGATAGCATATGGCATAGGTTGTGTTGCATATTGCATGGGCATCACATTTATTAATGAGAAAGATAAGAAATGAATCATGTGATGGTATGCGTGTGTGGTCACCTAAAGACCCTAATACGTTTACACAGGGTAGTGAACTTGTCCTGATGCGTTTACGCGAGATGATACCTGATTAAGTTCAGATGCCCCTAGTCAACAGGATGCCGTTTGCGGATGGATTTTGGAACGAAGCTCCTTACAGGAGTACCGTCTTGATGCGTTTACGCGAGATGATGCCGTGCTCGATGGGGGCAAGATGATGCCATATTACGTTGGATGACTACGAACCTTCGGGTTGGCCTTGGGTCTTGAGTGGCCGTAATAATCTAGACATGGTTGTGTGAAAAATGCATAGGATGTATTTGTGATCATGTCTGGGTTATTGCATAGCATGGGCGCATGACTATACTATATGGCGCATTTGATGATTAGATCAAGAGCATGGAAAGTGTAATGGGAATTGCTTATTAATTGTTAATGGTGGCCTTGAATAAGCAGATATGTTTTCATGTAAATACTCAGGGCAAAACAAGAGAAAGTTTGCTATTAATTTGCTATCGATAAAGGAATTGCATGTTTAGGGCGTCTCTGACAAGAATGACTTCCCTACGTGAGGTCTAGGAAGTTCTCTCATCGAGTTAAATCTCATTATTGAATGGTTACAGGCCCTAAGAATGACTGAGCATTTCTACCAAGTCCGATTCAGACTCGCCGTAGAGCATAGCCAAGAGGTTATTGAGTATCCGATAGGGGAGATTGATGTGCGTTACATGCGCTACGTCACAACCGTCTAGGTCGATGAGGGATCTTCTAATCTAATGGTAGTGGCTCATCGTTTTGTAGCTCAGTATTTTTGGGTAGGAGATTAGAGACATGGTCCAATTCGCGGTTTTGATGGACTTCCAAGTGTCGGAGGATCAGGAGGACGCATCAGCTAGGATGCCATGGATGTGGATGTTCTCAATGGGGAGGTGTCCAATCTCGAGCTTGATCTCGATATGATCGTTGACCCGGAGCCTTGAATTCTTGGGCCTATAGATAGTTAGGTGGTATTGGGGTTAGTAATACTTTTTGGACTGCCCTCATAGTACTAGAGGTGCTAGCTTTACTTCAAACCCCTTTTTGGCGAAGGTCATTGTGGCATCCCAGAAATTCAAAGCCGAGCCTTAAGGTGTGTTAAAATCTTTAATTAGGTGATAGAATTTCTTTTGGCTTATGCCTTAGCCAATTTGTCTTTTAATTTGATGAATTGTGTATTTAAATTTAATAGATTAATAATCTATGCTTGGCCATATGATTTAAATTTCAATGAGCAAAAAAATATCCTAAGACTTTGGCCAAGATTAAAAATTGAAATTTAGAAATATTTATAGAAAGGATTTAAAATAAAAAAGGAAAACGAGGGTTATTTTTGGAATGGGCCTTGGAACCATTGGCCTAAGCCTAGTGGGCCGAATGGCCGGCCCAAATGGAAGCCAAGGGGAGGATTTCGACCAGCCCAAGGGAGTGGCCGGATGGGCCTAAGCCCAAGCCCATTCAAATTCAAAAATAAAAATTACAAGTGGCAAGGGGCAAGAGCATGCATTGGGTGGACATTAGGTGAATCAATCATTACTAATCATGGGCTTTAGGGGATATAAAAAGAGAGAGAGAAGAGGAGTGGCCGGTTCTTCTTGATCATTTGGCCGAGAAAGGGTGAGAGAGAGAGAGGGTGTTCGAGACAAAGGGAGAGAGAGGAGGCGGAGCCGAGAGGGAGGTGCCGCCGTGCGCTCGCCGTTCAACCGCCTTGTCCGACCACTGTACGCCGTCGTTCATCGCCGTTTGCTCACCTTAGAGGCAAGTGGAGTCCGTAACTTCTCTTGCATGTTTGTTGTGGTGTTTGCATGTTAGATTTTAGGTGTGATTTGTGCGAAAAACCGAGGTAAGAGTGGGTTATTTGTAAACCGTGTGACTGTTCTTGTTCGGGTTGTTGAAGTCAGTAGCTTGTTCGAGTTTGCATGTGTGTTTGGAGTTTGATTTTGGCTTCGGTGTCTTCATGAAAGTTGAAGCTAACATCTTGTACTATGACATACAAAAATTTCGTAGAAAACGATGGAGATTTGAGGGGTCAAAAGTTCTATTGTACGGAGACTTTAGATCTGCGAAATTTTCACTGACCTCTTTCTAGATTCTTGTTTGCATGTTGATTTCTGTTGAAGATCTCACTTTGTTGTCTTCTTGAAAGTTGTAGGAAACACATTAAGCTACAACATACTCAAATTTGAAGCAAAAAGAACAAGTATAGCTCGGTGAATCGGTTAGATCTTGAAAATGATGGTTCTGGTTAAGTATCTCGAGACACCCGAGACTTCATGGACTAAAATGGTGACCATAATCTGGTTATTTGGCCTAGATCTCTTCATGAAACTTCTAAAGGACACCTTGGTACATAACATACTCAAATTTCAGAGGAAACGAAAGAGATTTGATGGGTGAGATCTACAAATTTCGGAGAAGTGTGTTCTGGACGTCGCGGTCGTGGTTCCAGAAGCTTCGTAGGGTTGTAGAAATTAATCTAAAAATAATTTGCCTTAGGGTTCTTCATGAAAAGTGCACGAAAATGTGTTGGCTATCACCCTGTAAAATTTCGTAATTTTTGAAGGCCATATGAGTATTTTAATCGAAATTATTTGGAAACTGTGCAAGTCTGGCCATTACCCGAATATAAGGTGCTATTTCATGGAAATTGTGAAATTTATGAGAAATTCAATTTGGCCATGAATTTTATATGAAATTGTAACCCTATTAGTGATTGTTTGAATATTATGATTTTGGGAAAATGATAGATATTAAATATTTGTTTATGAAAATAAATAAATATGATAATAATATAATAAAATAATAAAAAAATAATAATGGATTATTTTATTGGCCATAGATTCCATTTGATTAATTCATGATATTATGTGATAAAGTCTTGGTATGGGTGTGACATTGATTTGAGATGTATATGTAATGAAGTCTTGGTATGTGTATGACATGGAATTGAAATGTATGTACGTATTCAATGTTGAACATGATCTTGAATTGTCATCACATCATATGTCATGATAAATTGAATCATAATAATGTGAATTGAGAAGACCGTCGGAGGTGAGCCGACGATGCCCCGGGAGTATTGGGATGCCTGGCTAGAAGGGTACGGCCGGTTGCCCGGTGGTCATGAGTGGCCGAATGCCGGAGGGTCCTCGGGAGACTGAGTGGTGTCGAGATGCCCGGAGAGTGGGGGAGCCGGAAGCTCGGCATGGTAATTATGTCGAGGGATACCTCGCGACGCCGGATTGGGTGCGAGATGCCTGGCCTGAAGGGTGCAGTCGGTTGCCCGGTGGCCTTAAATGGCTGGATACCGGAGGGTTCTCGTGATGCCAGTTGGGGTACGAGATGCCCGGAGAGTGGGGGAGCCGGATGATCTGAAATTGTATCTTGATGCATGGGGGTTGCAAACATTGGTCCCGGGAATGAGAAATATGATGGTCCAAGATGAAATTGGAATTAAATCATGCATGATAATACATGATAATGATATGCGTGATGACATGCATGATGATAATGACATATGCATGATGATGTGTATGATGAGGATGATATATGCATGATGATATGCATGATGATAATGACATATGCATGATGATGTGTATGATGAGGATGATATATGCATGATGATGTGCATGATGAGGATGATATATGCATGATGATATGCCTGATGATACATAATGGTATGCGCATGGTTACAAGGTAAGTAACGCCTGCAATGCATGTATGAAATATATGGTGCATTGAGTTGTTATTGGATTTCCTTATCTGCTGAGTAGTCGTACTCACCCCTTTTGGGGATAACATTTCAGATTAGCAAGTATGCCGCTACCTGCCGTCACGCGGGATACATTTTATGGGATCCCATCCGATGTAGAGGTCGAGTGTGTTGAGATAGACTGTCCCTCTGTTCCCGGACTGACTTTTATCTAAGTACGTTGTCTAGTGATGTATGATGTGGGCCTAGCTGGGGGTCCTGTTATTTAGGAGTTTATATCCATACACGTTCGTCGGGATGGAGCTATGCAAGGGATGCTGCCGCCGCCATCGCCTGATGCACCGGGTTGGGTGTGAGACCTGCGCTCGATGAGTAGGAGCTGGATCTTTTTGATGTAGATAGTCGACACTTTCGATGGGGGCTTGCGCTTGTACGATGTTGAGGGTCGAGAGTTTCTTTTTGAGGTTTTAGGCTGGACGTGGCTGAGTCCTAGCTTTTCCTTGTTTTGTACCGACCCAAAGGAAATCCCATCTTGCTATATATATATATGTAAGCAAAGTGTCGAAGTTGTTTATAAAATCCTGATGTTTAGCTGGTGTGTATTTGTATCATGGATTGGTAGGGGGATAGATGGTGATGTTTAATTTGCTTCCGCTATGAGTCGCATTAGAACTGATCGTTTTAAAAAAAAAAATGTGTCCGTAAATTAGGACGCTTGTTTGAAAGAAAGAAAGAAAGGTAATAAAGTGTAACATCGGCGCTGGTGACGACCTGCGAAGGGTTCGGGGTGTCACAACGCGCCCTCTTTGGTGTTAGAGCGATTGGTTAAAGGTGGAGTGATAAGGAGCCTCATTTGGAAATTGAGGAACATGATGACAATGCACACCATAGGATATAAAACGAAATAAATGAATAACGGGTGATGGGTATTCACTCGTAGATCCCTAGTAGTTTGTTTTGAGCTGCTTTTAGGTGCCAGTAACATGTATGTGTCACTTATGTAGTGATAGTAATTGCTTTGAGTGGAGGCAGTGAGTCTTAGATTATTCCTGAGGCAATGCTTGGAAATTGCAGGAAAGTCATGGTGCGAGCTAGAAGTGCTCATCCATCGAGGGCTGAAGCCTCTGCTGCAAGGGCTGAACCTCGAATGGAAGATATCCTGCAGGTATTAGCCAATATTGGAAATCTGATGGAGAGGCAGGCGCAGCAACAGCCTGGAGCAGAACGCCGTACTCAAGGACTGGTGGAACAGTTTTTGAAGCTGAAGCCACCTAAGTTCAGTGGAATGGGAAGTCCTGAGGAGGCGGAGCATTGGATTGATGGAATGGAGCAAATTTTCAGGTTGCTGGACTACACTGCTGTTGAGAAAATAGTCTTAACTGAGTATCAATTGGAGGGAAATGCGAAGTTTTGGTGGAGAGCATCGAGGGATACGATCTTCCCACCAGGTACTAAGGTTAACTGGGAAGAGTTTGTGAGAGCTTTTAATAGGAAGCATTTTTCTGACTGTGCTAAGGATAGGAAAATTACTGAGTTTGTTCAGTTAGAACAAAAGGAGCTGACAGTAGATCAGTATGAGGCTAGATTTTCTGAATTGTCTAGATATGCTCCTAGGCTAGTTGAAGACCACCACCATTCACTCGCGATGCTAGGTTGGGTGCTAGCGATATATGAGGGATGCAAACACTAATCCCTGGAAGAAAAAAAAAATGAGATCCTTTTGAAAATAAAATGGAAATTCAATCATGCGCATGTTGATTCTATATGGCATTGAGAATGTGATCTTCAAGGTATTGAATGGATCTCATGGGGTTATATATGTATATGATTTTATGGAGGATATGAATCATGCGCATGTATGTGCATATGGCATGGAACATGAATTGTCTTAAGGAATGAATCTCATGGAAATACAAAGATGATTACATGGATGATATGTGCATTTCACATTCAATTGTAGTTTGATGGATCTTTACTGCTCACTGGTTGTACTCACCCATTTTGGGGACTAACATTTCAGATTGAGAGATGCCTCTGTCACCTGTCACGGTACATTTTCTGGCTTACCGTTTGATGTTGAGGTCGAGTGCTTGGAGCACCCCTGTGTTGGTGGCCGTCATTTGGTGTTCATTTGTGTTCATCTTTTGGTTATGTATGATGTGGATCTACCTAATGGCCCTGTAGTCCAGGTGTTCCTATCCGTGCATGTTCGACGCGACAGGATTATGATGGGGATGCTATCGCCGCCATCGACCGATGCACCGGGCTGCGTGTGATTAGAGCGTGTGACTGGTAGACGATGACACTTTTTGGATGGCCGACAGTGGATGATATTGATGTACATGTATGATGTAGAGTTAGGTTCTTTTGGGTTATAGCCGAGCTTAGTTAAAGCCTTGGCCTTTTGTTGTACCGACTCATGATGTCCATAAAAGTATGTAAATAAAAGTGGTTCGGCATTAGCTTTTATATATAGATGAAAAGTGTAGTTGGTGTGCATTGCATTGTATTATTTAGTTTGAGTACGAGTTGGGGAGATGTCGAGTATGCTTCCATTATATGAACTACACTGGAACCGATTATGATGATACAAACCCCCAGGGTTCAGTGACATGTCATTAGGACAAGGGAAGCGAACTGTGGCGAGCCTAGCGGATCAAGGGCCGTGTCAAGGGTTGCGACAGCATAATTCATCGAGCATATCATCAGGGCTAGGTATAGGGTACCTATACTTAATGGTGATGTTGTTGATGGCTTGGCTTTCAACACACATTCGTCATGTACCATGCTTCTTAGGTACAAGTAGAGCCGGAACAAAACATGGACTCATGCTTTCTTCATCGTATCCTTTGACGATAAGTTCATCAACTCGTCTTTCTAACTACTTTGATTCCTCTGGATTGCATCAATAAGCTGACTTGTTTGGTAGTGGAGCACTGGGGATGAAATCAATTTGATGCTCAATCCCTCTTATGGGAGGTAATCCAGGTGGCAAATCCTCCGGGAACACATCTGCAAATTCTTTCAACAAGCAATGCATTTTTGGATGTATGGGTGCCTCTATCACACTCTTTTTCTCGAGCACAAGCAAAGCAAATGCATTCTTTTGTTTGCTAATGGCTCTCTCAACCCATGTCTCACTTAAGAACAGATTTTTCTCACAAGTGTTTCCCTCCCTAGGTTGATTATTATGTATCAAAGAATGACTCAATAGTAAAAGAGTAATGCATTTTTGTTCCTTATGAAAAGAGTATGTGTTTTTCCGCCATCATGCATAGCATTTATGTCAAATTACCATGGTCTACCCAATAAGAAGTGGCATGCCTCAATAGGAATCGCATCACATACAACCCGATCTCGATAATTCTTCCCAATCGAAATGATATAAGAACATGTTTGGTTACCTTGAGTTCATTCCCTTGATTGAGCCATTGGAGCTTGTATGGTTGAGGATGTTTCATCGTGGGAAGCTTCAGCTTGTCGACAAGAGTTGTCGAAGCAACATTGGTGCAACTCCCACCATCGATGATCACCGAAAACACCTTTCCGTTAATAGTGCAATGGGTGTGAAATATATTCTCCCTTTGCTCTTTGGATGCTCAATAGCTCACCATCATCGGCTTTCTTCATGATTAGATTAAAAAATATGATGGTCTTGATTGCCCTCAGCCACTTGAAGTGCTGAATTGATCTCCTCAATTTCTTGAAGAGTGATAACTCTCCAATTTGGACAATTTTCTCGCATCGCCATCAAACTTATTTTGTACTTTTTTGGAAGCCTCAGCAATTTTTCCCTTACCCTCAACATAGGAGCCTTTGTTGAGGTTTTGGAGGAAAACCTCTTGCTCTTCAATTGTTTTTCAACCTTTATGGCTAACTTGCATATGTCTTCAAAGGACAAATCAGGTTGAAGTTCAACCATATCAGCAATTTCTTGATTCATGCCGCTAAAGAAATGAGCAATGGTTTGCTCATGAACTTTTCGAACTTCAATCCTCGTTTTGAGTTGTTCAAACTCACGAATGTATTCTTCAACCCACATCACTTGTTGTCTTAGGGAATTCAGTTTGAGGAATAGATCTTGCTTATAGTTGTCGGGCAAGAATCTCTTCTTCAATTTTCCGTAGACTTGATTCGGCCTTTTCCCTCCTTTACTCGTTCATGCTTTAGATTCTCCCACCATAGAGAAGCATATTTTGTTAGCTTTAAGACAACGACCTTACATTTCTTCTCATCCGAATAGGACTTGAAGTAAAAAATTTGTTCGTTTGTGTGTAGCCAATCCACAAAGTCGTTAAGATTGAGATTACCGTCAAACTCAAGGACCTCAACTTCAATGTCTCTTCAATCCTCCTTATGCCTCCTTGTTCGTCTTCGACTTTGAGAATCACAATCACCAGAGTGTAGAATATAATATGTAGCTTTAGGCCTTCAATTCACCACCAAGGCATAAAGCTTCCATCAACCAAGGATAAAGGACAGCGGGATAGGAGAAACTCACCACCCAGGCCTAAAGATTCCACCTGCCAAGGATAAAAGGCTTCTGGGCTCGCTACCAAGGATAAAGAGACCGAAAGGAATTATCTACTCTCCGAAGGAGTTCACTCAAGCAAAGGAAATCTCCCCATTTTCATTGATCAAATTCGTATATCCCATACATTGCATAGTTTTCCCCTATTTATAGGAGGATTTTAGCTTTAGGAAATACTAAAAACAGACTTTAATGACCTAGGAACTTAGACCTTCGACTCTAGAACTACCTAACAATAAAGACACTTAGGAACTTATGAAACGCATTTAGTAATTCGGGAACTTACATTCTTGAACCTTTGGCCTTCCGCATTCTTGAACCGCATTCGTGAACCTTTAGTGTTCCAAAATACGTGCTCCTCCCTCAACTAGAAAATAATTGTCCTAAAACTTTA
Source organism: Eucalyptus camaldulensis (assembly GCA_019915185.1). NCBI lineage: Eukaryota > Viridiplantae > Streptophyta > Magnoliopsida > Myrtales > Myrtaceae > Eucalyptus > Eucalyptus camaldulensis. The sequence goes on from JAHSVA010000008.1 coordinate 29,288,693, forward strand.
TCAATTGGTCATGCAAGATATTTAAAATGTCCTCCCAATGATAGTTACTGATATACCACCAAATACCAATACATAATGAACATTATTCATTCAAAATAATCTACCGAAGCACATAATGCCCAATTTCCTTATTGGCTTTGATAACCATCGATGGTTTCATTTCTTTCTTGTGCATTGTCATTTTTAAACAATTTCCAACTCGTTTTACAGATAATATGACAATTCAAACAGTTGACTTTTGGGTTGAATTCGTGGTCAACCTTGGGTCAAGAATCAGCTTTTTACAAAAAAAAAATATATATACCTTTTAGTTTTAATTTCATTTTTCTCACCTCAATTTTTCAAAAATTTGAAGATTTGGCTAAAAAATCATTCTTTTAGGTAAAGTCAACTAAATGGTCAACTTTCGGTCAAATCTTGACCAAACAATTAGAAAAAATCAAAACAGAACATTTCTTTTTGTGTCAGTGTGACTTATATGTCGAAAATTACGCAAAATTCTATTAAAGAACCTTGGTTTCTTATTCTTTTGGGTTTAAGCTCTACATTTGTCAAAAATACATTACATTTGGTCTACATGCTATTTTAAATTTGCTCGTGCATTCAATTTTCAAAATTACTACATCAAAAGGAGAATTTCATATTTCAAGCCTTAATTAGGGAGTTAAAATCCTTTCATCATGACTTGCAAACTGTTAATTAGAGCCTGTTTGTTAAAATTTGTTTCTGTTCCCCGAAACAGTTTTTGTTCTGGGGAATGAAAAACGAATGGAAGCTTACTTGGTAAAATTTTTGTTTTCGGGAACAAAAAATCTATATTTTTATTTCCGAGAATAGATTTGGAACAGAAACAAAAAGTAGAAAATATAGCTTCTTATTCTCGAGAACAATTTCTAGAATCTATTTTTTGCTCTTTTCTCTCCTCTCTTCTTCTCTTTTGTTCTTCTCTTTCTTCTTTTTGTTCCTCTTCCTTTTGGCATGTTGCTGGCTTTGGCCATGGCTGACGCCAGCAACTAGCTAGATGAGGGCTAGTGACCTCACCTAAGCGTTGTCGGCCCCCGGAGACGCTGAGCCATGGTGAGGCTCGGGCTACCGAGCCAGCACAAAGCTTGGTCTCACCAGGCCAAGGCAAGGCCAACCTCGTGTCACCTATGCAATGTCGAGGCTTACTAGTGGCCTTGCAAGGCTTGCCGAACCTCTCCTAATTGATTGCTTATCACCACCAAAGAGAAATGAAAAAGGAAAAAAAAAAATATATATATATATAATAAAAGAACTAAAAATTAAAAGAAAAAAAAATCTAAGAATCCTACAAAACGTATTTCTATCCTAGGAATAAAAATTTTGGAAAGTTATCAAACACGTTCTTTTGCTTAGAAATTGTTTCTCATCAAAAATTGTTCTCCAGAGCATAATAGTTTCCAAATGTGGCCTTATTTTCTACTCATTTTCTAAAAATGTGTCCAAATCCATGGTTGATCTTTGGACGGGATTTTAATGAGGATCGTTAGGCCATCAAAACGTGAAAAGGGTCCCCTTGGGGCAAAAACCTGTTTTCTCACTAATGGAACACTAAAATTCAACAAAAGTGGAATGGGCCGCAAACAAAGACACAAGGGGGCCCAAGTCCACGTTTGGCAGCCCAAAGGGTTGAAGCGCACAATGGATAGCGCAAGCGGGCACAAGCCCATAATGGGTGGCCTAAAGGGCACACGTGCAAGGACTAAGTGGCCCAAGGGAGGGCTACGAAGCTTGCAAACGAATCGAGCCATCCATTACAAGATGTCGGTATTTCATGCACCCCATGTGTGTGAACAGTATTCAATCTTGGTGAATTGACCAAATTACCTGTCATACATAGCTGAAGGACAAAAGGGCATGAGGGGTGCCCATGTGCTGAAGATGAGAGAGGTGATGTCATCCTCTAACCCTAGCTAACTCCCCCAATTTCCCATGTGCAAATTTTCCACGTTAATGATCTTGGATTGTTTTCCTTCATGAAACTAATTCCAATGTTGAGTAGATGTTTGTGGGATTGTGTGTACCTTGCATTAATTGGCTAAATTTCCTCATCCTTCAACTCTCTCTCTCTCTCTCCCTCCAAAATATTGTCGGCCACCATTTCTCTCTCTCCCTCATCCTCATCTTCTCACTTTTTTGCTCTCAACCTCACTCTCTCTCTCTTTGGGCCTAGCTGAACACCCCCTCTCCATCTTCATCTTCTTGGCAAGCTATTCTCTTCATTTTCCTCACATTTCCTTCACCAGTCACCGTCCACCACTTCCCTGCCATTAAACCATTATTCTGTACCACCATTCTTGTCATCGAGCCAAGCCTTGGAACGGAAGGAAGCCCATTCAGTTCCAAGGATGTCCAATCAGCTCCTCACAACAACTCTCTCTGATGCGAGTGTATCCAACATTTGCTCCATTGACCAACTCAGAACTATGAATGCTTATCCAAGCCAATAAAAAAGTTGGGCATTATGTTCTTCGATGGATCAATTTTGAGTGAATAATGTTAATTACTTATCGGTACTTTGTGATATATCGATAGGTATCAATGGAAGGCCATTTTAGATGTCTTGTATGACCAATTGATAAATTTTTCAGGAGGATGATTTTCTGGTCAAGGGAGGAGCTCGAATTCTGGGAAGGCTAAAGGTTCACGACTGCGGTTCAAGAATATGCAAAGCCAAAGGTTCAAGAACACGGAAAGCTAACGGTTCGAGAATGTGGAAGGCCAACGATTAAAGGCATTTGGTTCCCGTGTTAATAATGGCTTTTTTATTAAGTTCTTAGGTGGTTTTATTTTATGTAGCTGAAGAGTCGAACGTTTAAGTTCCTATGTCATTAAAATTTGTTTTTAATATTTCCTAATGTTGAAATCCTCCTATAAATAGAGGAAACTATCCAATGTACGGGATATACGAATTTCATGAATGAGAATGATGAGATTTCCTCAACTTGAGTGAACTCCTTTGCAGTGTATAACTCCTTTCGGTTTCTTTATCCTTCGAGCGTAGATCACTCCTTGGTGGTGAGCCAAAAAGCCCTTTATCCTCTGCTGGTGGAATCTTTAGGACTTGGTGGTAAGCTTCTCCTATCCCGAAGTCCTTTATCCTTGGCTGGTGGAAGCTTTAGGCCTTGGTGGTGAGCTTCATAGAGAGAGATCCTCATCCTCGGTTGGTGGCGTGGCCTTTATACCTTGGGAGGAGATCGTTCTATCTTTTCGTATTCCTTTTCGTGTGCTAATCATAAACACTACTCCATACACTTAACCACAAAAATCCCCTTATAAAAATTTCCGTTCTTGAATCACTCACCCCATCACGCATCACTCTCCCTCTCTTTATTTGTGGTTTAGACACCGCAAGCCTCGGGGAGACTATCCGCCACCATGCCATCACCCAAGCCACCATCCAGCCCTTCCATGTGTGCTGTGGAGCCGTGTCCAAAAGGCACGGTTGCTGTCCAGCCTCAATGCTCCTCCCCTGATACTATTATTGCACTTTCATGATGTGATAAATGGGTTTTAAGCAATAGTTTATCGTAGGATACTAATTCATTATTGGGATAGGTTATTGCGTTTATTAGTATGTTATCATGTATTGTCGATAGCTTATCATATTTTATCAATAGGTTATCACGATAAGTTATCGTGTATTTCCAATACCTTATCGAGATACATTATCAAGTTTTGGCAATAGGTCATGATGTTTCAATAAGCTATCTTTATGCAATAAGTTATTAAGACGTGGTAATTGAATAATATGTTCATATGATGTGTAATGGTATTGGTGGTGGGATCACCTAAAGATCCTGATGTGTTTCATGTGCGGTATTCAACCTGTCTTGATGTGTTTTATGCAGGACAATGCTTGATCAAGTTCGGATGCCGCCCAAGTCAATGGAATGTCATTCGCAGATGGATTTTGCAACGAAGATCTTACAAGAATGCTGTCTTGCTGTATTCATGCAAGACGATACCATACTCGATGGAGTGAGATGATGCCTGGTTATACTGGCTGACCACCAACCTTCGGATTGATCGTGGCCCTTAGCGTGGTAATAATTTGGACCTATATGTGTGGAAAGTGCATGAGATGGATATGCAATCATGTCTAGATTATTGCATGGCACGTTGCCTGACTATATTATGTTGCGTGTTCTTGTGTTTGACTCATGAGTATGGAAAGCGTTATGAGATGAGAATTGCTTGTGTGCTTTTTTATGATGGGTTAAACAAGTAAGATGACCATTCCTATTTATAGTTAAAGCAAAGCAGGAGTTGTTTTGCTATTGATTTGCCATTGATAGATAACTTGCACGTTTACGGCGTTTCCGAGATGAATAGTTTCCTTACGCGAGGTTTAGAGAGTTCAGTCATTGAGTGTATCTCACTGTTGTTCGTTAAATATTTATAGCCCTAAGAATAGTGGAGCCTTTCCACCAGATTTGACTCGTAGTCCCCAGAGAGCATAGCCAAGAAGTGACTAATTATGTCACGACTATCAAGGTTGATGAAGGACTCCTTATTCTAGTTGCTCATCATTTTGTGCCTTAGTACTTTTGGATATGGGATGAGTGCCACGGACCCATCTGCAGTTTCGATGGTCCACCAAGTGCCGAAGGATCATGGGCAGGCATTAGTTGGGAAGCCATAGATTTCGATGTTCTCGATGGGGAGGTGTTTAATCCTAAGGTCAACCTTGATATGATCATCGGGTTAATATAACTTTGTGTAACCGTTCTCATAGTACTAGAGGTGCTAGGTTTAGCGCAAGGCCCTTTTTGGAGTATGCCGTAGTCGTGTTCTTGGACTAATCGGATGTGGCGTATGAAAAGTTCTTATGTTAAGTTGGTATATGGCTTGTATAATACAATGATTGGTTGATGCATATAGGCATATTTATAAGTGTTCTTAAACTATTCCTATTTTTTGTTGGTTCGGTGAACTATGTATGCATCCACTTGTGTATATATTCGACAATATGAATGGGTCGGCAACATCTCTTGGGTCGGCGATGTCTCTCGGGACACCACAAGCAAATGACCAAAGTTGGGACGAGATGGATTTTGATCTACTCGATACGACGATGTCTGATTTAGAAATCAAGCCCAACATGATCGTCAAATCAGAGCCCTAGTACATGTAGCCCTTAAGGACGTTTCCCTAATAATACTAGCGGGTCTTGGCTTACTCTGAGACCCTTTTTGGAAATGGATTTTAGAAGTGGCCTCATAGGTGATGCTAATGTTGTGTTGTTTTTGAAGTGGCCTAACAGGTGATGCTGATGTTGTTTTGCTTAGCTTATCTGAAAAATGTGTGCATGGAAGGACACGATTATGAATGTGTGTGTGTTTGTGTGTGTTTTAAGTCATCAATATCTGAATGGTTGGGTGACTGTATTTCTGCTTTCGTTTGTGTATAAGTAAACAATAATGCAAATGGATCGGCGATACCTTCTGGGACATCGCGTTCAAATGGCCTAAGTAAATAAGGATTGTTGCCTATCCAAGGGACGAGGCGTGACAAATAAGGCCGGAAATTGAAAGCTTGAAGGGCCCCCACAAATTTAGAGAGGCCCAATGGGCCACAATTCCCTTAAATTTCGGCTACATGGGTGCAAATACGCAGAAATTAAAATTTTGCATTTTAAGGCCCATTTTGGGTGATTTTATAAAATTTGTACAAAAAGGCTTAAGATAAAAAGCCCACAACAATAAAGCCCAAGGACAAGCCCATTAAGACAATTAGGCCATTTTGGGCTTTGCCTATGTGCATGAACAATAAAATGGTTTAGTGTAATTACCATCCTACCCCTTCTTGAGGCTATGCTAGATAAAACAAATTTTGTGAGCATTTGAGAAAGAGTTGACACCCATGAATACAGAAAGAGACAGAGAGCGAAAGTCCAACCTAGCCCTTAACATAACACATGTAAGGGTGAGAATTATGCTTGCTCTCCAAATTTAAGCCATTCTAAGGTTGAGATTCAACCTTGCCCCCCACATTGGGCTAGCATTGAAGGCTTTGGAGACCCATTTCTATCTCATTTTCTCTCTCATTCCCTCATTTTTCTCACTCTTTCTCTCCCTCTTCCCCCTTGGACTAATCTATCTCTCTCTCTCTCTCTCACTCTCTCTCTCTCTCTTTCTCTCCCTCTCCCCCTTTCCCTTTGTAGCTGAACCCTTTTCCCCCATTCCCCCCCCCCCCCTCCTCTTTTCCCCCATTCCCCCCCTCATCTCATACCTTATTCTCTCTCATTTTCCCTCTTGGATCTTACGTTGCTGCCCTTGCTGTCCAACGTCTAGCATCCATCCTTCAAGCTTGCCATCGTTGTGGTTGAACCTCTGTTCTCACCACCTCACACTGTATCCCTTACCGGTTTTGGCCTTGTTGTGGGTTGCCAAGCACCAACCAAGCACCACTAAGCCTTGCCAAACCTTACTGTAAGTCGTTGTTGCGGTCATGAGCATTGTTGTTGTTGCCAGTAAGCACTATCTATACTTTAGCTTTTTTATGACAAGAAAGAAACGTTCTTCCTTCTCAAATCATTTACCACACATTTTATTTCATATTAATCCATATTCGTCCACTGACTCCTCAAAAAGTGACAACTTTTCATATTTATTATGATCTAATTGAACTGACCATATCTCCTATATTTAATATTCTTTGCCCTAGCAACTCACATGGCAACATCATATCGCTAAAGATTAGCACAGGCTAGTACTTGAGTGGGTCATATCACATGATCCACCATTCTAGGGGTCCACATAAAAGTTAGCGAAAATTCAAACCTATGTAGATAGTATGCGAATTGCTTTCTACTATTGAATCACTTGCCATTAAACAAGATGCCGGGTACTTGATGCCACTTCAGGATAAGGATTTTCAATATTCTCTAATTAAACCGTGTCCAACGAGTCACTTATCAAAGATAAATGTTAGTTTACACGTTGCAAAACAGTTTGGTGTGCATCAACAGCTTCTTGTGCATAAGGCTAATGGCAACAAGAAAAGAACTTCCCCATGCTAGAGTTTAGTGAGTCTATCCTCTGATTGCTTGTATCTTTGTTCGAGGGATAATTACATTGGAAATCTTAAAATTTATTGAGTAAGTGCATCGAGTTTTGAAATTATGAAATTATGCAATCAAATTTTAGACATTGCGTTGGGAAAATATGATTTCGAATTGGGTAGAACAATGAAGTTAGATCAAGTATTCAAGTCAAACTTTGAGACATAATATCACTTTTTTTAAGGATTTATTTGGCTCACAAAGTTCCTAATGGTCACCGGCAAATTTCCTCCAGGATACAACAAAGTCTCACAAAGTTGCTTTTTAAAAGAACACAAAAATGGAAGAAGATCACCGCTTGATCTCAAAACACCATTATTTATCTTTTTCTGTTTGAGCAACTCTTTAAAAGGTTGCGAAAAAGAACAAAGGCACCTCCTCATTTGTTTTATAAACAAACTACCAACAACCCACACTTTTTGTTTATAAAGCAAAAAACAAAAATAAAACGTTAGAAATATACAGCCAAAATTTCCATGAGATTAATATACATACATAAAGCTTTATCAAAGTGACAATAGCTTGGCTTTAATAGAACTGGATACACTGCACATACACTAACCTCTTGTTTCGGTGCGAACTTCTATATTACTCTGCACTATTATAGCATTGTGCTTGATCTTGTTTCATTCATGAGCTCTCTAGAAAACAATCCTAACTTTTGTAAGAAGCGGCACCTTCTAACCTCATATAGGTAAAGTGTATCTCATACTTCATTAAGAATTCAATTCAACCTATAAATGTAACAAACGATACTGACTTCTCACATCAGCGCTACGTCAGTATCAAATAATGACATTCAGTAACATGTTCTTATCCATTAAACCTTGTAACTAGTAATGTTCAAGAAAAAGATCGAGTTACCATTATTGGTTGTCACGACCTAAATTACGGGTGCACCACCTAGATTTAAGCTAATGGACTATTAAGTCTTGAAATTTAGCCCGGGGTCTCCCAAGCCCATACCAATTTGCGACTTAAGGTTCAAGTATTTAGCGTGCACAAGATTATTAGCAAGGAGTCGCCACTAATTAGTTTACGGTAGGTTGATTAGACATCCTAGTAAAATAAATGGAGAATTATTTTACTCCTATGAGCCACAGACTAAGGTTACGAGGACTTTGTTACATTAGATTTCTCTAATCCCCTTCCGGTACCATTTCTTTTTAATTTTCATAAATGTTTTTGTGGGCAGGTTGGATCTACTTTAACCTAAATTACTATCATGCAATGGGGTGATTAGACGGATATTCAATCATTATTAAACATTGAATAAAATAAATTGTACCAAATGAATTCAACATACAAAAGCAAGTAATTATTTTTTTGGGTTTTCTTTTATCTCAAAAGTAAAACATGCATTCAAACTATATGATCTTATTTTACTACCAAACAAATTATAATTAACTGAACCTATTATGCACATAATATTTTTTTTTCTTTTTTTTTACTGAAATTCACAATTAAAAAAAATCCTAAATAAATTATTTAAAATGAATAATTTTCTAATTTATTTTAGGGGTTAATTTGACTTAAACCCTATCCTATCTTAGAAAACTATTCTTTTAGAAAAATGACATTATTTAAATGTGCAAACATTATCAAAAATCAATCATAATCTATTCCAAAAATCATCTAACAATGCAATTGCCTTGGGGTTTACAAACATATGAACTTTTACAGTAATTCAAGTGTCCAACTCTAAACAGATTTTGCAAAGAACGTAACGTAGGCTTAGCTCATGTGTTGAGAAATGAAATGATTATTAGGATCAAAAAGTGTTTAGGGGGTCAAAGTTGGTGATCATCTTGACAATTCCACCAATACCTTGTTGGGGATACGACTCAAGTGTTTGATTTTTCTCTTCGAGCATTTCCCTTGCTTTCACTATGTACACAGCTTTTTCATGTCCCACTTGTTGCACTTGTTTTCTTTGGATTTGCACAGCCTCCATCTTTTATCAACATTGTAAACCATGCTACTTGAGTGGTTTGTTTTTCTTTCCTTGCCCCAGTCTAGGGGATGATCACCAACTAGGTTTAATGTGAAATGAATTCATAGGCTCAAAGGGGCTACGTAATGGATACAAGGGTATAGGATAGAGAAAGAACTACTCCTCGTCATCCTAAGGCACTTCAATTACCATATAAGTTACGCTGCGAAAGCAATACTCAAAGATTTATGCAATTTTGAGTGAGAAAATTTTTATAATTCATTTGAAATTTTGCCCAAATATGGGATGATCATTGACAGGGATAATTTAAAAAGCTCTTCATATGTGTTGGCTCAAGGGGCTAAACAATGGGCATACCTGTAGTATTTTGGGTAGAAGAAGAAACCGCCTCCTCATGTTATAGGCATGAAATTTTTCCACACAACTCACCGGGAATTAGTGTATGAACAGTGTATAGTATAAGCCTTGCATTTCGTCATTTCAAAGTATCCCATTTGACACATTCAATTTATCTCACATAATTCATAACGGAAAATACTCGCAGTTGAAAACATATGGGCCGCTGTAATTTGGAGGAAACTTGCCCCCAGGATTTTCCACTGGATTGTCCCCTTGCCCCAAATCTGTTTTTTCATTGTAAGTATGCTCTAAGCCTATTGATCACAAGTCAAGTTTATGATCAGTGAATCTTGATACACTATTTTCAGATGTCTCTTGTCATAACAAGTTATAGAATTATACTCTGAGACAACAAGCAAATGAGTTAGACAAACAAACAGGTTTAATCTACTACAAGCTTTGGGAATCTTTTTTTGTAAATGTGAAATGCTTTTGTTATTGAAAAAGCTTTTGAGAGGAAGCATGAGAAGGTCCAATCCTCAGGGTTGGATATTGTCATTGGGCTGGTTCTGTGTACCCAGTCATGGCCTCAAAATTGGAAATAAAATTGTAATTCATGGAATAGAATCAAATGAATTACATTATTGGAATGGAAATTGTGATTCCTAATCCCTAAAAAGAGAAGAAATCGAATACGATTCCTAGAAAGCGAAAACAATTCCTAAAAAGCAATAAAAATTTCCGCACAAGGGAATGTGCAAGAGTAACTAGTAACAAGTTACTCGTGCAAGCGAACACCCATGTCTTCCGAAGGTCTTCGTCATTGGCTACTATGAAGAGGTCATTGAACAGACTTGTGATTCCTTCCATGGTGTCATCAAAGCTCTTTGTCTTTGGAGGTGTTGGATCGTCCATGCGATCCCATCCGTTTGGAATTATGTCACGGGGATCAATATAAAAGCTGGGAGAAGCCGAGTACTTCACCCAATAATGAAATTTGTCACTTGGCTACCCTAGAGTGTCCATCACTTCCATTTGCTCCGTCTTAGGGACATCATCAAGCTTAGTTTTTTCAGCAATGACCAACAGTGGGTCACCCTCCGGTTCAGGCGTGTTGCCATTGCTCATTTGGGTCTTGTTTGCTTGCTTTGGGACTACTGTCTCGGGGAGAGCATGTGCAGGAGTCAAATTTGCTCGAAAGGATTGGATTTGAACTGTCATGAATTGTATGGAGGTGAGCAACTGTTGGAGCTGGTCTTAATGGAGATACGATCACGCATTTCAGTTTGGTCGACCATTTTAGCTCTTGATCGTGTAATGCGTGGAGGATCCGTTATCACATTAGGTAATGAATGTAATCGAAGGACCAATGCCAAGTTAGGAAAATGGCCCATCACAGTAGTATAATCGCCTGATTTTATTTGAAATTTGAATGAAATTCCCTAACAATCAACTAAGAATTTAAATCAAAGTCCGTAAACATCAAACCAAATTCCCTAACAATGGACCAAATTCTCAATGACATTAGGCGCTATTGGATGCAAGGCGGCAGGAATCCGGTGTTGCTGGATGTAGAATGCTGATGCATTGTGAATCTCCTCCTCGCCTTTTAGTTTCTTGGGCACCAAAATCTTCTCTAGGTGGCATTCATTCCACGCAACGACGATCATCTGGATCTCCTTGAAGTATTCATAGTTTGTTCGAATAAAACAAACTTGGAACAACTCTGTCTTGAGTGGCAGAGGAATTTCTTGAAGGGCTTTGTACTGACGGGCCACCTTATGTCGGTAATAAGAAGTCGCACCGAAAGGCCCAACAACGGGATTGGCTCATCATGTTTGTGCGAGAAATAAGCCTCTTGAACTCGGAACCATTTAGTATTGCCATATGAATGCCTTAGGATTAGGATCTTTCAAAAATTAACCCAATGGGCGTATTGTTTATTTGTGAACGTTCTAACACCGCAAATTTTTGTATGGGGTGCCTAAAATCATCATTCTTAAATTGTTTCATAAGGTGCCCAAACTCTCTTAGGTGCGAAAAAAACCATATTTGCAAAATTTCAAAGGAGGGCACGCATGGTCCTTTCCTCATTTAGTTTGAAAAGGGTTAATGACGCAAATTTTTTAGTTAAAACCATATTGACATAATTTGGCCCATCCCAAACACGATTAGCTACCCATGAAATTGAAGGATAAATGACATTTTTTCAATAAGGAAAAACGATTAGTCCAAAAAATGCTAACATGAAAATCCTAACTTTTGAATTCATTGGTTGGTTTGCAAAACATTCTGCCAAAAATGAAAATGGACATGCATAGCAATTGGCTTTAACAACCTTCCTTACCGCTTTGGCCTCGATTTTTAACAATCATGGTAATTCAGAAATAGAATCAATACGGATAGGTGGCCTAATAAGTTCCTTTTCCTGGGGCATTCCAATGGCAACACTATATTCCTCTAATGTTGGGGTTAGCTCATATTCACCAAACATGAAGGTTGAAGTTTGTGGACACCAAAAATGGGGTAGCGTCTGTATATCACCAGAGTGGATGCTAATTTCTAACAAAGCGAGAAACTGGGTTTCACATATCTCTGGATATCTTGATCTAACTGGTCTAGCCACATTTTGAGCTCTTTTTTGGGAGTGGAAATGAATTGTACGTTGGTTTTCCCCATTGCATATAAAACAAGACTGACGACGAAACCTATTCTCATGGACTAACAAAATTGCAAGTAAGTAAATTGCGAAGTGAGAATTAGACACATCTATGAAAAGTGGAGCTAAGAGGATGATCTGACCATTGCAGTCTCCCATTAAGGGTGCGCATGACAATTCTTCTTGGTTGGGGAAGAGTTTTTTTTTTTTTTTTTTTTTCAGAAATAGTTATTTTCAATTTCTATTCCGATGAACAATTTCTGAGTAAAAGAACCCATTTGTAACTAAACAAAATTTCTACTCTTGGAATATAAAATGAATAGAAATGCGTTTGGTAACGCAATAGTTTCTTTTTTGTATTAATTTGTTTTTTATTCTTGCTCAAAAATTGTCGACCGCTAACTGCCGTTGCCGCCCGTCGCGGTCGGCTGCCGGCGAGTGGCAGCAGATGCAGGCGACCGGCGGGCGGCGTCAGTGAGCGGCAACGGAGACGATGATGGCAATGGTAGTGGTGGCGACGATCGACGGTGGCTCCGGGTGGTTGAAGGTGGCCGTGGCAAGAGAGAAGAGTAAAAGAAGAAAAAAAAATTACTTATTTTTGGAAATTGTTCCCAGGAACAAAAGCATTTTTTTTTTTGTTTCTCGTTTTTGCTCCAAAAGAATAGAAATTGGGAGAATAAAAAATGTTACCATGCACAGCCTTACATGTCAGGTCCCCCTAACTCTAGCTCGTTGGAATGGAATGCTCAATAATCACGTAGTGTCGCGGATCTGGACAAACACAGTTGACACCACGAAAAACTTTCTGGAAAGAGAAGGTCAACGTCTACATAGCAGTCTCATATTTGAGGAAGTATCTTTCTCAACATCATCCAAAGAATCCTATCGCAGCTCAGGTCCGGCAGCAGGTTCTATGTGCGGCAATAGTGTAGTGCTAGGGGCAATAAAACTTTCACAACATCTTAATTCAAACAACACTTCCATAGCTTACATTTAAAACATTCATCCCCAACTCCAACCTGCAAGATAAGGGTTAGCAAAGACTACTCCTCTTATATCTCTCCATCGGTAAGAACATTTTACACCTTAAATGTAAGGGATGTATCTGGTGTCCTCGCTGCCAAACAAAAACATTTTTAAAAGAAAAAGAGGAATTGACTTATCCACTGAGAGTTAACATAAGATCCCCAGCGGAGTCACCAAGTTATCGTGACCTAAATTTTGGGTGCACCACGTAGGTTTAGGCTATTGGACTACTAAGTCTTTAAACTTAGCTTGAGCTCTCCCAAGCTCAAACCAATTCGCGACTTAAGGTTTAAGTATTTAGCATGCAAAAGACTATTAACTAAGAGTCGTCACTAATCAGTTTACGGTAGGTTGATTAGACACCCTAGTAAAATAATGGGAGAATTATTTTACAACTACGAACTAGAGACTAAAGGTACCGGGACTTGGTTATATTAGATTTCTCTAATGCCCTTTCGGTACCATTTCTTTTTAACTCTCAAAAATGTTTTTGTAGGCAGCTTGGATTTCTTTTAACCTAAATTACTATTATGCAATAGGCTGATCACACGGATAGTCAATGATTATTAAACATTGCACCAAATGAATTTAACACACATGCAATCTAACTACATGACCTAATTAAATTCTAATTAAATGAACCTGTTATGCAAACTATGCACCAATTTTTTTTTTGTATTTTTTATTGAAATTCTGAATTAAAAAAACCTAATTAAATGATCTAAAATGAATAATTTTATAATTTATTTTAGGGTTTAATTTGACTTTAACACTATCCTATCTTAGAAAACTCTGTTTTTAGAATATGAGATTATTTAAATGTGCAAACATTAAAAAAAAATCAATCCTAATCTATTACAAAAATCATCTAAAAATGCAATCCTAAAAAGGCAATCCTAATTTACTAAACCAACACACTCTAATGCAAGATTTGAATTTTCTGATTTTTATGTATTTTAGTGCTTTTCCAAGACAAGCAATTATATCAAAACAATTAAGATATTAATCGACTAAAGAATTAAAATAATCGAAAAAATCACCTGCTGTCTCACAAGTCAAATTCAAAATAATTAAATGTCTGATCCGAAGTCTTAAAGATCAAATTATTAATTATAACGATTTAACAATTAAAATACTATCAAAATGCCGAAAAAAAATTACGATAATTAAAAAAAAGATCGAATGTTCTACGGATCAAATTAGTAAATACAATAGTTTTGGAGGCAAAATCCCTGTAATTAAAGCTTACAATACTCCAGAAAAATGACACCCAATCCTCTAATTTACATAATAACAACTAAAATAGATTAAAAATAAAATAAAACTACCTAAGGTAGAGAGATCCAAAGGGAAGACCGTAGCACGATGGGTGTAGGCACAGCAATGGTGACTGGCCAGTGCCAAAGGTTTGATAGGGACAGCGGTGCGTGTGGCACCCCCAAAATGGCCCATGATCCATTAGAATCGCCACAGTTTTCTTACCTTTCACTTGTCATAATAACATGTCACCCTAATAGAATTGAATTATAATAGGTCCATAGGTCCTGTGGGTTTATATCTTTTCCATAGGTCCCTGCGCAGAAATACAGCAGAAGGGCATCCATCAACTCCCCTTTCACAAATTAAAAACGATACACACCTACTAAACATTTTATAAGTTAAAGCTGAACACCTTTATTTACATAAAACAGATGGACATCTTTAGTTGATACATGAAAATGCAATGGTTTTCTATACTCGGCTATACTTCAAAAGATGACCGACATCTTTTCCAACAGTCGTATACTTAAAGTACATCGATCAGTGTCGACGTCCAAAAGTTCCTTCCTTTGCTGTCCTCCTCCTCGCGGTCATATCCAACCATTCGATCCATCTACCAGTGACAGTGGGAGCAGAAGTATCTTGTTTAGTATAAAATGTTAGTCCCCAAAAGGGGTGAGTACAACCACTTATCTGTAAAAGATCCACTAAACTATATCATGCGTAGCCATCACAATCTAATTTCATGCAAGATAGACAAAACTTGTATAATGAAAGGAAATGAGTAATGTGCATCCTTTTCATTAAAACCTCTCAACGTAATGACAAGTGCAATTTCACAGCTAAGATGCACCATTTTAGTAACACGGGTCCTGATTATAGAACCAAACTGTTATGACACGTCTCATTCCATGCTGGCATTGCGAAGTCCTCCGGCACACATCTCCGGGCATCTCACAACCGACCGGCATCACGAGACACATCTAGGGCTTGCCATGAAAATGGTTGCCCGTTCCATCCGGATTTACGTACAATACTTACAAGTGGGCATCTCGAAACTCTCCAGGACCTCCGACACACACCTCTGGGCATCCTGACGCTCCCAGGGAATCATCAACTTAAGGGTCCGACGGTATCATCAACATCACAATGCATATTCACATGTATATTTCACTTTGAAAATAGCATTTGATGCAATAATGAGAAAGTTTTAAATCAACTTTTTATGTCATATGATATGCTAAATGTCACTACATATGCTGTATAAATATCAACCCAAGAGCCAACATCTCATAAAGTAATTCATTTGTTCTTGAAAAAAAAACAATTTTCAGATAAAATAGAATGCACTCCTATAATTAAAATTCTGGAAAAATTAGTAAACAATCTTAATAAATTCAGAAAATTTAACATGTTATAAATGAGATCTAGAGAAAATGGTTTGATGAAGAACACCATGTCAAACGAACTTCGTACGAGTCGCTATGGCCCATGCATCACAGCCTTAAAATTTCAAACATCAACATTGCACAGTTTTATTCACAAATTCAATATAACCTCTAAATCAACTCAGAAAATTCTGAAATTTTGATATGTTATAGACAAAACCTAGAGGTAAAAGTTTCGTGCAGAACACTAAGTCAGATTCATGATAGATCAGCAGCTATAATCACCATAACTCTCCCAAACCCTCGGTAACGACTTCAAGATTTAGCAATTTCAGAGAAAAATTGTTTCACCGACCAATACTTATCCGTTTCTTCTCAAATTTTAGTATATTACTCCTCAAGATGTCATCTACAACTTTAATCATGGACACAAATTCAAATTTCGGCTAGATAATTACAGAAAATTCACGGAGTCGCCAAGGGTCAAGCTGTTTTTCCATGAAACAGTTTACTACCTTAAAGAACTACTCCTATACTTTCGAATTCTACCATCCAACATCACAACTCAAATATCTCCAAATTATATTACACTGCACACACAACCGCAACAAGCAAAGTGTAGATCAATGGACTCTCACTTGCCTTAGGTTCAACGCAAACGCAGCAAGCAAACGGCGATTTGAGGGTTTCGGGCGCGACTCGATTGACGGTGAAGCTAGGCGGCGTCGACGGTGGCAGCAGGCGCACGCACGGCGGGGCTGATCCCCTTCTTCCCTCGTCGAAGCACCCTCACGAACTCTCTCTTTCTCTTGATTACTGACTCGCTCACTCCACCCCTTCTCTTTTTCTTTCACCCTCATGATTAGCTAGTAATCATTGGATTTGCATGGAGATCATCGGTGAAGCAATGGGGGCAGCGACACTTGCTTAATCTCTCTTGCCGCTTGTCAATCTTCATGCAAGGATGATGGGCATCATCCGGTTGGGCCTTGGTCAACCGAATGATGGGCGAATGTGGGCCGCTTTGGGCTGTTTTGGGCCTTAGGTATCTAGCCCACACTTAATCGATGGTGCTTCCATCACTTCTTCATGGGTCGTAGTGCATCTACTGATCGTTATCGAATTTTAGGATGCCACAGTGCGACAACGGCTAAGCGCCGGGTGAACGCAAAAATACCCGCAATGTGGGCTCCGATGGTGTTAGGTCGCAGTTGTTGCAGATTAGGAAGTGGCAGTGCAGGCGAGGCTCATGGTTGGTGGACGATTGACGTCAGGGGGACGGTCGACGTTGACACCGGGGCTCGAAATCTGCAGTGTAGGCACGACAACAATGGCTTCTGGCGTCATAGAGGGCTCAAGCGTAGCTGCTGGCATGGCCGAAGGAAGGCGAGCACGGCGGTCATTAGCGTTATGAGGACAGGAACAGCGATGGAGTTGAGCTGTCGGCTGCAGGGGCATTGCTTAATCGTAGCAGTCATCAAAGGTTGCAACAGTTGTAGGAACGGCGGTCGTCGAGCAACGCTCACAGAGGTTCGAGCAGGGGGTGTCGCGCGTTGCGGTAGGAGCGTTGCTGGGGCAGAGGGCAAGGTGTTGGGTTGCTGGTGAATTGGCACCGACAAACGAGTAATCGAAGTAAAGGTAGCGGGCGGTAGAGATAGTGGGCTTCATGCAGTGAGGGAGATTGGCTGAGGTGCGGCGATACGGAAGCAGAGACAGCTTCACGAGCTTCACAGATGTTGACCTGTGGGAAGGAACTTCAGACATCTGGCAGAACGGCGACGGTGGTCGAGCGGGGGAAAACTCGCGGAGGTGGTGACCCAACTGCTGGTGCGCCGGCAAGAAGGTTTGGCTAAGGAAGATGAAGAGGAGCACCTTTTCCTTTTGCTGATCGACATCCCTCACGTCAATCTGTCTGCTGCTGTTAGCACTTTTGATGTCAATCTCTCTGCTGCTGTCCCCACTTTTTCTTCACTCTCCCACACGTCGCCTCTTCCCTGTCCTCTCTTTTTAACTTCTTTTGACTTGTTGTGTTCTTTTTCTTTGACGAAGAGAAGCCCCCCTATTTCTCACTATACACGGCCCCTTTTTAGGCAAAAAGAGTGATTCGTGTGCAATACTTGGTCTCGAAGATTGCCTATAACCTCCCGATCCCAAAAATTCTTTTTTAATTTCCTCATCTCCTGAATATTTTTTTTTTTTATACCCAGGGAACCCCATACAGTCAGTAGCCTACGGGTAAACCCTGGAGTAACGCTAGCGGAGAACCCAACACCCCGATATCGCGCTTAAGACCCCATGCAGCCAGCGGGAATCAACCTCCTCCACTTTCGTTAGTTTCATTAGAGAGATTTATCCAACTGGGCCACCGTAGGCTGTGGTTCATCTCCTGAATATTCTCTACTAGTTTTATCACCTAAAGATAAGATTGCGAACCGATTTTCTTAAATTCCAAAAAATCCACCGTAATATCATTTAAAATCTTCATTTGGGTAATTTTTGTCATTAAAATAAAACAGGCTCTGGCTAATTTGCTCGTTTGATGCGATTAGTTCAGCCTGCCAAGTTCAAGCTTAGAACCATTAATTTGAACCAGTCCGCCACCGGTGCAATAAAATGCAAGATATGCAAATCAAACATAAATGCACCCAAATCTATATGCAATTAATATATATATATATATATATATATATATTAGGGATAAAATTGACCCCTAATTTTTTATGCAATAAATAAAGGACCAGATCACGAATATTTAGGTGTCGATATTGGTGATTTCAATTGAAGGGTTTCGGCCCAATTTCTTGTGAGGTCATTATTATCATGTGTCTTGGTAAAGCATTCGTCATGGTCCATGCATCACAGCCTTAAAATTTCAAACATCACCATTGCATAGTTTTATTCACAAATTCGGTATAAGGGACCAGATCACCAATATTTAGGTGTCAATATTATGTTCTTCATGAAACTTTTTTCTCTAGATCTTGTTTGTAACATGTTAAATTTTCATAATTTATGAAGATCGTTTACTAATTTTTCCAGAATTTTAGAATCTTCCATTGTGGACTATAGCAACCCCAACAAATTGGGGGCCGTTCAAGGGTGCCATAGATAATTCCTTGATCATTAAGCGTAGGTCAAGCTAGTCCAACCGGCATTGATCAAACAAGGCTAAATGGTCTTCACAACATTTTTCGGTGAAATTCCGATGGCTAGTGTCCAATTCCAACTAGCCATGCTCATATGGCCGACCGACCTTCTCTCCTTCGTCTAAAAATTATCAAATGGTAATTACAAAATTGCCCCGAGTGCCATGTCATTTAAAAATTAGTCAATAGGGATAACCTTAATCATTAAGGATTCAATCCAGGCCGTCCACAATAGGGAGTTTGCTTAATCTAGAAGCAAACATTCCAAACCCTTACATTGATCTAAGGGGCAAAATTCAAACTTGGAAGCATAAACAATTCACCCAATCAACAAACATGGATAATTTTAATCACACTCATATATATACATATGCATAAGAAGATTGTGATATCATACAAGAGATAATCAAAATAGCTTAAACACACCAAACTAAGCTTACTTGCTTGCCACATCTGATTAGTCTACAAGCGTCGCTATGGCCTTCACCAAAAAGGGGTTGAGGGTAAACCTAATTATCTACGCACTCCAAAATTTGGGTCTCCAGGTCGACGATCATATCGGGAATAAGCTCGGGATCAGACAATAACCAATAGAAAGGCTTAGTCATTCTTCGTGCTTGTAAACATTAAACAAACGACAGTGAGATTATACTCAAGGAGTGAACCTAGACCTCGCGCAAGGAAGCGGTTCATCTCAAAGAAGCCTTAAACATGCAATTCCTCTATCAATAGCAGAATAGCAAAGATTCTCTTGTTTTGCCTTGATTATTTACATCAATGGATATCCACTTATTCAAGGCCATCATCAGTAATGCATAAGTAATACGCATGACACTTTCCATGGTTTTGATCCAATCAGACAAATGCGCTATATTATATACTCACGCGCCCATGCCATCGAATAACCCAAACATGATCACAAATACATCTCATGCACTTTTCACACAATCATGTCCAAATTATTATGGCCACTTAGGACCCAAGGCCAACTTGAAGGTTCGCAGTCAAACCGGTGTAACCAGGCATCATCACGCTCCATTGAGCACGGCATTGTCTCGCATAAATGCATCAAGACGGTACTCATGCAAGGGGCTTTGTTACGAATGGACTTGGGGGCATCAAAACTTAATCAGGCATCGTCATGCATAAACGCATTGGGACGGGTTCACTATCTCGCGGAAATGCACTAGGATTCGTTTAAATTAGTTAAATTCACTATTCGTTTCTCATCTTTCTCATTAACCAATGTGATGCCCATGCAATATGCAATAAACTATGCCATATGCCATCATGTCACCCGTGTGCCTCATATTATATCATATAAAAGTACCACCGAACTTTAGAAGTCCATGGCATATAAGTCACTCATCACAGTAGGATAAATCATTGCAATTCAACATAATTAATTAAATTCACTTATCACATGTTATCACAAACTATCCAATAATTCATCTCTTGTTAACAGAACAAATCAGACTTGACATAACTACTTATCGATAAACCGTGATAACCTATTGGCTTAAAATATGATAAGTTATCGAGAGAACCTATCGAGACCGTATGATAACCTATCATACAAAAGCCACTTATCACATGAGAAAAACATCATTTAGCCTTAATCTAGTACTAAACTAACTCCAAAATGCAACAACAACCCTATCCAAGCCCTAGAAAGTCACTCACGCCAAAGTCTTAGCTTTAAAAAGCATCGAGGGAGGAGCGGCAAGACTGGACAGTGGTGGGGGTTGCTGGTCACGCCACCAAAGCTCATTTGAGTGGGCCAAACAGCTTCTTGGGTTGTTGCACAGCGACGGTGGGTGGTAGCTATTGTCGATGAGGGAAATATGAGGAAAAGTGAAGAAGATGGCTTGAAAATGAGATGCAAATGGACAAGGGGTGGTTCAACTATGATGGGGAGGAAGAGAAAGTGGTATCGACGAATTTGGGGAGAGAGGAAAAGCAGCCCATGCTTGGGCCATTGGATGGCCAACATTACATCTTGCCATGTCCCATTCGAGATCAAGGGCTTGGATCACTACTCACTTTACTTCTAGGCAAAGTCTCATTAATGTCATTTAATGAATCACTCACGACTAGGCTAGAAGATAGGTACTGTTCACGCAGATTTGGTGCATTAAATGTCAAGATCTTGGATTGATAGCTTGGAGGACCCATTGCCCCACCATGGTAGCCCACCTCTTGGGCAAGGGGGCTTGGGCTACCCACATGGGCTTCGGCCCATGGGGTGCCTACACGTGGGCTTGGCCCCACTTAAACCTTTTCTAATGGCCCATTTCTAATTTTCCAAACTTTTGCACCCTGTCGATGAAAATCTGAGTTTTCTTCTCAGGGTGGCATTTTCAGTCTTTTTGGGGTCTACCAATCCTTATTATCATCCTATTTGATTATTGGATGCCGATGTAAATCCGTTGAATTCCGTTAAGCCGCCACAACACTAACATCCTCCAAGTTTTCATTGAGTTCATTGCGAACGATGTTGCACTAGAATATTCTTGAAAGACCGCAGTTCATGTCAATTTCCCTCTTGGCCTTCAACTCAAGCTCCACGCTGGTGTATTGCACAAAGGGTTCAAGCCAATGTTCCGATTACCAATTACTTCCATTGGTAGTCCTGAGTTTGTGACAATGCTTCGCAACTTGTCCACAAAGTTTGCATGACAGAATTTGACGAAACAACCACCAGTTTTCCTTAAACCTTTTGATTTAGATTGATTGTTCAATTGGAGCTTATTGAGTTGATTCCTCACTCCAATCTTTGTTCATTCATTCTTGATTGTGCCAAGCATCCTTGGTTGTTCCGTGGTGTCATCAAGGTGAATATAGAGGTGAAATCGCTCAATTCAGCTTTGTGAGGTCCAATATTAAGTAAATGTTGAAATTAGGAAAAATAGTCAACTAATGAAATAATTTTAACTTCTTAACCTTCAAATTGATAGGTTGCATGTCAAAATTAGAGTTCATTTTTTTAATGTGAAATTCGTTCGAAATCTAGAATCCAAATATGAAATAATTTTAACTTCTTAAGCTTCAAATTGATGTATGTTTAGCAAATCATGTATGTTTAGGCCATGGTGGTGAGCTTCTCCTTTCCTGAAGTCCTTTATCCATGGCTAGTGGAAGCTTTAGGCCTTGGTGGTGAATTTCGTATATCTCGATCCTCTTCTTCGGTTGGTACTGTGGCCATTATACCATGGGAGCAGATCGCTCTATCTTTTCTTATTCCATTTCATTTTTCCTTATACTCACGACTCCATATACTTAACCACAAAATCCCCTCTGAAAAATTTCCGTTCTTGAATCACTTACCCCATCATGTATCAAAAGATTGGTATCAGAACTCCAGGTTCAACTCATTTGAGAGATTCCTTTCTTTCTTCTATTAGAAATTCCTTATGGATGATCAAGTTCCGAGAGGCTTGACTTTGGAGCAAGCGCACAACGAAAGGCAAGATTGTTCAATCCAAAAACTTTAGCAACAGATGGAGGGTGTCCTCAATCATCTAGAGAATCTGACGAGACAAGGATAGCTAGCAAGGCGTCCCAATGAATGGCATCGGCGTGACGATTCTTAAAGCTGACCAAATATGCTTTTCTATGGTGGGAGAATCTAAAGCATCAATGAGCATGGGAAGGAAATGGCCGAATCAAGTCTTGGGAAAACTCAAGAAGTTGATGAAGAAGAGGTTCTTGCCCAATCACTGCAAACCGAAACTTTGTGAGTCCTCTATTCTTGCACTTCCTGATTTTGATAAAGTATTTCAAGTTGAGTGTGATGCAAGCGGAGTTGGTATTGGTGCTGTTCTAGTGCAAGCACAAAAACCATTGTCATATTTCAGCAAAAAATTATCCGATTCCAAGAGGAATTATTCAACATCGACACACTTATGTTGTAGCAGAAGCTTTATTGAGAAGATATTCTATGCTTGTTGTCTTGGATTTTAATGTTGTAGCAGATGCTTTATCAAGAAGATATTCGATGCTTGTTGTTTGGATTTCAATCAATGAAAGAACTTTATCTTGATGATGCAGAGTTCTCATCCATCATCAACAATTGCATGCGGGGAGGTCAAGGTATATATTCTTTGCAAGATGGGTTTCTTTTTTAAAAAAATCAATTATGTATCCCAAAGACCATTTTATCAAATCATGATTCCAAGTTTTTAAGCCACTTATTCAGCATAGCTTGTCATCCACAAACTGATGGCCAAACGGAGGTGACAAATTGTACTCTAACCACTCTTCTTCATGGAGGTGACAGATTGGGATTTAAAGCTTGCGCATGCTGAATTTGCTTACAATAAATCACCAAGTTATACTACTTGTCGATCGCCATTTGAAGTTGTGTATGGAATTAACCCTTTCACCCATTGATTTGATTCCAATTCCATCTAACTCTCAAGTGAGTTTTGATGGCAAGAAAAGAGCTAAATCAATGAAGAAGCTCCATGAGCATATTCGATCCATGATTGAAAAGGCCAATGAATCTTCCAAGAAGAAAGCTAATCAACATCGAAGAAGACTCAATTGCAACCTGGCGATCTTGTGTGGCTTCACTTGGGGAAGGAGAGCTTTCCTTTTTGACGAAAGAACAAGCTCATCCCTAGAGCTGATGGTCCCTTTAAAGTTATTGAGCAAATTGGTGACAATGCTTACAAGATTGACCTTCCGCGAGAGTTTGGAGGATGATGCGGGAGCATCCAACGCTCCATCGACCCTCTCAAAACAATCGATGCTTATCCAAGCCAATAAAGAAGTTGGGCATAATGTGCTTTGATGGATCATTTTGAATGAATAATCTTAATTACTTATCGGTACTTTGTGGTATATTGATAACTATCAATGGGAAGCTATTTTAGATGTCTTGTATGACCAATTGATGAAGTTCCAACAATATTATTTTCTGGTCAGCGGACGAGCTCGAATTTTGAGAAGGTTAAAGGTTCACGAAAGTGGTTCGAAAATATGAAAAGCGTAAGCATCAAGAATTGGGAAAGCTAACGGTTCAAGAATGCAGAAGGACGAAGATGAAAGGCATTTAGTTCCCGTGTTAATAAAGGCTTTTACTAAGTTCCTAGGAGTTTTTATTTTTATGTAGCTCAAGAGTCGAATGTTTAAGTTCCTAGGTCATTATAGCTTGTTTTTAATTTTTCCTCTGCTTGAGTGAACATCTTCGAAGAGTGGATAACTCATTTTGGTTTCTTTATCCTTGGAGCGTAGATCAGTCCTTGGTAGTGAGCCAAGAAGCCTTTTATCCTTGGCTAGTGGAATCTTTAAGCCTTGGTGGTGAGCTTCTCCTATCTCGCAATCCTTTATGCTTGGTTGGCGGTGAACTTCGTAGATCTCGATCCTCTTCTTCTGTTGGTGGCGTGGCCTTTATACCTTGGGAGGAGATCGCTCTATCTTTTCTTATTCCTTTTCATTTTTCCCCGTACTCACTACTGCATACACTTAACCACAAAATCCTCTCTAAAAAATTTCTGTTCATGAATCACTCATCCCATCATGCGTCAAGAATGTTCTTCATGAAAGTTGTAACTAAGATCATGATATTACTAATGATCTCAATTTCATTAAAACTGAAGCACATTTGGTCGCTTAAAGATTTGATTAATTTTTCAGGCTATTATCTGCACTAAAATTTGGGAGACTATTTCCTTAAATGCCTAATTGTGTTTTGCAATTTAATGAACGTGAGGCCCATTTTTCCCAAAACTCATAACTAAACAATTTTCGTCAGTGGTTAATTAGCGAAGATTGGGAATCAATGGGGATGCCGATATCCTTGGTAGTCTTTGTATGCTAAGAAGCCAAAAGGATCATTGGATGATTGATTGTAAATGTGGAACTTGGATAGATCTTTCTATCAATCTTATAACCTGTAGCAATGTAAGATCCATTCAGTCCTAATTAGTAGACAAAAAAAACTCTAGCACAAAATAGCAAAGTTTGGAGGTCATTATACGTAATAAATCAGACAAGGTCTCCGCATCAGCCTTTAAAACTTTGTTCCATTGAGTCCTTGAGCGACTTTGCAGAAATCATATAGTTAAATAAGATATCGAAATAATGCTAATTTCTAGATTTGAGGACAAATCTCAAACAACCTGGGGTAGATGATGTGGGAGTATCCAACGTAGCTCCATCGACCAACTTGGAACCATGGATGTTTATCCAAGCCAAGAAAGAAATTGGGCATTATGTGCTTCGATCGATCATTTTGAAAGAATAATGTTAATTGATGAAGTTTCGGGATGATTATTTTCTGGTCACAGTAGGGGCACGAATTTTGGAAAGCTAGAGGTTCATGAATGCGATTCAATAATGCAGAAGGCCAAAGGTTCAAGAATGCAAGTTCCCGTACTAGTAAATGCATTTCATAAGTTCCTAAGTGTCTTTATTGTTATGTAGTTCAAGAGTCAAAGGTTTAAATTCCTAGGTCATTAAAGTCTACTTTTAATAGTTGCTAAGGATAAAATCCTTCCTTACTTGCATAAAAGATTGCTTCCACTCGTAAAGGTAGCTCCTATGTTGCGCAACCTTGCTTCGCATTGAAGTCAACCCAAGCAAACCTCAGCTTGATTCCAAGCGTGAACAACTCAAGCACATGTACCCATAACTACCTTTACAAGTGTAAACTTGAGCAAACTATACAAAAGATCTTACATCTACCCACAGCTTGAACAAGTGAGCACGTAACTAGACTCAACAATAGAGCTTACTTACATAGATGAACCTCTAGAAAGCAATGGTGAGCGGCTTGGTGAGAGGCAGCAGTGCATGGCCAAGAGAAAAGAAAGAAAGGGGAGAATGACGGGTGAATGGCAATATGTTCAAATGATGGAAATGAATGAGGGGTTCATCCTATTTGTAGGCATCAACGTCATCATTACTTATCCAAATGGCCCAACTACTTTTCTTAGATTAGCATGGCTATAAAGTCAGGGTGGCAAGTCTAGTTTACAAGGTGGCACACCTAGGGTCTTCCAAGAACACTTGTCATTTTCTTATTGGACCACCTATTCCTTGACTTGGCTTACCTGTTCTCTGAGGAGAATGTTATGGTAATGATGATTATATCTTCCATGGACACCTAAGCTAATAACTCACCATTCTCATTAAACGTTGACATTTAATAAAAAAAAATGAGGCGTGGATATTTAGCACATGCCTAAATTAAAGAACTTCCTTTCCAAGTTTTGGCCTTCTAGAGTATTCTACCAAGTTCTCTTCCAATTGGTCCACTTAAGCCCTTGAGTCCTTTTCTTCTGCCCCAAGAAAAAATCTTGAGCCATTATTACCAATTCTTCAAGTAGACTCCTAAACAGGCTAACTCATCCTTGCATTAAATGAGGTGTTCTAGAAGGCAAATCTCAGGTAATGATTGTCAAATCTTGAAATATCCATCCACGGTGATGAATCATCCTCCTTTAGGAATGACCTAGGGTATTCTAGAATGTTCCTTTTTGTCAATTTCTAAAGATTATGACAAACATGGGAAATAGGGCGCAAGGGAATTTTTTATAGATCCCTTAACGACATTCCTACAAATCCAGGTTCATGACAAAGCCACCCCTGGTGTGGTTGTCTGTGGCACCCGCGAAACGCCCCCCGATCCGTTAGGGTCGCCACAGTCACATTCTCTTGTAGCATAATACTCTGATACCAAAGAAATTTTGACATAACTTATAAAACTAAAACTTGCATAATTTAAGCCGAACACTTTTATTTACATAAGGGATGGACTATGATAGTGGGTACAACAAAACGCCGAGGTCTTTTCATGCCTGGCGATTACACAAAAGAAAACCAACTTCTATCCTTGAATATCATCTGCATCCGTCCATCACCCAGGTGTCGGCATCCCAAAAATGCATCTCCTGCTACCCCTTACTCCAGATCATATCCAGTCAGGTCCGTTGGCCGGCAGTGGTGGTAGCACCCTCAGAAGGCGGCCATCCATACGGACAAGAACTGATGTGTACTCCTGATGAATAGGCCCGACAGAGAGGCCTACCTCAAAACTCAGAAAGATCCTCACACGTTCGAATACCAACCCGTGCACCCCAGGACAACGGTGCCTGGTCCATTCCCATTGTAAGTCAATCAGGAGTCCGTAAAACATGCCAGGAGTCACAGGTAGCAGTGGCATTTTCGTTTAGTCTGAAATGTTAGTCCCCAAGAGGGGTGAGTACAATCACTCAGCAATAAAAGATCCATTACACTATATTATGTAGAAACTATAATCATCCAGATGCATACAAAACACCCTTATAATTTATATATATATGCATGCCATCAAGGATCTATTTTGCTTGCACCACGTTCATAACAACAATTTAATGCCATAACAAACACATTTTCAGTACCGGGTGAAACTCACTCAATTTCATAAACAAATTCTCAGATCATGCCACATGCACACACATGCACTCCTTTAATGCACCGGATTTTAACGTTCAAAGAAAAGTTTCATTCCCCGGGGACCAGTGTTTGCATCCCTCCGGGCTTTCGCACCCAACCTGGCATCGCAAGACCCTCCGGCCCAAACCTCCGGGCATCCAGAGCGTATTCCGTAACACCCCTGGGCATCTCGCACCCCACCTGGCATCACGAGGTATATCCAGGGCTCGCCATGAAAATGGTTGCCCCTTCCCTCCGGATTTACGTACAATCCCTACAACCGGGCATCCCGAAAGTCCCGAGGACCCTCCGGCACAAACCTCCGGGCATCCAACGGCATCGACTCACTCGACACTTGGGCATCCCGACACTTCTGGGGCATCGTCGGCTCACACGTCCGACGCTATCGTTCACATCACAATATACATCTCATTACCAAATACATTTTGATGCAATGACCTCATGGGTTCCATGGATTTATAAGACTTTATCAAATTTTCCAATGTCACGTGATATGCTGAATATCAATGCATCTATCAAGTGAATAACAAATAATAACTCAAGATACAATAATTCTTAGAACAAAATGAACAGTTCATAGCAAAATAGTGTAAAAACCAGAATACATGCCTTCAGTAAAGACTTCGAAATAACCAGCAAATGATCATGAAAAATTCTGAAATTTTAACACGTTATCATTGAGATCTAGACGAAAATATTTCGTTAAGGACACTAAGCCAGATTCGTTATGTATAATGAGTAGTAGTTCACACAATTCACTTTAGGATTCTTTTATCATAGACTAAAATTCAACAGCAAGCACTGCATATTAACAAAGATTTAAGCCATTGTATTGATTCCAAGAAGTTCTGATAAAATTATATACTCTAGTTCACGCAGTTCCTCACAACTTCTGTGAAGAAATCGAGATCAAATTCATATTAGAACTCTTCATAAAATTTCACCAAATTACAAGATTACACATGAAACTGCACTAGATTAAGCGAATCCCATAAATTTCCATTTCCACAGTAACTATCTTGCTTTCCCAAGTCTACTAAAAATCAGTCTTTCATCAATAAATCAACAGGATCAAGATATACACAAAACTAACGTAATTGCTCAATCTCATGATCCGCTTTACTTTGATTACTCATAATTTAACATTCTAATTCCAGAACTCAATTGTTTCCAAGTGTATTGTACCATACTAGACAATAACAGCACCACATTATATAGATTCATGGACTTTCATCCACTTGCCTCAAGTCCTAGAGTTCAACAGCGAGGGAGTTCGATTTGGTGATGCGGCCTGACGGCGGCGAAGACAAGCAGCGTCGACAGCAGCAGCTCACACGCACGGCAGAGGGCGGTCTCCTCTTCCTCTCGCCGTTCACTCCTCTGCTGTTCACTCACAATTTCTCTCGCTCAAACCCTCTCTTTCTCTCTCAAGTTTCGCTCACTCTCACGAGCACAAGACCACTGGTTTTACTAAAACCAGTTAAACGAAAGAGATGCATGTTTCGGTGGATGCAAGGGAAATGGACAGCTGGGCTGGACGTGTCTTCAGCATGTCTTCCCTTACATTTTCGCTGGCTACCCATACACCAGCTACGTGTCATCATTCAGCCATGCTTTAGTCAACTTTTCTTTCATTTAGTTGACTTAATTGTCGACTATTAATGGGTCTTCGGATTATATTGGGTTAGTAAGTTAATGGACGTGCAGTCCCTCCATAACAAAGCCCAAATAAAGAAATAAAAACTGATCCTTAAACTTGCACAAATGTGGAGCATTCTCGGTCCCATGGTCTTGGTGTTTCAATTTCTTTTCTTATCTCATGTGCACTCAAGTGGTATAATTGTGTCGAGTCGTAAAAAGGAACATATATATATCGATAGTCTATTCATCGATCGGACTCTCAACAAACATGAGATATCGGTCCATCGATGGAATCAAACAATGCTCATACAAAATACTAATAATACCATTTGGCGATACTTTTATTGATCAGTCACTGCCGTCGTACATCACGGTTTATGAAATTCTCGGGTGCCACAATCCTCCCCTCCTTAGAGGATTTCGTCCTCGAAATTAGGCATTACTCACGTGTTTTTAAATAGGTTAGGGTATTTCTCCTTTATCTCGTTCTCACTCTCCCATGTCGCTTCTTCCACATCGTGATGTCGCCATAATATTTTAACCAATGGAATTTTCTTGGTTCTGAGAATCTGCTCCTTTCGATCTAGTACTTGTACAGGTTCTTCAATGTACCTCACTTTCTCATCCACTTTGATGGCTTCATGATCAAGTATATGTCCTGGATCGGGTTGATACTTCCTCAACATCGACACATGGAATACATCATGTAGGTTTTCCAACTTAGGGGGCAACGCTAGTCGATAGGCCACGTCTCCTATCCTTTCAAGTATCTCAAATGGTCCAACAAATCTAGGGCTCAGCTTGCCTTTCACTCCAAACCGTAATATTCCTTTCATAGGGGATACTTTAAGAAATACATGATCTTCCACATTAAATTCCAGAGGTCTCCTACGCTTATCTGCATAGTTCTTCTGTCGACTCTGGGCTATTTTAAGGCTTTTCCTGATAATTTCAATAGCCTCAGTAGTTACTTGTACCAGCTCAGGTCCTGTCAATTTCCTTTGACCTACTTCACTCCAACAGACAGGGGTCCTACATCTTCTCCCATATAATGCTTCATAAGGAGCCATGTCTATACTCTTCTGAAAGCTATTATTGTAGGCAAATTCTATTAGATGCAACCTTTCATCCCAGTTTCCTCTAAAATCAATGACACAAGCTCTCAACATGTCCTCTAGTGTCTGGATTACTCTTTCTGTTTGTCCATCCGTCTGTGGATGAAAAGCAGTACTAAATTGGAGTTTAGTCCCTAAGGCGATTTGAAAACTTCGCCAAAAATTCAAAGGAAATCTTGGGTCTCGATCAGATGTGATCGTTACAGGTACACCGTGTAAACGTACTACCTGACTTACATATATCTCAGCAAGTTTATCCATCGAGTAGTCCATGCGAACGGCTAGAAAATGGGCAGACTTAGTCAAGCGATCTACTATCACCCAGATAGAGTCGTGACCACTTGATGTCCTTGGTAGTCCTTGTACAAAGTCCATCGTCACATGTTCCCATTTCCACTCGGGTACTTCCAATGGTCTCAATAATCCTGCGGGTTTGCGATGTTCCGCTTTCACTTGCTGGCATGTTAAACACTGGGAAACGTGTTTAGCTACATCCGTCTTCATGCCATTCCACCAAAATTGTCTGCATAAATTTCTGTACATCTTTGTACTACCCGGATGAATACTATAATTACTCCTATGTGCTTCCGACAGGATTTCTCTTTTCACTTCTTCATTGTCGGGAACACAGAGTCGTCCCTGACATCTTACTACTCCATCCTTAGAGATTTGAAATTCTGGTCTTTTCCCTAAAGACACATCATTCCTTATTTCCACAATTTCCGGGTCAGACTCTTGCAGCATCTTAACTTTCTGAATAATTTCAGGTTCAATCCTTAATGCAGTAAGCATACCGGTAAGGTGATCTACTTTCAATTGAAATTCCGAGTCTGCTATAGACTTTAACAGATTCCATTATGTCATTCTTAGATTGGCAATATCCATCGCTGACTTACGACTAACAGCATCTGCCACCTTATTCGCCTTTCCTGGATGGTATCGTATCTCACAATCAAAATCTTTCAACAATTCCATCCACCTCCTTTGTCTCATGTTTAATTCCTTTTGTGAAAACAAATACTTTAAGCTCTTATGATTTGTATAGATTTCAAACTTTTCTCCATACAGATAGTGTCTCCATATTTTCAAAGCAAAAATTATAGCTGCCAATTCTAAATCATGGGTTGGGTAGTTTAATTCATGGGGTTTCAACTGCCTTGACGCGTAGGCTATGACCTTGCCATACTGCATCAGAACAAATCCCAGTCCCTTGTGAGACGCATCACTATATACTGTGAATCCACCAGATCCAGATGGTATAGTTAGAATTGGAGCTGTGGTCAACTTCCTTTTAAGTTCCTGAAAGCTCCTTTCACATTCTCCATTCCATTCAAACCTGACATTTTTCCTAGTTAATTTCGTCAATGGGCCTGCAAGTCGCGAGAATCCTTCAATAAATCTCCTATAATAGCCAGCCAACCGTAAGAAACTCCGTATTTCAGTCGGCGTTGTCGGCCTCGGCCAATTTATTACCATCTCCACTTTTGCAGGGTCTACTGCAATCCCACTTCCTGATACCACATGTCCCAAAAATGTTATTTGGTCCAACCAAAATTCACACTTGTTGAATTTGGCATACAACTTATGATCTCTCAAGATTTGCAATACTATCCTCAGGTGTCGCTCATGCTCTTCAGGTCCTTTAGAATATATCAAGATATCATCAATGAAGACAATCACAAATTGATCCAATATGGCTTAAATATCCTATTCATTAAATCCATGAATGCTGCTAGTGCATTCGTCAATCCAAATGGCATAACTAGGAACTCATAGTGTCCATAACGAGTCCTAAATGCAGTCTTAGGAATGTCTTCTTTCCTTATCCTTAACTGATGGTATCCTAACCTTAAGTCAATTTTAGAAAAGACTGAACTTCCTTGCAGTTGGCCAAATAAGTCATCAATTCTAGGCAAGGGATACTTATTCTTTACAGTCACCTGATTTAGCTGTCTATAGTCAATACATAAACGCATCGACCCGTCCTTCTTTTTCACAAAGAGAACTGGTGCACCCCAAGGTGAAGCACTTGCCCTAATAAATCCCTTATCAAGCAACTCTTGTAATTGCACCTTCAACTCTTTCAGTTCCATTAAGGCCATCCTATACGGGGCTTTCGATATTGGTCCTGTTCCAGGCATTAACTCGATCTCAAACTCAATTTCTCGTTCCGGTGGTAACCCACGCAATTCTTCAGGAAATACGTCCTGGAATTCTCCGACCACTCGAATGTCATCAAGTTTAGCCTCTTCTTTAGTAAGATTCTTTACTATTGCCAGGTATCCTTGACATCCTTCGTCAAGTAGTTTATGAGCTTCTACCGCCGAGATAATGGCTATAGAGGGCTCTGTTCAACCTCCTAGAAATTCAAAACTAGACTGATCCGGAAACATGAACTGAATCACTTTCCTGTAGCAATCTACTTTAGCCTGATATTTATGGAGCCAATCCATACCTATAATTACGTCAAAGTCATGCATAGCCATCACCACTAGGTCTATTTCCATATCCCTTCCTCCTATTGTTATCTTACATTTTCTACACACCAATGTAGACAACACCATATTCTTTAAAGGTGTAGAAACACAAAGAGGCATCTCAAGAGATGTTGTTTCTATTTTACTCAATTGCCGATATCTTTCAGAAACAAATGAATGCGTAGCACCCGTATCAAGCAAAGGATATGCCTTCTTGCCATTTATAAAAATCGTACCTGAGATAACGTTTTTGGAAGCTTCCGCTTCCTCTTGGATGACCGCATATACCCTTCCTTGCGCTGGTGGCCTCTGTGGATTCCTTTGTGGATTTGGTCCAGCAGTATGTTGTTGCACTCGTCGCACCAAGTTGACATTCGGCTGTGACCCAACTTGTGAACAATCCCTCTTAAGGTGTCCTACCTGTCCACAACTATAACATTTCAGTCGTCCGTTGCAAGGCCCTGGCCCATGTTGCCCATCACACCTTCGACAATCATCACTCTGATAAGGTGCTTTTCCCAGATTTAGGCCATCCCTAGTTTTTCCAAAATTCCCCCTTTTCTTAGATTCCCAGGTCTGACTTTGACCTGTATAGGGTCTCTTACCCCGTCGGATATCACTAAAGGTCAACTGTCTCTTAGACTCTGATTGCTCCCTTACCAATTCCTGCTCCACCAACTGTGCTATTTCATAAATTTCATTATAATCTCTTATATTCAAAGGCACCAGTTGTTTCCTGATATCAGTCCTCAGCCCTTTCAAGAATCTCTTAGCTTTTTCTTCACGATCCTCAATCAATCTAGGAGCATACCTGGACAATTCAGAAAATTTTGCTCATACTGGTCCACTGTCAACTCCCTTTGTTCAGCTGAACAAATTCAGTGATCTTCTTGTCCCTAGCACAGTCTGAAAAATGCTTTCTATTGAAAGCTCTAACAAATTCGTCCCAATTTATATCAGTACCTGGTGGAAAGATCGTATCTCTTGAAGCTCTCCACCAAAACTTTGCATTTCCCTCCAGCTGGTACTCTGCCAAAGTTATTTTCTCGTCATCATTGCAGTCCAACAACCGGAAAATTCGTTCCATTCCATCTATCCATTGTTCCGCCTCCTCAGGACTTCCTATTCCACTAAACTTAGGTGGCTTCAGCTTCAAAAATTGTTCCACCAGTCCCTGAGGGCGACGTTCCACTCCGGTTTGTTGTTGTGCTTGTCTTTCCATCAGATTTCCTATATTGGCCAATGCATGCAGGATATCTTCCATTCGGGGTTCAGCCCTTGCAGCAGAGGCTTCAGCCCACGATGGATGAGAACTCCCAGTTCGTCCCATGGTTTTCCTGCAGTTTCCAAGCATTTGCCTCAGGGATAATTTAAGACTCACTATCTCCATTTAAAAACAATTACTACTATATAAGTAACATAAAAATGTTACTAGCACATAAAAGCAACTCACAATCATTATCAGTATTCTACGAGTGAACTCAATCACCCGTTATTCAAAGTTAGTCAACCATTATTGGTTAGTATCCTAAGGTGTGCATCATCCTTATATTCCTCATTTCCATATGAGGATCCTTATCACTCCATATAAACCTTTGCTCTGATACCAACCGCTGTGGCACCCCCGAAACGGCCCTCGATCCGTTAGGGTCGCCACAGTTACATTCTCTTGTAGCATAATACTCTGATACCAGAGAAATTTTGACATAACTTATAATACTTTGGGGTTTTCATTTGTTTTCTTTACCGGTCCCTGCGCAAATAATATGGCGGAAGCATAATTCAACTACCCTTCATCAAAATATAAAGTGATGCACACCATGCTAAACTTTGATAATTTAGGCCGAACACTTTTATTTATATAAGGGATGGACTATGATAGTTGCTACAACAAAACGCCGAGGTCTTTTCGTGCCTGGCGATTACCCAAAAGAAAACCAACTTCTATCCTTGAATATCATCTGCATCCGTCCATCACCCAGGTGTCGGCATCCCAAAAATGCATCTCCTGCTACCCCCGACTCCAGATCATATCCAGTCAGGTCCGTTGGCCGGCGGTGGTGGTAGCACCCTGAGAAGGCGGCCATCCATACGGACAAGAACTGATGTGTACTCCTGGTGAATAGGCCCGACAGAGAGGCCTACCTCACGCGTTCGAATACCAACCCGTGCACCCCAGGATAACGGTGCTCGGTCCACTCCCATTGTAAGTCAATCAGGAGTCCGTAAAACATGCCAGGAGTCACAGGTAGCAGCGGCATTTTCGTTTAGTCTAAAATGTTAGTCCCCAAGAGGGGTGAGTACAATCACTCAGCAATAAAAGATCCATTACACTATATTATGTAGAAACTATAATCATCCAGATGCATACAAAACACCCTTATCATTTATGTATATATGCATGCCATCAAGGATCTATTTTACTTGCACCACGTTCATAACAACAATTTAATGCCATAACAAACACATTTTCAGTACCGGTGAAACTCACTCAATTTCATAAACAAATTCTCATATCATGCCACATGCACACACATGCACTCCTTTAATGCACCGGATTTTAACGTTCAAAGAAAAGTTTCATTCCCCGGGGACCAATGTTTGCATCCCTCTGGGCTTTCGCACCCAACCTGGCATCGCGAGACCCTCCGGCACAAGCCTCCGGGCATCCAGAGCGTGTTCTGTCACAGCCCTGGGCATCTCGCACCCCACCTGGCATCACGAGGTATATCCAGGGCTCGCCATGAAAATGGTTGCCCCTTCCCTCCGGATTTACGTACAATCCCTACAACCGGGCATCCCGAAAGTCCCAAGGACCCTCCGGCACAAACCTCCGGGCATCCAACGGCATCGACTCACTCGACCCTTGGGCATCCCGACACTCCCGGGGCATCGTCGGCTCGCACCTCCGACGGTATCGTTCACATCACAATATACATCTCATTACCAAATACATTTTGATGCAATGACGTCATGGGTTCCATGGATTTATAAGACTTTATCAAATTTTCCAATGTCACGTGATATGCTAAATATCAATGCATCTATCAAGTGAATAACAAATAATAACTCAAGATACAATAATTCTTAGAACAAAATGAACAGTTCATAGCAAAACAGTGTAAAAACCAGAATACATGCCTTCAGTAAAGACTTCGAAATAACCAGCAAATGATCATGAAAAATTCTGAAATTTTAACACGTTATCATTGAGATCTAGACGAAAATATTTCGTTAAGGACACTAAGCCAGATTCGTTATGTATAATGAGTAGTAGTTCACACAATTCAGTTCAGGATTCTTTTATCACAGACTAAAATTCAACAGCAAGCACTGCATATTAACAAAGATTTAAGCCATTGTATTGATTCCAAGAAGTTCTGATAAAATTATATACTCTAGTTCACGCAATTCCTCACAACTTCCGTGAAGAAATCGAGATCAAATTCATATTAGAACTCTTCATAAAATTTCACCAAATTACAAGATTACACATGAAATTGCACTAGATTAAGCGAATCCCATAAATTTCCATTTCCACAGTAACTATCTTGCTTCCACAAGTCTACTAAAAATCAATCTTTCATCAATAAATCAACAGGATCAAGATATACACAAAACCAACGTAATTCCTCAATCTCATGATCCCGCTTTACTTTGATTACTCACAATTTAACATTCTAATTCCAGAACTCAATTGTTTCCAAGTGTATTGTACCATACTAGACAATAACAGCACCACATTATATAGATTCATGGACTTTCATCCACTTGCCTCAAGTCCTAGAGTTCAACAGCTAGGGAGTTCGATTTGGTGATGCGGCCTGACGGCGGCGAAGGCAAGCGGCGTCGACGGCGGCAGCTCACACGCACGGCAGAGGGCGGTCTCCTCTTCCTCTCGCCGTTCACTCCTCTACTGTTCACTTACAATTTCTCTCGCTCAAACCCTCTCTTTCTCTCTCAAGTTTCGCTCACTCTCACGAGCACAAGACCACTGGTTTTACTAAAACCAGTTAAACGAAAGAGATGCATGTTTCGGTGGATGCAAGGGAAATGGACAGCTGGGCTGGACGTGTCTTCAGCATGTCTTCCCTTACATTTTCGCTGGCTACCCATACACCAGCTACGTGTCATCATTCAGCCATGCTTTAGTCAACTTTTCTTTCATTTAGTTGACTTAATTGTCGACTATTAATGGGTCTTCGGATTATATTGGGTTAGTAAGTTAATGGACGTGCAGTCCCTCCATAACAAAGCCCAAATAAATAAATAAAAACTGATCCTTAAACTTGCACAAATGTGGAGCATTCTCGGTCCCATGGTCTTGGTGTTTCAATTTCTTTTCTTATCTCATGTGCACTCAAGTGGTATAATTGTGTCGAGTCGTAAAGAGGAATATATATATATCGATAGTCTATTCAACGATCGGACTCTCAACAAACATGAGATATCGGTCCATCGATGGAATCAAACAATGCTCATACAAATTACTAATAATACCATTCGGTGATACTTTTATTGATCAGTCACTGCCGTCGTACATCACAGTTTATGAAATTCTCGGGTGCCACATAAACTATATGCTATGTTATTTAATTCTAATATTTATGGTTAGGGTTAAAAATTAATTCCTAATATTTATGCAATTAAGTACTAGACGATTATTCAAAATTTAGGTTTCAACACATAGAAATTAGCTCACTCATCTTTCATTTCTTTGTGGGTTGCTGGGCCAGTCTCTCCCGAAGTATAGTCAGCGCTGTGTTCCCGTATGGTGAGCTAGGCTGGATCCCCGGCATAACAAAACAAGAAAAAAGAAAAAAGAAACTACGCCAGAAGATATGTCATGATAAAGTGAACAAGGAAACCTTCAAAGATTTCCATATTCGAGGACTTCATATCATTCAACATCAACAGCTCTCCGGGGAGCCATACCTAACTCTCCTAATGCTAATGAGTACGTTGCTCACATTAAGGAGTAGTATGAAGGCACTTCTAAGGCATAAACTACCGCTCAGTTTATCATGACATAATCATAAGAGATTTGCGGTTAGATCGCTCCCACTTTTCGTAAGCAGCTTTCTAGTCATTTGAGCTTTTATTTATGATTTTAGTGGGAGCGTCAACCCATAAGGCATAGTCCAAATCCATGACCCCAAGAATGAGATTTATTTGTTCCACTCAATTTTCAATAGAGGAAAGATAACTCGAAATAGCAGCAGGATTATATGCTAGATTAGAAAAATTAAATTCACGCACATTAGTACCTTTAGAAAATCCAAAAAATTAAATAAAATAATTTAGTTCATTACCACAATAAATTGAAAAATATATAGTTCAGTTACAAGGAAAGGTAAAATACAAAACCTTACCAAGAGAAATCCAAGATAGTCTTCCGTTGGGCCGACTATCAACACTTTAAATGGATTCTTTCGTAATACTAGTAAATTTCATGAGGCAATAATAAATCAAATTAAATCACCATTGGGCAGAATTAATTTGATTCACATATTAGCAATTTATTCGCTTATTAGATTATCATTGTACTCAAATTAAATATCTTAACTTTTTGTTGGGCTAGTTATGAATTTAATCATGAGCATAAACATAAGACGGTTTTTTTTTTTTATCATATTCTAAACCTATTTAAAACAATAATCTTCCGTTGAGTCTATTACTACTCAAATAGTTTAGAATTGCAATAAAGAATAAAAATAGGTAAATTGGACATTATGGGGAAGGGAACAACACAAAATTAAGTCATTCAATGGTTAGATAACAGAACAATAACCAGAATTTACCAATTTTAGACGTGTTGTTATTAAAAACTCAAAATATATCGGAATCAAATGTATTATTTGCATAAGATATTCAAAAATTAATTATCATTATATATTTATTCCATCAGCAACGAAAAATTATGAATCAATCATTAAGGGGGACGAAAGATCATAATAAACATTATAACCATATTCATGCATTGAATAAACTAAATCTCTGAAGCCACATGTTAAATTGTTAAGATCTTTCAATCACATGAACATAATAGAAAATTAATAAATATAGCATACCTTAATTAAACATAGCCATTAGTGATCTAATAGTGAGAAGATGTCTTCTTGTGGGTATGAATCTTCATCACTCTCCTTTACGATAATTGTGATCGGCATGTATTTTTGTTAGAATAGCAGAAGCATAATAATGGAATGCATACTCCACTAAAAAAAGTTCTTATATAAAGAGAGTGATTTGGACCAACCCTAGAACTGCCAAATCTCAATCTACCGTAAAGGTTTAAGATATGGATTATATATGCTTAATTGGATGTCACAATATATTGCCCATAATATATTTTACTAAATTGGGCATATATCACTTACCAGAAAAAAAAAAACGAAAAAAAGAGGGCATATATCAAATATTAAATAATAGACGTGATAAGCCACATAAATGGGTTGGACCTCATCAAATCAAATAGCAAAATCATAAGACTTGATCAGCGGGAGGATGATCTGGCCCTGCACTCTAAACCTAGTGATGTTCTATTTGCTTGCTTTTAGGGCAAGAAGAGGTCTTTTGTCTCTCTCACAAGAGTATCCAAGCTCGACCACCCTCCCAAGTTGAACTTTTTAATGTTCCAAAAATCATGATGACAGATGAGGATGATTTTGCCTTGATCGCTCCATTTCCCGGAGAATCCATACCACTCGTCCTCGCAGCCTTCGACAGGCTTTACTTGTTGTTGGCAACTGTAACCTGACGTGAACCCCACATTTCCGTATGCGCTGCAATTTCAGAAGTTGTTTCACGGGTTTGTTCATGTTAAGTGTGCATGCCATGCCAATCACTTTTATGACTTGAATGCATTTTTACCTATGAAGTTACTAGTATTTTGTACATGAAATTGACACTGCACTAGTATGTTGGTATGATTAAGAGCTCTCATGGTAGGGGCGTGCCTATTGTCCAAATAAAAAGAGGATAAGTTTTTTTTTTCATTTTTTTTGTTTCATTCACCGCCCTTGGCTACACAAGTGATGTTATTCCTCAAACATAGTTTATCCAATAATTTAGCTCTACAAAATGCTGACAATGTTAGGTCATCAACTATGAAAATCACGTAGAGCTGGGAGATCATTATTGGTCATCCTAGCAAGGCTCTAACGATTGTATGAGTTAACGTGAATTCACGTGCCTAGAGTGGCTTCGAATGGAGGAGTGCCATGTCCTGGAGGCGGCGGACACGGATGGCACACGACGGATGACTTTCATAGAGTTTGTGCGAGGAATTTGAGGGGATCTTCCTTCATCTTTTTCTTCTCTGTTATGCAAACCATGACGATAAAGAATTTGAGATTCTCCAACAGTAACTTATAACCCGTTTTCGGCGTTCTTCGGTTGACATTTCCCAGCAGCCTCTCCCCACCTGATGCCGGTACAAATGACATGTACGGCGGAAGGTACCTGAAGACTATACACGTGAAACTATATTTAGTGCACAGATATTACGTAATCCTTGTTACTTACGGATGCGCGGTGGGTTAGAGGATTAAACTTGTTCATTGGAAATTGGTGGATGCTGATTATTATCAGGCCTTGTGGTAGGATTGACAAAGAAGAATGTATGTACGGCGTAGATGTGAGTTTTTTTATGCTTCTTTCTGTTATTGCTAATTCGATAGTGCACCATTTAAATATGGAATTCAATTGAATGTAATTAGCTATTGATATTGAGTTGGCCTCAAATTGCAGTCCTTCGACCATAATTGAAAGGAAGTTCTGTAAGTAGCTGGTTACAGAGTTCTAATCGAATTGTGTTAAGGATTTATAATTCAGTAGTCATACAGTAATTGTTCTTCTGTCATATTCAATTGATGTTCTCAAAGTTAATTCACTAGAAAATTTGACAAGTTGTTACATTCACAAGTTAATCCTCAATTCATTTTTTCATGAATTTCACTTAACGAGTATTTGACTCCGAAATATCTAGCTAACTAATTAATACGTATTCTATTTTTCTCGGCATTTTGTGTAAAACTTTATGAGATAAATAATCTTTTTGATGTAATTCCAAATGTGAAGTTAGTCTTCATATCTTATTGGTGAAACGAAATACTCGAATTTCAACGGACCCCCTATTTTATTCTTTTTCTTCTTGTAAAATAATTGAAATGAATGAATTTTTTTTCCCATGAAACTGGTTTTCTATCCTCTTTTTATTTATTTATTTATTTAATGGATTTTACTGATCAGTTAGAATAATGCTAGTCATTTTTATTTGGTATGCACAATAATCTTAATTTCTTTATGAACTCCTGATTTTATCAAATAAAATTAATCAATCAATTTTCTTTTCAATTTTATTCATATAGGGATAAGAAAGGGCTACATATTTCGTCATGTAGAAAAGAGAAAAAAATTTGGATCAAAATCTAATGATAAATAAAAAAGAACAAAATAAGAAGATTCCGTTAATCATTTATAGATCTATTGGATATTGATAAGTCTAGGAACATGCGTTAGATGACCCATTTGTTAAATAAAAAGGTCTTTCTATAACATTAATCTTAATTATTTAAGTGAAGTCATTTGTTCATATATTTTGGAAATTCATGGGTCATAAAATCCGCCAATTTATTAATGCGCATTATGCAATTCATCCAGGTATCTTTACCTAATGGGGAGTCTTAGTCTAGGAGAATTCATTATTCAAAATTTTAGTAAGTTGTCTACAAAGAGCACGGTTCATAGAAAATAGAGACTGATGAACTAACGGACAAATCTAAAGGAAACTATTTGGTGAGAAAACTCGTGACTTGAAGCTTCTTGTTGTTTTGAATATTCAACCTTAATAGAGTTTTTCAACATTTAGTATAAGATCAATCTGCAGCTTTCTATCGCATCACATCTGGCCAACCTTTGACATCACCATATTTACTTTGACCATGAATATTCGCTAGGTGACAGAAATGACTCGACCTATTGCAGAATGAGCATAAAAATCTCGGACGATACTCCAAGTACACCGAAGAAATCCCTCAATATTGCAAGCAGAATAATGTCCTAAATTATTCATCCTTCAATAATGCAAATATTTTATTAACTATTTTAGTAATTTACGCACAAATCGAATCTATGTTAAGGTCAGACGAAAATCCTCACAGAGATGGGAAGACCTCTTTGAGATCGTGATCCGGTCATTTTCAAATACATCCAAGCCATGGTGCGGTGCCCCACGTCGAGAAAGAAGTGGAATCAAGCCCCTTCCATAGGATTTTGATCCTTTGTAAACAAAATAAGTGGTTCGGTCCGAGTTATTCCGATCCTTCACGAAATGAGGTTGCATTTGGGGTCGTCTAGCTACCCACATTTCCTTGTTTTAAAGCCAAGATGGTTCAAATCCCTACACGCCCATGTGATATCAAGACACGGAGAGTATCGAAACACGGAGTTGTTCTTAAGCAAAGCATCTTCTAAGTGTATCGAAACACGGAGTTGTTCTTCAGCAAAGCATCTTCTAAGTGTATCGAAACACCCCACTTTCTCAAATGAACAATTTTTGTATACTAACACTATTTTATACAATTAGGGCATGTTTAGTAACACTCTCGAGAACAATTGATTCTATTCTTTTGTTCCCGAGAACAGATATTCATTTTTGTGTTTCTAAGAATAGATTTGGAATAGAATAAAGAAGCAGAAAAAAATTACTTCTCTTTCCTTTTCTTCTTCTTCATTTTGGCTGGTCACTAGCCATGGCTCCAGCGATGCCAAGCCACATGACAAGGCTCGTTAGCTCAAGTCATACCATGGCTAGGCAAACTTGGCCTCGCTAGATTTGGGCAAGCCTCAGCCTCGCCAGTCGATGCGAGACTTAGCCTTGCCAAAGCTAGGGCAAGGTTGACTTCATGCCGCCTAGGCAAGGTCGAGCCAAGCAAGCTCGCTGGCCACCAAGGAAGAGGAAGAAGAAAAAAGGAAAAAGAAAAGAGAGAAAAATAAGAAAAATATAATAAAAATATTAAAAATTAAAAGAAACAAAAAAAATTAGAATTTCACCAAACAAATTTCTATCCTAGAAATAGAATATTATGCAATTATCAAACGCATTCCTTTACAAAAACATTATTCCTAGGAACAAAATCAAAAAAAAAAAAATCATTTCTAATCAAAAATTGTTTACCGAAACATAATCGTTACCAAGCACGTCATTAGTGCCTACACATACTCTACTTGTTTTGTTTTCCAGGAATTCTATGCATTCCATTATTATTCTTCCCAAATTGCCATCCAAATTTATCATTCGTTAATGGCTAGGGAAGTCCTCTGATTGCAAAATATTAATTAACAATCCAGATAGAGAGAGAGAAAGAGACTAGCATCATGACGATGAATACCACCAAGATGGCAGGAGCAACTGTGGACTGATCGACGATCGTCTCGCCCGTATGTCTGGTGTTCACGCACAAAAAGATCACGCCCACGATTTTCTCGTACGAGCTCAATCCATTCAACGATTCCGAGTGCCACTGCATCGAATAAAACATTATAAACTGGACACCAAGGAACCCCAATACCGGGACGAGTAGCGGCTCGGAAGCAAGTGCTTGTAACCAACTTCACTTGTGCTACCCAACAAGTAATT
This sequence comes from Eucalyptus camaldulensis, assembly GCA_019915185.1. Lineage (NCBI taxonomy): Eukaryota > Viridiplantae > Streptophyta > Magnoliopsida > Myrtales > Myrtaceae > Eucalyptus > Eucalyptus camaldulensis. Next base: position 29,331,869 of record JAHSVA010000008.1, read on the forward strand.
GATTTCCGCTTTCTTGCGGAATCTCCCCATGAGCCAAAGCATGAATCGTAAGGTCGATGGGAACACGCTGTTCCCAAGAAGAACCGGAGGGTGAGAAGTAGGAGGAAGCCGGAGTATTTGCTGAAGACAATCATGTTTTCGTTCGTTAGGGCAAACCCGCCACTAGCGAAAGTTGACACAACGGTGAAGACGGAAAAGGTCATCATTTCAATACCCTTCTTTAGCACATCTCTCGCACTAGAAACAAGTGCCACATAGAGCGAAACCGTGGCAACGCCGAGAACATGGACTCCCAGAAGGTAACCTAACACTACAAAACACAAAAACGTAACCGAACACTATTGTAAATAGTCATGATCCAAGGACTCGTCTCGCGGACTATACAATTGTGGCTCTACATGTGAGTTCAGGCAATCTAATTTCACTACTACACTCGATAACTTATATTAATGACATACCCTATCACAACCTCATGTTACATGCTACATATCATCACTTAATAGTTTGTCACTTTATCAAGACACATCCTATCAACAAATCACACTTCAGTCACCACATCTTAATAACTTATCGAACCAAACATGATAACCTGTTGCCAAAACTTGATAATCTATTACAATAAGCTATCGACAATAAATGATAACTTATCTTGATATCCTATTGACAAAACATGACTTGGGCATACAGGATGATGAATCCCATAAGTACGACTGGCGTCCACGATGAGGATCACCATGATTCCGATAAATGTGGCGCTCGAAAAGTCAAGGTCGGCATGCTCCACATGGTCGCATGTAAGGTCTATGGGAATACCGATGACGCGGGCTGAAGTGGCTTGGCTACATCTCTAAACATCCAGAAGCATCGTTTTAACAACCCTCCAAAAATCCCGACACTTGAGCCATTGTCGCCACAAGGGCCGATGCCATCAATATCAATTCAACCATGGTGCAACACCTAACAGGTTTTATTAAAGTCATCATGCACGTCTAACCCGAATTACGATGGACGTTTAAATCAAAACCAGCCATTTAATCGAGGTTCGTACTATTTTATGTTCGACTCGATTCCGACAACTCGCCTAAGGTTTTCTAGCATCCAACCCTACGCTATACATGCCCAATTGCCATGACATTTCTATACTTTCACGTTTATCCTCAAACCGCAGCAAAACAAAAACAAAGTCGGACTAACCAATAACAACTCAGCTTTACTAAAAGTCGGTACAATGGTCCTACACTCACTAGGCCTCACGGTTTCACACCCAACTAGGGTCATCACACACACAACAAAGCGTTTCAACCGTAATTCCAGCCCACTAATACCAAACCTGGACCGGATCGCCTAACAGATTTTAAGCTACCAAGTTCGCACCACCACCAAATCCGACGATCAGCACCGCCCATCACCTACCTAACAGACCCACGCATGCATGTCATTCAATCCAGCTTCGATCGACACACAAACGGACCCAAATTTTGGTCAATCCTAGGGAGAATACACGAGTAGGGCGTCGATATGCAATATAGCGCAACAGAACCGCCACTTGCCTCTAGTCCTTGGACACAAGCGGTGGACACGACTAATGGCGAGGCGGTGAGGGAGTTGGTGGCGCAGTGGTGCGGTCTTCGGTAGTTGACGGCAGAACGGAGGGAGTGGGTGAGAATTTCTAGGTTCTTTAGCTGAAATCGCCGCAGAGAGAGAGAGAGAGAGAGAGAGCTGGGTGCCGAGAGAGAAGAAGTCTTCTTCAGCCTGCCTTTGTTGACCTGGGGATTTGGGGTGGCTTGAGCAAATGGCAGCTGAGGAAAACGTGGCCCTTCAGCTGATTCTTCTTGCCACATTCCCTCTTCCATGCTAGAACGTGGCACCATGCATGGGCAAGGTCTTCTCTTTGTTGGCTGCAGGAAACGTGGCTGGAGATGCGGCCGTTTGCATGGCTATCCAAGGAGAGAAACGGCTGTGGCGGGGCGCATGTAATCCAGGTCTGCAGCTCGGTTGATTGGCGGGGCACCTCGGGGTCAACTTCCTTTCGTAGTTGGCCACAATTGGACGTATACATGGCTGTGATGGTCGAAGGTCTTCATTTGCATGGGAGATGCATGACTTGGCGTGGCTGTTTGCTTAGCCCACTTCCTCGTTCACTGGCCATCGGTGAGGAAGAAAACGTAGCTGCCGGATTGGGGTTGATGGCCTTCGATGTCGCGTGAGAAAATTTTTGTCGAGATGATGAGCTAAACGGTGATCGGACTATCATGATGTGGTGAAGGCGCAGCGATGAGGGCATGCTGCGAGAACTAAATGAAAGATGATGTCTCGGTCCGGTGATGATAGTGATGAAACGGGGGCCGTAAAAGGGTGCCAATGATGTATTCCGATGACAAACTTGTCGACCTGTCATGGACCGTTACGTATTCGAGGTCCAGTGAAATCCAAATGTCACAGCATGGTAGCGGACAATCTCCCATAGCCTGCAATGTCTAGGCCACAAACAAATGGTGTGTTTGGTTCAGCATTTTGAAACTCCATAAGGGAAATGCAAAGTGTATTAGCGTAAAAGGCTTTGAGAAAATGCAAAGAGCATTTGGTAAATTACACTTTGGAAGTGTGTTTGAGAGAAATGGCATTTGCTAAAAAACTGTGATGTCCTAGGCTGTCACTCTATACCCTCATTTATAATCTTTGATACTTCTTAAGAAAGCAGAAGAGTGTACACTTTTCATATCAAGACATTTCACTTAAGAACAAAGTTTATGATAACAACATGCTTCCATTCATTCATTATAAGCAAGGATTACAAGAGGAAAACGACATCTTGACAATTACATCATAGAAATACACACATCAAGATGACCTGAACAAAACACTTGGGAGATGCCAAAAAAGTGCCTAACTCCTCCACTCGATAGTTTTCCTCATCTGCTACATTGCTCCATACCACACACGCTTCCTTTTCCAAGCTTAGAACATCACCAATAGATGGGGTCAAACAACCTCCCATTCACATTGAGATACATGGACACGAATCGCATAAGAAAATGATTAGGGCGTCCATCATCTATTCAAACAGTACAAATATAACGAGTCAAAACAAGACTAGAATCTCAATCTTCAAAGTTCTTATACACACCATCTACTTGCACAAGCGTGCCATAAGTCGCCAAAGGTTGTCACATTCATAGCTAATGTTTTGAGAGGAAAATAAAGGTTGAGCAACAATGCCCCGTAAAGGATAGGGCATGGTATTAAACAACGAGATCCTAGCTTCGCTTATTAGTGAAAATAGTACAAACATAGTGAATCATCATAACCATGGAATACATCCAATAGGGCAGCATATGGTACCAATAATATTATGCGAATTAGACAAGCTTACACCGCAATGTGCATATGAGCTTCGTTAATGCATCACATAGTACACACAATCCCAATTATGCATCTCATGACACATGGCAACACCATCACACGCCTTGTTGATTAATTGCAATGTGTAAACATTTCATATCTATCCTCGAAACATATTGAACCCGGGACGCTAGCTGGATCCATTCGAGTCACTTCCGAGTTGCTGCCTTCACTTCTAGGGGACACTGGCCTTAGGCATCTCCCTTTGAGGCATCCTAATGTCTAAGGGTCGCTAGCCTCGTGACTTCAACCGAGGCATCCCAAACCTCACTGTTTGGAGCATCTCCACTCCCTAGGGGCATCATCAGGATGCTGCCCGATGGAATATTTCTTAATTTGATTCATTCACACATTTCACCCCATCACAATCTTCCATTTGGGCACACTTTTAACACCACTAGCACATGCACACACCACCACAAAGCATGCTCAGTGTGCTAAGATCACAATGCATATCGTGCACAAGACAGAATTGGCCACACATGATTCCCCATGCACAATAAACACCACTCATGCACAGCCATCAAGCATAGGTTCTTAGCATGTCAAAATCATCCAAAATCACAAAATATGCATTTTTCCAGTAGGCAAGACACCAAGAACAGCAACCAAACCACATCTTGCTCTTATCGGAAGAAATCGAGTCCACTTGCACGTCTCCAAGATTAAATCCAAAAACATAACCAAACGAGTTTAAAAAAAAATTAAATTTAAATATGTTGTAAAGAACACTTAAACAAACATTTTCCATGAAGAAGCTTTTGACCCAGTTCTTTCAAGAATAGGAATAGTAAATCACTCAAACAGTAACCAAAATTGTGTCCGTGTCCAAAAATCATGTTTTCCAAAACCAGCTTGGCTTGAAATCCAAAACTCATACATTTGCTATGAATTTGACTATATCAAGATGTGCCGAAATTTTTTTGTGAAGAAAATATTTTGAAAATTGAACCTCACAAGTTGATAAGATTCTTTGAACACTAAAAGGTCACGGATTTCAGCATAAGATCAGATTCTAACTTGCATGCAATGAAGCTGAAAACTTATTACTTAAATCTAGAAAATATTGAGTAAAATATATGTTTTAAATAAAGATGTTTAAAATGATTTTCAAGAAGAAAGCAATCTCAAATTCATAGTGCATTCCATCCCACGAAAATAGCAAACATCAGGTGTCTAATAAACAGATCTGGAGAAAAATCCAACCTCAGCTACTTTGAGCATGTCTCTTGTAAGCTTAGTAACGATAAACCATCAAGAAACTCACATGCAAGACTTCCCACACATCACAGCATTCATCCAAAAATCTAGCTTATATAACCTAAAAATCCATTAGATAGAGGTAATCCACCCTCAAGCGTCAAGAGCACATCAATGTTTAATACCTAGCTTATTCCCTTACCTAGTTTAAGACTCAAAAATTGCTTTCTCTAGCTTTCTTGACGGCTGGCTGCTTCTCTAGTTGCTGGTCCCTCAAAAGAGATGTTCTAGTCTTATGTCCTTGACTTTCCAGAGCAAAGACTCTACTACACTTCTTCAAAGTCTCACAAGTGTTTGTTCTCTCTTTGGAATACAAGTAAAACTCTACGATTGAAAGAGAAAAGAACTAAGAGTTTCAGACTTTGAAATTCTTCTTTTGCGCGCACACTTGAATAACTTGAGTGTCTTCCTTTTTATACTCCTTCATGCCTTCACAACCGTTGGCGCTTTCGAAGGAGTCAATTAAGGAGATCTCGAGTCATTTAAGGAATGTGATGATAGCACACCAATCCTGCTCGCCCATACAATCAGGATCTCGGTTTCCATAAGTAGAACATTCCAAGTATACTTCGCCTTTCAACAAATCTGATTATCCAAATTGATTATTATAAGAATAATCGATCTCGAGGTGCTATCTCCAGCCGTAAGATCTTCTACTAACCGTACGAACCAAATCCTTGAAGATAAACTCGCATCTGGATAAGTTTTCTTTTTTGTCAGTCTGCAAACTGTCAGTGAGGGTAAACTTTGAGTCTTGAGTCTTGCGGTCTTCAGACTTTGACGACAGAGTCTGGAGTTCTTCAGACTTTAACACATGAGTTGGGAAGTCTACTAGACTGATGGAAACATTTTGTTAGCTTTAAAACAATAAGAGAGTTTTCTCCAACAATCTCTTGCTTTTTATGGTGACAAAACTTTCCTGCAAATTTGAAAACTTTTGTCATGCAGAACAAAACTTAAGCAATACATAATAACTTAAAAAAATAACTTAATTAGGACTTAGATAGTATCAATTCTGCAACTACGTAAAACATATTAATCCTACAAGACAACTATCCATTCACAATTAGTATCTCAGGCTAAGTTATTGCAAGCATCAAAGATTCAAACCACAACAACAGTCAAGCAGTCAAAATCCAAAGTCAAAAGTCCACAATCAAACAAAAATACCCAAAGTCTAAAAGTCATTAAGACAAATCAAGACAAATTTGCACGACTTCTCCCGCTTCGTGTTAACAGCAAAAAGTGGAGAATAAGGAAAAGAGTTGAATGAAAAAAGTGGTGTGAAAATCATGGTTGTTTTGGCAAGCAAACAAGGTGGAATTGCCCCATAGAGCTCACAGTCTTCTCAAGCTTTCCAATACTTTCACTCAGTTGCTGTAAATCTTCACCCTTCACAGCATCTTGCAATTTATTTTTCTAGGCAAGTAACTGTTCTTGCAACGAAACTAAAGTAGCCAAGAAAGCCTTTTTGAGATCTTTTATCTCGTACTCCAAACCATATTGATGTTTCTTTAAATCCAACGGGATATCCATCATTCATGAAAAATCCACTGAATGTGCTAGTGCATCACTGGGTCCAGCCGAATTTGTTCCTGGAGTCTTGAGATTGGAGGGATCTTCAACAGTTCGTTTACTATGACTAGGAGTGAATGCCTCAAGGTCTGGTTCTGGATGGAGAGAGACATACACATCTTCTAGATCTACTGCAAATCAACTAACATCACTAGTTATAACAGGTGAGGAAATACCTTGTTTTTCAGCAGCTCCCTTTATTTTTGTGCCTTCAGGTGGAGAAGTAAATTCTTCTTCATGTTCTACTTTGTTGACACCTAAATTTTCCCATTTTTCATTTAGGATTTAATTGTGTACGGAATTAGGAACTAGGAATTAGTCATTTAAAAAAACAAAAACAACAAAACAACAAAACAAACAAAAAAAAAACGGGGAAAAGAAGACAGCGACAACAGAACAAAAGCGAAGAGAAGACCAGAGGGACAAAAGGGGGAGAAACACAGAAGGGAGAGCAGGGGAGAGAGAGCTGGGTTGAGAGAGTGAGGGAGAGAGGGAAGTCGGAGAGGACTTGCCGCCTATACTCTCCACCGCTGCTGCCGCCTGACCAACTGCGACCACCGCTGTCTCACCGGAGCCCAGATTTGGAGCAAAGGTGCCGCGTCAAGAAGCAATGCAGTAAAGGGCAAGTGGGAGAGTTCCAAAAAGAGAGGGGCAGGATTCAAGCAACCCACGAGTCGCCGCCCTCCCTCACGATGTCGTCCAAGCCACCGCCACTCGACCCCTTGACACAACAGCAACCAGCCAAGCCCCTTGCCTGCCGTCCTCTGTCCGTGTCACCACCGTACTCCCCAGAAACCATATCTGAAGCAGACGAGAAGAAGGAGGGGGGAGAGCTCGAGCAATGAGAGAAACTAGGAGTAAGAAGAGGGAAAGAATAGAGAACTCGATAGAAAAAAAAAAAAAAAAAAGACAGAGAAGGAATGGAGGGGAGGAGGGCTGTAATGGCGCTGCCCGTCACCGTCCGAGCCGCCGCCCTCCTGCCCGCCGCCGCCCTCCTACTTGCCGCCGTCCCAGCCGCCATCCTCTGAGCCCGAAGTCGTTCGAGCCGCCCCACGTCCGTGACTGCCTAGTGCCGACCAGCTTCTGTCCTGCCTCGCCTTCTACTTGCAGAGCCCGCGTTCGCCAAGCCTCTCGCCGCGCCGCCAAGACTCCTGCAAGCCCGAGGCCCCGCCTCTTGTCGAGACCCCCTGCGGCTAGGTCCTCCTTGGCTCCAAGCCTCCTATGAGCGAAGCTACCTTCTGCTCCCTGCCCGCTGCTTCGCCCGTGCCGCTCTGACCAGTAACCCGACGCCGCTGCTTAACCTCGTCACTGCACCCCTCTGCTCAAGCACCAGATCCGCGGGCACCGCGCCACCCACCGTGCGCCTCCACCGGACACCGCTGCTCCAAGCCCGCTCACCCGTGTCACCGCGCGCTTCCCCGGAACCCAGATCTGAAGAAATAAGAGAGGGAGTGAGAACTAGAGAGGAAAGAGGGTCGGTCTTCGACGCTGCCCAAGCCTCCTCGCGCCATCGCCACTCCACCCGAGTCGGCCGCCGTCCCGCCAGCCGCTAGAGTTCCTCCTCGCCCGTAAGCTCAGGCCACCGCTTCGCTTGCGAGCTCGCGACGCCGTCCCTACCGCTGTTGCCTCGCTACTCCGTCCTCCTACTTGACGCCGCCCAAGCCGACGCCGCCCGCCGCCCGCCGCATTGCCTCCGCCACCTGCCGCGCCGTCGCTGCCGTCCAGCCCGCCGCCGCTGTTTTCAGCGCTGCCAGCAAACCCTAGGGAGAGGAGGTATAAGTCAGGTTGCGGATGCCGAGTTAAGCCGAGCTGGCTCCAGTCAATCGGGTAGGATTTCTGGCGTATTGGGCTGGGCACACTTGGGTCGGGCTTGGGTTATTTTCGCAAGTGGGCTTATGGGTTTTTAGGCTTGTGGATTTGGGATGTTTAGTGTAGGCTTATAGGTTTAGTTTCCTTTAAAAAACAAAGGACGGGAACTCTTGGGTTGGGCCCGCGATTCGGGCCCTCCTATTCCTAACCGGACCGAACCCAGGTCCGGTCCGAGACCGGACCCGATCCGCACCGACCGGGCCGAACCTGAGTTGGGTTGGACGGAACCAGTCTGATCCAGTCCAAAAAAAAATTATTTTAATATTAAAAAACAATTTCCCAAAAAAAAATTTAAAACAATTAATTATTTTTTAATTTAAAACTTAAAAAAATTAAAAAAATTAAAAATTTCGAAAATCCAAAAATGATGGGATTTGGTTAGGAATTGCTATATCGTGCTTTCTTAGTGTAATTAGACATTTATTTACTCGTATATTGATTATGTTGTATGTTTAATTTGCATATTAAATTATGTTTGATTGCATGTGTTTAATCTTATTGCAATTAGGATTTTGGTAGTTATGATTATTACTTTAATGATTGCGCGTCTGCATGATCACCTCACATGTTAGTGGATAAATATAAAAATCAATCCAAATTGACTGTTAAAAATCATTTTGTTAAAATGAACAAGATTAGGTACCGAAAGGGCATTAATTAGTTAATTAGTGTAATCAAGTCCCCGAATCTAAATTCTCTGGTTGTGTAGGAAGTGAGGCACGCTTCCATGCCTCACTTGGTTTCTAGCCGACCCCAATAGGCAAGTGGCGACTTGTTTTATGCAAAATTTCTTAAGAATATCCCAACGTCACGCGGGGTATGGGCTTGGGAGAGCCCGCGTCTAGTCAGGGGCCTTAGGCCCGTCCTTAGGGCAATACCCCTAAACCTGTTCCCTCCCCCGGAGGGTAGGTCGCGACATACTTCAACAAGAGAGTGATGTTTTTCTTTTCCTTTCACTCTAGCAGTTCCACTCCTTGTTTGTTCCGAGTTGCTTGACAAGGATACAATCAAGGTAGGCACAAAGGAATCATCTCGAGCCTCTTCTTCCTCTTCTTCTCTTCTTCCTTCCTCTTCTTCCTTCTTCCTCTTCTTCTCGTCTTCCTTCCTCTTCCTCTTCTTCTCTTCTTCCTTCCTCTTCTTCTCGTCTTCCTTCCTCTTCCTCTTCTTGTCTTCTTCCTTCATTTCTTTTCTTTGTCTCTTCTCGGGTCTCTTGTTCATCTATCTCTTGAAAGAGTCACCTTGTTCTCTTCATCTTCATCCATCAAGATGAGAGTTCTCTTCCTTTTTACTAGAGCATCCATGGGCTCCTTGCCTTTCCTTTTAGCCACTATAGAGTCTTGTTTTGCCTTAATGGGGAGACTTCTCCTTCATGCACTCTAACACCTTGTTAACCTCTTTCAGACGTACCTTGGTGCAGGAATGTGAATTTTGAAATGTCTAAGAAGATGCATGATAAGAACAGAATAAGGGAGTCGTCCCTTGTTTTTCACCATTATCCTGTACATATGAAACGGGATGGTGTGAGGTAGAGAGAATTTGTAGTTAGCATTGATGGTATACATCAACTTTGCTTCAGAACGAGACACATTAGTCTTGGATGTTGACTTTAAATGGATGCAGTTGACCACGATTTTATGTAGCAAGATGTTGGAGGCATTCATCCTAGAGTAGGATATCTTGCCTCCAGCGAACTTGTCTTTTACCCATGCCAGGGTAGCATGTGCAATAGGGGTGAGCGGTTCTAGGTTCCGGTTCGGTTCCGTCTGGAACTTGGAACCTACCATCGGGTACAGGTTCCAAAAAATTTGGAACCTGAAACCTATCCGTCAGAACCGAGAACCTGGAACCTACCCTGTCACAGGTTCCAGGGTCAGTTCCAGGTTCCAACAGGTTCTTTTTTTTTTTTTTTTTCTTCATTTTTAGATTTGAATTATAACGTACGCGAATATTATCGGAATCTTCAGCACAGTCAAGGTGCTGGCTGTCACCAATCTTTCTTCTCAAACCATATGTTTTTATCAAAACATGGAAATCCTTTTTGTAAGTCTTTGAAGAAGTTCTGCTATGCTTAAGCTATTAACAGCAGGTTCATATTAAGAGCAAATCTACCAAAAATCACACTGGTGCATAATTCTGTTTTCAAGCACTTAAATATCCCTATGAACACAAAAAAAACCTAATCCAATCCTTAGAACAAAAGAAAACAACAAACTCAGAAAAACGTAGATTGGAGCAGTAGAATAATGTAAGCACAATCTTTGTCTCCTTTGACTTGCAAAGGCGCCGAATAACATCTTGAACATAGTTACTACCAGTAGCAGTCAAAGCCATTAGTGGGATGTCAAATTTCAAGAACTTCATCTTGGAGGTGCTGAAGTTCTCTCTTAACACGGATAGTTTCCTGAAACGTGAAAAAATTTCAATCAGGAAAGAATCCTTACCATAATCTCTAATCGTCATAATTGTCCCCTCTATTGACTAGGATAATTAACATGCAAAGCTGAACCAATGGTCAAAGTCATGGTAAATAACCGAGCAACAGGTAAGGTTAAAGGATGTGAAACCCCTACCGCCCTCTCTAGCAGTGAAAATGTGTTCTATCTCTGCAAGATCAGCGGGAGTTTAGTGGTTGTGAAGGATGTAGATCATAAATAGAGTGTGCATACAATAATATAGACATTTACCATCTTATGCAGGAGCGACATTTGATAGCAGATCAAACAACTGGAGTAAAGTTGAAACATGTTTGAATAAAAGATTTGAAACACAGCACCAGAATGTTCTAATTTACTTCAGCAAAACATCAATTTTGTCCTCCAGATTTCTTCAGCTCCAAATCTACACTCGGCAGCCACTTTCAACATGGTGAATATTCACTTCAAAACTAATCTGGGTGTCTAAAGAGGGGTAGAGTGACAAAATCACATGTTTCCTGTTACTTGAATTTTATACATCTTACATGAATCAACAAAAGAACTCAGATCATCGCTTATCATCCTTTCAGAAATATATTAACGGCAAGATTAAATAAAAGAACCATCTCGTTGAAGAACCAGGATTTATCTGATTAACCAGAGTCAATTTGAACAGTGCAATCTAGACCATCGGTCTGGAAGTCCTACGGGATCGGAACCACTCAAATATAGTGCCAAAGAATTGGTTCTATTGCCTTTTTGGGTAGATCAACAAGCGCCTGCTCAGAATCAAGCCAACCGCCTAAGTAGATACATCTTTTTACGATCGCTGAAAATGAAACAATGTTTACTAGTCGTGGCCGCCAACTGTGAATACCTGAGAGTAGTACCTGACTGAACTTAAGCTATTGAAGTTGGTGATTTTCCATAAGTATTTCCATGAGGTTACAAGTTGTTCACCCACCATTTCCTGCTTCCCCATTGGCAAGAGTTTTAGCAAAACAGAGTTTCATGAATGATCCTCTAACATCAAAATCACGCCATAAATACTTCTCGACCTATAAAAACAACAAAAGAAAAAGATATGATGTTTGACTTCATGTGAAATTAGTTATGACTGCAAACCGGAGGCAAACTCGGGACTTCTGACAGAGACAGAACACGCACCTCTCCGTTTGAACAAGGGTCGAGCCCAGATTCCTCAGTTATTGCTACAATAGTCCAAGGAAGAGAAGGTAATTCGCAAAAGATATTTCTGATATTCATCATGCTTTTCAGCAGACCACTTTGCTCAGATCAGAAAATTGCACTTAATTGCATTATTAAACACTTGGGTGGACGCGGCTTAGTTGACCGAGACATCGAGTAAACCATGCATTAAACTTATCAATGGTGATATCACAACAACCACCTTCCCATTCAGTAGGGCTAGATGTAGAATATTATTTAATCAATAAAGAACAAACGGATCCATACATGATTGTAAAACACCAAGACCAATAAATTCAGCGGAATTAAAGCGTACCTGTTTGAGCCATTGCTTTACTTGAAGAAAACTAGATCACTCTAATAATCAGGGATCTGTTGGAATACCAGATCTTCCTCTCTATGTCCTATTTCAATATAGCAGCTTTCAATGGGATTAAAGCAACTGATAGGTATAAACTACCCTTTTATAGGTTAGACAGGGGACCTAGCAAACTCTAATCAACAGCGTGTCAACTGGGCCCTTCCCATTACGGGCTTCAGTCAAACACAATTGCCTACACTTTGCTGCTCAACTAGGCCTGTTAACAATAGATGCCAATACCCAATTCAATCAGATCACTTTAGGGTTTAACAAATATTGGAATATCCATTAACCCGATTATTTAAAATAGAAAATCAATTAATTAATGTAAGCCCATATTATAGGAAATTTCTAACATTCTCCCACTTGGGCTACATTAATTAACTTATTTTATTTTGAAAATGATTTTATTTTGAAAACGACACTATCGGGTTAATAACTAAAATTTTGTTTTATGTGGCCACAACTTTTAAAAAATAATATTCCAATAATGGTATCTCAATATCAATCCAATCCTATATAACCTCAATATAGGACTGTGGAGATCAATGTGTTAAGAAAATACCACAACACAAGACCTTCCATAATCACATATAATAAGTATTATATTTTCATGGATCATGGGCCTAGTAGTGTAGTAAGAAATAGTGCCAACATGTGATCAAGATATACACTATTTCTTATCTGTCCTCAATGCAATTTCTCAACGACATGAAACTGCATTAGCGCAATTTCTAAACAACATGAAATTGCACAATTTTGTCACAATCCAACATGAGATCTCATAATTAGTGATATCCAGTCATCTTTAAACTAAAATTTGTTTAAAGATACTGTTTTATATTTCCATTTCTCAGTCAACAGGAGAAAGGATAACAATAGAATCAATAACAACAATCATTGAAAATAAATGCTTTAATAGACATCATAAAAGCATTATCAGTCTGCATATAACTATAATATCCAGAAATACAAACTATATAACTCCCACTAACAAAAGAAATCAAAAGATTCTAAAACACCCATATTCTTTACATGTTCTTTAAACAAAATGGGTCGTAAGCCTTTTGTTAGAAGATCAGCCAACATGGACTCAGTTCTGATATTTTCAATTCCAACATCTCCATTTTTTACCAAATCCTTAACAGTATAATATTTGATGTCCATGTGTTTGGACGCATTACTAATCTTGTCATGCTTGGAATAAAACACAGCTGCGGTGTTGTCACAGTAGATCACCATAGGTCTAGCAATAGAGTCCACAACACGCAATTCTGAGATCAAATTTCTGAGCCAAACAGCTTGAACCGACGCGCCATAGCACGCTACAAACTCAGCATACATTGTAGAGTTCATAATCAATGTTTGTTTTGTGCTCTTCCAAGAAATAGCACCTCCAGCCATCATAAAAATATATCCAGAAGTTGATTTTCTATCATCTGAACAACTAGCAAAATCAGCATCTGAATATCCAATCACTTTTAGGTCCTCAACTCTGCTATCAACGAGCATGAAATCCTTTGTTCGTTGTAGATATCTCATCACCTTCTTAGCTGCAACCCAATGTTCTTGACCTGGATTCGACAGATATCTTCCAAGAGTATTCACAGCAAAAGCAATATCAAGTCTGGTACATACTTGTGTATACATAAGACTGCCAACTGCACTAGCATCTGGAACATTTTTCATGACTTCCTTTTCAACTTCATTCTTGGGGCATTGATCTATGCTCAATTTATCTCCTTTCAAAACAGGAGCTTCACCTGACTTACAGGTCTGCATGTTAAATCTTTTCAAAACACGATCTATATAACTTTTCTGAGATAATCCCAGAACCTTCTTAGATCTGTCACGATGAATCTCAATGCCTAGAACAAAAGAGGCTTCCCCAAGATCTTTCATATCAAACTTTGTAGATAGAAAATTTTTGGTGTCATTCAATAGATCAACATCACTGCTAGCAAGTAAAATGTCATCTACATAAAGTACTAAGAAAATATATTTACTCCCACTTACTTTCATGTAGATGCATTGATCAAACTTATTTTCTTCAAAGCCAAATGATCTCACAACTTTGTGAAATTTTAAGTACCACTGACGTGATGCTTGTTTGAGACCATAGATGGATCTTTGAAGTTTGCACACCATATGCTCCTTTCCGGCTTCTTTGAACCCTTCAGGTTGCTGCATATATACTTCTTCATCCAGATCTCCATTTAGAAAAGCTGTCTTGACATCCATTTGGTGAAGCTCTAAATCAAAATGAGCCACCAAAGCCATGATTATCCGAAAAGAGTCTTTGGTAGATACTGGGGAAAAGACTTCATTATAATCAATACATTCTCTCTGTGTGTACCCTTTTGCGACTAACCTTGCTTTGAATCTCTCGATGTTGCCCTTATTGTCTTTCTTGGTTTTGAATACCCATTTGCAGCCGATTGGTTTATGCCCATCAGGTAAATCAACAAGTTTCCATACTTGATTAGTTGACATGGACATCATCTCGTCATTCATCGCTCCTAACCATTTATCTGCCTGATCACTATTAAGAGCTTCTTTGAAGGTCATCGGATCTACTACACTTCCAACGTCAAAATCAGCTTCTCCAAGATAGACATGATAATCATTTAAAAGCGTTGGTCTTCTTTGTCGTTGTGATCTTCGCATAGGCATTTCTAGAGCTACATCATTCATCAGGGGAATTTCATTTGTAATGGGAGGATCTACCGTCATATTTTCAGTATTTGCTTCCTGTTGAGTTTCCAATCTGCTGGGATCTCGCATAGAATCATCATGTAAGATGGGCAATGGAATAGAGACCGTTTTATTTGGTTTTTCCATTTCGAAAGATTGAGAAGAACTCTTTTCAGCAACATCTAATTCCAGGAATTTGGCAGTTTGAGATTCAACGATTCTAGTGCCGCGAGAAGGACAATAGAACCTATACCCTTTAGAATGATTAGGATATCCAATAAAATAACATCTAGTAGTTCTGGATTCGGTCTTCTTCTGAGAAGGATCATAAATTTTCACCTCTGCAGGACAACCCCAAACTCGAAAATGATTCAAGCTAGGTTTCCTCCCAGTCCACAATTCAAAAGGTGTTTTCGGCACCGATTTACTAGGTACACAATTCAATATATAGGTTGCCGTTTTAATCGCATCACCCCATAAGTATTCAGGCAAATTAGAACTGCCCATCATACTTCGTTTCATCTCCATGAGTGTGCGATTTCTCCGTTCAGCTACACCATTTTGCTCAGGACTCCCAGGCATTGTATATTGAGCAACAATACCACAGTCCTGCAAAAATTTTGCAAACGGTCCCTTTTGTTGTCCAGCCTCAGTATATCGCCCATAATACTCACCACCACGATCAGATCTGACAATCTTGATAATTTTTCCCAATTGTTTCTCAACTTCAGTACGAAACACTTTAAACATGTCAAGAGCATCAGTCTTCTCCTTAATTAGATAAAGATGACAATAACGGGAGAAATCATCAATGAACGTGATGAAGTATTTATTTCCATACAAGGTGGTTGAGTATGGCCTACTAATATCAGTATGAATTATCTCCAATAGACTTTGACTGCGAGTAGCACCTTTCTTCTTTGTTTTAGTTAATTTTCCCCTTACACAATCAATACAAGTCTCAATATCATCTGAGTCAAGAGGAGGGAGAATATCAGCCACGATAAGTCGCTTTACTCGTTCTTTTGAGATATGCCCCAATCGCTTATGCAATAGCAATGAAGATCTATCTTTAATCAAAGATCTCTTAGCAACAACATTCTCGACATTGAAAGAGCAATATGGTCTATCGGGAGATAAGGATAATCGATATAATCCATCAAACAAAACACAATTCCCAATAATTCTGGAATCATAACTCAAATCCACTCTTTTATTCGCAAAATGAAGACAATATCCAGCTTTGTCAAGTGAAGAAAGAGATACTAAGTTTCTCCTAAAATTAGGAACATAAAAGACATTGTTCAAGACAAGCTGAAAACCAGAATCTAAATTCAAAACAACTGTCCCTATGCGCTCCACATCAACTCCAGTATTGTTTCCAACTTTAAACTTTGACTCCCTCAGACTTGGACTCCTTAGATTTGTGAGACCCTTGGTGACTTTCTTTTCTTGTTTTTAGCCAACCTCGAAATTTGTAGCAATTGGCTCTCTTGTGACCCTGCTTCTTACAGTGAAAACATTTAATATCATTATCTCCATTTCTCCCATAATTCTCATTTTTACTAAAGTCTTGCCATTCCTTCTTTAATTTCTCTTCCTCAGTCACACACTTAGTAATCAAGGCATTAACACTCCATGTCTCATTCTGAGCATTATAAGCAGTCTTAATCTGGCTAAATTCAGCTGGCAAAACATTTAAGGCTTGATGCACAATATAATTTTCAGAAAGAACAATTTCATGAGCCTTAAGTTTGGACTGAATGTGGACCATCTTCAGTATAAATTCTCTAACACCCATAGCAGCATCATACCTCATGTTCGTTAACTCACTCAGCAAGTTCCCAGCTTCAGCCTTATCTGAGACTCTATATCTTTCTCCCACTGCTTCAAGGAACTGTCTGGCATTCGTATCTTCCGGCAAACCACTAATCAGATGCTCAGCAATAGACCTCTTCATAGCAATGAGGCTCAATCGATTAGATTTTTCCCATCTAGCATAATGGGCCTTTTGATCTGCAGTACTTTGATCATTGGGCCTGGCAGGTTCATCCTCACTTAGAGCCAAGTCCATATCAACGATGCCCAAAGCAAACTCTATATCTTGCTTCCATCTCTTAAAGTTTGATCTAGTTAACATTTCCACCGTGGCATTGTTGTTATTTACAGCAAATGTAACTATTTAACACACACAATGCCATATGATCAATTATGGGCAATAAGCAACTCAACAAAAATAATCAGCACATCATAAACTCCCCTTTGGGCAGAGTGTATAATGCACCATTATTTTTCCCAGCATGAAATTTATAAAAACAAGGAGAATTACATATAATTGTCAAGGATCCATCCCCTTTGGGCAGACAAATCCTTTAAATCATACATCTCCATAATATCAACATAGCGGGGAATTACATATAATTTTCAAAACATTTATCCCCTTTGGGCAGATAAATATTTTTCAATTATACATCCCCATCTTTAAAATATGGGAATAAACTTCATGCTATTTTTCCAAATTAATATACACAATAACTCCCTTTGGGCGAGTAATTGTATATATTAATATTTTATCAATAGGGAACTCCAAAATTTATGCCCAAAATTCATCAAACAATATGAAACACTTTACAACATGTGCTTCCAATGATCATATTGCACTTTTTCAAACAATAATTTATTGCCACAATTTTTTTTAAATTTTTTTTAATATTATTTTTATTATAATATTATTATTTAAATATTTCGGACTCCCGCGGGCCGAGGACCCGCGAGCAGCCCTAAACGGATCGTAAGCCTGACCCACGAGCAGCCCAAATCGGAGACATTCTCGCGGGGCCTAACCCTTCAATGGTTGGCAGTCTTCACGCGCGGGCTCAACAGATGGTTTCTGGTCTGATGGCCCACGAGATCAAATAAAACTTTAAAAGAAATTCTGCGCTCACACGCCCACAATCAGCAAAGAAAATTAAAAGACAAAATGGGCTTATGCCCAATAGAAGAAAATAAAAGGTTTTGGGCTACGCCCAGAACCTGAAAGATTGTAACAAGGATGGGCTTACGCCCATCCATTGACCCGGCTCGGCTGGAGGTCTTCTTCAACCTCCAGCCGAGTCACGAATTTGCAGGAAACCGGGTCGTACTCGACCCGAAGCTCCAAAACAACACATTATATTTGATTTTTTTTTTTATGATATTTTTTTTTAAGGATCTTGCTTCTAACATCAATATGATTAATTATAATCAATCAAACGACGAAAAACCAAGTTAATCTATCACAAGTAAGCTTCAAAGTTTCGGAACCAAACCTCCCATGGCCGAAAATTAGGTTTTCTTAAATTTAAGCCCTAAAAACTCAATTTAATACAACAAAAGATACTAAAACAAATATATAACAATACCCATACAACGATTTGCATCGAACATCAATCACTTGCAACTAATTTGCAAATTCTAGAACTTTTTCACGTATAAACCCTAGAATTTCAAATCTAAAATTCTCTCTCAATTCTCAACGAAATTATGCAAATTATATATGGTTGGAAAGATCTCAACATGTAGAATAAAAGCCCTATGGTTATAGGATTAATCAAGCAAAAAATCTACACGAAAAAATAATGCCCATATTCGGCTCAAAGAGGAGGGTTTCGAATTTTTCCATAATAAGAGAAAATTTGGGTTCTACAATCATATACGATCTGCTCTGATACCACATGTAGAATATTACTTAATCAATTAAGAACAAACGGATCCATACATGATTGTAAAACACCAAGATCAATAAATTCAGCGGAATTAAAGCGTACCTATTTGAGCCATTGCTTTACTTGAAGAAAACTAGATCACTCTAATAATCAGGGATCTATTGGAATACCAGATCTTCCTCTCTATGTCCTATTTCGATATAGCAGCTTTCAATGGGATTAAAGCAATTGATAGGTATAACCTACCCTTTTATAGGCTAGAGAGGGGACCTAGCAAACCCTAATCAACAGCGTGTCAACTGGGCCCTTCCCATTACGGGCTTCAGTCAAACACAATTGCCTACACTTTGCTGCTCAACTAGGCCCGTTAACAATAGATGCTAATACCCAATTATTTAAAATAGAAAATCATTTAATTAATGTAAGCCTATATTATAGGAAATTTCTAACACTGGAATCTGGAAACACAGTGATTTACCTACAAAAAAAATTTACCTTTGAGAAAGCCTGCAAGTCCACTAAGCCATAAACGGGTGAACACATAAATAATCTGGACTCACAGAAATAACAGGTGTACATGGGATAGAACAATCGTGCCTTATCAGCAACAACAGGAGAATCTGTGGAACAGTAACGGACCCAAAAGAAAGGAAGAGACAGTCCGAATTCCAACAAACGTGAAACGAACAACAAACGAAATAATAAATGACAAGCTTATGCTTTTTGGCATGTTGAGCTTCTGGCGCGAGCAACGGCGGTGGGTCGCGAGCGGAGACTAGCTCGGCTTAGACCTGTCGGCATTGGGTAGTCGCGACGGGCAAGAATCAGAGCGGCGTCAGCGACGAGCAGAGGCAAAGCACGGCAGTGGCTAGCGTTGACCGGCGAGGGTTCGCGCGAGCGGCCTGAGCAACTGGCATCCAGCGGCATCCGGCGGTGGCGACCTTGAAGGCGAGCGGCATCCGGCAACGTGAGTTCCGAATATGAAGTCCAAGTAGGGTTAGAAAGTATAAAGGGAGTCTCAGTGCTGACCGAGGGAGGGGGAGTGAGCGGGGGAGGGGGGTATCCTTTTTGAGCCCTAAACGGTTCCGAAACTGGTTCCGGTTCGGGTTTTGGTTCCGGTTCTAATAGGAATCGGAACCGGAACAGGAATTACCAGTTCCCGGAAAAATGGAACTGGGAACCGGAACTGGCCCTTTAAGAACCGGGAAACGAACCGGAACCTCCGGTTCGGTCCGGTTCCCGGTTCTACCCGGGAACCACGCTCACCCCTAATGTGCAATGGACACACTAATTAGTTGAAAACACGTTCTTTCCACCCCCAATCAAGTCAGCCAAGGTGTCCATATCCACTAATAACTCCTTATCCTTGACTGTGAAAGAGAAACTGTTTGCATCTAAAAATTATAGATTCGAAAAAAAGTAGATTGTGAGTTCTGGATTAGCAATTGTAGACTTAGAACAAAAACGCTCCAATTAAAGAAGTGCAAACTTCTCCCTCAGATTTACTTGCATAGAATCAAGAAAATCAAAATCAACGCTTCTCGTGGTCCTTAGACCGGAATAAACTCGCTCCATCACCACCAACATTTGCAGCCACTCCCATTCGAGACTGGAAATGTGTAAACATCCTTTCGTCATCGTCTTTTCCTTCAGGCTGATTAAACGTGCCATAATTCAGGCCAATAGGAAAGTTAGGAAAAACCTTTTCAGCCGACCCTTTTTCTGCAATGCCCATCTTCTCCATATCGCGCAAGAATAGAGTTTCATTTTTGTAGCCTCTCTCTCTCAAATACTCATCAGTGAAAGACATAGCGGTACCTCCTTCTTTCAACTTAGAATAAAGTTTGAAAGCAACTTTAGGTGTCAGCATTCTTTACAAGTTCAATTTCTTCGAGTATTTCTTCTTCTGATTGAGTCGGTGGAGGAGACTGACGCTGTTGAAAAGGTTGTTGCTGACTTGGTCGCTGCGGTTGAGAAGACTCTTCTTCTTCAGCAAATCGAAATGCGTAGGACCCTCAGGCATGTGCCGTGGTCCCCTACTTGTGATTCTTGAAGACTTTCTTCAAGATTATTAACCTAAACTTTTTAATTGTGTCAATTGAATCTTAGATTATTTCAAGTTTGACTGTAAATTACTAATGTGAACACCAATCATCATACATGACATGGTTGACACTAACTTGGACAATTTAAATAATATGTATATTTTTCCGAAAATTTCATTAACTTTTTAAAAAAATTCTTTTCTTTTATCTGTCTTTTTTTTTTCTCTCCTTTCTTCCTGTAATGTCATCAGGCATCAGTAATTGTCCAAAGGTTCGACCCTTTCCAAATCTTGCTTTGACAAGCCTTGCCCTCACCTCTAGCTAACCGTCGGCCATCATCTAGACCAAACAATCAGCCAAAGGAAAAGGGAGAAAAAGAAAGAAAAAACATTAGAAAAAAATTTAAAATATTATTAATTATGTCTACCTTAGGAGAAAATATTCAGTGGTATGTGCGCGCCACGTCATCCGCTGACCTGGCGCGCACGTTCCATTCAGCTTTCGACACCTGTCGTGTGGGACCCGCTGGAAAATTAAAGGATCCGCTCAGCTCGGATCGGCTCGGCTTGGCTCGTTGGCAGAAACAATGTCAGGTCAATAAATGCTTTAACGCTCCCGCCCAAAAATTTTCTCACTCCTCAATTGAATTTATTGGCTTTTCTCTCTCTCTCTCCTCGCAGGAGAACAAACAGAGAAGGACCGTCTGTTTCCTTCTCCGCGCATCCGGTTCCAGCTCCGCCTCTGCCTCCCAAAAGCCTCGCCGGTCGTCGCCTCCTTGAAGAGCCTCGCCAGTCGCAGTTGGGTCCTCACCTCCTCTGCCTCCGGCTGTTCCAAAGGTGGAGATCGAGCACAAGGTTTGTGCTCGCGTTGGTTACTCGGCAACTTTTGGACCTCCGACGAACGCGTCATCAGCAACGACTCTGAGTAGCCCGAGGTCTTTGGACTCTATGTCCTCGAGGTCGATGGTCGGGACGTGAGGGCCTCGTGCTTCTTCTGCTCCCCGCCTCCCAAAAGCATCGCCGGTCATCTGCCGCTGACACATTGCCCCCACATTGCCCTCTGAGAGCCCCGCTGATTGCAGCTGGTTCCCAAGCCCCCTCTGCCTCTGCCTCCGCCTTCGACTATTTTCAACGCGGAGATCGAGCACAGGAGGAGAAGAGAAGAGAAGGACAAAACCACCCCCTTCCCTCCCCTCCCGTCTCCTAAACTCCTCTCGTGGTTCCGGACAGCTTCATCGATGCCTTCGATAGTTGTGCCTGATTCAGCTTAACCCCGGAGAACTCCAAAAGCAAGAGCAAAGAGAAGAAGATGAAGGCGAAGGTCCAGCTCGAGGCCGATGGTCGCTTCGCGTCTTCGGCGGAGTCGGACAAGAAGCACAAGAAGGAAAAGAAGAGCGGCAGTAAAGGCTTCGAATCCAAGCAGCCGAAGCTCCCGGAGCATCAGGGGATGTGAAGAAGGAGAAGAAGAGGAAGGCGCTGGAGCTGCGCGAGGACGACGAGGAAGACGAGCGAGACCAACTCTGAGCTGGTTGACCTCGAGAACTTGAAGGGGAAGAAGAAGAAAAAGAAGAAGGCGAGGTTGAGCGACGGCGATAATAAGGTGGCTCAGGAGGAGAAACCCAACGCTGTGTTGAATTTCAGGATGTCGGACAGCTTGAGGTTGAAGTTGAAGGACAATGGTATCGAGGCGCTGTTTCCCATTCAGACCATGGCGTTTGATATCGTCCACGATGGGACTGATTTGGTCGGCCGTGCCTGCACTGTTCAGGTATGAACATCTTTTTATTTGAATTTCGCAGGATTGACATGTTGATGGTCGCGTGCTTGTTTGAAATCTGCTAATTAACTGACAATTTAGAGAAGTGAATGGTCTGGACGTTGGAGAAATGATAGTGTTTGATGCGGAAAAGGGTCACGAAGCTGACATATATGAAAAGAGAAGCAGGTTTTATCTGCTCTATGAGTAGTGAATGGTTGATGTATGAGCTTGGTGAATATTGTTTTAATTAACAGCACGACAGAGCAATCATGGTGTAGAGTGTAGCAAAGTGCACTTGGTTCGTGAAATGTCTTTCGTGCATTTCTGGTCCTAAATCCCTATATTTCTGCCCCTGATTGTCATTGCAAAAGTCAAATTCCGACCGATCTTTTCAGGCATTCGAACCTACAGCTGGTAATTTGACCAAAAAACCTACAGCTATATAAGTCTTCTAGTTTGTGGCAGAGTCATCTGTACATTAGTTCATTGGTGTTATTTGACATAAAAAAACCAAAAGTGGCGTGAAGACTGTTTGGCCGCAGTTGCATTTCAAGTTTTTTAAAGATGATTGGCTGCTAGGAACATGGGTTTTCAAACTGGTTGCTCATTGCTGTAGTTGATGGGTTTTAATTTTTGAGCACTGATTATCACCTTGTTTACTGTGTGAATTGTACCAGGGCAAAACTCTAGCTTTTGTCTTGCCCATTTCGGAATCTCTGACGAATGGGCCTGCAAAAACCTCAAGGAAGATAGGATGTGGTAGGCCACCAAGTGTTTTGGTGCTTTTACCTACTAGGGAATTGGCCAAGCAGGTATTGGAATCAAGCTTATAGAAATAATCTCATCTTTTTACAGAGATAGATGTCCGACATCGTTTACTCTATTATTTTAGGTGTTTTCTGATTTTGAAGTTAATGGTGGAGCAGTGGGCTTAACATCATGTTGTTTGTATGGTGGAGCTCCTTATCATGCTCAGGAGAGCCAATCGAGGAGAGGGGTCGATATAATGATTGGAACAACTGGCCGTGTGAAAGTAACTCATTGAATTGGAAGCTTATTTGGTAAGTATTCACGCAAATCATTGTGGGTCCTAGGAAGTGTTGGCAAGCCTATCAATCCAAGTGCGTGGAGGTACTGAGCTTTATCCTAACTTTCTAATGTAGATAATGTTTCACTAGATCCATAAACCTGTGTACATTTCTTCAGGTGCTTTTTCAATGTAGTCGGGGATTCAGAGTGCCCTATATCTGACACTTGGTGGCAAACTGAAACTGGTGGCTTCATGGTACATTTTGTTATTTGTTTGGCTTTATCATGTTAGAATTTTTACAAAGAATGCCCACAATATCCACTTTATGGTCTCAGTCTGATTCCAGTGATGCTTACCTTCCCTGCAGATCACACCATTATCTGGTGCCTGGCCACAGAAACCTGGATCTGCTACTTTTCTTTTCTTTGGGGTTCAGGTCTCTAAACTCTTTCATTCCCTTTGACTTTTGAACAACTTAAGAGCCTTTCACAAGGTGTCACTCCGACTAATTTCCACATTTGTTTTGTGCAGCCTGTCATAGTGGATGAAAAGGGGGTTGAAATTGAAGGTGAGTGTAGTGGATACCTGTGCATTAAAAGTTCCTGGCCTGGGGCATTTTGTACAGTCTATGGTGATCATGAGCAATACGAAACAACATACTTCAACCACTCCCAGGATACTATTTTACTGGTGATGGCTGCAGCAGGTTAGTTGATACAACTATTAAATTATTGCTTGAGGTACTTGCATTATGCCTGGGTTCTTACTAGGGATGTTTATACAATTCCTTAACTTGAATGATAATCTTGCGCTTATATATCTTTGGAAGGTGTAGTTATGGTTATATTTTTTGCAGCATAAGCTGTGCAATTTGATTTCCTTATTTTTTAATTCGCTCAACCCATTCAGGGACAAGGATGGTTACGACTGGCTGACTGGTAGAGTTGATGATGTCATCAATGTCAGGTGCTACATGAATTTCTCAAGATCTTCTCTTTTGGTACCTTCATTCAAACATTTTTAATGTGCTCATACAATGTGGCTTTGTTTTTGTTGAGAAACTTCCAAAGACCACTTATTTTCCTTCTTAAAGCACCCAGTGCCTTGAATTCTGGACTAGTTATCTGATGATGCTTCACTTGCCTCTGCAGTGGACACCGGATTGGAACAGCAGAAGTTGAATCTGCTCTTGTCTCGCATCCCAAATGTGCGGAAGCTACGGCTGTTGGTGTTGAGCATGAGGTACTTTAGAGAGGACTAAATTGATGATAAAATTTTCATTGCACTTGCTGTAAATGCTAACAAATCAACAAATCATGTTTTTGTCTCTGGGTGAAAGGACAAGGCATTTATGCCTTTGTCATTCTGGTGGAAGGTGAACCTTACAGCGAAGAACTGAAAAGAGTCCTCATACTCACCGTGAGGAAACAGGTTTGCATCCCACTAACAGTCATTTCTTTATTTGAAAACTAATTGCTCTTGCTTTCTTAAACTCCCCAAAGTGACTTAGACAACATGCAAGTTCTTGACAGAGTAACCTCTTAATGTGATGATAATTGTGATGGATCTCATTTTCTTTCCACATGCTAGTCCCACTCAAAACAAATATTGTTGAGCCTCTTGTTTGCTTACTCCTCTGAATCTGTCCTTGGGCATTGCAAACAGTGCTTAATCCGTTCCGTCATTACCATGGGGCACTATGATTAAGATCTCACTCATACTTCTCATTTGATTATTAGATGCCTCTAATTTCTAATTGATTCCCTGGTGACATCTAATGATTTTGATCTTAGCTATGTGAAAGTTATTTGCATATTCTGATTAACAATGAACATATTCATCGCATGGAGCTCTATCTCCCTTCACTTACATGAGAGGTGTAATGAGAATGATCAAACAGTGGGACACATGCTAAATGGGCTCTTTTGGCTGATGGATCACGATGAACTCGCCGCATCTAACGCTTTGCCGATATCTTTTCTTTTTGGTTTCTCCCTTTCTTCTTAGCCAAAGACAACTATATTATCAGTAGGATCTGTAATCCTCGCATAACATTTACTACAATAGCAAATATAGGGCCAGGTTCCAGTTTATGTTCCTGGGCCATTTTGGCCTTCCTGTGCTATTATTGGCTTCATCAGGCTTCAAAATAAATTGGTTTTTCGTCCATGAACTAAAAAACAGGTGAAATCTATTTTATAGCCCATCTTGTTTAACTTGTGATAGGAAATTCATAAACATAACTTTCGACTAGGCAATCCGATTCATCTTCTGTACGACTTCTAGATAGGAGCATTTGCTCCGGGATCAACGGTTGAGGAAGGGGATACTCTGGGATTGGCCGCAATTTTGTCAGCTATACCTTTCTGTCATGGAAAATTCTTTTGTACAGATATGAAGTTGTCAGAAGCATCCACATCTTACTAGAAGCTGGTGCATGGAGGCCTTTTCAATCTCTCTCACCAAAATTCTTTGACTTAGCCTGTCTTGGTCCATCTCTTCAGGTTTTGCATAATGCGAGTTTGTACAAAATCCCTTGTCTTGAGCTCATAGATATCCCTGAGGAATGTATTATTTGCTCCTGGATCGAGATGAATCGGCTGTTAAATTCTGGAGTTTGTAGAAGTTTTTCAGTCTCAAGCTTACATGGCAAGCTGTAGCTCGAGGCTTTTGTCCCCAGTACTTAAGAACAGTCCTGACACTCAGAAATATGATAAAGAACAGAATTCAGTAGCCTTGGAGGTCTCAGAGACTACGCCAGGAACAATGTAGTATCCAAATGCAAGCTGCAAAGAGAAGCCAGGCACCTCTTCCTTCACAGGTAGATGGAGCTTGCTTTTTGTAAGGATTCTTCATTGTGATGATATTACAGGTGAAAGGTTAGATTTGTTGGAATTTTGTATAAATTGGTGCCAGTGCTATAGCTTGTTCAAACCTTGACTGGATTTCTTCCAGAAAGCAGATTGTTGGGTAGAAGTGCACTTGGTGTCTTCTGATGTGACTTTCACATTTAGTTCTTTAGCTTTATACTAATAATATCCTGGTTGATCCTCTTCATTTTTGCGTTACAACCGTAATGAAGTTATGGAAACTAGTCAAAGGAAAAAGACTTGATGGTTGCTGCTTTAGTGGGTCTTATTTGTAAAGGCTTTTTTGCTTGAGATTTAATCCTGACTAGCATTACTACACTATTATTCTTGACCTAGCAATTATGATCAACATGCTGTACTAGAGTTACTTTCCTTGAAATATTCCAAGTGGTACCGCATATGTTTCTGGTTTGCTCTAGGACTCGTGGGTTCATCCTTTTAATTTCAAATACATGTTTGCTTCTGAAGGTGAATGATGATTGGATAATTCTTGACAAGACAGTTGCTGATCAAGTGTCTTTGTGGAAAAGCAGCAAAGGGTTCACTGATGCATTGTTTCTGGACCATGTTTGTTCAGGAGAAACGTGTTCTTATCATCAAATTGGCGATGTCTTTGTTTGTGAGAAGACTGGAAATGTTCAGGGTAAAATACTTTAATTGCTAACAATGACAAGTCTCTTTAGTATATCCAACTTACATGTGTCGTGCAGGAATGTCTTTCCTAATGAGGTTTCCTTCATCATCGTCTTTTCTTTCAGTCTGTGATGAGACGTGCAGAGAAACTGTTATGGATCCTGCCAATGAGCTCTTGGTTTGCAAAATATCTGGACACTGTTTAAATAGGTTGCTATCAGCTGCTGAAATGGAGACTGATGCCGTGAGTAGAACGTCTTCTTTCAACACTCCAATTTCTTAAAACAGAGTCGTTCTTTTATCTATCTAGCGAGGATCACAAAATTAACAGCTAGCATTTGTCGTTCTCGTAGAGTAAAATCTTTGAGACAACTGATTTTTTCGCTTTTTCACATGAAAATTTTCAGGAGCAGCAGCAAGGTGGTGTGACAGATGAAGCTGAACCATTCATGGGACCTGGTCGATTTGGTAACTAGTTAACCGTTTCCTTTCTCTTTTTTCGTTAGCCATGATTGACAAGTGCCTCACACTTCATGCTTGTGTCTCGCAGCACGAGCTTATGTCTTGGGATAAAGAGAATTAGATGCTGTGTTGAGGTTCTGCTGAGTTTTGGGGATGGAACGTATATGCCTTGATCCTCCTCTCAAGGTAGTTCATAGCTATTTGAGGGGTCTTGCCTTGAGTTAGATGTGTTAATTGCTGTCATTTGTCTTATCGTACTTGATTGAGATAATTTAGTTGTCTCATTTTATGGTTTTCCATTTCCAGCGGATTCCACTAGGGAAATGGCAATGTCCTAAGTGCCACTGAAAAAGTGATTCAGTTGAGCCAATAAGCCATCTCGATTCCAGTTTGAACCGAGCTCGGACGAAAATTTGTGGGTCAAGATCCAAGACATTGTCTAGCACGGAAAAAGTATCTCGAATGCTTGGTGGCTCCCATTTTCCAAGCAAGAGGTCTTTGAGTGGAGGGAATTCTGTTGTAACACCTGAAGTTCAGCCATTGGAAGGTAAGCCAGATCTGTCCCCAGGAGAGGAGCCATGCACCATCAAGCCTGGTTGCCCATCCCTAGGTGGTTCTACGGATGGAACCTCTTCCTCTCAGAAAAATGATGATGAACAGAAGGTAGATGTACCTCCAGCAAAAGCACCTTCAACCAGAAGGTTAGCTTCTCCTTCTGTGCCCGCTTCATCTCATTCTCAACTGGTGAGTTTAGAACAATATGATGAAGCATCAGAGAAAAATTCTGAATGTTCTGATGGATGCAATAGTCCAGATGGTCAAGCTGCTCTCGGAACTAGTGCTAGTAAAGAGAGAGCTAAGAAGAGAAAGCTTGTGCAGAAAAATGACATTCAGAAGAAACGCATGACTGACAATGGAAAGCAAATTATTGCTACTTCTAAGAGCAGGAATGATGATGGCAAGCAAATTATTACTACTTTTAAGAGACATGGGTCGAAGAAGAAAGCTGCATTACAAGAAAGAGGATCTAAAGAATTTATACAGCTTTTGAGTGTTTGTAGATATACAAACAAAATCGACATTAGTTAACTTCCAGTTAGTTTTGGAAATCAAAACAATCTAGAATTTTTAATTATTGTTATAAAGAATATGGTGGTTTTTAATTCTCACACTTTGTATTTGTTGGAAGATATCTTGAAAAGTTTGTTATTCAAACATCAAAATGCTGTGTTCAAGTTCTTTTTGGCCCACGATTACAGAATACTAGTGTCATAGCAAATACACTGTTTCGATTTCGCATGATAATGTGGGCAAGAAGACGCAACATTATTCAATTCTGATGAGATGTTGGTTTAATAAGTTATAAGTCCGTTCACTTTGGTCCTTGACGCTCTCAATTCAGCTGGTTAACTCTCATTAGTAGTCTCCATACCCGTTTTTTCCTTTGATTGGTCATCATAGTAAAACTCAATTTCACCAAGTATGTTTCTGTGCTTGAAGAGATAAAACTCTACACTCTGCAGTCTCATGGTCTTGATTTCGATTAATATTAATCTATAAGAAATTATGCACAAATCAGGCAAACTATATGTGCATTTCCCCTTTGTCCTTTTGAAAGCTTGGCAAAGTTTTAACAATGGCTTTTCATGATTGCTGGTATTGCTCACTATGCAAAAAATTCATCACTACAACTAACAAATGAACCCTTATTGACATAGAAAAATTGTGATATTTTGATGATACGATATATATGATACAAGCTTTTAGTCTCAAACAGAAGAACCTTCTAAAAGCTTCTAAAAGCTTGGAGAGATAGAACAAGGCAATCGAAGATAAGAAAGGTAAATGCACCAGTTGACTTGATCTAAGGGTGATGTATTGGACAGAGCCACTCAGCAACCTCACTCTGGTTAAACACCCACACTAACTCATTTTTATGCTAATCTAGCACCTGCAACATTTGAGTAAGACGAATGTACATCAACTAACAAATCTCATTTTCTATGACAAAAGCTTTACACAGAGGTGTCTTAATTTGTCAAATCGTCCCTATCTTTGTAGTTTCATTACTCACTATCCATACTCAAAGTCTACGAGAATTTAAGCCACCATCTGCAAAGCACCTAACGCTTCCAGTCCCATGAAAGAATTGTGATTTCCATATATTATCACTCCCCTGCCTTGAATTTACGGATCAGTGTCAGTCTCGGGATGACCTGAAACAGTCTCCTCAGACAAGACTTTCTCTGCATCAAGATGAAGGGCCACATCCTCATGTATTCTGCAATAAAAACCATCCTCAACCACTGAACATGGTATCATTGCTTTTTGGAATGGACAGTAGCACAAATTAATTCTCATCTCTAGAGGTGAACATAGGTACTGCAGATCAGCTTTCATCAAAGCTTAACTACGACTCACCCATGGTCACATGATAACACATCTGTCGAGTGAAAGCGCCATTCAATCGTCCATGAAATAAATTTCTTCCTGAAACATTTAAAAAAGCACAGTTCATACATGAGAAACTACAAAACTATTCCAAAATCACATGCTCACTATAAATCTTCTTAAGCAAAGACATATTTAAAGAAGAGGGCTGATAAAGGCGGAAAGTATTAGCCAAAAGGATGGGAATGTAGAGCTCAAGTAGACCGAAAAAATACTTACAAAATTCAATGAGAATCATTTCTAAAAAAAAAAACTGACATTTACGGACACTTTTAATTTGTATATCCAAAGCATGACCAAAGAGTCAACACCTGACAAGTCTTGCACTTCCTAATCTCATGGCAATAAAATAACTTGCAAATGAGATTAAAACCTAAATAAGCAAGTTAGATAAGTTCAACCATGCTTGTTTAAGAAATGTTCCTGATCGATAAATGTTATTGCATAGAAGGAATCACTCCTTGATAGCATTTTCTTAGTTGAATGATTGATTCCAAATATTCTTATGAGTTGCAACTGTGATCCAAATATAAACCCATATAATGAAGATTCAAAGACATGGAGATAGAAGAGCTGATCTTAACCTTCGATAATACATCTTTTATCATCAGATAGCTTGATTATTGACTTAAGGAGAAAAAAAGATGAGAAGGAGATCACATCATCATAGGTAGAGTAAATACTGACATTGTTATCACTAAATCCCTAGAGCAAGATCAGGTTTTAAAGATAAATATTTAATGCCTTCAGAAGGACCCAGCTGATATAATGTTTGTATACCCCAGCCAACAGAATGACCCCACTCAAAAAAAAGAAGTAACTGATAAACAGAAGAAGAATGCATAAAGCCTACCACAAAAATCATCTACACCTATTGTGCAGAACTTGTAGCCATCTTACAAAATCGATAGCATGGTATATATAGTCCACTCTTAAGGTCAAGATTCTGACATCACACCTTTGCTCATATCGAGACTGATTTCAGCCCCTTTTTGACAGTCCACTTGGAAGGAACAAGAGTTTCGTTCTCCTACTAGCAGCTGCACGCCGGAGGTTTCGGAGGGGAAACGGCAACTTAAAATAAGGATGCACACTTAATTTAGTTCTTTGTTCTGTGAGCTGCTTCAGTCACCCTCTTCACTTCCTCGAGCAAATTATAGTCTGTCCATCATGAATTTCAATGAATTATGAGCATAAAAAACTCAAGAATAAATGAAAGATTCTTAAAAAGTAAATATGAAAACAGAAGTCTTGACCACCTACAGACACGTGTCGATATCTGAGTGGTAGATGCGCACCACGTCAGCAGATGACGTGGTGCGCTCATACTACTGAATAATTTCTTGATTTAAAATAGCATATTCAAATTCACAGGAAGCCGTAAAAGCGAACCTTCAAAGTCTAATTCATTGTCTGAGTCACTAACTGATCCATCTTTGTAATGAGAACTGAAATCATAATGATCGTTCACTGCAGAATCTTCATCAAATGCATCTTCCACATTATCATACTCATTCTTTTCGCTGTCAGCAGTTTCTAACGCATATATATCATCAATACCATCACGCGTGTCTTTTGGGATCTCCCTACTTTGTTCCTCATTATTATTATCTCTTGCAAAGTCTTCCCCGCTTTCCTTCTCTGTCTTTTCCCCTGTCCAACGAGAAGCAACAAGTTGACCCAACTCTTCCTTTGACAGTTCGTCAGCTTTCTCAGATGCGTCATCTCCCTACAAGTAATAAAACAATCATTCACGAGTTCTGGAAAAGCCAGCTAAAGTGAGATATCTGAGATCATTTCAAATTCAAACCCACAAGAACTTCAGAAACTCCATAAAAATAAAATGCTCTGCATTGGGCAAGAGGAAGAAAAGTAACATGCAGTCATGTAGACACCTCGAGTAAAGATATTCATTCTCAAACCTATGATATCTACTTGATGGAAATTACACTGAGAAATCAGATTGTTCTTGCCAATTTTTGAGAAAAAAGCTGCATTTTCTATTAGAAGTCAAAAGTGTAATCAGAATATATTTTTTCATGTTGAGTTAAATCTAACACAATTTTCCATGACATGTGAATTATGTTTCATACACTGCCAATGGCAGAAAAGGAGTATGCTTAACCAATTCATCTGCAAGGAATGATGTCAGAGAAAGCAGAGATACCCCAAGCATCGAATGGGATCATATTACATAAAAACACGAGACAAGAGGAGTCCATTAATGAAGGTGATGAGGACGACTATAATTTCTATGGCCAACACGATTTCTATCAGACATTCACTTCCGCCAAGCCATAGCATTTTCGCTGCTATGATTGACTGAAATCAAAGTTTGGTATGAGAACATAAAATTTCATGCATGTCGCTTCATTGCAAAGGCAGTACTTGTGGTAAGCAAAAAGCATCTACGACAGAATACTTGCTTATGATTGCACCAGATTTAACCAGAGAAATCTAAGAGTTTGCAGTCACATTAAAGCAATAAAAGCAAAAGAGTTGAGAAAAAGTACTTCTGCATCTATATAACTATTAGCCACCTTGCTTTCAGCATCAACAATAGGTTCAGATGATACAATTGACTCTTCCTTATTTGTCGGTGTTAAAAACTCATCTTTCTCTTCCACAGCATGCTATACAGAACAACAAATGTCCAGATTGTTGGAATCATGTTGACTACAGAGAATCAATTGTGTGTACTGCATGATTAAACTTTTGATGACTTGCCGTAATTCCCTTATCTTGGACTCCAGTCGATAGATGATCATGTTCTGCTGCCAGCTTTCCCCTCAGCTTCTCTTTTTTCCCTCTCTTGTTTTTCTTTTCTCATTCGTTCTTTCTCCCCTGCTTTCTCTATTTGTTCTTTGCGCTCTATATTTAGAGATGAAAAAGCAACAAACTTGGGTCGACACTGACCTTCCTATCTCCAAGCAATGGGCGTTAAGCTCCCAGGATCCTTCTCAATGGTGGCTCTGACTTCTTTCTTGGATCACTGTTTTGACTGGAAACACCCCAGAAGAAAAAAGACATTGCATGAAGTCCAGCTTACACTTATTAGATGGTGTCTGATTGTCTTCTCAGATATAGATTGTTTATCATCAATCAAGTCATACCACTCAAATTTCTATTAAGGTGCCGCCTTTTTAAGCATAAAGATGGCGACTTCTATAGGTTGATCTATAATGCATGGTCATAGGCTATGATTTTTAAGTTAACAAATTCGCGAGTCTTGAAACTGGAGATTCCCCTCAAACGTCTGGGGACATATAATCTGGAAAGAGTCATCCAGGCAGTGATCCATGGAGCTGTACATTAGCAAACAGAAACATCTCCTCTGCAGAGCCCAAGCTCTGAGGGATTTGGGATAAATAGAAAATTTGAAGCAGCAAAGCGAAAAGACAGTCAAGCACTTTGGTCATGGAACAAGACACTCCACATTGACATCTTATAAAGTCAGATTAATCTAAAATGCTATGTACTTAAATGCCAGTGAATAAAGAACTAGTAACTTGATTTTTAACACAGGAAAACATACCCAGGCTTAACATGACCACTAAGCGCAAGATAAGGTGTCTTCATTTGAGGATGAGCTTCCCTCATCCTCTATGCAGACAAAGAAGGCATGTCTGAATTCTTCATCTGCTTCATGTGCTTCTCTTGCTTCATTTTGCCAGGCCCATTTCCATGAAATTTATGGGAAAGCAATCGGAAAGCTTCGCTTCCTTTGGGGTTAACTGTTGCAAACATTCAAAACAAGAAGATTGGCAGAAAAACATCAAAGTAATGAATTGGCGTTTCTTTGTCAGAGGCAAAAGAAATTATAATGGACAATTTAGTATTACAAGGCTTTATGATTAATATCTTTTTTTCGTTGAAAACTTACCATTCGGCCAAATTCATCTGCCCTTTCAATGCGGATCTCTTTCTGTCCATCATCTGCAATGCCTACGAGCTTGCTTTTCTTCTTATCCATGTTTCTACCACCCCCCACTCAATAGTTTCTTTAAGTGTTCCCCGTTCCTTAAGAGCTGATAGTTTCCATCTTAGACAAGCTTGTTATAGTAAGATACCAGGCCTCACTGAGTACAGCCAGAACCCGTTTATGATGAGCAAATACTTCTGCTGCTGCCTTTTTCCCAGCTTCGACACCTAAGAATTTCAGTCGCACATCGGGGCCAAGAAAAAAAAAGCCAGTTGGATGAATTGATTTAATTTCTTGACTCAGAGAGGCCACACATATTCTCAACAGCAATAAGCCCAAAACATATAGAAACCATCTAATTTAAATAAGCATTATGAGGTAAACTATTTACCAGGTTGATGATAGGCATTAATATTAACTAATGAGGCGAATATCTCAACTGCTCGCTCATACAATGCTATAAGAGCTCCCACTGATCTAGGGGTCACTTCTTCAACGGTGACTTATAGACTCACGATCATTGGCATATAGAGCATAGCCCGTTCCCTACAAAAGTTCACCATATCTAAAAGAGATCAATTGCAGAAAACAACCGAGTGACTATAAGTAAATCATCCACTGTACTCATGTCTCCTTTCCAAGAGAAGTGTGAGATCTTAAACTTCAGAAACAATAGACATAACAACTTCGACTATTGCTAGAATCTTCTTAAAGGTTAAATATTAGTAGCTCTTATTCTAAATTAACTTGAAGCATTCCAAACAGATAGTCACCACAGGTAACAGTAGGTTCAAGCTCCCAATCATGACCAGGTGGTCTCTCACAAAGCACTTCAATGAATGTTACGAAGAAGTTGTGCACACCCTCTCTAAGATGTTGTTTGTAGCTATATCGAAATTAGACAATAACATGCATCAGGAATAATCATGTCACCAACATGTAAAAGTAATAGTGGCATTACTTTATCAAAAAATAACTGACGCATGCTGATCTGTGCTTCCTTTATTCCCATAAACAGTAAGCCCTTGATTGACCTGTGAAATGAACAATTTGAGATTTAACATTTTGGAAACTACAGATGGAGACGGAACGCCCTATTTTCACCAAAAAAGTAAACACATACCCGATTGCCATCCAAATCAAATTGTTGCAGATACCAACTGAATAACAGAAGGCTGTCTTTGTAACGAAGAATTACCATGTCCTGACAGCAGCAATTTAAAAAGTGAAACAATTGTCAATGACTGCAAACTGAAAGGGAAAAACTTTCAAAGACTGATAGTCACCTCACCTTGCGCTTTTTCGTTAGAGGGTTGTAAGATTGAATTAGGCCATCATAGAACCTGTAAAACAAACGATCAGGAATAGCAATAAAATGACACAAACAACCATTACTGCTGTAGACCATTATTGGAACAACAGCAGCAGCCAGCCATCAGCGAAGGAACAGCAGTCGCAAGTGAAAGAAGAAGATGAGGATTGACAAATAACATGCTCAACCAAGACAGAAATAAAGTATTGCTAGTGAATGTCTAGAGTGCTCACATCTCATCAAATGGCCACCAGGCCTTTATTCTAAGCCCAACTAATCCTTCAGCGAGCACTCCAGCATCCTGAAAATTATTAAGAAAATACATGAGTACATAAAAATTTAAAAAAAGGGCACAAAGATTAAACCACGCAGTAATTACGAACAAGTAAGAAAAAACGTGTCAACATTATCTAATTACTGTAACCACAAAATTCAGCGGAGCTTTTAAAACTACTTCAGTTTTACTACTACTACTATACTGCTACTACTACTACCTAATAATAATAATAATAATAATAATAGCAGCAAAAGCAGTTCCAGTACTGTTTGACTATTGTATCAGAAATGTTCAATAGAAACTTTCTGATATACTTCAGTATTTTAATTGAAGGGAAAAAAAAAGGCTTTCTAATTAAGAAAAGATAATAAAAATATAGCACTGTACCAATTAACATAATCAGATCATACTGCAAAAATTACGATTATACCTCTAATCCGGCATTATTATAATTGCTCATCTTTCCCCCCACTACCAGGAGCTTTGATTTTTTCCCGGCAATATCAACAAGGACTGGAGCTTCCTCATCCCGGGCAACAGTGCTCTCACCTACACCTGGCTCAATATTTAACATTTGCTGCATTCTTCTCATTTTTGAGGGAACTTTAGAGGCAGCTGAAAGATTGTGTCCATTCCCAAGGACCCTTATACGACCATATTTTTGCCTCTCCGCATATAGCCAAGAGAGGTCATAGCCTTCATCAGGGTTCATCAACTTGTTAGCTTTATGTTCCCTTTTCTTTGGAAGTGCCTCTAAGTCAATTCCCAGCTTCAGTGAACCCTTAAAATCTGCAGAATGAGCCTTTTTTGTACTTGCTTTAGCAACAGGAACAATATCACTGGGGAAAAGAAGGACAGCAGCATCACTAGTGTTCGATCTAGGAGCACTATCCAGTTCAGGAACAACTTCTCCAGGGGAACAAACGACCCCATAAGCCACCTGTGGGAAAACTTTTGAATGTGAGAGTAATGGTTCTGTTCAGCTATTTAATAGGTTCAATCTAGCCAAGGGGAAAAGAAAACAATGATTCGCATACAGACACCCTAGTAATCACGCTACCTTCATCAACCTCGAGGCCTGAAACAATCTTTCAGTAACTGTCATGACAATCCTGCCTTCCTGTGATTCTCCAATCACGAGACTCTGATTTTCTGCATTGTGTGTGCTGGGAATACTATTGGCACGAAGAGCAATCGCTTTAGGACCAGAAGCCCCCTTCTCTTCTTGCTTCTTTAGAGCCAATTAACTTATCTTGAGGCCCACTTCAGCATCACGAACTCTCTCAAATACAGTAGGCTTCCATCCAATCTTTTCCCTTTATTATTGCAAAAAACAAAGGATAAAAGATTATGACCCCAACAATTCCCACAAACTCCTATAATAAAAGCCAAGTATGTTAAATGAACAATGTACTTAAAACAGCCTCTTCACACTATTGCATTTGCAAATAGCCAAATTACTAGGAAAGAAACTCCATGAAGAATGTACAAACCAAACCTGAGCAGGCATTGGAGGAGGCAAGGGATTCTTGATCATTGAGAAGATTTTTTCAGATGCTTACAGCCAAAAGCAGATTGTTGCGTTGATTAATAATTCAACATCATAATATGGCATCCTTTATTGTAGCAGGAGTAGTAAACTATACAAGTCCCAAAAAAATTTTACAAATTGATCCAACTCTATGTAAAAGTGCGTGCTCATACAAAAACATCCAAGAGCTGCACGTTGATCCTATCCTATCTATAAGTGCATGCTCATAGCAAAAAGACAGGAGCTGTACATTAATCATATCATATGGAGAAGTGCATGCTCATAGCAAAAAAATCAAAAAGTTACACATCGATTCTACTGTATGTAGAAGTGCATGCTCACAGCCAAAAAGAAATCCAAAAGCTGCACTGATTGACATTAGTTAACTATCTACACTTTCAAGATAATTTGTTTCATCATTTCAAAGTCAAAAAGCGATGCTTCATCTTGCCCATGTTTCATCATTAAAGTCAATTCTGCAAACAAATATAATAAAAGTATTAGAATTACTTCATGCAAGAACAAGATAAGATAATTGATAAAATCATTTGATCACATTAAACAAGTGTCATACCTCATGCAAGGTGTTGCCTACGCATGAAGATGCTTTTCTTTTTCTCTTTTCTGCGGCGCCCTTAATCCGAGTATTTGGTACACCTTTTGGCCTTCTCTTAAGGGGATCAAATACTCGAATTCCATGATTTTCTACATATTCAGATTCATCACCTTCCTCCAAGAAATCAACATGATCTTTACCTATTAGAGATTGCATTTTAGTTGTAATTTGAGAACGAAGACGCAACAAGGCTGTAGTTGCAAGCTCCTCTGTTACATCATGATTGGCACTATCATTCATGACACTGAAAGCTAACTGCATCAACCTCTTCAAACGCAGTGTCTTTGAATTAACCGCATGATGAGAGCTTTGTGCAACATCTTCACAATAAATCCTCTGTTTTGCAACTTTTGTCCATCTCTTCGAAATATATTGCGATGGAATGCTTGTAATATTTGCAACATTTGTCAAGATGTATAGAGCATGCCTACATAACCATCCTTGCATTTCAAATAACTTACAGCTACAAAAAATGGCAGAATCACTTGGACTAAAATGCACAATATGCTTTCCTTCACTACTTCCGGTTCCCACGATATAAGTATGTAAAGGCGCATCAGTTTCTGATCGAAGAACATGTTCAGATAAAACATTCAAAAACTCAGCTTGAAAATTCCTGTAAATAACATGAGTATATACTTGTGCAGCATGTTGCAAAATTCCACTAGTCTCAACCATAATATGTGGCTTTCCTCGAGCACACTCAAAATCATCAACAATTTCAGTGTTGCGCATTTTTTCAGCTTGCTTTTCATAGTAACCAACAAATTCAGATAAAGTCATCGTCTTACACGCCATATCTTGAAATACATTATTGGTGCTCTCACTTCTTTGCGTAGATCTAATTCCTGCAGAAAAAAAATCACGACCAAATGCAGGACACCATTTATGACGCAGGCGATATAGATTATCCAACCACTTGTTCTCACTTAAATTCCACTCCTGACACATAGCTTTCCAAGTGGTCTCCATTTCAATTTCAGATTCACAACGATATAGAAGCTTGTGCCAATATTTATCACGAAAACCTGGCTTTCCAAGAAGATGTGCAATATGATGCGTAGCATTTTTCCCAATATGCCATATACATAAACAATGATCAAAATTCGGGAAAACAGTTCTAATAGCATTTGCCATAGCATGATCTTGATTAGTGAAAATAGTTTTGGGTGCTTTATTACCCATTGCCTTCAAAAATGATTGAAATGCCCAAACAAAAGAAGCAATAGTTTCATCCATAAGAAATGCACAACCAAATAGAACATTTTTCCAGTGGTGATTCACACCAACAAAAGGCGCACATATCATATTGTATTTATTTGTACGATAAGTAGTATCAAACACTACTACATCTCCAAAGCTATCATAATCCAACTTGGATAAACCATCAGACCAAAAAACATTGGTCAGCCTCTGATCCTCATCCAATTGAAATGTGTAAGAAAAATTACTTCCATTTGATTGTAAGTAATTAAAATGGTTGATAAGCCTTTGACAATCACCTGCATCAATCAAATTCCTTCTTTTCGATTGTAAGAAATTTTGACAATCACGCAATGTAAAGCCAATGTCATTTGCCCCACCTGCTTCATCACAAAGATAAGAATATGCTTTTGTTGCCCTTATACCAGCCCCAGTCATAGAAGTCAAAATACCCTTGCTAGTGTCTGTAATGTGTCGATACGAGCGTATAAGGTGTTTTTGCTTATCTTCAATGAAAGGATGATTATGAACATCTTCAAACTTGGTAACTTCCCAGACTCCATTTTCAATTTTAAATTTAATGCAAGCCTGACATCCTGTTCTCTTCACTGTCCTATAAATGTTTCTTTGTTCATGAGGTGGGATCAGTGGAGAGTGTCCTTCACAATTGCATACAAATGTGCATCTTCGCAATACTCCTTTACTATTGTTCGCTTTTTGTCCTTTTCGCACTCCAAATCCTTTGCAAATTGCATATGCATTATATGTATTATAGGCTTCATTCTCATTAGCAAACACCATACCAATTCTGAATTCAAATTCTTCATTAACATTGTGTGCAATGATATTATCACTTGAAGCCTCTACAATTTGAGGAAAATATCTAATTATATAAAGAATAAAAATGAAATAAATACAAATTAATTCTAAAAAGATGAAGTCATACCCATTTCGCCTGAGAATAGTTTGACTTTTACTGGAAGTGAATGTCAAACATGAGTTTTGGTGCCCACTGACATTGGGTTCTTCATAATTACCTCATAATCACTTGCAAAAACCTTTTAGCCAACATATTCTGATAACATAAACAACAATAATCCATTAGCAAATAACAACTAATATTGAAAGTGAAATAAAAATAAAAGCAACAATTATTAGTCCAAAATACTAATAGCAAGAATATTATTCAACCTTACCAAGAATAGGGTAACATAGGAACTAGATTGTCGAAAAGGTTGAGTGCACTCCAAGAACAAAGGTAAACGCAAAAGCCCGAGGTTTTCTTGTCTGAAACTTATGCATCAACAACAATAACAACTGCAATCATAAAGAATCGAGGCTTTTGCCTTTACCCTAAAACAGAATACTAAAGCAATGAGCATGACAAAAATTTCCGATGCCAACGCAGTATTCTCAATCTTGTCTCTCCAAACTACAAGAAATTGCATAGAGTTATTTGCAGATAAAAGTTGTTTGATTACATGAAAGCTCCTGTAAAGGCAACCAAAATAAAATGAGATCCATTGATTCAAAATGCATCAGAATAGCCAATACTAACTAGAAAAAAATATAAGGTGCTTGGCATGTTTGATTCAAAATTGTACCTTACAATGCTTGGAAGACCAATAATAAGTAGGGAATGCATTACATGGACAAAATAACACCAATTGCAAATCAACCATGACAAACCAAGAGGGGCAAGCTATCATATTCATATTCCAAAAGTGCGAAACAGCATTCAATAATTGTTCAAAGAACATCTTGTAAGGTAATCGTTGCCTAAACTAAAACACAGGCACTTATAAACAACATAATTGAGTAAAACAAGGCATTGGCCTCTTCTATGACATATGTGCAAAGTCAAGTGCACATTAATCTTCACGATGAAGAGAAGATGCAACCTTCACAAGAATCTCTTTCCTTTCTTCTTTCAACAGACTTGAAGCTTTTACCTAAAACCGAACAATAACCACTTTTATCATAATGTATATCTATGGAAGAGTAAACATAAGGATAGCAGATGAGATAAGCACTGATACCATTTTTGGACTTAAGTATCCATGCCTTGTCGACGTTGCAAATGTCAGAGAACTCCTTAAGTAATTGAGATTGGGAAGCTTAGTCTTCTTCAGTTGCGATGTCCATCCCTAAGTGCACCACCATGTGAGGGACAGCCTGAGAAACATTCACAGCAAACAATGTTATGAATTTCTTACTGCAAATGGAAGCAAAGAAAAGAAAAGAAAATACATTAGAATAAATAGCATACTAAAACCATGTGAGGGACTTCTATTGCACTCTCATACTGATATATTATCACTAAAGGCAGCAGAAATGAAATTAGAGAATTTCTTTAATGTCAACCACCAAACTAACTTCCATTTGGGCTCGCGAAACCAGTCTGGAGTATAATTAAATAGAATGAAAATCTAGTAAATCTTATACAAACATATTACTTTTATTTTGTTAATTAAATTGGAGGACCAACTAACAAATGTATAAAATCATAAACAAAGAATAAAAAGATCAATTTCACTTCCAGCAATTATACCACATTGTTTTTTTTTATCAAACAGCACTTTGTAAGAGAAAGTTCTAATCTTTAAAATATTTAATAAATTAAAAGCAGAAGTACATGAAAAGACATGACAACACTCCAATATTCAG
This sequence comes from Eucalyptus camaldulensis, assembly GCA_019915185.1. Taxonomy (NCBI): domain Eukaryota; kingdom Viridiplantae; phylum Streptophyta; class Magnoliopsida; order Myrtales; family Myrtaceae; genus Eucalyptus; species Eucalyptus camaldulensis. The sequence goes on from JAHSVA010000008.1 coordinate 29,373,134, forward strand.
ATACATAAAACAGTATAACACTGCAAAATCTTTACTAGCCCAGGCAGCATCATCCTATTGCCAAATATAGTATTGCCATTACAGTGTCATCACTATACTATCTAAAGACATAATGCACAATTAACCATAAATGATATCATTACATACTATCAGTTTTCCTTCTTTTTTTTTTTTTTTTGTCATAATTAGTTTTTGGAGATCAATTTTTCTTGCATAGCAAGAGGAAGTTACCACTAAGATGATACTCATATCCACAGGTCACAAACCTTAAAAGCAGAAGCAATCACGCCTCGTCCCTTGAAAATATTTTCAGGACACTGCAAAGCTATGTCCTCGGATACAAATCCAGTCCCATTAGTATGTTTTTGGCGGAATGGAAATGCAGCCTTTCATTGCAGGTTTTTGGTAGGCCCAAGAGATTCAAGAAAAAGCAACAGCAAAACATCTTAGAATCTCTTCCCTTTCTTGTTTCAACAGACTTGGAGCCTTTACCTATAACCGAACAATACCCACTTTTATCATAGTGTATATCTATGGAAGAGTAAGCATAAGGATAACAGATGAGATAAGCAACGATACCATTTTCAGACTTAAATATCCATGCCTTGTCGATATTGCAAATGTCAGTGAACTCTTCAAGTAATTGAGACTGGAAAGCTTAGTCTTCTTCACTTGCGATGTTCATCCGTAAGTGCACCAACATGTGAGGGACAGCCTAAGAAACATCCGCGGCAAACAAGGTTATGATTTTTTTAGTGCAAATGGAGGCAAAGAAAAGAAAATACATTAAAATATAGTAAAATCAATATGCAATCCAAAACTATTGTCAAATTAGTACCAATAAAAAAGAGTGGTAGTTCTCAACTCAACTATTAATGAGGAATGAGAAAACTCAGAACCTCAACATCTCCTGTGGCATTAAACAACTCTCGTTGCAAGGTTCCATTAAACCAAAAAAAAAAAAAATGAAAAGAAACACAAGGCGTGGCGGCAAATGATGATCAAATGAATCCACTTTCGTTCTCCCTAGCAACAACTCGCGCATTCACTGGCAATAGAACAACCCCAGAACAACCCATCTTCGTTCTCCCTAGCTACTCGCGCATTCACTAGAAACAGAAACAGAACAATCCCATAACAACCCATCTTCGTTCTCCCTAGCTACTCGCGCATTCACTGGAAACAGAAACAGAACAGCCCCATAATAACCCATCTTCGTTCTCCCTACCTACTCGCGCATTCCCTGGTAGCAGAACAACCCCATAACAACCCATCTTCGTTCTCCCTAGCTAGTTGCCCATTCACTGGCAACAGAACAACCCCAGAACAACCCATCTTCGTTCTCCCTAGCTACTCGCGCATTCACTGGCAACAGAACAACCCAAGAAGATGCAGAAACAACCCATTCGGGATTTCGACTGTGCATTCCGAAACCGGCCCACGAGAGGGGAGGAAGAAGGAAACTCACCGGTTGAGAGAGAAACGCACAGACCCCACCCAGGTCCACAGCAAGCGAGAATCCTTCTCCACCTCACGCCTCCCCTTCTTCTCCGCACCGTCGACCCGCCCAGGTCCGCCAAGATCTTCCTCGTGACCAAGCAGCATAGCGTCAGGGACAACACCCGGTCAGCGGCAGGAAGCCTGGTGCTGCTCGGGAATGAGACTGAGGCCGCCTCCCTCCTGCCGGAGGCTGATGGCTTCGTGGCGGAGGCCGGCAGGAATCCTTCTCCAGCCCGCGTCTTTCCTTCTTCTCACGACCGAGCGGGCCAACGTTAGGGACAGCACCCGTTCAGCGGTGGAGAGCCTAGCGCCGCTCAAGAACAAGACCGAGGCCGCCTCCCTCCTGCCGAAGGCCAATGGCTTCATGGCGGAGGCCGGCGGGACGGGGAGGATGAGCATATGCTGGAGACGGAGGATGCCAGAGGCAGATGAGGCTTTTGGGGGAGGGAGCCGGAGCTGGACACAAACCTTCAGCTCGATCTCTGAGGGTACAGTCGGAGCTGGAGGGAGTCGGGACCTGACTGCGACTGATGAGGCTCCAACGTGCTAGAAGACTGGTGAGGCTCTTGAGGAGGCAGAGCTGGACTCGAAGGCGGAAGTGGAAGCGGACAAGGAAACGCAGGTCTTTGTGGAAGTGGAGAAGGAAACGCAGGTCTCGTTCTGCGTTTGTTCTCCCCCGAGGGAAGGATAGAGAAAGTGAGAGAGTGAGAAAAAATTGCAAAAAAATCGATTGAGGAGAGAGAATAGTGTTTTGGGCGGGAGCGTGTCTTTTCTTCTGCCAGCGAGTGTCTTTTCTTCTGCCGCGCAGGAGCATGTCTTTTCATCTGTCAGCAAGCCGAGCCAAGCCGAGCCAAGCGAGTCTTTCAATTTTTCAGCGGGTCCCACACGACAGGTGTCGAAAGCTGAATGGAACGTGCGCGCCAGGTCAGCGGATGACGTGGCGCGCACATACCACTGAATATTTTCTCCTACCTCAGGGCCACCCATGCCATGTAGGATAGCCAGCATCCACATTAGCAATTTTCTAGTCAAAATTAGCCAGATGATGTTAATTGACAAAACATGAAAATACTTATAACTAAATTGACATAATCAAAATATCCATAACTGAATTTGTAATTGTGCAATAAATTTAAAACTTTTTAGACAATTTTCCACTTGAACTCTCACTCTATTATAGATGCTAAAGTTTAATCTTTTGATCCTTTAATTTTACCTCTGTCCCCCTTCCTCCACGAGCTCTCAACCTCATACACGTTAACTTGAGACAACCTTCAAATTGTTAGAGTTCATTCCCCATAATACTCACCCTTCTTACTTAAATCCCCACTTACACTTTACATCGTTGCATTTTACCCTCTGGAATGTGATTACGATTTCGATCGTCAACAGTGTCAAGCTCTTTGGATAAAATCATGCAATGTTCATGAACCGGCCAAAAATTACTAAGGCCGCATTTGGTCATCTTTATTTTTAATGAAGATATGACTACATAGGATATAATATGAAATCTAGAGAGTTTGCTATAGAAATCCACTATTTGGCGAATTTTGATAATAAAGGCAAAAATTTCACATCCTATCATGTATATTATTCGATATAAATAGTAGATCCGTGTAAATAAACTTAAAAGTTAAAAAAAGGAGAGAGTAAAAATCTCTCACGACACTTTTACTTACTTTGTTTTTATTTTGCTTTTTTTTAATAATTATTTTCTTTAATTCTTTTGTCCCTTTCATCACATTTGTTTGATATATTCCACATTCGTCCACTGACTTCTCAAAAAGTGCCAACTGTTCATGTTTCTTATTTTCTAATTGAACTGACCATACTTAATATTCTTAGCGCTAGCAACTCATATGGCAGCAACATATCACAATCGACAGATTAGTACGGTTTAGTACCTCAGTGGGTCGTAATATCATGCTCCACCATTCCGGGAGTCCACGCAAAATTTATCAAAAATTCAAACCTATATAGATAGCATGCGAATTGCTTTATGTTATTGAATCACCCATCGTGGAACTAGGTGCCGGGCTGCTTGATGCCACCTCAGGACAAGGTTTTTCAATATTCTCAAAATAAACCATGTCCAACGAGTCACATGTGAAAGATTTAGTTTATATGTTGCGAAACAATTATTGACATTTTGGTGTGCATCAATAGCATACTATGCATCAGGAGAAAGGCAGGTACAAAAGAAATTCCCATGGGCCCTCTTGGGCTGCCTAAGCTTGGGCATCTTGGATACGAGTAGAGTTGGAATGGAACATGGACTCATCCTTTCTCAAACACACCCTCTGTGGATAAGTTCATTGACTTGTCTTTGTAATTCCTTTGTCTCTTCTGGATTATATTGATAAGCTAGTTTATTTAGTAGAAAAGCCTCGAGTAGAAGATCAATGTGATGCTTAACACCTGTTATCGGGGGTAATTTCAGTAGAAACTACTTCGGAAACATCTCTGCAAATTCGTTCTACAAGTGTTGTATTTTTGGGAGAATAGGTCACTCCATCTCACTCTTTCTGTGACTTCAGGCTTTTGTTGACCCTTGAATACGTGACGGTCCGTGACAGATTGATGTGAGTATTATCGGACTGTGTCATCGAAATTTCCCTTATGTAATGCCACGATTGAGACCCTCTGCGGCCCACTTTTATACCCTACTAAGTGAACCCCCCGTGTACGTTGTTTCGACCCTCTGCGGCCCATGCACATGCAGAAATTAAGGGTCAACATTTGCATAAGTTGGACCGTGCATGAAGCACCATGCACGACCATGTGTACGTCGAATGAAGAGTCAACTAGAGGGAAAGGGTTGACTTGGAGGCAGCCAGCAACTGCCACGTTTCCTTCCCTTCATGGAACAGCAGGGGGAGCCGTTGGTCATGCATCAAGCCACGAACTCTCCAGCTGTCGCTCGCCCAAATAGCCGCCGTGGTTGCCCCTTTGTTGACGAGCGAAAGAGAGAGTGAGCAGGCGAGTAAGCGAGAGAGAGAGGGAGAGGACCGACCCCTCCACTGCCGCTGGCTGTCTGCCCTCCGCGCCACAGCCGCCGCCGGTCATTGCCGTCCAGCCGCTTTAGCCACATGCGTGACCCGCGAGCTTCTGAATTCCCCTCGCCGTCAACGCCTGCAGACCTAAGGAAAGTTGGAGTCTACTAACCTATATAGGGTAGTGCTGTCAGATTGGAATGGTTTGAATTTTGGTGTTGGATGAAGAATAGATGATGACCGAGTGGATTGAGGTTGGGGAGTTGAAGAAATTTTCAAGTTTTCTATGAGAAATTTCAGTTTTTGGACTTCAATTGTACACGGATTTTGCGACTACGAAGTTTGAAAATCTTAGCCATAAATTGATTTAGAAAATCTCCCGACTTGCTTTGGAATTTCTATGTACCATGGCATCGATCTCAAATGGCTTAGTGAAACGTCTATTTCTTACGAATTCCAAATTTTACATCAACTATTTTAAATCATTGAAGTCAGGTTGAGATTCAATTATACAATGTGCATTTTTGGTTTTACTTATAGTTTTAATAAATGTTTTGTCGTAAGCCACAAGCATGAGTACCATTCTCGGTTTTCTAGTGGATTTCGAAAATGCTGAAGGGTGAGTTTGAAACATGGAATTTCGAAAAGATTCCAAAGGATTCTCCATATTGGATGATTTTAAAACATTTTGGAGTTGAAATGATTTAATTTCTACACTGTGGTTGATGTGTTATTGCTATTGTCGGACCCTCAGGACGATGAAGCCCCGGATTGCGTTGCCTCTAGATCGTGATTGCCATGCCTCAGGATGCCTATGGGACATCATTGTCGTGGTGAGCCCCGGAGGTTCCTTGGGTGTATGACAATGCACATATTGGAGGGTAAGGGACACAAGCAACATAGTGTCCCTGGCGATTCCTTGTGATGCTAGATTAGGTGCGAGATGATTGGAGGTGAAACATGACATGCTTTGGATGCCTAGTGACTGAAATATCGAACCGGAGGCTTTTGTGATGCCAGGTTGGGTGCGAATGCCTGGAGGGATGAAAACACTAGTCCTCTAGGAGATAGTGATAGTAAAATCAAAAATCTATTGAGTTTAAAAGTTTATTGTTTTGCCGAGTTATGCCACTTTGATAGTTGCGCCTCATTATGGCACAAAATTGTGTGGCATGAGATGGAACATGTCATAATGGTTTGGCCTTATAATCGAGACCCATGTAACTGAAATGATGTGTTCCGGTTTTTAAACAGCGTTGCCATTTCGTTGGAAAACTCTACTGATTTAATGGATACCTATTCTTCCAGATTATATGTTTTGTGTATTTTGCATGAAATCATAATATGATGGTCTTATAGTTTAGTATATCTTTAGCAGCTGAGGTGTTGTACTCACCCCTTGTGGGACTAACATATTTCAGACTAAGGAAGATGCCATTGTTGCGCACACCTCCTGGTACATTCTACAAGATCCCTATCGACTTACTGTGGGATCAAACGGGGCATAAGGATCCTGATTGGCTAGGACCGACGTTCGTTCAAGTGAGGGTGATTGTGATGATCGACATCGGTCTTCCCTTAGGTCCTATGTGTCACGTACACATCGTCCTATACATCCGCAGGAATGGACGTACTTTGGGGCCATTGCCACCTCCACCAGAAGATGACAATGACGGGGGATCCAACGATGTCCAGTTAGAACATGTAAATAAAAAGAGCTCGGTTGTTATAAGAATTTGGTGTGCATCACTTCTGAGTATAGTAAAAGGAGTTGTTGGATATGCTTTCGCCATTTACATTGCGCAGGGGCCAAAGAAGTGCGTAATAAAACCCCAATATGGTTTCCCTGAAGTCAATTGATATAAGAGAGAAGGACATCAAGGACAAGCAAAGAAGTGTGGCGACCTTAAAGGATTAGGGGCCGTTGCGGGGTGCCACACTTTGTCTCTATGATAAGCAAAATGAATACATTCTTTTATTTGCTAATAGTTCGGCCAACACACGTTGATCTTTATGAGGGCACAAGCCTAAAGCATTTTTGTTCCTTGTTAAAAGAGTATGGGTTTTTACAACCATCATGCACAGCATTTCTATCAGTAGAAGTATACTAAGAGTACCAAAACCTTCGTAGGATGTTCACTTGAGTGCCACATTAAAGTAAATTCACTCATTTAATTGCTACTTGCGGCCAAACGTCCTACATTAAATTCATGATTTTTTTTTTCAAATTTCTGTTTCATTTTTTTTCTTTCGGCTTTTTTTTTTTTTTTTTTCCCTTAGGGCTAACAATCGGCTACTTTTGTCCTCAATTGAGAGGGTCAGCCACGAAGGCATGGCCCTCATGACTTCCCTCGCAACTAGAGAGGTCGCAATTCCCTCACCAGCTTTAGGCGATTTGACCCACAATCGGCAAGTTCGCAACACCCTTACCTAGGGCCTTTGTGACGAGGGCAAGGCAGCACTCTCCCAGATCTAGCCACAAAGGGTATGGGCAACGCATTGTGCTGTCATTGGTGCAAGGTGAGGCGACGTCGCCTACATCCGACTAGAGTTAATGAGGGCCCTCAAGGCCTTACCAGTGGTTACAGAGGCACTGACAAACTTGCTGAGGTCCTTCAAGGCCAACGGTGATGCGACTCATGGGAAATAAAAATAAAAATAAAATATTAAAATAATATTAAAAATTGCCCACATCATGTTGGCGAATCCACATTGAGCAATCGGCATCCATGTTGGACTTTTTCATGAGGTAAATTGAAATTCGCTATCAAGTGAACGATTTTTCAAATTTGTGATACTAGAGTAAGTGAAAAATAAGTTTTGGCATTCAAGTAAGCGTCCTGCAAAAGTTTTGGCACACCTAGCGTTCTTCTCCCCATTTCTATCATATTGTCAAGGTCTTGCTAATAGCAAGTGACAAGCATCGATAAGAATGACATCACATAGAAATTGATTTCGATAATGATATACAAGCTTGTCAGAAGCTTCAATTTGACGACGAAGGTTGTTGATGCAACATTGATGTGGCTACCGCCATCAATTATCACTACCAAACCCTCTCATTAATGGTACAACGGGTGTGAAATATGTTTTCCCTTTGCCCATTTTGATGTGGTGAAACTTTCGCATGTAATGCTCTATGCATGACCATTAGCTCGACATCATCAACCTTATTTAGAACTTCGTCCTAAGAAGCAGAACCACTTTGGTGTGGATTGCTTTTAGACTCTTGAAGTGCCAAATCGATCTCATCAGTTTCTTGAAGAGTCATAATTCTTTGCTTAGGATATTTGGCTTGCAAATGCTTTCAGCCATGGCACTTAAAGCTTTTTCTTGCATCACCATCGAGCTTCTCTTGCTCTTCTTTAGAAGGTTCCATGAACATGTCCTTGCCCTTGTCTTTGGTAGACGAATTCTCGACCTTGCTAAAAGTAGGTACCCTTAAAATACGATGCTCCTTTTGTTGAGGCTGTGGATGAAAACCTCTTGATTTTCTTCAATTGCTTTTCCAGCTTCATTGCCAACTTACACGCATCTTCAAATGGCGAATAGGGTTGATGTTCAACAAATCAGCAACTTCCTCATCCATTCTGCCAAGGAAACGACCGATGGTTTGCTTCAGAACTTCTGGGACTTCGCACCTCATCTTGAGTTGTTCAAACTCCCCAATCTATTCTTCAATATTCATCCCTTGTCGTTTTTTGGAGTTGAGTTTGAGGAACAAGTCTTGCTTATAATTATCAAGCAAGAATCTCTTTTTCATCAACTTCTTGAGTTTTTATCAAGTCTCGATTCCGGCATACCCTTCTCTGGTTCATTGATGCTTTAGATTCTCCCACTAAAAAGAAGCATACTTCGTCAATTTACGGACAGCAACCTTTACATGTCTTCTCATCCAAATAGAACTTGATGTCAAAAACTCACTCGAGTTCCTTCAAATTCACTACCTTCACTTTGATTTCACGATCATTCTCCTTGGTGGAATCATAATGGCTATTAAAACTGTAATGAGAATCTGAGTTGTCACAAGGCTGGTTGCCCTCGCCTCGCCAAATCCTCTTCAAGATTGAGCACTTGCTCGATTCGTTGCTACATATTTTGTATTGCACGATCTCACGTTTCATTTTCTGTTTGCTCCAAACTTTAACCTCTTATAATTGGATCATTCATGATGAATATGAATTAGATAGCAAAATGGAATGATCCCAAGTTCAACCTTAAGCTTTGATACCAGCTTGATGCGTGTATGGGCAAGTGATTGTGGGGAATTTTCGTGGACTAAGTGTATAGGAATAATGTGTGTGGGGATGTTTGTTGAAGGATGAAAAAAATAAAATGGAGGGATAGAAGACAATCACTTCGAAGGTATAAAGTACACACCACTAACCAAGGATGAGTATCATGATTGACTAAGTTCACCACCTACCAAGGATTATGGACTTCAAGATGGAGAAGCTCACCACTACTGCCTAAGGAAGAACCACCAGCTAAGGATAAGGCACTTTCCAAGGATAAAGAAATTGAAATAGGAGTTATTGACTCTCAAAAGATATTCACTCAAAGAGAGGAAAGCTTAAGTAATCTCATTTATCAAAATCTAGTCTCTGGCCTTACAATGGAGGGTCTTCCCCTAAGTGCAAAAGAGATGAACTAAAGGAAATAGATGACGATTGACTAGACATTGGAAGCACTTGAGAAGTCTTTACTCTTGAAACTTACATAAAAGTAAAAGACTCCTAAGAACATGAGAACTTGTATTCTTGACTCTTCAACCTTGTCCTTTGTAACAAACCCGAGTCTATTTCTAGGGTCTTTGGCGGCAAGGGATATTTTCGCAATATCCCAGGCTCATTGCTGTCTCGATTCTTTTTATCTTGCTAATAAACAGATGCGGAAGCATGACCAAATAAACACCCTAGGCAAACAACAACTAGAAGACTAGACATACAATAAACATAACGCATGTCTTTATATTATAATAGTACATTTACAAGGCCTTTCTCTATGAGCCGTTTTTGCTTTTTACATCACACTATAGGTATGTACATAGGCCAAGGGAATTCCTACCAAAACGGACTTAAGATTTCCATATCTGCAAGTCTAAAAAATAGGGGAGTGGGTTGGCAGACTTAGTAAGTAAAATCACAAATCCTCATTTAGGGGGACGAGTTGTCATCGAGTAAAGCACGCAAACATTTTGTGCACTACAATACCGATACCAGATGAATAGCAAATTGTTACTTTCCCTCAAATATAAGCATATGTTAATACTAGCTATTTTCAATGCATAACCCACTTTTAACTTACCAAACAAGCTCTTCTTAACTTACCGAATAAACAAAATATCGTCAACTTACTAAACAAGCTACTGTCAACTTCTGAAACAAGCTACCCTCACCTTACCAAACAAAATATCTTACTAATGTATCCTACGTTCTTCTTGAAGAAGGATGACTCACCACGTTGGATAGATATTTCTAAATTTGTTGCTGACTACCAAAGATTCGCCTTGGGAATTAAGTAAGGGACTCTTAGACAAATGGACCAATCGGGAGAAGACAAAATAGAAGATTCTTGAATAGCTTTTTAAATACAAGGATGAGTCACCCTGCTTAGGGGTCCCCCCGAGGATTTTAAAATGATGGCCAAAGGATTTACGTTGGTGAAGAAGTTGGTGACTTAATGGACACCTAAGCGTGCCACCTTGCAAACTAGGCCTGATGTCATAGTCATCCCACTTCAAGAAAGATGATCAAGCCACCAGGGAAAGGTAAAGATGAGTTTTGAGTTGAATCGGTATTGAGGTGTGCCGTTTCCAAGTGTTGCCTGGTGCTAGGATCAGTTCTAAGCATTAAATCATGTTACGGACCAAAGATCGTTCCTAACATATTTGAATGTGAAGTATACGAAATTTATGACACACATGAATGAATGAGCATCTATTCGCTGGCCCGTGACTTGTCTCAAGTAATACCATGCCCCATTGTTGTCTCGAGATCAAGTGTGACCTGCGCACCCGCCTCGGTACTCGTCCAAATTGTCAAGACCTTTCCTCGCCATATGGGTATGCTTGACACACACGCATGACCAAGATTTATTTCATCCAAAGGAAAGTAATTGAACACATGCAATAAGCTAAATTGATACACATAGCACATCGCCCTATCGTAGAGTTGGGAAAGTCTTCTTACAATATTTTGAACTTAGCTTCAAAATGCTCCTTTGCTGACCAGACGTCTCCTATGGCTACTTGGTGAGGAAGGCATGCAAGGGAGCAGAGAAAGGGAAAGGAGTGGAGAGAATGACTATGTGACATCCTCAATCCGACCCCAATTTTGGGAGCAGGATTACAATAAAGGCAAATCTTTGGAGCAAGATTGTGATGGGGCATGATGGCCATGGAAATGCCGAGAAGGCCACTTTGGGGAAAAAAAACTCGATTTTTCATTGATGAGACGTATAAATTATGAATTTTGGAAATGTGCCATAGACAAGGACCCAGGTGGGCCCGGGCCCACAAGTGGTCTCAATGGGCCCAAGCCCAAGGTGGGCAACCCAAATGGGCGTATGGCATCCAAGAATTTTGACAACCTGAAATATTAATTTTAAGGAAAGGAGATTTGTCTTTGAATGGCCATATGGACAATTACATTATTGGCCACCCTATTTTATTTCATGGACCGAACCCTCTATGCGAAATTTTTTACGGGAATATAATATTGATTCCTATATAAAAATCAAAATGATCTAAAGTGGTGTAGGAATTATGGGCTTATTATTATTAATTTCTTTCTTTTAAGAGGCCCACAAAAACCGTTGGCCCATGGAGAAGAATCGAATGGAGGCCACGCCACCTCCTCCACTTGTCTTGTTGTTGAAGACACATGTCTTCCTATTGGAGCCAAGTGTCTCTTGCATGCACAATCTAATGATTGCTAGCCATTAAGCAATCAAAAGGAAGAGGGGGAGGCGGATTGATAGAGAGAGAGAGAGAGAGAGACAGAGTGATATCGAGAGAGAGAGAGTTTAGGCGAGTGAGAGTGAGATTGAGAGAGAGTGATACCAAGAAAGACAGAGTTTAGGCAAATGAGAGTGAGACAGAGAGGGTGCGAGTGCGGGCCGTGAAGGGGAAGAAGAAGATCGTCTTCCACCGTGTCCTAGCTGCTGCCGTCAACGCCGCCTAGTTTCGCCGTCAATCGAGTTGTGCCCGGAGCCTCAAGTTGCCAAGTTGCTTGTTCTTCAATCTATGCTTTGCTTGCTGTTTTATCTAGTGAATAGTTTGTAGATGTGAGGAAATGTGGAATTTGTAGCTGCATGTCGATTTTTGATCAAGGAGATGAAGCTGGCTGAGGTAATGGTGCAAAAATAGAGCAAGTTTTGGTGGATTTCGCTTTTGACTTGAAATGAGAACTCAAGGATTTAGCTATGGTGGATTTGTGGCAAGTAAAGAGGCTGTACTGTGGTGTAATATACTTGGAAGGCTTCACTGTGGACGTTGGATGCGAAGACCCAAAGTGTAGGAATAGTTTTCTTTAGGCTGGTGAACTGTTTTCACATGAACAGCATGACCTCTGCTGATTTCTCGATTTTTCTGGAATTTTTTTATCTAAAATTTGACTTCGAGTCCTTAATGAAACTTGGAGAGCACATCTATAAGAGTAACATACCAAGAATTTAGCTTCAATGGACAAGATTTGGTTGACGAAATGATTTTTATAAGCAAATGTTAAATCTGGAAATTTTACATAACGTCAATGATAACTTGTAAAAATTTGACACGGTGTTCTCCACGAAACTTTTTCCTTATGGTCTCAATGATAACTTGTAAAAATTTCACAATTTTCAGAGCTCATTTAGTATTTACTTCGAAATATTTAGCAGAACTGCGCATGGTAAAGTTGAGTTGCTCTATTTTCGAATTTTCACAAAAATGTCCCAACAGTGAATATGTTTTGTAATGGTTATGTGATATGATGGTACTGGTTGTGGATATTTGTGCAGTATTAAGATTGTATAGTGAATGCATGAAATGGATTGTTCTTGGCATTTGAAAGGATTCTTGTCAATTTAAAATATTAAGTTATTGCCGTTGGACCCTCAGGTCAACGATGCCCCGGGAGTTGGGATGCCCAAAGGATCGAGTCAATTGATGTCTTGTGGATGCTCGGTGGCTTTAAATGGCTAAATGCCGGAGGTTTTTCCACGAGGGCTTTGGTATGTCCGGTAATATGCTGGTTGGTACGTAATTCTTGATGTTAGGTAGGGTACAAGATGCCAGGAGGCATGATGCACTCTAGATGCCCGTTGGCCCTAAGTGGCTGAATGCTGGAGGCTTTCGTGATGCTTGGACAGATGCGAATGCCAAAGAGATGCAAACATTGGTCCTTCGATGATGAAACCCTTTTGAAAAATAAAATGAATGATTCTATTATAAATATGTAGGGTTTTGATATAAGACTGAGTATATGGCATGGAACGGGACGTGATATTTCAGTTTGGCCTTATGTTGCACTACGCATTAAGAACTACATTGTTATCAGACTGAATGATTTCATGAATTTGATACATACCTATTCTCTAATTTCTTGTTTTGTCGACCATACTTCAATCAGGATATTAAAAGATGCCTCTGTTACTTCTCACACGTGGTACTTTTTATGGCTTATTGTCCGACGTTGGTGTTCGGAGCACACCGGTGTTGGTGTTTGTGGATTTGTATCCATCCGTGTTTGAGTTGTAGTTATGTATGACGTGAGTCTACCTGATGGCACCGTAGTTCAAGAGTTCCTATCTGTGCATGTTCGCCGCGACGAGATCGTGATGGAGATGCTGCCACCACCGCCAACCGATGGATCGGGCTGGTTGTGTGATCATGTGTGTGATGGGTAGCAGACGACAGTTAGTTTTGGTATGGGTTAAAGAGATGTCGAATATGCTTCCGTTATATGAACTACGCTAGGACCGATTGAGATAAGATAAACCCCTAGGTCATACGAACGCACTACAACTCTACGGTATCAGTGTGAAAGGTACTTGAGCTGTGGGGACCCTAACGGTTCGGGGGTCGTTCGTGGGGTGTCACAGGGCCTCACGCCCAAAAGAGCCCATGGGCCACCCAAGCCCTTGTTCGTCTTTTCAAGTTCCTCATTAATGCCCATGTGTGTGAACAGTACCTAGGGCTTGTGAAGTTTCCATGTTGCCTTTCTGCCAAATAAAAAAAGAAATGAGCGCCCCATGAGGAGAGGAGAGAGAAGATGATGGCATCCCTAGCCTACCCTACCTAGCTTTGCCTACCTTTCCTATTTTTTAACCTAGGCATGATTAGTTCATTTAATGTGCATTAAATGGCATTAATGGAACTCTGAGATGAAGTAAAGCAAGAAGCAATCTTGGCCCTCCATTTTTGTCTTGGGGAGTGAGGATTTATGTCTACACTTGTGTACTAATATTTCTCTCTCCCCTAGCTCATTTAGCCACCCCTTTTCTCTCTCATTCTCTCATTTCTCTCTCTCTCTCTCTCTCTCTCTCCCCATTTCGTTGCAGCAGCAAACTTACCCAGTTATGCTAGAAACCTTCAAGTTGGCCTCGATCAAGTGGATCGAGTGGCTGTAATAATCTGACATTTGTCTAGTAACTTATCATCCACATTAATTAATTTGTGTCCCAAATTCATCCAAGGCATTCATAAGACTAATATAGGGTGTTGCCTCGGTCAAGTGGATCGGGTCCATGGCTGAACATGCCATGCCTTGGTCTTTCATTCCCATGATCAACCCTCATACTGGGAAAATGAACATGCTTTCTGATTGTCTTTCAGCCAAAGGCACCAGAAAAGATTAGTTTGTGCATTATGAGGCATGCTTTCTATATTTTTCATCACAAGGAAAAATATAAGATTGAAAGAATGCAAGACTTGCCAAATTTGGATTTCCCAAAGAAATCATTGAACAGATTCAGAATAACAACCTCATGTGGTAGTGCCACACCAATCTATTATGATTCCATGAGGTCTCAATTTTTTATCCCTTTGGATTAAACTGTAGGTGTCCATTCATACATCCTTTAATCTAGAAGATGATATCTATAATAAACATTGATGGTTGTTATGGTACTTAACTCACAAGTATGTAATAACTATTGGGTTTCCTACCTGAATGTTCATCACCAACTTATAACCAGGATATTTGTGCTTGCCCGTAACATTGAAAAGGAAAGTGATGATAGGAACCTTTTGGCCTGTGTTCAACTGGTTCTATCCTCCCACTCACTAGAAGCATATCTTCCGACAAGAATTGAGAAATGTCTGACCAAAACTAAAATACACACTGTTGGATCACACCATAGAAAGCCCGTATTTACAAATCTTTCCTTCATTGTGTTGTATCTATTAAAGACAATTACAGAGAACTTCATAGAGCCTTATGTTGGGAGAACAAGACTATCCATAAAAGAAGTGTGGAATTACTTCATACCTGTCGTATGAAATTATTACTGCCTTGCATCCAAAACCAAACAAGCACTTAAAGAATTCAAAGAAGCTTAGGATCAAGCAAAGACACCTCCATCATAAGAGCAAGAAATGGTAGATACGAATGACTTTCCACACTCATCTCGAGAGACCTCTACAACGCATCCTAAGCCTAATGAGCAGGTTGTTTGCCTCAAGATCCCTTAGGCTAGACACATCTTACTATACTCAACCAACAAATTGGCCATAACCAAATATGTCTATCGATACTCCAGGACCCTTTAGGACTCATGAAGAAGCATTATCCTTGTGTGGAAAAAACATGTAAAACGGCCCTAAAGCACAAAGAGAAGTCACCTGCAGCCCCTTTGATGTGAAACTTTAAAACTTAAACAAAGACACATGGAAGAGCAGCTCGCAATGCATCAGATTATGACTACAACTCTCGCGACAAAAGATAGGCTTGTAGCTAAGTTACTATAGTAGTAGCTTAGGGAAACTGTTTACTGTCACAACCCAAACTCCATGTCCAGGGTCTCAAGCAGCGAGGGTTATTTTCACGACGTCTCAGGCATGTTGCCGTCCCATTTCTTTTTATCTTTTGTTTAAGCACATGCAGAAGTGTACATACAACACCCGAACAACAAGCAGCAAAGAAAACCATCATTTAAAAATATACAATTACATTAGTTATATTTACAAACCCTTTTTGTCATGGGCCGTTATATTTACAACCGTTACATGCTTTATGCTAAAAAATGTTGAGGTAATTCTTATCTCCTCTATCGAGACTGCAACCCCTCTATACCTGCAATCTAAAAAATAAAGAGGTGAGTCATGGACTCAGTAGGTTAAACCCCTAATTCTCTACTAGGAAGACATCTCATCCAAAAAATCTAGTAGGTACAATACTTGTAATGCAATATCAATGGCAAATCATTGGCAAACTTATTGCTACACCTTGACCACATGTAGATGTCCATTATTGTATATTTCAATGCATGCTTTGCATGCTTACCTTATGCTTGTCATTACACATATTAACATATCATGCTTATGCATAAACCAACGCTCATGGAGATTCATTTATTGTCGTCCTAGCTCAATTGGGGCAAGTAGGGCATGTCGGCTCAGTCAAGGCATCTTCGTGCTAGCCCACCATGTTATCTGAGCTCAAGCCAGGCATGCGGAGGCTAGCTTACCCAAGGCATTCAGGCCCAAACCCAAGTATCCTAGCTCAATCGGGG
The DNA here is from genome assembly GCA_019915185.1 of Eucalyptus camaldulensis. NCBI lineage: Eukaryota > Viridiplantae > Streptophyta > Magnoliopsida > Myrtales > Myrtaceae > Eucalyptus > Eucalyptus camaldulensis. The sequence goes on from JAHSVA010000008.1 coordinate 29,389,342, forward strand.
CATCAGGTTCAACGAACGAAGCATCGCCGCCAACGTTATGTGGCGAGCAGAGCTTTTTCCTCTTTAAGTGAATCATATAAGTACATCACACAAGCTAGATAACGTGAACGCATTCAATCATGCGAGGATGAGCAAATTATACAAAAGAACATTAGAACATACACGAATAGGGTTGCCATAGGTACATATCACTTGTCCCAATAACATTCCACTCTCATTCTATTTCAATTGTAGTGGGTCCATAAAACCTGTGGGTTTGCATATATTGTTTACATTTTCACGATGGACATCTCGGGTTGGTATAACACAAGGCCAAGATTTTTAACTATACTTGGCTGTAACTCAAAAGAGAACTCGACCCTACATCAAACATGTACACCCCTCCATCGACAAGCTTCGGCTATCCCCAAAAAGAGTCATCACACCCAACCCGATGCATCGGGCGGCACCGACGGCAGCATCCCTTGCATCACTCCACCACGCTGGACATGAACAAGCAAAAACTCCTGGACAACAGAGCCATTAGCCTGACCCACATCATACATCACCAAGACACAAACTTGAACAAACACCAAACAAGGTACACTAACACAGGAATGCTCTGTGTACTCCACCTCAACTGGTCGCAAAGGCATTCTTTCAATCTGAAATGTTAATTCCCAAAGGGGTGAGTACAACCACTCAGTAGTAAAGATCCACCAAACCACACAATGTGTCAAACAGAACAATCAAGGTATCATGAATAAAACACATATTATTCATGCGTTCAAGCATACCTCACCTTACGGCCATGCATATATCACGATGCACTTGTACTTATATCATGAAGCAGCCAAGCATATATCACTATTTAATGTGCATATACCACCATGCACTTATACATGTATCATTAAGCAACCAAGCATATATCACCATGCAACGTGCATATACCACCAAGCACTCCATGCTTGCATTCCCATGAGGTTCATGCCATGCCATATGCATACACCCATGCACCTGATTCAATTTCAATTTTTATCTTTCACAATGATCTCATCATTTTTTTCATCCTGAGACCAGTGTTTGCATCCCACAATTTATCCCTCACATCCAACCTAGCATCGCGAGGAGCCTCCGGCACACACCTTTGGGCTTCCGGCATAGACACTCCGAGCATCTTACATCCCAACTAGCATCATGAGAAATCCCCCCTGCACACACCTCCAGGCATCCGAACACTCCCGGGGCATCCGGCGCAGACACTTCGAGCATCTTACATCCCCACTAGCATCATGAGAAATCCCCCCTGCACACACCTCCAAGCATCCCAACACTCCCGGGGCATCCGGAACACACACTTCGGGCATCCCAACACTCCGGCAGCATTCGGCAATCATACTCTACGCATCCCAACACTCACGGGTCATCATCGGCTCACATCTCTGATGGTATTATCGTTATCATAATTTATATTCACATATCTAACTCAATTTCAACATGGCATTTGATGCAACTATATGAAAGTTCTCAACCGGCTTTTGATGTCATATAAGACGCCATATGCCATATATCACGTGGAGCAATTTCATTTAATTTTGAAAATACAACAAAATTTCGGATAAAAACAGATTGCGCTCCCTTGGTCATAGTTCTTCAAAAATTAGCAAACAACCTTAATAATTTCTAAAAAGAATATCACACAATTCGGTACAGTCCACACATCACGGTCTTTATAATTTTGAAATATTGCCTTACACAGTTTCATTCACAAATTCAGTAAAAATCCTAAATCAACTCGAAAAATTCTGAACTTTTTCTATGCTATAGAAAAAATCCAAAAGTAAATATTTCATGAAGAACTCAAAATCACTTAACCAACCTACACTCATCCATTTCCTCTAAAATTTTAGAATGTTACTCCTTAACATGTCATCTTCAACTTTCATTCAGAACACGAGATCAAATTTAAACCAATAAATTTTATAAAATTCGAAAAATCACACAAGGTCAACATTACCAATTCCAAATCTAACTTCTTCAAAGAAAAATAGTTTCACTGGTCTATACTTGTTCAATTCTTCTGAAATTTTGATATGTTACTCTCCAAGAAGTCCTTTACAACTTTGATAAAGTAGTTGAAGCCAAATTTGTGGTACCCCGAAGCGCCCAAGGTCGCCAACCTTGCCAAAGAAGTACCTTAGTTTCTAGGCATTTTTTTTTAAACAGTCCCTGCGCATCTCATTTGTGAAAGCATAAACGAGTCTTACTACTCTCCCCCCCCCCCCTCCCCCCCTTCATCAACCATGATACAATGGCACACCACTAACATCAAAAGATAATATAAAGCCAAGACACTTTTATTTAGACATTTTCATGAAGGATTTTCTCGGGTCGGTACATGAAAAGAAAGGCCAATATTTTTAGCTACACTCGGCCATAACCCCCAAAAAGAGACACTCGACCCATTATGTCTATCGTGCAACATCCCTCATCAACTAGTGTCAGCTATTTCCCAAAAAGTTGCAGCTCCTACTTCTCACGCACGGCTCTCACACCCATCCCGGTGCATCAGGCGGCAGCGGCGGCAACATCCCTCACATAACCCCATATCGACGAATGTGAACCTATATGAACTTCTGAATGACAGGGCCCTCAGCCAGGCCTGCATCGTACACCACTATCGCACGAATCCAAATAAATGTATGACCAGGGATGGTGGGACAATCGATCTCCACGCACTCAACCTCCACATCCGAAGGAAGGCCGTAAAAGATGCCTCGCGTGACAGCAGGGAGCGGCATCTCTCTCTAATCTGAAATATTGGTCCCCGAAGCGTTGAGAACAACCACTCAGCAGGTAAAGCACCAATTAACCACTCAATGCATCATATAATACAATCATCACAATCATAGCATAACACATGTCCTTCAAGAGTCCATGCACAATTTACCTTAATATCATGCACTTCTCATCATACTGCAAGTACATACATCATCATAGAATCATCATCATCATGTCATACACTTACCATCATCATGTCACTTGTATCATCATGCCATAGGTGCACAAACATCCATGCACTCATCATCATCATATCACATGTACCATCATGCAATAGGTGCACATACATCCCTGCACTCACCATCATCATGTCATACATATACCATCATCCATAATTCAATTTCAATTTCCAAATTTCAATATCTGATTTTGGCCCGCCACATTTCTCTTTCTCGAGACCAATGTTTGCATCCCACATTTATCATTTGCACCCCATCTGGCATCGCGAGTACCATCCAGCATAATACCTGCCGGGCATCCGGCACAATACCTACCACGCATCTAGTACCCCAACCGACATCACGAGGTATCCCTCGGCACAATACCTGCCGTGCTTCCGGCTACCCCACTCTTCGAGCATCTCGAAACTCCAAAGGACCCTCCGGCATTCAACCATTTAAGGCCACCGGGCAGCCGGCCGTACCTTTATAGCCGGGCATCCTGACACTCTCGGGGCATCGTCGGCTCACACCTTCGTTGGCCTTCTCACTTATCTTAATTCACATCTTCAATTGTAATTCAATTTTAACATGGCATGTGACGTGATGGCAATCATCATCATTTTCATCCTTTGATTCATATATGTATTTCCAATCATCATCAGACATGCAGCAAAACACAAGCTTTCATAATAGTACTATTCATGGAGTCCATACAATTTAGAATAGTCCATATATCATGCCTTTTTGAAGTTTACTAAATTCGAGCTTGTGCCATTTTTGAAAACATTTAAATTAAATATCCACCTGATTCTCAAAATCATGAAATTAGGACATGTGATAGACAAGACAGTAAGGTAACAATTTCATGAAGAACACATGCCCAAAAGAGTTTCACATGGGAAGGTAGAATTCACACAAATTCGGCATGTAATTTCGGATAGAAACAGGTTGCGCAGTTTTTGAAATATTTTGAGTAAAATACCCGAATGACCTCCGAAAATTATGAAATTTTTCCAGGTTGTACTCAAGATTCGTACTAGATTCATTTCCTCTGAAATTTTGATATGTTTTGCCTCAAGAGGTCCAAGCAATCTCGGGTGTCTAGTACCGTGTTTCCAGATTAACTGTCTTTAAGAGAAACTCGATTCACTGGGCCACACTTGCTCATTTTACCTCAAATTTGAGTATGTTAGTCCTTATGATGTTCTCTACAAGTTTGATATAGAAGTCAAAAGGAGATTCTCGGTAAAAATCAACATGCAACACACAAAACTACCAAAAGGTCAGCAAAGCAGTTCTAGATCTAGTGTCTTCGTAGGAGGAGGGTTTTGCCCCTGAAAACTAAACCATTTTGTCGCAAATTTTAGTATGTTATACTTTGAGATGATGTCTACAACTTTCACGCAGGAGTCGAAGTCCAAATCCAACTCGGAACACGCATGCAAGCCTCCACAAGTTTCTGAGTTAGGCAATATACACGAAATCAGCAAGCTTTTTCAAGAACAAACCACAATAGCTCAGGTTCCTTACCTCTAAACACCCAAGATTCAACCACACATGCAAAACACAAATGCAAGAGTAGAAATTGATCCTAACTTCCTCTAAGAATAAGCGGACAATAGCACACGCACCGCGAAGGGACGGCAACGGCTCCTTCTTCCTCCTCTCTCGCAACTCTGTCTCTCTCTTTCGCAACTTCCTCTCTCCCTTGGCTTGGCCGAATCCATCAACCGGCCACTCTCTGTCCCCCTTACGTTTCCCCTAAATTCCATAATTAGCAATGATTAAGGGCCACCCACAATGGCCAATGCATGGGACTTTCTTTTTGCCACTTGGCAAAGCATGTAAGATGGGCTTGGGCTTGGAAGAAGTAGGCCGGCCACTCCTCCCGTCCTTGGTCGACAGCCACCTCTCCATGGGCTTCAATGGGCTGGCCATTTGGCCCACCAAGAATCCAAGTTATCCACTCTCCAAAGGAGTTCACTCAAGTACAGGAAATCTCACCATTTTCATTCATGAAATTCGTTTATCCCCTACATTGGATAGTTTCCCCTACTTATAGGAGGATTTTAGCCTTAGGAAATATTAAAAACAAACTTTAAGGACCTAGGAATTAAACGTTTGACTCTTGAGCTACATAAAAATAAAAACAGATAGGAACTTAATAAAAAACCATTATTAACACGGGAACTAAATGCCTTTAACCGTTGGGCTTCCGCATTCTCGACGCATTAGTTTTCCGTGTTCTTGAACCTTTGGCTTTCCATATTCTTGAACCGCATTCGTGAACCTTTAGCCTTCCCAGAATTCGAGCACCTCCCTTGACTAGAAAATAATCCTCCTGAAACTTCATCAATTGGTCATACAAGACATCTAAAATGACCTCCCATTGATACGTAACGATATACCACAAAGTACCGATAAGTAATTAATATGATTCACTCAAAAATGCTCCATCGAGCAACATAATGCGCAACTTCTTGATGCATCGAAGAACATAATGACCCATTGATACCTATCGATGGATAAGCATCGATGCTTCTGAGTTGGTCGATGGAGCTACATTGGATGCACCCGCATCAGGATGCCACAAAATTCCCACCAGAACATCGCATGCAGCTGACGAAATCATTAAAGGTCAAATTGATTTTCCAGAAATAGAGCACTAGGCTAGATGACAATTCTTGTAGCTTCGAGATTTCATACTTCATCCGCATCTGAAATTTACCATTTTCTAGACACACATCACAGCAAGCAAAGGGTAGATCAATGAACTCTACTTGCCTCTAATTCGAGCACAACACAGCAAGCAAAGACAACAGGGCAAGGCAGGACTCGATGGCGGCGATGAATGGCAGCGAACGGCCTCCCTCTTCCCCTTCTTCTCTCGCATGCTCGCTCATCCTCTCTCAATTTCACTGTCTCTCTCTCTCTTGGACGGTCACTCTCTCTCGGTTGCTCTTTTCCTAATCCATGCCTTCCTGTCAATGATTAACCATCATTAGCTTTGCATGCAAATGTGACACCTGGAAGACCCCTCACGCCACTTGCCATTCTTCATGCAAGAAGGTGGCTTCATTTGGCTGGGCTTGAGCCAGTCTTGGTCAACGGTCCATTGGGCCTCTTGGGCCGGGTCTTCGCTAGTCGAAGCGTGGGGGATTGTGGGCTGGTTTGGTCCGAAAAATCAGCCCACTCCTTCCTTTAATAATCCACTATTATTTTCTACTTAAAGAAAAACCTAATCACAACATTATTATGGCCAAAAACTTGCAACATTAATCCATAAAAATCAAATCCATATGCTGCATAGCCAAGACCAAAATTCTCATTATCAAATTACCCAAGAACAGAAGATACCTTTCCAATTCTTCGGTCTAGAGGTCACAAGATACTTCAACGACACAACCATTCATTTTTCCATAGGCCGTAATTCCTCTACAAATTACCATGAAATTTTGCGATGCCATAAGATATGGGGTCGCGTGCATGGTATCTCAGGAGGAATGCCCGTATTTATAGGTAAATCTCTCATCATTACCCTTCCAAATGGACCAATAGGGTTTTTTGGATGGTAAGCCCAAGAGCAAACTTTGTAACCATATCGCCTTCTTCCCTACAAAGGTTAGTGCTACGTACTCTACCTCAATCGAAGAGAATGCAATGTGATCCTATAAGGACACTTTCCAACTAATTGCACCACTTGCCAGCACAACCACGTACCTTGTAGAAAATAATAGCGGGTGCATCCAACATAGCTCCAACAACCAACTCAGAACCATCGATGCTTATGCAAGCCAATAAAGAAGTTGGGCATTATCTTCTTTGATGGATCATTTTGAATGAATAATGTTAATTACTTATCGGTACTTTGTGGTATATCGATAGGTATCAATGGGAGGCCATTTTAGATGTCTTGTATGACCAATTGATGAAGTTTCAGGAGGATTATTTTCTGGTCAAGGGAGGAGCTGGAATTTTGGGAAGGGTAAAGGTTCACGAATGCGGTTCAAGAATATGGAAAGCCAAAGGTTGAAGAAAACAGAAAGCTAACAGTTCGAGAATGTGGAAGGTCGACGATTAAAGGCATTTAGTTCCCGTGTTAATTTGCTTTTTATTGAGTTCCTAGCTATTTTTATTTTTATATCGCTCAAGAGTCGAACGTTTAAATCCTAGGTCATTAAAGTTTGTTTTTCATATTTCCTAAGGCTAAAATCCTGCTATAAGTAGGGGAAACTATCCAATGTAGGGGAGATACGAATTTCATGAATGAGAATGATGAGATTTCCTCAACTTCAGTGAACTCCTTTGGAGAGTGGATAACTCCTTTCGGTTTCTTTATCCTTGGAGCGTAGATCACTCCTTGGTGATGAGCCAAGAAGCCCTTTATCATTGGTTGGTGGAATCTTTAGGGCTTGGTGGTGAGCTTCTCCTATCCCGAAGTCCTTTATCCTTGGCTGGTGGAAGCTTTAGGCCTTGATGGTGAGGTTCGTAGATCTCAATCCTCATCCTCGGTTGGTGGCGTGGCCTTTATACCTTGGGAGGAGATCGTTCTATCTTTTGTTATTCCTTTTTGTGTGTTTATCATATACACTACTCCATACATTTAACCACAAAAATCCCCTTATAAAAATTTCTGTTCTTGAATCACTCGCCCCATCACACATCACTTTGACCAGCTCCCATGTCTTATTTTGATGGTGTGATTCCATCTCTTCACTCCTAGCCCCTAGTCGCAGCGACGACTCTGAACTAGCCATCGCTTCTGAATAAGACGAAGGGTCATCTGTTTGAACTAGCCATCGATTCCCAGTCAATACGTTAGCAATATCTTTATAACCATGATGTACCGGTGTGCTACGGTTGTGCTAATTATCCACTATCACAAACTTAAGCAACTACAACTTTATCTAAAGTCTACACTTCAGTTACCTTTGTGTACTCTGGAGTCTCCACCTAAAGCTCCACCTCACTAATGACACCGTCATCTCTCTTCTCTGCTGGTTGTGTCTCAGAACTGCTCTATTCATGATCACGTCTTTATTGATTAGAAAATCGAGTAATCTGGGATAAGTGCAGCACAGCTGATAGCCTTTTACCCCTTGTGCATAATGCAAAAATATACACTTTTTCACCATCGGCTCCAGCATACCATAACTCGAATGAATATATGGAGTATTCGAATATATGTAATCCAAACTAATCGATAGGTTTCCTCGACCATACTTTCTCAGGTCTCAGGAGTCTTCTACCCCTAGGTACTGTGCGATGTCTTACAATACTTTGTTCCTTGCAAAACTTAGTAAAAATTTTAGTTCAGAACTCCATGCCATTATCAGTTCTCAAGCATTTCATTTGGTTATCTGACTGCTTTTCAATCAATGACTTAAATTTCTAGAACGGATCAAACACATCATATTTGTGCTTCAGAAAGTATACACATACCTTCCTCGAATAATCGTCGATAAATGCTGGCATATATCGAGCAACTCGTTTACCTGTCTTTTGACCCTTCAAAAACTTCCTTTCACTCAATCATCAGCATATGCCACGATTGACTCAAGCTAGAGTCTAACTCATTTGATAGAGAGTATTCACTTTTTTCCCCTTGTTGGAGAAAAGTTCCTTATATGTTTCCATCAGTATAGTCTAATGACTTGCAGATTCTATCGTCAGAATATGAAGACCTCCAAACTCAAGATTTAAAGTCTACCCTATTTAACTGCTTCGAGACCGATGAAATAAAGTATTATCCGTTAATGGTGACTTATCCAAATGCGGGTATATCTTTAAGGATTTCATTCGTGCGGTTGAAGAACATCACATGGCTGGACATAGCACCTCTGGATCTATTATTTGTATTGAAATTAATTCCAGGAAATTAGATTTATTGAATGACAAAGTATTCTTCGAAGGTTCTTCTTATGGAAACCTAGATCCTGAATGTATGGGCGAGCAGGATTAGTGGGCTATCATCACAATCCTTAAATAACTTAAGATCCTCCTAATTGATTCTGTCCAATGGGTAGATCGGAAGAACTCTTAGTTCTCTGCTATTAAACTGTACTCAAAAGAGAGATCAATTCTTGTTACACCTTGAGGAAGTGTAGCAGAGTCTCTACACTGTGGAATCAAGGACGTGATACTGTAAACCTTGTAAACCTTGTGGAATCTAGCCAGTGGGCAGTCAGTACGGCAGAGTGGAAGTAGGCTTAGTCTAATATATTAGTTTCCAGTCCTTTATCTGTTGTTTTATTATACATTCAGTTAAGTTGTTTAGTCTTGCAAAAACTTTTTTAACACCTATTCACCCCCCCTCTAGGTGTTTATACTGGCATTACAGTGTTTCTGCTTTTGAGTTAAAGATCCATGGCTAGTATGTTAGCTCAAGGTTTGGTTGAAGGCCAAAGCAACACCTGACGGCAAAAGATCCTTTGGAATGGGATGTAGTAGAAAACGGAATTATTCCTAAAGCTACATCAATCTCAGAGAGGGGAAAAGAAGTTGTACACGCTGGTGAGATGACTCAAGAAGGAATTACTAAGAGACAAGCTCTTGATGCAAAAGCAATTTGCAATTTATATTGTGCATTGTCTCTTACTAAGTATAATAGAATATTTTCTTGTGAAACAACCAAAGAAGTCTGGGACAGGCTGCACATTACCTATGAATGAACTGATCTAGTGAAAGAAACAATGATCAATTTTCTACTCGGACAGTATGAGGCCTTCAAAATGAAGCTGGGAGAATCTATTACTGACCCGTTTAGTGCATTTTACGGAAATTGTAAATGGTCTAGAGTATCGGGATTAATCAATCTCGGCACCCATGAAAGTTAATAAGTTGCTGCATAGACTTTTTAAAGACTGGAATCACGTAAAGACTTTGATAAGGGAAACACAAAGGATCATGCCGCTTTCCATAAACGAATTGGTTAGCACACTTCAATTGCTTTGTGATCTAATGATGATTATGATGTTACAAACTCTAAAGATGACATGGATGATGAAGAGCTAGCCCTTATGATAAAAAGGTTCATGAAACTCAAAACATATAAACTGAGGATCATGAATCCAACAAAGATGTGATTTGTTTTGAATGCAATACACATCAGACCTAGCTATGCCTTGTTGAAGAAAAACAAAGGAAAAACTAAACGTCACGAAAGTGAAGAAGATCATGCCAATATTTGTCTAATGGACAAATCAGAATCAGACTCAGACAGTGAAATCGTGATAAGTAATTTAAAAATCCATTATAAAGTCTCTAAATACATTGATGAATTGTCTTAGTCTCCAAACCTCTCTCTAGAGGATCTCCGAGCTAAAAAGGGTGAATTCTACACTGAAGCAACAGGAAATTTAGATAAAAGTTTTGTTACATTAAAAGAAAATGCACATTCTCTCACAAAAGAAAATACATTTTTGAAAAATGAACTTTCAAATATTTCATAAAGGTTTTCAATATGATCTGACAACTTGGAAAAGATTTTTTTAGTACAAAAACCCTTCTTTAACAAATCAAGCTTATGAATGACTTCTGAAACTATGCCTCTAATTGACTTTCCAAAAGTAAAAGAAAGAATCAAACAAAGGGCTAAAAAAACTTTTTACACAAATCATTTTCATAAACATGTTACAAGTAAAATAGCTCAAAACACTTTGAGAAAGAATGCCCTATGGCATGGAGACATGTTAAGAAGGAATGGGCAAAGACTATTTATTGCACAAACTCATCTAGACCCAAGATAATGTGGGTACCAAACAAAGCTTGAGTTTCTTTTTTAATTAAAGGTCACGATCAAGGGTAAGGTTAAATGGTGTTTGGATAGTGACTGGAGGTTCAAGTTGTTTTCTAAAACTTATGCAAGTTAATGGTGGAAAGGTCTCTTTTGTTAGAATAGTAAAAATTGGAAGTCTCACAATCAACAGCGTTTCTTTAGTTGAAGGTCTCAATTACAACTTGCTTAATATCAGCCAATTGTGTGACATTGGATTCAACATCAATTTTCAAGAAGGAATATTTTCGGGAACTAGTAAAGAAGTCTCGATTTCTAATTTCAATTCAAGATGAAGTAAATCTTTGGCATCGTAAGCTTCGCCATGTCAATATGAAATAGATTGCCAAGATCTCTCCTAAGAATCTCGTTCAAGGACTGCCCAACCTGAAGTTTCAAAAATCTAACTTATGCACATTAAAACAGGTCTCTTTGGACCAACCAAAACAAAAGGCATAGGTGGAAAGAGATACTGTCTAATAATCGTTGATGACTATTCACGATTCACTTGGGTATACTTTCTGGCAAGTAGATCTGAAGCCTTCTCTTACTTTTCAAAATTTCCTAAGAAAGTTTAGAACGAAAAAGGATATGATATTTCAAACATACGGACAGACTATGGAGGTGAGTTTCAAAATCAAGATTTTGCATAATTTTGTCAATGAATCTTGTTTTCAGCATGTTTTTTCTACACCATACACTCCAGAATATAATAGAGTTGTTGAAAGAAAGAATAGATCTTTGCAGAAAATGGCAAGAACTCTTCTAATAGAAAGTTGTATTTCCTCTCATTTTTGGGCTGAAGCAGTTTCTACAGCGTGTTATTTTATTAACAAAGTCTTTTTAAGACCTATTCTCGAGAAATGTCCGTATGAGTTATTTAATGGAAATAAGCCAATTGTTTCATACTTTCATGTATTTTGTTGCAAATGATTGATTGGGTATGTTTGAAGAGAAATCAGACGAAGGAATATTCCTTGGAGATTTAACCACCAGCAAAGCCTACAGAGTATTTAACAAAAAGACTCAGTCTATGGAAGAATCTACGAATGTCAAATTCCAAGACTCGTTGTAGAATCAATTAATTTAGACTCGTCCTGCAGAATCTGAACTTGCTTCAAATCAGCAATAGGAAGTTGAAGAATCAATTGAAGTGGAAGAACAGCTTCCTGCCATACCATCAAGCAACTGGAAGCACAAAACTAGCCATCCTAAAGAACTCTAGCGCTGTGGCACTTATTTCTGAAATAGAACCCAAAAGCATAGAATAAACTTTAGCTGACGAAAGCTGGATTGAAGCAATGCAAGAAGAACTCAGACAATTAAGCATTAATGATGTATGGGAATTAACTCCTAAACCAAAAGGTAAATCCATCATGTTGAACAAGTTGAACGAAATATGAAAAGGGATCAGAAACAAAGCAACACTCGTAGCCAAAGGATATACGCAAGAAGAAGGAATAGACTATGATGAAACTTACACTCATGTAGCTATGTTATAAAAAATTCAGGTTATTCCAAATTGATTTTTAGAGTGCATTCCTAAATAGATTTATCCAAGAATAAGTATATGTGGAACAACATTCTGGATTGGAAGATTCAAAGAGACCAGACTTAGTATTCAAAATAAAAAGCTCTGTATGGTTTAAAACAAGTACTTCAAGCTTGGTACAACATATTAAGTAAGTTTTTAATACAAAATGGTTTTGTCAAAGGAAAAATGGATATTACCTTGTTTATTAAAAGAAAAGGTAAAAACTTTCTGCTTCTTCAAATTTATATTGATGATATTATATTTGGATCGCCTAACGAAAACCTGTGCAAGAAGTTTTCCAAGTACATGCAAGATTTATTTGAGATAACCATGATGAGTGAACTATCTTTCTTTCACGGATTACAAGTAAAACAATTAAATGAAGGAATCTTCATTCTCCAAGAAAAATATGTGAAAGAACTTGTTAGAAAGTTCGAATTGGAGAATTGCAAAAAGACTGAGATACCAATGTGTGGTTCATCAAAGCTGGATGAAGATGAAGGAGAAAAGAAAGTTGACTAGAAACTTTACAGGAGTATTATTGGTTCACTTTTTTATCTTACTGCTTCTAGACCTAACATTTTATTTAGTGTTTGCATTTGTGCTAGTTTCAATCTGATCCAAAAGGGCCTCATCTAAGCGGCGCAAAACACATCATCAAATACATTGCAGCTACTTCAAATTGGGGTTTGTACTATCCCAAAGAAGATAGTTTAGTCTCTTCGATATTCAGATGCAGACTTAGCAGTTTGCCGAGTTTTCTGATAAACAGGTTAGTATCTTGGTTCTCGTGGAAGCAAAGCATTGTAGCTCTAGGAAGTTGCTGTTTTCAAATATTATGGGTAAAACAACAACTACGAGACTTTGTCATTAAACACTCTTGCACTGAGATCAAATGTAACAACACCAGCGTAATTAACCTCACCAAGAATCAAATTCTTCATTGAAGAGTAAAGCATACATAGACACAACATTAGTTTATTAGATATCATGTTCAAAGTGGAGAAGTCAAGATTCAATTCATTGATTCAAAGAATCCACTGGCTGACATATTTACAAAGCCTCTGGAGAAAAACCTATTTGAGTCTATTCACACCGGACTGAGCATCACATGTCTTATCCAGTAAACTCTGCATGTGCTAAAGACTCAAAGGTAAAGTCTGAAGGTATTCAAACTCAGAAGACCAAGAGTTACGATTGTAAGTCTACATTTCCTTGCAAAGATAAAGTTACCTGTTTGCTTTAACTGGTATATCATGTTCGAAAGAAATATGAACTTGACATGTTAGTTTTTCTAAGCAAACATGCGTAAGACCCAACGCGGCAACATTATCAAAGACAAATAGCTCTTCGATTTACCACAAGCTCTTCAACTCTTTTTTTTTTTTTACCATTTTTCCCGTCAACGTTATTAGACAAATGAGGCATGAAAAAAATCACAAGCACTCCAAAAACTATGATTACTCAAATTCAGAAAATTAGCGAGCTAAAATCGAGGTTCTTCGAGCTATAACCATGAAGAGCAACATTACGCAAGCTCAGCCCAATAGTTTCAAGTCAAGAAACTAACCAATTAAAGCACCAAGAGAAGCAACAGCAGCAGCAAAATCGGCAAAGTTCACATCTTTCCACCTTAGCACGATCGACCAACTAATCAAGCGAAGCCCTCGCGAAACCTCTGACAACAACCGTGGGCGATTAACGGAAAATCACTCGATGACCGCATCACGAGGACCGATCAAAACAGCAACAATCAGACCGAAACAAAAGCGGAAGCACGATAGAGGACGGCGATTGAGGACGGATCGGAGGTGCGATCGAGATGGAGAAACCAGAATACGCACCTGCAATCCCTCTCGATCGAGAAGAGAGGAGGGATGGAGGGACGAGGTTTTCCTCCTTTTGGCTTCGATCAAAAACGCCACATTTGATGTAAAATGACGCCGTTTTATTTCTTAGATGGGTGCCACGTCAGCACTGTTTGCATTCCGTCATCCACGTCAGAGGCCATGTAGAATTTTTAACCGTGTTTTTTCACAAAACCCTAACAAAAGGTAGGTGTGTAACGCGGGCTAAAGTTGGGGTAAATGTGTCACAGTCGGTAAAGTTTAGGGTTTTTCGTCGCTTTTTCCCAATATTAAATCTAAATAAAATTGACGATCCTGATTTTATCATTCATAGATAAATTTGTACAAAATTCGGAATCAATTTGCGGAAATGTAAAGATCGACATATCTTCAACCATTGATAAAATCCACAAATTCAAAAAAACCCTAAAACCTTGGATGGGTCCACGAAGTACGATCCATCTGTGAATATGAAAACACTAGATTTGTACGTAATGTTCAACTAGTCGATCTCAACTGTGATTGTGTGTTTTCTATAATGACAAGGTTTGGAGTAAACGACCTAACATTTTATTATATTTCTTACGTTATCAACGTCTTCCATCAAAACCGTTATGGTAACATATTAATGATTAAATATCTTGTAATAAACGTGCATAATAAATTGGGCAATAAATCGGAATTCATTGGGAAATACAATATCTGGATTACATTTGAAATAATAATAAAATATTACTACATTCTCTCACTTGATCCCAATATTCCATCAAATGAAATATTATCCGAAACTCACATAAATTTCATGTTGAAATAAAATACATGATTCATGGTGATCAGTCCTCTTAGAACGAGTATTATTTTTCATGTATCACAATGCATTTCGTGAGCTCATATATGATAAAATAACTTAAATAATAAACTTCATGCTTACTCTAGATGAAACTTAATTTTTTTCTCAGAATAACTGAATGTATACAATTATATTCAGAAAAATATTACGAATGAACAAAAGTCTTACAAGTTCTTCCATATAAAGAAAAATTTACATGATTGAACCAATGCTCATTCCGAATATGTGATCCTTATAACTCATTATACTTTTAGTTGCAGAATCAGCTATCATCAATCTGGTGCTTACGTGCTCTGCGACCACTTTCTTCTCTTTAACACATTCTCTGATGGCTAAATATTTGATGTCGATGGATTTGCTTCGATTATTACTTTCTTGGTTTCTAGGCATGAAAACTACATCTAAATTGTTGCAAAACATTCTTAATGGCCTAGAAATGAAATTCACAACTCTAAATCCCGATATAAATTTTTTCAACCACACATCATGTGAGGTGGCCTGAAACTAGGAAATGAACTCTGCGTCCATAATGGAAGTGGCAACCAATGTCTGTTTCGCACTCCTCTAAGATACAGCTCCGCCAACAGATATAAAAATGTATCTCGATGTTGATTTACAAGAATCAATGCAGTCAGCAAAGTTTGAATCAGAGTAAGCAACTACCTCAAAGCTATCCGTTCGTCTATACATAAGCACGTGTCCCTTTGTATCATGAAGGTACCTCATCACCTTCTTTGTAACTCTCCAATGGTCCATACCTAGATTACTCTGGTATCTTCCCAACATTCCCACTTCAAAAGTAATGTCAGGTCAAGTACAAATCTGAGCATACATCAAGCTTCCGACAGCAAAAACATATGTGATGTCCTTCATTTGTTCCCTTTCAAAATCTGTCACCCTTCACAATGGTTGTTATACTTAGTGAACAATCTTTCATCCAAAATCTCTTTAAGACTTTATTGATATAGGTTTACAATGGAAATTGTCGAAGACCTTCCCTGTTTCCTCACGCCAACTTTCAATCGTTTATCCTGCAAAGGACCGCGGACCAACCCAACTTCATGCACGACTTTCCTCCCTAGACGGGGAGGATATCCACGAAATGGAAGCCATGCATCAACTCCTTTTGGGCTGGCAATAGAAGAACTGAATGATGGCCACGTTGCTTCGATGCAGGTAGCAAGCAAAATGCAAGGGAAGACAAGCTTAAGACACGTACACCCCCAGCTGTCTTCGGTTCATGTTGCCACCGAAAATTTTCCTTGCAAAATTGACTGACTAGTCAATTAACTGAGAGGCAAGTAGGCAGATTAGTCGAGAGATAGAGAAAGAGAGTTCGTGAGGGGGGTAAACGGCGAGGGAAGGAAGAAGACCATCCTCCGCCGTGTGTGTGCGCTGCCGCCGTTGACGCCACCTGTGTTCACGCCATTGAGCCATGCCCGAAGCCCGCAAGTTTCTATTTTTGCTTGCCGTTGAGCCGCAAGACTTGAGGCAAGTAAAGGTGTACTAACCTCTCTAATACAATGCTGTTATTGTCTGGTGTGGTGCAAATAGACTTGAGGAAATGTTGAGATGAAGGTTTAATGCCGAATTGTGGGTAATTGAAGTAGACTGGAATTAAGGTATTGAGGAAATAGTTTGGTTTTGCATATGCTCTTCTAAAGTCCTTTGATCTAGAATCATAAATATCGATTTTTAGGGACTTTGGAAGCGAACTAGACAAGGTATAGGCATGAAATTTCACTAAATCTATGCTGTCCCGGACAACTTACATGTAGTGAGTGATTCTAGCACGGATATTTTAGTGTATGGAGTAGTGTATACGGTAAAGAAATAATGAGGAATAAGAAAAGATAGAACAATCTCCTCCCAAGGTATAAAGGCCATGCCACCAACCAAGGATGAGGATCGAGATCTACGAAACTCACCACCAAGGCCTAAAGCTTCAGCCAGCCAAGGATAAAGATTCCACCAGCCAAGGATAAAGGGCTTCTTGGCTCACCACCAAGGAGGGATCTACGCTCCAAGGATAAAGAAACTGAAAGGAGTTATCCACTCTCCAAAGGAGTTCACTCAAGTAGAGCAAATCTCACCATTTTCATTCATGAAATTCGTATCTCCCTTACATTGGATAGTTTCCCCTATTTATAGGAGCATTTTGGCATTAGGAAATATTAAAAACAAACTTTAATGACCTAGGAACTTAAACGTTCGACTCTTGAGCTACATAAAGATGATAAAAAAAAAAAAAAAAAAACAGCTAAGAAGCCCTTGGTTTGACTCCTAAACTTAAACGTTTGACTCCAATGATCAAGAGCTCGAACAATGGCATAGAACACTTTGTCACAAGTCGAATAATTCCTCTTGGAATCGGATAACTTCTCGCTAAAATATGCCAATGGTTTTTGTGCTTGCACCAGAACAGCACCAATACCAACTCCACTTGCATCACACTCAACTTCAATTACGTTATCAAAATCAGGAAGTGCAAGAATAGGGGACTCACAAAGTTTCTGCTTGATTATGTGAAAAGCATTTTGAGCAGCCTTTGTCCATTCAAAAGCACCATTCTTCGTGCATTCAGTTATAGGACCATGACGGTACTAAAGTTTTTGACGAAACGTCGATAGAAAGAAACAAGTCCACGAAAACTTCTTACATCAGAAATGGACTTCGGAACCGGCCAAGTCTTCATAGCTTCCACCTTGGTTTGATCAACAGAGATTCCACCTTTGGAAACCACAAAACCAAGAAACACAATGCTTGGAGAGAAGACCTGTTTTAAATGGGAGATATGGTCCTCCTTGTTCGTGCGATAAACAAGAATATTGTCGAAATAAACAACGACAAATTGACCAATAAAAGAATGAAGAACCTCGTTCATAAGTCTCATGAAGGTACTCGGAGTATTAGATAATCCGAATGACATAACCAACCACTCACAAAGGCCTCCCTTGGTCTTGAAAGCCGTCATCCATTCATCTCCTTCTCGCATTCTGATTTGATGATAACCACTCCGCAAATCTATATTTGAAAACACAGAAGAACCATATAATTCGTCAAGCATATTATCACTTAATGGTGATGTTGTTGATGGCCCGACTATCAACACACATGCGATATGCACGAGTAGAGCCGGAACAGAACAGGGACTCATGCTTTCTCGAACGTATCCTTTGATGATAAGTTCATTGACTTGTTTTGCAAATCCTTTGTCTCCTCTGGACTGGATCAATAAGCTGGCTTGGTTGGTAATGCGGCACCAGGGGTTAAATCAATTTGATGCTCAATACCTGTTATGGGAGGTAATCCAGGAGGCAAATTTTTCGGAAACATATCTGCAAATTCTTTCAACAAGCAATGCATTTTTGGATGGATGGGTCGCTCTATCTCACTCTTTTTATTGACCACAAGCAAAGCAAATACATTCTTTTGTTTGCTAATGGCTCTCTCAACCCTAGGGTTGATTATTTTTTATCGAATAAGGACTCAATGGAAAAAGAGTAATGCATTTTTGTTCCTTATGAAAAGAGTATGTGTTTTTCCAACCATCATGAATACCATTTATATCAAATTGCCACAGTCTAGCCAGTAACAAGTGGCATTCCTCCATAGGAATCACATCACATACAAGCTCATCTCGATAGTTCTTCCCAATCGAAAATGATATAAGAACGTGTTTGGTTACCTTGAGTTCATTCCCTTGATTGAGCCATTGGAGCTTGTATGGTTGTGGATGTTTTGATGTTGGAAGCTTGAATTTGTCGACAAGAGTTCCCGAAGCAGGATTGGTGCAGCTGCCACCATCGATGATCACCGAACACACCTTTTCGTTAATAGTGTAACGCGTGTGAAATATATTCTCCCTTTGCTCTTTATTAGGAGAAACTTCAACATGCAATGCTCTTTGGATGATCAACAGCTCACCATCATCGGCTTTCTCCACAACTTCCCGATCAGATTCGGAAATATTTTGGTCTTCATTGTCCGCCTCTTGAAGTGCCGAACTAATCTCCTCAATTTCTTGAAGAGTCATAAGTCTCCAATTTTGACAATTTGCTTCTAAATGCCCAAAACCATGGCATTTAAAGCATTTCCTCGCATCACCTTCAAACTTCTTTAGGACTTCTCTGGAAGGCTCCACATTCTTTCCCTTGCCTTTGTCTTTTGTTGACGTACTCTCGCCCTTGCTTGAGGAAGCACCCTTAAAATAGGATGTCGCCTTTGTTGAGGTTATGGAGGTAATCCTCTTGTTCTTCAATTGTTTTTCGAGTTTTTGGCTAACTTGCATACGTCGTCAAAGGACGAATACGGTTGAAGTTCAACCACATCAGCAATTTCTCGATTCATGTCACGAAGGAAATGAGCGATGGTTTCGTTGGGAACTTCTAGAACTTTACTCCTCATTTTGAGTTGTTCAAACTCACTAATGTATTCTTCAATGCTCATCCCATGTTGTCTTAGGGAGTTCGGTTTGAGGAAGAGATCTTGCTTATAGTTGTCGGGCAAGAACCTCTTCTTCACCAACTTCTTCAGTTTTTCCCAAGACTTGATTCGGCCTTTTCCTTCCCTTGCTCGTTGTTGCTTTAGATTCTCCCACCATAGAGAAGGAACCTTACATTTCTTCTCATCCGAATAGGATTTGAATTCAAAAATTCGTTCGGTTTTGTGTAGCCAATCCACAAAGTCATCGGGATTAAGATTACCGTCATCCTCCTTATGACTCCCTCTCCATCTTCGTCTTCGAATTGGAGATTCAAAATCACTAGAGTGCAGAATTGTTCGGTTGTCTCCAGTGGACTCTTAAAGGTCATTAGAATTTTTACGAGATTCAGAATCGCCATGCCGATTTCGTTCATTGGGACTCGCTCCATTTGTTGTTTAAGATTTTGGATTGCACGATCTCGCCTTTCGTTGTGCGCTTGCTCAATAGTGAAGCCTCTAGGAACTTGTTCATCCATAAGGAATTTGTAAGAAAAGAAAGAAAGGAATCACTCAAATGAGTTGAACCTTGAGCTCCGAGACCAATATTTTGATGCGTGATCAGGTGAGTGACTCTACAACAGATATTTTTTTGAGGGGATTTTTGTGGTTAAGTGTATAGAGTAGTGTATACGGCAAAGAAAGAAAGAGGAATAAGAAAAGATAGAACGATCTCCGCTCACCGCCAAGGAGTGATCTACGCTCCGAGGATAAAGAAACTGAAAGGAGTTATCCACTCTCCAAAGGTGTTCACTCAAGCAGAGGAAATCTCACCATTTTCATTCATGAAATTCGTATCTCCCTCACATCGGATAATTTCCCATATTTAGAGGAGGATTTGGGCATTAGGAAATATTAAAAACAAACTTTAATGACCTTGGAACTTAAACGTTCGACTCATGAGCTACATAAAAATAAAAATAGCTAGGAACTCTTGGCTTTCCATATTCTTGAACTGCATTCGTGAACCTTCAGCCTCCCCAGAATTCGAGCTCCTCCCCTGACCAGAAAATAATCCTCCTAAAATTTCATCAATTGGTCGTACAAGACATCTAAAATGGCCTCCCATTGATAGTTATTGACATAAGTAATTAACATTATTCTTTCAAAATGATCCATCGAAGCACATAATGCCCAACTTCTTTATCGGCTTGGATAAGCATCGATGCTTCTAAGTTGGTCAATGGAGCCACGTTGGATGCTCCCGCATTAGTTTCTAATTAGAATTTGGATTAAATTATACCATTGTACCTACAATAGTTGGGTTTATTTGTTTAGTTGAGGAGGTCGAAAAGTTTTATTTTATTCTTGTGAAATTCTGGTTAATGGAATAAATCCGTGGTCGAGTTTTGCAACTTAATGCTCTCTGTACGTGACTAATTAGGCTTAGTATCCTTCATGAAATTTCTTCCTTTAGATCTTATTTAAAACAGATCAAAATTTTGGAAATTTTCAAGTTCGTTTAGGGGTTCTTTCAAAATTTTGCTAAAATTGTGCATCCTGACTTTTAGCTGCCTTTATTCCGAATTTGCGCAATTTATCCCAAAGGTGAATGCATCTTGAGTTTTTGTTTGGTATGATGGTTTTGGGCATTCAGCATATTCTTCAATACCGAGATTTTGATAAAGACTCATGGAACATTTGATGTCATGGTATTGAAAATGTTTTTGATACTGAAATGAGTTAAGATGTTAATGATACCGTCAAACCGTGGAGTCGATGATACCTCGGGAGTCGGGATGCCCATAAGATCGAATCAATTGATGCCCTCTGGATGTCCGAGGTCCGCAGTGCCCTAAAGGTTTGCCTGGGAGTTTTGGGATGCCCGGTGGTATATCGGTACGTAATTCTGGGGGAGGCTTAGTGGTATGTCTGTATGTAATTTTAGAAGGCAGGGGTAACCATTTTAATGGCGAGCCCCCGCAATTCCTCGTGATGCCAGTTCGGATGTGAGATGCCTGGAGGTGTGTGCCGAATGCCTAGAGGACTTCGCGAGGCCAGGATTGGGTGAGAATGCCCTGGAGGATGCAAACACTGGTCCTCTGGGGGGATGTGAAATCTTTTGAATATAAAAATCGATGGCTCTACTAAGTATGTGTGTAGTCTGGTTATAGGATTAAATTGTGTGTCATAATAGACATGTTCTATAAGCAGAACCCATGTGACTGAAATGGTGCATCTTAGCTTTGAAATTGCCCTTGTCAGTGCATTGAGAGGTTTTATGAATAGGATGCACATCACACGTTTCCTTTGATTACACACATGTTTTGTCTTTTGTGCATGAAATTAGATTGTGATGGCTACTCACGATATAGTTTAGTGGATCGTTTAAAGCTGAGTGGTTGTACTCACCCCTTTTGGGGACAAATATTTTAGACTAGACAAGATAGATCTACTACCACTGCCACCAGCAGATAGACCGAGTGGTTGGATATAACTGAGAGGAGGAGGACATCAAATGAAGGAACTTTTAGACGCCAACACTCATCTATGGACTTTAAGCATATGATTGTCAGAAAAGAAGTTGGCCATCTTTTGAAGTATAGCCGAGTATAGAAGACTACGGCATTTTGGTGTACCGACTAAAGATGTACATCTAGTTTTATACAAATAAAATTGTTCGGCTTATTACATATAAACTGTGTTTAGTTGGTGTGCATCGTTTTAATTTGTGAAAGGGTAGTTGGTGGAAATTGTGCAAGAGAAAGCCAAATGGACTGTGGCGACTATATCGAATGGGGGGCCACTCGGCGGGGCCACAGCATTCGTGAACCTTTAGCCTTCCCAAAATTCGTGCTCCTCCCTTGACCAGAAAATAATCCTCTTGAAATATTATCAATTAGTCATACAAGACATCTAAAATAGCCTCCCATTGATAGTTATCGATATACCACAAAGTATCGAGAAGTAATTAACATTATTCATTCAAAATGATCCATTGAAGCACATAATGCCGAGTTTCTTTATTGGCTTGGATAAGTATTGATGGTTCTGAGTTCATTGATGGAGCAAACTATTGGCCATGTTAGTGCAAATAGGATTGGTAGCTATGGAGATTCCTCGTGACAACCCTCTTATATTCCTAGGGTTTCACTCCATAAAGTCTTGTGAGTGCCGTGTGGATGAGAAAGGCCACGATGTGGATAATTGCCAAGCACATTGGAGCAAGGTTCAAAAACCTACTAGACAAAAATGCCTTGTCATTTAAGGAGGCACAACACAACGTCTAGCAAAATCGATCACCGTTTTATGTCAAGGATTTCAATGGTGAAAGTTCGTGTCCACAAATTGTATGAAGACTTCACTTTAACTATCTATTATGAAAGAAGTGATGAAAATGTCCCAACTAGGAAGAATCTAGAGTGTCACCAAAATGATCAACATGGGCATAATCCGAAATGGAGGAAGTGGCTGAGCAAATGAGAAGATGACAACTGTAATTAATTCATCTTCTGAGAATTCCTCTTGTAAATTTGGAGGAAGAAAGCATTGTCAAAATACCAAATGATGTCTACTCAGCCAAGGAATCCGAACCGTTAATCATAAATGAGGGTGAAGAAGAAGCCTTAGATGCCAAATCCGAGCTCAAAGCTAAAAGTGTTTGCATAGATTGTGAATTTATGAAGATGGCACTAGAAAAGGGCAAAGTGGTAGATACACTGGGCCAACCAAATGGTAAGAATGAGTACCTCGTCAAATACTCACCTCCTCCAAGTTTTTTCATGGATCCTAAAGATACCATCTTTGATGGGCGTGGGGGCATGGATGACTTAGTTGAGCACAAGAGAGAAATTGTTGCCATGATGACACTAGTAGTCATCAATTTATTTGTTGAAGAAGGCCAACAGGACTCTAATGAGTGTGAGCTTGAACATGTGGTTATTGATTTGGCAGCCGAGGAGTTCGTAAACTCAAAGCTGGGAGTGGATGAGCTCGAACAGTGGTAATTGAGTTGCCGCCCTACAATCAAGACGAGATCTCAAAAAAAGAACCACTTGTCAGTACTCGATCAGGCCGATGTCCGTAGTGTTTAAATTTCCCGTGGGGTTGACCCTAGATCCATGCCATCAAAGCTATACCTTCCTCTCTGCATCAGATGATTAAGTTCATCTCAGAGGGGAAACTCATAACCATTTGTA
Source organism: Eucalyptus camaldulensis (assembly GCA_019915185.1). NCBI lineage: Eukaryota > Viridiplantae > Streptophyta > Magnoliopsida > Myrtales > Myrtaceae > Eucalyptus > Eucalyptus camaldulensis. The sequence goes on from JAHSVA010000008.1 coordinate 29,412,949, forward strand.
CGGAAACTAATTTTAAGGAGGAATTTAGCTACCATACCTTCAAGTATGATCTATCAAGACACAGCATCAGATGATTAAGTTCATCTCAGATGGTCTATGTACTCATTGGGACCGCTATTAAGAGTCCCAACATATGCAGCCCGTCTGTCATGTCAAGCAAAGTGCTACTGGAGTATACACGCAAGGTATTACCATGCGCCCATTGAAGCCCCTATGAATCATAAAAGAGTAGGTATAGGCTACCAAGTAGCATTGAAAGAGATTGGACTCATCATGAAGAATCTAAACCCTTGACAGCCAAACAAATGGTTACTGTAAATCTTTTTTTTTTTTTGGTAAAAGGTAAGAAATGGTTACTATAAATCTTGGTAACACAAAAAATGTGAAAGAAACCAAGATATGGGCAGAACTGTCAGAGATCCAGACAAAAAAGAATAATTGAGTTCTTAAAGAAATATCAACATGTATTCGCATGGTCCTTTGTGGATATACCAAAACTAGCCCCAAAAATCGTGGAGCACACTCTGCCAACTCACTTCTCCATTATGCTTTGTATATGAAATTCGGAAATGAGGACTTGCCATTTGGCCATCCTTCCAACTAAAGATGGCTTCTCTAGCAGATACTTTATTAGGTCATTCTTTGTCACGAGCAAAATCAAAGGTTGGAGAGTGTACTGGTGTGGTTGGTGCAATACCCATCTCAATGCTACACATGTTTTTTTTTCCACTTTTAAGTGATTCATGTCAGAGATAGTAAATTTCTTATTAAGAAAATATACCGCACATTCTTTTTTTTTTTTTTTTTATCAGGTGGCCTCTTCTAGGAAAGCATGGCCCCAATGACTCTTTGTGGATCTTAAGTACAAGACGAGTGGTATTCTTAGGACTGGTGGTGCCAACACTAGTGGGTGCAAAAGGTATTGCTTTCTTTCTTGAAAGGCTTTCTAGCATTTGGTGTCCCATTGAATCTTAGTAGTCTTCTTCAAGAGTTCAAAAGATGGCTTGCCTGTCTCCCATAGTTGAGAAATAAATCTTGCGATATAGTTCAATCTACCCAGATTTGAGGTCACAAGTGGCTTTGGTTTTCAACGGATCGATTTCAATGCCTCACCAAAAAATATAATAACTTCCTAGACTTTTCCCAAAATACGAATTTGGCACGATTAAGTCTCGGCTTAAATTTTATGAGCTGGTCAAATAACTTCTTTAGAACCCTAATATGGTCTTCTCTGCGCTTTGTTTTGGCATCAATGATCAACATATGCCTCTATTTCCTCGTGCATCATGCCATGGAATAGCGTGACCATTACTCTCCGATATGTGGCTCCCACATTCCTTAGGCCAAATGGGATCACCCTATAATAGAAAGTCCCCCATGGTGTGATAAATGTTGTTTTGCTCTTATCCTCCACTTTCATTCTAATTTGATGGTATCCAAAGAATATGTCCATGAAGGAGAAGAGTTCAAATCATGTGGTGCTATCACCAAAACATCAATATGCTGTAGTTGGAAATTATCCTTTGGGCTTGTCGATTTAAATCCTGATAGTCTATTGAAACATTGACTCATCCATCCTTCTTCAGGATAGGAACAATATTAGTAATTTAATAGCTTCATAACTTCTTCCTCAATCTTCTTAGAGAGTTTTGGTTTCGTTCAAAATAATCCATCTAAGCACATAATGCCCAACTTCTTTATTGGCTTGGATCAGCATCGATGGTTCAGAGTTGCCCAATGGAGCTACGTTGGATGCTCCCGCATCAGTTAAGGTTAAAACGTTCTGCATTAGTGCATTGGGTTTTTGCCAAGGTTTTTGCGAATCTTGTATTGACTGAAAATGTGCACGTTCTATGAAATCAATGTTGAAAATATGCATCTTAACGTACTTGTTTGAGACATTTAGAGACTAAATTTTGTGATAATGTCCGTTTGACACTTAAACACATCTTATAAGGTTTAAGTAGATGTACACATCATAACATTTGAGTCTCATTTTGCATGTTGAATTTTGCCTAAACTATTTCTCACATCTAATTCTAAGTCGCGAGTGATATATTCAAGCTATTTGTGCATTACTTGAATGATTTTGAGATTTATTAATACTTGTGTGTGATCTGATTTTTAGTTATTGACTTGCGCACCTTTTGAAAACTTGATCTTAGCGCACCTAATGGTCCTAGTTTGGACTCGAGTCCTTCTATCAAGTCAAAAACCACAATTAGAAGTTTAATGGTACTTATTTCATGCCAATCGAAAATCATATAAGAACGCGTTTGGTTACACTGAGTTCATTCCCTTGCTTGAGAATGTTTCATTGTTGGAAGATTCAGCTTGTCGACAAAAGTAGTTGAAGCAACATTGGTGCAGCTCCCACCATCGACGATCACAGAACACACGTTTCTCGATAACTTCTTCTTTCTCCATTAGATTTAGAAATATTTTGGTCTTGATTGTCCTCACCTTTTGAAGTGCCGAAGTGATCTCCTCACTTTCTTGAAGAGTCATGACTCTTTGATTTGGACAATTTGCTTGTAAATGCCCAAAACCATGGCACTTAAGGCATTTCCTTGCATCACCTCGAAACTTCTTTTGGACTTCTTTCGAAGGATCTGAAATTTTTCCCTTGCCATTGTCTTTTGTCGACACACTCTCGTGCTTGCTCAAGGAAGCACCCTTAAAATAGGATATCACCATTGCTCTTCAATTGCTATTCCACTTTTATGGCTAACTTCGATTGTCTTCAAAGGACCATAAGGTTGAAATTTAACAATATCTGTAGATTCTTGATTCATGCTGCCAAGGAAACGAGCAATGGTTTGCTCAGGAACTTCCGGAACTTCATACCTCATGTTCAGTTCAAATTCACAAATGTATTCTTCAACACTCATCCCTTGTTGTCTTGGGGAATTCAGTTCGAGGAATAGAACCTCTTCTTCATCAACTTCTTGAGTTTTTCCCAAGACTTGATTTAGACTTTTCCTTCCCTTGCTCGTTGATGCACAAGCGGAAGGAAATTAAAGCATCACCATATCTCGCCCAACCAACCATGATACCAATACATACCACTAATCACCATAATTTTTATAGACAAGCCACGCCACTTTATTTACATATATTTTCTAGAAGGGACTTCTTTTGGGTCGGTACATCAAAAAGGAAAAGCTAGTAATTAGCCATGTCTAGGCTAACGCCCATCATAAGTGTCGGCTGACTATCCCCAAAAGATCCAGCCCCTACTTGTCACGCACGAGCCTCGAAACCGGTCCAGTGCATCATGCGGCGGCGGGGGCAGCATCCTTCTCATCCCCCCATCACGGCGAACGTAGACGGAGACAAACTCCTAGACAATCGGGCCCCTAGCTAGGCCTATGTTGTATGAGACAGAATAGCGCACGCGTATGTATGTTAGTCCAGGCACAAAAGGACAGCTGCACTCCTCACACACTACCTCGACGTCGGACGGCAAGAAGTGGCATACTGCTAATCTGAAATGTTAGTCCCCAAAAGGAGTTAGTACAACCATTCAGCAGATACGGAATCCAACAACCACTCATTGCATCATACAAGTCATACATGCATTGCATCCGTTACTTACCTTGAAAAATCAACATGTCGTACATGTCATCATCATTATGACATCACTGCATAACACGTGTGATCATCATCATGGCATCATCATATCATACATGTCATCATCATCGTCGTCATATATCATACATCTTCATCATCATCATGCATATGATCATGCCATATCATATAGCATCATTACCATTACCATGCATATCCTCATGCATATCACATCATACATCTTCATCATGTCATATCACATCATGCATGGTTCAATTTCCACTTTTAATTTTTAATTTGATCACCACATCATCCCCCCTCGGATCATCAATTTCATCTCACATTATACAGTCGCATCCCATGCAAGAAAAACCTCTGGCAGTCAGCCATTCCAGGCCACCGGGCATCCGGCCCCCCACATTCCGGGCATCTCGCATCCCAACTGGCATCACGGGGCATTCCCTTCGGGCAAAAACCTCTGACAGGGCTTCCGACATTTAGACTCTCTGGCTGGGCATCCCGCACCCCAATCTTGGCATCGCGAGGCATTCCCTTCGGGCAAAAACCTTCGACAGGGCTTCCGGCCCCCTACATTCCAGGCATTTTGAATCTCCCAATGCCATCTGGCAATGCATCTCTATACATTTCGGGCATCATCCTCCACCACAACCACCTCCTCATTTACCATTATCCATGTTTACCAATTTCAGTTTTAATTTAGCATGGCATATGACGTGACGTCAAGCAAGTCATACTTGACATAGAATTCACACATGCATCTCAATTCAATGTCATGCACACACCAAGACCTTATGATACATGCAACAGTGTCTAATCATTTATTAATAAATTTAATGGAATTTATGGCCAATAAAATAATCCATTTTATCTTATTTATTTATCTATTTATTTTTAAATTTCAATTTTTGCCACTTTAATAAATATTAAATTAAATATCTATAAATTCCCAATATTATAAAAATTAAAGCAATTATCAAACAAGCCAATAGGATGATAATTACATGCAAAATACATGGCCAAATAGGATTTTGCACAATCTCACAATTTTCACAAAACATCATATGATTTTCAGATGAAACCAGAATGCACATTTTCCAAAGAAATTCGATTAACATATCCATACGGCCTCCAAAAATTACGAAATTTTACCGAGTGATAGCCAAGACATTTTCATACAACTTTCATGCGGACTTCCAAACCAGATTCTTTTTATATCATTTTATACAGTCTCACGAAGCTTCTAGATCCATTACCGCATCGTCCACTGCATGCTTCTCCGAAATATTGAGTTTTAACCTACCTATTCTCTTTCATTTCCTCTGAAATTTGGATATGTTATATATCAAGATGTCCTCTACAAGTTTCGTTAAGAGATATAAGTCAAATAACCGGAGTATGATCATCATTTAGGTCCATGAAGTCTCGGGTGTCACAAAATGCATCTCCAGAATTACCGTCTTCAAGATCTAGTCGATTTAGCAAGGCTATACTTGTTAATTTCACTTCAATTTGAGTATGTTATAGTTTAAGATGTCCCCTAAAACTTTCATGAAGAAATCGATGAAAGATTCCTAGCACAAATCAACATGCAACCACAAATCCAACAAAAGGTCAGTGGAATCTTTCCAGATCTGAGGTCTCCGTAGGATGAGACTTTAACCCTTCAAATCACCATCATTTTCCACGAAATTTTAGTATGTTGTATTTCAAGATGTCAGCAACAACTTTGATGAAGAAATCGAACCAAAATCGGACTCTAAACATTCATACAAGCTCACACAACATCCTGACTCACATTGTTCGAGTGAAAGCAGCCAAACCATTCAAACACAAACCATCCATACTTCGGTTTTTCCCACCTAAACACCCAAAAATTCAACATCCATGTAACATACACACATGCAAGAGCAGCTAGAGGACTCCCACTTGCCTCTAGACCAGTCGGTCGACGGCGTAAGGCAGTGAGCACGGCGGCACACAGCGGATGGACGGCGGTTCCTCCTCCTTTCTCTCTCGGCGACTCCCCCTCTCTCTCGAAACCTCTCTCTCTATCTCACTTTCTCTCTCTAGGCCGAATGGGGAAAAACCAGCCACACCTCTCTCACTCTCTCTCTTCCCTTTTATCCCCCCCTAAAGCTCATCATTTGTAATGGTTGCTTTGCCTCCTAACTAGCCAATGCATGCCCTTCTTTGTGCCACTTGTCTCATTGCATGCATAATGGGCTTAGGTTTCTGGGCTTGGGCTTGGGCCATCCGGCCACTCTTGGGCCTCCGCTTGGGCTGGTTGACAGCCCCCTCTAGTGGGCCTAATTGGGCCAACTACTTTGACCCATCAAGGCTTCGGCCAATGGGCCTCAGGCCCAACCTAAAATTGAGTCTTCCCCCCCCCCCCTTTTTTTTTGAATTTCTTCTTTAAATATTTTTAAATTTTTAAATTTTCAACATGGCCAAAGTCTTGTGACATTTTGTTTATCGAATTTTAATTTATAAAGTGCATGGCCAAGCATAGATTATTGTCACAATCTATCAAGTGTAAATTCTCACAAACATATGCACACATCATCTATTCTGAAAAAAAGACTAATGGCTACAGCATAAACCTTAGGAAATTTTTATCACCGGATTAAAGACTTTAACATACCTTATGGCTTGACATTGAATTTTGGGATGCCACATAGAATTTCTTCAATCCTTTTCTTTCGTATCAAAATATAAACCGGGCACACTAATGTTGTAGCAGAACTTTACGATTCTCGGATTTCAATCAATGAAACAACTTTATTTTGCAGATGCGGAGTTCTCATCATCAGCAATTGCAAGCGGGGAGTTGAAGGTATATATTCTTTGCAAGATGGGTTTCTTTTCAATGGAAACCAATTATGTGTGCCGAAGAGTTCTTTTCGTGAATTGTTGATTCGAGAAGTGCATAGTGGACGATTGGCTGGTCATTTTGGTATTAACAGAACTCTTGAGGTTCTTCAATAGCATTTCTAGTGGCCAAAAATGAGTGGAGATGTGGATGATATCATCTCAAGGTGTGCAACTTGTCAAAGATCAAAAAGTCATTTCCGTCAAGGTTTGTGTACTCCACTTCCGGTACCACTGCAACCCTAGGAGGGTGTTAGCATGGATTTCATTGTGGCTCTACCAAAAACTCAAAGAGGAAAAGATGCTATCATGGTGGTTGTCGATCGGTTCCCTAAAATGGCTCATTTCGTGCCATGTCACAAGACTAGTGATGCATCCCATATTGCCGAATTATATTTCAAAGAGATTATTCGCATTCACGAAGAACCAAAGACTATTGTGTTAGATCGAGATTCCAAGTTTTTAAACCACTTTTGGAGAACTCTCTGGAGAATGCTTGGAATGAGACTCTTATTCAGCACAGTTTGTCATTAACAAACCGATGGCCAAACAGAGGTGATAAATCGTGGTATGGTGGTGAGTAAATCTTTGAAAGATTAGGATTTAAAGCTTGCGCATGTTGAAGTTGTGTATGGCATTAATCCTCTCACACCCATTGATTTGATTCCAATTCCGTCTAACTCTTATGTGAGGTTTGATGGCAAGAAAAGAGCTGAATCAATGAAGAAGCTCCACGAGCAAATTCGATCCAAGATTGAAAAGGCCAACGAATCTTACAAGAACAAAGCTAATCAAAACCCCAAGACGACTCAATTTCAAGATTGACCATTCGGGAGAGTTTGGAGTTTCGGCAACATTCAACATGGGAGACCTTTCACCTTACTCGGAGGATGAAAACCATCTAGATTTGTGGACAAATCTCAAACAACCCAGGGAGGATGATGCAGGAGCATCCAACATGGCGCCATCAACCAACTCAAAGCCATCGATGCTTATCCAAGCCAATAAAGAAGTTGGGCATTATGTGCTTCAATGGATCATTTCGAATGAATAATGTTGAATACTTTATGGTATATTGATAACTATCAATGGGAGGTCCCTTTCATTTCTTCACCGTATACACTACTCCATACACATAACCACAAAAATGCCCTCAAAAAAAAAAATTCCGTTCTTGAATCACTTACCCCATCACGCATCAAGTTGCCTCATGATGTTTGTTCCCAGGCCCTTAAAAAATGTCTTACCATTTTCCTCTCGGTCTTCTATAAATTTAGGAGGATACCCTGATAGTTATGAAAATTTTATTGATCTACAGTCAACTCCTTTTGTTGTAGTTGAACAAATTCGATTATTTTCTTATCCATGGCACAATCAGAAAAATGCTTTTTGTTGAAAGCCCTAAAAAACTCATCCCATGTTATGATAGTACTAGACGGAATGATTGTGTCTCTAGAGGCCCTCATCCAATGTTTGGCATTTCCTTCCAATTGGTACTTTCCGAGGGCTATCTTCTCTATGTCATTGCAATTTAGCAGCCGGAAGATCCTCTCTCATCCATCAATCCACTGTTTCACTTCTTTAGCAATGCGTCTTGAAGAGAGTAAAGTGGTGTTGTGAATGTGTCATGGAGGGTGAGTGGTCCTCGGAAGACATGGCTTGGTGGCTCGTGAATGGTGGTGGCAAACAGTGTTGTGTGGTATGGTTATGAGCTTAGTGATGCGGCCACAACAAGCTTTACCTTAGGCAATGACCTGATGTCACGCCTTGACCTGCTCGTTCTCATTCATTTCCTTTAGGTTATTTGATTGCAACATCTCGGGAGACATCGCCGACCTGAGGTTAGTTGCAATTTACCCCAAACTGAGGTTAGTTGCTTGCCACATCCGATTAGTTACAAGCGCAGCCGCGACCTTCACCAAAAATGGGTTTGGGGTAAGTCTAGCACCTCTAGTACTATGAGGACGGTCCAAAAAGTATTAATAACCCCAATACCACCTCACTATATATTGACTCTAGAATCCAGGGCTCCAGCTCAATGGTCATATCAAGATCAAGCTCGGGATTGGACATCTCCTAATCGGGAACATCCACGTCCATGGCATCCCAACTGATGCCTCCTCTTGATCCTCCTACACTCGGAGGTCCATCAAAACCACGGGTGGGACCACGTCTCTTATCTCCGACCCACAAATACCAAGCTACAAAACAATGACCCACTAGATGATAAGGTCCGTCATTGACCTAGACAGTCGTGACATAGCACGTATAACGCGCATCGATCTCGCCTATTGGATACTTAACGACCTCCTAGCTATGCTTAGGGCTTGTAAACATTCAACAAACTAGTCTGAATCAGATATAGGAAAAAAGGCTCAATCATTCTTAAGGCTAGTAAAACATTCAACAAACGGTGAGGTTAAACTCAAAGAGTGAACTTCTTAGAGTGAATTGAAAGTTGAGTACAGTACCTTGTTATAAGAAAAACTAATCCTTAATTTCTTCAAAGTTGTTTAAGGAGGTCTTCTTTCTCCCTTTGAGGGTGATTGACGGGGGAAACGTTCCGATCTAATATTTGCGCTGGATAGACAAAGAAGAAGGAGAAGCAATTTCCTTTTCGCAAGCTTTCTCTTGAGAACCTCACGGCAACAATTTCGGTCCATCTCTTCTTTTAACCTGAAATTCAAGGGTAGGATAAAAAGGAAAAAGGTCTAATCATGGTTCCATTTATTGCTAGTCTTACAAACAAAGTTTCGCGGCGACATTTGCTTACTTTTCCCGGACCTAACTCTAGGAATCAGCAACCAATAGAGCAAGGCAGGGAAGCTATTCGTCTCAGAAACACCCTAAACATGCAATTCCTCAATCAATAGAAGATCAATAGCAAAGTTTCTCTTGGTGTTGCCCTAACTATTTTACATGAAAGCATATCCACTTATTCAAGGCCATCATTGACAATACATAAGCAATTCCCATAACACATTCTATGCTCCTGATCCAATCATACAAATGCGCCATGCAATAACCTAGACATGATCACAAATACACCTCATGCACTTTGCAAACAAATGCGTAACCAGGCATCGTTTTGCCCCATCAAGCACGACCTTGTCCAGCGTTAATGCATCAAGATGGTACTCTTATAAGGAGATTCATTCCGAAATCCATCCGCGAATGATATCCCTTTGAGTTGGGGGCATCTGAACTTAGTTGGGCATTGTCTCGCGTAACTGCATTAGGATAGGCTCACTACCGCACTAAAGGCGTCAAGGTCTTAAGGTGATGGGGTAGCTGATTCAAGAACGGAAATTTTTATAAGAGGATTTTTGTGGTTAAGTGTATGGAGTAGTGTATACGAGGAAGAAATGAAAAGGAATAAGAAAAGCTAAAAGCAATCTCCTTCCAAGTTATAAAGGCAGCGCCACCAACCAAAGATGCAAATCGAGATCTACGAAGTTCACTACCAAGACCTAAAACTTCCACCAGCCAAGGATAAAGGACTTCGGGATGAGAGAAGCTCACTACCAAGGCCTAAAGATTCCACCAGCCAAGGATAAAGAGTTTCTTGGCTCACCCCCAAGGAGTGATCTACGATCCAAGGATAAAGATACCGAAAGGAGTTATCCACTCTCCAAAGGAGTTCACTCAAGTTGAGGAAATCTCACCATTCTCATTCATCAAATTTGTATCTCCCTGACATTGGATACTTTCCCCAATAATGGGCCCTGGGGGGGCCAAGGTCTCCTGGAGTGATGTATGTTTGCCAAGGAAGGGAGGTCGGCTTGGAATTTGGTCGTTAAAGGAGAACAACATTGCCTCGATGCTTAAACACAATTGGTTTCTCTTCTCAGATAAAAAATCACTTTGGTGCAAGTGGATTCACTCCACTTTCTTAAACCGCAAGAACTTTTGGGTGTTCCCTATTCCGGCTCATTGTTCTTGGGCCTGGAAAAAGCTCCTCCGTCTTCGGGACTTCTATCAACAACATTTTAGGTCGAAAATTGGCAATGGTCGAATTGCTTCGTTCTGGTTTGATCTGCGGCACATTAATGGTCCACTTTATAAGGTATTTTCCAACCAGGATATATATCGTTCGGGCATATCTTGGGTTGCTTCCGTAGCTGATGCCTTCTCATCTCCGATGGGCTGGTATGTTATTAGCATCTTGGCTGGTTGGTGGGATCCCCTTCCTATCTTCAACTAGAGTGAAGACCGAATCCAGTGGATTCATCATCCCTCTACAGTCGCTTCTCTACAACCTCTTTCGTTTGGACTTCTACTATGCCGCCGAGATACCAGACACATTTGTGCTTATCACCCGCAAGAGGTTGCCGACCCAGGTTCTGCTTTCTTCGGTTGGTAGGCTCTCTTCAGTTACTTGTCCCTTCTGTTCATGCAAACCGGATTCAGTAGATCATTTATTTTTTGCTTGTCATGTCCCTAGCAATCTCGCCGCCTATTGGGCAGCTAAATTTAATATATCTTGGCGCAACAAATCGTTGCTTGAGAACTTGGACTAGGTGGCTAGATGCTTCTCGGACAAAAACTTCTATGATGTGTTGGCCCGGTTTAGTTATGGAGCTCTTTGTTATATTATTTGGAAGGAGCGTAACAATATCATCTTCCGTAATCAGACTCTGTTCATCCTGGCGATGAAGATGCATCTCCAAAAGGCCGTGAAGGATAAATCGTCGACCCTGAAGAATGTTGTGGATAATCCTAACAACAAAAGGTTGCAACGAAGCTGGGGCTTCAGTCCGTCTATCTTTCATTGATGGGGGTTTTTAGTTTTGGCTTGGTCTTTTGTTTCCTAGGTCTGTTTGACTTTTGGTCCTTGGCACCCTTACTCTCTCCCGCGAATTAGGTCCTTTTGAGTGTTCATTTTGGTGGTGCCCGGCTTTTCTTGTATTTTGTGCAAAGTCTTATTAACACGGGAACTAAATGCCTTTAATCGTCGGCCTTCCGCATTCTCGAACCGTTAGCTTTCCGTGTTCTTGAACCTTTGGCTTTCCATATTCTTGAACCGCATTCGTGAACTTTTAGCCTTCCGAAAATTCGAGCTCCTCCTTTGACCAGAAAATAATCCTCCCGAACCTTCATCAATTGGTCATACAAGACATCTAAAATGGCCTCCCATTGATAGTTATCAATATACCATAAAGTATCGATAAGTAATTAACATTATTCATTCAAAATGATCCATCGAAGCACATAATGCCCAACTTCTTTATTTGCTTGGATAAGCATCGATGGTTCTGAGTTGGTTGCTGGAGCTACGTTGGATGCTCCCGCATCACATCGTAAACAATCCAATAATCCATCTCTTGTTAACATAACACAGCACCCCTCACACATCACACTTTAATAGCTTATCAGATAACTACTTATCGATAAACCATGATAACCTATTAGCTTAAAATATGATAAGCTATCGACGAAAACATGATAAACTATCGACTAGAACATTATGAGCTATCGACATAACATATCGAGACCCTATGATAACCTGTGATGCCAAAACCCACTTATCACATTAACAAAACATCATTGAACCTATCTAGTCCTAAACTAACTCCAAAATGTAACAATAATCCTATTCATGGGCTAGAAAGCCACTCACGCCCAAGTGATAGATTTAAAAAGCATTGGCAGAGGAGCAGCAAGATTGGACAGCGACTGAGGCTGCAGGTCACGCCTCCAAAACTCCCATGAGTAGGCTGAATGGCTTCTTGGGCAGGTGCACGGTGACAATGGGTGGTGGTTAGTTGCCATTGTGAGAAATATGAGGAAAAGTGAAGAAGATGGCTTGAAAATCATATGCAAATGGACAATGGGTGGTTGAACTATTGCAAGGAAGGAGAGAAAGATGAACTTGAGAGCCAAAAATGAGCACATGAGAGTGAGGGAGAGGTATGGATGAATTTGGGGAGAGAGGAAGAGAAGCCCATGCATGGGCTATTGGATGGCCAGAATTACATCTTGCCATGTCCCATCCAATATCAAGGGTTGGATCACTTCTCACTTTATTTCTTGCCCAAGTCTCATTAATGCCATTAAGAGAACCACTCATGGCTAGGCTAGAAGATAGGCTAGGTAGGATTGAGTAGGCTAGGGGATGACATTAGCTCCCTCATCTTCTGCACATGGGTGCCGCTTCCTAGCTCCTTTCCCATCTCGCCCTTTTGTCCCTAGTTGAATGAGAGGGTAATTTGGTCATTTCGCAAAGATTGGGTACTGTTCAAGCACATGGGTTGCATTAAAAGTCAAGATCCTGCCTTGAAGGCTTGATGGACTTGGAGGACCTGCGGGCCCACCATGGTAGCCCACCTCTTGGGCATGTGGACCTTGGGCCGCCCACTTGTGCTTAGGCCCATTTGAGCCTTCCATGATAGGCTTCGGCCCATGGGTTGCCTAATTGTGGGCTTGAGCAAACTTAGGCCGTTGTCCATGGTCCGTTTCCACTTTTCCGAACTTTTACATCTAGCCAACAAAAAATCAAGCTCTAATCTCAAGGTGGCATTTTTAGCGTTTTGGGAGGCTACCAATCCCTATTGTAATCCTGTTCAAAGATTGGATTTCGATGTAATTCCGTTCTGAAAATTAGGGTCGGATAGCAGATGACACACCCGACATCCCCTAGCATCGGCAAGTAACTCCAATGTGTGCCCATATGTTTCAAGTATCAATTGATTCATTTTACCTTGGGAGTTTTAGCTAGATGAAAGGTGGCCCGTAGGCATGTCATGCAAAGTGAACCAATGAACGACTTTTATGCCTTACTAGACTCATGCCATGTGCAATTCAGTATTGTTGTCTTGACTTGGAACTATTTGATCTAGCTTTGGCATTGACCTATTACTTGTCCTGTGTAACAGCACGCCTCAATATTGTCCCAGTATCAAGTGTGAGTCGTGCACCCACCTTGGCACACATCCAAAGTAGCCGAGAGCATTCCTCGTCATCCAAGTGTGCTCAACACTCAGACGAGATCACGAACTTACTCAATGCAACAACAAACGATGTTAACACAACACGCATAACAATGACATGATCCTAAAATCAAAAGTGTGGCACATCGCCCTATTGAAGAGTTAGTAAAATCTACTTGGTCCAAGATGCTTCTTTGGTGGCTGGTCGGCGTCTAGGGCAGCTTGGAAGAGAAAGGTGTGAAAAAGAGGAGAAAAAGGGAGGGGAAAGGAGACAAAGGCCAAGCCTTAAAATGTGAGGACGGCTCATCCTTTTTATAGGCCTCCCCCTCTTAGATTTTAGGCAAACTCATGGTTATGCCTAAATGACGAGTTGGCCTACCTATCTTCATGAGTTGGCGCCTAGGTCCTTTGGTGTTGACTTATGATTGATCCACCTATTTGCTTACCCCCAAGGCTCACTCTAGAATCATTATTGCCTATGGTGCCTAAGGGACACATAAGCACCTTTGATGCCTAATGTCTTCTTCTAATTGGTTGATTTTTTGCCTTATTCATCAAGACTGTAATGTAGGACCATCATACCCTAAGATTTGGTCATCGGAAACTTGGACTTTGGACAACTTGTTTTCCAAGTTAACCACATGAGCATGTGACTGATTGAGCTCATTAATTATCTAACATCAAAAAGCAATTAATACATTCTTATCTTCAAGCCAACAAGACTCTAGATTAGTTGGGTGTGCAGCCCCCTTCCCTCCAAGTTGGGTGTGTGGTTCTCTCATTCTAAGGTGTAAACATATTGTAGATAAGACCTTTCAAAATATTTTTCATGAAGGAATCCACGCTAAATCCGTTCTGTGAAAAGAGCAGCAAATCATGGAACACAACCAGAAAAAATATGTATGGCATCCGGAAATTTTGATAACCCTTGGATATCTGATGGTCCATGACTAGCGATGGAAGTATTGTCGAATGGTATTATTGACACCACAACGGACATGCTTTTGTTATCATCATTGGCAACCCTTTAGATCCCACTGACCCATGCACACATGACCCGATGATACTGCGCAACTATATTACGTAAGTGTATATGAAATGAGAGAGTAATTCGAACTTTGATCAACCAATTTTGTTTGAGCAGAAAGAATGAAATTCGGCCATGCACGAGGAACATGCATGCCCGCGTGGAGAGTAGGAATCGTCCCCGTCCAATGCTGCCCAATTTCTTCTGTATTTAATCAATACAATAGTTAACCATGAAGAAGAAACGGTAACTGAAGCAAGGCCAATGATGGGCATGTTGCTTCAGTGTGGGGCAACCAACGAAGACCAGCAGACCTCTAGTTGAACACACGCCTCTCCCACGTGCTCATCGTTTCTGCAACCACTACAACCTGCGTGCAGATAAATAACTTAATTCACAATTAGAAAGAGAAAAACACTTGTACATAGAGGGGAGGAGAGAGAAAGAACCGAGCAAAACTTGAGCGCAGAGAGAGAGAGCAAGTGATCGAGAGAACTGTATGCGAGAGAGTGAATTGCGTGAGGAAGTAAGGTTACCGCCCCTCAACCGCGCTTGTGTGCTGCCGCCGTCGACACTACCCATCTCCGCCGCCGTTCAACCGCACCACAGCACTGAACCCCTCGCCGTTAGCGCCATAGGACTTGTGGCAAGTTGAAGTCTCCTACACTTACATAGGGTAATGCTGTTGCTGTCTTAGGAAGTGTATTGATAGTCTGGATTTGTTGGATTTTGGTGTTGAGTCATGGTTTATTGAGTAATCGAGACTGTTTTAACGTTGAAGGACTGATGAAATGCTTGGATTTCTCATGCATGTGTTTGATTTCTTTGAATCTCAACCAAAACAGATTTGGGCGACTAAGAAATCTTGAAGAATTCGGCCATTGTTTTGGATTTAGATGGGAAAAGCCTCTTGAGTTGTGTTTTGAAACTCTCTTTTCTACGGCACCAGCTTCAAGTGTTTTAAAAACTACACGGTGCTTGGCAAAATTTAGAATTGTGTATCAAGTTGTCTAAACCAGTGAAGGTCGGGTTGATATCTCAGTTTACCATATGAGTTTTGAAATTGGTTATCGTCTTCTGAACAAAATCTGACTATATGCTGATTTGGAAAAACCTCCCGACCCTTACTGAAATTTCTATATACTAGGGCGCCGTGCAACAACGTTCCAAAAAGAAAAGAAAAAGGTCTTTGTCGCCCTCGTAATCTTGAACTTTGATGTGAACTAATTTTTATAAACCATTAAGTCGGGAGTGAGGTTTAGACTTGCCAATGTGTCGAATTCTAATTACTTGTTTTGACAACTCTTTTAGATTTTAGTCATGAATTGTAAGTGTGGTCCATGAGATTTCACGTGATTTTTTAAATGCATTGGAAGGTTAGCCGTAGGAATGGACTTACGGGCTTCATATTTTACTGCAGAAATTTTTGTTCATCAGTTTTATTAACATAGAAATGGCATATGATTTCAAAGCCTGCTGTGGTTGCAATGAAAATGTTTTGGTGTTGAAATGATTTAAAATGTCAATGTTGCCTTTGGACCCTCGGGTCAACGATGCCCCGGGAGTTGGGAGGCTCAAAGGCATGAATGAGTTGATGTCCTTAGGATGCCTGTGGTCACTAGTACATAAATATGGATGGTAAGGGTAACCATTTTCATGGCGTGCCTCAAAGATTCCTCGTGATTCCTGGACGCGTGACGTAACACGCTCTAGATGCCCGGTGGCCTAGTGGCTGAATGCTTGAGGCTTTCGCGGTGACAGGTTGGGTGCAAATGTCTAGAGGGATGTAAACATTGGTCCTCTAAGTGTGTGTTTGGTTTGGTTGGTTATAGGACTAAATCGTATGGCATGGAATGGGACTAAATCAGTTTCATCTTATAATCAGAACTTGTGTGACTAAAATGATACATTCTGGTGTTGAAACTGCATTGCCATTTCTTTCCAAAAGTTTTTTCGATTTGATGCATACTCATTCTGTGATTACTTGTTTTATCTATCTTGCATGAACTTGGATTGTGATAGCTTGGTTGATGTTCTACTGCTGGGTGGTTGTAATCACCCGTTTTTGGAGACTAACATTTCAAACTACACAAGATGCCTATGCTATGCGTACATCCGGGAACATTTTATTGAGTCTTGGTCAACCCGCAAGTGGAAAAGGTTAGAGCATAACAATCCCGAAGTGTTTGACGTTGGTCCTTCCGCCGGCCCCGTAATAAAGGAGTATCTTGCCATTTTTGTCCACAGAAACCGACGCACGTCAAGGCCGCTACCACTGCCGCCATCAGACAGACCGGACTGGGAGATGGGCATTTGTAGGTGACGATTGGAAAAGAAAGTCGGGGAGCTTTTTATATGTAGCCGGGTATAGAAAACCGCGGCACTTTTGATGTATTGACTGACAAAAATGTTTAATTGGTATGCATCGTTTATGAATATGGGATAGGGAGATGTTGGATATGCTTCCGTTCTATATATATAAACTGCAGAGGGTCCTATGGAAAGCATATAAACCCCCAAGATTCATGGTATCAAAATAATCGACTTTCAGGTAAAGAGAAATGATGTAATCTGTGGTGACCCTAACGGATCGAGGGCCGTCGAGGGGTTCCACAATATGGATGTCATTTAAAACTTTTATGAAGGAAGCATATCGAAATTTGAGGGTGAAGATTTTGTAAAAATTGGAGAAAGCAAGTTGGGTATCATTTTCACTCTATTGGGTAGGTTTATATGGTGTTCGATTGGGCCTTCGTCCCAATCATTTCATCTTGCAAAAATATTTAATTTAAGTATGTTGTTGATTAAGATGTTTTAAACTTTTATGAAGGAACTAGATCCAACAGTTTTGAAAAACTGGAAAGTCAAAACCTATGATACTCAAGGTGGCATCAAGGCTATACGATAGCCATAATTTGCTCCAATGTATCCTATTTTTATTGGAACACTTGGCTTAGATACATTGCTTAATTCCTGAGGTAAATCTAGGTGGGATGATAAGTCAACCTCTTTCTTGAGGAAGCTATGGTGTTGTAGAGAATCACATTTTGTCCCCTTCTTCCTAAAGAAAGCGGTCCAGAGAAATCGATCGTTTAGGTTGGTTTCTAGGCCAATAGAGGAATCATTAGGTACACCTCGAAAAATCGAATCATATACACCCGAGGTTTTGCCCTCACGCCCCATGCTTGCCCGAACTATTCCTTTGGATGGTCGATTAATCTAAAAGATCAATTGCCCTTTGGTCGATTCAAAGCTAGTTGTGACATCTGCAATTCGACTCCGATTTTCATAATGGAATTATATTGGCCACCAATCTTCGAATGAGATTACGATAGGGATTGTTAGACTCCAAAAACGCCGAAAATGTCACCTTGAGATGAAAACACGGTTTTTCATCAACGGGATGCAAAACTTAATAAAAGTGGAAACGGGCCATGGGCAAGGGCTCAAGTGGGCCTAAGCCCATGTTGGGCCGCCCTGTGACGTCCCAGTAGCATCACGTACTAAACATAAGTGGAAATTCCATGGATTACTATCTTACAAGACTTATTGATTTCAAAGGTCGGACTATAGCATCCACCTTTAAAGATTAGCATGTATAACATGGATATCTTAAGAACTAAACTTTATATAACAAGGTTATCCTACAATAGTCCTGCCAACTAATATTAGGCAGTCCAACTATGGTCAATGAGAAAGATTCTGACAAGCTTCTTCCACCTATACACAACACACTTACAAGTAAACAACGAGGGAAAAGGGAGCGAGGGTTCCTAACTCCACTCTATCCCACGTCCGAAAAAAAAAAAAAAAAAAAAAAAAAAAAAAAAAAAAAAAAAAAAAGACGTCTCCTCTAGCTTCTACACGATTTGGGTCCCTGAGCACATCCCGTTCTAGCTCCATGACCAAAATGAAAGGGGCCAAACAACTCTCCTTCATGGTTTATGAACCACACAACAAACCTCATTGGAATCAAATCTACTTTGCCGTCGTCAATCCACGGCGTAGCCTCATACTTCATATAGGTCACCTCGATATCATGATTGTACACATCATGGAAAGAAACATCAATATGTGCTATCACCCCGTAATGAGCAATTAGTGGTATGTCCATACTAACGATTTGAAAAAAAAAAAAAAGGAATGAGCAGTGCCCAGAAAAGAAATAATAAGACCCTAACCTAGACAATCCATAGCTGCCAAAGAAGACAAGAGAACATAACCAAATAACTAAGGCTACTAACACAGGATTGTCACAGGTATAACTAAATGAATACTGAGACATCACATGAATGATCATTCCACACCAAACATGCTAAACGCACAGGTGTACCCCTCATGCTCTAAATCTGTACCAATATTAAATGCAACAACAGCGAGCGAAACTCACCAGAATGCAGCCAGGCTGATCGAGTCACTTCTAGAATACCACATCCGAACTTCCACAATATTTCTATCATGGGCAGATTAGTATCACACAACCGAGGCATCCCTAGACCACCGAGCATTGGGAATCTCACTCCGAGGTATCTCAGTATCCCACAACCGAGGCATCCCTGATCACCTACGGGGGCATCTCACTCCAAGACATCTTAGTATCCCACAACCAAGGCATCACTAATCACCTACAGGGGCATCTCACTCCAAGGCATCCTGGCGTCATCCTCAACCGAGGTATCCAAGAGCACACAGCATGGGCATGCAACTCCCCGGGCCACCACTAGCATCTCAGTATTGATGGAAATGTCTTAATCACTTGAAGCACATATTCCACACATCACACCTTTCTTTAATATCTCATCAAAACATGACCAAGACCTCAGTATTGATGGAAATGTCTTAATCACTTGAAGCACTTCACTCATGTCACACTCATTGCACAAACTAACCACTATCATGAGACCATTAGACTCCATATATGTCATGAAAGTCAAGTACAAGAGACAACAACAATTGCACATTCTCATAATATTACAAAATTTTAATATGTTATAAAGGACATATAACTATATTTTTTGTGAAGAATCCTAAGCCTATGTGGCATCCCAAAATTCAATATCAAGCCATAAGGTGTGTTAAAGTCTTTAATTAGGTGATAAAAATTTCCTAAGGTTTATGCTTTAGCCATTAGTCTTTTTTTTCTTAGAATAGATGATGTGTGCATATGTTTGTGGGAATTTAAACTTGATAGATTATGACAATAATCTATGCTTGGCCATGCACTTTATAAATTAAATTTCAATAAACAAAATGTCACAAGACTTTGGCCATGTTGAAAAATTAAAAATTTAAAAATATTTAAAGAAGAAATTCAAAAAAAAAAAGTGGGGAAAAGTCAATTTTTAGGTTGGACCTTAGGCCCATTGGCCGAAGCCTTGATGGGCCATGCTAGTCGGCCCAATTAGGCCCACTAGAGGGGGTTGTCGACTAGCCCAAGGGGAGGCCCAAGAGTGGCCGGATGGCCCAATCCCAAGCCCAAAAGCCCAAGCCCATTATGCATGCAATGAGACAAGTGGCACAAAGAAGGGCATGCATTGGCTAGTTAGGAGGCAAAGCAATCATTACAAATGATGAGCTTTATGGGGGAATAAAAGGGAAGAGAGAGAGAGAGGGGTGGCCGGTTTTTTACCATTCAGCTGAGAGAGAGAGTGAGAGAGAGAGAGGTTTCGAGAGAGAGGGAGAGTGGCCGAGAGAGAGAGGAGGAGGAACCCGCCGTCCGTCCGCCGTGTGCTGCCGTGCTCGCTGCCTTACGCCGTCGACCAACCGGTCTAGAGGCAAGTGGGAGTCCTCTAGCTGCTCTTGCATGTGTGTATGTTACTTGCATGTTGAATTTTTGGGTGTTTAGGTGAGAAAAACCGAAGTATGGATGGTTTGTGTTTGAATGGTTTGGCTGTTTTCACTCGAACAGTGTGAGTCAGGATGTTTTGTGAGCTTGCATGCATGTTTAGAGTCCGATTTTTGCTTCGATTTCTTCATGAAAGTTGTAGCTAACATCTTGAACTACAACATACTAAAAGTTTGTGGAAAATGATGGAGATTTGAGGGGTTAAAGTCTCATCCTACTGAGACCTCAGATCTGGAAAGATTCCACCGACCTTTTGTTGGATTTGTGGTTGCATGTTGATTTGTCCTAAGAATCTTTTTCCGATTTCTTCATGAAAGTTGTAGGGGGCATCTTAAAATATAACATACTCAAATTTGAAGTGAAATGAACAAGTATAGCCTAGTAAATCGACTAGATCTTGAAGACTGTAATTCTGGAGATGTATTTTGGGACACCCGAGACTTCATGGACCTAAATGACAATCATACTCTGGTTATTTGACATAGATCTCTTCATGAAACTTGTAGAGGACATCGTGATGTATAACATATCCAAATTTCAGAGGAAAAAAAAAAAGAGAATAGGTAGGTTAAAACTCAATATTTCGGAGAAGCTTGCACTGGACGATGCGGTAATGGATCGAGAAGCTTCGTGAGACTGTATAAAATAATCTAAAAAGAATGTGGTTTTGAAGTCTTCAAGAAAGTTGTACGAAAATGTCTTGGTTATCACTCGGTAATATTTCTTAATTTTTGGAGGCCGTATGTATATTTTAATCGAATTTCTTCGGAAACCGTGCATTCTGGTTTCAACCGAAAATCATATGGTGTTGTGTGAAAATTGTGAGATTGTGTGAAATTCTATTTGGCCATGTATTTTGCATGTAATTATCATCCTATTGGCTTGTGTGATAATTGTTTTAATTTTTATAATGTTGGGAATTTATAGATATTAAATTTAAAAATAAATAGATAAATTAATAAAATAAAATGGATTATTTTATTGGCCATAAATTCCTTTAAATTTATTAATAAATAATTATACATTGTTGCATGTATGATAAGGTCTTGGTGTGTGCATGACATTGAATAGAAATACATGTGTGAATTCTATGCCAAGTATGACTTGTTTGATGTCACATCATATGCCATGCTAAATTAAGACTGAAATTGGTAAACATGGATAATGGTAAATGAGGAGGTGGTTGTGGTGGAGGATGATGCCCGAAATGTATAGAGATGCATTGTCGGATGGCCTTGGGAGATTCAGGATGCCTGGAATGTGGGGAGCCGGAGGCCCTGTCGGAGGTTTTTGCCTGAAGGAAATGCCTCGCGATGCCAGGATTGGGGTGGAGGATGCCCGGCCAGGGAGTGTAAATGACGGAAGCCCTATCGAAGGTTTTTGCCCAAAGGGAATGCCTCGTGATGCTAGTTGGGATGCGAGATGCCCGGAATGTGGGGGAGCCGGATGCCCGGTGGCCTGGAATGGCTAAATGCCGGAGGTTTTTCTCGCATGGGATGCAAGTGTATAATGTGAGATGAAATTGATGATCCGAGGAAGGATGATGTGGTGATCAAATTAAAAATTAAAAGTGGAAATTGAACCATGCATGATGATGATGATATGCATGATGATGATGATGATATATGATATGGCATGATGATATGCATGAAGATATATGATATATGACGATGATGATGATGACATGTGTGATGTGGTGATGTCATAATGATGATGACATGTACGACATGATGATGATACACATGTATGTGTTATAATTTGTGATGATGATGCATGATAGTATACGCATGGCTTCAAGGTAAGTAACGCTTGCAATGCATGTATCACTTGTATGATGCATTGAGTAGTTGTTGGATTTCTTATCTGCTGAGTGGTTGTACTCACCCCTTTTGGGGACCAACATTTCAGATTAGCAGTATGCCGCTTCCTACCGTCGCGCGGGGTGCATTTTACGGAATACCGTCCGACGTCGAGGTAGAGTGTGAGGAGTACAGCTGTCCTTCTATGCCTGGATTGACATACATACGTGTGCGCTCTTTTGTCTCATACGACATAGGCCCGGCTAGGGGCCCAATTGTCCAGGAGTTTGTCTCCGTCCACGTTCGTCGCGATGGGGTGATGACAGGGATGCTACCACCGCCACCGCAAGACGCACCGGACTGGGTGTGAGGCCCATGCGTGACGAGTAGGGCCTGGATCATTTTGGGGATAGTTAGCCGACACTTATGATGGGGGTTGTGCACATGTGATGTAGAGGGTCGAGGGTTCTTTTTGAGGTTTTAGACTGGACATGGCTGAGTCCTAACTTTTCCTTTTTGATGTACCGACCCAAAAGAAGTCCCATCTTGAAATCATATGTAAATAAAGTGTCGTGGCTTGTCTAAAAAAATTATGGTGATTAGTGGTGTGTATTGGTATCATGGTTGGTAGGGGGAGAGATGGTGATGCTTTAATTTGCTTCCGCTTGTGAGTCGCGCTGGGACCGCTTTTAAAAAAAAATGCTTATGAATAACGACGCTTCTTCTAACTGTAGAACAAAAAATGGGTAATAAGATGTAACATCAGTGCTTGTGGCGACCTTCGAAGGGTTCGGGGTGCTACATTCTACCCATTTTGCATGTCTTGAATTAAGCTTGGGTTGGCCACTAATAAACTTAAGCGCCTCATGATCAGAATGAAGTACAAAATGCTTTGGCCTCAAATAATGACTCCAGTGATCAAGAGCTCGGACAATGGCATAGAACTCTTTGTCAAAAGTTTAACTTCTCACTAAAATATGCCAATAGTTTTTGTGCTTGCACCAGAACAGCACCAATACCAACACCGCTTGTATCACACTCAACTTCAAATACTTTATCAAAATCAGGAAGTGCAAGAATAGGGCACTCACAAAGTTTCTGCTTGATTACCTCAAAGGCGTTTTGAGCAGTCTTTGTCCATTCAAAAGCACCATTCTTCATGCATTCAGTTATAGGAGCCATGATGTTACTAAAGTTTTTGACAAAACGTCGATAGAAAGAAACAAGTCCATGAAAACTTCTTACATCGAAAATGGACTTCAGAACTGGCCAAGTCTTCATAGCTTCCACCTTGGTTTAATCAACAGAGATTCCATCTTTGGAAACAACATAACCAAGAAACACAATGCTTGGAGAGAAGAACTCACATTTCTCCATTTTAGCATACAGTTTTTGATCTCTCAAGACATTGAAGACCTGTTTTAAATGAGAGATATGCTCCACCTCATTCTTGCTATAAAGAAGAATATCGTCGAAATAAACAACGACAAATCGACCAATAAAGGAACGAAGAACATCATTCATAACTCTCATGAAGGTACTCAGAGTATTAGATAATCCGAATGGCATAACCAACCACTCATAAAGGCCTCCCTTGGTCTTGAAAGCCGTCTTCCATTCATCGCATTCTCGCATTCTGATTTGACGATAACCACTCTGCAAATCTATCTTTGAAAACATAGAAGAACCATATAATTCGTCAAGCATATAATGAAGTCTAGGTATAGGGTACCTATACTTAATGGTGATGATGCAGGTGCATCCAATGTAGCTACATCAACCAACTCAGAACCATCGATGCTTATCCAAGCCAATAAAGAAGTTGGGCATTATGTTCGTCGATGGATTATTTTTGAGTGAATAATGTTAATTACTTATCGGTACTTTGTGGTATATCGATATATATCAATGGGAGGTCATTTTAGATGTCTTGGATGACCGATTGATGAAGTTTCAGGAGGATTATTTTCTTGTCAAGGGAGGAGTTCGTATTTTGGGAAGGCTAAAGGTTCACGAATGCGGTTCAAGAATATGGAAAGCCAAAGCTTCAAGAACATGGAAAGCTAATGGCTCAAGAATGTGGAAGGCCAATGATTAAAGGCATCTAGTTCCCGTGTTAATAATGGTTTTTTATTAAGTTCCTAGCTGCTTTTATTTTTATATAGCTCAAGAGTCGAACGTTTAATTCCTAGGTACTTAAAGTTTGTTTTTAATATTTCCTAAGGCTAAAATCCTCCTATAAGTAGGGGAAACTATCCAATGTAGGGGAGATACGAATTTGATGAGTGAAAATGGTGAGATTTCCTCTGTTTGAGTGAACTCCTTTGGAGAGTGGATAACTCCTTTCGGTTTCTTTATCCTTGGAGCGTAGATCAGTCCTTGCTAGTGAGCTAAGAAGCCCTTTATCCTTGGCTGGTGGAATCTTTAGGCTTTGGTGGTGAGCTTTTCCTATCCCGAAGTCCTTTATCCATGGCTGGTGGAAGCTTTAGGCCTTGGTGGTGAGCTTCGTAGATCTCAATCCTCATCCTCGGTTGGTGGCGTGACCTTTATACCTTGGGAGGAGATCGTCCTATCGTTTCTTATTCCTCTTTGTTTCTTTACCGTATACACTACTCCATACACTTAACCACAAAAGTGCCATAAAAAAAATCTCTGTTCTTGAATCGCTCATTTGAGTCCTTTCTTTGAGTGAATCACGCATCAAAATATTGGTATCAGAGCTCAAGGTTCAACTCATTTGAGTGATTCTTTTCTTTCTTTTGTTACAAATTCCTTATGGATGAACCAGTTCCTAGACGCTTGACTTTGGAGCAAGCGCACAACGAAAGGCGAGATCGTGCAATCCAAAATCTTCAACAACAAATGGAGTGAGTCCTCAATCTTCTAGAGAATTCTGCGAGACAAGGACAACCAGCAAGGCGTCCACACAAACAGCATCGATGTGACGATTCCGAATCTCGTCAAAATTCTGATGCAATTCCGAGTCCACTGGGGACATCCGAACGATTCTGCACTCTAGTGATTCTGAATCTCCAATTCGAAGACGAAGACGGAGAGGTAGGCATAAGGAGGATGAAAGAGACATTAAAGTGGAGGTCCCTGAGTTTGACGGTAATCTTAATCCCGATGACTTTGTGGATTGGCTACACAAAACCGAACGAATTTTTGACTTCAAATCCTATTCGGATGAGAAGAAATGTAAGGTTGCTGTCCTAAAGCTGATCAATTATGCTTCTCTATGGTGGGAGAATCTAAGGCATCAACGAGCAAGGGCAGGAAAAGGCCGAATCCAGTCTTGGGAAAAACTCAAGAAGTTGATGAAGAAGAGGTTCATGCCCGACAACTATAAACAAGATCTCTTCCTCAAACTGAACTCCCTAAGACAACATGGGATGAGCGTTGAAGAATACATTCGTGAGTTTGAACAACTCAAAATGAGGAGTGAAGTTCCAGAAGTTCCAGAGAAAACCATCGCTCGTTTCCCTGGCGGCATGAATCGAGAAATTGCTGATATGGTTGCATTTCAACCGTATTGGTCCTTTGAGGACGCACGCAACTTAGCCATAAAAGTCGAAAAACAATTGAAGAGCAAGAGGTTTTCCTCCAGAACCTCAACAAGGGCGACATCCTATTTTAAGGGTGCTTCCTCAAGCAAGGGCGAGAGTACGTCAACAAAAGACAAAGGTAAGGGAAAGAATGCAAAGCCTTCCAAAGAAGTGCAAAAGAAGTTTGAAGGTGATGCGAGGAAATGCTTTAAGTGCCATGGTTTTGGGCATTTACAAGCAAATTGTCCAAATCGGAGAGTTATGACTCTTCAAGAGATTGAGGAGATTAATTCGGCACTTCAAGAGGCTAACAATGAAGACCAAAATATTTCCGATTCTGATCGGGAAGAAGAAGTTGTGGAGAAAGCCGATGATGGTGAGCTGTTGATCATCCAAAGAGCATTGCATGTTGAAGTTTCTCCTAATAAAGAGCAAAGGAAGAATATATGTCACACGCGTTGCACTATTAACGGAAAAGTGTGTTAGGTGATCATCGATGGTGGGAGCTGCACCAATGTTGCTTCGACAACTCTTGTCGACAAGCTGAAGCTTGCAACAATGAAACATCCTCAACCATACAAGCTCCAGTGGCTCAATCAAGGGAATGAACTCAAGGTAACCAAACACGTTCTTATATCATTTTCGATTGGGAAGAACTATCGAGATGAGGTTGTATGCGATGTGATTCCTATGGAGAAATGCCACTTGTTACTGGGTAGACCATGGCAAATTGATATAAATGCTATGCATGATGGTCGGAAAAACACATACTCTTTTCACAAGGACAGGTGTACGTGATCACCCAAGAGGAAGCGGAAGCTTCCAAAAACGTTATCTCAGGTACGATTTCCTTAAATGACAAAGAGGCTCATGCATTATTGACACAGGTGCTGCACATTCATTTGTGTCTGAAAAGTATAGACGATTGGGTGAAATAGAAACCAAACCCCTTGATACGCCTCTTCATATTTCTACGCCATTGAAAGACGTGGTATTGTCTACATTAGTATGCGAGAAATGTAAGATATCTATAGGTGGATGGGATTGGGAAATAGACCTAGTAGTGATGGTCATATATGACTTTGATGTCGTCATAGGAATGGATTATTGGCTCTATAAACAACGGGCTAGGGTGGACTGTTATAGAAAGATGATTCCGTTCAACCCACTTAATTAATCTAGTTTTGAATTTTACGGAGATTAGACAAACCCCTCAATAGCCCTTATTTCGGTAGTAGAGGCACATGCACTTCTTGACGAAGGGTGTCAAGGCTACTTGGCAATAGTAATAAAGGACCATATTAAAGAAGAAGCTAAACTCGACGAAATTCAAGTGGTTCAGGAATTTCTAGACATATTTCCTGAAGAACTCCAAACTACCATCGGAATGGGAAATCGAGTTCGTACTAGAATTGGTGCTTGGAACTAAACTAATATCAAATGCCCTGTACAGAATGGCTTTAGCGGAACTAAAGGAGTTGAAAGTACAGTTGCAAGAATTACTCGATAGGGGATTCATTATGCCAAGCGCATCCCCATGGGGTACACCAGTTTTGTTTGTAAAGAAGAATGATGGGTCAATGCACTTTTGCATTAACTATAGGCAATTGAATCATGTGACAATCAAGAATCAATACCCATTGCCTAGAATTGACTATCTATTTGACCAGTTGCAAGGAAGTTCGGTCTTTTCTAAGATAGACGTAAGGTTTGGGTATCATCAATTAAGAATAAAAAAAGAAAACATCCCTAAAATTGCCTTTAGGACTCGTTATGGACATTATGAGTTCCTAGTTATGCCATTTGGGTATTCATTAGGTCAATTTGTAATCATCTTTATTGATGATATCCTAATACACTAAAAGGAGCCAGAAGAACACAAGCAACACTTGAGAATCATACAAACCCTTAGAGACCATAAATTGTATGCCAAATTTAGTAAGTGGGAATTTTGGTTGGGCCAGGTAATATTTCTAGGCCATGTAGTATCAAGAGAATGAATTTCGATGGATCTAATGAAGGTTGAGATTGTAGTAAACTGGCCAAGACCAACAATGCCAATAGAAATACGAAGTTTCTTGGGACATGCAGGTTACTATAGGAGGTTTATAGAAGGATTCTCACGATTTGCAGGGCCGTTGACCCAATTGACTAAGAAAAATGTGAAGTTTGAATGGAATGATGAACGTGGAAAGAGTTTCCAGGAACTCAAGAAAAGATTAACCACAGCCCCGATACTAACTCTTCCATCTGGATTTGGTGGATTCACGGTATATAACGATGCCTCCCATAAAGGGTTGGGGTATGACCTGATGCAGTATGGGAAAGTCATAGCCTATGAATTGAACTATCCAACTCGTGACCTAGAATTGGCAGCAATAATTTTCGCATTAAAGATATGGAGACATTAATGTATATGGGGAGAAATTTAAAATTTATACAGATCACAAAAGTCTGAAGTACTTATTCTCTAGAAAAGAATTGAATATGAAGCAAAGAAGGTAGATAGAACTACTGAAGGATTATGACTGTGAGATACTGTATCATTCAGGGAAGGCGAACAAGGTAGCAATTCTATCCCATACTGCATCAGGTCATACCATCTCACCGGTGACCTAGAATTGGTAGCAATTCTATCCCATACTCTTAGTCGTAAGTCGGCAATGGATATGGCAAGTATAAGGGCAACAAAATTGAATTTGTTAGAAATAATAGCATATTTGGAGTTTAAGTTAGAAATATACCATCTCACCGGTGTACTAATTGCACTAAGAATCGAACGATAAATTATTTGGAAAATTAGAACACTACAAAAGTCTGACCCAGAAATCATAAAGTTTCGAGACGAAGTATTATTGGGAAAAGGCTAGAGTTCCAAGTTTCTGGTGATGGAACGGTGAGATACCAAGGACGACTATGTGTCCCCAATAATTAAGAGATAAGAAAGGAAATTCTGTCATAAGCACATTGGAGTAATTATAGTATCCATGCCGACTTCGGAAGTAATTGGCGGGACCATCGATTCTTCAGACTTCAGCTGAAAGACCTAGAAGATTAGACAGTATGGAACCGAAGCCAAAAGCTACACATATGCATGGGTGTACCCTCAAGTCCTGTGTTGGCGTGAGGGGCTTGGGGAATCATAGAGGGCGGATTACCAACTTTTCCCAAAAGGTGAGGTGGTCAGTCCTACTCCCTCGAGTGTCTTTGTAGTTAGCAGCGGAAAGAGATAATTCCCTCTGAATACAAAGATGTATCGAAACCTACATCAATAGTATTGGTGGAATGGTATGAAGGCAGACATTACTAAGCATGTTTCTCAATGCTTGGTGAAGGCAGAACATCGCAAGCCCGTGGGAATGCTAATACCCCTAGACATACCAGAATGGAAATAGGAACACGTGACGATGGATTTCATGCAAGGGTTACCAAGGACATCAAGTAGTCATGATTCTATTTGGGTGAGAATGGACTGTGTGACCAAATATGCCCATATCTTAACAATACGTATGGATTATCCTTGGAGCGTAGATCAATCTTTGGTGGTGAACCAAGAAGCCCTTTTGATGCGTGATGAGTTGAGTGATTCAAGAACAGAGATTTTTTTAAAAGGGATTTTTGTGGTTAAGTGTATGGAGTAGTGTATACGGGGAAGAAATGGAAAGGAATAAGAACAGATAAAAACAATCTCCCTCCAAGATATAAAGGCAATGCCACCAACCAAGGATGAGGATCGAGATCTACGAAGTTCACCACCAAGGCCTAAAGATTCCACCAGCCAAGGATAAAGGGCTTCTTGGTTCACCACTAAAGAGTGATCTACGCTCCAAGGATAAAGAAACCGAAAGGAGTTATCCGCTCTCCGAAGGAGTTCACTCAAGTTGAGGAAATCTCACAATTCTCATTCATAAAATTCGTATCTCTTACATTGGATAGTTTTCCCCTCTTTATAGGAGGGTTTTAGTGTTAATACATATTAAAAACGGACCTTAATAGCCTAGAAACCGAAACCTTAATACATATTAAAAACAGACCTTAATAGCCTAGAAACTGAAACCTTTGACTCTTGGACTGCATAACAATAAAGACACATAATAACTTAATAAAAGCCTTTATTAACACGGGAATTAAATGCCTTTAATCTTCGGCCTTCTGCATTCTTGAACCTTCAAATTCGAGCTCCTCCCTTGACTAGAAAATAATCCTTCTTAAAGTTCATCAACTGGTCATTCAAGACATTTGGAATGGCCTCCCATTGATAGTTATCGATATACCACAAAGTACCGATAAGTAATTGACATTATTCATTGAAAATGATCCATCGAAGCACAAAATGCCCAATTTCTCTCTTGGCTTGGATAAACATTGATGGTTCCGAGTTGGTGGATGGAGCTACGTTGGATGCTCCCGCCTCAACTTCTGCGTAAAAATAATAATAATAACCACGGGGTGTCACGGTAGCCATTACATGCTGGGGCGATGTCATAGCCAGCTTGGGTGAGGCTAATGCCTAGGGGTCACCTTAGATGCCGTCCTGATAATGAGATCGGGATGATTGCGATTGCTAAGGGAGGGACCAATGCCCGTTTGTTACCGAAAGAGTCAATTAACTTTGACTAATATGTTACTGAAAAAGAAAAATGAAAGTCCACGTGTAGTCCATAACTGACACGTGTGATACTTGCAAAAGCTGAGTTTGTTTGATATGTATTATTAAGTCCTTGCATCGACTTGAGCATATGTTTGAATTGGGTCACTTAGTGTTTGAATGAGTTTCATGAGTTTCATGAGATGCACGCATCCCTTTTTGTGACCGAAATGATCATAAGCCACGGATATTTGGAAAGCTTGTTCATATGCACTAACTTCTTGTTTTTGATAGTGGAAAGAACATAGACAGTTGAGAGCCTTTCATATGCATAAACAAGGCAAGGCATGAACCTTGCTTTTGATTTGTCATTGAGAAGTGGGTGGTGACCTTGTATCCGACAATCAATGACGAGATGTCCTCCTATAGGAGAATTAGGGGTTTTTACTTACTGAGTCATCGACACACTTTTGTTGTTTTCACAATTTTAGGTGTGTGATGGGTGAACCAATCCTACTGCCCGTCCGTCCCGACTTCCCTATTGATATGACTACCATCGTAACGAACATAATAGACTTAGAAGGAGACATCACTTATCGGAAGAACACTACTACCTTATGGGTCCAAGAAAGGAATGAACCTAGCATGGGGGCCACTTTTGGGAGTAGCTTGGTAGAGGAGCTAAGCCACCCCAGTCTTTTGATTGACTATATATGGAAACAAAATTAAGTAGCCCAAAACTAGAATGGGCATATAATCAAAACAATTCTTGATATGTGAATATGTGTATGAATATATGTTGCTTTTATTTGCTTGGCTTGTATATGTCTTGCCCAGCTTTCATGTTTGTTTGTATAGGATTGTTTATGATCGCTTCTGCATGTGCTTAACTAAAGATAAAAGACTTTCGGGATGTTCGACGTTGCTTGGGGCGTTGATGCTAATCCGTCAGGTCATGCTCTCGTGCTAGAGGTGGGGCGGGGGTGTGACAAATTTGGCTAAGTTTCCATCATGAAAAATGTTTTTTGAGGTCTTCTCGATAACATAATAAAATTTTATAATTTTCTGAGCCCGTTTGATAAGGTAACGATGCCGATTTCAGGAATTACTTGAAACTGTTTTTCACCTAGGATAAGAGTGTCACACGCCCAACTTGGATAGGAATGGGATTGCAATGTGTTAAAGAGAAGAAACTTGGAGAGTAAGTTGGGTAATGTGAACAAATCTGAGCTAATGATTGTACGAAATTTAGGCAATTAATGAAAGAGGTGAGTCAGCTTAGCTTAGGTGTCCCCTAAAAGAATAGGCTATAACGACATCTAACCTAAAAATTGGATAGCAAGTATTCATTTTCTGAGTCCGTTTGATAAGGTAACGATGCTGATTTCAAGAATTACTTGAAACTGTTTTTCACCTAGGATAAGTGATGCGTGATGGGGTAAGTGATTCAAGAACGGAAATTTTTATAAGGGGATTTTTGTGGTTAAGTGTATGGAGTAGTTTATATGATAAACACACAAAAAGGAATAAGAAAAGATAGAACGATCTCCTCCCAAGGTATAAAGGCCACGCCACCAACCGAGGATGAGGATCGAGATCTACGAAGCTCACCACCAAGGCCTAAAGCTTCCACCATCCAAGGATAAAAAACTTCGGGATAGAAGCTCACCACCAAGGCCTAAAGATTCCACCAGCCAAGGATAAAGGGCTTCTTGGCTCACCACCAAGGAGTGATCTACGCTCCAAGGATAAAGAAACTGAAAGGAGTTATCCACTCTCCAAAGGAGTTCACTCAAGTTGAGGAAATCTCATCATTCTCATTTATGAAATTCGTATCTCCCCTACATTGGATAGTTTCCCCTACTTATAGGAGGATTTTAGCCTTAGGAAATATTAAAAACAAACTTTAATGACCTAGGAATTAAACATTCGACTCTTGAGCTACATAAAAAGAAAAACAGCTAGGAACTTAATAAAAAGCAAATTAACACGGGAACTAAATGCCTTTAATCGTCGGCTTTCCACATTCTCGAACCGTTAGCTTTCCGTGTTCTTGAACCTTTGGCTTTCCATATTCTTGAGCCGCATTTGTGAACCTTTAGCCTTCCCAGAATTCGAGCTCCTCCCTTTAACCAGAAAATAATCCTCCTAAAACTTCATCAATTGGTCATACAAGAAATCTAAAATGGCCTCCCATTGATACCTATCGATATACCACAAAGTACCGATAAGTAATTAACATTATTCATTCAAAATGATCCATCGAAGAACATAATGCCCAACTTCTTTATTGGCTTGGATAAGCATCGATGGTTCTGAGTTGGTCGTTGGAGCTACGTTGGATGCACCTGCATCATCCTCCTGGGGTTGTTTGAGATTTGTCCTCAAATCTAGAAGGTTTTCATCCTCTAAGTAAGGAGAAAGGTCTCCCGCGTTGAATGTTGCTGAAACTCCAAACTCTCCCGGAAGGTCAATCTTGTAAGCATTGTCGCCAATTCGCTAAATAACTTTAAAGGGACTATCAGCTCTAGGCATGAGCTTGTTCTTTCGACGAAATGGAAATCTCTCCTTTCTCAAGTGAAGCCATACAAGATCGCCCGGTTGAAATTGAGTCTTCTTGCGATGTTGATTAGCTTTCTTCTTGTAAGATTCGTTGGCCTTTTGAATGTTGGATCGAATATGCTCATGGAGCTTCTTCATTGATTAAGCTCTTTTCTTGCCATCAAAGCTCACTTGAGAGTTAGACGGAATTGGAATCAAATCAATGGGTGTGAGAGGATTAATTCCATACACAACTTCAAATGGCGATCGACCAGTAGTATAACTTGGTGATCGATTGTAAGCAAATTCAGCATGCGCAAGCTTTAAATCCCAATTTTTCAATGATTTACTCACCATACCACGAAGAAGAGTAGTTAGAGTACGATTTGTTACCTCCGTTTAGCCATCCGTTTGGGGATGACAAGCTGTGCTAAATAAGAGTCTTGTACCAAGCATTCTCCATAGAGTCCTCCAGAAGTGGCTTAAGAACTTGGAATCACGATCCGACACAATGGTCTTTGGTACTCCATGAATGCGAATAATCTCTTTGAAATATAATTCAGCAATATGAGATGCATCATTAGTCTTGTGACATGGCACGAAATTAGCCATTTTAAAAAACTGATCGACGACTACCATGATAGCATCTTTTCCTCTTTGAGTTCTTGGTAGAGCCACAATGAAATCCATGCTAACATCCTCCCAGGGCTGCAATGGTACCGGAAGTGGAGTATACAAACCTTGATGGAAATGGCTTTTTGATCTTTGACAAGTTGCACACCTTGAGATGATAGCATGCACATCTCCACTCATTTTTGGCCAATAGAAATGCTCTTGAAGAACCTCAAGAGTTTTGTTAATACCAAAATGACCGGCCAATCCTCCACCATGCGCTTCTTGAATTAGCAATTCGCGAAAAGAACTCTTCGTCACACCTAATTGATTTCCTTTAAAAAGAAACCCATCTTGCAAAGAATATATACCTTGAACTCCCCGCTTGCAATTGTTGATGATGGATGAGAACTCCGCATCTTCAGAATAAAGTTCTTTCATTGATTGAAATCCAAGAATCCTAGAGTCCAGAACCGCAAGTATAGAATATCTTCTTGATAAAGCATCTGCTACAACATTAGTGTGCCCCGGTTTATATTTTGAGACGAAAGAAATGGATTGAAGAAATTCTACCCATTTTACATGTCTCGAATTAAGCTTACGTTGGCCGCTAATAAAACTTAAGCGCCTCATGATCAGAATGAAGGACAAATTGCTTTGGCCTCAAATAATGACTCCAATGATCAAGAGCTCGGACAATGGCATAGAACTCTTTGTCATAAGTCGAATAATTCCTTTTGGAATCGGATAGCTTCTCGCTAAAATATGCCAATGGTTTTTGTACTTGCACCAGAACAGCACCAATACCAACTCCACTTGCATCACACTCAACTTCAAATACTTTATCAAAATCAGGAAGTGCAAGAATAGGGGACTCACAAAGTTTCTGCTTGATTATGTCAAAAGCGTTTTGAGCAGCCTTTGTCCATTCAAAAGCACCATTCTTCATGCATTCAGTTATAGGAGCCATGACGGTACTAAAGTTTTTGACAAAACGTCGATAGAAAGAAACAAGTCCATGAAAACTTCTTACATCATAAATGGACTTTGGAACCGGCCAAGTCTTCGTAGCTTCCACCTTGGTTTGATCAACAGAGATTCCATCTTTGGAAACCACATAACCAAGAAAAACAATGCTTGGAGAGAAGAACTCACATTTCTCCATTTTAGCATATAGTTTTCGTTCTCTCAAGACATTAAAGACCTGTTTTAAATGAGAGATATGCTCCTCCTCGTTCCTGCTATAAACAAGAATATCGTCGAAATAAACAACGACAAATCGACCAATAAAAGAATGAAGAACCTCGTTCATAAGTCTCATGAAGGTACTCGGAGCATTAGATAATCCGAATGGCCTAACCAACCACTCATAAAGACCTCCCTTGGTTTTGAAAGCCGTCTTCCATTCATCTCCTTCTCGCATTCTGATTTGATGATAACCACTCCGCAAATCTATCTTTGAAAACACAGAAGAACAATATAATTCGTCGAGCATATCATCAAGTCTAGGTATAGGGTACCTATACTTAATGGTGATGTTGTTGATGGTCCGACTATCAACACACATGCGATATGTACCATCCTTCTTAGGCACAAGTAGAGTCGGAATAGAACAAGGACTCATGCTTTCTCGAACGTATCCTTTGACGATAAGTTCATCGACTTGTCTTTGCAACTCCTTTGTATCCTCCAGATTGCATCGATAAGCTGGCTTGTTTGGTAGCTGAGCACCAGGGATCAAATCAATTTGATGCTCAATACCTCTTATGGGAGGTAATCCAAGTGGCAAATCCTCCGGAAACACATCTGCAAATTCTTTCAACAAGCAATGCATTTTTGGATTTATGGGTCGCTCTATCTCACTCTTTTTCTCGACCACAAGCAAAACAAATACATTCTTTTGTTTGCTAATGTCTCTCTCAACCCGTGTCTCACTCAAGAACAGATTTTCCTTACAAGTGTTTCCCTCCCCAGGTTGATTATTATGTATCGAATAAGGACTCAATGGTAAAAGAGTAATGCCTTTTTGTTCCTTATGAAAGAGTATGTGTTTTTCCGACCATCATGCATAGCATTTATATCAAATTGCCACGGTCTACCCAATAACAAGTGGCATGCCTCCATAGGAATCACATCACATACAACCTCATCTCGATAGTTCTTCCCAATCGAAATGATATAAGAACGCGTTTGGTTACCTTGAGTTCATTCCCTTGATTGAGCCATTGGAGCTTGTATGGTTGAGGATGTTTCGTTGTTGGAAGCTTCAGCTTGTCGACAAGAGTTGTCGAAGCAACATTGGTGCAACTCCCACCATCGATGATCACCGAACACACTTTTCCGTTAATAGTGCAACGCGTGTGAAATATATTCTTCCTTTGCTCTTTATTAGGATAAACTTCAACATGCAATGCTCTTCGGATGATCAACAGCTCACCATCATCGGCTTTCTCCACAACTTCTTCCCAATCAGATTCGGAAATATTTTGGTATTCATTGTCAGCCTCTTGAAGTGCCAAATTGATCTCCTCAATTTCTTGAAGAGTCATAACTTTCCGATTTGGACAATTTGCTTGTAAATGCCCAAAACCATGGCACTTAAAGCATGTCCTTGCATCACCTTCAAACTTCTTTTGGACTTCTTTGGAAGGCTCTGCATTCTTTCCCTTGCCTTTGTCTTTTGTCGACATACTCTCGCCCTTGCTTGACGAAGCACCCTTAAAATAGGATGTTGATGATGCGGGTGCATCCAACGTAGCTCCATCGACCAACTCAGAACCATCGATGCTTATCCAAGCCAATAAAGAAGTTGGGCATTATGTTCTTCAATGGATCATTTTGAATGAATAATGTTAATTACTTATCGGTACTTTGTGGTATATCGATAGGTATCAATGGGAGGCCATTTTAGATTTCTTGTATGACCAATTGATGAAGTTTCAGGAGGATTATTTTCTGGTCAAGGGAGGAGCTCGAATTCTAGGAAGGCTAAAGGTTCACGAATGCGGTTCAAGAATATGGAAAGCCAAAGGTTCAAGAACACGGAAAGCTAACGGTTCGAGAATGTGGAAAGCCGACGATTAAAGGCATTTAGTTCCCGTGTTAATTTGCTTTTTATTAAGTTCCTAGCTGTTTTTCTTTTTATGTAGCTCAAGAGTCGAACATTTAATTCCTAGGTCATTAAAGTTTGTTTTTAATATTTCCTAAGGCTAAAATCCTCCTATAAGTAGGGGAAACTATCCAATGTAGGGGAGATACGAATTTCATGAATGAGAATGATGAGATTTCCTCAACTTGAGTGAACTCCTTTGGAGAGTGGATAACTCCTTTCGGTTTCTTTATCCTTGGAGCGTAGATCACTCCTTGGTGGTGAGCCAAGAAGCCCTTTATCCTTGGCTGGTGGAATCTTTAGGCCTTGGTGGTGAGCTTCTCCTATCTCGAAGTCCTTTATCCTTGGCTGGTAGAAGCTTTAGGCCTTGGTGGTGAGCTTCGTAGATCTCGATCCTCATCCTCGGTTGGTGGCGTGGCCTTTATACCTTGGGAGGAGATCGTTCTATCTTTTCTTATTCCTTTTTGTTTGTTTATCATATAAACTACTCCATACAAAAATCCCCTTATAAAAATTTCCGTTCTTGAATCACTCACCCCATCACGCATCAATAAGAGTGTCACACGCCCAACTTGGATAGGAATGGGATTGCAATGTGTTAAAGAGAAGAAACTTGGAGAGTAAGTTGGGTAATGTGAACATATCTAAGCTAATGATTGTATGAAATTTAGGCAATTAATGAAAGAGGTGAGTCATCTTAGCTTAGGTGTCCCCTAAAAGAATAGCAAGTATTCATTTCATCATTACAAGACTTGGATGTCCCAATAAGAGAAGGAAGAAGTGTCGCCTTAGGGAGTAGGCTTGCCACATCTTCCTTCTTAGCCTTGCCACCTTATGTACTTAGCTTGCCATCCAAATAAATCCTATTGGTCCATTTGAAAGGGTAATGATGAGAGGTTTGCCTATAAATAGAGATATTCCTCCCCATTATCACACACACTACCCCACTTCTCGCTCACTTACACCTTCTTTTCTCTCACGCCCTCTCACTGTCGCCCTCTCTCCCTCTCTTAGCCTTGCTTGCCCATCGCCTCATCAGACGGCCTTCTCTTGATAAAACCACCTACAATTCATTGAGGTTCATCAAAGGTAAGTAGAATTCATAATCATTGGCTAGGGCGATATGCTACATCGTGGAGTTTTAGCTATGTACTTATAAGTAGTCGTTTTTATGTTGCAGGTCCATTTTGTATGGTTTGCTTATGTTTGGGCTAAGATGGAAGATAATAAACTGGCTTGTGCAACACATCATATATGATCATTAAATGAAAGAAGAAGACTGTTGTCACATAGCGTTGGTGGCATGCCTCATTCGTAAGAAGGAGATGCTATGGTTGAGTTAGGATGCCTAAGTTGTGTCCAGATGCCTTGGGTGAGCTAGCCCCAAGGATGCCTCGGTTAAGCCGGGATACTCTAGTTGAGCTAGGATGCCTAGCCTAAAGTTGAATGCCTTAGTTAAGTCAGGATACCTGATTAAGCTATGATGTATGTTAATGAACTTTTTATGTATGCCGGTATGTTTATTATTACTTGACTTGACGTGTTCATGGAAGTTACACCGAAGGGATACACATGAGTGGTCGAGGTGAAGCGGTAATATTGCTATCGATTTACCATTGACATTGTAATATTAGTACTCTCCATGCTAGATTTGATGAGGAGTAGTAATCCTAGTAAAGGATTAGGGGTTTTTACTTACAAAGTTGTGAACTCACTCCTTATTTTTTAGACTTGTAGGTAGGAAAGCATCACGTCAGTTTTGGAAGCTGTAGTCACGTTAGAGAAGATAGGAGTTTCCCTTGACCTATGTGGAAACTTGCAGTATGGTGTAAAAAGGAAAAATGACACGTAGAAATAGGGCTTGTAAATGAACTGTTTTAATATAAAGTAATGTGTCGCGTGGAATATATGTCTCGGTTTTCCGGCAGTTATTTGTCTGAGGAGTTATATGTTCACATTTCCACATGTGCATGATAATAAGATAAAAAAAATCGAGACGTCGACGAACTTGAGACGTCGTGGAAATAACCTTTGTTGCCCGTAACACTAGAGACAGAGTTGGGATCGTGACACCTAAAACCTTAAAGTAATATCCATTTTGGATTTTTATTTGAAAAAATTATAAAAATTTTAAATAAAAGCTCGAAGTGAACATTATTTCAAATAATGGTTTGAAGTGGCCAAATCGTTTTAAATAAGAGCCTAAAAATGACCAAATTATATCAAATAAAGACTTTTGGTCAATTGGTGATTATTTCAACTATCAAAGATGGCTATTTTAGTAAAAAAAATTATAATAAATATATTTTGTTTATTTTTTATTTTTTTCTTGCTATTTTAGTAAAAAAAATTATAATAAATATATTTTGTTTATTTTGTTTATTTTTTTCTTTTCTTTTCAATTTTATTTTTCTCTTCCTCCCTTGACCATTACCAGTGTCACCTAGGCATTAAGTGACCCCTAACCTAGGTTGTGCAGGCGAGGGTGACGCTCCCCTAAAGCTAGCGAAGGTGGCTTGCTTGAGTCTAGTGACATCCATCATGGCTAGCAAAGGGAAGAGGGAAAAAAAAAAGAAAAAAAAAGAAAAAAAGGGGAAAAAGGAAATAAAATAAACAAGGGAAATTTTTTTAAAAATTGAAAGACAAATATGCCCTTAGATTGGCATGATCATGGCCTTTTTCTATACTAAACGACTACTTAAGGCATTTAGTTAAGAAAATAATGACATTTTATATTTCTATTTGAAACAAACTCCATTTTAAGTGATTGTTTAAAAAAAAATGAGGGTATTTTATAACCTCATATGAAATTTTCTCGAAAAAGCGACCCAACGTCAAGTGATTGTTTGAATTTTTCCCTTTTTCCCATAATGCAAGCTAAAAATTTATTGAGACGACCTAAATGATCGAAGGAGCGTGGCCGTTTGGGAAGAACACGCCCCTTTGCTTTTGTCCCCCCCATTTCCTCACTCTCCAGGGAACAGAAATCACAACCGACTAACCCAAATTGCGATTTCGACTTCTCTTCTTCGCTTTTAGGGCGTGCATGGAAACGTTTCTTAGAAACGTTTCCGGCACACTTCTGTACGGAAAGTGTGCCCGGGAACAAAAAAGGAACAGAAACGCGTTTGGTTGCGTTTTTGTTCCTTTTTTGTTTTTTTGTTTCTGGAACGAAATAAGAACAGAAAAAAGAAACAAAAAAAAGTTGATTCTCGCTCCAGAAACGATTCTTCAAGAAACGTTTCTCTCTCTCTTCTTCTTCTCTTTTTCTTTTCTTCTTCTTTTTTTTCCTTCTTTTTTCTTTCGCCGGTCGCCGGCCTCGGCCATGGCCGGCGACCGGCCGTCGAGGCTCGGCCTCGCCCAGATCCGGCGAGGCCGGGCTCGCCCAGATCCGGCGAGCCTCGCCGTGGCTGGGCGAGGCTGCCGGCCCCGTCGGCCGGTCGCCGGAGGCCGGTGACCGGCCAGAAAAAAGAAAAAATAAAAAGAAAGGAAAAAATAAAAAATAAAATAAAAATGTTTAAAAAATTAAAAGAAATAAAAAAAGAATAAAATTTACCAAACGTGTTTCTGTTCATTTTTTATTCCCGGACCAAACGTTACCAAACGCGTTCTTTTATTCAAAAATTGTTCCCCGGAACAGAAACACTTCTGTTCCCAAGAACAAAAAAAAGCGCAGAAATAAATCCATGCGCACCCTTAATGTACTTTAAGAGCACCATCGCGGGCGACATGCTACTGAGGAAACGAGGTGAACCTCGACATGCTAAGAGCACCATCGCGGGCGACATGCTACTGATAAATCCAATTCTTGTCGTTGAATCAGCCTCCTCCATGGCACAGTGCAAACGCCGGTATATCCTCTTTCAGTGAAGCTACGCATGAAGATTCAAGAAAACTTAACGATGCGGGAAAGTCAGTCGACGGCATCTGCAGTATCTTGAAAAAGGGTCCTTGGGGACCTTCCGTAGAGAGTGCCCTTTCGATGCTCGACGAAATGCTGAAACCAGAATTGGTTATGGGGGTCTTGAGGAGAATGGAGGACTTCGATCTAGCTCTACATTTTTTTCGCTGGGTCGAGATGAAAACCGACCAAGCTCATTGCCCAGAGGCGTACAACATGCTCCTCATGGTAATTGCGGGGACAAGAAAGTTTGATAGAATGGAAGAGATATTAGAAGAAATGAGGCTTGCTGGATCAGTCCATCTAACAGTGCGTGTGTTGAGTTAATCTCGATTTGTGTGAAGTTGCGGAAGCCCAGAGAAGCTTTTCAGCTGATTCAAATGATGAGGAAGTTCAACTTTCGGCCTGCATTTTCAGCGTATACCACCTTGATTGGTGCTCTTTCTGCAGTTCAGGAGTCTGATCTCATGCTTACTCTCCTTCACGAAATGCAAGAGCTGGGTTATGAAGTGAGCTTACATTTGTTTACAACCATTATCCGTGCATTTGCAAGGGAGGGCCAAGTTGATGCCGCCCTTTCTCTGTTGGATATTTTGAAAAGCAACTCTTTTCAAGCTGACATAGTTCTGTACAATGTCTGCATTGACTGCTTTGGTAAGGTTGGTAACGTGGATATGGCATGGAAATTCTTTCATGAAATGAAATTTCATGGTATAATGCCTGATGACGTGACATATACCAGTATGATAGCAGTCCTCTGCAAAGTGAATAGATTGGATGAAACTGTGGAGTTATTTGAAAAGATGGATCGCATCCGGGATGTCCCCTGTGTATATGCCTGTAATACATTGATCATGGGTTATGGATCAGCTGGGAAGTTTGAGGAAGCATACAGTTTACTCGAGAGACAGAAGGCAAAAGGGTGCATTCCATGCGTGATAGCATATGATGGCATTCTTACTTGCCTAGGGAGGAAGGGTAGAGTGGAAGAGGCGTTGAGGATTTTTCATGAGATGAAAAAAGATGCGGCTCCTAATCTTATAACATATAATGTCCTGATAGACATGCTTTGCAAGGCAGGGAAACTTGAAGCTGCATCTGAAGTTAGGGCTGCCATGAAGGAAGCTGGGTTGTTTCCTAATGTAATAACAGTTAACATAATGGTTGATCGCCTCTGTAAGGCTGAAAAGCTTGATGAGGCTTGTTCTTTATTTGATGAAATGGACCGTATGGTCTGTACCCCTAATCTGTTTACATTTTGTTCGCTAATTGATGGCTTAGGAAGACATGGCAGAGTTGATGATGCCTATAGGCTTTACGAGAAGATGCTCGATTCAGGTCATGTTCCAGATGCAGTTGTTTTTACCTCCCTCATTAAGAACTTCTTCAAGTCTGGCAGGAAGGAGGATGGACACAAGATATACAAGGAAATGGTCCGGAGGGGCTGTTCTCCTGATGACACTTCTTAATACCTACATGGATTGTGTGTTTAAAGCTGGTGAGACAGAGAAAGGAAGGTCTTTATTTGAGGAAATAAAAGCTCAGGGATTTACTCCAGATGCAACGAGTTATTCTGTTTTGATACATGGCCTTGTGAAAG
The DNA here is from genome assembly GCA_019915185.1 of Eucalyptus camaldulensis. NCBI lineage: Eukaryota > Viridiplantae > Streptophyta > Magnoliopsida > Myrtales > Myrtaceae > Eucalyptus > Eucalyptus camaldulensis. The sequence goes on from JAHSVA010000008.1 coordinate 29,454,904, forward strand.
CGGGTTTTGCCAATGAAACCTATCAATTGTTCTATGCAATGAAGGAGCAATGTTGTGTTCTTGATACCCGTGCTTACAACACTGTGATTGATGGATTCTGCAAGTCAGGTAAGGTTAACAAAGCTTATCAGCTACTGGAGGAAATGAAGTCCAAGGGTCACCAGCCCACGGTTGTTACCTATGGCTCTGTCATTGATGGGCTTGCCAAGATTGATAGGCTTGATGAGGCATACATGCTTTTTGAAGAGGCTAAAGCGCAAGGAGTGGAGTTAAATGTTGTAATTTATAGCAGTCTTATTGATGGCTTTGGTAAAGTGGGTAGAATCGATGAAGCATACTTAATCATGGAAGAGCTGTTGCAAAATGGATTGACTCCCAATGTTTACAGTTGGAATTGTTTACTTGATGCATTGGTGAAAGCAGAGGAAATAGATGAAGCTCTAGTTTGCTTTCAATCCATGAAAGACCAAAACTGTGATCTCAACCATTTCACTTACAGCATTATCATAAATGGTCTCTGCAATAGAAAATTCAACAAAGCCTTTGTGCTTTGGCAGGAGATGCAGAAGAAAGGTCTGAAGCCAAATACGTTGACCTACACGACGATAAAGCTGGGAACGTTGTGGATGCTAATGGGCTATTTGAGAGATTTAAGGCTAGCGGCGGCATACCTGATTCTGCCACTTGTAATGCCATAATAGAAGGGTTAAGCAGTGCAAATAGGGCAATGGATGCATACTCACTATTTGAGGAAACTAGGTTAAAAGGTCATAAGATTCATACAAAAATGTGTGTGGTTCTTTTAGATGCTTTACATAAGGCTGAATGTCTTGAGCAGGCAGCAATCGTCGGTGCTGTTTTGAGAGAAATAGCAAAGTCTCAACATGCTTCTAAACACTGGTAACATGTTATAAGTTCATCCCATTGCAGAGGGAGGAGGTTCTGTGGTTTGCTAGAAATAGCTCCTTGAGCCTCAAGGTGACATCTCATTGTGTTGGAGTGATCATTAGGCCATCCACTTACAGAGTCTCTTTTGCCTCCATTGAGGGAATGCTATCCCTCTAAATTCTTCATTTCAGCATCATTGGTTTATAGGTACACCCTTGAAGAATCATATTAGTGACACACTTGTTATTGTTACAATAGGGTGAATCAAAATAGGCATGCACAATGAGTTGGAGGTGCAATATATTTTTCTAATAAATTGCCCAATCCAGCAGGCCAAATTTTAATTGGAGCATTTAGGTGGTGACATTTCTCTAGTCTCCTCTTATGTGTCAAATCGTAAGCTCTCTCAGACCTAATATATGAGACTTACAACCTCATAGACTTCCTCTCTTATAGCATTAACTTTCTTGTAATGTGGCCTATCTGGTCATGATCATATTTGGTGGGTAGGACTCCAAAGATGGCCTAACAGGTTTGGCAGTCATTCATATCATGTATCACCTTGTCTTAAATCAGTTTATTAGGTGGCTCTCATGTGTAGCTTTTTGTCATGGGTGACAGTTCCTAGTCTTTCAGTTGGTGTGTTAAATTTATGCCGTTTGTAATGATTGGACTTGACCCATACTAGCCAAGTGCACAAAAGGAGTATTCAGGTAGTGATATTTGGGGGGCGTGAATCTCTACTTATGTATCATGTCACTAGTTACTCTCTGGCCAGACATGGATCAAGGGATGCTACAATTTTTCTTGGTATAGTTGCATCAAGATTATTGGGAGGAGGCAACTTTTTGTTGTACAGCAGTTTACCTAGTTTTCTTCTTTTCCAAATCTGAACAAAATACTGTGCACCGCAAGAGAAGGTGAAGTTTTCTTTTGTAAAATGAATCATTAGGACTGCAAGCCTGCAATAAAAATATTTGTGATGATGATCTCTAGCTGTAATATAATCTGTGACTTGCATTTGATCAGTACTTTATTTGGGTGGATTGTTCTCTGTATTTTCAGGCTCTCAATGAAAGGGTATGCATATATTCCTGCAGATGGTCAATTTGTGGGACTGTTGTGCAATTTTGGTTAAAAGAAGAGTTCATGTGCATTTTCGTCATAATGATGATGCTGCAGTAGTTTTGCTGAAGCTGTAACATCCTCCATTAATTCAGACACTTGGAGTTTCTGCTCAGATACCATTATACCTTTGAAAGACTGTCAAATCTTGTCCAGATTCAAATCTGCCTGAAAGTTACATTTTGTGACTTGGTAATTTGAGTACATGTTTAAGTCTATAGTTCAGAATTGTTTTATTTGTAAATCACAGCAATAAAAATTGAGAGGAGGAAAGATAGGTGAGAGAATATATCCATTCTAGTGTTGTAATTCAGTTTTGCTACATTCTATATCTTTTATCCTTGCTTCTCGTGTTTAGTGAGAGATAAATTTAGGATGTTTTAATCAGCAACCCCGCCTCTTCTCCAATTTGATTAATGGAAGACATCCATATAACATCACTTGCATGCTTGGTCATGGGCCAAATGCAAATACTCCAATTTTTAACCCTCTCATTCTCATATGTCCCTTCTATGTCAGCTACTTTTAAGGATAGCATTGTTAAAGAGAGGGGTCATTGAATGTGAATTTTTTCAAGCTTCCTTCTCAAAGACATCAATGAGAGCAAACTTCTGCCATAGAGATCTTGTTATATTGCAATCTTTGAGTACATGAGGCACAGAGGTCTTTGGCTATGTCAAATTGAGCGTGGGTTCATGCTACAAGATTTGTAATGTAACAGAGAGGACCAATTGAGGCATATTTCTGCTATGATGAGCTCTTATTCCTATAAAATCACATGATTGGGGAAAATCTGGCATGCCTACTCTTTCAATGGGAGGCAGTGTTGTGGGAAGATGGCAGATTAAAAGTTGTGCTACAGAGAACTGTGGAATCGGTGGGGAGGATTGTGATACATTTGTCAATATATTTGAAGGTGGTTTTCTTTTATATAGCAACTTGTTTTTTGAAGCTCTCATCAACATGAGAAAACAGCTTGAAAAACTGGATTTTGGTGCAAAGCTGTGAATCGTACATCTTTAGTTGCAGGTTCTTCGCTCAGATCTTTTCTTTTTCATATGTTGCTGCATTATATGATTCAAAATTGATAATATTTTTAGGTTTCATTTCAAGTTTCAGTAATTTCAGTATGCCATGTTTGTTGGGTACTTGGCTTCACCCTGCAGCATAATTTCTAGAAGTTCTTTGGTTTGATTGACTGGTGATCAATGCCAAGAGTGAACACAACCTTTTCCCATCCCCAATAGCACACATGTTTTTAAGAAGGAATTATGGCACCTCTTTGTAAGGTCATATAATGCGTAAACTTCAACATTCTTTTTAACTTTTGCTTGGAGACTGCCGGGGTAAAGAAGGGTGGGGCTTACTCGTGGTGGGCAAGTGGTGAGTGATGAGGAAACTTCAACTAAAGCCTAATGCCCAAGAGAGTGGCTAATGGTCCAAACCTTAATCACACCAAATTTTTTTGAAATGTATCGAAGTTTTCATTAGATTTATTAGCTTGATAACTTTTGCACCAATCAATTCCTAGATGAACATGCAAATATTGTGTCTTGCATTTCTGCCGTCAAGGAAAACCCCATGCTTAAATGAAATTCAATCTTTCGATTAGTTACTTGTGAAGATGTTAGGGCAAGTCAAAGTGTGAGTGCAATGCTGAATACTAGAATAAAGCTTAGTGGGAGCAGCTTTTATTAGCCTATGTTAATGAGTCCTTTTGTTGATGACTTCCATGGTTTTTTGAGATGACTGATTAGATGGCTATCATCTAGATGCTTCTAAGCCAATGGGAACAAGAAATCAGTGCTGATACTTGCAATAACTGCTGTCCTTTGAATATTTCATGTGCTGTCTTTAGCCATTGAAGTTTTCTCATGGGGCATCTCTAACTGTTTACTACATCCAAGAGCAAGACCAGAACAATTCAAACAACATAGGAAGAGTCTGTATTTCTGAACCGTGCTCAAGGTGATGGAAATGGTTAATTTAGGCCAGCACGAATAAATGTCAGTGGAGCTGTTGATGGGTTGGCTGGTATTGGATGTGGAAATACATTTGTGTCAGCAGCTACATGGCCATCAACGTGCTTTGTCTTTTCTCAAGTGCCTTTTGATGTTGGCAGAAGAATTTCCTGCAAGCTCTTGCCAATGACGATTCAGAAGCCAAAGGTGACTAGGGTGGTGATTTGTCGGGAGTTGTGTTGACAGCTCAGTTGGGCTAAGCCAGGGAGGAAGTAACGCAGCTACTATCCACAGAGATCTAATTTTGAGAGGTTATGAGACAGATCTTCAGAGCAGATAGTCTGGAACTTCTATTGTTGGACCAAGTTGAAATGCCATCCCATGCAGATGCTTGATCATACCAGTGATGACATTGAAATAGAATGGGATAGTGTCAGTGGTTCCTCCATCTCTTTGGATATGAAGAACCCTCCTAGTCATTTTCCTCCTTTCCATTTTGTGCAAGCTATTACATCTTTGTTGAACTAACTGTTTGAAAGACAAATGGAGAGAATGCTGAAGACTTCTTTCTTATTGTTTCAGAATTTCTTTGGCAAGGCTATTTAGCTAAACTATTACTTAAATCCATTTACCGAATCTCTATGTCCAATTTTACATGAATAAGAGTTGCATTTCCTTTAGTCTGATGTTTGGTCTTTTCTGGTTCTGTGAGTAGAAGCTTGTCAATTTATATGGGGGCAGGGTTAGCAGTAAGTTGCAGAAGAATTCATGTAACATTTACTTATTTCAAATGGTCATTCATGGAAGTTGGCTTTTGCAAGACTATCGTCTGGCTTAGTCTTCATTGCTTTATAATTTTCTGGAGTATCTGTGTTTTGATTCCTAAAAACAGTAGACTGAAGTTCTACCTCATCCGTGTGTTTGGTCTGATTTTTTTTTGTAGGGTTGAATTCAGGATTTGCGCAGGCTCAATGATGACCAAGTCAAGCACTCGGCGGAAATATATGATGCAGGTTCTTTATGGTAGGTTATCAATAGTCATCTGTCCTGAGTTTATATAAGCTGTTTTTTTCTTTATAATATTATGATGCAAAATGGTATCTGACTCTTGAGTATATAGGTGAGTGTCCTAGCTTTTAATGACAAGCATGCAAAATTCTTGGTATTTATTTTCTTTGTCAAGCTGTACTTATAAGATCAGAATTTAAAGAATTAGGCATAAACCCTAAGACACAATTTGCTGTATTTCTTGGTTCTCTTCATATGGAAAAGGCTGAGATCCCCGATTCCATTATTTATTTCATTTTTGTTGCTTGGTTTGAGCACGAGAGCAATTCACTTATGTTTCAATGTGGATTTACATTAGCTTGATGTAGGCTTCATATGCAAGTTACTGAAGGGAAATTACAGCGAAGCCACCTACTGTCTGCATTGCTATTTTCTCAATTCAAACTCGTTTTGCCTTAACGTCTTCTCTCTAGCAAGTTCATATGTATGGAGAGGGAGTGACATGGTTCCAGGGTAGAACTAAGAACCTGAAAACCGAATCCATGGGAATTGGGCCAGTTCTAAGTTATAGAGTATGAAGGGGAGGTTCTAGATTCTAAAAATTAATAAACTTGTTCTGAAGGATAGGTTCCAAGTTTCAAAGACCTAGAGCCTAGAACCTGAAGCTTTCTTGTTTCATGTCTTTACTTAATCATGCGGCATTCCATGGCGTTCAGTGAGAATCGTGTAATCTGAAACTACCTATATGAGCTTCCATTTGCAGCGATATCCATGAGTGAGACTTTTACTTTATTAATATTTCGTATTTTTTTAATATGTCAAAATATGAGTTGTGATTAGTGAATTATAGCAAATGGCGGTAATTAGAAGTAATGATTCACGACAATTGATTAATTAAAAGTACTGTAAAACCTGGATAAATCCTGAAATCAAATTGTAACAGGATGGGTTCCAAAATCCTGGGTATGTAGGATAGATTCTAAAAATTAGAGAACTTGTTCCGATGGATAGGTTTTAAGTGGAACTTTGAACTACTTATCCTTATGTATGGGGACACTCGTGAGAAGGTTACTGCTTGCTATAAGGTAGTATTCCAATTCAAAAATGGCTATTGAAAAGGTTGGATATCATTTGAATAGATTACATGGTCGACAAGTTGATTGTTGATTCCTATGTTCCTATGCCCTTGTAATTCAGCTGATTTGTCAATCGAGAAGAGAAATCATGGTCATTGGAGGTTTTCAAATCAGAGGGGCACTCTTGCCAAAAGCTCCAATAGGATGGGGTGGGCGAACAGCTCTCTTACTTGATGAGCTTCCTGATCTTCTTCGAGATGGTGCCTTGCGGGTCACTGCTGTCATGCGGCTCGTCATATGACACGAGGTAGTTCACTTCCATCCTTTGTAGATGGTGATGATTACAACATTCACGACTTGTATAGTGAAGAATGCAGAAATTTATCCAGGTCACATTGGTACTTTTTGGCCTTGTATTATATGAAAAAGGTCCTGTCATCTTTGGGTTGAGTAGTATAATTCAGGGAATGTGCAACTTGTAACCAAATGGGACTTAGCGTTATTCTATTGACCACTGAAGTGGATCTAATGTCAATGGTAGCTCAACCTATTTCTAAGGATCCATTCGTTTCCATACCTTCTGGCGGTGTAAATGTGCCAGTCGGTCCCGGCTATTGTTATAAAACTGCTCCGGCCGAACATTCAGACCTAGAACTTCAAGCCCGGTTAGCTGGCTCAACTGGACCGAACAGAATGGTCCCCGGTTAGCTGGCTCAACTGGATCGAACAGAATGGTCCCTATGCGTCTTTTTCTGGGTTGGTTCAATATCGGTTTTCGCCCGGCCCAGAACAGCACAATAGAAAAATTCATGAAAGAAATCCCAAACTCGTCTTTCTCTTTTTCTTTATCAAAGTAAACTTCTAATCCAAGTGACAACCTCACATCCGACGCTTGCTAATCAAATCAACAATTCCAAAAGGAAACAATCTTTAATCCAACAATTTTTAATAACGTGCATGCACGCTTCGAAGCAACAATCAAATTCAAATTTAACCCGACAAAACAATCCTCCAATTTAACACATAATTAATCAAATCGCTAGCTTGAGAACACAATTATTCGCTCAAGAAACAATCCTGAACCTGACAAGTTCAGAACATGAGAACAATCATCAGACTTTCCACACCATTATAAGTTGACGAACAAGAACAAAATAGCCACATTGGCACAATGTCTTCCTCAATGATCCATAAACACTTCATCTCTCATTCAACCTAAAACTAAATAAATCAAGGTATTAGAATTTGTTTAAAGTCTTCGAATCATAGAATCTTATGAAATAGCACACCTTTAGCCAATCAATCATCCGATATGAGTGTTGGTTCGACCATCTTCACTGCTATCTCTACAATTAATAAAAGGGCTAGTTAGTCATAAATTAAAAGGAAATGATATATCATTTTCATCATTATAATACAAACCGAAGTATTAGCTAATTCAAAATATCCAAGATCTTCTAAATTTTCCTCGACGGAAATGGGAGTTTGTGAAGACCACAACCAATCCAGAGCACAGACGAGTCTCTACTATTTTTGGAGGCAATGAACTACATGACACATTGAGCACCCCTCCCCCAGGGGCCCGTGCTAGAGGCCGACTTGGATGTCCTGATGGAAAAAGGTTTGGACAAAACATCCCGAGCCATACGAGAGAGAATCTACATCTCAAAGGATTCTCCTTCCACCAATCCAGCGTGATTAAAATCGTCATTGACGTCGTCACGTTCTTCCGCCGAATATCTTAGCATGCTCGGTTTTTTCATGCATGCTTTCTCATGACTTTTGCGCCTTCATGTTCAGTCACGGGCCAGAGATTTGATTATAGTCTGGGGTACATCTAATTGGGCGGCGCCAGGCCCTTTCTGAAATATAGTTGTTTCATCCCGGAGCGTAAATCTTGGGACGTGTCTGTCCTTCTTAGGACTATGAAAGTCTGCCGAGCCAGCACATGCATTTCTAGATGAAGCACCGACTAAACCGTATAGACCGCATACAACTCACTTCCCTGTGCTTTTATTCCTTAGATAAGATTCAGGAGTCAAGACGGCAGCGACTAGCGAAAAGTATAGACCAAGGCCCGAGGTTTCGTTCGTAGGGAGTCTAGGGACCTAAGTCACGAGCAGTATGGTCCCAGTTCTTGGGGTCAGGGTCCCGCATCTAGCGGGCGCTAGGGTCTCAAGCTTGCCAGCAATAGTCCTTGTTCAGCTCTAAGGTCTTGGGTCACGATAGCGCTAGTCCCTGAGGCCAGACAACGTGGGAAAGGTCATCTTGGGTTTTTGAAGGATGAATTCTAATGTTTTTTTTTTTTGGTCCTATTCTATCATATATTTATTATACAAGTCTTTTTGTGTGCTATCTGATGTGCATAGGTTGCGAAACTTGCTCCCTCACTCACACATCCCCACCCCAACCTTCAAGAAAGTGGGCAATTGAACTCCCCACCTCTCATCCAAGTGGAAAAAGTGGCCACCGGAGCAATTCCAATGTTTTAGAAACATAACTTGTTCTTTGGAGTTTCGGCACAGATCTTTGCTCATTATCATAATTTTATTAACCGTACAAACATAAGTTTATGAGAACTAGACTTTCGTGATCTTAAAATTGGATAAATGTAATTGTAAGGTCTCATCACACTAAGCCTATCAAATGGATAGGTCAAGTTGTGTTTAGGTCATATTAAATATGATTTGACCTAAATTGATCAATTTTGACCCATTTTCATGTATTACAAATCTAGTAAATTATATCTGACCCAACTCCTATCTAACTTATACCTGACCAGACCCATATTATTGAAAGACTTCTATGTTTAACCAAATTTAGGAACTCATAACCAATTTAATGTGAAAGCATGGAGTGAGAGAGCCCGAGATCAAATGAGGGCGAGAGAGAGTAAAGAGAGAATTATATAGTGGGTTGGATCTAACCCATTTAACACTCATTAAACTTATTTATCACTAAACTTATTTATAATCCATTCATAATATATAATTTACTTATATAATGACCCAACCAAGCAGATATGAGTTAAAAAATGGATTCTAATCCATTTTAACAGGTCCTCATCACATGAATGACCATGAATCAAATACCCTTTTCCAGTCAACGTTAAGTCTACTTCACATGGGCACATATCTTGGTCGAAAAGCGTTTCCGTGTGCCGGCATCGGTGGTGCGCATTCTTTTCACTTGAATCTTGCCGCTGCCGACCGCCTATAATGATAAAAAAGAATGCGAAACCGGAATTTAAGGTCAATTGTTTGAAAAGTTTAAATCCGACCGCCCATGCACGAGGGCTACGCGGCTTCTACGCGGTCCAATGAGACTACTAGTAATTTCCCTGATATTCGTTCCCCCTTTTGACTTTTCATACGAATAACTACTGAAAATAAATAATTTTTAAGTTTATGTTCCTTTTAGATGCTAAATTCGTAAGAAGAAAATTTCGAAAAATAGGGACTAATTTAACTGTTTTATCTAATAGAGAAGCTTTCAACAGTGAACTTTATAAATTTTGGAAAATTATCATCACTGTTCATAATTAATAGATATAAAACATAGTGGAGGTAATAGTTATCATTAACATATGAATAGCATTGAGAACAAACATATATAGGTTAAATTGTTGAATCTCATTAAGTAATAAAAAAAACTTGTTGTCAAATTGTAATATAATCCCAAAACTTTCAAAAAGCATAGTTAAAGTCTAAAACTTATCCAATTAGTGCAGTCAAGTATTTTTGTTAATTCCGTTCAATTTGAGCAATGAAAAAATGTATTTTTTTTTTAAAAGCAATAAAAATGTTAAAGAAATCCTAAAGTTGCAATTTTTGTATATCTGTAATGATAAGTGGCTCCGATGTAGTGCCAAGTGGTGCCCGGCAAGAAAAATAGCAAATAATTAAGAAAAGAAAAACCTTAATAAAAGCCAAAAAAAAGAGAGAAAACTGAAGTAAGAGAAACGCATCCTCAGGGGGTGGGGGATCGGGTCGGGCAGCAGCACGTCGAGTGGGGCGCCGTTGCTACCTTTGTCAAGACAAGCTCCCCCCTCAGCAATCGATCTCTCTCTCGAAAGTTCTGTCTTTTTCTTTTGTTTGGTTTTTTAATTATCAATTTTCTTTTAATTTTGGGAAGATGTTAGTCATCTACTTTTGCCATTATACAGAATTTGATCTAGATGGATGATAATTATTCCAAAAGTCACAAACCTATTATATGATCATAAATTCAATCATAATTCAATTTGATCAATTTAATTTTAAATCTTTCAATGATTTTTCAATTTAGTTCTTTTCAGTCAATTTTGATCAGAAATCTTTGACGTAGCACGTCATCCTATGTAGCATGACTTAACGATAGCTAGCACTATCATGGACAATTTTGACTTCTTTTTTCTTTTTTTTTTGAAAAAAAAGAACTTTATGAATCTTTATGATATTTTTATTTTTATTTTTACTTGTCTTTTCTTCCTTTTCTTTCTTTTCTACTATTTGTTGGGCCCTGTGTGAAGGCTAACAACTCTCGCTAGCCATAAGTGAGGGTTGCAAAGCCCTCACCGATCATGGGCAAAGGTCATGACCCTCACCTATATCTAGGTCCTCGACTCTCATGCATGAGCCCAAGACCCCAGCGAACATCGTTAGTTGTAAAAACGCAATCCCACAATTTTCATAGTTAAAAATAAGAACACATACAATTTAGTATAAAGATTAACACACCTGTTTTGAAATCCATTGTTCTTAATGTGGAAAAGCGACAATCCAAAGCACAAGTGCTTCTCCTTTATTGTCCTCTATATTGCTGACTCAATGAGACAGCCTCTCATTCTTATTGCCTAGTAAATGCTTCTTATGTGAGGATATGTCACGTCCCGAATCTTGAGTGCGCGAACATCCCACGATGGTCTATTAAATTACGACATTTTAGGACGCATCGCCGACCTATTCTTTTTATCTTTTGATTAAATGCACGTGGAAACAATTTTATATAAACACCTAGTTAACTAACAAACAATAAGGATAGTAAATAAACACCAAAAACATTTCCAAAGGCACAACCTTTATATATTAACTTGTTAACCCTAAGAAGTTTAACAATTACACGCCCATTCCAAAGGGCAACTTCTTACCAACCAACTCAAAAACCTACTGGGGTCAAGGTTAATCTGACTTCTCTAACGTGAGGCCAACCAAAAGCAATGCCAGGCACGCTATGTCTTGGCCCAAACTGCGCGTGATGACATTCCATGCTACGAGCTTGAAAATAATGAACAACAATGGGGTGAAATAAAATTTCAACGAGTTAATATCCTAAGCCTCGATTAGGACATGAATTCATCTTGGAGGTAGCATGAACATGCACACTATATGTACTTACCTCACCTTAGCACATCCCTGCACATTAATACATCTAATATGGCAATTTCAATGCAACAAGCATAAATAATAATCAGAACACAATCCACAATAACCAGGTACACTATCAAACATACGTGTTACAATTATTATGATCCATCAGGTCATGGCCAACACAAGAGTCAGCAGTCTTTTGGCATGATTGGGCATCATCCCGCCCTATCAGGTACAACGTCGTCTAGAACCCCATCCTACACGACATTCCATAAAGAAATATCGGTTTGGCCTCAACCGGGACTCGACATTCAGACTCCCATCGGGCGCCTCTGTTGGGTGACCAATTCAATTAAATGACCGCTCAAGCACATCAACAATTAAGCTAATTCTTACTACCATTAATTAGCCCAGAACAAAAGAGTTTGTCCTCAAATAATCGGCTTTGGCAATCTAGTAAAATATTCGCATGTGGTCATATATTTGAAATCAACCCGTCAAACTTTGCACATTTTCATTTTAAAACCACATTATTTTTATAGCATGTAAAATTTGTCATCCAAATCCAATACCTCAAAATTCTCTATTTTCTTGCTCATAAAAGCTTTTTTTATTGGAAATAATAAATAAAAACTATAATTGAGCAATCAATAACATAGCATCACAAGCTCAAACGATTGGAATTCGGCATAATCTCATCCAGAAAAACGAGCTTAAAATTCTACTTAATGGCTAATCTATTATTAATTTACACTAATCACTATTAATTAAGCTAATCATGATTAATTATGTTAAATGCGATTAGTTAAACTAAACTAAAATTAATTAATTAATCTAACTATAATTAATTAAAAATTAATTGACATTAATTAAACAAATTACAATTAATCAAATAAATCACGATTAATTAAATGAACCCGATTAATTAAGACTAACTGTAATTACTTAAACTAATCGCACTTAACATTAATCTAAGCATCCCAAAACATTATTAAGGTTGAAACATACTTATTTGGCACTAATCACCATTAGTCTAAACTAAACCTACCTCTAAACGCAATTAAGTGCCTAATCAAGGATTAGAAGTTAACTCATGAGTTTTCTGGCGGTGACAGCGTCATGAGGTGTCGAGGATGTGATGCTCGTGGCTTGAACGGAGACCAACGGTGGCGACAAAGCCCTTGAGGATCATGGCCTCTTGGCTTGGGGAGGCTTGGTTGAGGTGAGCCAACGACGTGGTGACATAACAGCAACAGCAAACGGTGCGAGGGACGGCGATGATGGCTTGAGCGATGACGGCACATATAGCTCAAGCGGCAGCGACTTGGGAGTTCAGCGATGGAGATGGTGGTTCGGTAGTGGTGAGAGATGGCAGTGGTGGTGGTGATGAGGTGGTGTGGCGGTGTGGATTGCACAAGGAAAGGAAGAAGTGGCGTGAGGGAAGGAGAAGAAGAAGAAGAAGGGATGGAGATGAAGGTGAGATGATGGGGAAAATGAAAAGAGGAAGTGGAGGAAATGGGGGTTGTTCTGAAGGGGGAGGAATGGCACAAGGGGGAGGGGAGGAGAGAGAGAGAGAGAGAGAGAGAGAGAGAGAAGGAGGGATTTTCCCCAAAATTTTCATGATTTCACCTCAACCCCTAGCACATTGTTGCCACATTGTCTTCTTATATTTCTTTTTCCTTAAAGCCAAGATTTAGCCAACAAATCACAATTTTGCCACTGGGTCCGATTTTTCCTTTTCGAGTCTCCAATTTTGCGTTCAATAATTCATTTTTTGAAAATTTTGAACTTGTCAATAACTTAATGGATGATGAGGTGACGTCCAATAAATTAGTCTTGAAACCCTCGAAAGTTCGATACCCAAAGTTGAATTAAATTTCATGGTTAAGAATTGATCAAACGCTACTTTAATACAACTTAAACTATCGGGTAGCTCTTAAGGGTCTTTCACATGATTGACCTGTGGTCGATAATTTGTGATCCACGTTTGTGCATCTTCAAATCATGGATGACCCTCAATTGTCATGTAATCTCAGTACAAAGTCAATTGAAAATCGGTTTATCATCATTCGATGCAAGTAGCGTAATCGTGCGGAATCATCCATGAATTGACTATGTACTTCCGTCAAATTGATTTATATTTATTCGTTAATTGACTTATAGTAGTATAGTATTGACCCTTTGTCAATTCCAATGGTCAAGCGGTCAATCATTTATTGAATTCACTAGTCTTTCGCGTTTTAACTTTATATGGTCTCACCCAATAAATTAGTTAACTTGTTAACTCATAAGTGATTAATTCAAAGTAAAATAACTACGAGTGCATCAATGAAATAACCATTTAATATATTTCAAAGTAGAGTCATATTTCGGGATATCACAATTCTTCCCCTCTTACAAAAATTTCGTTCTCGAAATTTGAACTATTACAACTCTTCAACAAAAGGGTGAGGGTGTTGACACCTTATCGACTATTCACTTTCCCATGCGGCTCCTCCGTTCCATGGTGTTGCTAGACCACTTTGAATAAGGGGATCGTCTTGTTCTGCAACACTTGCTTCTTTCGATCTACTATATGATCTGGCCCTTCCACGTACGACACCCTATCATCCACGTCTATTTCATTGAAATTTGGCATGTGAGTCGGATTAGGTTCATATTTTCTCAGTATTGACACATGAAAGACATCATGCACTTGAGCAAGTCTCTGTGGCAATGTGAAACGATAGACCAAAGTTCTAATCAACTCCAAAATCTCAAAAGGACAAACGTATCTCGGGCTTAACTTCCATTTCTTGTCAAAACATGAAGTGCCTCAGATTTCTGACACCTTAAGAAAAACGTGCCCACCCACTTGAAACTCCAAAGGTCGATGTCGTTATCAGCATAGCTTTTTTGACGACTTGGGTGGTCTTAAGCCTTTCTCAAATGACTTTGACAGCATCTACTGACTGTTGAACTAACTCAGGACTTGAAATCTTGCGTTCATCAACTTCGTCCTAGCTGATAAGAGTTTTGCAAGCCTTCCCGTACAACGCTTTGAATGAAGCCATCTTAATGCTCTGCTGATAGCTGTTATTGCAAGCGAATTCAATCAAGTGAAGTTGTTCCTCCCAGCTTCCTTTGAAATCCAACACACAAGCTTGCAGCATATCCTTGAGTGTCTTAATAGTCCTTTTAGATTGGCCATCCATCAGTGGGTGATAGGCCGCGCTGTATTGCAACTTTGTTCCCAAGGGAATTTATAAACATATCCAAAAAGCTGTCGTAAATTGGGTCTCAATTTGTCGTGATCGTCACTAGTACTCCATAAAGACGAACTATTTGTCGCATATACAAATCAGCATACCTATCTTATTCCAAGTCTTTTCGTATAGTGATAAAGTGCACGGACTTCATTAATCTATCGACCATGACCCAAATGGAATCATTACCCTATTGACACCTCGGCAATCCCATCATAAAATCCATTATGGTATGTGCTCATTTTCACTCGAGAATCTCTAGAGATTGCAAAAGTGTTTCAGGCTTGCAATGCTGGGGTTTCACTTATTGGCACGTTAAACACTTAGCAACATACTTGGCAATATGTGCTTTCCTACCATTCCACTAATAGTGTTGGCATAGATTCTAATACATCTTTGTGCTACTTGGATGAATGTCCTCAGCAACTAGAAAATTAGCTTTCCTCTTTTCCGCATCCTCTTGTTGAACTTTCTGGATTTTAGGGTCAGTCGATTGTAGTGTCTTAATCTTCGCCTGCACTTCTAGTTTAATTCTAAGGGTAGCCACAAGATTTGATAAGTGGCTTACCTTAAACTTAAAATCCGAATCTTGAACTCCTTCGAGTAGGATCCACTCTTGAGCCATCATCTACGCAACTGACGACTTTCGAATTAATGCATTTGCGACCTTGTTGGCTTTTCCAAGATGATACAAGATGTCACAATTGTAATCCTTGAGGAGTTCCATGCAATGATGCCACCTCATGTTCAGCTCCTTCTGAGAGAACAAATACCTTAAACTTTGATGATCCGCAAAAATCTGGAATCATTCTCTGCACAAGTAATACCTTCAATCTTCAGGGCAAAGATGATCGTTGCCAATTCCCAAGTCATACATCGGATAATTCAATTCGTGAGGTCTCAATTGATGGGATGCGTATGTAACTACTCTTCCATGTTCCATCAAAACGCAACTCAGTCCTTTGTACGACACATCGTTATAAATATTATATTCTCTAGGACCAAATAGAATAATTAACATGGGTGCGGTAGTTAGCTTGTGCTTAAAAGCTTTTGGAAACTATGCTTGCACTATAATAGTTTGTTAGTCCCAAGAAACTTCAAACCTTGGTCATTGTTGTTGGTCTCGACCAGTTCATAATTGCTTCAATTTTAGTTAGGTCCATAGAAATCCCTTCACCTAAAATCATGTGGCCTAGGAAGGCTACACAAGTCAGCCAAACTTGCATTTATTGAACTTGACATACAGCTCATATTCTCACAAGGTTTGAAGCACTGTCCTAAAGTGCTGTTCATGCTCCTTTAGACTCTTAGAATATACCAAGATATTGTCGATGAACACAATCACGAACTGATTCAGGTACTCCTTAAACACTCAGTTTATCATATCCATGAAAGCAGCTAACACATTGGTTAATCTAAATGGCATTACGATGAACTCGTAGTGACCATAACATGTATGAAATGCCGTCTTCGATATATCCTTTTTCTTAATCCTCAATTGATGGTAACCTATCCTCAAGTTGATCTTGAAAAATACAGAAACTCCTTACAACTGATCAAACAAGTCATTGATCCTTGACAACGGATACTTGTTCTTTATTGTCACTTGATTGAGTTGCTGATAGTCGATGTAAAAACACAATGAACCATCTTTTTTTCTTACGAACAAAACTGGTGCTCCCTAAGGTGATGTACTAGGATGAATGAATCTTTTGTCCAACAACTTTTGCATCTATACCTTTAATTCCTTCAAATTTGACAACGCTATATGGTAAGAAGTCATAGAAATTGGCTCCATCCCAAAGGCCAACTCAATCACAAACTCTATCTCCCTTTCAGGGGGCAAACCAGGAAAACCTTAGGAAAGACATTAGAAAACTCCTCAGGAAAGACATTAGAAAACTCACGCACTATGGTGATGTCCTCCATTCGTGGCTCCTCAACTGACGCATCAACCACGGTTGCCAAATTTTGGCAACCCACATCCAACAACTCCGTTGCCTCAAGATACAAAATTTAAGTAATCGAGGGATCTCCTTGATTTCCAACAAATTCAAAACTACCACCCGCAAACGAGTTAAATTGAACCGTTTTACAATAACAATCCATGGTAGCTCGTTTCTTGGTGAGCCAATCCATACTAATAATCATGTCAAAATCAAACGTCATCTGCACAATTAAATCTATTCTTTCCTCTCAATCACCAATTACTAATCTGCAACCAGAACACCCTACCACAGATAACACTTTATCCTTCAACGGGGTAGATATACTAATGACTACTTCCAACACTTTCAGACTTAACCCCACTAACTTAAATAATTGCTTAGCAATAAAAGAATGCATGGCTCCTGGATCAAATAAAACATAAGTAGCATGGTCATTCAACGAGACTGTACCTGTAACCACATTCTGCGAGTTCTCCGCCTCTTTTTTGGTGACAACATACACCCTTCCTTGCACCGGAGGCCTGTTCAAAATACCCTATTGTGCGTTCTGCAATGCACTCCCTACTGATTGCCTTATTTACATCATGGCTCCTATGCTCCCACTAGCCTACATGGGTAGTTTTTCACTTGGTAACCGTGTTGGGCATATCCATAGCAAACTCTCGTTCTAGCAGGACAAGGGGTTGATCCATGCTTCCTCTCGTAGAATCGGCACACGTTATTGGCGTTGGGTGTTGGATTTCCAATTCCACCCTTTCGATTGGGAGGGATAGGATACTTTCCTCCAGTTATGGGCCTTTTCCCAAATCGATTATTGTCTCTATTTGGCGTAAACCGCAACCCAGATGTGGCTTCCCAATCATTCAAATTCCTCTCAATTAGCTAGGCCCTTTTCATATAGGTCGTTGTAATCCTTGAGATTCAAAGGCACCAACAGGTCCTTAATCTCTGGCTTAAAACCATCTTTGAACCTTCTCACTCTATCCATCGGGGCCTCGATCAACCTCGGTGCATACTTCGATAGCTTAGTGAACTTCAGCTCATACAGATCTACAGTTATCTAATTCTGACTGAGGTGCTGGAACTCAGCCATCTTCTATTCCCAACCATAGTCTTAAAGATATTTCCCATAGAAAGCCTCATCGAAGGCATCCTACTCCGGAACCGTGCCTTCAGGAAGCACCCTTCTTTCTTTGGCTTCCCATCACGTACTTGCATTACCCTGTAGCTGATATATACAACCAGGGTCACTTTCTCCTCCTTAGAGCATCTCAACTGTGCAAAAGCCTTCTCCAATTCTCATACCCAAAGGGTTGCAGCATTGGGGTCACCTGCTTCAGTAAACTTGGGCAGCTTCAGCTTCAGCTTTAGAAATTGCTCCACTAGTTTATACATAGTCTGCTCACTGTTCCCATTTCTAGGAGGGACTTCAGTAGATGCAACAGTGGCAGCAGTAGGGATAGTGGTGACAGCAACAGCAGCTTGATTTTGAGCTTGCCGCTTAACCACGTTCCCAAAGGTTTTGAGGGCTTATAGGATCCCCTCAAACCTAGGATTAACCAGTGCCCTCCCTCTGACACTAACCTACACAGGTGCTTTCCCTCTAATATTACCCCATCCCGATGCCCTTCCTTTGGCACCAGCTCAACTCAATGCCCTTCCTTTGGCACTTGTCAAAGTCGCTATGGCACTTCTCCAAGGGGCCCTCTACTCAAGATCGCTTATCTTGCAGGATCATTATAGAAACTTGCTTTCCAATTCCAATCGGGAATTAGAAGTCTGAACAACTCATACCAAGCAATATGTCAATCACAAGCATAAGCATAAGGAAAATATTCTTCTTAGCTAATTATCCCAAAACTCATCGCATCTTATCACTGCAAATCTTGACCAAGCTTTGATACTACTTCGGACAGGGATGTCACACCTCGAACCTTAAGCGTGCGAACATCCCACAACAGTCGATTAAATTACGACATCTCAAGATGCGTCGCCGACCCATTCTTTTTATCTTTTGATTAAATGCTTGGGGAAACAATTTTATATAAACACCTAGTCAATCAACAAACAATAGGGATGGTAAACATCACAAACATTTTCAAAGGCACAACCATTATATATTAACTTATTAACCTTAGGAAGTTTAATAATTACAAGCCCATTCCAAAGGGTGACTTCCTACCAACTAAGTCAAAAACCTACTAGAGTCAAAATTAAGCTAACTCCACTAATGCGAGGCCAACCAAAGGTGATGCTAGGCATGCTTGTGTCTTGGCCCAAACTGCACATGACGACCTTCTATGCTACGGGCCTGAAAATAATGAGTAACAACGAAGTGAGATAAAATCTCAGCAAGTCAATAGCCTAAGCATTGCTTAGGATGTGAATTCATCTCAGAGGTAGCCTAAACACGCGCGCTATACGTACTTACATCGCCTTAGCACACCCTTACACAATAGTACATCAAATATGGCAATCTCAATGCAACAAGCATAAATAATAATAATAATAATAATAATAATAATAATAATAATAATAATAACACGATCCATAATAACTAGGCGCATTGTCAAATATATGTGTTCCAATTATTACGATTGCTCGGGCCATGGCCAACACAAGAGTCAGTGGTCTTACGACATGACCGGGTATCGTCTCGTCTCATTGGGCATGGTATCGTCTAGAACCCCCGCTTAGACGGCATTCTATGAAGGAGCATTAGTCCGACCTTAACCATGACTCGGCATTTGGACCCCTACCGGGCATCTAATAAAAATTGGGTATCGCCTCCCGTTGGGTGATAGGTTTGATTCAATGATCACTCAAACACACAAACAATAAAGTCAATTCTTATTGCCATTGATTAACCCAGAACAAAAGATTTTGTTTTCAAATAATCAATTTTTGCAATTTTTTACACTTAAAAATTCCAGTAAAATATTCGTACATGGTCACATATTTAAAATCAACCTGTCAAACTTTACACACTTTCATTTTAAAACCCCATTTATTTAGCACATAAAATTTGGCATCCAAACTTGACACCTGAAAATTCTCTAGTTTCTTACTCATAAAACCTTTTATTTGGAAAATGATAAATAAAACCTATAATTGAGCAATCAATAACATAGCATCACAAAGCTCAAACGATTGGAACTAGACACAATCTCATCTAGAAAAATGAGCATAAAATTCTACTTAACAATAAATCCATTATTAATTTACACTAATCGTGATTAATTAGGCTAAATGCGATTAATTAACTAAATTCAATTAATTAATATAACTATAATTAATTAAAAATTTATTGACATTAATTAAAATAATGATGATTAATTAAATAAATTATGATTAATTAAATAAATTATGATTAATTAAATAAATTATGATTAATCAAATAAATAAAGATTAATTAAAATAATTACCATTAATTAAAATGAATTCGATTAATTAACCTAAGCACGATTGATTACGACTAACTGTAATTATTTAAACTAATCTCACTTAACATCAAGGCTAAAACATACTTATTTAGCACTAATCACCATTAGCCTAAACTAAACATATCCCTAAACATAATTAACTACCTAATCAAGATCACGAGTTTTCCAGCGACAACAAACTCATGGTGACGGCGGTGCAACGGCATCGAAGATATGACACTCGCGACTTGAATAGAGACTCGACGACGGTGACAAAGCCCTTGAGGCTCACGACCTCTTGGCTTGGGGAGGCTCGGTTGAGGTGAGTTGGCGACTCGGCAACGTAACGTTGACGGCGGATGACGATGATGGCTCAAGTGACGACGGCATGGATGGCTCAATCGGCAGCGACTTGGAAGCTCGGTAGTGGAGATAGTGGTGAGAGATGGCGGTGGTGGAGGTGGTGTAGGTGGTGGTGATGAGGGTGGTGGATGGTGGTGATGAGGTGGAATGGTGGTGGTGGATTGCACAAAGAAAGGAAGAAGTGGCGTGAGGAGAAGAAGAAGGAATGGAGATGAAGGTGAGATGAGGGGGGAAAATGAAAAGAGGAAGTGGAGGAAATGGGGGCTGTTCTGAAGGGGGAGGAATGGCATGAGGGGGAGAGGAGGAGAGAGAGAGGGAAAGAGAGAGAGAGAGAGAGGGAGATAGAGAAGGATTTTCCCCAAAATTTTCATGATTTCTACCCAACCACTCCTTAAAATTCTCATAGCCTAGCACATTGTCTCCACATTATCTTCTTATTTTTCTTTTTCCTTAAAGCTAAGATTTTGGCCAACAAATCACAATTTTGCCATTAGGTCTGATTTTTCCTTTTCGGTCTCCAATTTTCCGTTCGATAATTCTTTCTTTGAAAATTTCAAACTCAATGATGTCAACCTCAATGGACGATGAGGTGAAGTCGAATTAATTTCATGGTTGAAAATCGATCGAAGGCGAATTTAGTACAACCTAAACTATTGGGTGGCTTTTAGAGTCTTTCGCAATGTTGATCAATGATTGATAATTTTTGATTCACGTTTGTGCATCTTTGAATCATGGGCGACCCTTGGTTGTTATGTAATCACGATGGTTCAATTACGTACCCTGAGTACAAGGGTAATAGAAAATTGATTTATCATCATTCGACGTGAGTATCATAATCGTACAGAATCACCGGCGAACCGATTACATACTTGCGTTGAATCGATTTATATCCATATGCTAATTGACTTATAATAGTATAGTACTAATCATTGTTGATCCTTATGGTCAAGCGGTCGATCTTTAATTGAATTCTTTGGTTTTTTGCGTTTTAACCCTTTATGGCTTTTTCAAATAGATTAGTTAACTCATGAGTGATTAATTTATAGTAAAATAACCATAAGTACATCGATGAAATAACCACTTTATATATTTTGAATTAAGGCCAAATTTCGGGATATCACAGGATAATTGTGTGTGTTAGAATTAGGGGAGAGACTTAAGTACTATTTATAAAGGTTTTAGCTTGGTCCTCTTATTATGGGTTAAGCTTAACTTGATCCACAATAGTTACTCTCATATTAGTCTAATTAAGAAACCTTCTACCTCCCCAATAGTTGAGCTCAAGTCACCCAAGGCCAAGCCTCGATCCCTTGATGAATGTCCATTGACCTCAATAGCCTAGATTTTATTTTATTTTTTATTTTTTCCAGTAAGACGACAGCCTAAATTGAGTCCTTGATAGTAAGGCTTGATTGCTGGTGTCTACGACAGGGCAGCTGATGTCGGAACTCGGGACCTAGGTTATACTTGAGATGCTTTTCTCAAATGTGTGTTTTATAAATTCATAACAAAGTGTCATATAATTACTTCCACATTATTTGCAAAAACACAGCCAAGTATAGGATCATTTTCCTTGAATTGAGTCTCTTTGAAAATGCTTTGAAGCAAATCTCATTTTCTGTCTCTTACCAAAAAAAAAAAAAATCTCATTTTCTGTCTAATAAACGGAACCTAAAATGATTTGGGTAGTGCTATGCTCAAGATTTTTGCGAGACTTAGGCTTATCGACAATTCGTTTTTTCTCTTTTAGAATATGTATCGTTTGATTAAATGGGAATTGGTAATGATCATAATTGAATCGTCTTTTCCCCCTATATGACAAAAGCAGGTCGAGGTGGGGAATTTGCGTGGGAAGTTATGCAGGGAAGCGATCCCGAACACAGAAAAAGTAACCGAAAACTGACAAGGGGCGGCTGAGGAGGGCGGTCGTGGGATTAATGCATCGAAGTCCACATGTCAAGATCTCATTGGGGAGCGCACTGAATCACGCCTCGACCTCCCTCGGGTTCAGCTTTGAGATTCGAAGTTCGAAGTTTTTTTTTTTGGTCTTAGTAGTTCGAAGTTTGAACCGACCTTCTTAGTGTGGAGGCCACAATAGAAAATAATATCATCGCCAAAATAGAAAATGTTAAGAGGTGTCCAAGGAGACATTTGTATCATGTGGACCTTTTTAATGAACCAGGACAGGTATAATGCGTCAAAACGGGTGTAAGTCTGATTATTAATATAAATCAGTTAAATTTCAGACGTCATGTCTATGCATGCGGTATTTATCTACTGCAGTTTGCATAAAATTGGCCTGATTTGAATAAATAATCTCTAATTCTTAACTAGGAAACTTCTTGATGCTCCACCGAACATGCATGGGTCCACGTTGACTGTCTCCTTTATAGACACCTCCACTGCAACCTCAAATTCTCGCAACAAGGAGAACGAGTTCGTTCCTGTGCGATAATAAGTAGCAATGATGAGCTTTTCGTCTTTAGGCAAAGAGGTTGCGTTCCTTTGTAGCGCTTCATGGATCAAACTAGCCTGCATCTGCAGGTCCCTTTGCTTCCTCCTTTCTTGCTGTTTCCGCTTCCTGCTCCTCCGAGTCAACTCCTTCTGCATCCAAGTTTTTTACTTCGTCTTCCTCTCGTTCCTCGGCTTCTGGGTCCTCAAGGCCCTAGGGCCGCGGACCGATTCCTTTAGGCCTAGGGACTTGGATCTGTTCTTCACTTCCGTCTCTGCGACGACCGTCTCGAGCATGTCCACGGTCGAGATGGAAGTCTTCTCCAACTCACAGTTTGTCGTGATGACCGTCCTGATGTTCATCGGAGGAGAGGTCTTCATTTCCCTCGTTGGGCTTCATCTTAGGAAATCCAAGCTCCGGTGGCGCATCAGAACCGAAGACAAAGTCGCCTCTGCCGATGGCAATCTCTGCCCTTCCGCCCCAACAAATGACATTGTTGACCACATAGAGTTAGGTGTAGTGGCGAAAACAGATTGCCTGAACTCGCAGGTAGAGCCTCAATTTTATAGACCGCAAGACAAGTCCTCAGATCTCGACTATTTGAAATATTGTTCGGTTAGGTTTTTGTGTTATGTAGTGTTAGGTTACCTTCTGGTAGTCCAAGTTCTAGGAGTTGCCGCAGTTTCGCTCTATATCACACTAGTTCCTAGCGCCAGAGATGTGCTAAAGAAGAAAGGTCTCAAAATGGTGACCTTTTCCGTCTTCACCACCGTGTCGACCTTCGCCAGTTGTGGGTTTGTCCCGACCAATGAAAACATGATTATCTTCAGCAAGAACTCTGGCCTCCTCCTGATTCTCATCCCTCAGGTCCTTCTTGGGAACATGCTGTTCCCGTCGAGCCTACGTTTGACGCTTTGGCTCATCGGGAGATTCAGGGAGAAAGATGAAATCGGGTACTTGTTGAGCAGGACAAGTGAAATTGGTTACAAGCACTTGCTTCCGAGCCTCTACTCGTCGCTACTGGGGGTCACGGTGTTGGGGTTCGTCGGTATTCAGTTTATAATGTTTTGCTCGATGCAGTGGGATTCGGAATCGTTGAATGGACTAAGCTCCTGTGAGAAAATCGTGGGCGCGCTGTTTCAGTGCGTGAACAGCAGACATACCGGCGAGACGGTCGTCGATCTGTCCACAGTTGCTCCCGCCATCTTGGTGCTATTCGTGGTCATGATGTTAGTCTCTCTCTGTCTCTCTCTGTCTCTCTGTCTCTCTCTCTCTCTCTCAATTGTTGATTGCTATTCTGCCATCCATGATAATTTTGCAAATTAATGTTATTCAAAATTACTCTTGCTAAAGACTGGTGTGTTTCGATACACTGAAAATATAGTTGCTTTTGCACCAAAGTTTTTTTTTTCTTTTTTTCTTTTTTTTTGGGGGGGGGGGGGGGGATAAGTAAACAAATTTGAAGATTACTACTTTCCCCGTTAAATTGTTGATGTTAGTATTTTTTTTTTTCAAAAAACAGGATAATTGACGTAAAATAAAATTCATGTCTTAAATGCTGTAGGAGAAAGAAAATGGTAAAAGCAAAAAGAAATTAGAAATACATTTTAGCTTGTTTACATCTAATTGAATATTAAACTATATATTCATCTAATAACTCAAATTTTAGAGTAATTAATAGTGATTTCATAAAATTTCACACATCATGGCTGAATAATTAATTTTACGCCATCTTTTACCATTCCAAATCCCATACTCGAATAGTGAGATAAACAAATCATATTTCTTTAGTCGGCAAAGCAAGTCATGTCATATATTGTTGTTTAACATGTCCAAGGATTTTCATAAGATATATCACTAGAGTAATTATATTTTTTTAAGAATTTATTACCAAATAAAAGTCGTATGCAAAAATAGTTTCTCGCAGTGATATTCACCGAAAAGTCAGTGTCTGCCCCCGCTGTCCGAATATTATGAGATCACATGGGCGTCTTCAGATGTGTGGACCATCTTTGGCGGACAAAATGAAAATGTGGGTCATAAAGGACCACGAATGATTGATGATCAGGAAGACTAAATGTTCATTAAGGGTGAGTAATGTCATCCTTAAATTTTTAATTTGTCTAATGTGGTTTCTGAACCTTCTGTGGTCCCTCGATTTTTAATCTGTTTAATGTAGTCCATTAATTTTGGTCAAATATTCAAAATGAATCTTGAACTTTTGTAATGTTTATTATAATTTGGGGACTACATCAAACATTTACCAATAGTTCATGAACCATGTTAAACAAGTTAAAAGTATAGGGGCATATTGCATATTGGACAAAGTTCACAAACCATATTGTACATATTAAAATTTCAGGAAAGATATTACATATTGCACTAAAATTTAGGATCCATTTATGATTTTAACCCTATTTATACCATTGTTTGCAATTTTCATTCTCTTTGCCGAAATAGATCAAATCCTCTCCGTCATGTAGTCACTATTCGTATCCAATTGAACAAGTGATGTCAAAGGTTGGGCTGAATTTGGCGTGATAGGGAAGTGCAGATTGGTCGTGTATCACACGTTAAGAAAGTCTTTTAAGGTTGAGTATTCCAAACAACAAGAAGCTCCCAGTCACGCGTTCCTCTGCCCAAACTAGTGTTCCCTGTGGATCTGTCTGGTAGTTCATCTCCATGTCTTTCCAGTGGACCCTATTGCTCTGTTTTCCTAACGGAAGTCCTTTCTAGACAATTTGGGAAAGTTTTGAGTTATGATATCTCCTAAGCAGAGATGCCCCAATATGGGTCCTCTTACAAGTATCTTTACGGCACTCGTCAACGCGAAAATATTTAGTATATTGAAAGCGGTGGAGTTTTCTCCATTGATTACCTAAAATAATCTTCGACATGTCTTGATGAGGGCTGCGTTTTCCTCCTTTTCTATTTGAATATGATTAGTGAGTTACAAATACTTAAAATGGAATTCTATTAGGACTTTGTAACTACTTTCCTTTCAATTAGGGATGAAGGAAATCAAAGTTCTGCACTTAGAGGCCCATTGAATATAAATTACCTGTGTCCTGTGTTAGAAGTACGAGAAAATAGGACAGCATTCAATTGAGTTCCATATCTAAAAAGTACGCTATTCCAATGAGCATTTATAGAAATAGCAACAATAACCCACATTCACCTAGTAAAATGCATACTCCTTTATCAAACCTACCACAACCACGGATAATAATCATCTTCCACCATCTTTCCACTAACAAGTTTAATTCTCTGGTACGTTGGATGTGTGTAAGTGACGACTATTACGTGATCTCCATCCAATAATTATACTTTCATGTCCATGATCTTCAGGTACCTTCCGCCTTACACGTCGTTTCTTCCGGTGAAAGGCAATGAGAGGTTCCCGGAAAACGGCGAAAGAAGAAAGCCGAAACAGAGTTATAGACTGCTTTTGGAGAATCTCAAATTTTCACAGCTTTCCTACCTGGCCATCTTTATCATCGTGATTTGCATCACCGAGAGGAAAAAGATGAAGGAAGATCCCCTCAATTTCAACGTGTTGAACATCGTGGTCGAAGTGGTAAGGTAAGCATCTTTCTTTCCCCTGTCCTTTCCTTTTCATCCCGTCCTTCACTTTGAATGGGGATGACCATATTCATGTATAGTCATGGAAAAATAATGCACGGTGTGAAATGATTCATAAGTTTTATGAATGCAAGATTCTATGAATTTTGAGACTTTTCGGGTGTCTAATCCAATGAAAATAGATAGATAAATAAATAAACGATAATAAATAAATATCCCATGTTCCGTGTCCATGTCCTCCAAGACATTGCGCGTTTTTTCCTATGTTCATTGATAATAAATAAATATCCCATATGTTCCGTGTTCATTTGCTTGAGTCAAACATTTGAAAACACGTCTCCAATAGAATGAAAAATGATGTTGACATTTGGTAGTTCTTTGATCCGTGAGCAGTCAGGCCTACAAAATAAATTACTTAATTTTTAAAGGGCAAGACCAATATCGTCAACATTTTTTAGGTTTAAATTATTGGTTACCTATATACCCTAGGGCTGTGAATGGAGCAAAGAATTAAACTTGTTTTCTTTTGATCTGGTCAATTTGGCACACCCTTAACATGTGAGCTCTTAAATCGTATTGACATATCAATGTAGTTTGAACTTAATTCATAGGTAAATGCATTCCAGTTGTAAGAGTGATGGGCACGTAGGCATAATTGAATAAACCTGTGTAATGAAAGTTGTGGCTTTCAAAATTGCAGCGCATATGGAAATGTGGGGTTTACGACAGGATACAGTTGCGAACGCCAACTAAGGCCTGTCGAAGGCTGCGAGGACAAGTGGTATGGATTCTCCGGGAAATGGAGCGATGAAAGCAAAATCATCCTCATCGTAGTCATGTTTTTCGGAAGATTAAAGAAGTTCAACATGAAGGGCGGCCGAGCTTGGATACTCTTGTAGAGAAGATAGAAGACTTCTTGATGCCCTATGAGCAAGCAAATGGAGCATCACCAGATTAGAGACCAGGGCAAAATCATCCTCATTCTCGTCATGATTTTGCTCCTCCAACTTTTACTTTTTGTAAATTTAGTGTCCATTTCTTCTTTTTTGTTTTGTCTAGTCAAGTGCAGTAGTTGTTCTAATTGCGAAAATTAACATGCCATCGAAGTTCTTTTTTGGTTAAGCATAATATGTAGTCTTAGAGTTGAATCCTAGCCCCAATCAGCTAATCTGATCTTGCTTCATCGAATTTGTGATCAAGAATTTATCTTTTGTAGTTTTTGTTGAACTCAAGCGTAGTCGGACGAAACTCTAATCACCAGAACACGATCCGAGCTTCGAGGACTTCGGAGGAACTTCATGGATCATTAAATTGCTAGACCGGGAGCCGATCAAACTGAATTAACGCCAGTTCACGCGAAGGATGAAAACCGGTCGGGTTTGGACCGGTTTGGAGTACCAATGGGAGATTTAGCCATCGAAAGGCTTCTGGTGACTTCTCAACAAAACCCCAACCAATGGATGGTCGGGGATACACTAGAGGGATCGCCAACAGTGGGGACTTCCATGAACCGCCTCAGGCTGCTGATCCAAGTTGGAGGATCGATCAGATCCGACACTAGCGTGGATGCCGGTGTTTTGCTGCCGCGAGAAAGGACCACTAGATGAGAGGCTCTAGCAGTGGCTGCAGCAGCGATTGCTTCGACAGGGATGGGCAAACAATGGAGGTCACCGGTGAGGATGGAAGATCGTCACGAGGGCCTTGGCCCGCAACGATCAGTGCGATGAGAGGAGACGGACGAACCACGTGCCAAGAGGGAGAATAGAGAGAGAGGGCAAAAAAGGAAGGAGGGAGAGAGAGAATATTTTTTGCAAATTTTAAATATGAAATTTTTACAAATGAAAAACCCCTAAGATTTTTGGAGGGAAAACTTTATATACCTTTGATTAAATGTCAAATCTCAATCGTCGGCTCAATCCAACGGTCAAATTTTGATCTAATTACCAAATTAATCTCATCAAGGGCTAATCCTACTTTAAATGAGTTATATGATCAATCGAATGTTCTTGATTTGCCAAAAACGAGAGTAAAATGGAAATTGCAATTAGAACCTAATTAAGGGTGAAATTATAAATTCAGGAAATCCGGGGTAATTTTGCAAAACTTGAAAAATATAAGGACTTGAAGACAAAATACTCATGACGAGGATCCGACGGCTGGTCATAGGGGATCAAGAATTGGCCGGCAAGAGGTCGAACCGGCCTATCTCGCTAGTGATCGATTAGACCGGTCGAGCCGATTCACACTGGTAAGACCAGTTTTGGCCAAGCAGTCCTTGGGGCTAAAAAATTCATGCAATTTGGTCCCTCGAAGACCAAATTGAAAAGAAAATTTACACAATTTGAGGAGAAATGGTCCAATTTTAATTTAATTAGGTCAATTAAACCACATAAATGATATCTATTGGTTTTTTATTGACCTAATTCCTTATTATTGTGAAAAATGGTGGACCCAAACCAGGGGTAAACATAATTGAGCATTATAGGCCAAAATGAACAATTGTGCAATTTCTCGCACAAAATCGCAAATTAATTGAAATTGAATTCAATTAATATTACAACATACCTACTCATAAAATGTTGACATCAGGACTCTTAGGCCAAAAATGATTTGAAGTCTGATATCAAAATTAGACCTTGATTTACGAAATTAAACCTTAGTGTCAAATGTGTCAACTTGAATTTCTCTCAATAGCTTGGCATTCCTATATTCATGAGAGCAAAATTCCTCAAATTGGAAAGTTTTCAACTGGATTTCTCTAAATGGACCCCAGACTTGGACTTATCTCAAGAAAATGAGTAGAATAAAAGTGTCCGTTCACAAATCATGAAAGATTGGTTCGAACCCCCTAATTAGGGCCAAAAATGGTAATTCACATTTTGACACAACCGTTTTAAAAAATGAGTGAACGAATAAATGAGAAATAGTCCCTAGATCAAACGTCATAAAAAGAATTAGACCTAATTATGACTAGAATGAAAGTAAATTTGCTTTTCTAGTCAATTTGAGCCTAAAAGCAAAAAATTCAGAAAATAAGGTTCTTAGTTGATTTTCAGAAAAATTTTTAGGCTAAAGTCATATTGACTAAAAGTCAACCTTTTAATTGACTTTTCCTAAAAGGTTGATTTTTGTGTCAAATCTTTGAATTTTTTTTGAAAATTAACTTGACTAAAATGAACCCACCCCGTTGGTGGTAGAGATGGTGGAGTTGCACGCTAGCCACCCGCAAGGCTAGAGTTCAACTCCCCACCTTGTCATTTGCGTGACTTATTTGCTGCCTATGGGAGGTGGGTTCTTGCAGATCGCCCCGGGTTTACGTCGCCGGCTGTCGGCTATACGACACTTCCCGGGTCACAAAAAAAAAAAAAACTTGACTAAAGTGAAATTAAGACTATTTGACATTTTTTCTAATATATAAAAAGCCAACTTCTGACTCAGGGTTTACTTTTAGTCAAAGGGTTGACTAAAAAGCCAACTCAAAAGTCAATCATTTGGCTTTATGTGTTTTTGCTAGAAATAAATAGGAAATCACTTTAAAACAATAAAGCAAAAAATTTGGTCTAGAAATGGGTTCTGTCATGATCGAAAACCCTTATCTTGATTTTTACCTTTTATGACGTGTCGACTAATGATCAAGTGTTAACAACCTTTTAGACCATCTCAAGCTAGATCATTGGCATGGAAGCATAAAGAAATCATATGCACTCCATCCTCCATACACAATTCACAACCATAGCACTTCTTTTCCACATCCTCACAATCACAACCTATGCAAGTACATCACAATCAGCGGATTCACCAAAAAAGGTGGAAAGACAACCTTACTTTACAAAACCGAGTCCTAAAGAGATCAAAAGGGGTAGGAGTCTGGCACTTCTCATTGCCTCAAGATCTCGGTGCTTTGAACTTCTTCTCCTTGCTTGTTTTCCCTTTAATGAACGAAAGAACGAAGAGAAGGAAGAGGGAGGCTCGCGAGTGAAAATGAGAGGAATGAAAGAGAGAGAGAGAGAGAGAGAGAGAGAGAGAGATGCGGTGAAAGATGAGGAAAATACAAGAAATGAAGAAGGAAAAAGGAGGAAGTGATGAAGGGGATAGGTTCTACCAAACCTTGGAATGAGAAAAAGCAAGGTCAAACTTGGGGAATGCTCCCCTTGCATGAAAAACCATTGGAGGAAGGAGGCAGCTACAAGGGTTAGTTATAGATAGGCTTATAAGCCTATTAAACCCTTTTTAATAAATTAAAAAAAAAAAAGGCTTTCCATGGTCTAGCAAGACCATGGATGGCTCCCCCCAGATTAGGACAACAAAATTGTCCATAATGCCCTCATCATTAGCAAAATGGTCAACCCTATTAAGATGTCTAATAAAATTTGCTTAAGTATTTAAATAAAACATTAGGCACATCAGGATGTTCATTCAAAGTATATTCAATTACCTTGAACCTTATGCTATTTCTCATATTAATTCACCCTTCTTATTAGGCTTGTCACCAAAATTTAAAGTGAAACCTAATAAAGCTCATTGCAACTAATTAATTAGCTAGATGAAATTCAGGGCGTCACAATTCTTCTCCTCTAAAAAAATTTCATCCTTGAAATTTAAAACTTTGCCCATTCTCTCAAAAAGATGCAGGTACTGGCTCCTCATCTTGTCATTAGTTTCTCATGTCATCTCATATGTACCATGATGTTGCCATAACACTTTGACCAATGGTACAATCTTATTCTGAAGTGGTCATTCACTTCTACCCAATATTTGGACTGACCACTCAACATACTATACCCTATCATCCACTTCAATTATGTCGAAGTCTAAGACATGGGTAGGATCAAGTTGGTACTTCCTCAATATCGATAAACGAAAAACATTGTGAGCATTAGATAGTTCAAGGGGTAACGCCAATCAGCATGTTAGGTCTCCTATTCTTTTAAGAATTTCAAATGGTCCAACGAATCTTGGGCTCAACTTCCCTTTCTTCCCAAGTCTAGAAATGCCTTTCATTGGTAACACTTTTAAGAATAGGTGGTTCCTTATGTTAAATTCTAAAGGCTTTCAACATCTATCAGCATAACTCTTGTACTGGCTTTGTATAGTTTGAAACCTATTTTTGATTATGCTCGCAGCTTCCATTGTGACTTGCACTAACTCTAGCCTTGTGAGTTTCCGCTCATCCACCTCCTCAAATAGTGTAATTCCTATAATTTGCTAAAAAACTATTATTATAAGCAAATTTTACTAAGTGTAATTTTTCGTTGTAATTACCCTTGAAGTCAAGTACACATGCCCACAACATGTTTTCTAAGATTTGGATAACCCTTTCTAACAAACCATTTGCTTGTGGGTGGAAAGTAGTGCTATATTGAAGTTTAGTCCCTAATGCTTCTTGAAGACTTTCCCAAAAATTTGAAATAAACCTTAGGTCGCGATCCGAAGTTATAGTCACGAGAACTCCGTGCAGTTTTATTATCTGCTATCCATATAATTCAGCATACTTATCTAATGAGTAGTCTACATGCACAACTAGAAAATGTGCCGACTTAACCAAACAATCCATAATCATCCAAATAGCATTATGGCCATAGGACGTTCTTGGTAATGCTTGTACAAAATCCATAGTTATTCATTCTCATTTCCATTCTAAAATTTCCAATGGTTTGAGCAACCCTGCCAGCTTTCAATGTTCAACTTTCACTTGTTGGCACATTAAACATTGTGAAACATGGTTTGCTATATGTCTATTTTCATGACATTCCACCAATAGGGCTGTTGAAGATTTCGATACATCTTGGTATTCCCTAGGTGAATACTATACTAGCTTATATGCGCTTCTGACAAAGTGTTTCCCCTTCAAATCCTTATCACTGGGCACACATAAACGTCTTCAAAATTTCACTATTCCATCATTTCGTAACTTTGAAATCTAGTTTCTTAATTCCTAATGCCTTCTCACGAATCCTAATAATCTCAAGGTTGGACTGCTATAGTATCTTCATTTTTTGTATGATCTCTAGTTCAATCTTGAGCATAGCTAATATAACCGTTAGATCATTCATCTCAACTCTTAATTTAGCGTTGGATACCTCCTTCATAAGATTCCATTCCTTAACCATCAAACCTGCCATAACCAAAGCTGAATTCCGACTGAGAGCATTAGCTACTTTATTGGCCTTCCTAGGTGATACAAAATTTCACAATCATGGTCCTTTAGCAACACAATCCATCATTTTTGTCCCATGTTTAATTCTTTTTGTGAAAATAAGTACTTGAAGCTTTTATGATCCGAGTAGATTTCGAACTTTTCTCCATTCAAATAGTGTCTTGAGTGCAAAAAGTATAGCTACCAATTCCAAATCATGAGTCGAATAGTTCATCTCACAGGGTCTTGTCTTGAAGCTTATGCAATTACTTTTCCATGTTGCATTAAAACACATCCTAATCTTTTATGAGAAGCATCATTGTATACCACGAATCCTCTTGATCTGGATGGTATAGTCAAAATAGGTGCCAGTTAACTTCTTTTTGATTTCCTAGAACTCTTTAGTCCACTCAAATTTCTTGCCCTTCTTGGTCAATTGAGTTAATGATTCTACGAGACGGGAAAATCCTTCCACAAATCTCCAATAGTATCCTACTAATCCTAAGAAGCTTCATATCTCGATCATTGTTGTCGATTTAGACTAATCAAGTACTGCCTAAACCTTTAGCGGGGTCTAATATTCTTTCGCATATAACTACATGACCTAAAAATATCACTCAATCCAAAATTCACATTTACTAAGTTTAGCATACAGCCTATGTTCTCTCAGAGTTTGCAGTACAATTCTTAAATGTTGTTCGTGTTCTTCAAGTCCCTTCAAATACACTAAAATATTATCAATGGAGACTATCACAAATTGATCCAAGAATTGCTTGAATACACTATTCATTAAGTCCATAAATGCTGCAGGTGCATTTGTTAAGCCAAATGGCATAACTAGAAATACATAATGCTCGTACCGAGTTCTAAATGCTATTTTAGGTATATCTCCTTTCTTGATTCTCAACTGGTGATATCCCAACCTTAAATCAATCTTCAAAAATACTAATGCTCCTTGTAATTGATCGAACAAGTCATCTATTCTAAGGAGGGAATACTTATTCTTAATAGTCACTTGATTCAATTGACTATAATCTATACATAGACACAACAATCCATCCTTCCTTTTCACGAATGGTAGCACACCCCATGGTGACGCACTAGGCCTAATGTATCCTTTATCAAGTAGTTCTTACAATTTCATCTTCAATTTGTCTAATTCTGTCAAAGCCATCCTAAATGGAGCTTTTGATATTGGTTCTATTCCAGGGACTAAATCACAAACTCAATCTCATGTTCTAGTGGTAATCCAGGTAATTCTTTAAGAAAAACATAAGGGGATTCTTGTACTATTGAAATTTCCTTGAGTTCTATC
This sequence comes from Eucalyptus camaldulensis, assembly GCA_019915185.1. Classification (NCBI taxonomy): domain Eukaryota; kingdom Viridiplantae; phylum Streptophyta; class Magnoliopsida; order Myrtales; family Myrtaceae; genus Eucalyptus; species Eucalyptus camaldulensis. The sequence continues at coordinate 29,488,777 of JAHSVA010000008.1, forward strand.
TCATCCTTATGCCGATCAATTACTGATGCGTGATGGGGTGAGTGATTCAAGAACGCAGATTTTTTTGAGGGGATTTTTGTGGTTAAGTGTATAGAGTAGTGTATACGATAAAGAAACAAAGAGGAATAAGAAAAGATAGAACGATCTCCTCCCAAGGTATAAAGGCCACGCCACCAACTGAGGATGAGGATCAAGATCTACGAAGCTCACCACTAAGGCCTAAAGCTTCCACCAGCCAAGGATAAAGCACTTCGGGATAGAAGAAGCTCACCACCAAGGCCTAAAGATTCCACCAGCCAAGGATAAAGGGCTTCTTGGCTCACCACCAAGGAGTGATCTACGCTCCAAGGATAAAGAAACTGAAAGGAGTTATCCACTCTCCAAAGGAGTTCACTCAAGCAGAGGAAATCTCACCATTTTCATTCATGAAATTCGTATCTCCCCTACATTGGATAGTTTCCCCTACTTATAGGAGGATTTTAGCCTTAGGAAATATTAAAAACAAACTTTAATGACCTAGGAATTAAATGTTCGTCTCTTGAGCTACATAAAAATAAAAATAGCTAGGAACTTAATAAAAAACCATTATTAACACGGGAACTAAATGCTTTTAATCGTCGACCTTCCACATTCTCGAACCGTTAGCTTTCCGTGTTCTAGAACGTTTGGCTTTCCATATTCTTGAACCGCATTCGTGAACCTTTAGCCTTCCTAGAATTCGAGCTCCTCCCTTGACCGGAAAATATTCTTCTTGAAACTTCATCAATTGGTCATACAAGACATCTAAAATAGCCTTCCATTGATACTTATCGATATACCACAAAGTACCGATAAGTAATTAACATTATTCACTCAAAAATGATCCATCGAAGAACATAATGCCCAACTTCTTTATTGGCTTGGATAAGCATCGATGGTTCTGAGTTGGTCGATGGAGCTACGTTGGATGCACCCGCATCATCCTCCCGGGGTTGTTTGAGATTTGTCCTCAAATCTAGAAAGTTTTCATTCTCTAAGTAAGGAGAAAGGTCTCCCACGTTGAACGTTGCTGAAACTATACAAGTTCTAAAAACTATACAAATATTGGTTAGTCCAAGTAGGCTGAACATGAAGGTTTTGTGACTATGTTTATGCAAGCACTTGCATCAAGGCTAAGGTGTCATGGAGTGTTAAGGTGCGATTGGTGTGAGTTATAAGGTGTGTTATGTTCATTGCCCCCCTAGCTTGATCTTTAGCTTGATTGGAGCTGACTATAGCTTCATTAGGTTTGATTTTTCAGTTTTGGTACATGTGCACGATTTTGTTAGTTTTTACGTGTATCTGCTTGCAATAGATCCTATCTAATCGCCAACATTCTCCACGCTCCTCGAATTTTCCTTGCCTATCAGGATTTCGTCGTGAATTTATAAAAAAAAAAAAAAAAAAGGGTTGATAGCCAATTCAAAATGAACTTTTCCGAGAACTAACAAGAGAGGAATTTACTTTACCACGAGCTGGTTGCCTGGCATTCTCCATGTTCCCGAGATTTTCTGTGCTTGTTAGGAGTTCCTGCAGAATTAAAAGAAAATGAGTAGATAACAAGTTCAAAATAATTATTTTCAAGAGCTTACAAGAGAGGAATCTACTTACCACGAGGACAAACGAGAATTGTAGGCATAAGGGAAATAAAATTGCGCCGGTGAGTAGTCCACTCTTTAGGCATACTCCAATTCAAAGGCTGACGCAAAGTCATAAGGGTAAGGAATCCACTCCCAATCAATTCCAAGACAGGCACAGCCTTATAGTTAATTGAAAGGAAACTCTTAAGTCAAAAGATCGCCAGGAGTCCACTTAAGTGATTTCCAAAAGAAAGGCTGGAGGGAACTCTAAGTCAAAGGCTAACAAGCACTTATGCCGGGAAGGAATCCATTCCCAATCAATTTAAAAATTCAAGATTCATGCAATTATTTAGACATTCTAGAACTCACACAGTCATCCTAACATACGTTCATGCAATTTTAATCATGCGTTTAAAGCTAAAGTATAGTCACGTTGTGATATGGTCATCCAATCTGAAGCAAACACAGTCATGCAGTAGTCGATGCATAGTTATGCAAGAAGGCATTACATTCCAACAAATGTGATAAGAGTGCACTGATTTGGCTTAACTCTATTATGAATGTACCAATTTTGGATTTTTTGTGATATTAAACCTTATTTATATGTATATGTTATATGCACAAATATTTGATAATTGCATCTTTTTTATAATCATATATATATATATATATATATATATATATATAATGCAACTTTTTATGATTTTATCAACATTCCCATCCAACATGTAATTAATTTTGATTCTAGATGTAATTTGATGGATAAAATTTTATTAATAAGAGTAACATGCATAATACTTCTATTAGTTAAAAAGTGTAATGAATTAGATACGTTGAATATTAGTTAAAAGGACGCCATTAGTAGTGTATTAGGAAAACTTAATTTAAAAATATAATTGAGATGAATTTACCTATTAACCACATTTTCGAACAATCCATTGTTATATAGTATTTTGATGTCTCGTCTTTATTCTTTAACCTTTTTATTTATAAACTATATTCTTATGTTATAACAATAAATCATTTAGCATCTATATCATCTTAGTGTTTACTAGTTATTAGGGGAATTTAATGAAGGCAAGGTCGTTGGCAGTGTTTTACAAAGATTTAGTTTTGATTTGTTGAAGGCAACATTTTAAATTAGATGTCATGAGGTTTTAATAAGAGAATAGATGCCCAAGGATACAATTGACAATGTCAAAGCTCTATTTGTTTAATGAAAAATGAATTATTTGGAAAATATTTTTTTTTTAAATATTGCTTATATCACTCACGAAAATGAACGACCAAAAAATATTTTCATTGCATAAGAAAATATTTACACATAAATTATTGTCAGTAATGACTATTTATTAATTGATTATTTCAAGTAATACAAGTGAATATATTTAGAAATATTTTTAAAATTTATTTTCTATGAAATAAACGGAGCATAAAAGCCTACTACTGACTCTTGGATATGTTGAGGGTAGAATTTAAAGTTAGAAATGTTTATATTAGATGTCGTTAGGGTAAATTTGAACATTTAATTTTCGTATTTGGATTTAACCCTTTTTTATGAGAAAAAAAAGGTTTTAAAACATTTAGAAGCAAAATTATTCTTGGTACTTCACAGGTGATATTTATAAATGATATAAATATCTTTCTAAACTATTTATAAAGCACATTTTTGAATTAGGTGTCATTCCATATTTACGGAAATGTCCTTGATTTTCCTATCGTTTATTAATTTATTAAAATTTATTATTGCAACCATTCTTTCATCACCTGTCCAATTCAAAGCAGTTAAAAAATTGCATGTCACTTGTCCGTTTAATTCTAAATAAGATAGCCGTCCTTGGTTCCATTTATCAAGTAATTCATGCTAATTATCCAATAGTTCATAAGATGATAAATATCCACAATTCAGACAACCAAATATTGCTGTTAACCTTTTACGACACGATGAAAAATTTGTAGATTATTTAAATTTAAATTTATTGGTGTGAAAAATTTCCTTGATTTACGTATTACTCGATTTATTATTTAAATGATCATATTGATACAGTATTTAAATATTAAATTAAGTATTCAGCTAATAAATTAAAATTTTAAAATAATTGATAATACTTCAATAAAATCTCATGTGATATCAAAGTAGGAGATGATAATTCATAAGTTAAAATCTTTTCAGGCCTATTCATCTTCTCAAATTAGGTATATTCACCAATTTTTTCTATACATCGATGCGATCGAGCATTTTTGCGCCAAAAGGAGAAAGAGATCGGCAGTGGGGTCAGGTCGATTTGTCTGCCCAGTCTTATCAAACCGTCCCCTTTTAACGCCGTCGTCTCCGACCGACGCACGTCTCTCTCTCTCTCTCCCCTCTGCGTCTCTTCAAATGATGATTTGCCCACTTACCCACCACCGCCACAGGCTGAGCTGATCTCTTTTGCTGTTACTACATCTCCCTCGTTCGCTGCGGAGTCTCTCTCTCTCTCTCTAGCTCGTTCGTTGCAGAGAGACTGTTTATGCAGGTCTCTGCTTCACCCAGGTTTCACATTCATTATCCTGTTGCTGCAATTTCGGACAACGATCTGGAAGATGGGCGAGTCGTCTTGGCCTTCTGATGCGCAGGTAGTCCCTCTGCAGTTAGTGAATGCCGATGAATCGACCGCATTGTCGAGAATTCTTCTTTTCTTCGATCAAATACGGTTCCACACTTATGCTGTAATGTTCTTTGAGCAACGCCATTCAAAGCTTGAAATTCAAGGGGTTGTCACCTGGTGTCTTTTCCTGCTTTTCTTGATGTAGAAGACGGTGCGTGCGTGTTAGGCGTCTTCACATTGTTTTTCTCTCTGGTTCTCCTCTGCTGTTCGTGAACGCCGATGAATCGACCAGCATTGTCGGAAATTGTTCTTTGATTAAAGCCAGTCCACATTTTTGCTGTAATGTTGTTTAGGCAATGCCATTTCGAGCTTGAAAATCAAAGGATCATGCCTGGTCTCTTTTCTTCCTTTCGTTGAAGGAGAAGAAAGTCTGTGCGTGTTAGGCATCCTTATCTCGTCATTTTGGCTGATATTTGGTTACTCTTGAGATGATTGATCGTGATATGGGATGTTCTAGCAGAGTAGTATCGGTGTTGCCTGCTCATTGCCTTGAAAGATCGATGAGAGAGTCATATGCTGGTGGGGTTTGCTTCTATTTCTTTACTGAGTCGGTGGAATATTTGTGGATCTTCCATGTCCATTTGAAAATCACCTCTCTATTTGACCATTTTGAGAGGAGTGTAGTCATTTGCAAATGTCAAAATTCTTGGGGATTGTGCTCCTCATAATCTTATCCCTTTGCAGTTGAACTATATCCGCAATGTTGTTTCTCGAATGGCTGGCCGAAGAACAGATGAAGTTCAGGTTGTAATATCTCCTTATAGAATTTGCCCCCTGGGAGCTCATATAGATCACCAGGTCAGTTTTGTTTTGTTTCTACCATATTGTTGTCTAGATAGTCATTGCGCGAGTCCTTCCATTTGGGCATTGTTTTTTTATTTGCATCAACAGACACAACTTTGTCTTAATTTCCTGTCCTCTTTTTTTTTTTTTTTTTTTTTTTTTTTTTTTTTTTATTTTTTATGTAGCATTTGTATTTCTATCACTTGTGAATATGAACAAACCTGTTGCTTCTTATGTTCAATAAAATTTGCAGGGTGGAACGGTTTGTGCTATGACAATTGACAAAGGAATACTTCTTGGATTTGTTCCTTCTGGAGATAGTCAGGTAAAAATTGATTCACCTTAGGTTTTAAGAGAATAGTGGAAACCTGTGAAATTTGCCTTGATGGTGTTCTATTTAGCTTTTGATACATCTATTTGCCATAATACCTCTAGAGTTGTTAAGTCACTTTTGGACATTTCTGTGGGTGTCAAGTTTCATTTATTTATTATGTAAATCAGTTATGCACCTGGAACTTTAGAGCAACAAAACACTATATCTTGTATCCTCTTACAGAAGTGAAATGCTTTGGCTTTAGATGTAAATTACATAGTAATGGCACCAGGTGGATATTTTACTAGGGTATTTGTTATCTCCATATACTGACGGAATTAGAGCAGCTCTAAAACTTAAAGCATCCTAGACTTTTGGGATAAGGCTGGTCATGGTAGACTGAATGGAGTTGAGCATCCTGTATGTTTTGCTAATCATGGCTACTGACAGTCCATTCGGGAAAGGACAGAAAGAGGAGGTTAGGACAATTAGGTTGGAAAATAAATGAAATTTGAAATTTTGCGAGACAAAGATTGAGGGAAAATTGAAATTTTGTCCTTTTTATTTCTTTCCTTCCCCATTTCATGGCTTTCCAAATTGTATGATTTTGGCTTCAAGAACTTCCGGAAAATTCTCATGTTTGAGTTGAGAAAGAAGAGTCATGTGGCATATGAGAGGGAACAAAAAGTGACAAGTTGATCTATCATAACCTGAGTAGTGCTAAGCTTTGGTTTGTGGGATGTGAAACTTGAGGTCACACAGGACATCTCATTTATTTTTCGCTGCTGTGAGTATTGGCCAGCATACTAGTTGGACTTTGAGTTCCTTTATGTTGCACCGTGATAACAATCATCTTTTCAATGTTTGGAAATTGAGGGATTCACTAGATCTCCTTCATGTATGATGTGTGATGTATAGATTATAGGTCTCTCTGCTAAGCATGTAATTGTGTGCTTTATTGATCTTGAAGTAAGGACCCAGGATGAGAAGATCAATCTTGCAACTAAACTTAATCATGAACGAAGTAATCTGCATTCTTCCATTCATATCATAGGCCCACAGAAATTTGTTTGGTGCTCCAGCTATCTTGAAGAACAATAGGGAACAAAAGCTGGAAAAAGCATGATTGATCCTAGATGGAACCCATATTGGCTAAGTAGATGGAAAGTAATCTGCAACCTGGGAACACAGGCCTGTCTGCTTACATTGCCTTTCCCTTGCCTTTTGTTTTATAATTCAATATTTTATGTTTACACTATTGTTCATATTAAAACAATCTCTTGAAATCCTGAACTGGATGAGCTGACAAAGGTGCATTAACCTGGCATAGATGAATGCATAAGTTGTTAGAGGCTTTTAATGCCACTTTCTAGTCGCAAGGAAAATAGAAGTATCGGCATTATCAGTGGAGTTATGAATATCTGCAGCCAATGTAATACATTGAAGAGGGGAATGGACACATGCGCTGAGCTTGAGATTGGTCAGCAGGAAGGCTTCAAAATTGCCTATAACCACTTCAATTTAGTTTATCACATGGAAGGCTAAGCCAAACAATGCTAACTTATGCCGTAAGGTTGTTTCTGGTATAAGCTCACATTTTGGATTGTATAAGCACTTTCCAGTTTAAACATTGAGAGGCATTTGGCTTAGCCCATTTTCCATGTGTACACACAATTTCCTTTGCAATTTTAAGATTCCTCTGGCTCTGAGATGTTTTTGAGGTTTTGTTTGATGTCCTGCTACTTGGACATGATTATTGTCTTTGGCTATGTTATGTGCAGTGTTTTCAATTTAGAATCTAAATTCTTATTACAGAGGTTTCTCTTGCTTAAATGTTCTTGTTGTTATAATAGTTATTATTATTATGTCCTTTTTTACTTTTGTGCAGACAATGATGTCTCGAGTGTAATTGTATGGCTACTATTCTAAACATGACAGCATCGGTCAACTTCAATTAACTGTATGTGTAAATGTTGTTCAGGTTTATCTACGTTCTGAGCAGTTCAGAGGAGAAGTTAGGTTTAGGTATGGACTTCTTTAGTTTCATTCCTTTCTATGCTTTATCTCAAGCATCACATTGATGGTTACTTCAATTTCATCTGACGTTGATCTCACATTGTTTCATTTCATTAATAGTAAAGTTGATAACTAGTACAATTTTAAGGGTTAAAGTGAGTATGAAGATGGATAAAAAGCATATGGCATTCTTTGTCTTAGGTATTTGTAAATCAACATATCAATTGTAGAACAAGAGTGCCATAGTAATGAGTACATTTAGGTGCAATGATATTGAACTTAATATGCTATGAACAAGGTTAGGCTAAGTGCTCTTAAATTAGGTACACCTTTTCCTTAACTTGGATTATCAAGGTCCTGGTATATTAACAGGTCATTATCGATAGTATAAGTTCAGTATGGACTTCTTTTAGTTTCATTTGCATTAGTGCTTTCTCTCATATGCCGCATAGATGGTTTAGTCAAACTCTTCTGATATTGATCTTGCATTGTTTCATTTGATTAATAAAGTTCATAAGTAGTACATGTATAAGGGTTAATATGAGCATGAAGACGGAGAAAAACCACCTCAGATCCTTTGTCTTAGGTACTTTTTGACTTTTTGAAATCTACATAGCATTTGTCGGACAAGAGTCCCAAACCAAGGAGCATATTTAAGGGCAGTGATATTGAACTTATATGCTATAAACAATCTTAGATTAAGTGCTCTTAAATTTGGCAAGCCTTTTCCTTGCCCTGGGATAGTAGAAATAAAACTTGTTATCATATCAAGGTCCTGTTATTATAACAGGTCATTCTTGATTATTTGTAATCTTAATTTTCCTTGTTGTCAGTTTCTATATATGTTGCCTTCGTTTATATTCTTAATTATGTAGATCTTCTGCAGAACATAATTGCCATGAACTTTTTTTTTGTTTTTGGGCCCTGGAGATGGACAGACTAATGGTTTAAGGCTATATTTGTGCGCAACATCTTATTTAACCATGTAGCTTTTTTCCAAAGTATCCTGTACATTTGTACTGTTCAGCAAAGGAGATTTAATGGCAAATTTATGAGCGTATACCAGTTGAGATGGGCATCTAGTCTGTTTCTAACATTCTATGGGAAAAAGGCCTTTCAAAAGTGATTTTCCTTTTGACAACTCTCTAAGGAGTACTGCTGCTAATATTTCTGTGGTCAACTTTGCCATTTCTTAGTGGAGCAAATATTTTATCTTTCTAGACTTGAGGGCAGTGATGCTGATTAATTAATAAATGATGTTATTTGTTACTTTTATCCATTGAAAAATATGCACTTTCATATTGTTGAATATCACAACACTTTTGCTTGTTGTTCTCCTGAAAGAAGTGAGTTTCTGAGGTAACTTCTTATCTGCTGGATTGCTAGAAGTAATGTAATTGCAAAATTGTAGGAGCCCCATTGATTTGACATGTTTTTGCTCTAGTTTGATGGAAAAATTTAAGTGCATGTGGTCAATGCAAGTTTGCATTCCAGTGCAATTGATTGGATATGATCCACAGAGTTGATGAAAATCAGCACCCAAAACCTGTGAGTGGAACAAACCTGAAGGTACCTTCAAATGGTTCTTCCACACAACATGAAGACTGTGATTGGGGAAGTTATGCGATAGGCGCTCAATATGCTCTACAAAGTAGAGGTTGCCGTCTTTCTCAGGTTAGAACTTTTTCTACATAAATGTTTTTATCATTTATTGTGAAATGGAACCTATAGTGGATCATATGCAAAGGAGTCATACAAATTTGACTGCAAAATTTTAGAAGGGTATCTAGTCATGAGGGGCAAGACCCTTAGTATGACATTTAGAGTATGTGATAAATTCCCCAGTGATGGGGAAAGATATCCTGGATGCACCAATAATTAATTAGGGATGTTATTCATCCTTCATGAATAACTTAAGTTGGCATGAAGAGAGGGAACTGCTAAAGTACTTTTGCGTCACTTGCATAGTTTTCTGACTCATTGTCTCTCATATAGCAATGTCATATTAAGGTATTCCTGAACATTTTTTGTCTGTGCAATCAACCTAGAAGGTAGTGAACTAGGTCATTTGCTGCCGAAACAATGGTTAAATTAGATTCAAGAAGTTTTAATGGTCTGTTTGGTTGTCATAGGAGTGCCTATGTATGTATGATATTTATATCGTGAAGATCACACTGTTAGGCTGTGTGTATGGATAAACTCTGTTAGGGGGTTTGTAGTTGATCTTTTCTTCCATATGTGTTTCTAGTAGAAGGACATGATTGTGACAATTTGGAGATCCTTACTTAGCAAAGAAATGTCATTCAAGTGACCTAAGTTTAGTAATAACCATGTCAAAAGGGAAATAGGAAGGGGGGATAGACTGATATATTGTCCCAAACCAGTGGCCTCCGAAGATACTCTTTGAATTATTAGATGGACTTTCATGTTTAGATTACATAACTTCACCCAAGCTGTTTGCTGCATTTTTTCCTTCTTGAAAAATTTACCAAGTTTATTTCATGTATGATGATTTGATGCATTTGATGTTCATAGTAAGATCACACAGTTTTGACTTTTTTGCAGGGTATAATTGGATTCATCTGTGGTTCTAAGGGCCTTGACAGTTCAGGCCTTAGCTCTTCTGCTGCTGTGAGTAAATATCTCCTTTTGCGCTCTTTGATTGAGGAAGTTTCGGCACTTTTCTTTCCTATATGATGGTGAATTTTCTTGAACCACTGTGATTGCTTAATGACCTGTTATATGACCAACTATGAACATCATGGAATGTGATTCTGTTTTTATGGCTGCAAGGCCATATTCCCTTGTTTCTTATCTACCGGTTCCTTCTTTTGTAAATGCCAAAAGTATTAGCATGTATTTTTCTTATACTATTCATCCAATCAATGTTTTGTTTTTTTTTACTAATGATAAAGTATATGAACCCTTCAGTTTCTTAATAATGGATTGTTCCAGTTATGGAAGCCATAAATAAAAGGAAATTTCAACTGTGACCCTGATAGTGTTCAAGCTGTTTGCTGAACTTTGACAGTAAGAGGAATGCAATTTTCCTTTCAAGTAAATTATTTGGTCTTTCTTGTTATTTTCCTGGTTAAACTTCTCCTTTGAAGAGCTCTTTACCTTATTTAGATCTGTAATGGCTGTGTGTTTGATAGGTGGGAATTGCCTACTTGTTGGCTTTTGAAAGGGCAAATAATTTATTCATGTCCCCTACGGAAAATATAGAGTATGACAGGTACAATCACAAACTTCTTAGACTCTACATATTGCGTACTTGAACGTATTTATTATGCACCTTTGGCAGAGCTACATTTTCCCTTGACTTGTTAATGTTGCCATTTTATGTTTCCTCAACTTAGTAACTTTTTCACTTCAAGTGTTCAACCATACGTTTCATCTCAGCAACCTCTGTTTTTGGGCTTCATTTCCTCTTCCATGTCCAACCGTTGTGTCGAAATGAGAACCCTAATTACAAGTGAGGACTTTTATTGCTTCGATGCCAATTCGATGTAGGAGAAACACTAAGAGGGGCTGTGAAACCAATTTGATGTAGTCAGAGAAGCAAAAGATAGGAAAAGGAAAAAAAAATTACGGCTGAATATGGATTAGAGAAATGGTATTCTAAGGTTTATAATGAGGAAAAAACTAATGACAAAGAGACTGAAAACCTATTAATACTAGGTTACAGACATAAGTATGATCTCAACCATTTATCTAAAATAACAACTAATCTCAATCATCCAACCTAATAAAAAAGTCACGTGACTATTACATGATTAGTTACTAACCTAAAAATAGGAAAAGACTAAATAGAAGAAAAATAATTAAAAGTATTAAAATAGGATTATGCTTCTGCATCACTCCTCAATAAAGCATGTAGGCTCATATAGGATTTCCTTTGTCTTACGTAATTTGAGATGTAAAAAACCATTTTCACTAGCAAGTACATAATAAAGCCTGATATTCGGGCGATCCCTAATGGCTTTCATTGAGTATTTTTGCAATGTGGAAGGTTGAATTCTGGAGTAATGATGTGGAAAGCTAAGGTAAAGAATATATTGTGGTAAGGAGTATGTATTCAAAAAGAGAATGGTGGGTAATGGGAAGAGAGAATTGAGAAATCTATTACAGGATTAAACAAGGAAAAATTTTACTTGTCGTCAATACCTTACTCTTCTTTTTGCTATGAAATAGTCTACTTTTTACAATCATCTAGCTCATGTATTTCAGTGATCATTGGAGTTCTTCATATGTTTCCTTTCCATGCAGGCTGATTGAAAATGAATATTTGGGCCTTAAGAATGGCATACTGGATCAATCAGCTATTTTACTATCAAGTCATGGCTGTCTCACTTTAATGAATTGCAAGGTAATGTGGGGATGTTTCAATGCACAAAGACTTGTAGAATTATCTCCCAACTAAGGATCTACGGAGACAATTCCACCTCGTGGGAAATCGCTTCGTTGTTGTTGTAGAAATGCATTGTTTAGAAGTGAATTTTGGCAGTTGTCATGAGTTACCATTAGCCATGCAAAATTGTTTCTTTCTATCATATAAAAGCCATCCATAGATGGCTAAGGTATGTAAGGATTGTAGTAATGAGGTGTTTAAATCTTTATCGATACAGTTGCAGCTGAAATTATGTGTGTATTGCAAATAAATTTTGTTATAAATGATAAGTTTATGATTTGTCTGGTTGAAATTAAAGTGTATTGCATGTCTGTGAGCTTCTTCCATGATCTTTTTGGTAATCTGTGAACCACTGAACGTGCATAATCTATTATCAAATCTTGGTAACTCTCCATTTTGCGATTTTAAAGTTGGAAGTATGCTGGTCAAACCTTTTTTTTAACTGCTTTGATCTCTAGCAAGTTGCTTTTAGCTAAAATGGAGACTTCCATCAGTTTATGTCTTATAATCCACATATAGGCTTCAGAATCACAGCCTTTTTAGCCTAGTGCATCCACAACATCATCTTCTTCAACTGATGTTCAGCTCTTGTAGGAAACCTATATTTTGGCTAGGCAATCTAAAATAGGGAGCAGTATAAGCAGGTATGGTTGGTTAATTCATGGATGTCTGCAGATAATCTTTCATGGTAGGCATTTATTGAAAGAAATTTTCTTGTATGAATTGAGGAATATAGTCAGTGTAAGCATATTTTGAGTGTACAATAATGTACTTGTAAATTGTCATTATTTGTTATTATAAACAGATAGACCATACAGTAAAACCCTACCATTCTGTATCAGCCTCTCTATTGTCTTTTACTTTTTTTAATACATGAATAATCTTTCATGCTAGGCATTTCTATTATTTTTCGGAACTTGTTACTCATTCAGCAACTTAGAATACCATGGATTTGGGGTCTGTTTGGCATGGTTGTAGTTGTGTTGCTGTCATACTGTCCATGAAGTGTTAGAAGTAGAGGTTTTTTTATGTTTGGTAATATATGTTTGAATATGCAGTGCCTTAAGGCTGGGTGCAGTAGCTTTTTAATAGTTGCTGGAAGATAGTGCCGGTATGGAGGTGTAGCAGCTGTGAGGTGTTACTAAACACATTGCAAAAGCTACAGCACCCCTTTAGCTGCTAATTGAGAAGCTATAGCCACATTCTTAAGCATAATGTGCCTCTCTTACCACCACCCACTTAGAATTTACTAGTCAGAATTCTCATTATTATGTTTCTCCATTTGCTTGTTTAGCATTAATTCTATAAAACTCGGTGTATGTGACTTTTTCATCACAGAAACATGGTGCCATGAACTTTCTTATTGTTTTCAATGGCAACTGAGTTATCATAAGGTTATTAACGTATCTCCTCTTGTATCCACAGAATTTCATTGTTTGACACTACTACTTTATAGTTATTTCAGTTTACTGATATACATATTTGATGGCTTATACTGAGAAATATTGATGTTCTTTAAGTTTGTTTAATGTCTTGTCCATTTGAAGTTTTCTCATGCTGTGTATGTAGATGAATTAGGATGTAAAGGTTTTCAATTATCTGTCTGGAAGAGGTTTCTGATGAGAAGTATAGCTTGTGCAGACTAAAAAGCATGAGGTTATTCATTTTTCAAAGTTGCAAAAGGACAATCCTGTGGTGCCAAAAGCTTTCAAAATCTTGTTGGCCTTTTCAGGCTTGAAGCAAGCTTTGACCAGTAATCCTGGGTATAACCGCCGTGTTGAAGAGTGTCAGGAGGCTGCAAAGTTTCTCTTGGAGTAAGATTTCGCTTTTTCCTCCTATTGAAATCTCAATGATCAATATAGTGACGATATTTTGCCGAGATATGCATGTTTTTCTTCTTTTTTTAATAAGTAAAAGAACTATTTGTAAAAAGGAAGATGATTGTTCAAGTGTACAGGAAGTATATGCAGAAACGCTTTGGAAAACCAGCAAAAAATGAAGCAAAACTATATAACAGACAAGGTTCTGTAGTTCAAACCCTCTTATGTTTCTCTCAAGTCCTGATGGTACAAATCTCAGGATTTTCTTCTCAATTTTGAGCCCATTATGTACTTTCACTGGCAAATGTAGAGTGTCATATGACAAAGAAAGATACTTTTGATAAAAAATCAAGATTAGTTTGAAGAGGTGAGTGTACAAGGGTTAATAGATAAGAGCCATAGATTCCAAACTCTTCTTGCTCATGCAACGCCACGAATCTACAATGATGAAGCCATGACTTTCTAACCAGGTGATGAAAGCAACTTGGAGTTCGAGCTTTATTAGCCTTCAAAAATTTTTATTTGCATGATATGACTAGGACTTCAAACCTCATAAGTCACAATAAAATTTAACCTTAAATTTCCTACTTTTTGAGATCTTCCATTGAAATGTGTCCTAAGTAGAGCTGGGGATATTAGTAGCATATAATTTTCGAAGAAAGAGGAGATTGCATCTAGCTTCCAAAATGGGACAAAATCAATCTCTCTAAACTTTATCTAGTAAATGAAGCACGTACTAGAGAATGTAATTACTATTCACGAGGCAAAAAGAAGATATATGGATAATAACTTGTCCTAGCAATGTTTGGGTCAATTTCGTGACAAGAGATACTGTTTTTTGTTACTAACTGTTCTGGAAACAGGTAATTCACTTCTACTTTGGATAAGATATTCTTGTATCATATGGTAGTCTGATCTTTCAATCAATGTCTAGTAACTATGTTTGCATATTATGTTGGATATCTATTTATATCATGTCGTATTGTATATGCCTACATGCGGTTGATGTTTTATGCAAAGATAGTAAATTATATAAGAAATTACAGAAATATCATCAATTTTCCCCATTTTGATGCTTTCATCCCTTGGTTTCATAACTATACACTTTGCATGTGATCTTTCAAGCAACCTATGTTTTGCATCTTGGAGTCTTAACACCAGTGTCAGGAAAAACAGTGTAACTTCTAGGAACTAGAGGTGCTACGTGTTGATTATTTTGGAACTTTATACTGCAAAATGAGGAGTCTTGAATCTAGAAGTTGTAAATTAATTTGAAAGACATTAGATTTTGGTGGGAAAGCAACATAAAGAATTTTATACTTATTCTTATGTCTAAACAAACAGACTCCTAGTATGTGAGGTCTGGCTTACATATAATGGGGGTTAAAAAGTATGTAGTTTGCATATCTGTTTCACAACTTGAAGTTTTGGGAAAAATGGTTATCAGTATGATGTGAGGGCAAGAGGCTATTCGTTCAAGTGAATCTAGGTCTCTTAATTGTTTCCTCAAAATAATTAATTTCCATAATTTAGTTTTAGATCAAATGCCTGTTAATGCATGAAGGAGAATGTTTTTTTTTTTTGGTATACAGCATGAAGGAGAATGTTACAATGTTTAAATGTTAAAACAGGCGTTTGTCTAATTATATAAACTTTTACATCAATTGGCAATAGTCCCACAAATTATACCATTGTCATTTGTGCTTTTACTATTGGTATTAATCGTTATAGTACCATGTGCTGAGGCAGTGCAGATTATGAGATCAATAAATTGGCCATTCACTCATGTTGTTGATGTGTATTGAATTTTAATTGCATGGCTAATTATTTGGATCCTTGTTAGAGTGACAGCTCCATTTAAGCTAATCACACAATTAACACTGAATTCATAATTCATCACTCTCTGTTTGCTAGATACTTTTTCCAATATGTAATACTACTTTTTCTTTATTAACAGGGCTTCTGGAAATGGCAAAACAAAGCCTGTCCTGTCTGATGGCAAGTATCTAATTACTCGTCAAAATTGATTGTTCTTTAATGAGTAGAAAACTGGGCTAATGTGTTTTTCCTCACCAAGCAGTGCATCCTGAAGTTTATGAAGCTTATAAGGTACTTTGGCTGCATCAATGTCTACTGTTTGTTCGGTAATGTAACCTGTCTCACGCTAGTGTTCACCTTCCTTCTTTCTACACAAAGCTTGTGTTTGCACATGGATGTGCTTATCTTCTGGAGCTAAGATGAAGATCTTATAGATACTTTAGTTCATTATAGTTTGATTGAACAGTTGCTTTAACTGCATGTATCCCAGGCATAGATTCTTCATTAAAAAAAAAAGTTATTAAAGATTTGCTCATTTTATAGGACTATTATTTATTGAAATTCATTTAGCATTTACCAATTAACTTTACAAACGTCATTTTCTTCCTGCAGCATAAATTAGTAACAAACCTAGCTAAGAGAGCTGAGCATTATTTTTCAGAGAATATGCGTGTTCTAAAAGGTATCACTGTTCTGAACAATTTTCTGTTTCTTTTGGATGTATTTCCAGTGTCGTCTTGATACCTGTTCATATGCTGTATAAGCTTATAGGCAGACATCCCACATTTACTGCAGGAATTGAAACTTGGGCTTCAGGAGACATGAAAAAATTCGGAGAGCTCATCTCAGCATCTGGTTTAAGTTCAATTCGGAACTATGAATGTGGTATGTAACTAATCTTCACTGCAGCATTAAGTTACCTGATACGGTTCTGAACTCATGATGTATGAGCCGATAGGAATTCCATTGACAGCAAAGAGTACTTTTTTCTTTTGGTGAAATTACATTGGTATCTGGGAAGATGCTTAAGTTGGTTTTGTAGTTGTTGCGACTGCTGTTGCTATTTGCATATTTCTTACTGGGAACAATGTTAGTTGTCTTTTCCAGTTAAGAGTTATGGCTCATTTGCAGTGCTTAATGTAGCTAACATAGCTGGATATTGGGGGTTGTCATCTAAACTAGTCTAGTAGGGGATAGAGTAATAGGCAGCTGCAAGACATTAGAGAAGCTCAACTATTAAGTTTCATTTTCTTGCCATCCTCCTCACTATTTACTTTTGTTACCTAACAAGTTCTAAAGGCATTTCAATTATTTGTATGGGTCGTTGATATGTGTCACCGCAACTGGGCTCGAGCTTCCAATCCCGATGAGAGACATCGGGGAGCAAATGGGGGATGTTAACGTGAAACTTCTGGACATCCACCACCGGTGGCTTATTTTATGAAAATCTTTTATCCCTCGATGCTTTTTGTTCATTTATTGTTTTCTCCTGCCTTGTTGAAACGGCTCATCAATTTTTCACGATATCACTGAAATAGATGTAGTTGATCAAATAATATGAAGGAGCTCCCTTAATAGGTTCTGCTTCCTGTGTGCGTGTGTGGATCATGTTGGATCTTTTAATATGCTCTAAACCCTGATTTGTAAAAGCACTGACCCTAGTGTTGAAATTGCTCAGGTGCTGAACCGCTCATACAATTGTATGAAGTTCTTCTCAGGGCTCCTGGTGTGTATGGGGCCCGATTCAGTGGTGCTGGATTTAGAGGATGCTGTCTTGCCTTTGTTGATGCCAATAAAGCCACAGAAGCTGCGTCATTTGTCAGGTGGGAGTATTCCAAGTGCCAGCCCAAGTTTGCAAGCGAACTGAACCCAGAAACAGCAGTATTGATATGTGATGCAGGTGACTGTGCTCGAGTCATCTGATCAGCTTCTTTCAATTCATCATTCATTTCATACGTTTGTTTCTTCAGTGATACTGGGAAGGAGAAAACATAAAATCTTTCGATACATTGAGTGAATATCGTGGCTTATGCAAACTGACAAGTTGTTCTACCAACTGTGAAGGAAACGAGCTAGAAACTATAATAAGGATTGCTGTTTGTGTCTCCCTACGGGATGCCAGATTCTAAAACAGCCTCGTAATACCGCAAGGCTGGCGAATGTGAATAGAACACCCATGCAAAATGTTCCAAAGATCATCAACAAATCAGAGTCAAAGTGGAAACCATGACTACATGACATTGAACCCAAAGCTGGCGCCCTTGGAGGGATAGAGTAAACATGAATAGACAACATGACATTAGTATGCCTCACGCGGTGGCTCGTCATCTGTGATATTGAACCCTCGTGCTTTCAATGAGTTAAGATTTGTGTAACTTAGTTATAGGCACCTTAAATTTACGAAGTCGAATTAGGCACGACTCATTGAGAAAAATTATAATAAATCAAGACTAACATAATAGTTATCATATTTTCTGCATTAAGGACCCCAGGATCAATGACCTCATTTGCTTTCACCTTCTCGAATAATATTTTGAAAAAGAAAAGGAATAGCATTAGTTGGACTACTCGCCATACCTCATTAACCTTCTTTAACATGATTCTTTTAAAACCTATGTGATTATTGATTACTAGTTTTTTTTTTTTTTTTTTGGTATTTTTACTCGTGTTGGTAAAAGTTACATTCTTCCCTATGGGAAAAATTGATGATGCTCTCTTCTCTTTCATGACTTTGATTAGATTATCTAAATCGACTAGCGATGGGACTTGTGGCACGCACGGAGAGGATCTAAAATGTAATTCATAAAATGATTTTTAATCTAGAAAATTATGTTAACATGAGTTAAAGCGTCTTATTTAGAATATAATGCTCACAAAAGTATAGTAAAATCAGGCTAATCAAGTTTACAATTTTAATTTACGATAGCACTTTTTTTCCTTGAATCATAATTGCATAGTGTGAATATTAATTCCTTTCCACTCATTGTCTTTCTTCATATTTTCCTCTTTTTTTTTTTTTTAAAGGAGAATATAAATTGTTTATATTTACAACTAAAGGAGTTTCTCCTATAGGAGTACACTTGATTAACGTGTTAAGTAGTCTTGTTAACGTAGTTTACTCCTCTTTCGTGGTCTTAGGTCAAACCATGTTAGAGCACTCTATAAGTAAAATCCACAATGCACTTAGCTGAAGTTAAGGAGTGCGTCCGTAAGATTTCCTAGAGAGGTAACAGAACCGAACATTACTTTACTGCTAAAACAGATATATATATATATATAGATTTAGCATCCTTTACTCATGTTCAATTTTACTAACAATGAGGGGTATATAATAGAGATTTAGAGTTGAGAGCCATTAAACACCAAGCACAAACTTCCATTATTAAAGTATTTCGTATATTCCAAATCACATATAAGCAAGCAGGCAACTAATTCAGTAAGGTTATGTTTGGTCGTCCAGATTTTTTAATCGGGATAGGACTAGATAATATATGATATAAAATCCTTGAATTTTTTTATATCTTATCCGTTGTTTGGTGAATCGCAGTATTAAAGTTCGATATATTCACATCATATCATGTACATTTATATATATAAACTTAAATGTTCATAAACGAAGATGGTGAAAATCTCTCATAACACTATTCCTTTATTTATTACTATTTATTTTATTTTTCCTCTTTTTTATATTATTTTCTTTATTATTTATTTTTCCCCTTTCATCATTCTTTAATAAAATTTTATCAAATAATAAATTGTACTAACATACTTAAAATACAAAAATACCTAAAATATATAATAAATATAAATATATAATTTATAGATTAAATGTTTATTATAAGATAGAACTAAAGTTGAATATGTAAATTAAAATAAGATTAATTAAAAATATTTTTATATTTTTAATTTCTTAAATTATAATTCAAATATTATTTATAGTGGAATATAATTTCAATTTTGTTAATTTAATAAGTTTGTTATTCGAGAAAATAACTTTCCTATTATGAACATTAGAAATCTTATCCACCTTTATCCCATCTCCCCCATAGGATGCTTTTATATTGTCTATATCCCTATTTATATCCAACTTTATCTTGTTTTAAGTGAGCATCAGACGTGGGATAGGACAAATCATATCATATTCAGAGTTTTATCCCGACTACCAAATACAGCCTAAGTTATTTGAATGGACTAAAACATTTTTAGGACGTTAGTAGATTATGATTTGATGAGCAATTGTAACGTCTCATGGGTCCTTGGATCTTCTGTAATCCTGGGTTGAGGGCAACTTACAAAGATCAATTATTGCGTTCTGAAAACAAAGGACTTGCCATCAATCGATTATAATAACCTAGGCCGATTATACCCTAAATTCCTAAGTAGTTTTAGGAAAAATGGACTATCTAGGATTAGGTGTGAAGGTGATTAATTTGCCTGTGAAAAATAAAAAATACACGCTCGAGGGCTTCGATACTCATGGGAAAGGGGTGATGCCTCATGACACCCTTTCGGTATCGCATTTTCGATGAAGTTCTTCATAAATCATTTATCATTTGATTTCTTGATATATGAATTCGATTTTTTTTTTTTGGTGGATAAGTGCAATAGAAATTCTAAAATGTGTTACAAAAGTGCAATTAAGTCTAAAACTTACAAAAAATGCAATTAAGTTTTAAAATTTGTCAAATTTGTTCAGTTGAGTCCTAAAGTTAACACCGTCAAATTTATTAACGGAAAATACAGATATTAAGCGGTTTGATAAGTTTTAGAACTTGATTGTACTTTTTGCAAGTTTTATGACTCAATTATATTTTCGTGACAAGTTTTTAGGATTTCTATTGCACTTATCCATTTTTTTTTCCATTAAGCGGTTTGCAGCTGAAAGGTTTGCATCGCTTTATGGCTTGGGAACGATGATTCCTTAGGTTGTGTTTGTTATTGTGTTGGGTTTTGAAACATGTATGATAACGACGAGGCATGTACGGCATTGCCTTTATGGTTATCATGATCTAGGGGAACCTTTTGACTGTGAGCCTTTCCGTCTCGAGTTCGATTAACCTTCAACGATTCCCTTGGTATAATGATCTAGGGGAGGCTTTTATTGAATGGAATTTTCTAATGCAAGATTTCAAACTAGCATAATGATGACTTATTCACATTTGAAAATTACTATTTCTAATTCAGCAATGCAGTAACTATTTAATCATGATTTTCTGTCGCTAATTTAACATAATAACAACGTACTTGGATTTTCTTATATTTATCCAAGTATTGTAACTATCCAATTCATTTGCTATAGAGAGGAAGGAGGAAGGATTACCAGCCCTTCTCGATAATTCCAACCTCCCTTGGAGAGGGCGCCACCTTCAAGGATCTTCAAGAACTCTGCCAGAACCTTCAAGGGAAACCAAGAACATGTGAGAGAATTTTTAGGGAGAGAATTCCAAAGCACGAGAGAGAGGAAAGAGCTCCCATGAATCAGATGAAGGGGTGGTCGCGCCTATTTATAGGCCTGAATTTGTGGCTGGCTCACCTGAGCCGGATGGAGCGAACTCGACTCAAGGTGAATTGGATAAGAGGCTTCTTGGCTCATGGCAAGCCGAGAAATAGGCTTCCGAGCAAATCGCTCACTAACTCTTGGCAATAACAAAGGAAAACCGACACTTTTTCCTTCATTACTCGCAACAAAAACTAGAAAATCGAACCTTGTGGACAAGCACAAAGGGCAAAAATTTATGCAGTCAATGAAGAATCATTCCAGAGGTCGAATGTGGAAATGACATGGGAAGGGAGGTCCGAGGCCGTGTTGTGGTGTGGCTTCGGCAAAATCCAGCTTCTCTTCAAGCCTTCTTTCCTCTATATGACGTTTTCAGAATGTGGCGATCCTCGAACGACAACCGTAGCCCTTACGCTTTCCATGGCGCATGCAGGTAAAGATTCAATGGCGACCGAGGATTTTCACTCCGGAGACCATTTCCGGAGTTCTTAAAAGTTAAAACCTCTCGTCGCCGTTACAGGGCTTTTTGTGGTTTCGATAGCAGTGCTTCGCAAAGTCGGGTCGGCCGGTTCAAGTGTTCAATTTGACAGTGGCCCGACTTATGGTTTAAAACCGGTTTTGGCCAGCTCACCCGTTTTAGATGCGTATCATCAAATAATTCGGTTCATTTTTTTATACTATTTTGGAAACAATTAAGAGTAATTGGGTGTCTCCACAATTTAAATGGTATTTATAATCAAACAAATGTACTCTGAATTCAAATTATTTAATTTAGTGATCTTCCCTTCTTATTTTCATTCTTGATTTCGAATAGCATTGGAACATGGACCGATCAATCAGACCAAATGGTTTTCATACGTCCTTCATTCCCAGCGGTCCACTTTATTGAGAGTTTGACCACTTTCTTAACCTAACCTTACACATCAACATCACCTTGCCACCAATACCATATTTCATTGTCAAATCAGTCGAATTCCAGTCAAAATGCATCGATTGCAAGGGAACAAAAACCATTGTGCTTTTGGTTACAACGTTCAAATAAATTTAGCGTTCATAAGTGAATATATCTTTACCTAAGGTTCCGATTATTTTGCACAAAATGAATAACTTAAAAAATATTTTCTTAAAAATAATCGCTTGTATAGCTTATAAAATAATTGAACAAAAGATATCTTAATCATTCCACGAAAATATTTAGACATGATTTATTGTCCATACAAAAATTTTCTATTGACTAATTTTTTTAAGCATGACAATCTTCATCTTTGGGAAATTATTTTCCAAATTGTTCATTTTTCAAGATACAAATGGAGCCCAAATATAGTATGCCTAGCATCATGGGTGGGGACATTGGACCAAGAGCTTTAATTAATTAATTGAGTCTTAAGTGTTCAATCTTTGTCAATTGGGCTCTAAATATTTCCAAAGAAAATTTAATAAACTTGTTTTAGTTTATTTCAACTTGTCTTAATTACAAACTAGGTTCGATTTGTATAAAACTAATGTTGTCCATGCGTTGCGTGGATTTCCATTTTTTCCAATTCTTTTAAAATGTCTGTTATCTTAAAATAATTTCTTTCCTAGTTTTACGCGTTCAAAATTCCTATTATGTACAGTTAAGTTAGATTTACCATGTATTCTATGAAAGATTGTGGATTTAGATATTTTAAAGCATATCTATCCATTACGTCCAAAAAAATGTAGTATATAACTAGATATATATTTTATATTGAGATTTTAAAAGATTTTCTTTCACATTTTTCGCTTTCCTCCCGAAAATTTCATTCGGCGACCAACACAGGAGCCTCTCCTATTGTCACTGAAAAATTTAAAAAGCAAAGCGTAAGAGTTATGCAATGATTAAAATATTTCTATGTATCGCATAATGACAAAAAAAAAATCATCATTTGCTCTTCTGTTTATTTCACATTAACGATGAGCCTGATCAACACCGACACGAACGTGGATAGCCCATCAGCATCACGATGTGCCCAATTTCATTATTCTTAAATTTTTCGTTTCGAAAATTTGTGAACAAATGCTTCTAAGGTGCATGTTAAGTATCTGTATCAAAGCATTATTTTCTCGCCTTATGCATTATTATTATATGAAAAATGACATAAATTTCCTTTTTTAGATATATTTTGGGGTGCAAATGCCAAAGAAAAGTGTTAGAAAAGTTATATATATATTTTTTATTTGTGTCAATTTAATCATAAACTTTTTATTGATACCAATTTAGTCATAAACCCTTTAATTTGGTGTTAATTCAGTCTTTAATCTTTTATTGGTGCCAATTTAGTCTTAAAGTTTTTGATTTAATGCCAATTTAATCCTAAAACTGTTTATCTAGTGACAATTCAATCCTTCAGACTAATTTTGATTGAATATTACCAACGCAGCATGGTCGGTATTGATGTGTACAACTTTTTATAATACTTTAATATTTTTTAATTTTTATTTATTTCTTTTCTTTTTCCCCCCTCTCCCTCATTCTTCCAACCACTCGCTGATTGGGCGACCGACCAAAGGTGAGGGCCAATGAGGTTGAGGTCAACCCCCCTAGCCTTTGGCGAGACCTCGCTAGTGGCCACGAGGGTGGCCTCGTGCTAGGTTAGCGAGGGTTGAGCAAGGCTTAACCTCGTCGGATCTAATAAGGTCGAGCCTTACTCATGGTTGTGAGGCTGGACCCTTGCCGGATCTGGGGAGGTTAAGCCTCACCCCTAGCACAAGGTCACCCTTGCGGTCACCAGCGAGGTCAAGGTCGACCTCTGCCTCTAGCCGATTACCCAGCTAGCAACCAATTAGAGGTAGGAGGAGGAGAGAGGAAAAAAATGAAAAAAAAAAAGAAAAAAAAATTCAAAACATATTAAAATATTATTAAAGTTGTACAGGTTAAAACTAGTCGTGCCATATCAGTACCAGCCATGCTACATTAGCTATATTGGTCAAAATTAGCCAAGATGACTGAATTGACATTCCAAAAGTTTTAGGACTAAAGTTACACTAAATCAAAAGTTTTAAGAATAAATTGGTACCAATAAAATATTTATGACTGAATTAGCACCAAATTAAAAATTTTATCACTAAATTGGCATCAATAAAGGGTTTATGACAAAATTGGCACAATTACAAAATGTTTAAGATTTTTGTAACACTTTTTCCGCAAATGCTGCATACTTTAAACTCATTTTAAATTGCGCTTGGTCTGTCTCTCAGTCCTCCAACTCCGACAACCTTCCCCTATATAACAAACGAACACTATCTGATCACATTGACAATCGACCAAATCAAAGCTGGCCTTCAGTCTGAAGTGAGCCATGGCCGAGCTCCAGCACTCGTGTTCGCTCAGGAGCCAGGCCTTGTCCTCCTAATGAATTGCGAAGGCGACAACTCCCTCTTGTCCCTGACTCTTGCCCCGTCGACGATGGCGGCAGGCGCCATTGCTCTCGGCATCACGACCGTCCACTTTAATCACGCATCCACTCCCTCTGCTCCCCTTACTTATCTAATGACCCTAGAGTTTCGCATCACAGCTCCAGGATCTTGGTCTTCACACTCCTCCTCGTCGCTCTCCAAGCCTCGGTAAGCTTACAATCTGCTTAGAAGATGCCTCAACTTCATGTCCTTCATCTCACGTGTTGAACTGAGAAGAAGTAGAATCTTTTTAGGGGAGTGGAACTTGCACATGGAAATAATAAGCGGACGGATTGCTGGATACTACTCATTCCTTCCACTATTACGGGAAAATTATTTAATAAGTTCTAAATTATTATAATTGTGCTAATTTAATTTTAAATCTATTTTTTTTGTCAATTAAGTCCTAAACTTTTAGCAATTATACCAATTCAATCTATACATTTAATTTTGGCCGTTCAGCTAATATTGGTATGGACAATTTTTAATAAGATTTTATATTTTTTCAAATTTGTTTATTTTTCCATTTCTTTTTATTTATTTTTCCTTTCCTTTTTCTCTTCTTCCTTCTTTTTCCTTTTTTCCACAATGTAGCCAGCAAGGCTCCAGCAAGATTCGTTGGCCATTGAGCAAGGGCTACAAAGCCGTCGCTAGTGTCTATGTCAATCCCAATCGGCCAAAATTAATTAGATGAACTAAATTGGCTTAACGAGTTTTTTTGAAAATTCTCCCTCTATTTGTTAAGGAAAATTGAAAATAGATTAAGGCAATGCCCGCATAATTTCACACTCATGGTTTTGACCAATTTTGTGTAGAAGGGAATGCAAAGTTGTTTTCAAGATACTTCAATTACATCATACTTTTCCTTTTTCTTTTCCTTATGCTTTTAATAGATGCCTTTGTAGATGTCCTCTCATAGATTATCAACTGTTTTGTGCTATTATGCTAATTATGACCCGACGAATTCAAATTTGTCCCTTTAGATGATAATTCTACTAGAAACTCATTATCTTGCTTAGTTGTTTTCTTTTTAAGTGGGAATCCTTTTGTCTTAGATGCCTATTGTAAAGCACAAGCGATTTCAATAGTTATTACTTTTAGTCCTTTGAGCTATTCATTATGCAATTACGATATCTATGATGAAAGCATCTATATATGTGACCCTTGTGACCCCTGTACTCTGTGGAAAACTCGTATAAACATTTTGGGCTTCTTGATTGCCGCAAGGTGTCATTCGAGTTTGACCTCATATTCAATGGAGATACGAACACCTTAAGTGTCATAACTTGACATAAGAGAATACATAAATGCCAAAACCTCCAAAAGTACACTTAAAGTACAACTTTTTTTTGAAGTTTAGATACTTAAGTGCTATATTCGATGAGACTTGATAGAAATCCAACGTTGCGTTATTTTATTAATAAAATTGATATACATGGCTCGCCAAAATGTCCACTTTAGCAATCATTGTCTAAAATGATGTCATCCTCCATATTCCCCAAATTAAAAGCCCTAAATCGGCTAAAATCCCCAATTGAAGGCCTTGAGCCCTAATTTTGGTTTGCCCCCAAATTGCATCGCTAAAGGAGTGGTGAGCAACAACCAAGTGTGAAGGGCGAGCATGAGAAGGAATTTTAGCGAGAATGGTGACTGAGCATGAAGGGCGAGCATGAGAATAAACGGCGAATTGTGGATCGTGAAGGGCAAGCATAAATGGTGAGCGACGATGGAGCCTTAGTGAGAACGGCGACCAAGTGTAAGAAGGACTGGTGTGTTGGTGACCGTTCGAGTCAAGACGCTAAATGATGTCATTTAGCATCATCTTGCATAATCTATTTGGACGGCGCAACGTCATTTGCGCTATCTATGTAGGTAATTTTTTTTTTAAAAAAAAAGTCACATCATTGGAAATTCTCATTGAAAAAAGTCACGTGAGCCATTTTGCCAAAAATTCTTACCATTGACACTTAAGTATTTATCTCTTCTCAGATTTTGGCACTCAAATATACATTTTGAAAGTTCTGGCACTTATGTGTTCCCTCATGCCAAGTTATGATACTTCGAAGTGTTTTTCTGCCATATTCAATGCTTGTTAGTATCTTTGTAGCATCGACACGGGACACGACACGAGTGTCCGACACGACATAACACGTCGACACGTCATTTCTAAAAAGTAGAGAATTTCGACACGTTGCGACACGTTGTATATTAAATGAATATTTTTATTTTTAATTAATTTAATTCAAATTCATAAATAATTAATTAATTTAAAAAGAGCCTATAATAAATACACTAATAATATTAATAAATCAATTCATTAAAAATTCGAAAAATATATTTATAGTTAATGCGAAACTTGTTTTTACCTTTAGCAAAAATTATTGATGAAACTAATAATTAATAAAAAATTAGAATCAATTTATTTAAATAAATCCATAATTTTCTATAATAATCAAAATTTATCATTATTCAAAGTTTAATACTTTTATTTTTCGAAATTATTTGTTGATCTCATTTATTTGATTTTCCCATTAAAAAAAACAAATCCCCAAAATCCACCCCTTTTTTCCTCCGTCCATCTCCCTCCACCCCAAATTTATTTTACATTTTTTCCCTCTCCCACCAATGACAGACAGGTTGTCAACCTGTCACTTTCCCTCCCCCAAAACTCAAAAGCCACGCCACTTCCTTCGTCCATTTCCCTCCATCGTCCCCCTTTTTTTTTATTACTTTTTATTCCCTCATAAAAACCCTAGCAAACTTTTACTCCTCTTTCTCGGCGAACTTTTTCCTCCTCCTTCTCGCCGCTCGCCGCTCGCCGCTCGCCGCACGCCGCACGCCGCATGACCCCCTTCCTCTCCTCTTCCTCTCGATCTTTCTCCTCCTCCTCCTCGCCGCACGACCACCTTCCTCTCCGCACGACCCCCTTCCTCTTGATTCTTCTCCTCCTCCTCCTCCTCCTCCTCATTACCGATCCATCGCAACAGTGGCGGCTGCTCTCTCTCGCCGGCGGGAGTTTACTTTCTCTCTATTCGGCTCTTTCTCTAGCCGTCGCTCGCGGCGTCTTCTCCCTCGCCCTCCCTGGCCTCCACCCTCCGTCAGGCTTCCGGACACGCGTGTCCACGCGTGTCGAGAAATGTTGACCGCATGTCCGACCGTGTCCGAGCGTGTCGACGTGTCCAACACGCTCCGACACGTGTCGGACACGACACGGAAGCACGGACAATTTGCTTTGTTTATACAAATATTTCCTAGGAACAAGATTACATTTGTTTGATGTGTTGTTTGTCATTGCTCATCTAGAATATGTTGCATATTACCGTAATCTTTTTGATATAAAGATGGCTTATATAGAATCTACCTTATTCATATTTCTATATGCAGACATGCAATGTAATTGTTGTTGCTAAAACTTTGAATGCTACTCTTATTTTACCAATATTAAAGTAGGATTAGATCTAGAAAAATCAAAAGTGCCATGTTTGGACTCTGTACTCATATCTTCTCCTCCTTCTCCTTTTCCTTTCCTTCTTGAAATCCTTTTTTTTTTTTTGCAAAAAATGTGACTTCACTAAAAAATGTTTTCCAATAAAATTACAATATTTTCTTGTGCTTGGATGAAGTCTAAAAATGAGCTAGAAAACGTTTTCCGTTATTTGGTAGGGAAATTAAATTTTCCAAGGAAAAATTACCAGACAATTCAAATTTTAATTTTTTTTTCCATCTTCCTTAGTCAGTAATTGGCCATAGGCAAGGGATGAGCTTGCCAATGGTTGGTAAACTTAAGTCTCACCAAATTGGGCAGGTCGTCCCTCTCTTATGGTCACTCGCCAGCCATTACTGTAGTTAGCCATTGGCCCATGAAGAAGGCAAAAAAAAAAAAAAACAACAAATCAAAAAAATTTCAAAATTTGAATCTAAAAATAACTAAATTTTAATTTAAAAAATATATTTTTTTGAAAGAATGAAAATTTATTGATTAAGGGCCCAAACCCAAGCTTTGAGGACCCACACATGATGTTTATGGACCAAAGCTTGAGTGTCAAATGGGTGTGCAAAAGAACCGAAAACCACCTGAACCACCCAGAACCGGATTAGACTCCATAATTGGTGGTTCTCAAGATAACCGGTCCAGTCTAGTTCCTAATTCTAGGTGTGAACTGCCCACCTATCCATCCAAATTGACCTGGTAATGTGTTTCTTTATATATTCAATTTTTAAGAAAAATTTCCAACCAAAAAAAGGTTAAGAAAAATGAAAATCTTAAAATCCTAATTCTAGTTTATTTTCATTTCCTGAAGAGTTATTTCATATTTTATTAAGTAATAAAATAGCGATAATATACTTACGAACTTAACCTTTTTGTTTGACTTTAGCCCTTTTTTATAAGAAAAAAAAAGAAAAGAAAAAAAGAAAATCTTGTTCGGGATGCTTAACTAAAAGGCAGATGGTACATGCAAAGAAATCTGTAAAGCTCGAACCAGTTTAACCCCGCATGTTAGGCACCTCTCTTGCAACGGGACATCTACTTCGCTTTGGCATGATAAGTGACATCCAAGATTAGAATTGTACGTGACTTTGCGTAAACTGTTCTTGGTAATGTCTCCGAGGTTATCCGCGGGACTGCTTGGTTGGCTTCCAGGTGTAGATTAGAAGATCTGGTGGAGATTCAATTCAAGCCGAAATCCGTGGAACTATCGAATCGTGTCGTAATCTGCGCGATAGAGTTATCTTCACTACTTCTTCAACTGGCGTTTTGTATCATGACGATTCTTTGGACCTAATTCGGAATGGGAAAACTAAAGTTTCCTCATTCGAGTTAGACTTAATCTTCGACCAAAAAAAAAAAGTTAGACTTAATCATATGCCCGACTATCGGATTATAAGGTTGGATAAGAAATTAGGCCTGCTTCGCCAGGGTTGGCGGAAAATCTTAGGCCCAGTTGTTTTCAGGGCCGGGCCTAGGTAAGCGGGTTTCATGCAGGACGTGGCCCAACCCTAGCTCGCCTATGGTATATAGAATTGACACGTATTTTCAATTATATATTGGAACGAAAGTGACAATCATAGTTCAAGGGATGAGGTTAGTGACGATTTTGGTGGTGGTGCCATTGAGAGTGGTTTGTTCTCGGTGCTACATTATCTTATCTAAAGTTTCAAGTATATTAAATCATTTCTACTTCACTATTCTCATTTCTTTTCTTGGACGTTTGATGGCATGAGTTTCTAGAGACGTGAAGAACAAGATCTACCAAAAAACTCAAGATGGCATTGAGTTGCTTGTGTTTATTCAATGTGTTGTAATTCTACGTTTTCAAGCACTAAGCTTTTCTTTTCTATTTGTCAGATTGACTATGTTTCTATGTATTGTGGATTGTTGAATGCTGATGTATTTTTATAACTTTATGCTGTGAACTTTGAAGTTGGTTTATGTGATTGTGATATTGCAGACTTGAAAGTTGGCTAATGATGTGAACCCGGGAAGTGGGCTTACGTTGACCTTCAACTTGTCCAAAATGGAGTGTAGCTCTAATTTGTGAATATTAGATTTATAATTGTTCTAAATCAGGTTAATTAAAAATATAAAATAGCTCAATTAGTTGGGGCCCGGGCCGAAAGTACATGCCCCTAATTTCCGCGCCTGGACAAGGGCTTTCAGCTGTTATTTCACTGAGGAGACTTGGGAATCATTGCTGCTAATGACTGGAATTCAATGAGGGATTGGAGATTGTGATCGTGAATGTAGCTAGATTGAGGGTTTTGAAAGGAAAAGCCTTTTCCTAAAGTTCTGCTCAAGCTACTTTGGAATGGTGCTGCATATTTCCTCTCAAAGGAGAGGAATGTAACTGGTCATCGTTTTTTTTTTTTTTTTTGTCAATCCTACTCTATTCCTACACTACACTCCCTCTCAGACTTTTGTCCTGCCTTTTACAGGGCGTGGGAGTCGAAACCCACTTATGAAACTTATGCGTCCCCATCCCACCCCCCTGAAAAGGTGGGGATTTGAACCCCTCACCTCCTCATTCTATATTGGAAGAGTAGTCACTGGTCGAATCCCAGTGGTTAACCGGTCATTGTTAGAGGTGGCCAAATAGGTCTAGAACCCATATTTTAATCCATATTTAAGGATGTGGGTCATAAATGGGTTGCCTTAAGTTTTAAAAGCAAGCTTAAGTGGATCATAAATTGGTTAGTTAGCAACTTTATGGGTCTTAAATAGATTTTAAATGAGTTAGTAATTTAATAAGTTTTTTTTTTGTCGGTCCTACGCTAAACCTACGCTAACACTCACTCTCAAAATTTTGCCCTACCTCCTTGCAGGGCGTGGGAGTGAAATGAAATTGTCCCCAGCCCAATCCCCCCTGAGAATGTGGGGATTTGAATCCCTCACCTCCCCCTTCCAAGTTGGAAGGATGGCCACTGGGGTGAACCCCTAGTGGTTATTTAATAAGTTCAAGTGAGTAATATATAAACAACTCATTATTTTTTATATTATAAAATCTTCTGATTCTTCATATTTTTTTTTCAATTTTTTAAAATTTTTGATTTTTCATAATTTTTTTAAATTTTTAAATTTTTTAGTTTTTTTTTTTTCTGGCAAGGGCTACCGGCACCACTGATCATCGCTAGATGCCGTTAACTATCATTGTCGGCTACTAGTTATCGGTTATTGTCGGTTGCAGGTCATCACCATTGCTAGTTGTTAATCGTTGACAGTTGTCAGTCGTTGCCAATTGCCGGTTGGTCATCAATTGCTGGTCACCATCATCATTAGTCATCGGTTGCCAATCATCGATCGCCACCAGTCATTGTTGATTGTTGTCGATTGTTGGTTGCCAAATTCTGAAGGAAAAATAGAAAATATTTTTTTTAAAAGAAATCATTTTAAAAAAGTCAAATTTAAAAATATATATATATATATATATATATATATATATATATATAAAATGTCCACAGTGTTTTAGAAAATACAATTCAAATATTAATAAGAATTTTTTTTTCTAAATTGGATTTAATATTGAAATCTTTTAGTGTTATTGGTCAAGTCAGGTATGGGTTACTAAAATTATATTGTATGAGAATAGATTAAAATGGATTATATTTTTTTTGACCCACCTGCCCGTTTGACAAGTATAATTATGGTGGACATAAGCTTGATGGGAGCATAGTGATTTGACATGTGCATGATCCTTTTGAGAACACCTGCCAAAGAAAACGCGATAAATGTTGAAAGAGGAAGCTCTAAGTTCTTTGTGGGGCATTAGCTATGTCAAGCTTAGCTACTTTGCTAGGTACTGTGAAATGTACACCATATGTTTTGGAAGTCCTATGACTTTTTGGTGGCGTTTGTTTTGGGCTCAATATATATATATATTGAAATTGAGATTTCACCATAGTTTGGTAGTTTGGGGATAGTTTGGGTGTGATTCCCCTAATTTTCTGACCTTGAAAATCATTAGGTGAATAAATGGAAAGCTCGAAAGGTTGTAGTGGGCCCAGTTGGGCCAAGTGTTGGGGCCAACCTATAGAGTTGGGCCCTAAAATTTTCTTCATGGGCCACTTGATGGATAAAATTAAGTTGGCTCATGAGTCAAGTTGGGCCACGAGAACGGCCCAAATTAATAGTGTAGGTTTGAATTAGGTTCGTAGTGCCCTAAGGCTTGATTTTGTTAGTTGAGGTCACTCGAGTTGATGCAGGCTTTAAATTTTTAGTGCCATTTAGGCCCATGTGAAGTCGTAGGAGACTTTACTTGCTTGTTTAGTTTAAAAGGAAACTTTAGTGTTATGAATGCCATAAGATGTGAGATTTTAGACCGCGAGAGGTCTTATGTGTTGCGAAGATACTAAGGCGGCTCTTGTTGGTCGGATGTCATAACAATCATCGACGCAAAAGTTGCGACAAATATTTTGAGGACTTTGGAACATGCACGGGAAAAACATATGCACGTGGTCTTGTTCCTCTTTAAACTCGGTTTTATTGAACCCTTTTTAGATAATTCAGTTGGGTCATTATGTTAAGAGGGGGAGAAACCACCCTTGTTTCTTCCACCCATTTTTCTCCATATACTCACAAAACCCACATTTTCATTTCCCCCTCTCTCTCTCTCACCATTTTCCCCTCTCTCCCAAACCACACTCTCCCTTCTTTATTTTATGTTGAATTTTAGTAAGGTAATTGGAAAAGAACACAAGGATTACAAGGTTCGGCAATGTGTCTATGTTCTCGGACAAAACTCTCGACTCTCTTATTTTTGTCATAACATTCTTCTGCAATTTGTACACAGGGTTCACCGCAACAAAAAAGGGAAATTTCAAAAATAGGAAAAACTATCAATACAGAAATTTGCCCACAATATGTCCTTTACTTGAATAGGAGAGCAAATATCGCCAATATCGCCAATACTCCCCCTCAAGTTGGAGCGAAGACATCAGGTCAACCTGTTCACCATATCTTGAAATACTCTCTTGTGCAAAGCGTTGGTGAATACATCAACAAGTTGATTCCCACTACAAATATATGGTGTCTTTATTGTCTTGTCTTGAACCTTTTCCCTTACAAAGTGACAATTGACCTCTATGTGTTTGGTCCTTTCATGAAAGACCGGATTTGAAGCAATGTGTGTTGCCACTTGATCACAAAATAGCTTCGTTGGTTTAGACATGGCATCACAATTCAATTCTTGAAGCAATAGACGAAGCCATATGATCTCACTAGTGGCAGTAGCCATGGCTCGATACTCAACTTCCGCACTAGATCTAGCCACAACTGTTTGCTCCTTACTTTTTCAAGTAACAATATTTCCACCAACAAAGGTACAAAAACCCGTGGTAGATTTTCTATCCATGGGGTTCCCAGCCCAATTAGCATCAGTAATTCCCACAATCTCTGTATTACTATTATTCTTCAACAATATTCATTTTCTTGGAGAAAAGCCTTTAGATATCGAAGGAACTAGTTTAGCAACTCCATATGTCATTGTGTAGGTTTTTGCATAAATTGGCTCACATAGCTAACATAATAAGCAATGTCAGGTCTAGTAATTGTTAGGTAAATCAATCTCCCTACCAAACACTAAAATTTCCCAATATCCTGTAATGGTGTTTCCTTAGATATGGTCTTATTGTTGTAATCCATAGGAGTGCTAGCAGGTTTAACACCTAGCTTACCAGTCTCCTTCAATAGATCTAGGATATATTTCCTTTAAGTCAAGAACATACCTTTGTTAGAACTTGCTACCTCTATCCCAAAAAAATACCTCAATTTTCCAAGATCTTTAACGTCAAACTCCTTGCTTAACAAATGTTTAAGTTCTGCAATACCTGCTAAGTTACTGCCAGTAATAATAAGATCATCAACATAAATAAGAATAGCAACAATATACTTCACTAGTTACTTTAGTAAACATCAAAGAATCAGCTGCACTCCTTTTGAAACCAAATCTAATGAGTGCGGAACTTAGCTTGCCATACCATGCTCTAGGTGACTGTTTGAGACCATATATTGCCTTCTTTAATTTGCAAACCATTCCCTTAATATTTTGTAAGGGATGTCCTAAAGGAAGATCCATATAAACCTCTTCTTCTAAGTCTCTTTGGAGGAAAGCATTCTTCACATCTATCTGAAACAATGGCCAACTACAGTTAACTGCCACGGATAGAATGACAAATAGTGTTCATTTTCACTATAGGAGCAAATGTGTCATTGTAGTCTATCTCATATATTTGAGCATACCATTTAGCAACGAGAAGAGCTTTGTACCTCTCAGTCGAACAATCATTATTGTATTTGATCTTGTAAATCCACCAATATCCAACTATCTTTTTCCCGTTTGGCAATTTAACAAATTCTCAAGTATGGTTATGGTCCAATGCTTGAAGTTCATCTTTCATGGCATTCACCTACACACTACTTTTACATGCTTCTAAGAAGGTATTGGGTTCTTGTTGATTTTCAATGGTAGATAAGAAACTTAAATAATTATGGGAAATTCTATCATACCCAATAAAATCTTGAATAGGATGATGTGCCGTATGATATGTTAAAAAATCACGGAGCCGTGTTGAAGGCCTTGGAATGCGTGATGACCTGCGGGTTGAGGTTGAGATATTGTGTACTGTATTTGTTGGATCTACCTCTGTTGCATTTTCAACCTCTACTTCCAAATCAGCCCCATCTATTGTAATGGCAGCTACATTAGGAATGGCCTCGACATTAGGGACAAGTTGACTTCCTTGAATAGTCGTTGTTGGAATTTCCTCTTGATCCAACATTGAATCCCCGATAGGTAGGATAGGAAGCAAAAATTTAGAATAGTCATCTTGCTCCCCCTGAATTTGATTCATAGCAACATGTGAGCCTCATCGAAGACAACATCACGAGAAATATAAACACTTCTAGTACTTGGTTCATAACATTTGAGTATCCCACAAACACACACTTGAGTATCCCACAAACACACACTTTCGAGCCCGTAGATCTAGCTTGTCACTAGATTGAGAATGCACATAGCACACACATCCAAAAATTCTTAGATGAGAGATACCAAATTTTCGGCCATATAGATTTTTAATTGGAACTTTATACCCCAACACTTTATTAGGCAAACAATTGATTAAGTAGTAGATAGTAAGGACTGCGTCAGCCTAATATGTCTTGGGTAAATTTCCTGAGAATAACAATGCTTGGGTAACCTCAAGCAAATGCCTATTTTTCTTTTAGCAACTCTATTCTGCTGCGAAGTTCCAACGCAGGAGGTCTAATGAATGACTCCCAATCTATGCAAGAACACTTGAAAAGCCCGATTTGGTATATTCAGTTTCATTGTCTGTACGAAGAATCTTCACCATAGTGTTAAATTGATTTTTCACCATATTGCAAAAATCTTGAAACTCAGTCATAACTTTACTCTTGGATTTAAGCAAATAAAGCCATGTAGCTCGAGATTTATCATCAATAAATGTAACAAAATACTTGAACCCCTCCTTAGAGTCAATAGGGAAGCTCCCCAAACATCCGAGTGAACTAAATAAAAAAAAAAAAAAAAAGCTGTTATGATTTATGTGTACTATGTGGAAAAGGTAACCTATGTTGCTTAGCATAATGACAAGGATCACAACAATTGGAATCATAACTTAAAGTCATATCAAGAGCATGTAACACCTGATCAGAGGGATGGCCCAGACGCTAATGCCACAACCGAGAAGTGTCAACAGTCTTCCTTTGTGCCATCAATGCTTCGTTGTTGAGGTCCACCATATACAGTCCATTCTGCAACCACCCTTCACCAATCATCCTCCTAGTGGTTCAATCTTGAAAAAACAC
Source organism: Eucalyptus camaldulensis (assembly GCA_019915185.1). Classification (NCBI taxonomy): domain Eukaryota; kingdom Viridiplantae; phylum Streptophyta; class Magnoliopsida; order Myrtales; family Myrtaceae; genus Eucalyptus; species Eucalyptus camaldulensis. Next base: position 29,524,421 of record JAHSVA010000008.1, read on the forward strand.
CTTTTGAGGAGTAAAAATAACATTGCAATTCCATTGATTAGTATATTTGCTAACTGACATTAAATTTGAGGATAATTCAGGTACCAACAATGCTTCATAATTTTTTTTACCAAAAAACAATGCTTCATAATTTTTTTTACCAAAAAACAATGCTTCATAATTATTTGAAAAGAAATTAATTTGTCCAACACCACTAGTTGGAACCTACCCACCATTAGCAATAGTAATAGGTGGATATGACACACTTGAAGTAATATTGGATAGCAAGTTTGGAGAACTACACATGTGGTCTATAGCGCCTGAGTCAACAATAAACTGAGGTTTGGATAAAGCTAAGTAAGCATGGACATTACCAGACATCATAGCCAAATTTCCGGTTTCGGTGCTAGAAGCGTTCGTTCCATTGCCATGTATCTAAAGTAATTGTTGAACTTGTTGAGACAAAGCCTCCAACTTGGATTGAAAATCGTTTGGAATTTCTTGGATTGCCACCTTAGCTTCTGAACCCTTGTCTTTGGAAAGACGCAAATGTGGATGAAGAACCCAACACCTCTCTTTGGAATGGCCATCGCGATTGCAATGGTCACAATGGAACCGTGCTGGTTTCTTAGATTTTCCTTTGGCAAACCGAGCAATAGAGTCTCCTTGCTTCGTGTTGATAGCACTATGGCCGATTGTTCACCAAGTTCTCATGATGTAATTGGAACTGAAGGCATGATGCGTCTCCTTGTTTCCTCACATTGGATTATGGCACAAACTTCATTGAAAGTGAGCAATTCAGGACTCATAAGAATTTGACGTTTGGTGTCCTTCAGGCCTGATGCTTGCTAACAATTGAAAGATTTTATCTTGCTCTTCTTGATTGACATAATCCATCACATTTTGGGTCGCAAGTCTATACTAATGAAGCTCATCCCATTGTTTCTTCATTTTTCCGAAGTGTTCGGTGAAAGATTGTGTTGCGCCTTGCTTAGTAGAAGCAAGTCCTTGTTGCAGTTCAAAGATCCGAGATGCATTCCTGGCTTGACCATACATCTCATTTATCGAATCCCACAATGCCTTGGCTGATTCTGAATATGCAAATATCTCGTAGATCTCTGGTTCCATGGAATTAAATATCCAAGACATCGCACTGTGGTCATTCACTCATTCACTTGTCATTCATCAAATTTGGGATCTGTCACGGGAGGGGCTCTAATCTTCCTGTTGATATGACCAAGCTTCGATCTACCCCTGAGAGCAACAGTTACAGCTCGTGACCAAGGAAGGTAATTTTTTTCATTTAGCAACAACGAAGTCAACCGTTGATTGTTTGTCTCATGCACCTTTGTTGTGTTGGATGCATCTCTTGACTTTTTTGACCCATCCATGACACGTTGCTAGTAATAACAATGATATGACAACAACAAAGAGAGGAACAAGCACTAACCGAAGAATGCAGATTGTCGTAGAACATGATCGGTCTTGAATATAAGCAGATCGAGACAATAAGATGTGCAGAAAACAAACCAAAAAAAAATCACAGGTTGAATCAAACCTGCTCTGATACCATGTTGAATTTTAGTAAGGTAATAAGAAAAGAAGACAAAGATTATGAGGTTCAGCAATGTGCCCATGTCCTCGGACAAAACTCTCGACTCTCTTATTTTTGTCATAACATTCTTCTGCAATTTGTACATAGGGTTCACCGCAACAAAAAAAGGAAGTTTCAAAAATAGGAAAACTATCAATGCAGAGATTTGCCCACAATATGTCCTTTCCTTGAATAAGAGAGCAAATCTCGCCAATATCGTTAATATTTTCTCTCAGCAACAAGTAGTTTCCTCTTTTTCCTTGCTTGTCGTTGTTCAAGCAAAGCTGAGGGTTTGCGGCGAGGTAGATCTGAGGTGAAAGAACGTCCGCGGCTTCAAAAGTAGGCGAAATTATCGTGTTTTAGGATGTTCGAAATCCTTTGGAGCTCCAGATGTCGAATCGGCTTGAATATAGCATTGGATGGGCTCACAGTGTTGGATTGAGACTTGAAATACTCGTGCATGTGTTACTTAGAGGCTGAGCTAGGCTTGAGGGATGAGAAGAGTGGTTTTTGAGTAAGCTTTTGGATGTTGATGTTTCTAGTTTGGGTCGGGATGAATTAAATGAGAGCTTAAATGGAGTATTTGGTATTGCATGTGATGATTGGGGTTTGGATAGGCGACGAATCGAGCGCAAAGAAGCTGTGTTTTCGAAATGTTGGATAGAGGACTGTTTAGGGGTAGGCGTGTGCTGCATGCTAGTTGTGAGTGGGTGAGAGGCGAGTTCGGGTTCGGGTTTGGACTGTAGGTCTATGAGTAGTTGAAATCGTTTTGGGTACTGTGGAGTTGGTGTTGAGGGTCTAAAAGAAGTTGTAGACCGACCAAATTAGCTTGTGGTAACCGTACATGGAGGAAAGGGTTCGGGGATGTTCTGTTCGAAAGAGACAGGAGTGGTAGTTGCTGGTTTACACGTCACTTTTGGGTTCAAATGTGTTGTTGTTGGAAGGAACTAATTTTCTTAAGAGTGCACCAACGACTTTAAGCTATGACATACTAGTTAATAGAGTTTTCTCGTGTGAATATCTGGTGCGAACATCCTTTCCCTTAGAACAACAAACTGGCTTGTACGAACCGGCAAAACCTGAGGTTGATCTATGAATTTTCTGCAGTTTTTTAGACTTTGTTGGACCTTACCCACTTCATGGAAGTTGTAGAATAAATTTTTAGGAACAACATATCAAAATTTGAGAACAAATGGTCCAGATTTGGGTAGTGAAATGATCTTTCTTCAGTAGGAGCTTAATCTGGAAAGTTGCTGCAGAATTTTAGGGGTTAATACAGCAAGTTATTGCTCTTTATATGGCAAGAACTAGACTTAGATTTCTCCATGGAAAATGTTAATTTATGTCTCTTCTATAACATATTAAATATTTGTAATTTTTTGATAAGATTTGTTGCACTTTTTGCTTCTGTGTTTGAAACTGCTCGACATAGTCCATGTTCTGTCTTGATCCGAGATTGTACATCAGATGGTAACCCTTTTGGTGTATATTTTTGTGGCTTTTGGGAAGTCTAATGGTCTCTCAATCTTAGTTAATTGGTGCATAAACATGTCTCTTCCATATTCAAAGTGTGAATGCTCAAGTGGTTGCAATTTGTCTCTTGAGTGCAATGAGTGCGGCATGTGTTGAGACGATGTGTGTGAACATCGAGAACTACATTCATTTTGCTATTCTACGGCACGTGCTACAGATTATTGTGATGTCAATTTACATAGAGAGATTTGAGGCACAGTATGAGCATATAGTTTGGATTATGAGCTTTATGAGGTGTGAAACTCAACTTGTGATTTGCTATGTTTGTAGATGCTACAAGCATTGACTCTATGTGTGATGGTAAGTTTTTATTGTGCTAGATATGTTGGTGTGGAATTTACGTCCATTGTGAAATGAAATAATTATGAAAGTTATCCATTGGCCAACAACTCGATGATGCCCTCAGGTAATGGGGATGCCCCGATTTAAAATCTTAGGACTAGTAACCCCTAGATCCGAGATGCCTTGGAATGAGATGCTTATGGCCAGCGACCCATGAAAGATTACCTGAGGACCCGACGTCGCTTTGGGAGCTTATGAATGAAATTGAGAAATTGAAAATAGACAGGTGTGATTGGGCCAAAAAGGGTGCCGGTGACTAAAAGATGCCCTTATACTTATGTCTTGAATGCTTTGGGTATATCTTAGTAGGCGGCTTTAACTATGTTGCATCATCTTGCTTTCATTTCTAAGGCTAGTTTAGCAAAGTTCATATATGTTTCTCTTATATATGATAGGCCCTATGGATTAAGTTTAATGTGTTCTGGGTTATAGATTGGACAGTCTTCCTAGTTATGAATGGATTTTGTATTCTAATATATGATTTGTTTCCTCTATTGGGTACAACTCACTTCTTAATCTTTTTTGGATAACTAGCGATGGACATACCCCCAGTAGCTACTTATGGAGCCTTAGCGCATGTGGAGACTTCCTTCCATGATGTTTATGACGTCAACCTATGCTACACATTCACCTGTTGTGAGGCTACCTTTTGGTTCGATGATGGTCACCCTACTTGGTTTCCTAGGCGGTTCGTATCTAGGTTCTTGAACTAGGATGGGATCTTGAGAGGCCCACTACGTATGGGGTCGGATGGACCTAAGATGTAGGTAGTTAGGCTTGTGAAGGGTAGCTTTTATATCGGCATGGGATGACTTTGAGTAGAGGAGTTAGGATACTTTTTAAACCCTCACTCCCAAACATTTCTTTACATGTTCTTTTTGTATTTCGAGGAAATAAAAAAAGATGTACATATATATGCATGTAGGTGAAAATAAGCTTGTAAGTAACACGTGTCTTGAACCCTTATCTCATGGAAGGATATAAAAATGCCCTTTTCTCTACCACGTACTTTTCAATTATGTGATAATCAGTGAAATAGAGATCATAATTCTATAGGCGTGCTTGGTTAGAGCTTTTGAAAAAATGAAATGGTTGTAGTGGATTTGGCAATGAACACCTATTTTGGCTGGGATTGTGTATGACTTATTTGCCATTTACTTTCAGGACCTATCATTTTAGTTAAAGTTTGATTTCATGTTTGCATTCAAATATGGAAAATGACATTACTGGGACGTCACATTGGGGAGGTCGGACAAGCTTATAAGGAAAGTAATTTGTCTATTTTCGATTGATTTTGAATGAAAAAATAACTCATTTATAAAAAAGAAAAAAGAAGAAGAAAAAGTCAATTGTATGAGCCGAAAGATTTTGATTAATAAAAATAAATACTAGAAGCCAATCCTTAAAATTAAAAAGAATCGAGCAAATAAAAAATAAGAAGCGACACGACTCCTACTCGTCCCGAGGTTCCTTGACTCCCTTCCCTTTGCTTAGGCGCCGTAGTTTGAGAAGAGAAAACACTCCTAAGAAAAAGCAACGCATTTAATGCGCAATTTTGGATTTTCGACAATATAGACAATCGCCGGTAATTATTTATTTCTCCTCCTATCGAAAACGAACTCTAATTTGTAATTTTCTTTTTGTGGGGTTTGTCAAGACAAATCAAATGAGTCTCGTGAAGCGGTGCAGTCAAGAAGGGAGAGGGCCAAAAAAGGAGGAAGGAGAGGGAGGAGGAATGATGGTGAGGCGACGGGGGTTATTATTATCTGTTTAGCGTGTGATGCTGAAACACGATGAGCACGTTTTGATTTTTGAAGCCCTTTGACTTTTTGAGGTCGTAGAATTTGGAGCGGCGGAAAGGGTGCGGGGGAGAGAGAGAGAAGACCGGAAGACCCTCCTCCTGCTCCTCCTCCTCCTCATGCTCCTCCTCCCCCCCTCACGGGCCGAAAGAATATACGAGTCCTTTTGTCCCTCCGCACCGCCGTCCACCACGGTCGTCCCTCTCCAACGCCACCTCCTCTCTCTCTCTATCCCCCACCTTTTCTTCTCCTCTTTGCTAAATAAAGCGCACCCGAAGAAACCCATTTCCCCTTTCTCTCTCTCCGTCTCTCTCCGTCTCGATCGAGTCTCTTCAAGAGCAACCCCGCTCCCTTCCCACCGGCGGCGGCGACCAGCGGTCAACGGTACCGGGCGGTCCGTGATCGGCGGATCTCTCCGTGCTCAATCGCGGTTCTTGGTGTGGGGATCTTCTCCGTCTAATACGCCGGTCGGGGTCCGGGGAGTCTGTTTCGGGTTTGGACAGAGAGCTGTGTCCCCTGTGAGTTTGATCTGTTTGACGCCTCCCTTCAGGATCTTGTGTTCTTCTCGTGTTTTCTGGGCAACGTGTTTTTGCCTTCTTTTGTTGTTGCCGAGAATTATTGAATGTCGGTGTGACGGGTAATTTGCTGATTTGGTGATTCGTGGGGAGGGTTGAAATGGGTTTGGTTATTGACTTGGGGCTTTGGATATCATGATTCGTCCGAATAACTGGAAAAGTAAAATCAATGACTGGGAACCTTGTGGTTTCATTTAAGTTGATATTTCATAATTGCGAAGGGAAACATGTGATGTTCGAATTTTGGGCCCTTCCTGCGTATCTGATTCAGGCCTCTGATGAACATGGCGAATGGAGTCTGAGATGGAATTCCGACAGGTTTGATGAATTTATCAAGAATGTAATGTATTGTTGATTGTGTTGATTTTTCCGATCTGTGAGGGGGTGGAGCAGGCGATAGCAAATTAGAAAACATTTTACTAGTTATAATAAGTAATTCTAGACTAAGGCTGACCTCAGCGTCCTTGGGAAATCTTTTAGCTCGTGAGAACAAGGAATTCATACAGGAAAATGTTTCATGAAAGGAAATTTACATGGATCGGAGGGCAAGTGGAAATAAGATAGAAAGCTTAGCTCAAAGTTGTGTGCTACAGATGAATTAAGGAAGAGCCATGTAAGATTATAGCAGGAAGGATAATCACACTCATATTATTTATGTATCTTTTAATTGCACTTTTAACGTAGTTCTGTCAACTAATAGGTTCAAGTGAAGGTCTCTTCATCTGATCTTTCTTGGAAGATGTGGAAGAGACATGTATTTAAATTACCATTGCATGAAATATAGACAGAATCTAAAATGATTTAGATTTATAAATGGAAAAGGATGAAAAGCTTACTTTAGCTATTTCTTTTTAATGTTTAAACAATCAGATATTTAATAAGCCCTTCTTCCCTTAAGGTTCACTCTTTTTTACGGCATTGTGTTTTTCTCACTTCCTTACCTCAATGCCTTAGGACCAGAAAGAAGGACTGACTTCCTGGGTATTTCCCAATGGAGGCTTTAGACCCCCTTCTTTTCTGAGTCAATGATTGAAGAAATAGAAGAAGTCAAAAGGATTTTCATCTGTCTTAAATGAATTGAGTGGACTTGAAATAGCGGCATAGTATTCTATGAGATCTTATACCGCATCTGTAGGTTGTAGAAAAGAAAAAGAATTAATTTATGAGAAGATGACGGATTTATGATACAAAAATACGATTTTCATTTCTAATAAATATGGAAAAAAAATTTAGAACCTAGACCTTATCCCTTAGCAAGCAAAAGAGCTTAGAGTCTAGTAAGAAATTTTTTTGTGGTAACCCGCCAAGAAGAATGATTTCCCAAAAATGAATTTTGCTACCCGAAAGGAACTAGAAGTAAGCCTTTCTCTAAGCTAAGCCCGCCAACCGCTTAGAGAAATAAATTACTAGTTACGATTATTTACGATTATAAACAAGTTACTACGATGCCAAGAGTTGCAACCCATGAAGTTAGAGTACTATCTATGAGTGCAATCAATCTTACATCAGTTTTAGGTCCTCCTTTTTTAATTTATTTTTTTATCTATTTTTTTATTTTAAGGAACTGATTGGCGAATGCCATTACTTTGTTCTGTATAATGAAGTGCTTCCAGTATTATTGCTAGTGTCTGGCTTTCTTATTATCGATGATTGTACTGTACAATAGACACTTATTTTAGTGTAAAGGAAAAGAAGGTATGCGTGTGTTTGGGGGGGGGGGGGGGGGTTGTTTTGGATACATTTGGTATCCAAAGCTTGGTCATGGTTCTTGTTTGTGTAATTTGATGATTTCACAGAGGGAGGCAGGGCTTGTTTAGTTGGGATGATTGCAGTGTACAATAGACATGTAAATCTTTCTTCAAAGTGTTAGTTGGCTTGGCTTATGGCATCTTGTTCATTTTTTATTCGTTTTTGTCATGCTTTAACATTCGCTGATCACTTTGAAGTTTTTATTTTCGAATTTCGACAACTTAGTGATATTTTTGTTTTAGGGCTTTTTTTTTTTTTTTTTTTTGGGGGGGGGGGGGGGGTGGGGATTGTGGCTCTATTAATCCAAGAATAGGTCAAATATGTCCTTTTGAATCTCATCTTTTATGGCTTGGCTTATGACATCTTGTTCATTTTTAATATGTTTGTTGATAGGTTTGATGGGATTGAAGAAATCTAGTTCATGGTCTTTAATTCCTTAAGAGTTGTTTGAGTATAACCCTCTTGGTTATAAGAATTGTGTAAAGCTGAAGATCAAGGACGTGATCAAATATGAAGTGTTTTAGCATTTATATTATATAAATTGTTAGAAAATGGATGAGGATGCTAATTCCTGGATAAGGAGAGCAAAATTCTCTCACACAGTTTGTCATAGGATAGATTATTCAAGATTAGCCTCGATTCCCTTTACAATTGAAGCAGATCGGATTCCTGAACTGAAGTCACGGCCAACACGAGCAGTCTCAAGCCAGAAGCCCAGTTCTAGTGGTTCACAGATTCAAAGAAATCCACTTACCAATAAACAGAGATCGTTATCCCCACTTCCAGCAACAGTCCTATCTGATGTGTTTAAGGAAGCACGCTCGGATAAAAAGAGATTTTCAACTCCCTTCCCGCAGAGGAAAGAAGCTGAGAAGGGTATGAGGGGAAAACTATTGCATAGGGAATCCCATGAATCCAAGGCCCGGAATTCCAATTCATCATCGAATAGTAGCCCACTGAGGCATTTTGCTTCAATGAAACACAATGACAAAGTTAAAACTAGGAAGGATTCTGCCTGGACTAGATACTTTGATCATTCTGGGGGAAGGGTTATGGCTGTTGATGGAACAGATGAATGGATTGTGGATATGTCTAAACTATTACTTGGTCTCAGATTTGCTCATGGTGCGCATAGTCGGCTTTATCATGGGATATACAAGGATGAACCTGTTGCTGTAAAGATAATTAGGGTTCCAGATGATGACGAAAATGAAGTCTTGGCTACAAGATTGGAAAAACAATTCACTAGGGAAGTAACTCTTTTGTCCCGTCTTCACCATCAGAATATTATAAAGGTAACTTGAAAATCATTAAGCTCGTAACAATTTTAGCATATTTACTCTTGTTGTTTTCCTGTGTAGAGACATTTGGCTGGATTGATGATCAAGTTAATGTTGTTACATTGCTATAGGCTGGACTTGCATGAATTGTATGGATTGTTGCATTCATGTGTCAATAACTTTTCTGTTCTTATTTTCCATATGGTTCAGTTTGTTGCCGCATGCAAGAAGCCACCAGTTTATTGCATCATTACGGAATATTTATCAGAAGGTTCTTTGAGGGCATACTTGCATAAGCTTGAAGACAAATCGATCCCCTTGCAAAAGCTTATTACAACAGCCCTTGAGGTTGCTCGTGGAATGGAGTATGTTCATTCACAAGGGGTCATTCATCGCGACCTCAAACCAGAGAATATCCTAATTGATCAGGACTTCCACATGAAAATTGCTGATTTTGGCATTGCTTGTGATGAGGCTTACTGTGATACTTTAGCTGATGACCCAGGAACTTACCGGTGGATGGCCCCTGAAATGATCAAACGCAAATCTTATGGGCGAAAGGTTGATGTTTATAGTTTTGGTCTTATTTTATGGGAAATGGTGGCTGGCGTAATCCCATATGAGGACATGACTCCCATACAAGCTGCTTTTGCAGTGGTTAATAAGGTTCGTGCTTTCTTTCTCCTCACGTGTGCATGTTGGGTTCATTCCGAGTATGATCCTTATGATCTGCTTTTGCGGTGGTTAATATGCATCTGTCATCTCTGGGCACTAGTTAAGGTTATCAAATATAGCGAAAACATGCATATAGATGCTTTGAAATTGAAACAGTACATTTTAAAGAATGTTTACCTACATCAATTAGAATTGTTTACACTTTAGCACATGTGATAAGGCTTGAGTGTCCTGAGGGCTAGCACTTTACTATCTATTAGGGTCTAATAGATAATTATAACAATGGGTAGATATAAAATCATTTATCCCCTATTTACGAGTCTCTGGAAAACTAGTGGTGCAGACTGGTTATAGACCAAATCCTTAATTAAGGTCTGATGTTGGTTACAGATCTCTGCATCCCAACTACAGAGGACTGTCTAGAAAATTCTTAACAATCAAAAGCTATCTGAATTTCTAGCCATGAGGTTCCCGTCATTGAGTCATTATGCACATTGTAGAGAAAATGTCACTAGTTTGGTCTATTAAACTTCTCTTTTAGTGACCATGTTGGTTGTATGGGTGGGAAGACTAGTATACACACACAGAAGAATCGTGTACTCCTGGATGCACTCTTGTGATACACCAAGTAAGTAATGCACTCTTCTATGCGCCAGTTCTAAAGTTTTCTTTGTTGATTATTTGACATGTGGAGTCGACTTCACATTCTATGAGTTTTCATGTGACACCTGCATATATCGGAAGCGACTATATAAAAGCTTTTAGTTGAGCAGATTAGACAATTTACTCTAGAAAAAATACTAAAAGGTGGAAATAGTTAGTCATAGGTGTTGTTACTATATTCATGCGAAGTACAGTTTTAAGATTAAGTTGTATGTGTGTCTCGTCTGTGCCATTGTTACTGAGCTTGGGCAGCATGGTAATCATTTTGTCAAGGGTCTATTAGAAGCCAATTTTAATGTTTCATGTAAGTCTTGTTAATTGTTATGTGTTGCCAATCAATTTGCTGTGTTTTCTGCAAATGGAATCATCATTGTTATGATATACACTAACGAGGTTTGGGATATGATTCAGAATCTGAGACCAGTAATCCCGAAGGATTGCCCACCTGCACTGCATGATCTCATTGAGCAGTGCTGGTCCTTGCAACCAGAGAAGAGGCCCGAGTTCCGCCAGATTGTCAGAGTATTGGAACAGTTTGAGGTTTCGCTTGCTCGTGATGGAACACTAAATCTGATGGAGAACGTAACTTGCCAAGACCACAAGAAAGGGTTGCGTCATTTGATCCAAAAGCTCGGTCCGCTGCACCATAATATTTCATCCGCTCCTAAACCAAAGTTCGCATGACTCTTCTGAGCTTGCCTCGGACTTGATGCGCATGAATTCGACTCTTAAGGCTTAAAACAATTATACTGGTGTCAACTCCATCCGGAATGAAGTCTGCTTGAGCCTCTTTGATGGGTAGACTTGTATGAATGTATTAATTTGTAAAGGCCCTTCCCGTAGATTTTACAGATATGTATGATTGGATCATTGGTGTTGGAAAAATGCTGACATATAAATTTGTCTCGGCAATTTTTAAAGCCCACTTCTGTTTCTTTGTTTGTGGTCAGGTTGGTTTTAGATGTTTATCGCATATCTTCTTTTCTAGCTCGATTATAGCTCGATATGCTTCTTGTATGGCTTAGCTTAACGACTGAACCATGTCTGTCGTTGCTCGAGAGATTATACTGCTTATGGCTTTCCCTTTCGCGTAAAGTGATGCGAACTTGCGACGAAGGCGACTCTAGAATGCATTTGTCCCTGCATCAGTCAGGGTGTGAGTGTGACTATAGCAAAGGTGGTTGAGTCTTATGAACTAGAGAAGTTTAAGGGGAGAAGCACACTCCAAGTACTAAAACTTTGTACGTAGGGACACTTAAGTATCTAAAGTTAAAAAAGTGACACTAAGTGTCAAAATCAGAGCAAAATTGGAGCAAAATGGATCATTTAAGTGTCAATTCGGTGATCAACATCCTATTCTTGCTATTGAGAAGGAATATTTTGTTACTTTGCAGATTCCTCTAGAGTTTCCAGGCAATAGACTCAACAAAGATATTCTCATGTTCATTATAGAGCTGTTCGTGCTAATGTGGCAATTTTCTAGCGATGTAAGTGTAAAACGACGTCGTTTTGCATACTAATGTGGCTAAAAAATGCAAAAATGATGTTGTTTTGTCTTTGACATAGTAAAAATTAACATAAAAACTAATTAAATTAAATTTAAAACTAAATTTACTTAAAACATTTAAAAATAAAAATAGAAATATTTAGGAAAAAAAAGGAGGGGAGGGAGGCAACGAGGGTTGGGAAGGGCAAGCGATAGTGGGGAGGCGGCGAGGACCTGCGAGTCCTTGCCCAGATCTGGGGTGAGAGTCGCGGCCCTTTCCCAAATTCAACGAGGGCCCTCGCCGCGGGTCAGCCGCCGGTCGGCGACCCCGCGGACCCTCTCCCCTTTGTTGCCAGCCTTTCCCAGTGGTGGCTGCGGCGAGGGCTCAGCCCTCAACCGCCTTCCTCCCCCCCCCCCCCCCCCCCTTTTTTTTTTTTTTAAATTTGTATTGTTATTTAAAAATGTTTTAAAGAAATTTAGTTTTAAATTTAATTTAATTAATTTTTATATTAATTTTTATCATGTTAGAGATAAAATGACGTCGTTTTTGCATTTTCTAGCCACATTAGCGTTTTGGTTGGAAAGATTGGCACTTAAGTGATCAATTTTGCTCTAATTTTGACATTTAAGTGTTACTTTCCTAAGTTTTGACACTTAGTGTCATTCCGTGTCAAGTTTTGACACTCCGGGTGTGTGTCACTCGAAATTTAAGTGTTGTGTGATCAAGATGATGAGAGAAACTTGGAGGGGGACTATCGAGTTTGATGGGCAATGTTGCGAGACGAGAGACCTTAGTTTTTATTTTCGAAAGTTTGTTGATTTCACGAAAAATGAATGATTTGAAGAATTTTTTTAAAAAAATGATTACTTACATCATCTACAAAAATAAATAAAGAAAAATAATTTTATTGAGAATATATTTAAGGGTTAAAACCTTAAAAAACCCCAAACTGGTACATTTGTGACAAATTTACCCCAAATTATTTTTTTGACCATAAAAAACCCCAAACCGGTATACATGTGACAAATTTACCCCGACTAACTATAAAAAACCCTAAACTGGTACATTTTTGACAAATTTACCCCAATATAATTTATTCGACCATAAAAAACCCCAAACTGGTAAATTTGTGATTAATATACCCTCCGAAAAATTAGATTAATACCACAAAAAAATCACAAAAATGATAAACTATGACAAACAAAGTGTAAATTCCCAAATTGATATACCGGTTAATTGTCACGTGTTATTTAACTTTATAATTTAACAAGAAAATTTAACTAAAACTAACAGAGGGTAAATTTGTCACAAGTATACCAGTTTAGGGTAAATTTGTCAAAGTATACCAGTTTGGGGTTTTTGGTGGTCAAAAAAATAGGTTGGGGGTAAATTTGTTGCATGTGTACCAGTTTGGGGTTTTTCAAGGTATTAACCCTATATTTAAATATACATTATTATCAATAATAAGAATTTTTTTCACTAATTAATTAATTCAAGCAATATGAAAGATTATATTAAGGAAAATATTTTCTAAATTATTTTTCACGAAACATACCAAGTATAAATATTCTTCCAAATTAGCTTCATAGATTTTAAGGTCGTGTTATTGCCTATTGGTTGCTCATATGACACTTTTTTCTTTTGCTGGTACAACGTCTGTCTTTCTTATGTCACCTCTATTGTCGTTTTTCTATATTGGTGAATTTGCTACGTTGTCGTTTTGGTCTCTTCTCAAGAAGGCAACACTAGAAACTAAATTTCAATAATTTGCCTCCAAATATATATATTTTTAATTTTCATGGAAATTTAGTTTTGTTCACACATGATTGATATTTGACCCCAGTGAGCGATTTATAACTACCGTTGAGATTATGGTTTCTCATGATTATAACTAATTAACAAAATTAAGCTACAAGCTTACAACGTAAGAAAATTCAAAGTATAACAAAAGATGTCAACTTATAAAATGGATTGGATTTAATAAATTTTCTCACACAATTTTGCTATATGTCCAAGTTTCAAATTGAATATATATGATGAAATTTTATTATAAAAATAGACTTTGATCAACACATATACATAGATAAATATTTAAGAACTTGGGAATAGTTATACAATCACTTTACTATGAATGGGTGTCAACGCATATACATAGATAAATATTTAAGAACTTGGAAATAGTTATACTTTGCTATGAATGGGTGTCAACGCATATACATAGATAAATATTTAAGAAGTATAAGAACTTGTCAGTTAGAGTTGGTCATTAAATTACTAGGGTTTTTAGACCAAAAAAAAAAAAAAATACTAGGGTTTAGGAACGTGCGGTGCGCAGCCAAGAAAACATGGAATATTTACTTAGACATATTTACTACCACAACGAGCTGGCACCATTTTCCTATCTGTGCTACCGTCATAATTCATAAAATAAGTATCTTTTTATTATCTTTTTGCCCAATAAAAACATGCCACAATCAGAAGATAAATTTTGGCCTTTGTTTTATGTGTGATGAAATTTGAAGAAGATATGGTTAACAAGCAATTCTAGATTATAGTAGATTGAAAATTTGCAAAGATGTTACGCTAACGGATGTGAAAAAACTCAGTGCGTAAATAAATAATTGGTAGATTCTGACCAAAACGAAAACAAATATTTGCTGGATGGCATGCAATTTTATCAGCAGTTTGTTGGGAACAAACTATAAAAAAAAAAAAAAAACTTGAAGGATGAAATTAGGTTTTTTCACGAATTATTCCTGAATTTAACGAAGTTGGTGGCCATAGGGCAGACTTGTCTCAAGGGCACTGATTCAGGAGTTTTACAAGTTGTGTTGAAAAGTTTTAGGGTAAATATGTCCAAAAAGGACATAGATCATGGTTCTCCATTGGTTTATAACTAATAAAAGAATCAATTTGCAAGGAATTAGATGGCTATTCCAGGAGTATATGTGATGCGATGTTTTAACTATGTGAAATGATGGTCATTTAGGGCGCGCATGATAACCATTCTATTTCTAGTTAGATTTATTTTGTTCTTCTTGGGAACATATTTGAAACATAAATATATTTGGTAACGTAATTTCATTTTTCTAATTCTAAAATAATTTTTTGTCCAAAAATAGGTTAGTAACATAAGTAAGAAATAAAAATTTCCTACTTCTATTTATGGAATAGAAATGAGAAGTAAATTTTTTTCTCATTGCACCCTTACTACTAGGGGTGTAAATGGGTCGGGTCGGGTCGGGTTTTGATGTTACCCGACCCGACCCGAAACATAATGGTCACATACTGTGACCCGACCCGACCCGACCCGAAACACATTAGACTCGCATCGGAAATTCGGGTCGGGTCAGTTCGGGTCGGGTCGGGTTTCCGGGTTTTCCTTTTTTTTTTTTTTATTTTTTTATTTTTTTATTTTTTTATTTTTATTATGATGATGAAACCGTGTCTACAACTGAGAAAATTCCAGAAACGCAGGACTTTGTATCAGCATGCTTGTGGCTACAGCTGATTAAGGCAATTGTCGGTCATTTAACTCAAACTCTCTTTGCTTCTAGGCTGCAACAAATTTGAAATTCACAAAGATGACCTTGTTGGCCTCTTTCTACAATCTTATAAGGAAGAAAGGACACAAATGAAGCTCCAAAGATGCTCTTTAAGTTAGATTCACATCAGTGACAGAAACAACCACTCTATGAACACAAAAGGAGAGCTCTGTCTGATTAACATATTGACCAAGGTTTTATATAGATATAGTTGGACTCTTGCGATAGAAACTATAATTTACTTAGTATTCATGGAGGACTCAAGCTTCCAGTAAGTAGACATAACGCCTTTAGATCGTAATAAAAGAGACCATGGAGTTTCACACACGAACCATTCCAACACCTTGAAGACGTGTAACAAGGATATTCACACTTCCCATATTCTGAATTTGCAGTGCATATTTCAGAAACCTTCCTTGAGTGCATTCGTTGATTTCAGACTGCTTTAGTCCAAACCAAAGTCCGTCCAACCATCTAACGCACTAAAAAGCACTTGTCATCTCACCAAGCTGGACCCTTGCTTTCGATAATGTGCTGGACTCTAATTCATGATTCACAACATTGTCCATTTTGAAGCTTCAGAGTAATGGCAATTATTCAAACAAGCAGGATCACAAATATTGAGGGCTGCAGCTACTTGTTCATTGTAACATCCAGGCCATATCAAACTAGATGTCAGCTTATACAGATTTTACCTTGTGCTCATAATTTCTTCATGAAATCCTCAATCCTCTCAGCAGCATCATACATGTTCTTCTGTCTCACTTCATCCAGCATCAAACGACATGTCTGATACCTTGGAGTTATTTCTTGACCAACCATCTCGTCAAACAGAAGGTAAGCCCAATCAGCTTTGTCCGCTCTGCATAACCCACGAATTAGAAGTGTGTATGCTGAGACATCCAAACTGAGGTGATGCTTGTTGAATTTCAAACCGTGTCTACAACTGAGAAACGAGCAGAGGACAGCGGCCGAGCTGACCCAGAAAGATTTTTCACCACTCCAGACTCCAAAATTCCCAAATTCCATCACTGACGCCCATCGCAATCCCGAACGAAATCAAAAGGATCCTCTTTTGCCATCCTTTTCCCCTCGCGAAAGAACCCAAAAAAAGAAGAAGGAATAAACCATACCCGCTGAGTTCGGAGAGAGCTTGGCGGGCAAAGCGCCCTCCAAGTTCTCCACCCGGAAGGTGCCGAAGAAGAAGGACGCCGAAGCTCCTCGCGGATCGAAAAATCGATGGAAGCACGGACCTGAGAGGTTTTCGGCGACGGACGGCGCCGATCGACTGATTCGGCGGCGACTAGGGTTCCGGCGTTGAGACGAGGGGTGGCGACGGCGACGGCGACGGCGACGCGGAGGCGCGTCGATCGGAGGAGAGGCCGAACTGGCAGTCGTGAGTGAAGGCACAATCGTCGGAGAAGAAGGCGGAGCCGAGAAGGAAATTTTTGTGTTTGACGGTAAAGAAAGATGAGAACGTGTTTCTGTTTGTGTTTGTTGCTTGTTTGGAAGTAGGACTTAACGTGTTTCGGGTCGAACAATGTTCCGACCCTGACCCGACCCGAAACATATTTGTTTACTTGTTTTATTTGTGTTACCCGAACAGTATCAAGACCCGAAACACATATTATACTTGTTTCGTGTTCGGGTCGTGTTCGGGTCGGTTCGGGTCGGGTCGGGCCGGGTTTTTTTGACACCTCTACTTACTACTAGCTGACCACCCATCTTGCCATTGCCTACTGTCCTCCACCACCACTGCCTGCCTCTCCCTGCTAGCCGTTGTCCTTAGCCACTCGCCGTATTCTATTGTCAACCACCCAAGAGGGAAAAATTTTGTGTTTTTATCAAACTTATATTTTTGTTTAGAAACTCGTCTAGGGAATAAAAGAAAAAAATTTATTTTTAATCATAAATTGTATTTAGAAATAGAATGGTTACCAATCAAGAAAAAAAAAGAAAAAGAAAAAGAAAAAGAAATGTATGTCCTACCGTTAGACAAAATCAATAGAACTACCTCTAGGTGTAAGCGGCACAACCTATCTATGCTAACGCTGTCTCAAATCATCATATGTGGCGACGGATATACAAATAGGCTTGAGAATTACATTATCGCTTTGACAATATGTATGAGACGATTCTGGTACTTGCAAATTTTGTTGCTTTTTCTCTAACGATTAGATGATTTATCACTATCTTTGTCATCCAAAGTCTTGTTAAGCTCTCCAGTAAAGAGTGCAAGTCGCAACCCAGCCCTCAATTGTAGCTGCAATTTTCTTCCTCCATCTAGTAATGGCATCTCATCAGATATTGTAATAACACATTCCTTTCTTTTCTTGTTTTTTTTTTGGCTTATGCGATTAATACACCAACTTCTCTCTCACCAACTCATATTGTTCCGATTTGTGCAATCTCCTCTGATGTGCTGATCATCTGTGCCCTGTTTTTTCCTCTCTCTCTCTCTCTTTTTTTTTTTTTTTTTAAATTTGTTACTATTGCATCATCGCCTTAGTGATGCCAAGTCTCAGGCCCATTGCATATTCATCCCATCTGCAACTTACTTGTATCCCTCAATGAATATGCTCGTGTGAGGATCGTGGAGCATGCAAATCATGGGTTGCCTTTGCCATTAGCTTTACAAGACTAGGATCAATGTTTTCAATTCCATTCTTGAACTCTAACACTTCTTGTCATAGTAACACGTCCATTATCGCCCTGGGGCACCAAAATTGTGATGTCCTGATTTTCAACGTGTTGGGGTTGTCGGATTCCTAAAAACCGGATTCGACATTAAATCGAATCCTTAAAACGAATGCGGAAGACGAGCTCCGGAAAAACACATGCATCACTGATCGTAAGGCACATCACAGAATTGAACGTACCTTGTTAGCCATAGATTAAACACCAACGCCGATATGAGGAAGAGAAACCGATCCCGTTCGATCCGATGACGTCAATTGGCCTTGAAGTGAAGATGACGTCACTTTTTTCTCACTGTTTTTCTTTTTTGGAGGGAGAGAGGAAGGAGGAACATACGTAAATGTCAAAAGGTGCGTTCCTCCCTCTCTTTTCTCCCTTATATACGTCCCATCCAAAAAGAAACATACCCCTTCATCATATCTCTCCATCCATGAGCCCTAATCTTGTGGGCCGGGCTTTTAGGCCTAGCAAGGGCGGACAGGCCAACTTTTAGGCCCATCACATTAACTAAAACCATCATCTCCCACTCGCACATGGTGGGCCGAACAGGATTCTCTTTACCTCTCTTCAACATTCATATCGGTGAATAATCCATGCGACCAGCATACTTTGAGAGCTCGTTGCTATACATTTGTTAAGAATATATAGCAGCTCATAATGGGCATCACACTCTAAGTAGATTTAGTATGCAGTACTTTAGATCGATCGATCAATCACATTTATATCTCTCTTGATCTCTTTTAAGCAATGATATATATATATATATATATATATATATATATATTGTATTCACAATTATGATTATCCCAAAAACAGTCATAATTGGTCGACCAGTGAATACAAAATTTAGAATGTGATTCTCCATATTTGATTTTCCTCTTTCCTTCAAACTCTCAATTTCAGTTTAGCTTGCTTTTCTAGAAATGTCCCATTAGATCGAATCAACTCATGATCATTGGCAACATCCTAAGATAGCAAACACTAAATAGAAATCTTGATAATAAGTAAAAGTCATGAGCGCACAAAAATTGAGGAACTCTTTTCCTCAAAAGTCTCACATGGTATAAAAGTTGAGATTAAACTTTTGTCACTCTTATTGGTCATCTCATGCATACGTAGTATGAAATACATATTACGATATTAACTCATTTCCCATGGAGTGTATGTCTACACCTTCAATACCATACAGATGATAGTTTAAACATACCCATTGTCTAACTTGAGTTTACGTATCTACTCATTTACAAAATTCATCAGAACTCACATCTGATATCATAGACAAATAAAGTAAAATATGTGTGGTATTTTACTTTTGAACATAGTAAATATCATGTCATCATCTTAACACTCAGTTAAGGCGACTTATATATTTTAAACTTGAGCTCTCGATTATCATCTAGATAATAAGTTTAAAAACAGTCTTATCTCTATTTATTACACAGTAAATAGAGGCGATTATCCTTGTGAGTGGGCTAATCTTTTATCTGTCCGACATACTTTCTCAACTTAAAGTAATGCACTGAGCATTACGATGCATAAAGATCAAACAAAGATTCATAGGCATTAACAATGAAAAACCAAAAGTTCATAAATGTGAACAAATCAGGGAAATTACAATTCAGTACATCAGATTTTATGCAATTCTAGAGATTTTACATGACCACAAAACACATTTCTAGGTATTGGCTTTGTCATAGGATCTGCTACCATTCTATGTGTAGATATGTACTATAAGTTCACATCCTTTCGAGCAACCATATTTTTACAAAGTTATACTTGGTATCTATATATTTGGTCTTGCCATAATATTTTGGATTTTTGGTGTACGCTATAGCTGCTTGGCTATCACAATTAACCAACAATGGATTTGCAGCTTTTTCAATGACACCTAAATGATCGAAAAATCTCTTAAGTCAAATTCATTCTTGTACCGCTGCTGACAATGCCACGAACTTAGCTTCCATCGTGGACAAGGCTATACATGTTTGCTTCTTACTGCTCCATGATATGGCGCCATTGTTCAGTAAGAAAACAAATCCAGAGGTAGATTTTCTTTCATCTAAATCTCCTCCTCAATCAGCATCTGAATAGCCTTCAAGTCGCAGATCCTTTCCTTGGTAATTCAACTTGTAATCAACAGTTCCCTTCAAATACCTCAGTATTCTCTTAACGGCTTTCCAATGTGCTTGACATGAGTGGATTGGTATCTACTCACCATTCCAACTGCAAAACATATATCAGGTCTTGTACACATTATAGCGTACATCAAGCTCCCAACGGCACTAGCATAAGGAACATGTTTCATTTGTTCCTTCTCTTGTGGAGTCCTTGGACACAGTCTATGGCTCAATCTTTCACCTTTTGCAATAGGAGTGTCTATGTGTTTACAATCTTGCATACGAAATTGTTCAAGAACCTTATTTATATATGTTTCTTGCGAAAGAGATAACGATCTCTTCGAACGATCTCTTGAAATCTTAACTCCAAGAATGTATGCAGCCTCACCCATATCCTTCATCTCAAAGTTGGAAGACAACCAACTCTTAACAGTATTAACAAACTCCATATTACTTCCGGCAATTAGTATATCATCAACATATAATGATATGATCACAAATTGACCTTTGGATCTTTTGATATATACACAACGATCCTCATCTATTATTGTAAAATCATATGCCATTATGGTATTATGAAAACGTATATACCATTGTCTTAACGATTGCTTAAGGCCATATATCGATCTCAAAAGTCGACATACCTTCTTTTCTTGGCATTCTTTAACGAAACCAACGAGTTGTTCAATATATATTTCTTCCTCTAATTCTCTATTGAGGAAAGCAGTCTTAACATCTATTTGATGTAATTCAAGATCCATACTAGCCACTATTGTCATAATAATGTGAATCGAGGTAAATCTTACTACAGGAGAAAATGTTTCTTCATAATCAATTCCTTCATATTTATTATACCCCTTCGCCACAAGGCGAGCCTTATGCCTTTCTATCGAGCCATCAGCTTTTCTCTTTATTTTGAGAACCCACTTGTTTCCAATAGCTTTGCGTCCTTTTGGAAGATCAACCAGTTCCCAAACTCGATTTGACTTCATTGACTCAATTTCCTCTTCCATTGCAAGAATCCATTTTTCCTTATTAGGGTAATTCAAAGCCTCATTAATATTTCTTGGCTCATTCTCATCTTGCGGAGCAATTCTAAAAATTTCCCCTTTAATGTCAAAATGTTGACGGGGAATACTTTGGCGACTTGTTCGCCGTATGGGAGATTGTACACTTTGCACATCATTCCCATTATGCTCCCACTAGGATTAGGATAATAATGACATCGTCTTATCATGTGGTTGCAATTGAGAATGAGTTGAATTCAATTCATCACTTCTCATATTACTTCCATTTGGACGAACTCCATTAA
Organism: Eucalyptus camaldulensis; assembly: GCA_019915185.1. Lineage (NCBI taxonomy): Eukaryota > Viridiplantae > Streptophyta > Magnoliopsida > Myrtales > Myrtaceae > Eucalyptus > Eucalyptus camaldulensis. The sequence goes on from JAHSVA010000008.1 coordinate 29,545,768, forward strand.
TATCATTATCTTGATCAAATGTTTAAAATAGGGAGTAATCTTCCTCTATTTCGCCATTCTTAGGAAATTCATCCTTTAAGAATGTGACATCCCGTGATGCAAATTCAGTTATACTCTCACTTTCCTGCTCACCTATGAACACATACCCTTTCGAGTGTTCGAAGTACCTTATGAAAATACTCTTCTTTTCTCTGGGACCCAATTTCCTAAACTTGTAAGAGGACTCATGAGTATAGGCAGCACAACCTCATGGCTTAAGAAAACTTAAGTTTGGTTTTCTACCTGTCCATAACTCATATGGAGTGGAAGTAACTGATTTGGAAGGCACCCGGTTAAGTATATAGGCATCAGTTAACAACGCATCACTCCAAAAAGTGATAGGTAAGTTAGCATGCGCCATCATGAATCTAACCATTTTCAGTAGGGTTCTATTTCTTATTTTTGCAACACCATTTTGTTGAGGAGTATATGGAATAGACAACTGTCTTTCTATTCCTTTCTTATCACATAATTTTATAAACTCATCAGATAAATATTTTCAACCTCGATCGGATCTTAATACTTTTATTTTCTTGTCTAATTGATTTTCTACCAAGTTCATAAACCTTTTGAAACAACTTAATACTTCAGATTTATGAGAAATCAAATAGATATATCCAAATCAAGTATAATCATCTATAAAAGTGATGAAATAAATAGCCCCATGCCTTCCTCTCACATTCATTGGACCACAGACGTCAGAATGGATTAAATGCAGAGGAAATTCGGCTCTTTTACCTTTTTCAAATGGTTTCCTTATCGTTTTCCCTACAATGCAATGCTCACATATGGGGAAATTGACTTTTTTAATGTTGCCCAACAAGCCCTCTTTGGCTAGTCTATTCATACGTTGTTGGCCAATATGACCAAGTCTAGCATGCTACACATTCACATCATTATCATATGAATTAGGAGACGTGAGAATGGAATAACAAACATTTGCATTAACATAGTCAATATCCAATACAATGAAACTATCCAAAAAATAACCACAATCATAGTAATTTATATCCCAAAAAAAAAATCCACACCTCTATTATGGAAGTTCATATTAAAACCTAATTTAACCAACACTAAAACAGACACTAAATTCCGACGAATCTCCAGAGCATACAGTATATCATGTAGGAACAAAGTGCGTTTATCACGCATGTTCAGTTGGCAGGTGCCAATTCCTTTCATTTCAGCTCTGGAGTTGTTTCCCACATAGATCCACTTAGTTTCAGTTGGTACTCGTCGGAATTCCACGAAGGATTCTCTATCCTTCGCTATATGATTTGTTGCTCCTGAATCCACAGTCCATAAAGGATTAGACTCAGTTAAGAATACAGAACTCGACACAAAAGTAAAGTTCTGAAAAGTACAAGGGGTGTTTACTTTCTTTGCCTCACGACAGTCGCGAGCATAGTGACCATTCTTGTCACAGTTGTAATGCTTCACCCTTGTAAGCTTCTTCATTCAAGGACGCTTTCCTCTTTCATGTTGGTTAAGCTTAGGCTTCTTTCCTAAAGGAGAGCTCCATGTGAGCTAGAACCAGCATGGTAGATTTCAGCTTTTGGCTTAGCCGCTAAGAGGCGGTCCTCTTCTAGCTCAAGATGACGCACTGAATCTTCAAAGGTTTTAATATTTTCATTATGGGTTAGGTGCACCTTCATATGCTCCCAAATCTGAGGCAAGAAACGAATCAGTACTTGCACTTGCTGCTCATCAGTAAGGACATGACCAGCATCTTTCAGCTCATTAATTATATTTGACATCTTTCTAAGATGTTGCTTCATGGTCTGACCATGAGGATTCTTATAAAAGTCAAACCTAATAGTGAGCTGCTTCAGTATGGTCACTGAAGTATGACCAAATCTTGTTGCCAATGCTTCCCACATTTCCTTGGCATTCTCAAAACGCCTAAATTCTCGCATGACGTCATTTTCCATGCTACTCAGCAACATAATGTGAGCAAGAGAGTTCTTTCCTTTCCATGCAGCAAATGCTTTCTTATCTCGTGCTATGCAGTGTTTCCTTCTGCAGTGTTTCCCTCTTCCAGCACATATTGGATTTTCATGTGCCATATTTCATAGTTATCACCATTGAGCTTTTCACCTTTGTTCAGCTCGGCAACTATGCTCTTTGTGGCTGAAGCCATTGATCTGAACACATTAGACATATATGCACGAATTATTAATGCCTATCATTTATGCATCCATTTTGCGCAAACCCATCATATTAATGAACAATTTCAAGTGAGGTTTCAGAATCAAAAGATCACTATATTTCTAATCATCTTCCAAAAATCCTAACTTAAAACTATCATTAATATAATTGTCTTATGCAAAATAAATTTTATGAAGCTACAAAAACTTCTATGAACTACCCACAGCAATCAACAATAACAGAAAGCAAATAATATTTGACATCCAATAGAATAATAATGCTTTCACATAATACAACTAACATATCAGTTGCTACATCAACAACAATCAGGTAGTAAACATTACATAAGATGTTCACAAAGCACACTTAACAAAGGCCAGTCAATACATCTAACACCAAGTCAATACACGAACTGGAAAAGATCCTCTTTTATTTAATTTCTTGATATTTTCCCTTGTAACAATCCAATAATAATCATTTATAAAATCCATCATAATTTTCTTATATGAAGCAGCTTTGTTGATATCCCATATGTGATTCAACACTCCTTGCCATTCTAGTGGAAGGGTGTTCATAAAAAATCGCATCATCTTAGACTGTGGCATAAGACGACCATTCCATATGACTTTTTGAATTTTCCCGTTGACTTCAAGAACGTGGTCAATTAAGTCACCACTCTCTCATCGATGATCAGTTAGCTCAGCTATCAACTTAGAAAGCATTTCCTTTTGTTCATCGGTAATTGCGTGACCATGTATGCGCAACGTAAGGGGAGGCATTGCTCTTGCAACAAATGCAGAACAAATAAGGGATCACATATAATCCACATAGACTTAATTGGAAAAAGAAACACATTCTTTTCATTTTTTTTTGGGTCAACGGTCAACGGTCGTCAACGGTCGTCAACGGTTAGTCAGGTCGGGTCACTGGGTTGGGCGGGCTGGTTGGACCGAACGAACTGGTCGAACCGGTCAGGTCGGGTCGGACGGACCGTCCCGCACATGCGGCACGCGTGTAGTTGACGTCACGATGACGCGCCGAAGATGCCGGTTCGTTTCGGCTGCGCGTGGGGGCGCGTCTAGTGGCCGTTGGCGGCGTTCCGCCACTCGTTGCGATCGTCTCGACGAGACCTTCCATCCAACGCCATCAGAAATCGATTTTGAGTTGCAGAAATTCGAAAAAATGGATGAACAGTGCTCGGGTGTTGAGATTTTTCGTCCCGATCGGTGTCGGTTGATTAATTTCGCTGAAATCCAATTAAAAATCATTCATAAACATGAAAAATGTCGGGAAAACATGAACTAGGGCTTTGATACCAATGTTGGGGTTGTCGAATTCCCAAAAGCTGGATTCGACATCGAACCCCTAAAATGAATGCGGAAGACGAGCCCCGGAAAAACACATGCATCACCGATCCTAAGGCACATCATAGAATTGAACGTACCTTGTTAGCCATAGATTAAACACCGACGCCGATATGAGGAAGAGAAACCGATCCCGTTCTATCCGATGACGTCAATTGGCCTTGAAGGGAAGATGGCGTCGCCTTTTTCTCACTATTTTTCTTTTATGGAGGGAGAGAGGAAGGAGGAATGTATGTAAATGCCAAAAGGTGCATTCCTCCCTCTCTTTTCTCCCTTATATACGTCCCATCCAAAAAGAAATGTACCCCTTCATTATATCCCTCCATCCATGGGCCCTAATCTTGTGGGCCGGGCTTTTAGGCCCAACATGGGCGGACGGGTCAACTTAGGCTCATCACATTAAATAAAACCATCACAATACTACTTTCAATTAGATGAAATGGGCCTTTCATCGATGCGCCTACAGTCTTTTTTCTGAGCTGATCACTCACAAGATAACTTATCTATCTGGTAAAGCTGTTAAGGAATATAAATGCAACTGATTTGAGAGTTCAATCAGAAATTGACTGCTCGACCGTGCTAATCTGCATAGGCCAATACGGCACCATCAAAATTGATTAGAGATCGGAGATAAGCCTAAACAAGGGTAAAACAAGACTTCCGAATTTATCCTAAGTCAAAATTCTAACCTAATTTACAAAAAAATGGACAATGGTCCTAACAAAAAGCAAATTATGTAAAACCAGTGGCATTTGAAAGTTTTAAAGGAGCCTTACGATTTTCTTTCTAGGAAAGGTTCGAGTTCAATCGAGGTCAATTTGGTGCTTGAGAATCAGCATTTGTAAAAACACACGTGGCAACCATTAACAAGTCAAAACATAGTATGCATTTATGACTTCTAAAATCACTTAAACAATGAATGAGTGGCATGAAATTCACATACGACAAAGGATTAAATTTGACAAATGATTCAGGTAAACATCTAACCTTAGGTCGGGATGCGAAAGAATTGAGATGACATGCTTGATGTTTTTCCAATGCAACTAGCCTAATTAACACATAAAATTCACATACCAATGCTCAATCATGTCACACCATATATGTACATGAACCTTGCAACACGTATTTTAAATGTCAAGAAGGCACTGATATACGATTTGGCCTTTAAGAGTCCTTAATGAATGCATTTTGGTATGCTCGTGACAAAACTATGATCTAGCCTCAACATCACAAAATATGCTTGATTCCATTTACCTAAGGACATGCAAAAATCTAACAAAAAATTCAACATATAGAATGCACAATGAAAAATGTTTTTCATTAAGACATCAAAATCTGATTGAGATCACACAAACTTTGATGAAAATAGCAAAACAGATGTGTAACATGAAATGTCCTAATTGCAGCAAAACCCTAATGTATTTGAACATGCCATTGACACACCAAAATGACTAGCAAATTATGCGAATCATACATCGTTGGAATGAAGACAGCATGTAAGTCTTATGGAGATCATGAAGCCAAATGAACTTATTTACAAGTTCCTATTCACACAAATATGATTCTGATTAGGTGCAGGGGCAAATCAACTTAAGCTCAGTTTTAGGCAATTTTGATTGACCAAAACATCTTCGAAAAATCTACAAAATATGTAAGTTATACTCAAGACAATTTGGCATGAATCTCAAGAAGAAATTTTTTCTAGAATCTAATCACAAAAATAAAAAATTCAAAAATTGGAATAAGAATAGAACACTAAACTGACCTAAACTACTGCAGAATCGACTAGATTCCAAGGTATTTTTTTAGGGTCAAACGATCTTTATTTGGGGTGTACAACCTATCAAATTGAAGGTCACACAATCTATTTTTTAAGCCTAGGACTCAAGATCAAATAAGCTTATCTAGGATCTCATTTCAGGCCAAACAATAGGCATATCACAGACTTACGAAAATTGCAATTCAACATTAATCTCAAGTTCATCTCCAATAAGCGTCAAACTTTAGCAAATCCTCAAATAATTTCATCAATATTAGATCTAAAGATATCATTTGGATAATCTTGATCTTGTTTCATCAAATTCGAGTTCGAGATGTTTACCTTTTTGCATTTATCTTCGATTTTGAATGCAATTGGATGAAGAGATCATCGTTGAAACACAATCAAGGTTCTAAGAATCGGATCAAACCATCATAGACTTCCACGGGATTGGCTAAACGGCTAGTTTAGCTCTAGGATAGAATCGGTCTAGCCAGATCGGTCTTCGAGCGCTGGTGGAAGATAAGGCCACCAAAGCTAATCTGGTGGCTAATCCGTCGGTTCCCAACCATCATAAAGTCGAGATCGGAGCTAGAGAGAGATCGGCAAGGGCTACTCCACCGATCTAGACTGCCAGACTAGTGATCAAGCTACTTAACACAAAAATCGGCTCAGTCGATGGTTCCTTCAACCGCCGGATGGAGTGCTCGTATGAGCTGGTTAGTTGGCCATTAGAGGGAGCACCGACCACCAGAAGATTGAGGAGAGGAAGAGAATTGTTGGGGGGCTAGGCGGCGACCAATGGATTACGAGAATGAGGACGGTGAGTAGTAGTGAAGGCCAAACCGGAGAGAGAGAGAGAGAGAGAGAGAGAGAGAGAGAGAGAGAGAGAGAGAGAGAGAGAGAGAGAAGAGTGGGAAAGGAGAGAGAGAGAGGAAGAGAGTTCAATGTTTAGTGAGAGAAAATCTACAGAAAAATGAGTCCCCTTGAAAATTGGAGAAAATGACGATGGTTAAAATTTTGATTTATTGGCCAAATTAAATGTTTAAAAGGCCAATCACATTTAAGATGCATCCTAGGATCGATCAGATGGGTCCGATTTGTGAAAATTAGGATTTAAAACTAGAATTGCACTTAAGGGCCTAATTATGGGCTAAATTGCAAATGTACAAAACCTTGAAAATGCAAGAGCATGAGGATAAAATTCACATGGTGAGGATCCCAAAACAGGTAGCTGGAGGTCCATAATTGGTTGGCAAAGGGCCAAACCAGCCCCGCCTTACTAATGGCTAGTCGGTCCAGTTGGACCAGTTCACGTCGGTTTGATCGGTTCTTGAACTGTCCTGACAAGTTCTGGCTGGTTCTTGTTGATTCATGTCCATATGGTCCTTGTGGGTTCAGAATTTATACAATTTGGTCCTTCAAAGACAAAAAAAAAAAAAAAAATGGTCCAATTTGAAGAGAAATTGTCCAATTCAAATCAAATTAAGCCAATTAAACCCCATAAATGCAATATGTGGGTTTTCTAAATTTTGCAATTCTTTGCCCAAAATTATAAATTAATTGAAATTGAATTCCATCAATATTGCAATAGATCTATTTGGCTAATTACCCATGCTTAGGATAACCAAATATATTTAAGTTGACCTTGTATTAAAGTGACAAGACCTAGGTCAAAAATAAATCAAGGTCTAACATGAAAATTAGACCGTGATTCATGAAATTAAACCATAGTCTTACATGGGTCAATTTACATTCTTCATTTAGAGCTCGATGGCTCGATTTTCTTACATCCAAAAGAGTGAAATTCCTTAAATTGAGAAGTTCACATATGAATTTCTCAAAATAGACCTCGGATTTGGACTTATCTAAAGAAAATGAATGGAAAACAATTGTTTGTTTGTGAATCATGAGTGATCGATTTTGACCCCCTGATTAAAGCTTAAAATGACAATTCACCTTTCAACACGGTAATTTGCAAAATTGAATGAATGAGTGGATTAGAAATAGTCCCTAGCCAAATGTAAAATGAATTACACCTAATTATGATTAAAACAAAATTAATTTTATTTTTAGTCGATTAAGAGCCCAAAACTGAAAAATTCAAAAAACAAAGTTCTTAATTGAATTTTGTGAATTTTTTGATACAAAAGTCAAAATAACACTAAAATAAAGTATTTTGAAGATTTTTTATTTTTTCAATTTTTTTAGTTAAAGATTTAATCAAAAGTCAACTCTTTAGTTAACTTCTCCTAAAATATTGATTTTGAGCCAAATCTTTAGATTTTTGAAAAAAAAAAATTGACAAAAGTGAAATTAAGTTTAATTGATATCTTTTTGGGTAAAAATCCAATTTTTGACTTGAAGTTGATTTTCGATTGAAGGGTTGACTAAAAAGTCAACTCACAAGTCAACTGTTTTACTTTTAGTGTTTTTGTTGGAAATGAATAGGAAAATGCTTAAAAGTGACAACACAAAAGAAAGAAATGAAAATCGATACTTTTTGGTTGAGAAATGGGCTTCGTTGCAGTTGAAAGCCCTAATCTCGAGTTTTATCATTTTATGATGTGTTGACTAAAAATTAGGTGTCAACACCAACCATCTACTTTCCATCTCAACCACCTTATCAATACCAGCTTTTTCAACAGGGAAATGAACTCAATAAGGAAAAGCATATGAGTTGTCCTTTAAGTTGGCAGGTTAGCATGGCAAATGGCCCTTTTTAATGCATTCTTCCCTAGAGCTTCCATGTTGTGTAAGTGAAGTAATTACAAGTTTTCTCATTACAGGGCAGTTTGGAATCCAGTGCCATAGATGAAATTACTAGCAAGAGAGCTAATGTAGTGTCCCAGTGAACCAGCATGTCATTGCATCGCATAGACAGAACAAACTGTGGAAGAGCAATTTTTTTATTATTAACTAAGTAGTAACAAAGTAATCATGGCTAATTACTTGATCCATTCCAATAATATGAGAAAACTCATTTCTAAACAGAAATCTTCGAACTAAAAGCGACTACTCTAGATCTTCTTCCTCTACTTTGCATCGACACAATAGACAAGAGTCGTTCCTCTCGAGTCACTTGACGCTGCACCTATTGTGAAAGAAATGGGAACATCGTATCTCCATCACCTTCTCTGCCCCCATCTAGTTCTTCTAAACAAATACAACAATGTCCATCACCCGTCCCAAGTAGAGCTATCCTTCTGCTCTAGCTTTTTGATGGTGCTTCTCGGGACATTCCGCGTGACTTGATCGACATCTAACTCATATCCTACAAAAGACATGTCTTCAATGTTTTCCTCTTCGACTTTCTCTTTGAGGACCAATTCCAAGTTTATGCTCATGTGGAACTATTGATGGCCACAACACGATCCCTAAAACACCACGTAGGATAAATCTTATAATTTTTGGCCAAAAGCCAAGATGAACTCACAAAGCATCCAAGACTCTCCATATGCATTTCATAAAGTGATCGCCATTTGAGAATGTAGAGTGACTGCGAGCTTAGACGATGGCGTCGCCTAAGGTCGCGCCCCTAGGTGGCGTCGTCTGTAGTCGCGACCTCGGGCGGCCAAATTTGGCCGTCTAGCAGTTGGCCGACTATTAGCCGACCGTTGGATTTGATTTTCAAATTTATATATATATATATATATATATATATATATATATATATATAAAGCAAAAGCTCATTAGAAATGTGAGTTTTACCAAACGGTATTTATATTAAAGTTACCTTTCAATACTATTTGATATTACAATTTACCAAACAGTGTAATATTTAGGAAAATCCCTTTATCTCAAAAGTATTTGTATTCTCCTAAAGACATTTTCCTAAAGTCGAACCAAATGAGCCCATTGTCCTCTGCATAGTTAGCAAGAAGTACACGCGGACTTTGATCAGTCTCATGTGCCTCTCCATGAATGGTCTTAGGTTTGTTTTCTACACAATATAGAAGTCTTAAATCTTTCCAAGTTAAAGGATGCGTTAGCTCTGTGAAAAATATTTTCGGGAAAATATCTTCATCATTTTTTGATAATTGGTTCGCTTGGGAAAATGAGTTCATAAAAAATGTTTTCTTAATTAATAGAAAATGTTTTCCTACCAAAACTTAAATTCAATAACATGATTGCTACTTTAAAAAAATCAGAAAACATTTTCTTAATCTACCAAAGCTTAGATTCATGTGCTTGGTTAATAATACAATTGCTCCTATAAAAATATATTTTTAACAAATTCGAATTTTTATTCTTTTATTTTTAAAAAAATAACACTTTTTATTTAAGTTATTTTATTTTATTTTATTTTCTTTCTTTCTCTTTCTTTTTGCTTCTTCTTGGCCGTCCCGACCACAGTGATGGCCAGCAAGTTCTGACCTCACCAAATTGGGCAAGCTCGGGGGCTCGAGCGGCGAGGCTCCAGCCTTCGAAGAAGGCATGCTTGCTGGCGCGAGGGGAAAAAGAGCATAACAAAAAAGATTCGCAAAAAGCGAGCGAGGAGTGGGTGAGTGAGCAGGGGTGTCGCGCAAGGCAGAAAAGAAACTGAGAAGAGAGGAGGGAGGAACTTGACGGAAACAAAGAATCAGAGACAGGGAGAGAGGCTCGTCCATTGTTGCTCACAGAAGAATGAGGGATGTCGTCGTTTTTTGGAGGAGGCGGCCACTGAAGAGGCGAGCTGCAGAGAGCTTGGTGTGAGTGTGAGGTGTGCTCGACTGAGAGGAAGAAGAAGAAGGTGTGGAATGGGCTCGACGTTCTGAGATAGAGGACCCGGAAGGAGCACCAGCGAGAGACAAAGCTAAGGAGGCCATTCACGTTTGCCGAATATAACCAGACGTCTGTATCCACCGCAGTGTCATCCCAGAACCAGGTGATGTCCCGAGCGACTTATTTTCATCTTCTTCGTTGAAGCGCAAAGTGTCGAAATCTGTTGGCAAATTTTTGATCGAAATGAGTGATACCTCAGCTATTGTGACAGATAATGACAATCTAGAGCTATGTGTAGCATGTTCAGACCGAGAACCATCTTAAAATTTAGCTTGGATTTCAATTTTCGAACTGCATAACATATTTCGACCAAAAAAAAAAAAAAAAAAAAACTGCATAACATATGTTAGAGAAAATGTGTGAACGATATACCGAAGTCCATATTGTCCGATCAATGTTTAGAAGCCAGTTTAAAGCTTGATTCTTACTATGTGGTTGAACTATGTCTCATATCATGCCTATCTGTGTTTTCGTCGTGTTTTCATGCGATTCGGTGAAAACCCACGTTCGAGTTGGTCGGCAATGGATCCTCCCTCCTTCCGGCCGATGATTTCCTCACAGACGATGCCCGCAGTTTAAGACCGCTACAGTTAGCTTCCTACGTCCATCTCCTTGCTTTGTGTATATCTATTCACATTTGATCGCTGGCTAGGATTATATTCTACAGATTTTAGTTTCGTCCTGGCTTTTCCTTTTTTGTTTTCTGGTCGTCGGAGAGCGGCGGCAAGTAGATGACCTGCGGTTCTAGGGGCCGGCGATGATAGGGGATGGTGTGGCTTCGAGGTTTTAGGGCTTAGGAAAGGTGAGTTGCAGACGAGGAAATTCGGTGAAGAAAGTTGCGGGGAAGGAGACAGCTTCGGGGGGTTGAAGATGAATGGGAGAAAGAGACAAGATAGGGAAAAAGACAAAAGAGAAAAGAAAAAGAATAAAAGTAGAAATGGAAAAAAGAAAATCTGATCAGGCCGGATCGGGTCGGGTTTACCCGATCCAAGCCTTTCCCCGAATATAATAATTAAAAAAAATTAAAAATTTGAAAATCGAAAATAATAAAAATAATAAAAAATAATAAATAATTTAGAAATCAGAAAATAAAAAAAATTAAAAACTTTAGGAAATAATAAAAAAATTTAGAAAAATTTGAAAATAAAAAATAGAAATTTTAGAAAATCATTAAAAAGTAAAAAGTTAGAAACATTCATTAAAAAATAAAAAATAATTAAAAATTGGAAAACCCTTGGAAACTAAAACCTAAAATTGGATATGCCTTTAGGGCTTTACAAATAGGGTATCTTGTTTTGCTTTGTTTTGTTTTCATTTTTAGGGATAATTTTAGGACACTTGCATACTTCTCATTATGATTATAATTTATTGTGTTTTTTCAATATTTGTGTGACATCCTGATTTTCTGATTTTGTTTTCGATTGAATGAGTTAGGTTTTTCATTGACGCACCTATAGTCTTTTTCTTTGAGTTAATCACTCACGAGATAACTAGTATAACTAGTGAAGCCATTAAAAATTTTAACGCAATAGACTTAAGAATTCGATCAAAAATCGACTGCTCAACCGTGCTAATTTGCAAGGGTTAATACGGTACTGTCAAAATCGATCAAAGGTCAGAGATAGGCCGGTTCGATAGAGGCATGTGCACCTAATTGCAAAATTCTCGTTGAATGGCACTAAAATGATTTTTCTATCATTTCTGTACCTTGTGCTCGTAATTGAAACCTCGAGATTTTTATGACAATCGATAGTCGTCAATGAGTCGAAGTGTACAATGTGGCTCGAAAATAATCGATTATGGATGAAATGCGCTAAAAATTCCTAAAAGCTACCAGTAGGTTAGATTACGCTAAAATCGCACTCGATTGAAATTAACCGCGAAATTGAACCTGATTTCAGAAATTGAAAATTCTGTCATGTTACAATTTATTTTAGGAACGTTGACTCGTCTTTTGAAGATTTTTCTGCAAACCCAAGTTTTTGGTGGAAATTCAAAATTAGGCTATTTTGACCAGGAAAATTAGAGGACTGTCTTTGGTTGCATTTTTGGCGTTCATGTTGGACTAATTGGCAAAGAAAAGTGTGGAATGTGATGTGGGCACCTTGGCTGAATTTATGGGCACCAATTTGAGTCCAATTGAAGAGGAATTGAGTTGAGATTGGAAGGGATTTGAGAAAAATTCGTAGGTCCATGGGGTTGCAACATTTTAGACCCTTTGGATGGCTTGTTGAGGAAGATTTGAGAGGGAAAGTGGCTAAGGATGAAGGCTAAACATGGTGGGGGCAAGTGTGATGAGTGTTTGAGATATTATTTGTGGACTTTGGAGGCCATTTGGGTCCCCCCCTTCAGTTGAGCACTTCTTCTTCCTCCTTGGCTTTGCTTTATCCATTGTTGTGGTGTTTGAGCTCAAAACCAACCAACAAAATCAAAGAGACCAGCCCCTCACGCCGTCGATCGCCTGTGCCTCTCGTCTGAGCAGCCGTCGTCCACCCGAGTCATTGCCAGCCTCCTCCTCGCTTGTCGCCTCCCGCGCCATCGTCTGCGTGTCTAGACCATCCTGGTCGTCATCCCGAAGCTCCTAGCCATCGTCGCAGCTCCGCCTGTGTGACACCCCGAACCCTTCGCAGGTCGTCACCAGCGCCGGTGTTACATCTTTTACCATCTCTATCTCTTGGCTAAATTAAGCCTTGCCAGATTATAGGCATTTTTTTTTTTAAAGCGGTCCCATGCGCAACTCATAGCGGAAGCAAAATTCACATCGTCATCTATCTCCCTTCTAACCCATGATACAAATACACACCAGCTAAACATCATGATTTTTATAAACAAACGTCGACACATTATTTACATATATTTTCAAGATGGGACTACTCTCGGGTCGGTACATAACAAGGAAAAGCTAGGACTCAGCCATGTCCAGCCTAAAACCTCAAAAAGAGACCTCGACCCTCAATATCATGCGAGCACAAAAACCCCCCATCAAAAGTGTCGACTAACTACATCAAAAAGAGATCCAGCTCCTACTCATCGCGCGCATGTCTCACACCCAACCCGATGTGTCAGGTGGTGGCGGCGGCAGCATCCCTCGCATCGCTCCATCCCGTCGAACGTGCACAGACAGGAACTCTTGTATGACAGGGCCCCCAGCCAGGCCGATATCATACATAACTAAGCATCGCACTCGGATAAACGTCAATCCGGGCATAGAGGGACAATCTATCTCCGTACACTCCACCTCAACATCAGACGGTAGACCGTAAAATACCCCACGCGAAACAGCAGGTAGCGGCATAGTGCTAATCTGAAATGTTATCCCCAAAAGGGGTGAGTACAACCACTCAGCAGATAGGGAAATCCAATAACAACTCAGTGCACCATGCATACCATCATACAATGCAGGCATTGCTTACCTTTTTGATGTCAAGCGTGTTCATGCATCATTATAGCATATATATCATCATCATGGCGATGTATCATCATGCATATCACATCATCATTAACCATGCATCACCATGCATATCACATCATCATTAGCCATGCATCACCGTGCATATCACATCATCATTAGCCATGCATCACCGTGCATATCACATCATATCATCATTAGCCATGCATCACCATGCATATCATATCATCATTAGCCATGCATCACCATGCATATCACATCATATCATCATTAGCCATGCATCACCGTGCATATCACATCATATCATCATTAGCCATGCATCACCATGCATATCATATCATCATTAGCCATGCATCACCATGCATATCATATCATCATTAGCCATGCATCACCATGCATATCACATCATATCATCATTAGCCATGCATCACCATGCATATCATATCATCATTAGCCATGCATCACCATGCATATCACATCATATCATCATTAGCCATGCATCACCGTGCATATCACATCACATCATATCATCATAGCCATGCATCACCATGCATATCATATCATCATTAGCCATGCATCACCATGCATATCATATCATCATTAGCCATGCATCACCATGCATATCACATCATCATTAACCATGCATCACCATGCATATCACATCATATATCAATTTCCACTCTTACTTATCAATTGATCCCACATTATCTTTTCTCAAATCATCAAATTCACCATCATCATCATCCTCCCTTCGGGCAGAAACCTCCGACAGGGATCCTAGTATCCCAGCCATCTCATGGCCACTGGGCTTCCGGCCCCCCACATTCCGGGCATCTCGCATCTCAACTAGCATCACGAGGCATTCCCTTCGGGCAGAAACCTCCGACAGGGCTTCCGGCCTTTACCCTTCTAGCCGGGGATCTCGCACCCCAATCCTGGCAACGCGAGTCACTCCCTTCGGGCAGAAACCTCCGACAGGGCTTCCGGCCCCCCACATTCCGGGCATCCTGAAACTCCCAGGGAATCTTTGGAATTACGCCACCAGGCCACCAGACAACATCCTCCGCCACAACCTCTTACTCACATACCACTTTCCACTTTTATCATCCTTTTCATTTTATTATTTCATGGCATATGATTCACACACGCATCATGATTCATAATCATACATGCATCAATGCCATATAACAATGCATCATATTCATGTGCATACATACACCCATGTCATATAACAATGCATTATAACTCAATAAAACTCTTGGCCAATAAAATAATCCACTTTTTATTTTATTATTATTTTATTATTATATTTATTTATTTTCATAAATATTATATTTAATATTTATGATTTTCCAAAAATCATAATATTCAAACAATCATTAAACAAACAATTAAAATCACAATTTCACACAAATTCATGGCCAAATTTGCATTTCACATAATTTCCCAAATTTCCACAAAATACACACAATATTCGGATAATGGCCAGATTACACAGTTTTCAAATTAATTCAATTAAAATACTCATATGACCTCCGAAAATTCCCAAATTTTACAGGGTGATAACCAACACATTTTCGTGCATTTTTCATGAAGAACCCTAAGCCAAATTCTTCATAGATTAATTTATACAACTCCACGAAGCTTCTGGAACCTCTACCGTTTCGTCCAGAGTACATATCACCGAAAAACTTAGGTTTGACCCATCTAATCCTTTTCGTTTCCTCTGAAATTCGAGTATGTTATGTATCAATGTGTCCTTTACAAGTTTCATGAGAGATCTAGGTTAAATAACCAAAGTATGATCCTCTTTTAAGTTCTTGAAGTCTCGGGTGTCTCGGTATACTTCAACAGAACCAACCGTCTCAGAGATCTAACCGATTCACTAGGCTATACTCATTTTTTTCTCTTCAAATTTGAGTATGTTGTATTTTAGGATGTTACCAACAACTTTCATGAAGACAACAAGGTGAGATTTCCAACAAAAATCAACATGCAACCAAGAAATCAACAAAAGGTCAGTGAAGATTTCGCGGATCTGAGGTCTCCGTATAACAGAGCTTTTGACCCCTCATATCACCATAGTTTTCCATGAAATTCGAGTATGTCATACTACAAGATGTTAGCTTCAACTTTCATGAAGACACCGAAGCCAAAATCGCACTCCAAACACACATGCAAGCACGAATAAGGTACTGACTACCACAAACCGAACGAAAACAGTCACATAACTTGAACACATTCAACCCTTACCTCGGTTCTTCGCCCAAACCACACCTAAAACCGAACATGCAACCAACAAAACAGACATGCAAGAGAAGTTAAGGACCCCACTTGCCTCCAAGATGAACGAACAGCAACGAACAACGGCGTACGGCGGCGTAGGACGGTCGGACAAGGCGGCGACGGCGAGACACGGCGGCTCCTCCCTCTCGGCTCCGCCTCCTCTCTCTCGGCCTCTCCTCTCTCTCGAATTCTCTCCCTCACTCTCTCCTTTCTCGGCCAAATGAAGAAAAACCGGTCACTCTCTCTCTCTTCATCCCTCTTATACTCCCCTAGGCTCATCATAGGTAATGATTGATCCACCACACCTATGGCCAATGCATGCTCTTCCTTTGGCCACTTGTAATTTCAATTTTTGAATTCAATTTGGGCTTGGGCTTAGGCCCAACCGGCCACTCCTTCTTGGGCTGGTCGACAGCCATCTCTTGGGCCCAATGGGCCGACTAGCTTGGCCCACCAAGCTTTAGGCTAATGGGTCCAAGGCCCATTTCGAAAATTAATCCCCTTTTTCTTTTTTTTTTTTGAATTCCTTTCTATAAATATTTCTAAATTCAAATTTCATCTTGGCCAAAGTCTTGGGATATTTTAATTATTGAAATTTAAATCATATGGCCAAGCATTTAAATTTAAATTTCCACAATACAAGCAAAATTCATCAAATTAAAGGACAAATTGGCTAAAGCATAAGCCATAAAATTCTATCACCTAATTAAAGACATTTAACATACCTTAAGGCTCGGCCTTGAATTTCCGGGATGCCACAGCCTGAGCTTCTGTGCCACCCATCCAAGCTGCCATCGACCCATACAGCATCGCTTGGTCCCACCCCGCCTGTCCCGCCGTAGTTGGATCGCTCAATCAGCCTTCTCGTCCCAAGGACAGAAGTCAAGTCTCAGCCCAAGCTGAGACTTGCAGGCTGTTTTGCGAGCCCGTTCGGACCTCTTTTGGCGTTGCTCTAGGCATGTGTCTTGCTTACCTCCGCATCCCCGTGGACTCACCAACCTACTAATCCGGTGAGTTTACTTACTAAACTCTGCTTATGGAATTAATAACGTGTAGTAGGTAATTATATTAGGCTAAGTATGGCTTACGTGGTTAGTTAGTTTTGATTAGTGAGCAATTGTTAGGTGGTTAGAATAGATTGATTAAAAGCTAAATGGATTGTACTATTTATGTGAATAGGTGCATTAATTTTCTAGGCCTGTTTCGATGGTTAAATTGGCATTTCCGGCCTAGGTTTGCATTTATTGGATTGGATTGCTTTGCAATTAATTTTGTAATTAATTTAATTATTGAATATTTTCTAAAAATTATACCAGGATAGCTAGTGACCGGAATTTCGTGCTGATTACAGTGGTGTACTTAGTTTATGCAATTAAATGTTAATTTGTGCAAATTGAGTGATGATTGTGATTTTGAGTTATTATTTTAAAATTATGAAATTTTGGTATTTAATTAGAAAATACCGGGTGTCGGGTTTTAACACCGAAAATGATTTTAAATACTATATCAAATAGTGAAATTTTAAAAGGAAATATATTAATTTTTAAAGTTCGATCTAACCGTGTACTCACACACGATTATTTTCATCGTGTGTGTTTAATATGAAGAAAATAGGCCAAGTGCATTATCTTAATTAAGACATTTGAGTGTAATGCACGGTGTCCTTGGCCAGAATTGAATGATTGTGTGATAGTTAAGAGAACTTGTCCCCGATGTTCGTCGAGTGGACGTTGCCCCTATATGGGATGCCCTAGCAATCTATATTAGATCGCGGTAGAGGCCGAACCGAGGATCCTTCGGGAATGCCGTCCCTAATGTGTGTTGAGTGAACGTTACCATGCTTAAGGGATGAGACGATGCCTGGCTACACCAGAGGACTGATGTGCGTCGAGTAAAACTGCCTGTGCGGGTAGTAGTAAATTGGAATGCGTGATTGATTGAGATAGATACACCGAATTATGAGAAAAATATGTGGCACGGAATGTGATGTGTCATAACAATTTGCCCCTATAATCAGGACTCATGTGATTGATTGAGATTTGAGTGAAATGTTCTCATTGATGTGTGCATTTATGATATGCATCTGTGATATGAATTGTACTGACATGTAGAAATGAACTGAGACATTGAGTCTTCTATGATGTGTGGTTAGACTACCTTTAGACATATTTTCTTCCTAGTCGGGCTTTAGGGGGTGAACTGAGACATTGAGTCTCACCCCGTCGTGGGCTCAATCTTTTCAGGTCCTTAGATGGCGATCCATCTGGTTCGTTTTGGATAGCCTCGGAGGATTTCTAAGTGGAGTATAGACGTCCTTATCTCCGGGAGTCACTGATTCCATGAGCTTGTTGTGACCACTATTTGGGTCGATGAAGGCCTACCTCAGAGGGTACCTCATTGATTCAGGGTGTGGTTTTGCCATGGGCTCAATGGGTATGGGGAAGGTCCCCTTTGATATCCCTGCCATTATAGTCAATGCCACTCCAGGTGAGGGTGCAGCTGACCCTCTTGATGGGGTTGTGGAGGACCCAAAGCCCTCGGAGCCTGTGGAAGTGGAGTTTGAAGGATCGACAAATGTGTTCGACTAGTAGGTCGTAGGATAGCTTCTTTGTAAAAGCCGATTTTTTTGTAGACTTTTGTATATAAACCTAGTGTGTTTATAAAAAGTCTTTTGTGAAAATTTTATCTTGCTTTTCTATTCCATATCTGTGTATTCTGGGGATTTATTATACGCTTCCACATGTGCAATAAAATGGATGGGTCGGTAACGCGTCTTGGGACGTCGCAATTTTATCAACCACCGAGGGATGTACGCACGCTTGAGGTTCGGGACGTGACAATTTGGATAGTACTTCCTTATTTTAGATAGGTTAGGACAAACCTTAGATTTTTCTTGATAGGTTGCTATGACGTTAGTTAACACATGAATAGGTTAGGTAATAAAAAAACCGTTAGTCTTAAGGCTAATGTAATCAAATCTCGAGTCTAAAATCTTTAGTTGCGTAAATAGTAGGACATCCTCTCATATTTTACTGGGTTTCTAGCTGACCCTTAAAAGGGGGCTAGTAGCGACTTCTTTGTTAAAATTTGTGTAGGCTTAATTGATAAAAAAAAAAATTAAATCTCTGATGTTGCCCGAGATATGAAATTGGAAAAGCCCCGGTAAATGGAAGGCCGTTGTCGCGACCTGATCTCGCCGCCCCCTTGAAAAGTATCCAAGGAGGGGAAAGGTCGGGTTTAGGGGTACTTGATCTCAAGAGTTTCAAGAGTTTCCTCACGAGATCACGAGCTCTCCCAAGCCCATACCTCGCGTGACAACGGATTTATTTAAACGATCTAGGTATTTAATAACCTAAAAAAAATACAGGACTCGCCACTAGCCTCATTTTGGGGGTCAGGTAGAAACCCAACCGAGGGTCGGGAGTATTCCCTCGATTCCTACGCAACTAGATATCTAGGTTCGGGGACTTGAGTTACGCTAATATTGCTATTAGCACCCTTTCGGTACCTAAATAGTATGTTGTGTTTTTCCTAACATGTCCATGCATTTCTTTTTATATTTTCAAGATCGTCAATTCCTAGACTAAGTGATCATGCGTGGTTGATCATTTTCATGTTATTCTATTTCTAAAAAAAAAGAAAGGAAAACAACCAACGAAATTGGAAATTACAAGACATTAAGTAAGCAATCAAGGAAAAGCAGTAAATTTATCAGGCAGTCCTAAAAAAAAATAAAAGAGAAAACAATTAAAAAGAAAAGAAAGAAAATCCACAACTCGTCGGGTTTTATACAACAAATGGAGCTCGAGACATATGTCGGGAAAATGGGTATTACATGAAAATGGTCGGAATGAACATCGACCTCCACCATCTTCGTGCCTTCTCCACCTTGAAGGTCCTAATCTAAACCTAATCTAAGAAATTTATGACTAGGTGCATACAAGTGAAAGAAACAATCATCACAACTAAGATCAAAGCAATTGGGGTATGTTGACACCTATTTTTAGCAAATCTAGGAAAATAAAGAAAATAAAAATTGCATTGGAACAAATAAAAGGAAAAAATGAAAAAAAATGAGGGAGATTGATTTGATTGATTATGCATGGAATTTTAAAATTCTGATGAATATTCAAATTTTGTTAAATGCAGAAACAATTTTAAAATCAGGTAAATAAAGGGCAAGGATTTTTATAAAATGGAAGGAATCGGCGCAAAATCGAGCTGATTGCGAAATCATGCTCCGATTTGCATTCTTAATTTAATGCAACAGAAGATGGAAGTTTGAAATTTACCATAGAAAGTGGCCGTGCGAAAGCATTATAAAAAGGAGTTGACCTGCACAAGGTTTGGGGGTGCGAAAAAATTGGGAGGAAGGCAGAAAAATTCGTGCGGACAAAAAATCGTGCAGAGGAGAGAATTCGTGAGAAAGGGGGGGTTTATTTTCCTCTGTTCAAAACTGAAAAAAAAAAGTTCTTTTGTGGGAAAGAAAAGTCAAAAGGAGACTTGACTTCTGCAAGAAAGTACACCAGAAAGAGGGAGTCGTAGGAAGTGACGTGAGGGAGAGAGAGAGAAAAAAAAAAAGAAAAAGAAAAGAAAAGAGGAAACGCTACTGTTCTTCTTCTCCATGGCTTCCCTTTGCCGCGTGACCAATCCCTGCACCGCTGATCTTGAGCTGTTCGCGTTGCTTCCGCCGCATCTCTGCCGCACTGCCTCGTGCCGGCCACCGCATCTCCGTCACCAGCACCCGCAAGCCTCGCCGCGCAACAACCTGCGACCCGCCGCGACCTGTTGCTGCCCAGCCCTCGCCGGAGCTCCGAAGACCGCGCTCCCGCCCTCGCCGACGCCGCACCGCTGTAACACCCCCGCTCCGCCCGCGACGACGCCCATCACCAATTTGCAGAGCCCGAGCTCCCTGTGACAGCCGCGACCCGAGCACCTGCGACCCGCCACTGCCGTTCCTCCGGACTCGCCCAGTTCTGAACGCCAGGCGCCCCGACGACCGCGCTCTCGCCCTCGCCGACGCCGCCCGTCGATCTCTGAACTCATGCACACCCCCGACGTCCAGCGAATCTGCTACCCGACGCTGCTGTTCAGCCCCTCGCCGGCCTGCTGCCCCGACAGACCCCGCACCGCAGCCGACGCCGCCGCCCAGAAGCCCGCTCAGCGCCGTCCACCTGCAGCCGCTCCCCCGCCAGAGCCCCGACAACAGACCAGCGCCGTCCACCGTCGGTTTACCCCCCCTTTACCTTTAGGTAGTTTTTGTTCTTTTATTTTATTTTGTTTTACTTTTATAGTTTAGTTTATTTATTTGTTACGTTATTTTTGCTTATTTCATTTGACAGCATTTTTAGTTTAGTATTTAATTTGTAATGGTGGATATTAATATTTGTGAATTTAGTATGCATTATCTGTAGGAATTTTGTCCGAAATTAATATAATTATTAGTTTGATCCGAGAGACATCGGATCATTTTTCTATTTATCTTTAATTTTTGGGCTTTTTGGTAGAATCTCAATTGTTAAATCATAATAATTATTTAATTTGGTTCGTAAGACTTCGGACCAGATTTTTTAATTATTTTAAATTGTTGTGATGATTAGGGTTAGAATAATTGTTAATTTAACACGTGAGACAACGGGTTATTTTTTCAATTATTTTGATCCTTTATTTAGTGATTATGTTAATTGTTTAAATTTAATCTTAATTTAACAATCATTCAACCTAAAAAAAACTAAAAAGAAACTAAAAAAAATCAAAACTCAAAATATTCAAAAAAATTGCATAAGCATATAGGACATTAGGTTTAGTAAATCAAGCATGTAGGTTTAACAAATTAGAAATTTTTTAGGATTATATTTCTAGGATTGCATTTTTAGATAATATTTTTAGGACTGCATTTTTAGATATTTTAAAAGAAATAAGTTAGGATTAGACTTAAATAGCCTTTTTAGAGTCTTAGATATAATTGGCACATTTTCATATTCTCATCCTCTTTTTAAAATAAAAAAATAAAAATAGTTTTCTAAGACAAAATAGGGTTTAAGTCAAATTAATCCCAAAAATGGATTAGAAAATCCCTCTAGATAGCTCAATTAGGGTTTTTATTAGTTTTGAATTTCAATAAAAAAGTACAAAAATACTAAGTGCATGTTAACTAGTTTGCATAATAGGATCATTTAATCAGAATTTATTTACTAGTAAAATTAGGTCATGAGGTGCATGTTAACTAGTTTGCATGATAGGCCAATTCGATTAAAATTTGCATATTAATAAGATTAAGGCATTTAGTTTTAAAATGCATTTTCATAAAAGAATTCTAATTTTTAAGAAAACTCAAAAAAAAAAAATGATTGCTTGCTTTGTGTGATGCAATTTATTATTTGAATGTTTTAATAATGGATTAGCACTCGTGTGGTCACCACATTTGCATGATAGTAATTTAAGTTAAAATACATCAGCTGCTTGCAAAAAAAAAAACATTTTGGAAAATTAAAAAGAAATGGTACCGAAAGGGCATTAGAAAATTCTAGTGTAACCAAGTCCCCGTACCCTTAGTCTCTGGTTCGTAGAAGTAAAATAAATCTCCCTTTATTTTACTTAGGTGTCTAATCGACCTACCATAAACTGATTAGTGGCGACTCCTAATTAATAACCTTTTGCATGTTAAATGTTTGAACCCTAAGTCGCGAATTGGTATGGGCTTAGGAGAGCCTGAGCTAAGTCTAAAAGCTTAGCAGTCCATTAACCTAGTTTTAGGTGGTGCACCCGAAAAATTAGGTCGCGACAGGGTAAAACCCATGTATGATTGGCTCTAAGAAAGAGGCACAGAAATCAAGCACTTTATAAAGAGCAATTTTCATGAATGGAATTTCTTGAGGCGTATCAAGTTCAAGTAAAGTCAAATTCATGGCCAAAAAGCAACAATGGCTAAAGCATGCAAATCAATCATAAGCAAATCAAAGAATGATGCATGACAACTGATTTGTTAAGTCACCTAATCAATGCATGAAAATCATGAAATTTGAACATGACGTAGGGTTAAATGTGAAGAAAAAGTTTGATTTAGACATTTAACCCTAAATCCATGTGCAAAAGGCCACACAAAACCATTAATATTGATATGTGACTTGTCATTAGAAGCAAAATGCATGACAATTTCAGTTGTGGTATATCGACTTGATGCATGGTTTTTACATGGTCAATGATCTTCAAATGAGGCATGCCACACATCATTGCAAAGCTTATGATATGCTCTAAGTATGTCTAGAAAGCATCAAGCATCAAATATGCTCTTAAGGAACTTGATTGAAGACATTTTCATAGAAACGCAATCAATTAAAATCACAGCAGGGATTGCACAAAACATGGATGATATTCATTGAAATGAAGACATAAAGAAAATCTATGAAAGTCCAAGTATATAGAAGGAAATGTCCCGATCATGTATCATGAGACATCGAAGTCCTACTTTGGTCACAAAAATCTATATGAAAAACAAAAATGAAACAGGGCAAAAATCCAACATTATAGATTGCAGCAACTCAAACGTGACTTTATGGAAGCCATTGACCTTGCTAACGATGATCGCTTGATTCAAGCTATACCTTGTTAGAAATTTTATGAAATTTCCAATGACTCATGAAAGATTCAACTCCAGCAAAGCATGTTCACTAACTCAAATTTGAGCACACGCATCAAGTCTCAAACATGACAGATTATGGACTGAAATTTGGACATATGAAAACCATACCAAATGAGATTCAATCAGGGCATTCTACAGCTCATTGGAAAGATATTCGAACCGTCTTCAACTTTCATGAAGACTTTGAACACAAAAAACCACAACAACCAGCTCATATCAAGTTATTTGCACAGAAGGTCAGATCAGCGAAAGAAACAGAATATATCAGCAGATTAGGGCTCTTTGCAAGAAGCATCAGGCAGGGCAAATGATGGCCAAATCGCACATATAATATGTCATTAGAAATTTTGAGAAGTCTCCTATGAATCCTTAGAAGGTCACGAACACAATTGAAATCATTTTCTAGCTCAAACGAAGACATTTAGCAAAGAGGTCAGATCAGTAACAGAAACAACCGCACAGACCAGAACAACTTTCCAGATTCTGGAGTAGACTTTTAAAGAAGTTTTCATGTGGCTAATGATATCGGATCAGGGTGTATTATAGCTCGTTAGAAAGCTAATCAAACCATCTTCGACTTTCATGAAGACATCGAACACAGAAAACCACAACAACCAGCTCATATCAAGTCATTTGCATAGAAGGTCAGATAAGCAAAAGAAACAGAATATCAGGACAGAATAAACAGACTTTGTAGGATCCACTTCATCACGCAAACAATAGGAATCATGCTCAGTTTCAAAATTTGGTAAAATCCGACAGAGTTAAGCATCAAACTTAAGCTCATCCCCGTGAAGGACATATTGGCAATAATAGAGAACCACAGAAGATCCCACATGGGAACGTATTTAAATGCAGAATAACCAGCATCATTTGACACTAGACTAACCAAGACAGAACAGAACATCCGATTTGTTTGATTAACCATGGTATGATGAGACAAACATCAAATTTAGTCACCATAATCCGGATAGCATAATGTTTAATCTTTGACAACATGTTGTGGTCAAAAAACTAAAATCTCTGTTTACATTAAACATGAATCGAATGTAGAGACATGCTTATGAAGTCTCGATGCAATGAACATTAATGAGCGCTGCCTAAAAGCACAGGATTTACCCTAAAAAATATCAAAGCGTGCGTGACAGGGCAAATAAGAGAGAGGAATAGAGAGAGAACCTGATCCAGAGAGAGGAACACCGATCGAGCAAGCAAGCGTATGATTTCCGAGAAAAAATCAGGTCTTCATGATCTTCAACCGCCGGTGCTTGATCTTCAATCGCTCGCCAATGGAGGAAAACCTTTACCTCCGACCGAAGCGATCCAGTGAGCCCAATCTCGAGAGATTCGAGTTCGACGAGTTTCTACACCAGCGAACTGAGGATGATCCACCGAACCAGATTTGCCGCCGTCGTTGCTGCGGCTACCGTCGGCTTCGGATCGAGTTAAATCTCGAGCTCCTTCGCTGGCGGTTACTCTATCTTCTAGGGTTTTTCGGAAGTGCAAAAGAGGAGGTCGAGATTCAGAGAGCGAGAGTCCAAGAGAGTCCGTCCGAGAGAGAATCCGAGAGAGCCCGTCCACCAGCGAATCCCCGAGAGAATGAGAGTCTATTCGGCCAAAAACCCCCTGAGCGAGAGAGCCCCACCGAGAGAAAAAAAGCCGAGCGGATTTTGTTAAAAAAAATCCTGCTATAGAGAGAGAATCAGTGGGCGGAGAGGGCCCAAACGTTGAAAATTCCCCAGCCTCTTGAGCGAACACTTGTTTCGCTCTTTCCTTTTGTGCGGAACGTGGAGTTGTCGAGAAGAGAGAATTTTTAGAGAGAGATATACCGTGAGAGAAAGTAGATCCCCCGAAAAAAAGAAGCCCCCTCCTTTTATATTCTTTTTTTTTCTTTCTTTGTTTTCTTTTTGTTTTCTCTCTTTTTTCTTTTTATTTCTATTTTTTATTTCTTTTCATTTCATTTCATTTTTTCTTTTTGTTTTCTTTTGTTTTCTTTTTTCCTTTTTGTTTTCTTTTCTTTGTTTTCTTTTTGGCTCTTTATTTTTTTTTTAATATTTTTGCAAACAATGGACGTTAAAAGAAAAATAAAATTTTGGGTGTCAATAGCTGCCCCTCTTTGAGTGGGAGTTCAAAGAGGTTCCACTCAAAGATAAAATTGATACCCAAAATCTTTAGCCGACTCAACTTTGAAGATAGAAAAAGATAAAAGCAAAGATAGTTGGTTAGGGACATACCTAATACTTACCTTTGCTCATGAGGGTAGCTGAACTCTTGTTGGGGTTTATTCACTCTATCTCCGTTTCTCTCTCTCGTGGAATGGAATGAAGACAATGAAATCACTAAATGAAAAAGGAATGGTTTAAGGATAAAGTAAAATTTGGAAGACGAGGTTTAAAGATAACCTGGAACCTAAGGGATAAGGTTTAAGGATGACCTGGAACCTAAGAGATAAGGTTTAAGGATGACCTGGAACCTAGTGGTTTAAGGATGGACCCACGAACCTAGTGGTTTAGACTGGGAGAAAGGTCTTACCGTGTAAAAAGGGGCTTCGACTGGATATGATAATCTCATCATATACAAGTGGGTTTCGACTGAGAGGAAGGTCTCACCATATATAAATGGGTTTCGACCGGATATGATAGTCTCATCGTATACAAACGGGTTTCGACTGAGAGGAAGGTCTCACCATATACAAATGGGTTTCGACCGGGTATGATAGTCTCACCGTATACAAACGGGTTTCGACTAAGAGGAAGGTCTCACCATATACAAATGGGTTTCGACTGGGTATGATAGTCTCACCGTATACAAACGGGTTTCGACTGAAAGGAAGGTCTTTTTGACCAGTTATTAGTTTCAAAATTGTTGGAGAACCAATCTTGCAAAATAACATTGATTGTCAAATCCTTTCAGAGAAGATTTTAACAAAATGGGATCTGATTAACCATCTAAGGGTTAAATCAAATATGTTAGGTGGAAATATCCTAAGCAGAATAGGTCTTTCACACTAGTTCTCAAAAAGGGCTTTTGTTCTCAACCATTGATATGGGAAAACTGTTTAAATCTCACTGGAGAAGTCTCACTTAACCTATATCTAAGGTTTTCGGAAACGTTCACAGCGAATACAATCAATTGATCAAAAGGTCTTTTAAAGGGACCGTAATGATGGCTTGGTCATGGGCTTACACAAAGGGTATGCATTTTGAGGCCAAGAAATGAATATGCAATCAATATCTTCATCGGGTTTACAAGTCAAGAACCTTGAAGATAAGATAAGATAGGATTGCTTCCACTCCTTCTAGCAGTAGCTCCTATGTGATACTCTCATTTCAACTCGAACCATCCCAATCAGAAGAGACTTCGGATAAGGGTTGTAGTGTTGGTTCGGGTGAGGCTTAGAGAGGCTTGAAAAACTTTCAGATATCAAAGGGTTAAAAAGTGAGTGATTATCTTGGCATCACACGACTTCTAAAAAATTCAACTCTTGTAATTTAACCTATCTCGAGAGTCCTTTTGGTAATTTGTCTTGAGACATGAGAGCTTCGCTCTCTGTTCTAATGATATTGCTTGCAATACGTGTTTTCTCTTGTGAGACATTTCTTTTGTTTTTCAACGAATGATCTTTTGCATGATCATGGATTTCGCTCTTTTTTTTTTGCATTCTTGCTTTTCTTTGCATTTTTTTCATAGGCATTAGCCTTGCTTTTACTAGGCACACTGCTTTTTCATGCCCCCTAGTTTTCATCCTCTTTTGAGTATCTAGGACTCTCGAGTGGCATTTACAAACATTACCAATGTTCTCAGTTTTGTTGGTAAATCATATGCCTTGCCCTAGTGTGGGGAGATAATCATCACCTGGGGTTATGAAATAATTGCATAAGGCTCAAATTGGCTAAGTAAGGGATAATTGTGTTTGTGGTAGTGAACGGAATGCTCTTCGTCACTTTGGGATGCTTCGAGTTTCGATAAGAAATCACCTGAAGCCAGCACAAGAAGATTAATGCAAGTGAAAGCAATAAAATCTTTCTTAATCTTTTGCTCCGTAGTTTCCAACCAAGACCTCCTATTTTGCTCCAATATGGAGTTGTTCTTGACAGGGTTATTTTGAAATGCTCCCTATTTGGCTCGAAGTGGCTTGCAAGGGATATCAATAGTATTTGGGGATTGAGAAATGAAATGCCTTTATCATCTCAAATCATGTATTCACTGTGAATGAATCCTATGCCCTAAAACATGGTTCTTTTCACTCAATTCTTTCAAGGAGTGTATAAGGACGTGTTTGGTAAAGGGGTTGCCTCTCATCATTTTAGGCACTACCACCTGGCATAGTTAACAATCCTTTTCAGGTTTTCCAAAACTCACTTTAGTTAAATTCAACTCCTTGGGGAAATGAAAATATAATGACATTTTGTCTGAAAGGACATGTTTCCTTGACCCTACTGGGGAGATTTTTGGAAGTAAGGTTTGACAAAATTTGTAGATAGAACAAGCTTTGCTTAGCACATGGGTTCATTTCTAGAGTTCTTACTGTACTTCTAGAGTTCTAACCGACTCTAAAGTTTAAACTGACTTTTTGGCATTCTAAGGCACATGGTCACTTCTAAGTTCTAAAGAAAAATGGACACTTTTGGAAATTTTCTACTCTTGAAATGAACCTCTTGCGGATAGGTAGAATCTTCATCGGAGATCCTGCAAAATGAACAAACATGCAGATGCAATATGTATGCATGAAAATGCATGATGCAAACATCCTAAAATGGCTCAAATTCAATCCAAAAATGGCTCAAAGGCCTTTCACTTTATTCATGGATAATACTTCTTGACAGCATCAGCATTTACAGGTCTTGGTAATTCATGACCATCCATTTCTACAAGGATTAGTGCCCCACCAGGTAGCACTTTCTTTACAACATATGGACCTTCATAGTTTGGAGTAAACTTCCCATGAGGATTTGGGATGATAGGTAAAACCTTCCTCAAAACAAGATCGTTGATCTCAAAATGTCTTGGTCTAACCTTGCGCGAACACTTGTTTCGCTTTTTCCTTTTGTGCGGAACGTGGAGTTGTCGAGAAGAGAGAATTTTTAGAGAGAGAGATACCGTGAGAGAAAGTAGATCCCCCGAAAAAAAGAAGCCCCCTCCTTTTATATTCTTCTTCTTTTTTCTTTTTGTTTTCTCTCTTTTTTCTTTTTGTTTTCTTTTTATTTCTATTTTTTTATTTCTTTTCATTTCATTTCATTTTTTCTTTTTTTTTCTTTTGTTTTGTTTTCTTTGTTTTCTTTTTGGCTCTTTATTTTTTTTTAAATATTTTTGCAAACAATTGACGTTAAAATAAAATAAAATTTCGGGTGTCAACAGCCGTCAGTCTGAAATTGACAATACCCCTAAACCTAATAGTTCCCTCCCCCATGAAAGAGTTAGGTCACAACAGTTTGGCGACTCCACTATGAACTTGAGGACTTAGGCCTAATAACTTGATTATGTATTATCTAATGTGTTTTGTTGGTAGCGCATTCAAGAAGGTTAGGCCAAAATATTTATCCATTGTGCAAGCCCATAACCAAACCTACTTTACGGTCCCAATACAAGATCTCCTAGTTTAGTCAAAGTGTATCATTTTCAAGTGAATGCAATTCCTTGAATATATTGTCTTACAATGCATGAGTGTTTCTAATCTCATATTAATGGATGAGATAAAAGCCATTTTTTTTATGAGAATATGTGAGGAAGTCCTTTTTGATAGGACATCTTGTTCAGTACCAATGCCAAACCTCAATACTACTAAATTCATAAAGAAGATGACCTTCTAGGAGGAACATTTAAATCATGTATGATGGCTAGTCATGACAAGTCTAAATCAATGATGCTTTGTGTAAATGCTTAATTGATGCAAATAACATTTCCCCAAAAATAAAATGTGTTTTGAATATCCAATAATGATGTTAATTGCTTATTTTAGGTATTGTTTTCTTGATGAAGACATGTAATTCCTCTTTAGTGAATGTGTTGCTTTGATGAATTTGTTAGAAAAAATTCTTTCAAACCCTAAGTGAAAAATCTTACGTAATTCCGAAGTCCTGAATGAAAAACCTTATGAATGTGTTGCTCTGATGAATTTGTTAGAAAAAAGTTCTTTCAAACCTTGAGTGAAAAATCTTAGATAATCCCAAAGTCTTGAATGAAAAACCTTAGGCACATCACCCTAATGAAAAACCTAAGGTTCAAAATCTTGAGTGAAAAACCTTATGTATTCTAAAATCCTGAGTGAAAAACCTTAGGTAATCCCAAATTCTTGAGTGAAAAAGCTTAGGCGCATCAAGTCCTGAGTGAAAAGCCTTAGGCAATCCCAAAATCTCAAGTGAAAAACCTTAGGCACATCATCCTAAGTGAAAAACCTTAGGTATTCAAAATTCCCAGTGAAAAACCTTAGGTATTCTAAAATCTTGAGTGAAAAACCTTAGGTAATCCCAAAGTCCTAAGCGAAAAGCCTTAGGCGAATCAAGTCCCAAGTGAAAAGCATTAGGTAATCGAAAAGTCTTGAGTGAAAAACATTATGTAATCCCAAAGTCCTAAGTGAAGAACCTAATGCGCCCTAAGTGAGAAACCTTAGGTATTCTAAAATATTGAGTGAATAACCGTAGCTGCATCAAGTCCACCGTGAAAAAGCTTAGGTAATCCCAAAGTTCTAAGTGAAAAACCTTAGGTACATCAAATATTGAGTCAAAAACCTTGGATACCCTAAGTGAAAAAACTTTAATTATCTCCAAGTCCTAAGTAAAAAACCTTAGGTATTAGAATTGTCACACCTCGAACCCACATCCCTCGGTGGTCAATCCAAAATGTGATGTCTTAGGACGCATCACCGAACCCAATCTTTTTATCTTTCGATTAAACGCATGCGGAAATGAATTAAATAAACCCCTGGTCATTAAACAAACAATCGAGATAGTAAAGCACAACAAAAGTTGCCAAAAACAACTTATTTATTTATTCATTGTTTCCCCTAAGAAGCTAATATGTACAAGCATTTCTATGACCATGCTAACGGCAAGGCCAGCCAAAAAGTGTTGCATCTCGCCTCCACCACATCCGGACTTAGCAGATCTACACGTTATGGCCTTGAACATGTTTAACCACAACAGGGTGAGATAAATCTCGGTGAGTTAAATCCCTAAGCCTCGATAGGATGCAAGTTTGCCTTGGAGGCAGCCTAAACAGGCACCATAAACAACTTACCTTGCATTGGTGCACCCCCTGCATATTAGCACGTCACATATGCCATTATCAATACCATAAGCATAAACAATAATCAAAACACATACTTCTCATTCTCCAAGCATTCACACGAGTCCTGATTATAAGGTAAACCCATTTTGGCACATTCCATACCGTGCCTAATAGTTTTACCTCAAAATCAAGCGCAATGTATCACAATCATTCACACATGTTCCGATTATTATGACCCCTCAGGCCACGGCCAACACAAGAGTTGGCAGTTTTCCGACATAACCGGGTATCGTCCCGTCCCATCGGGCACGGCATTATCCCACGTATGCATACACCTCAGGATAGTATTCCAATAAGGAGCATCGATCCGGCCTCAACCACGACTTGGCTTCTGGACCCCCGCCGAGTATCCGATAAAATTAGGAATCGTTCCCAAACTCCCGTTGGGTGATGGGTTTGATCAAGTGACCACATGAGCACACCACCAATCAAACCAACTTTTATTGCCGTTGTTTAGCCAAGAACACAACACTTCATTTTTAAATGGTAAACTTGGGCCACCCTTTTTTTTTCTTTAAAACTCCCCGAAATAAATTCATACATGGTTATGTATTCAAAATCAACCCGTCAAACTTTACACACTTCTACTTTAAAACCTCATTGTTTTATTGAGCACATAAAATTTGGCGTCCGAACGCGACACCTTTTTTTTTTTTTTCTATTTTCTTGCCCAATCCTTTTTTTTTTCTTTAAAACTTTTGGAATGAAATTCGTATGTGCTCCCATACTCAAAATTAACCCATCAAACTTTGCAAGCACCTAGTTTGAAACCCCATTGTTTTGTTGGGCACATAAAATTTGGTGTCCAAACCCAATACCTTATTTTTTTTTCCATTTAATTGCCCATAAAACAATATTTTGTAATAAAAATCGGAACCTACCATAAAGCAATCAAACTCATAATATCACATGTACAAACACTCAAAAACACACATAATTCCATCCAAGAAAATGAGCGTAAAATTCTACGTAACGACTAATCCGTCACTAATTACACTAATTACAATTAATTAAATAAATAATGATTACATTAAGTAAATTATGATTAAGTAAAATAAACCTAATTAAGTAATCTAACTATGATTAATTAACCTAATAGTAACTACTTAGGCTAATCACAATTAAATTAATCTAAACCATTCTTACTCTACACTCACTCTCAGATTTTTGCCATACCTCGTACAGAACGTGGGAGTCAAAACCCACTCTTGAAACTCAAGCATTCTCACCCCATCCCTTCATGAGAAGGTGGAGATTTGAACCCCTCACCTCCCCCTTCCATATTGGAAGGGTGGCCACTGGGGCGAATCCCAGTGGTTTCTATTAGTGCTAATCTAACCACCAACTAAACACAATTAACAGCCTAATCAACGATTAGGGAGTTAACTCATGAGTTTTCGACAACGGTGGGCTCACGGTGACGACAACACGACATCATCAAGGACATGCCACTCGGGGATCGAACATGGCTTAACAGCGGCTGTGACAGACCTTCCAAGCTCTCAGCCAAGGTGGGGCTTGGCTCGGCTTGGGCAGGCAACAGCTCGGCTGGACACAGAGGAGCTGAGCGAAGTGGTGGCTGGCTGTAGGCAGGTTGCGGTGGTGTGGCAGCAATGAGGTCGGGACGTGGAGGTGAGGATGGCTGTTTGGTATTGGCACGGACGCTGAGGTCTTGCAGGTGTGGAGCTGCGGTGCGGGAGGCTGGACGTGAGATGAAGCCGCTGGTGGTGATGTCGTGAGGTGGTGTTGGACGTTGGGTGGTGCTATGGTGGAGTGGTGGTGGAGGTGTGCGGTGGAGTTGGCGTTGGGGTGGTGCCTGGTAGCGTGATGGTGGTGTTAGTTGGCGTGTGGTGGTAGCTGGCGTGTGGGGGTAGCTGCAAGGTGAAAGAAAATGGAGATATGAGGGAGAAGTTGAGAGGAAATGAAAGAGGGGGCTAGCTGGATGAAAGGAAATGAGCAGGAAGAAGGTTGGGTAGAAAGGGGCTTGAACCTTGCATATGAGAGAGTGAAGAGTGAGAGAGAGAGAAACAAGGCAGCCAATCAAAGGCTTTGACAAATATCTAACTCATCATCACTCTTGCCTCTAAGGTCTCCTACTCTCATCTTCACTCCACCAATCAAAATTTACCTTTAATTTCTCACAAGTAAAGCCTTTTTTGGATAGAAAAAAAATCCAATTTCTCTACCCATTCGAATTTCACTTCCTTTTTCTTTTTATTCGAAAACCGTTTTTCTGCAAAATTTCGGACTCGATGAAAAATCACCGAAAAATGAGTAGATGTCCAATAAATAAATCGTGACACGCTCGAATGTTTGATTCCTGAAACCGAATTAAATTTTGTGGTTAAAATTGATCGAATGCGACTTTAGTACGATATAATTTACTAGGTAGCTTTTAGGGATTTTAGCGCATTTGACCGGTGGTCGATAATTTTCGATCAACATTTGTGCATCTCCGAATCGAAGACGACCTTTGGTTGTCACGTAATCACGATGGTTTAATTGCCTGTCCCCAATATAATATCGATAGAAAATCGGGTTATTATCGTTCGATGCGAATATCATAATCATGCGGAACCACCTGCAATTTGACTACGTACTTCTATCGAATCGGCTTATATCCGTTTGCTAATCGATTTATAACGATATCGTATTGACCCTTACCGATTATTATGGTCGAGCGGTCAATTTCTAATTGAATTTTCTAATCTGTCGCGTTTATATCCCTTAACGGCCTCACATAATAAATTAGTTAACTCGTGAGTAATAAATTCTGAGTAAATTAACCATAAGCGCGTTGACGAAACAACCATTTCATATATTCGAAATGGGGTCAAATTTCGGGATGTCACAAGTAAGTCTTAAGTAAAAAAACTCAAGCAATCTAAATCACCAAAGTCCTGAGTGAAAAACCTTAGGCATTACAAATTGTTAACTTGGTAAGTTTTTGTAGTTTGGAGTTTCTTTCTTTGCACAACGAGCTTATATAGTTCGAAGCATTCCATCAACTCGGTAAGATTTTGTAGCCTAGAGTCTCCTTTATTATCATGCAAACAACATTAGGAAAATATTTTTACTTTCCTTAATTTCAATTAAAAATAAATAAAATCATTTCACTCAAAAATGAGAAGAAGGTTAATAGGTCTATCCAAGTACTAAGTAAAAAACCTTAGGTGTAACCGAAACCCGTTTTTACATGAGAGACCTCATTTCTAGTCGAAATCCGTTTTTACACGGTATGACCTCATTTCTAGTCAAAACCAATTTTTACATTGTGAGACATTTCATTCTAGTCAAAATCCATTTTTACACAGTGCGACCCTTAAAAAACTATGAAAACTATAAAAAAATATAAAAAACAATAATTAAATAAATACATTTGCATTTTCATTGCCAGTTAGCAAAAATTTAAGGTGTCACCTAGTCTTTGAAAGAAACCTCGTTGAGCTCTTTCAAAGAGTAGTTTCGTTGAGCTCTTTCAAAAAGTAGTTGTTGACACCTGAATTTTTGTTGATCATTCAAGTATTTTTTTTTTTTGCAAAAATATAAAAATACAAAAAAGAAAGAAAGAGAGATAGCAAAGTTTAATTAAATTAAAAATAAATCGAGTGGGCTGGTGCTGTCCAGCCCACTTGGCAATTTCGGCCTTCTAAGCCCACCGGCCGCACCTAGTCTTGTTCTTTATTTATGGGCCCATCTTTTGTGTTCCTTTAGCACATCTCTTTATTCCCTTTCTAGCCCATTTCTTTTATGTTTTCAAAGCCCACTAGAGATTGAAAAGGAAACAAAAAGCCCAGCCCCTGCTTTTCTTTCTTCCTCTCACGCACGCGACTACTTCCTTGGTGAGCATATTGACCATGATAGAACAAGAATGACGGAGAAAAAAGGGAGGTGGCGAGTTGCGTCCGTGGGCGCCTGTGACGCAAGGAAAAGCAACAGCACGTGATGTGAGAAAACGCGTTCTAGAAGGTGTGCTAGCTGCCACAAGGAGAAAAAGAGCATAGCAGAAAAGATTCGAAAAAAGCGAGCGAGAGGAGTGCGTGAGCGAGCAGGGGTGTCGCGCAAGGCGGAAAAGAAGCGGAGAAGAGAGCAGGGAACTTGACAAAAACAGAGAATCAGAGGCAGAGCGAGAGGTTCGCCCATTGTTGCTCACAAAAGGAGGAGGGATGTCATCGTTTTTCGGAGGAGGCGACCATTGAAGAGGCGAGCTGCATAGAGCTTGCCATGAGTGCGAGGTGTGCTCGACCGAGAGGAAGAAGAAGAAGGTGTTGAACGGGCTTGACGTTCTAAGATAGAGGACCCGGAAGGAGCACCAGCGAGAAACAAAGTTAAGGAGGCTGTTCGCGTTTGCCGGATCCAACCAGACGTCCTCTTCTTCGTTGAAGCGTAAAATGTTGAAATCCGTTGGCAAATTTTTGATCAAAATGAGTGAAACCTCAGATGTTGTGACAGATAATGACAATCTAGAGCCGTGTAAGCGTATTCAAACCGAGAACCGCCTAAAAATCTAGTTCGGATTTTAATTCTCGAACTGCATAACATATGTTAGACAAAAATGCTTTAACATATGTCTCGTATCATGCCTCTATCCGTGTTTTCGTTGTGTTTTCATGCGATTCGGTGAAAACCCCTGTTCGAGTTGGTCGGCCACTGACAGCTTCGGGAGGTTGAAGGTGAAGGGGAGAAAGAGGCAAAATAGGGAAAAACATAAAAGAGAAAATAAAAAGAATAAAAAATAGAGATTAAAAAAATTCTGATCGGGCCGGATCCGAGTTTGGGTCTGGTCAACGAGCCAGATCGGGTCTACCTAATCCAAGCCCGTTCTCCGAATATAATAATTAAAAAAGAATTAATTTTTTAAGATAAAAATAATTTTAAAAAGAAAATAAGAAAGCTTTAAAAATTTTAGGTAATAATTTTAAAAAATTAGAAAATTAGAAAATAAAAAAGTAGGAATTTTATAGCAAAACATTAAAAATTAAAAAATCTGAAAAAGTCATTAAAAGTAAATAAAACAATTGGAAAACCCTTGTAAATTAAAACCTAAAATTTGATAAGTTTTTAGAGCTTTACAATAGGATATCTTCTTTTGCTTTGTTTTGTTTTCATTTCTAAAGATAATTTTAGAATGTTTGCATACTTTCTATTATAATCATAATTGATTGCGCTTTTTCAAAATTTGGATGTTATTTCCTTGTTTTAGAATGGTTATGACAAACATTAGATTTTTCTTTATAGGCTGTTATGGCATTAGTTAACATATGATTAGATTAGGTATTGAAAGGGCGTTAGCTTTATGACTAACGTAATCAAGTCCTTAAATCTAAAATCTCTAGTTGTGTAGATTAAAGGATATTCTCCCATATCTTACTTAGTTTCTAGCCGAGCCCTAAAAAGGGGGCTAGTGGTGATCCTTTATTAAAATTTGCAAAGGCTTAATTAATAAAAAAAAATATGAACACTCGATGTCATGCAAGATATAATAAGCTTGAGAGAGCTCAAGTCAATGGAAAGCCATCAGCCTGTAATTGATAATACCCTTAAACCTAACAGCTCCCTCTCCCGTGAGAGGGTTAGGTTGTGATAGGTACAAAGGCTTGAAGTTTCATTCATAGGGTCCTGTCCCAACAATGGGCTTTATGGTTCCAAGCCATGAGTCTTAAGGTCTCAAGCTTGCCATCAAAGTCTGTGTTTGGCCACAAGATCTTAAGCTGAGGTACTCAAGTCCCGACACTAGATGATGTCATTGGTTATGGCACTAGGAGAGGTCATATTATATTTTTGAAAAATGAATTCTGGTTTTAACATAAAATCGTTCTTTTGGAGTTTTAGGGTCCATTCGTTTCATGGAAAATGGGTCATTTCCAAAAAATATTTTCCCAGAAGTCAAATTTCCATGAAAATGACAATATTTTCTGGTGTTTGGCTAAAATCTAAAAATGTTTCAAAAAATATATTCCGATGTTCGGTAAGAAAATATTTTCTAAGACTTCACCACTTAGACATGCATCACTTATCGACTTATAAATCCATCAAATATGAACTTGCCTTTAAATCCGGGCAAATTTGTTTCATATCTTTGTTCTCTCATTGTCACAAAACGCTCATCTACTCTAAAAAATGTTCGTATGGATTTTAAAAAGAAGCAAAGGAGAAAAGAAGTAAAGCATGTACAGCCCTAATGAGAATTTTTCAATTAAGTGGTCTCTTCTTCCCCTACGTCTTTTGTGTTCTAATAAACAAAAAAAGAAAAAGAAAAAAGAAGTAAAGCATGTAGAGCCCTTTACTTGAGCAATGTACAACTGCAGGTAGAGTAAATAAAGAAAATGATAAGCAAAAATGTAGAGCGCGAGCTGGAGATCAACAAGCTCAAGGTTCGCTTGGTAACAACTGATGACTAGCCAAGAAAGAAGAAGATGGAAAACAAAGAAAAAAAAGAAAAAAAAGAAAAGAAAAAAAAGAAAGAGAAAAAAAGACAATAAATATAAAAGAAAAAGGAAATTAAAAATAATTCGAATTAAAAAAGAAAAAAATTAAAAATAATTTGAATAAAAAAAGAAAAGAATAAGAAGAAAGGGAATGAGGAA
Source organism: Eucalyptus camaldulensis (assembly GCA_019915185.1). Lineage (NCBI taxonomy): Eukaryota > Viridiplantae > Streptophyta > Magnoliopsida > Myrtales > Myrtaceae > Eucalyptus > Eucalyptus camaldulensis. Next base: position 29,583,053 of record JAHSVA010000008.1, read on the forward strand.
GTGTGGATTTGTAGAGGTGTAAGATAGAAGAGATCAAGAGAGGAAAATGTTTTTCACTTTTCAAAAATGAAAAATATTTTCCCCTAATTTAGAAATTTTTTTTCCTTTTATGGAAAACATTTTTTCCAAGGAATTCATTTCCATGAAACGAACGCCGGAAAATCCAAAAAGTGTTCTTCCAAAAATTATTTTCCGCGAAACGAACGGAGTTTTGTATAAATCTTGTTCATTATGAAAATTATTTACATTAATCCGACTTCTCAAGCGATGTAAGTTCATCATTTCCCATATCTAGTTTTTAGTACTGGAAATCGTTCTTAAAATTTGATTAGTGTAACGGTAAAATTCCTTCTCGAAACCTTTTTTTAAGTCAGCGGACCAGTCCTCTTTTTTTTTTTTTTTTTTGGTCGGTGGACCAGTCTACTTCACATGGACATTTATATTAGTCAAATAGTGGCTCCGTGTGGCAGCATTGGTGGTGCATTCCTTTCCCTTGAATCACGCCGACCACCTATATGACCAAAAAGAAGCAAAACCGGAATTTAAGGACAATAATTTGAAAAGTTTATCCGACCGTCCATGGACGAGGCGAACGCGGCTTCTACGCGGCATGGGTTTTTGGGACATTTCACTCTCTACTTTGTGACGCTACTTTCTATATTACTCTCATATATATATATATAGGAAAAGGAAAATTGTCCGATTTTTTTTTTTTTGGTCTAACATCCGCCGTTGATCTGTTGAGAAATATTGCTACGAATATGATTATTTCACTTTAAATAAAAGTTGATAATTTTCCTACATTGTTCGAACCGTTCAGATGGACAGAAAGAGCAAACAATTAGTGTTCACACTCCCGTGACTTGCGTATTTATTTGGTGTTCGCACTCCCATGACTTCTGTTAGATGAGAGATTACTAGTTATGTCACCGACATGTTAATTCCCTTTTTTGACTTTTATGAAAAGCTACTAAAAAATAAATATATTTTAAAAAGTTTATATACCTTTTACACGGTGTACATGTAAGAAGGAAATTCTTGTTTTAAAGTAGCTATTTTAATTTTTTTTTTCCAATGGAGTGGCTCTCATTAGGGAACCTAAAATTTATTTACTTAAAGAAATCATTTCCGTTGGTTGGGCGAATATTATTTGTTATAGGCAGTTCCTTTTATGGCAAAAACGTTTTACTTATTTTAACTACAAATATGTCCCGGAGAGCTAAAGTTAAATAAAGTCATTATTGTCTCCAAAAAAAAAAAATAATGTTATGATTTGGTCTGAGATAGCAAACTCTCCGGGGTCAATACGGAACCTGGCACGGTTTGGTCGACTTGACGAATTCATGGGGACGACGCGGCTCACAAATTGCCCCTTTATTTTTTTCCGCGTGATTGAGGCTCGATTACCATGACACCAGCAATAATTGCATTTCATATGTCCAAAAAACCTCTGAAGTTAGGTGCACACATGAGAGTTCAACGGAAAAGAAATCACTTGCGATGAATCTGACGACAATATCTATCTTCTTTTATTTAATATCTAAGTTAGTGCAATAAATTGTTATCTACTGAATTATTTGGAATCATACATGACTGGAGGGTTGGAACCAAGACAATAATGGTATTATTTAATCTCCCATTTATATACTACGCTAGATCCTTAAGAATTCGGTACATTTCTTGTGCATGCCACTATACATTTAAAATAAAAAAAATAAAAAAAAAATCTAGTGACCACAGTTTTCTGTTTTGTTGGTATAACCTCCGATAAAAATAGTACTTCGCGTGGAACCATGTACAAGCTAAGTCGCAACCTCAAACCATTGGGGCATGAGTGGTGCAGTGTAATTTTAATTTAATTAATCTAGGCTTTGCGTGACGAGTTAGGACCATTGTGATAATAGCTAGAGGAGGAGTTAGAAATGATTGTCCCTCCTGGCTCTTTTTGGCCAATCATATGTAAGCCCGATGCGCAAGTCATTTGGAATTTCAACCCCACATGATGCATGCGTGGGCAAGTGATTTTAAGACGTGGGACTTTTGTGGTTAAGTGTTTAGGAAATTATATTTATGAGGATGGTTTCAATGGGTAAATATAAGAGAATGATAGAATGGGGTGTATGGGGATGGATATCCAAGGATGAATTATAGAATAATCGATTACGATCCCACCAAGGTCTAAATGATGCACTGCCAACCGAAGATGAAGATCGGGATAAATGAAATTCACCACTAAGGCTTAAATGACAAATCACCCATCAAGGATAAATGATTTCAAGATAGGAGAAGCTCATTATCAAGGTTTAAAGGAAAATCCACTAGTCAAGTGTCACAGGCCGATTGATTCACTCTCGATCACACGTAGGCTGACTCGTGCGGCCTTAAGGTTTTACCCCTAAGCAGCCTTTCAACACTCAACTCACAAGGAACTTTATATAGAGAAACTTCTTGAGAGAGAAGCTCTGATTTTATATATCTTGTGAATGAGATTACAATGAGGGAGGAGACCCATTTATATACAAGTATAAGGCAAACTGTATTTGTAGATCTCCTTTAGATCTAACGGTAGAGATAGCACCTCCCCATCTACCAACTACCAGCATTTATTGCTAACTACCAGCTACTCGCATTTATAATGTATGCGTACAAATACAGTATCGCTCGCCCATAGGAGAATACTCTAAGTCTCAAGGACATAAGCCGAGAGTCATTAATGTGTCACGCCCGTCCCATAAAACCCTCTTGGATTAACATTCCTTTGGGTCGTGACATTCTCCCCCACCTAATCAGGCGACTCCCTCGTTGCGTCTTCGGCATGAAAGTCTTCGATCTCTTTCTTGAACTGCCAAAGACTCTCCTCGAGCTCTCAATTGGCTTCACTCTTTGGAAGACCCTTCCATCGGATCAAATACTCACGCTTGGCCACACAATACCTCTTCCATATGACCTGATCTGCCAAGATGCTTTCGACTTCTCGATCATACGAGGCTTTTGACCCGAGTGGCGCCCGTTGTGACTCCCCTTGATCCGGGTCTTCCTCATCAACTTGGAGGGTTTTAAGCATATTTACATGGAAAATCGGATGCACTTTCAGCTTTGGTGGTAGCTCTAGCTTGTATGCGATCTTTCCAACTCGTTGTAGCACCCGAAATGGTCCCTCATAGCGACAGATCAACCCCTTGTGTACATCCTTGTATCGAAGAACCACGTGCAGCTTGGCCAACACTTGATCTCCGACTTGGAACTCCACATGCCATCGCTTCTTGTTTGCCCATTTCTTCATGCGTTTGGAGGCCTTGTGTAGACACGCCCGTACCAAGTCCATCTCTTCTTGCATGTTCTTGGCAAACTTGTATGCGGGCGAACTACTCCCCTAGTAACTCGAAGCAATTGTGCTTAAGGTGTTCGGTTGTTGCCTAGTTGCAACCTCGAACAGACTCTAGCCGATCGACTCGCTCCGTTGCAAGTTGTAGGAGAACTGGGCTATGTTGATCAGCTTCACCCAATTCACTAGCGTCGTGCTTACATAGTGTCGGAGGTAGATCTCCAAGGGAGCATTGACTCACTCCGTCTGACCGTCGATTTGGGGATGCAAGCTCGTTGACATATTTAGCTCCGACTCCAGCAGCTTGAACAACTTGGACCAGAAACGTCCCGTGAAGTGAGGATCTTGATCGCTCACGATCATTTGTGGCACTCCCCAGTACTTCATCACATGCTTCGTGAACAGTTTGGCCGCCTTCTTGGCTGGGCAATCCTTTGTCGTAGGTACAAAGGTTGCGTACTTTGGGAACCTATCAACCACAACCATTAGAGTCCGACACCCTTCGGACTTTGGCAAGTTGACGATGAAGTCCATGGAAATGCTTTCCCATGGACGAGATGGAATGGGAAGTGGCTCCAACAAGCCCGGCAACGACCGTTGTTCTAGCTTGTCTTGTTGGCATACTAGACAAGTCTTCACATACGCTTCAATGTCGTCCCGCATTTGTGGTCAGTAGTACTGATCTTCAACGAGGGTTAATGTGCGGTGGATCCTCGGATGACCCGCCCACTTCGAGTCATGGCACTCGTGCAAAATCTCCTTCCTCAGCTTCCCATAGAAGGGCACGTACAGCCGCCTTCCCTTGGTGTAGAGGAGCTCGTCCTCACACCAAAATTGTCGAGTTTTACCTTCCTTGGCATACCTGATGAGGGCTTGAGCTCTTGGGTCATGCGCCAACCCCTCTTTGATGTGGTCGACCCAAGGACAACTCGGTCGACTCATCGTGTGACTCATCAGCTCCGTCTTTTGGCTCAACGCGTCTGCCACGAAATTGGCCTTCCTCAACTTGTACTCCAATGCGTAGTCAAATTCCGCTAGGAAATCCTGCCATCGAGCTTGCTTCGGACTCAGCTTCTTTTGGGTCTGAAAGTAGCTCGTGGTCACGTTGTCCGTCCTTACGACGAACTTCGATTCCAGGAGTAGTGTCTCCACGTTCGAAGGCAGTGTACCACCACGGTCATCACCTTCTCTTGGATGGTGTATCGACGCTCGGTGTCGTTAAGCTTTCGGGACTCGAATGCCATCGAATGTCCATCTTGCATAAGAATGCCACTGATAGCATAATCCAATGCATCCGTCTCTACCTCATAGGGTTTGGTGTGGTCGAGCAACGCCAACATTGGCTCCTCAGTCATGGCTCGCTTCAATTAGTCGAAAGCCCTTTGACATCGATCCGTCCACTCCTATGCCTTTTCCTTCTTCAGTAGGTCCATGAGTGGCACGGTGATGCTCGAGTAGCTTCGGATGAATAGTCGGTAGTAGTTGGTGAGGCCTAGGAATGACCTCAACGTTGGCACCTTCATCGGCGGTTCCCATTTGATGATCGATTGAATCTTCGCCTTGTCCATCCACACATGTCCACCCCTGACAATGTGCCCCAAGAATGGAACTTCCTCTTGGGTGAAAGCACACTTCTTGTGCTTAACATGCGGCTCGTTCTTGCGGAAGGTTTGTAAGACTTGCCTTATATGTTCAACATGCTCTTCCAACGTTTGACTATATATCGCAATATCGTGTAGGTAAACCACTACAAACCTATATAGGAAAGGGTGGAGTACCTTGTTCATCATTGTGCATAAAGTAGCCGAAGCGTTGGTTAAGCCGAACGACATTACGAGGAACTCGTAGGATCCATACCGCGTCATGCGGGCTGTCTTTGGCTCATCCCCTTTAACGATCCGAACTTGATAGTAGCCCGATCGGAGATCCAGCTTGGTAAACCACTAAGCTCCACTAAGTTGATCGAAGAGATCCGTGATGAGTGGGATTGGGTACTTGTTCTTCACAGTTAGCTTGTTCAGTGCCTGGTAGTCGATGCTCATCTATCTGTAGTGACCCATCGTGCTTCTTCTGAAATAGGACCAGTGCATCGAACATCGCTTTTGACGGCCGTATGTAGCCCGCGTCAAGTAGCTCCTTGAGCTGCCTCCTCAACTTTTCCAATTCAAGCGGTGCCATACGGTAAGGTGCCATGGCAGGCAGTTGAGCATTAGGCACTAGTTCGATCTGGTGATCCACCTCTCTCTTGGGGGGCAGCTTCTTCGATAGCTTTGAAGGCATAATAACATCCTTGAATGAGTCGAGGACTTGGGTTGCTTCCGTTAGGACTTCCTTCCCTTCACCTCTGTCATCCTCGATCTTCAAGGCCACCAGGAAGGTCACTTCACCCTTCCTTGCTCTTTTGATGAGTCGCATGGCTGAGATCATCCTTTGATCACGGTCCGACTCTCAATGGATCGGAATCACACATTGATAATTCTTGTCCAACACACATATACACTTGGCAAATGGTATAACTACAGCATGAATCCCATCTAGGAATTTTATTCTAATGATAATATCATAGTCATCAAGGGGAATTACCTCTAGGGTCTCCTTGCCCTTCCATTGCCCAAGTTCCAGCTCCACGTCCTTTGTGATGCTAATCGCAGGGACTTCCTTGGAGTTCATCATCTTGAGCCAACCAGCTCCCTTCTCAACTCATATGTTAAGCTTCTTCATGACCTCCTTCGATATGAAGATGTTGAAAGCTCCAGTGTCCACGAGCGCACTCATCGTGGTCTTCCCAATCTTCAGGTCCGCGAACATCAAGCTTTTAGGCTCCTTCGCCTTCTTGAACTTGATCATGCTAACGAGTCGCAACGATCCCAATTGCGCTTCCTCCCTAGGCTTATCCTCTTTGCAAAGAGCAGCCAACTTGGTCTTATTTGGGCAATCCCGCGCTATGAGCGGACCATCGCAAAAGAAACAGTTATACGAGCGTACTTTCCTTTGCCCTCCTCCATTTGGCCCTGAATGAGCCTGGTGAGGATGAGGACCATTCGGCAATGGTCTACCTCCGGTCGGGCGGTTATATCTCCCTCGATCTCCCCCACCATTGCTTTTGTCCCTTGGACGAGTGTTCGATCAAGATGTGGAAGGTGACGCCTTGTATTCTATGAGTGATTCAGCTATGGTCATGGCCGTTGTGAGATCTCCCACATTGAACTGCTTCAGCTCCTGCTTGGTCCATGGCTTGAGACCACTCATGAACTGATGGTATGCCTCAACTTCATTCATCGAAGGGATTTGGAGTAGTAACTCCAAAAACCGCTTGATGTAGTCACGTATACTACCTTTCTGCTCGAGACGCTTTAGCTTGTCAAGAGCTTCCTCCTCCGCATATGCGGGGAAGTAGTTCTGTCGGAACTCCTCGACAAAACCACCCCAGGTCATGATATGATTCCCACATCTATCATCCGACCGACAAAGCCACCACAGCAATGCATTATCAGCTAAATACATCGAAGTACTATTTATCCGTGTTTGGTCGTCGTTGATTCCCATGGCCTGGAAGTACCACTCCATGTACCACAGAAAATTGTCCACGTCCTTGGCCACCCGCGAGCCTCGGAATTCCTTCGGCTTCGACGTGTCCACCCGTGGACCTTGCACTGTGATCACTCCGTTCACGCGTGTAGCTTGTGCTTCGGTGAGCTTACCCATAAGCTCCACTATCTCCGCGCGCATGGCCGCCATCGTGGCCTCCAAGGGTTCGTACCATTGCGCAAGTTCCTCCTATAGGGTCCCCAGTAATTCATGGGGGGAGTTCTCCCATACCGGTCTTGAGTCCACAACCAACTCCTTGCTTCCGGTGTCAACTCCGTCCACAGTCCGGGTCAGGTCATCGACTAATCCTTGGACATCGGAGACGAACAACTCTAGCTTCGCCATCTGTTGTGCAAGATCTCCCATTGGATCCCTAGAACTTGAACCACCATGATTCTTCTTCTCCTTGGCAACACCCTTCTCGGCGTTCTGCACACGATTAGCACCGTCACCACCCATGTCGAGCGCCTCATCAGATCGTGGATCGGCCATTGCACTTGTGCTTGGATCAAAATCAGCTCTGATACCACTTATCACGGGCCGATCGATTCACTCTCGATCACACATAGGCTGACCCATGTGGCCTTAAGGTTTTACCCCTAAGTAGCCTTTCAACACTCGACTCACAAGGAACTTTAGAGAGAGAAACTTCTTGAGAGAGAAGCTCTGGTTTTATATATCTTGTGAATGAGTTACAATAAGGGAGGAGACCCCTTTATATACAAGTATAAGGCAAATCGTATCCATAGATCTCCCTTAGATCTAACGGTAGAGATTACACCTCCCCATCTACCAACTACCAGCATTTATTGCTAACTAGCAGCTACTACATTTATAACGTATGCGTACAAATACAGTATCGCTTGCCCCCAGGAGAATACTCTAAGTCTCGCGGACATAAGCCGAGGGTCATTAATGTGTCACGCCCGTCTCATAGAATCCTCTTGGATTAGCATTCCTTTGGGCCGTGACACAAGGATAAAAGGCTTCTTAGCTCACCACCGATGAGTAATCCACTCTCCAAGGATAGAGAGATTGAAATAGGAATTATCTACTACTCTCCAAAGGTATTTGCTCACGTAGAAGAAATCTCAAATATTTTCATTCAATAAAATCTAGTTTGGTTACAATTAAAAGGCTTCCTTTATTAAGATGAATACGACTATAGAAATAGAAAAGTAATAAATAGACATGGGAACTAGCCTAACATTAAAGATCTAGGAATTTAGAACTTTGACTCTTGAAGCTTACATAACATTAAAGACTCCTAAGGAAAATCGAGATACATTTAATGACTTGGGAACTTGCATTCTTGATTCTCTAGCATTGCAAAATTCGTGCTCCCATCTTGATTAGAAGATAAATATCCCAAGACTTCATCAAATAATGAAGGAAGTTGTTCAAAATGGCCTCTCATTGATATGTTGTTGATAAATTTTGATATCGGCAACTAATAAAGCGTATCGAGAAATCAATGACTAATATATCATACTGAGAATTCCGTAAGTGACTAATTGTCGATATCGATATCGTCAATAACTCATTAATCATTGGTATTGATAACTTCGATTAGAATGGTTCAATACCACTTTAGTTGGAAATTTCAATCTCAATCCATTGAAGCACATTATGCCCTAATTCTATCTTGGCTTAAATGAGCATTGATGATGCTGAATGTGCTGATGGAGCTAAGTCAATTGCTCTCACATCATCCTCCTCGGGTTATTTGAGATTTGTCCTCAAATTTGAGAAATCTTCATCCTCCAAGTAAGGAGAAAGGTCTCCCACATGCTGAAACTCCAAACTCTTTAGGAAGATCAATCTTATATGCATTGTCACTGATTCGCCCAATAACTCTAGGCATGATCAATCTTTTGACAAGATGGAAACCTCTCCTACCTCAAGTCTAAGAGCAGGATATAGTATTTAAGAAATGATGGGTTAATATAAGAGCAGGATAGAATATAGTGTATGGAGATGGATATCGAAGGATGAATTACGGAATAAATTATATATTACGATCCCACTAAGGTCTTAAGGATGCGCTACCAACCGAAGATGAAGATTGGGATAAACAAAGTTTGCCAACAAGGCTTAAAAGACGAACCACCCACCAAGGATGAAGGACCTCAGGATAGGAGAAGCTCACCACCAAGGCCTAAAGGAAAATCCATCAACCGAGGATAAACGGGCTTCTCGGCTCACCACCGAGGAGTAATCCACTCTTCAAGAATAAAGAAACCGAAATAAGAGTTATCTACTATCTAAACATGTTCATTCACGTAGAGAAAAATCCCAAGTATTTTCATTCATCAAAATCTAGTCCGGTTGCAATTAAGAGGCTTCCTCTATTTATAGGAGAAATACAACTTAAGAAATAGAAAAGTAATAAATAGACATGAGAACTATCTTAACATTAAAGACCTAGGAGCTTAGAACTTTGACTCTTGAAACTTACATAACATTAACGACTCCTAGGAAAATAGAGATGTATTTAATGACTTGGGAACCTACATTCTTGATTCTTTAGTCTTGCAAAATTCATGCTCCCACCTTGACGAAAAGATAAATATCCCAAAACTTTGTAAAATGACCATGGAAGTTGTTCATAATGGCCTCCCATTGATATGCTGGAGATAAACTTCGAGATCAGCAACTAATAAAGTGTATGAAAAAATCAGCGACTAATATATCATATTGAGAAGTAACTCATTAATTGTCAATATTGATAATTTCAGTAACTCATTAATTGTCGACACCGATAACTTCGGTAAGAATGATTTGGTACCACTTTAGTTGGAAATTTCAGTCTTAATCCATTGAAGCATGTTATGTCCAAATTCTATCTTGGCTTGAATGAATAATGATGGTGCTGAGTACGCTAATGGAGTTAAGTCAATTGCACCCGCATCACCACATGCTTCTAAATTGAGCAAATGCAAAATTCTCGTACTTTGTGATTTGAAATATCCGACTGTGCATGTATATGAAGAAAACAAATGGATGTCCATGGAGGCAATCTCACTTGGCCTCCGTCGCCAAGGTTATGTAATACATCAGTGATTCATTGTTGACCCTTTTCTAATAGTCTAACTTTTCATAAAAGAATGGTTTGTCTAGCATAGGTACTCTCTCGATTTCATCTTGTTCATTGTTCCTGATATTTTATTTATTTTCTTGCTTGTTTAGGTCCACATCCTATTACACAACATAATTGCGTCATGCTAATTTCAGGTTGGACGAGACATTACCGAGGGAAAAAGAACGCTTCAAGTGCCATAACTTTGGCCAAAGGAATACTTAAGTGCCATAACTTACGAAAGGTACACTTAAGTACCACATTCGAAAAAAAACTGATCACTTGAGTGTTTCAGCCCCAATCAAGAATCCCCAAGGACCACTCCGGCCAAAACGCCGACGTGGCATTTTTCCGGCCAAGCGCGCCCAAAACGACGTCGTTTTGTACGCTGACGTGACCAAATAATGCAAAAACGGCATCGTTTTGGGCTGATGTGGTAAAAAAAAATTAATTTAATTAAAATTAAAATTAAAATTAGTTAAAATATTAAAATAATAAATTTAAATTTAAAATTAATTAAAATATTTAAAAGATAATTAAAATTTAAAAAAAATTTAAAAAAAAGGGAACGGGGGGGAGGCGGTTGAGGGATTAGCCCTCAACCACCGTTGCCATGGCCTCGCCACTGCCGGGAAGGGTCAGCGATGGCGGGGGGAGGGTCGGCCGGGGTCACCGGGCCCTGGCCAGGGGCCGGCAACCCTGCCCTACCGGCGGCGAGGGCTCGCGAGCCCTCGCCCCCAAGATCCAGCGACGAGGGCTCGCGGCCCTCGCCTAAATCCAGTGGCGAGGGCTCGTGGCCCTCACCCAGATCCAGTGAGGGTCGGCGGCCCTCACTCGGTCGGGCCAAGGGTCGCCGACCCTCGCCGCCGGTCGGCCGGGGTTACCAACCCCTGCCCAGGGCCCGGCGACCCTGACCGACCCTCCCCTCGCCGTCGCCGACCCTTCCTGGCGGCGGCGGGGCGGCAGCAGCAGCAGCTGAGGGCTAATCGCTCAGCTGCCTCCCCATGTTCTCCCTTTTTTTTTTCTTTTTTCTTTTAAAGTAATTTATTTTTTTATTTTTTTATTTTTAATTATTAATTTTTAATAATTTAACTAAATTTAATTTTAAATTTAATTAATTATTTTTTACCACATTAGCGCAAAACGACGCCCTTTTTGCATTATTTGGCGACGTCAACATGCAAAACGGCGTCGTTTTGGGTGTGCTTCGCCGGAAAAATGTCACGTCAACATTTTGGCCGGATTTTGGCTAGATTGGCACTCAAGTGATCAATTTTACTCCGATTTTGGCACTTAAGTGTACATTTCGTAAGTTATGGCACTTAAATATCAATTTGGCCAAAGTTATGACACTTGAGGGGTCCGCACGTCCATTACTGAGCAACAACTTAGACTTAGGCAACATGAGATAAGAGGGGGATATGCAGCGTCCGACATCCCCATCCTAGCTAGCTCTAAGACTACTGTAAACAACAATATTATCCACTGTAATCATGTATCGCTCAGGTCTGCATGACTTTAGAATACATTCTGATATTGTGAGATTGCACAAGACTACACCATTAGTGTAAGAGATAATAGAAGCGATCGGATACATATCTAACATCCAACATCCGGCCTAGGTTTTGACACCACTAAAAGTAGCCCTGCGTGGGTTCGCCACCGACAAATATCGTCCGCTATAGTCGCAGCTCATCAACGCTTATACGACCTTAAAACTCATCTTGCTAGTTTGAGGCTAAGCTAGACTAATCTGTCAGACCAATTGCCCGGACTTAAAGACTAGGATCAGAGACATATTTTGACGTCCAACAATGCAGATTTCTGATCAACTAGGAAATTATCTTGGCAATATGAAGGTCAAGAGCAAGAAATATGGCCCATTTTTTTTTTTCAGGGAACTGAGTGTTAGGACCTAAATCAATATAAGTTGAGGTGCGGAACTTTAAATGTTTAGTGACCAAGGACTAAATTGCAAAATCCCTTAAATCATAAGAATTTAGTGTGATTTTCGTTGCATTAAATTTATATTCCCTTCTACTGTCCCCGCTCGTAAAAAGTGTAAGCTCGTGCTAGTGCCAGGTTCATGCCATTTTCTTCTAGTCCACATAGTGGGAATTCCATCAATAAAATTATATAGCACGGAGGAGTTCCAGGATTTTTTTTTAATGTTTTATTAAAGGGTGTATTTGTTTGAATGAAATAATTTTCCCTGAATTAAGTTTCCGAACAGTTATGCGTTTATCTTGCTAAAAATGATTAGTTAATAGAAAATAATTTGCAATTAAAGAAAATATTTATCCTTAAAATTAGGAGAATGGATTTTCTAATATAACAAGGGGAAATCATTTTTCACTTAAAGCAATTTTTTATCAAGAAATTTTCTTCCATTTCTTTTGTAGAAAATTTTGATATTTATGGAAAAATGTTTTTTAAAAAGCCATTTTCCAGGATAACAGCAATATTTCTTCGTATTTGACTGAAATCTAAAATTGAATTAAAAATAATTTCCCATTATTTGGAAAGGAAAATTTGCTTTTATTTTCCAAAAGAGATAGGCAATTTTAGTGTGATATTTATTTTTCACTTAAAGCTACATATGTTTGTGTATTAAATCAGGGTGTATTTATTTTACTTAAAACTTCTAATTAAAGGAAAATGTTTTCGTGAAATTCAATATGGGGGAAAGTAAATAATTTTCTGGTGTTTATGTGACGAAAACAAGTTAAAAAAAAATAGTTTCATGGTATTTGATAATAAAGAATCCATTAGAGGTAGCTTCCATAATTAAAAATCACAGAAAAATGACTTTATTAGGAAATCATTTTCCCCAATTTAAACTTATTATTTTCAGTCCATAGAAAATGCTTTTCGTTAATTGAGTAGTATTTTGGTTGTCCAAATATTGAAAAACTGCGAAAAGAATTTCTCGATAATGGTTTTTCATCAAACGAACCGATCCTAAAAAGCAAAATTGTTCACCACTATGTGTGGTGCTGGAGACCACAGACTAAGGACCCAAGCATATAAATGTTGGCGCTCGAGAGTGAAGCATCTCTATAAAATTTGATTGATCTATAACGTATCCGTACGATGGAGATGCCATAGGCAAAAATCCCTCTCTTTTTTGTTCCATGTAAGGAACAGCTCTTTAAAACAAGTATTGATGCTGTTGGGAATAACGGATCCTCGAAAAGTCGGATTCGACACTAAATCGAACCCCTAAAAGTAATGCGGAAGACAAGCCCGGGAAAATCACGTATTACCGATCCTAAAGCACACCACAGATTCGAGTGTACTTTGTTAGCCACAGATTAATCACCAATGCTGAAGATTGAGGAAGAGAAACCGATCATGTTCGATCCGATGACGTCAATTGGCTTGAAGGGAAGACGGCGTCGCCTCTTTTGCTTATTGTTCTTTTTGGAGGGAGAGAGGGAGGAAGGAACGTACGTAATGTCAAAAGGTACGTTCTCCTTCTCTCTCCTCTCTTATATACGTCCCTCCAGAAACAAAGAATCGTACCCCTTCATCCATGGGCCCTAATCTTTTGAGCCGGGCTTTCAGGCCCAACACGGGCGGATGGGCCTTAAGCCCATCTCATATAAAACCATCATCTCCCACTCGCACATAGTGGGCCGAACATAATTCTCTTTAACCTCTCTTCAACATTCATACTGGTAAATAATCCGTACGACCAGTATATTTTGAGAGCTCGTTGCCATATATCTGTTAGGAATATATAGCAGCTCATAATGGGCATCACACTCCGAGTAGATTTAGTATGTAGTACCCTAGATCGATCAATCACATTTATATCTCTCTTGATCTCTTTCAAACAATGATATATATTGTATTCACAATTATGATTATCCCAAAGACAGTCATAATTAGTTAACCAGTGAATATAGAACTACAATGTGATTCTCCAAATCCGATCTTCCTCTTCCCTTCAAACTCTCAATTTCAGTTCAGCTTGCTTTTCTAGAAATGTCCAATTAGATCGAATCAACACATGACCATTGGCAACATCCTAAGATAGCAAACACTAAATAGAAATCTTGAGAATAAGTAAGAGTCATGAGGGGACTAAAAATTGAGGAACTCTTTTCCTCAAGAGTCTCACATGACACAAAAGTTGAGATCAAACTTTTGCCACTCTTATTGGTCGTTTCATGCATATGTAGTATGAAATACGTATTACGGTATTAACTCCTTTCCCATGGAGCGTATGTCTACACCTTTCAATACCGTACAGATGATAGTTCAGACATACCCAATGTCTAACTTGAGTTCACGTATCTACTCATTCACAAAATTCATCAGAACTCACATATGGCATCATAGACAGATAAAGTAAAATATGTGGGGTATTTTACTTTCGGACATAGTAAGTATTATGTCATCATCTTAACACCCAGTTAAGGCGACATACATATTTTAAACTTGAGCTCTCGATTATCACCTAGATAATAAGCTTAAAAACAGGCTCATCTCTATTTATCACATAGTAAATAGAGGCGATTACCCGTGTGAGTGGGCTAATCTTTTATCTATCCGACATACTTTCTTAACTTAAAATAATACACTAAGCATTAAGATGCATAAAGATCAAACAAAGATTCATAGGCATTAATGATGAAAAACACAAATTCATCAAATGTGAATGCTTCAGGGAAATTACAATACAATACATCAGACTCTACGCAATCCTAGAGATTTCACATAGCCACAAAACACATCTCTAGGTATTGGCTTTGTCATGGGATCTGCTACCATTCTATGTGTAGATATGTACTGTAAGTTCGCATCATTTCGTGCAACCATATCTTTGACAAAATTATACTTGGTATCTATATATTTGGTCTTGCCATGATATTTTGGATCTTTGGTGTACGCTTTTGCTGCTTGGCTGTCACAGTTAACCAACAATGAATTTGCAGCACTTCTAATAACACCTAAATGATCCAATAATCTCTTAAGCTAAACATCTTCTTATATTGCTGCTGATAATGCCACGAACTCAGTTTCTATCGTGGACAAGGCTATACACTTTTGTTTCTTACTGCTCCAACATATGGTGCCATTATTCGGTAAGAAAAAAACCCAGAGGTAGATTTTCTTTCATCTAAATCCCTCTCCAATCAGCATCAGAATAGCCTTAGAGTCGCAGATCATTTCCTTAATAACTCAGCGTATAATCAACAGTCCCTTTAGATACCTTAGTATTCTCTTAACGGCCTTCCAATGTGCTTGACTTGGATTGGATTGGTATCTGCTCACCATTCCAACTGCAAAACATATGTCAGGTCTTGTACACATCATAGCGTACATCAAGCTCCCAACAGCACTAGCATAAGGAACATGTTTTATTTGTTCCTTCTCTTGTGGAGTCCTTAGACACAGTCTATGGCTCAATCCTTCACCTTTTGCAATAGGAGTGTTTATGGGTTTACAATCCCATATCATTCATCTCAAAGTTGGAAGACAACCAACTTTTAACAGTATTGACAAGCTCCATATTGCTTCCGGCAATTGGTATATCGTCAACATATAATGATATGATCACAAATTGATCATTGGATCTTTTGATATATATATATATATATATATATATATATATATATACAATGATCCTCATCTATCATTGTAAAATCACATGCCATTATGGCATTATGAAATCGTATATACCATTGTCTTGATGACTGCTTAAGGCCATATATCGACCTCAAAAGTCGACATACCTTTTCTTCTTGGCCTTTCACTATGAAACCAGCATGTTGTTCCATATATGTTCATTCCTCTAATTCTCCATTGAGGAAAGCAGTCTTTACATCCATTTGATGTAACTCAAGATCCATACTAACCACTATTGTCAGAATTATGCGAATCGAGGTAAATCTCACTACAGGAGAAAATGTTTCTTCATAATCAATTCCTTCCCGTTGATTATACCCATTCGCCACAAGGCGAGCCTTATGCCTTTATATCGAGCCATCAGCTTTACACTTTATTTTGAGAACCCACTTATTCCCAATAGCTTTGCGTCATATTGGAAGATCAACCAGTTCCTAACTTGGCTTGACTTCATTGATTCCATCTCCTCTTTCATTGCATAAATCCATTTTTCCTTACTAGGGTAATTCAGAGCCTCATTAATATTTCTTGGCTCATCCTCATCTTGCAGAGCAATCATAAAAGTTTTCCTCTCAATGTCAAAATGTCGATGGGGAATACTTTGGCGACTTGTTCGCCGTATGGGAGATTGTACACTTTGCACATCATTCCCCATTATGCTCCCACTAGGATTAGATAATGATAACGTTGTCTCATCACGTGGTTGCAATTGAGAATGAGTTGAATTCAATTCATCACTTCTCATATTACTCCCACTTGGACGAACTCCACTAATATCATTATCTTGATCCAAGGTTTCAAATAGGGGTAATCTTCCCCTATTTCACCATTCTTAGGAAATTCATCCTCTAAGAATGTGACATCCTGTGAGTAAAATTCAGTTATACTCCCACTTTCCTGCTCACCTATGAACACATACCCTTTCGAGTGTTCGGAGTATCTCATTAAAATACTCTACTTTCCTTTAGGACCCAACTTCCCAAACTTGTGAGAGGACTCATGAGTATAGGTAGCACAACCCCATGGCTTAAGAAAACTTAAGTCCGATTTTCTACTTGTTCATAACTCATATGGAGTGGAACTAACTGATTTGGAAGGCACCTGGTTAAGTATATAGGCAGCAGTTAACAACGCATCACTCCAAAAAGTGATATGTAAGTTAACATGCGCCATCATGGACCTAACCATTTCCAGTAGGGTTCTGTTTCTTCTCTCTGCAACACCATTTTATTGAGGAGTATGTGAAATAGACAACTGTATTTCTATTCCTTTTCATCACATTATTTTCTGAACTCATCAAATAAATATTCTCGACCTCGATCAAATCTCAATGCTTTTATTTTCTTGTCTAATTGATTTTCTACCAAGTTCATTTAACCTTTTGAAACAACTTATTGCTTCAGATTTATGAGAAATCAAATAGACATATCCGAATCGAGTATAATCATCTGTAAAAGTGATGAAATAAACAGCCCCATGCCTTCATCTCACATTCATTGAACCATAGACGTCAGAATGGATTAAATGCAGAGGAAATTCAGCTCTTTTATCTTTTCCAAATGGTTTCCTTGTCGTTTTCCCTACTAGGCAATGCTCACATATGGGCAAATTGACTTTTTCAATATTGCCCAACAAGCCCTCTTTGGCTAGTCTATTCATACGATGTTGGCCAATATGGCCAAGTCTAGCATGCCATATAATCACATCATTATCATATGAAGTAGAAGACATGAAACAAGGGAATAACAAATATTGACATCACTACAGTCAACATTTAATACAATAAAACCATCTAGAAAGTGACCACAATCATAGTAGTTTGTATCCAAATACAAATCTACATCGCTATTACGGAAGTTCACACTAAAACCAAGCTTAACCAACATCAAAATAGACACTTAAATTTCGATGAATCTCTAGAGCATACAGAACATCATGTAGGAACAAGGTGCGCCCACCACACATGTTCAGTTGGCCAGTGCCAATCCCTTTCACTTCAGCTCTGGAGTTGTTTCCCACATAGATCCACTTAGTTCCAGTTGGTACTCGTCAAAATTCCACGAAGGATTCTCTATCCTTCACTACATGATCTGTCGCTCCTGAATCTATAGTCCACAAAGGATTGGATTCAGTTTATAAAGCAAAACTTGACACAAAAGCAAAGTTCTCAAATGTACAAGAGGTGTATACCTTCTTTGGCTCACGATAGTCGAGAGCATAGTGACCTCTATTGTCACAATTGTAACACCTCACCCTTGACATTTTCTTCACTTGATGACGTTTTCCTCTCTTGTGTTGGTTAACTCTTGATCTCTTGCAATAAGGACTTGATCATTTGCATTCCCACATATTGACCGAATCAATACGCTTGTGCTTAGAGCTCAAAGCCCTTTATGAGCTAGAACCAGCATTGCAAATATCTATTTTCGGCTCACATGCCGTTAAGTGGTCCTCTATCAGCTCAAGGTGGTGCATAACATCCTCAAGATCTTCCATAACATGGTCAAGAGCTTCTAGTGCTTCTTGCTTTTCCAGCACATATTGAATCTTCATATTCAATATTTCACAATTGTTGCCGTTCATATTAGCAATTGCGTTCTTAGTTGCTGAAACCATTGAACTGAACATATCAGACATATATGCACGAATAATTAATGCTTATCATTTATGCGTCCACTTTGCACAGACCTATCATATCAATGAATAATTTCAAGTAAGGTTTCAGAATCAAAAGGTCACTTCGTTTCCAATCATCCTCCAAAAATCCTAACTTAAAACTAGTATTAATATAATTGTCATATGTAAAATAAATTCTATGAAGTTACAAAAACTTCTATAACTACCCATAGCTAACTATTCACATCAATCAACAATAACAGAAAGCAAATAATATCTAACATCCAATAGAATAATAATGCTTTCACATAATACAACAATCAATTACACTAAGTAATATATTCAAAGAAGAAATATCAACATAGAAAGAGATATTCACACTTAAAAAACATCTCAAACTAATCTAAGAAATAAATAGGGAAAGTCCATTCTAATCTATCAGTCAAAATATCTGGAAAAATTGAAGGCACATTTGCCAACTATGGAAAAACTTTTGGAGAGCTCTCATGTCGCCTCCAAGGCGCATTCACTCTGCGCCATGTGGCGCTCAATCTAAGGGTTGAAGTTTTGGTTAACTCAACCATATAGTACTTTCTAACAAAAGCTACCCTTAGCCTCCTATAACCCGGGACCACGTTGACCTCCCATAGCCGATCTAACACTGCCTGCCATTTAGGAGGAAGAGTGTTCATCAAAGCCGGCACATTCTTAAAATCCGGCATAAGATAACTATTCTAGATGATTTTCTGTATCATTTGATTGACCCTGACCACGTGTGATACTAAATCACCATAATGCCACCGATAATCAGCTAATTCTATCATAAGCATTTTAAGTCTTGCTTTCCCTTCGTCCGTTCTCGGGATTGCAGGTATCCGTGCATAACGTATCATAGTTCCTGCAACAAATGCAGAACCAAAAAATGGATCACTTATAATCCATAATAAACAAAATGGAAAATACATAATTTCCATGATTCATGCAACAAATGCAGAATAAAAAATGGATTACCTCTAACCCACACAGACATAATTGAAAAAAGAAACTAATTCTTTTTTCTTTTTTTGGGTTAACGGTCAACGGTTGTTAGTCAACGGGTCAACAGGTCAACGGTCAGGTGGTCGGTCGTCGGACCGGTTGGGCCGGTCGGGCTAGGTCGGACGAACCGACCGCACGTGCCCCGCGCATGCGCGGGCTGACGTCATGCGGACGTCAGCCGGCATGTGCCGCGCACGTGCCAGGCGTCCGTGGGTCAGGTCGGGTCGCAAGTCGGGTCGCTGGCCGGTGACCACCCGGCCAACCGTCGTAAGCGCTGACGTCATCGTTGACGTCATCCCAGCGGTTACCGACCCTTGGGTGACGTCATGCTGACATCAGCACGCATCGGTCCGCCGACCGGTGCGTGTCGGTTCGCCGCCGGCATCGCACATGTGCCGGTTCGCCGACTGGTGTGTGGCGCCCACGCGCAGCGGCTTCTGGCCGCGCGTGTGGGCGCATGCGGCGTCGCCCAGCGGCGCACGACATGTCGCTGGACTCATCTCGGCGAGCCCTCTCACCCTATGTCTTCAGAAATCGATTTCGACTTACAGAATTTCGAAAAAATGGACGAACAGTGCTCGGGTGTCGGGATTTCTCGCCCCAATCCGTGTCGGCCGAATACTTTCGCGAAAATTCAATCAAAAAACATGAAAAGGGTCAGGAAAACATGAACTCGAGCTCTGATACCAATGTTGGGAATAGCGGATCCCCGAAAAGTCGGATTCGACACTAAATCGAACCCCTAAAAGCAATGCAGAAGACAAACCTGGGAAAATCACGTATCACCGATCCTAAAACACACCACGGATTCGAGCGTACCTTGTTAGCCACAGATTAATCACCAATGCTGAAGATTGAGGAAGAGAAACCGATCCTGTTCAATCCGATGACGTCAATTGGCTTGAAGGGAAGACGGCGTCGCCTCTTTTGCTTACTATTCTTTTTGGAGGGAGAGAGGGAGGAAGGAACATACGTAATGTCAAAAGGTACATTCTCCTTCTCTCTCCTCCCTTATATACGTCCCTCCAAAAACAAAGAATCGTATCCCTTCATCCATGGGCCCTAATCTTTTGGGCCAGGCTTTCAGGCCCAACATGGGCGGACGGGTCTTAAGCCCATCTCATATAAAACCATCAGATGCAAAACTCGGGATGGAGGATTAAGGAACCAGAAAAAGAGCACGAATCTTAATATCATAACACAGTAAAACAAATTTAAAGATGATTCCAATTTCAAAATTTTCCCCAAATTCCAGAAATCCATTGTGAATTATAACCACGTAATATTAATTGAGTCACAAATCGTGCTTTACAAATAAACAAATAAGTCTCTACAATTTTAAATCATGATTTCTTCAAGAAATGGGGGTGAGGTGGCGTGATCATATATCATATAATTTGTTCCCTCTCACGATGTGGGCTCTCTTTGTTTTGGTATTTATTTTTATAACCCAGGATTTCGACTGTAAGTGGTCGGCTCCATGGAGGGGAACTAGTATAACAACTTACCTCAGTAGCCCACCCATACCGTCTACAAAATACACTCAACTATCAGAGTATTCCTTGAATTTTCCAGCAAACCTGACTTTCCGTGGGATTAATATTAGTAAAAATCCCAAATCAATACCCTCAACTCAAATCTACACTTCATCAATACTTCATCCCATATCTCGTTAAAATGCATATGTGTAATGTGGAGAATAATAAATCTGACGTGAAAAATCCACATGTGTTGACACATATATAGCGCAATATAATATTAAATAGAATGCTAATGGAGGATAGATTTGAGTTAGAGGAACCGATTAATGATTTGTAGTGAGATGACAATTAATTTGTGAAAGATCTATTATGATGTATTATTAGTGTATCAAATTGAAGTTTTTAATGGTTTAATTTTTTCTATAAAACAAATAGAGCCTGAAAAGATTTGGGTATTTTTTTTTTTTGGTAAAATGTAAGAAGCTATAAATGAGTACTTAAGATTTTTACAAATTAAGGATATTGCGATTTATCCTTTTTATTTGACGAATATTTATCGTTAGATCAAATGGGTACGTGAATGATCATCATTGAATAAATTATTTTACTTTAAGACAAGCGAGGGTTGAGGAAGGAAATTTGCGTGGGATGTTATAAAGAGGGGGGCGACCACAAACCCAGAAAAATAACCGAAAACTAACAAAGGGTGGCTTGGGGGTAATAAATAATGCATTAGTGGCCGAATTTGTCTCTCTTCGAAGTTTGAGCCGACCTTCCTGACCTTCCTAACGGGGAAGCCACGGGTAGCTCTCTCCTTTTGACGCCTTTGCGGGTTCTTTTCATCGCCAAAATAGAAAATGTTAAGAGTTGTCCATCTGTAGCAAGTGGACCTCTTTTGTTTAGTGTGCATCGACAACGTGTCCTTTATTCATGAACCGTAGGCTAGATCTAGGTTCTTAGAAAATTAGCATGGGAAGCCAGAGCCTGTGCCTAGGACCACTATGAATGTGCCTTGATTCCTAGAAGTTTAGCTCAGCCACCCAATGATGGACCTAGGTCCCCTAAGACTAGTTCATGATCTCAAGGACCGAGCTAGCATCTCGGATGATAGGGCTCAACCTCATTCACCAATGCCAGATGCCGGACACTCGAACTTAGGGGTGAACATTGGTCTAGGGTTGACTTTGGACCGATCCTAGACCGGCCTAACCCTGTCGGTCCTGGTCAGGTTCTCAGGGAGACTGGATTGGTCATTGGTCCTAGAATTCCTATACCAGCATTGTGTGGGTCGGTTCTCGGTCCTGAGTGTTTCGGATCAGTTCAACCCAGATCAACCTGGACTATATATATAATATTATTTATAATTTTTTATATAGAGAAAACATTAAAATAAATTGTGTCAACAACAATTAAACAACTCTCTGGCGAGGAGTTCAAGTAATTTTATATTGTTCTTTAATAATTTAGGTTTTTAATATACTTTACGTTGTCAATAGTCATAATTTATGAAGAAAGAAAGTGTTTTTGTGAGGAGTCTTCATGGCATCCAAAAATGCAGCTTATGGCATCCTCCTCTAGTATTCATTCTCTTCTATCTTATTTGTCTTTTAGTTTTCAATTTGCTAAAATCGAAAAAAATAACTTCTCCACTCACCACTCGATACTCGTCTTGCTCACTTTGGGTCACTTGTGCCACTCGTCGTTCGATGCTCACTTGGCTTGTTGTTCCCTACTCGACATTCAATGCTCATTCTGTTCAACACTCGCCCCATTTGACCCTCACCACTTGCCTTTCTTAGCTGACCTTGTTCATTATCGAACCCATTGAGTCGGTACAGTCCTCAGTTGCCCTTTCAAGGAGTATAAAAAATGAAATAAAAAAAATATTGGTTAGTCTTGGAATGACCTTAAAACCGAACCGAACTGATTGGGTTAGTCTGGTTCTCAATCGTTTTTTTTAAGGAATCCACAAAATGAAATAAAAAATTATCAGTTAGTCCTAAGTTAACCCTTGAACTGGACCGACCCAATGGACCGAACCCATTGGGTCGGTCTGGTCCTCAATTCTAAGCTCAATAAGGTCGGTCCTCAGTCTAAAAAATTGAGGACCAACACTGTACGGGTTGGTCAAGCGTTGGTCTTAGGATTAGAGGGTGGACTAGTCTAACCTGAACTATGCTCACCCCTACTCAAACTAGAGACACAGGGTTGTACTAGGGATGTCTTCTTCAATGTGTGTTTGATAATTTTTTTGTAATAGATATAAGAAAATTACTTTCATAGTATTCGCAATATACAACTACACATGGAAAAATTTCTTGAAAATTAAATTAAAATATATATATTTTCCAGCAAATCACATGAAACAAATTCAAAAAGATTCGGGTAATGCTGCATATGTATACTCAAGGTTTTTGTAAAAATTTGGTTTATTGACTACCCATAATTTCCGTTCATACACCGGGTGACTGTGTCCTTTATATGCACCTCCACCACCCCCACATTCACGCAGCAAGAATAATTTCGTTCCTGTTCCACAATAAGTAAAAGCGATGAGCTGTCGTTGTTTAGGCAAAGAAGTTGTGTGTCTTTGTAGTGCTTCATGGCTCAAATTAGCCTGCCTCTACAGGTCCTTCTGCTCCCTCTTTTCTCGCATTTGCCGCTTCCTGCTCCTCCGAGTCAACAACTCTTTTTGCATCCAAGTTGTCTACTTCGTCTTCCTCTCGTTCCTTGGCTTTTGGGTCCTCAAGGACTTAAGGCCACGGACCAATTCCTTTAGGCCTAGGGATTTGGATCTGTTCTTCACCTCTGTCTCCGCAGCAACTGTCTCGAGCATGTCCACGGTGGAGATGGAGGTCTTCTCCAATTCCCAGCTTGTCGTGATCACCGTCCTGATGTTCGTCGGAGGGGAGGTCTTCACTTCCCTTGTCGGGCTTTACTTTAGGAAATTGAAACTCCGGTGTCTCATCAAAACCGAAGTCGCCTCTGTCAATGCCAATCCCTGCCCTTCGAACCCAACAAACGACATTGTTGACCACATAGAATTAGGTGTAGCGGCGAATTCAGATTTTCTGAATTCCCAAGGAGAGGCTCAGTTGTTTAGACCGCGAGATGAATCCTTAGATCTTGGCTATTTGAAATATCGTTCGGTTAGATTTTTGTGTTTTTTAGTGTTAGGTTACCTTATAGGAGTCCATGTTCTCGGGGTTGCTGCGGTTGCGCTCTATGTGACACATGTTTCTAGCGCGAGAGACGTGCTAAAGAAGAAGGGTCTCAAAATGGTGACCTTTTCCGTCTTCACCATCGTGTCGACCTTTGCTAGTTGCGGGTTTGTCCCAACGAACGAAAACATGATTGTCTTCAGTAAAAACTCTGGCCTCCTCCTAATTCTCATCCCTCAGGTCCTTCTCGGGAACACGCTGTTCCCGTCAACCTTACGGTTCACGCTTTGGCTCATCGAGAGATCCAGCAAGAAAGCAGAAATCAAGTACTTGTTGAGCAGGACAGGTGAAGTTGGTTGCAAGCACTTGCTTCCGAGCCTCCACTCGTCGCTATTGGTGGTCACGGTGTTGGGGTTTATTGGTGTCCAGTTTATAATGTTTTGCTCGATGCAGTGGGATTCGGAATTGTTGAATGGACTGAGCTCGTACGAGAAAATCGTGGGCGTGCTTTTTCAGTGCGTGAACACCAGACATACGGGTGAGACTATCGTCGATCTGTCCAAAGTTGCTCCTGCCATCTTGGTGGTATTCGTCGTCATGATGTTAGTCTCTCTCTCTCTCTCTCTCTCTCTCTCTCCAGCCCCCACCCCATTCCCTCCCTTCCCCTCTGCCATTCACGAATAGGAAATTTGGCTGGCGATTGGGAATAGAATAACACAGCATTAAAACTAACTACTATGGGGAGAGAGCCTGACAGTCCCCGGACGTGCGCAGGAGCTGGGGGAGTTTGACGGTCCTCGGACGTGCGTAGGAAGGAGAATGGGTCCTCTCTAGTCCCACATCACTTAGAGGGAAGTTCTGAGCTAATTTATAAGGCTTGGTCCCTTTCAGTTCTGGATTAGTTTATAAGACTTGAAATCTATGTAACACGTTTTAAAGCACTGATAACTCAGTGTTCAAAGCGGATAATATTACACAGTAGGACCGGGTCGTTACATAAATTATGAACCTTCCTAGATTTTTTTTTTTTGGTCGGTCCTATTCTAATCCCACTCTAACACTCATCCTCAGATTTTTTCCTAGATTGAGATGCCTCAGTATGTAAAATCATCATGGTCAAGTATGCAATGCTCTTTCAATAAATTGACGGATTTTCCCAATATAGGATTTTCAAGAATCGATGAATAGGGACTTATTGAAATATATTAATTTAATAGAAATGCCGTTTTATTTAACATATGGGTCATCTGACCAGTGTTTTCAGAGCTCTAGTCGAAATTTTTTTAGTGATTTTACTTTCAAAACATCAATTAAACATCACACAAATCCTTTAACTAGCCAATTGGAGACCTTCGTTTTTAGTCACAGACAAAGGACTGCAATTAGAGGCGAATTGAATGAGCATTTACAAAAAAAGAAGCGTAAATAACCCACATCCACCTCGTCGTAAACAACTCATAATAATCACCTTCTACCATTCCTCCAACACTCCGGATGGGGGTAACAAACGATGTCCATCCACTAAGTAAATTTATATGTGTATGATTTTAAGGTACCTTCCACCGTATACGTCGTTTCTGCCGGCGAAAAGTGGCGAGAGGCTTCAGGGAAACAGCAAAAGAATAGAGCCGAAAAAGAGTTACAAGCAACTATTGGAGAATTTCAAATTCTCACAGCTCTCCTACCTGGCGATCTTTTTCGTCACGGTATGCATCACGGAGAGGAAAAAGATGAAGGACGATCCCCTCAATTTCAACGCATTG
Organism: Eucalyptus camaldulensis; assembly: GCA_019915185.1. NCBI lineage: Eukaryota > Viridiplantae > Streptophyta > Magnoliopsida > Myrtales > Myrtaceae > Eucalyptus > Eucalyptus camaldulensis. The sequence goes on from JAHSVA010000008.1 coordinate 29,608,741, forward strand.
AACATTGTGGTCGAAGTGATCAGGTAAGCATCTATTTTTCCCCTCCTCTCTTTTTCGTCGTGTCTATTAGTTTAAATAAGGATATTTTCATAAAGAAATAACACGCTGTATGGAATGATTTTTAAATTTCATCACTGTAATATCTCATAAGTTTCAACACTTTTTGGGTATCTAATAAAATGAAAATAGATAATTAATTGAATAAAATAAAAAGGGAATTGGACAACCGAAATTAATTAATAAGTTTTCTTTTCAATAGGATAGAATTGTGAGGCATTGCATTTTACTAGTTGAGTATTCTAGGTGCTTACAAAGGACCCTCCCTGATTAGCACCTCCTCAAATTCCTCACGCGGATTCCACGAAAGTGAAAGTGGTTCATCGTACTCTTCCATGAAAGTGGTCTCTCGTCCTCTTCCGTTGGAAGCCGCCCTAGCACGTGAATGCACGTTTCCTCACACGTGCATGACCGTCTGCTTGAGTCAAACGCGTGATAAATACGTTTCCATGAGAAAAAAAAACAATGTCGACATTTGGTTGTGCGTTAGAGCCTTGCTAGGATGACCAAATCAAGATCTCCCCCAGCTCTACGTGATTTTCTTAGGTGATAATCAAATATTTGATCACTTAGGCCTAGGAAAAAAAGTACTTGCGTGATTTTCATAGGTGATGACCAGATATTGTCAACAATTTCAAGATCTCCATTATTGGATAAACTATGTTGCAGGAACAACATCACCTATGTAGCCTAGGGCAGTGAATGAAGCCAAAAATAGAACTTCTCTCTTTTTGTTTGGTCAATAGGCACACCCCTAAGATGTGAGCTCTTAAAATCATACTGACATATTAATGTAATGTCAATCATAGGTACACAATACATGTAAATTCATTGATAAATGCATTTGAGTCATAAAACTGATGGGCATGTATACATAACATGAACAAACCTATGTAATGAAATCATGATTTTTGAAATTGCAGTGCATATGGAAATGTGGGGTTCACAACAGGTTATAGTTGCGAACGACAATTAAGGCCCATCGACGGCTGTAAGGACAGGTGGTATGGATTCTCCGGGAAATGGAGCGATCAGGGCAAAATCATCCTAATAGTCGTTATGATTTTCGGAAGATTAAAGAAGTTCAACATGAAGGGTGGCCAAGCTTGGATCCTCTTGTGAGAGACACAAAAGACCTCTTCACGCCCTATTACAAGTAAGCAGATGGAACATCACTAGGTTTAGAGACAAAGGCAAAATCATCCTCGTTGTCTTCATGATTTTGTTCCTCCAATTTTTTCTGTTTTTTGTCTTGTCCAATACACAAGGTATTCAAACCGCGAAAATTAATATGCCACAGAGCTGGAGCATCCCCAGTTTAGAGACCGCAATGTAGATATCCCATGCCAACATATTGCATTTAAGATTTGACCATAATGGAAAATTTTCAAGATTTTTGCTATCTTTTTTATTTATTACACTGTGCACTGACGGTGGAATTTCCACCATTGGGGCACTATATATGGAAATTCCCGGTGGTGTTGATATAAGTACACAAAAATGAGATGCTGCCCATATATGTAAAGTCCAATAGCTTGATACATGGTTACCAAAAATAATAGGATGGAAGAAAACAATAGCATGGAATATATAATAGAGAAAGTGTGACTCATTTTTAGTTAGGTGTAACTTTAAGTGAAAATTAATGGTACTTAGAGATTGATCCATTTAAAGTAAACTCGATCTACTTGAAATATTAAGCATAACTTATTTCCTTTTCTAATCCATTTAAATAAACTCATAAAGAAATTAAATATAGTGAGAACTAAAAAAATAGCATATTTAACATAAGTAACTATCCACCGAGGTTGCTTTAGTGGCCACTCTTCCTACGTCGGAAGGGAGAGGTAGGGAGTTCGATTCCTTACCTTCTCAAGGGAGATATGAGTGGAGACGTTTAATTTCAAACATAGGATTTGACTCCAACACACTGCATTTTCATATATTATATATTATGCTTGAGTTGCATCAACCAATGGAGTAGAGTGACCTTATAATATTGGGCGAGCATTTACAATTCATGTAAATCCCAAGGGAATGGTGGTGATGGTTGAAGAATGCAAAGAAGCAACATACAAATCTGTTGTGAAAATTGGGTGGGGGAGTGAGTCATGGTCCAATTTCTCCCATACCCATGTGGGTTAAAGTGGGGCTTTTGTGATATTGGGGGTGAATAGTGACTAATTCCAAAGGGTTGACATAATTGGTCTGTGAGAATGGCATTAGAGTTTTTGTGCTTGCTAAAGCAATTTGTATGCTTCGCTTGAGGAACTCGATGCCTAAGAATGGTGTTAGAGTTTTTGTGCTTGCTAAAGCAATATATATGCTTCGCTCGAGGAATTGAATGCCTAAATTGAAGTGGATATGGTGTGATTCGTCATACTTTCCTTGGAAACAATCTATTTAAGGAATGATGGCCTAGTATTCTCAACTCATCACGCGCCACACAAGCTCATTATTGGCTAAGAAACTTTCGACTTGTGATAAAATGTTCTAACAAGACCTATTAAACTAGACCAACAACATCTGTTGATAGCAAGTAGGGGTGAGCAGCAGTCTAGGGTCGACCCTGGACCAACCCTGGACCGGCCCAACCTTACCGGTCCTGGTCCGGTTCCCAAGGGGACTGGGTCGGTCCTTGGTCCTGAAATTCCAAGACCAACACTGTGCGGGTTGGTCCTCATTCCTAAGAATTTTGGGTCGGTCCAATCTTGGACCAACCCTGTATATTATATTATATTATATTATTTATAATTCTTTTATATATTCAAACCTAAGTAAAACGTCTGTTATATTATATTATATTGAGATGTTCTATCAATAGCACTAATAGTAATTTCAATTTAAAACTTTTTGTTGAGTATTAATTAAGTGTTGTTTGTTTTGTTTTTAGGTGTTTAGAAGTTCAAGTGAATTAACAAGATGTGAAGTTATATATTTATGGTTTATATTAAGTATTTTGAACTTCTTATGGTTTAATTATATTATACTAATGAATTTTAGCTGCACTTTGCTTTTTAATTTGTGTCAAATGGTAGAAGTTTTTGAAGAGTAGAGTAGTACTGCAGTTACTACGGTGATTTGCTAGTCAAGTATTGTGAAGCTCATTTTTAGGTTGAGTGGACTCTATATGATCAAATGTAGGAAAACGCTTTTACATATGGTGTTATGAATATTAAAAATAGATGATTACAAGAACTTTCTATCTTGTTTCATATCTCGATAAGCAGTTAGCAAGTACGGAATTTCTGTGTCATCTTAAATTTGCTAAATATGTATAGGTATTTATAGTTTAGTTGTACAATACTGCATTATCGATGAATGTGTAATTTGAATTTGTAGGTTTGTTTTTTTAGGGAGTATAAAAAATAAGAAGAAAAAAATTATTGATTGGTCCTCGGTTGACCCTAGAACCAGACCGAACCCGTTGGGTCGGTCCGGTCCTTGGTCCCAGGCTTAATAGGGTCGGTCCTCGGTCCTAAAAATTGAGGACCGACACTGTATGGGTTGGTCCTAGGGTTAGGGGGTGGCCCGGACCAACCTGGACCATGCTCACCCCTAATAGCAAGAATATAATGACCAAATAGAAGAAAATTAAAATTTAATGACAAAATTGAACATTGACAAAGACTGCAAAGACTACTTGGACCTTGTCCCATATCATTTCAATGATCATGCATGTTTTAGTTGTAGCTATTAGTTTCTCTATTGTTTCACTTGTTTAAATAGGTTGTCCAAATATGAATTGAACTATATGTCAGCTCAGGATTGGAATCCACCAAAAGTTAGGGTCTTTATGCAACTCCAAGTTACCCTTGTGGAAGAATGCCCGACCAAAACACTTCGTTATCACAAGCTGAAAGTTTCAATTGTTGTTCAATTTTTCCATTCCTTTCCTTTTCTATTATTGATTTTTATCCTCTTTTCTATCACCGTTAATGTTTTTTTTCTTTTTTTTTAGAGAAATCCAGATAATCACCATTCAAGCGCGATAGTCGCCGTTTTGCCATTCCTTTCCTTTTCTACTCTTGCATGATTTCTATCATTGAAGCCTCCGCCCCTCTGTCCCTCTCTCCAAGCTTTAACTATTAACTTGAGGTCATAGCCTCATGAGTCACAATTAGATTGAATCAATGGTGCACCAAGCTCACCACTGAGGCAAAAGATCTTTACACATTCCCTTCCATGTCGAAAATAATTTTTTATATAAAATGATTGATTCACAATGAGTCTAGGTAAGTTAAGGGTCTATTTGGTAATAATTCTATTTCCAGGAACAATTTTTGCTTAAAACTTTTATTTTATTTTATTTCCTGAACGAGTTTCTAAGCAATAGAATGTGTTTGGTAACTATAAAAAAATTTATATTTCTGAAATAGAAAAAGAAAAGAAATGTATTTGGTATGGCCCTCATTTTTTTTTTTTGTGTCTTAGAATTTTTTTAAATAATTTTATGAGAATTTTCTTCTTCTTTTTTCCCTTTTTTCTTCTTCCTCATCTAGTCAGTCATTGGCCTCATCGGAGGCCCACGGTGGCTGGGCGAGGTCAGGCCTCCCCCTCCCCCCCCCCCCAACTAAGGCAACGCTGAGGTTGCCAACCAGCTATATGAGGAAGAAGAAAAGAAAAGAGAAAATACAGAAATTAGCTTGATTCTAGAATTGTTCCTAAGAATAAAGTTTCTACTTCTTGATTCTGTTTCAAATCTATTCCCCGGAACTAGAGTAGAAAAATTAGCTGACGTTACCAAATAGATTTCTATTCTGTTTTGTTTTTCTTTTCTAATTTTGAAGAACAGAAGAATAGAAATAGTCAATAATTGGTCAATTATCAAATAGGCCCTAAAACGCAGAGGTGGAATTTGAGAATGAAGTTTACTAGCCAATGCATTCCACTTGCAATTAAACATCTTAAGATTTAGAGGTTCTGACCTCCGGCACCTTGATATCTAAGATTGCCAATTAGCCAGGCAATCTCCCCTTGGCTTTGAGGTGGTCGTTGACAGATGCAAAGGTGTCGGCAAAAGTACACCCCAAGTGCCAAAACTTAGCACAATAGGATACTTAAGTGCCATTTTTTTAAAAAAAAATGGGACACTTTAGGGTCTACATGGTAACATTTTTTATCCTTAGGATTTCTGATTTTTTGTTCCCTAGAACAAAAAAAAAGAACAAAAATCCGTTTGGTAAAATTTTGTTCCCGAGAACAATTTCTTTATCTTTTTGTTCCCGGAAATAGATTTGGAATAGAAACAAAAAAAAAAAAAAAAAGTAGCTCTTGTTCCTAGGAACAATCTTTAGAAATAAGCCAATTTTCCTTTTTAATTTTCTTTTGTTCCTCTCTCTTGCCACGGTCACCTCCAACTGCCCAGAGCCACTACTGCCCCTCGCCGCCCAACAACTGGCCGCTGCCGCTGCCGCCCGCTGCCTGCCAGCAACCAGCCACCGGCCGCCATTGCCACCGCTGCCACCGCTCGCTGCGGCCACTCACCACCCACCCGCCATCGCCCACCCACCGTCGTTCATCGCCACCCACCGCCACCGCCGCAGGCGCACGACCACTAGCCGCTAACCATCACCACCGACCGCCGCCACACGACTGCCGCCCATAACCCATCGACCGCCACCTCTTACCGCCACCCCATCCGCCTCCGACGGTGATGGTCAATGGTCGGCAATCATGCGGCGGCGGCGGTGGGTGGTAGGTGGCAGTCGACAATCCATGAACAAGAATAAAAAATAAATAAATATAAAAAATACAAAATCTTGTGTAGTTACCAAATGCATTTCTATTCTTTTTCTATTTCAAGAATAGATATTTTGTATAGTTACCAAACACCTTATTTTACTCAGAAATTATTCCTCGGAATAGGAATAGAAAAGAACCATTTTTGAAAAAAAAAAAAACTGTTCCTCAGCCAAGAAGCGTTACCATGCACACCCTTAAGTGCCATCTCTAGCAAACCCTGCCAAAAATCCTACGTGACAATTTTTGATTAATTTTGCTCACCTACGTGACTCGTCGGAGTGCTTAGTAAAGAAACACAAAAACGATGTCGTTTTGGCACATATTTGAATTTTAATATAAAATTAATTAAATTAAATTATAGAGAGAGAGAGAGAGAGAGAGAGAGAGAGAGAGAGAGAGAGAGAGAGAGAGCAAGCGATTGAGGGCTCAGCCCTCGCCACCATTGCCTCCCTACCATCGCCTGGAAAGGCCAGCGATGGTTGGGGGAGGCCGGGGTCGCCGGGCCTTGGCTAGGGGCCGACGAGAAGGGCCCACCATTGCTTGGCGACCCTAGCCGACCGTAGGTGAAGGCCCGCGAGGCCTCGCCTAGATCTAAGGTGAAGGTCATGACCCTCCCTTAGATTTGGTGAACGTTGGCAACCCTTGCCTAGCCTGGCCAAGGGCCGCTGCTGGTTGGGGTGCCAACCCTCGCTAGATCTAAGGGAGGGCCGTGACCCCAGATTTGGGCGAGACCTCGCGGGTCCTTGCCTCCGATCGGCCGGGGTCGTCGGCCCCTAGCCAGGGCCCAATGATCCCTGCCAACCTTCCTCCTACCATCGCCGGCCCTTCCCAGCCACGGCAAGGAGGTAGCAGCGGCGAGGGCTGAGCCCTCAGAATGGCATTAGAGTTTTTGTGCTTGTTAAAGCAATCTATATGCTTCGCTCGAGGAATTGAATGCCTAAATTGAAGTGGATATTGTGTGATTTGTCATACTTTCCTTGGAAACAATCTATTTAAGGAATGCTGGCCTAGTATTCTCAACTCATCACGCGCCACACAAGCTTGTTCTTGACTAAGAAGCTTTCATCTTGTAATAAAATGTTCTAACAAGACCTAATAAAATAGATCAACAACATCTGTTGATCGCAAGAATATAATGACCAAATAGAAAAAAATTAAAATTTAATGACAAAATTGAACATTGACAAAGAGTGCAAAGACTACTTGGACATTGTCCCATATCATCATCATCATCATCATCATTTCAGTGATCATAGCTGTAAGTTCCTCTCTTGTTTCACTTGTTTAAATAGATTATCCAAATATGAATTGAACTATATGTTAGCTCAGGATTGGAATCCACCAAAAGTTAGGGTCTTTATGCAACTCCAAGTTACCCTCATGGAAGAATGCCCGACCAAAACACTTCGTTATCACAAGCTGAAAGTTTCAATTGTCGTCCAATTTTCCCATTCCTTTCCTTTTCTATTATTGATTTTTATCCTCTTTTCTATCACCGTTGTTGTTTTTTTTTCTTTCTTTTTATTTAGAGAAATCCAGATAATCACCATTCAAGCACGATAGTCGCCGTTTTGCCATTCCTTTCCTTTTCTACTCTTGCGTGAATTCTATCATTGAAGCCTCCACCCCTCTGTCCCTCTCTCCAAGGTTTAACTATTAACTTAAGGTCATAGCCTCACCGGTCACAATTAAATCAAATCAATGGTGCACCGAGCTCACCACCCAGGCAAGAGATCTTTACACATTCCCTTCCATGTTGAAAATTAATTTTTTATATGAAAATGATTGATTCACAATGAGCCTAGGTAAGTTAAGGGTCTATTTGGTAATCATTCTGTTTCCGGGAATAATTTTTGCTTAGAATTTTTTTTTTTTATTTCCTGAAACAATCGAATGTGTTTGGTAACTATACAAAATTTATATTTCTAAAATAGAAAAAGAAAAAAAAAATGTATTTGATATGACCCTCATTTTTTTTGTCTTAGAATTTCTTTTAATTTTTTAAATAATTTTACGAGATTTTTCTTCTTCTTTTTTTCCCTTTTTCTCCTTTTCTTCTTCCTCGTCTAGCTGATCGCTAGCCTCATCACAGCCCCGCGGTGGGTGGGTGAAGTTGAGCCTCACCTAGCCAAGGCAAGGCTGAGGTTGCCAACTGGCTAGATGAGGAAGAAGAAAAGAAAAGAGAGAGAGAGAAAAAAAAAGAAATTAGCCTGATTACAGAATTGTTCCTAAGAATAAAGAAGTAACTTTTTTTCTATTTCTGGATTTTGTTTCAAATCTATTCCCCAAAGCTAGAGTAGAAAAATTTGTTGATGTTAACTAACAGATTTCTATTCTTTTTTTCTTCATTTTAATTTTGAAGAACAAAAGAATAGAAATAGTCAAGAATTGGCCAATTATCAAATAGGCCCTAAAACGCAGAGGCAGAATTCAAGAATGAAGTTTCTTACCCAGAGCCACCCATGTTGACCTTGGACCAACTTGGGTTGGGCCTTGGGGGCCTCTCACTAGCCAATGCATTCCACTTGCAATTAAACCTTTTAAGATTTAGAGGTTCTGACCTTCGGCACCTTGATATCTATGATTGCCAATTAGCCAAGCAGCTTCAGCTTGGCTTTGAGGTGGTCAGTGATAGATGCAAGGGCATCAGCAAAAGTACATCCCAAGTGCCAAAACTTGGCACAATAAGACACTTAAGTATTAAAAGTTAGGAAAGTGATGCTTAAGTGTCACTCTTTTTAAAAATTGGACACTTAAGTGCCATCTCCGGTGAACCCCACCAGAAATCTTATGTAGCAATTTTTTTATTAATTTTGTTCACCTACGGGGCTCATTGGAGAGCTGACTCAGCAAATAAATGCAAAAACGATGTTGTTTTGGCATGAATTTGAATTTTAATATGAAATTAATTTAATTAAATGTGAGAGAGAGAGAGAGAGAGAGAGAGAGAGAGAGAGAGAGAGAGAGAGAGAGAGAGAGAGGAAGCACATGGCTGAGGGCCCACCCTTGTCGTCGCTACCTCCCTACTATCATCGGGAAGGGCCGATGATAATGGGGAGAGGGTTGGCCTGGGTCGCCAACCCTTGGTTGCCAGGCCTTGACCAAGGGTCGGCAAGCCCGACCGATTGGAGGTGAGGGTCCGCAAAGCCTTGCCCAGATCTAAGGCGAGGGTCGCGACCCATCCCCTAATTCGGCGAGGGTCAGCGGCCCTCATTGGCCCGACCAAAGGCTGTTGCTAGTTGGGGCGTCGACCCTCGCCGGATCTTGGGAAGGGCTGCGACCCTCACCCTAGATCTGGGCGAGGCCTCGCGGGCCCTCACCTCCGATTGGCCGGTTGATCCTCCCCCAACATAGCTGGCCCTTCCCGGCCAAGGCGGGGAGGCAATGGCGGCGAGGGTTGAGCCCTTAGCCGCATGCTTCTATTTTTTAAAATTTTTTTTAGATAAATTTAGTTTTAAATTAAATTTAATTAATTGGTATTAATTATTTACTCACGTTAGCAGCAAAATGACATTGTTTTGCACTTGCATCGATAGAAATCACCACGTTTACATTTTGGCTGGATTTTCTTACCATTGGCATTTAAGCGATTCATTTTGCTCCGATTTTGGCACTTAACTATCACTTTCCTAAATTTGGCACTTAAGTGTCTCTTTGTACCAAGTTTTGGCACTCCAGGTGTCCGGCACTCCAAGGGTATCAAAGCGCATTGATGTGGTGTTGACTAATTAAGCAGCATGGCGATGCTATTGAAATGATTTAGGGAAAGAGATATCAAGTAATATGGCATAGGAGGAATAATTGGTCCTTTATGGCTTCACCCATTTATATAATTAAAGCATATGTCAAGCACATCCTTGATGCATCGGCGGTGGAGACAAGATTGTTAACGAGCTAAGAAGCCCACGCACGAAATTTTGGGCCTGATCCTCTAAAAGAACTCTCAACTTTTGGCTCAATCACAATTTTGCATTAAACAATTTTTTCTTAAAAAAAAAATCCTCAACTTTCACTCTAATCCAAATTTGTCCATATGTCCAAAAAGCGCCATTAGTTTCTTCAAAATAATTAACATCATGTCCAATTAGAGGCTTATTATCAGAATCCGTGTCTTTATCACATCCTACCTTTGTATGACATAATAGCAGCGTCTTGATGTTGATAATATTAAAGAAACCAATGACAATTTTCTAATGTGTGGGCAAATTTGGAATTAGAGTGAAAGTTAGGTTTTTTTAGATAAAAAAATGTTTGGGGTGGAATTAGGATTAAAGCAAAAGTTGGGGTTTTGAAGGAATTTGCCAAATTTTAATGGGATGGAACCCACTTCCATTAGATTGGGTCAAAATAAACATAAATATGACCTACAAAGCAAGGGTGAGCGATTTTAGGGTCAATTCAGGTTCCACCTGAAACATACCTTGTCGAAACCGGTTCTTCAATTTTTAAAATCTAGAACTTATTTTGCATACTTTGAAACTTAGAACTACCATATCTATCGATTCTAGGATCCACTCGAGAACCAGTCATTTTTTTTTTTACCTTCTCGAGCACTGTCAAGCTATTGGAAAAGAGCCATTGAAATTTCAAGACTCACATGAAGTTGTGTTGAAACCCTTTATTAGTGTGAAACCATGAAGTTACTGCTTTTCAAAGAGAGAAGAATTTTGTTAGCTTCTCTTTATGTGGTGTGATATATGTAGATTTTCCTCTAATCTATATATCTGCCCAATAAAGTTCAAATCTTTTGCATCATGTTCAAAGTGGCACACTCAAACCATTGTATAGATTCCAAATTCCTGACTTATTTATTTCTGTATCAATTTGCACAAGTTCAATAGGAACAATGCTACTCTTCTTGTTCCACCTCTGCTTTTTCTAGCTTAGATGCTACTAATGGGTCGGTGATGTTAAGAAAACTCTTACCAAGTTTTGAAGTTGACAAGACTTTCTAGTTCTTATTCTTATAGTATACTTCTGAAGTTACATCACAGACTCTTACCAAAGTCTATTTGTTCCACTCTAACGCAATACAAACTAAAACCATGTTCATAATGAAGATAAAATTAGACTCAGATTTATTGATCTTGTGACAATGATTCAGAATGTATGAAATAGGATTTTATTCTTTAATATATGGCTCTCTGGCGAAGAATCTCACTTACCTTTTATAAATACATTAATATAATCAATCACAAATTGATTAAATCAATATTGAAGACAAGTTCCTTTTTGGGAAGCATCTACTTATGGAAACCCGAATTATGATTCTATGGGTAACCAAAATCACCAGATTGTCGTCTCAATCTTCAAATGGCTACAAGATTTCCTTAATCGATTCTATACAATGGATTGATTGGAAGAAATTCCTCTGGAAAATGACAACGGCTCGTTAGGCGTGGAGGAGTATTTAAGGAGGTCATTCAATCTATTTGAGATAGTACATGAAAATTGAAATTCCAAAGTCTGAAAGATTTCCAACCATTTGTTCTTCATCGATAGTTCTTACAAATTGTTTTCAAGAGAGAAAATCACAAAAAGAGTGACTTAGTGAGAGAAAATGAATCTACCACTGAGTGTTTGCACTCAAAAAATTGTACTTCTTTGTTAATGCTATAGTGAATGCCAGCTAGAAGCCTGTTAGTGTGAGAAAGTGGATGCATGCTTAATCTAAGCCGAACTACTATAAATCTCGTATGCAATTTTCTTCCCTTAACTCTTTTCATTTAAATTTGCTGCATCTTTTTAAGTATCACAAAAATTTATTCCATCTCTTATCTGATTCTAAGTATTCATTAGAAGTTTGGTGACTTGTTTCTCAGATTTTGTTTGGTTCTCAGACTTTGTCCAAAAATTTATTTTACTTTTCAAAAATTCTTTTAAACATTTATTCACCCCCTCTAGTTGTTAGTACTAGCTTTATCATTTGGTATCAGAGCCCTGTGCTCATTTGTTGAAGTGTCCATATTTCTGAGCTAAAGATCTTATATAGCTTGTTGTTTAGCATTAGGACTCGTAGAGGGTTAGAGCAATATTAGGCCACCTTATTTTGATGAAAAAAAATAGAGTGTGTGGAAGAATAAAATGAAAGCATTGCTGAGATCCAGAGATCCTTTGGAATGGGATGATGTAGAAAGAGGAATCAAACCGAAGGCAGTTTCAGCATCTAACAAGGGAGAAAAAGTCTTAGACAATAATGTTGAGGAAACCAACCAAGCAGAAATTACCAAGAGACAAGCTCTTGATGGAAAGGCCATCTATTCTTTATACTATGCTTTGTCCCTTATTGAATATAATAGAATTTCTTCACATGAAATAGCTGAAAAAGTCTGGGATAGACTTCATGTCACCTATGAAGGAACAGATCATGTAAATGACATAAATATAAATACTTACTTGGCCAATATGAATCCTTCAAAATGAAGCCCAAAGAGTCTATTGGAGAGATGTTCAGTCGATTTACAGAAATTATATATGGGTTGGCATATCAAGGTCAACCAATTTCTGCTTCAATGAAGGTCAACAAACATCTGCAAGGACTTTCAAAGGACTAGAATCATGTGAAAACATCAATTCGGAAGACACAAAGAATCATGTCTCTCTCTGTTGATGAACTGATAGGCACTCTTTAATCATACGAAGTAGAACAGATCAATGACGAAGATGATCCAAAAGGTAAGAAGTCAATTTCACTTAAGTCTAATATTGATTTTGATGACACAGACACAGGCACAGACGATGACATGGACGATAAAGAGTTGGTCTCATGAGAAAGAAATTCAGGAAACTAAATAGGAAAGGAAGAAGATTGAATTGGAAAAAGTAAAGCAAGCAAATTTCTAAAAAAAATTGATGGAAGATGTTAAATCTAGCAAGGATGTGATATGTTTCGAGTGCAAGAAGATGGGACACATCAAGCCTAACTATCCCATGCTAAAGAAGAATAAAGGCAAGTATGAAAAATACAAGAAAGCTCTAAAAGCATAAACCTGAAGTGACACAAAATGTGAGGAAAGTGAAGAGGAGTTTGCGAATATCTATTTGATGGTTAACTCAGAATCAGAGTCTGACTCAAACACAGACTTAGAGTCTGATAAGGAAATTGAGGTAAGTCATTCAGAAATTCCTATTAAAGTTTCTAAGTATATAGCTAAACTTTGTTTGAACCTCAAATCCTCCCTTAAAAGGATCTTCGAATTAAAGAAGGAAAATTCGAAACTCAGACAACAGGATAATTCTTGAAGAGAAAAGTTTGAGAGTTTGAAAAATGATTTTGATGATTTGAAAGAAAATACTAATTCTCTTTCAAAAGAAAATGAATGTTTGAAAAAATGAGATTTAAGATATTTCTACAAAGTTCTCCAAATGACCAAAAAATTTAGAGCAAATTCTTTCAGCTCAAATACCCTATTATAAAAAATATGGTTTGGGTCTAAATAAAGAAAGTGTTCTTTTGATCGATTTTCCTAAAGTCAATGAGAAACTTAGGCAAAGACCTCTAAAATCTGCTTACAAAAATCACTTTGAAAAAGGTTTTGTAAAACCTATTAGTTGGAGTGTTCTTAAATGTTTGAAGTATGATAGCTTAGAACATTCTGATAATGAATGTCCTAAAGTTTGGAGAACTATTAAGAAGGATTGGGCAAAAGTTGTTTTTAAAACTAACTCCTCAGGACCTAAGAAAATTTAGGTATCAAAGAAAGTTTGAGATTTCTTTCTGATTGCATATTACTGTTAAAATGAAAAGCAAATTGTACTTGGATAGTGGTTGTTCTAAGTATATGATTAGAGATTCAAGCAGTTTCATAAAATTATAAAAAACAAAGAGGAGGAAATGTTCGTTTGGTGGGAACAACAAAGGAAAAATTATTGAACATGGAACAATGATGATTGGAAGTTTGATCATCAACAATGTTTCCCTAGTGAAAGGCTTGAACTATAATCTTCTAAGCATAAGTCAACTATGTGATATAGGATTTAGAATTAATTTCCAAGAAGATGTTTGTTTTGGAGTTAGTTGAGACTTCTCTCAAACCTTCACTGGACGAAGACATGACAATATTTATCTTCTGGACATAAATCCAGAGAGCTCTCAACATCTTATCTCAATCCAAGATGAAGCAAATCTTTGGCACTACAAGCTAGGACATGTTAGTATGAAACAAATTGCTAAACTATCATCTAAGAAGTTGGTCCATGGTCTTCCTAGAATGATGTACCAGAAGCCTAAGTTGTGTACTCCATGTATCTTGGGAAAACAGGTTAGAAACTCATTTAAATCTATAAATCAAGTCTCCACTAATTGTGTCTGGTAACCTCTTCACATGGATCTTTTCGGACCAACTAGAACTCAAAGCATTGGTGGTAAGAAGTACTATTTGGTAGTTGTGGACGATTATTCAAGATTTACGTGTGTTTTCTCCTTGGCAAATAAAACAAAAACCATCTCATATTTTTCAAAGTTTGCTAAGAAGATTCAGAATGAGAAATGTTATACCATTTCAAGTATTAAGATTGATCATGGGGGAGAATTTGAAAATCAAGATTTTACAAATTCTTGTGATGAGAATGGTCTTCATCATGTTTTCTCATCTCCTTACACTCCAGAACAAAATGGAGTTATGGAAAGGAAAAAGCAGTCTTTACAAGAGATGGCCATAACTCTGCTAATTGAAAGTAGAGTCTTCTTGTTTTTGGCGAAGCAGTATCCACTACTTGTTATATAATTAATAGAGTATTTTAAGGCCCATCCTAAATAAAACTCCCCATGAAGTTTTCAAAGGAAAAATGATAGTGTCTCTTAATGTGTTTGCTTGCTAGTGTTTTCTTTTGAAGAATAGAAATGATCGACTTGGGAAATTTGAAGAAAGATCGGATGAAGGAATATTTCTTGGCTATTCTACTTCAGCAAAGCTTACAGGGTCTTCAACAAGAATACACAGACTGTCAAAGAATCAATGAATGTGAAATTTCAAGAAACTATCAAGAACCAACAAGATCAGACTCAACTCGAAGAGTCTGAGCTAGTTTCCGAATTAATGAAGTCTAATTCCCTTGAGGAACCTCAACCTTCTGGTGATCAAAGTCAAGCAGAATAAAAGTCAGAAGAGTCAAAGGAAATAGAGGTTCAACAAACCTTCGCAAACAATGACAAATTCAACAATAACTAGAAGCACAAATCAAACCATCTTAAAGATCTCATTATTGGCAATATAGAAGAAGGGATTCGTACTAGATCAAAATTAAAAGGAGACTCAAGTGCTCTAGCTCTTATTTGTAAGATAGAACCAAAGGGAGTAGAAGAAGTTTCATCTCATGAAATCTAGATAGAAGTCATGCAGGAAAAACTCAGACAATTCCTAGAAAACCAGACTTTGTCTATAGACTGAAGAAGGTTTTGTACGGTTTGAAACAAGCACCTCAAGCCTGGTATGAGAGACTAAGTAAGTTTCTGGTAAGCAATGGTTTCAAGAAA
Source organism: Eucalyptus camaldulensis (assembly GCA_019915185.1). Classification (NCBI taxonomy): domain Eukaryota; kingdom Viridiplantae; phylum Streptophyta; class Magnoliopsida; order Myrtales; family Myrtaceae; genus Eucalyptus; species Eucalyptus camaldulensis. The sequence goes on from JAHSVA010000008.1 coordinate 29,624,018, forward strand.
AAAAATGGTTGACATAATTTTATTTATAAAAAGGGAAGAAAAAGACTTTCTACTTGTTCAAATATATGTAGATGATATAATCTTTGGGTCTTCTAATGAAAGTTTGTGCAATAAGTTTTTCAAGTCTATGCAAGAAGAATTTGAAATGAGCATGATTTGCAAGTTAACACTCTTTCTGAGTCTACAAGTCAGACAATATAAGAAATGAACCTTCATTTATCAAGAGAAATGTGCTAGAGATATTATCAAGAAGTTTAGGATGAAAAACTGCAAGAAAACTGAGACTCCCATGTCAAGTTCTTCCAAACTCGACAGGGACGAAGATGAAAAGAAAGTAGACCAAAAGACATACAGAAGATTGATTCTCTTCTCTGCCTTATTGCTCAACCTGATATTTTATTTAGTATATGTATGTGTGCTAGATTCCAAGCTGGTCCAGAGAATCTCATCTTAGTGCTGTCAAACGAATTATTAAATTATTGCAATGAATCCAAAGTTAAGTCTGTGGTATCCAAAAGGAGGAGACTTTACATTACTTGGATACTCATATGTTGATCTAGCTGGTTGTAAAGTTGACAGGAAAAGTACTTCAGGTATGTGCCAACTTTTGAGACAAATGGTAGTGTCCTAGTTCTCTAAGAAGCAGAACACTGTGGCACTCTCAAAGGCAGAAGTAGAATATGTTGCTCTTGGAAGTTGTTGTTCATAAATTCTTTGGATAAGGCAATAACTAAAGGACTTTGGAATAGAATAACCTTGCACTGAAATCAAATGTGATGACATAAGTGCAATTAACCTCACCCAAAATCCTATTCTTCATTCAAAAGAAAAGCATATTAAAATCCGTCATCATTTCATAAGAGACAATGTACAAAATAGTGAAATCAATGTTAAATTCATTGATTTGAAGAATCAACTGGTAGATATTTTCACTAAGCCACTGGAGAAAGGATCATTCGAGTTCATTCGTGAAAAGCTAAATATTACTCTTGCATCTGGTTAAAGTCTATGTAGAAGCAGACTCATCAATTCAACCTTATAGTAGAGACATTCTTCTGAAAGCCATTACAGACTTATGCAGTTGTATTTCAAATTTTGGCGCGTAAGTTTCTTTCTTTCTTGAACATATATGATTTTTTTTTTTGAATTATTACTTGCCTTTTATATTTTTGAAAATTGTTATATCGCTGCTAATTTTTCAGAATTAATATTTTATAAATTATTGACAGTTATTTTTTAAAAATTTTTCAAAACGGAAGTTTTTCTTTTATGCCTGTTCGGTTGCCCTGGTTCATATTCTTTAAATAAGTCTTCAGTCTCTTTTTTCCTAGATATCCAGAATCCTCACAAATCCTAACCTCTCTCAAACCTTTGCCTCTTTTGATCCATCCTCACATTCTCTGCAAAATCTCTCACTTGATCACTCCGAACATGTCGTCAAAATCCTCCAAGTCCATTTCGATGTCTTCTCAAAGGAAATCCTCTCTCACTGCTAGTCACGGGCCTCGATTTGTGCCTGATGCTCCGATGCACTTTGATCTCATTAGAGATGAATCACCATGAAGCATGAATTGACCGTTGGTGGAGGAAGAAGTTACTTAAGATGCGACTCCTCTTTTTGTACAAAAGCTTGAGATTCTTCTTAAACATTATGAGTTTCTGAAAAAAGGAGGAATTCTTATGGATTTTATAAGTTTGTTCTTGAAAGAAAATGGTTATGGGAACGAAACTTTGTTCTTGAAAGCCATGGAAAACCTAGGGCTGGTAGAGGTTGGAAGAGTAGAAAATGAATTTACCAACTTTCCTACTAATCCTCATTTCAATACAGATGGTCAGACTGAGAGTAAAAAGGAAGATGATGATGAGAAGGTGTTCAAGAATTTTCAACCCAAAATGGATGTTGCTACAAAAATCGTTCGAACAAAAGGAAAGTTGTTTTGGTTGAAAGAACATAAGAAGGTCTACGCGCAGATGCTGAATAGAGGGGTCATCAACCCTCAAACGGTAGACTTTGATTTTCTGGATTCCATCAAGGTAAATTTGCGAGAGAAATTTGCCAAGCTTGGTATGGAACGATTCTGTGTAGAGTCATCTAATGCTTATCCTGAATTGACTGCTTATTTCTATTCCAACCTGTCAGTTCTCGATCCCACTCATATTCAATTCGCTGTGAGTGAAAAAGTTTTTGATGTTGATGTTGATTTGTTGGCTGATATTCTAGGAGTAGAGAGAAGTGGATTTTTGCCCATAAATGTCTCCAATGAAGAGGTCACCAAGTTTCTGGTGAAGGACATGATTCCTAGAGGAAACATTACTTACTCCAGGATGTCTTCTTTTTATATTTCAATCCACGATATCGTCATCAATTGCATCAGACCAAAGTTACTTCCAAGAATAATGTCTCAAGATTCGAGGCAAAAATGATATGGGCCATTTGTAATGGAGTTGCTTTCTCACTTCTTCATACAATTATACTACACGTGTACAGAACCATCATGAAGGATAAATGACAACTTCCTTACACAGCTTTGGTGACTAGACTTTTCCAACACTTTTAGATTCAATTGCTCTCTAATTTTTGCTTTAGAACCATCCTTCCCATGCAAATTGGACTCAAAATAATCTCAAAAATGAGATTAAAGGATCTCTCTAGAGCCTTGAAACTTTTGAAGAAGGAATCTGCTAGCAAAACTAAGATAGGATCTATGGCTGAGAAGAGGTGCAAAGGGAAGAGTGTTGTCTCGTGAACTCCTAAAAGGAAAAGACATGTTCTTCTTTTACAAGATGAAGAAGAGAAAGATGGTAAAGACGAGACTATCTATGATATTGTGGCAAATATTGCCATGAGAGATCTTGTTAGAGGCATAGCCGATTCTGACGAAGAAGAGGATGAGAGCGAGAAAGACCCTAAAGAGGAAAGTGGATGAGAGGAAACTGGAGTGAAAGAGAGTGAGGAGGATGACTTGGACGAAGAAGAGGGCGATGTGAATCTGACCAAGGAACAAGAGCATTCTTACTAGGATGGAGAAGATACAAGGGGAATTGGTGCAAAAGATGCTGGAGAGAAAACCAAGGGAACTGGTCAACAAACTAGTGGTGCCAAAAAGGGGTGCAGGAAGGAGAAAGAACTCTTCCTCAAACTGAAGGCATTGAGCTAGGAGGAGTAGGTGAGAAAACTCCTCTTCATGACCAGACGATAGAACCAATTGCAAGTGACGGTATAAGTCAATCTCCTCTAGATGCTGAGGATATTTATGCATCTCACTTTCCTGAAGAATCTCCTAGTGTCACAATAAAGAGGCTAATGTTTAGGGGAAGCAACAAATGCCACATGTTCAGGTCAATATTCCTTCACCTTTGGATACTCTACCAATATTCTACTGAAGCTAGCGCCCAAACCGAACCAGATTCAAATTATAATCAAATAGTGAAACTCCTTTTGGAGATTAAGGTATAGTAATATGGGATGGAGGTTGAAATCCAAAAGTTGAATGCTGCTCTTGATGCTAGATCAGAATCTCTCATTGAAAAGGTATAGTCTCTTAATATGAATCAGCAAGCCACTTAGAATTTGGCAAAGGTTGAGACTGTCTTCCATTAGTGCCTGACTAAGCTTGAGGAGACCATACAAACTTTGGAGGATTTTTTACTTGTTCGTGTTCCAAGGCAACCCTGATCATTTTCGAAACCAACTTCCAAGGCAACCCCGATCATTTTCGAAACCAACTCTTTTTCTTATTTTCTTTGTGCTTGTTTGTTTTTCTCCTTTTTTTTTGTTGACAAAAAGGGGGAGAATTTTGTAAGTTTGAAACTTTGACTTACTGGTCGTGTTTGAGTTTTCTATGCTGGTGCTAGTGTTGTTGGTGTGTTTTTATGAGTGCAGACTATGTGTGTTTGTTTTTATGAGTGCAGACTGTGTGTGTTATGCAGATTTTATTGTGCAGACCAGACTTGAGCAATTATTTATTGTCTGTTATCTCTGTCTATTATCTTGTGCTGCTAAAGTGTTGTTTTGCAAAATAATATCCACGTTAGGCTTAAATATGTATGAAGGTTTTGTCACCATAAAAAAATGAGAGATTGTTGAGAAAACTCCTACCAAGTTTTGAAGTTGACAAAACTTTCTAGTTCTTATTTTTGTAGTATACTTCTGAAGTTACATTGCAGACTCTTGCCAAAGTTTATTCGTTCCAAAAGTCTTCCCATTATGATGCAATCCAAACTGAAACCGTGTCCACAATGAAGATAAAATTAGACTCAGATTTATTGATCTTGCGATAAGCATTCATAATATACGAAATAGGATTTTATCCTTTAATATCTGGCTCTCTGGCGAAGAATCTCACTTACCTTTTATAAATACATTAATGGAATCAATCACAATTTGATGAAATCAATCTTGAAGACAAGTTTCTTTTTGGGAAGAATTTACTTATGGAAACCTTGATTTTAATTGTATAAGTAACCAAAATTAATGAATTTTCATCTCAATCTTCAAACGGCTACAAGATTTCCTTAATCGATTCTGTCCAACAGATTGATTGGAAGAAACTCCTCTAGAAAATGCCAATGGCTAGTTAGGTGTGGAGGAGTATTTAAGGAGGTCATTCAGTCTATTTGAGATAGTTCGTGAAAATTGAAATTCCAAAGTCTGAAGCCTTTCCAACCACTTGTTCTTCATCGATAGTTCTTAAATTCTATTCAAGAGAGAAAATTATAAGAAGAGTGACTTAGTGAGAGAAAAGGAATCTACCACTGAGTGTTTGCACTCGAAAAATTGTACTTCTTTGTTGATGCTATAGTGAATTTCAGCCAGAAGGCTGTCAGCGTGAGAGAGTAAACGTAGGCTTAATTTAAGCCGAATCACTATAAATCTCGTGTGCAATTTTCTCTTCCTTTTAACTCTTTTCATTAAAATCTGTTGTATCTCTTATCTTATTCTAAACATTCATTAGAAGTCCGGTGACTTGTTTATTAGATTCTATTTGGTTCTTAGACTTTGTTCAAAAATTTATTCCATCTCTTATCTGATTCTGAATATTCGTCAGAAGTTTGGTGACTTGTTTATCAGATTCTGTTTGGTTCTCAGACTTTGTTCAAAAATTTATTTTACTTTTCAAAAATTCTTTTAAACATATATTCACCCCCCAAGTGTTAGTACTAGCTTTATCAAGTAAAGGTGCTGGCAAGTTTTGGAATTCCAATCAATTGAATGGAGATTTTTCTCATTCTTGTGCATTAGCAACAATTGACTCAAAGAAGATAGGACATCTTCCGACACTCGAGGAGGCTAAGGAGAGGCCGCATTATTCAAAGAGAAATTATTGGAAGAAGGGTTTGAAGAGAGCTGGTTCTTTAGCTCCCGGTTTGGTTCTTAACCAGCAACCAGGAATCGTTTTCTCGTTTATTCTTTTGGTTCCAACAAATCGAACTACATAGTATCAGTTTCACCTTTTTGGGAATCGAGAACTAGACAGATTCTTATGACTGGTCAAGTCCGGTTCCCTGTTTTATTCTAGATCTATGCTCACCCCTACTATAAAGACAGTTCAAGTCTAGCTTCTATCATAGAGCTCATTGCAAATGAAGCTGGAATTTGGCCTGCAGATTTTGCTAGGAAAGTTAGAGTATGTTTTGCTCTAAGCTGAATTATATGGGGTGTATTTGGGTCTCAAGTTACTCCATCAGTTAGGCATTCGCAAGGTCATTATTGAAGTAGATTCTCAGGTGGCCCTGTCTCTTTTACAACCATCAAGAGCGAATAAAAGGACATAAAATTGACTTCCTTATCCAAATTGCAAATCACAATTGATAAGAGCATCGAATTTTGCACATGCATAAGGAAGGAAACGCCTATGCTGACAGGCTTGCGAATTTCTCTTGAACTTGGAGTCTTGTAATGATTTAGGTCCTTTTTCCTTCTAAAGACATGGTTCTTTTACTCTATGGTAATCAAGTAGGTGTCTATGACTGTAGGATTCTAAAGATTTGAATTCTCAAGGCTTTTGCGTCATATACAAAAAGAAATATTTAGGGAAATAGAAAAGGAGAGAAAAATAGATCTCTTGTGATGGGTGCATAATTGTCAAATTGAAATATCCATTATGAATCAAATCTTAATTTTCTGAATCGTAGACTAAGAATAAAATGGAAGCATACAATTCGATGAAGTATCTTAATTTAGTATTTTGTGTCATTACATATAAATTATGTAAGGAACATTACAAAGTTAATGTAGCTTTTGGGATAGAAGCCATGACATTTTGCAAAGATATCTCAATTTCAAGCACTTATATATCATTTCTAAGCATAAAAATTACCCGCGTTTTAGTATAAAGAAAATTAACGTCAATTATTTTTTTAACTATCTGATGTGACAGTCATCTCCAAATTATGGAAAAATATTACATATTGATAGATAATGTATAAGAAATTAGAATAACTTCAATTGATAAATATGTATTGAATCAAATATTGATTACGATTTGATAAATAATTATTTCACCTAAATAAGTACGTATAAATTAGGCCTTGATTTTTTTTTTCTTTTGTCAGTCCTAGATTGTTCCTACTCTATTCCTACTCTTTTCCTACTCTTACTCTTACTATTTAATTTTCATCATGCTTCCTTGCAAGGCATTGAAGTTGGAATCCATACTTAAAACTAAATCGTTCCCACCCCAACCTCCCAAAAAAGGTAGGGATTCGAAACCCCCATCTCTCATTCCCATATGGGAAGAATGGCCACTAGAGCAAATTCTAGTGGTTAATTTGGCCTTGAGTTCAGTCGAATGATAAAATAAGAAACAAGAATCGATTGATTCTACTAAGTATGGTTAGCTGATTGTGACGATGAGGAATGGTCTCGAAAAATGTTAATTGCAGTGTGCGATTCCTTTTACATTGAGAACGTATCGATCTTTCATCCAGAAACACGTACGACGTTCTTTCAGCTTTTGTCCTGTTTTAACCACTAGAATTCATGCTCGCACCAAGTTGTTCGAAAAAATAAAAAGAACAAACTGTTAGAAAATGAATTTTTGGAATGCAACTAATTGTGAGTAGTGTGGGGATCACTACGAAAATGGAAAAGTGGAACCAAGCTGTGAATCCCTATTGTTGTGATGTGGGAGCATGCTTATGAGAATAGATCTAGCATGTTACAATTAACTGCTAATACTTTTTTTTTTTTTTATGCGCTAGATCTTTAACGCGAATCTCTATTATTGTGATGTGAGAGCAATGCTCATAAGGATATAATAGAATCTCTATTTCATATTGTACATTGGTATGGTTGTTCGCGTTAGTCTTTATGTTGGAAGGAAAAGTCTGAAGTAACTCTTTTAATTAATTTTTTCCATCCACATATTAAGCCAATGAAATTTACTAAAACCCAAGACGGTCATCCACGTGGTTGTTGATTAAATTGTGACGTGGTGGCTATTAGGCGAGAAAATATTTAGTTGTTTGCTCTCAGCACATCATCAACTGATGTGACAAGCATTCCAATAATAGCTCGACTGGTATGTGATGACGTGGAATTAATCACACAGCATGATCGTCGCCACCGCAGCCTTCATCCTCGAGCCCTCCACGTCATCATGGCTATCGCACCCTTTGTCCATGGACGAGATTTGGAGCTCGCTGTCAAGGCTCACGGCCATGAACGATCCACGATCACAGATCCGTGAATAAGTCACCTCGAATCCATGAGCCGTCGCTTGCGGTCGGCCCGAGCTCTGTCTTTTTCTTTTTTTCTCTTATATCCAAATCTGGCACCGCGTCCTTCATCCATGGCAGTCGTCACCTTCGTTGGCCATGCTCTCCAAATCTCCAGATCTGGCCATCCACGGCGGAACGCGTTCAGGCTTCGAGGAAGACGAACAGTGGAAGACAAAGTTGAAGACAAACAAACGCACAAAGGAAGGCAAACCCAACGACGAACAGAGGAAGACGAAGCTGAAGACCAGATCTGAGCCATGGTGACAACGGCAAGACAAAGCGACCAGATCTGGCCAATGGCCGAAGATGAATCCCAAGACGAACTGAGGAAGACGACGGAGAGAGTGACTCGGTTTGGATGTGCAGTTGGCCTAGACATGGTGCCCACGCTGGCGACGGGGGGAGGTGTGGAGGTTAAGTTCAAGAGGTGGTGTGGGCGGAGGAGGAATGGAGGAGGAAGAGAGAGAAAGTGGTGGGAACGAGTAAATTTCCCTTTTTTCATGTAATTCCACATCAACAAATATGGGTCAAGCTGTAATTGGATGGAAGCAGAAAAAATGCTCGCCGAGTCAGCTAATGACGTGATGAGAGTAAACTACTGAATATTTTCTCTCTGTTTGGCACTAGATCAGTGTCACTTGTGCAAAAAATAAAAGGAAAATAAATGTACGTGAATTAGATTTTTTTAAGTGAAAAACTAATGAAGCTAACGGAAGGACTAAGATGATGAATTTTACCGCTTAGATGCATGAATTGGGAGTTTTAGTTTAGGACTTGTCGCGACCAAATTTTCGGGGGTGAACCACCTAGGGTTTGGCTAATGGATTGTTAAGCCTAGACTTAACTCGGGCTCTCCCAAACTCATACCAATTCGCGACTTAGGTTTGAATTCTTGACATGCAATTGATTTTAAATTAGGAGTTGCCACTAATCTATTTTTGGTGGGTCGATTAGAAACCCAAGTAAAGTAACGGGAGATTTACTTTACTCCTGCGAACCAGAGACTAAGGGTACGGAGACTTGGTTACGTTAGATTTCTCTAACGCCCTTTCGGTACCTTTCTTTTTATTTTGAAAAAAATGAGTTTTGCAGGCAGCTTAAATTCATTTTAATCTATCTCTCTAACATGTGAGGTGATCATGCGGGTGCGCAAACCACCAATTTAACACCCAAGAAAGCAATTAAATAATGCAGGACTTACCTCAAAGCAACGAAAGCATCTGCAGTGTTAAATTAAAATCCACATCAACAACCCTAGATATGGTTTATAATTAACAAGCAATTACTCAATTTTTGTTTTCTCTTTTTCAACGAAAATATAGTCCATATGCAATGCAATGCTTTTAATCTAATATGAAATGATATTGCATGATAACATGTCCTAAAACTATATGAATAAAAAATTTTGTGATTTCTTAATGAACATGCAATTGTTAAATATGCAATCTAAGTTAACCAAAATGACTTAATTCTAATGACGTGCAATGCAATGCAATGACGTACAAAATTATTTCAACTAAAATAACATGCGACATACAATTTAATATGCGAGCTATATGTCACGCGACATTTATCATATGACCTAATCCAATGACGGGCAATTTCTAATTAAATTGACCTAACAACAATCAATAAATGCCGTGCATTTCATGAACATAATTTTATATGACATGGACATTTTTTTTTCCTAACAAAACATGCAATTTATCTAGGAGAGATTATCTACCTATAATTGATAAACATGCAATCCTAGGATGCCCTAATTCAACATGGCATATGCATAATGACCATTTTTGTGTTTTTCCTCTTTTCCCTTTTTTTTTTAATTTCGAAATTAATAATTGCCGAATAATTAAACATGCAACTTAAATTAAACAAAAGCTAACATCCTAAATGAATGCATTTTTTTGGATTTTTTTATTTAACAAAATAAACTTGATTCAACCAACATGACAGCAAATCAAATAAGATAGGATCGATATCCACAAATTGGCGAACCATATCTCGCGCATGAGATCGGGTTGGCCAATTTTTAAATAAATCGCGAATCGAATCTCGGGTGGGAGATCGGATTGGCGATTTTTCAAGCGATTGCGATTGCGAGTCGAATTTCGGGAGCGAAAATCAGATTGTCAATCCCAAATTTCAGAGCAATTTCATGTCGAGCAATCTCAATCTTACATTAAGGAATAATTATACTAAAAAAAAGGTAAATAAATGAAAATGACATAAAAAAATATAGAATAAAGTAAATAAAAAAAACTACCTACTTGATTTTCCTTTTTCTTTTTTTTTTTTTTGCTTCCCAAGCAAATCTCGTGCTCGGGTAACAGCAAGAGCAACGAATCAGAGGTCCGGCAGGGAGAACTCCGTCGAGGGTGGATGGGTAGGAATGAGGCAGCACCTAGGCAGCGGGGACAACCGGCGGAACAGGGACGTCGCGGTCGGAGCTGCCGGCGTTCGGACTCCGGCACAGGGCGATTGTGGGCAGAGGACTCCGGGTGTGGGCGTCACAGGCGGAAAGCTGCAGATCCGACCCAAGTGGACTTTGGGCGAGGCTAGTGCGACTGATCAAAGGGTGGAAGCGTAGTAGGGGAAACTCGCGATTGTTGCGGCATCAGGGGGCTAAGGGCGTGTAGTGGCGGCTCTTGGAGACGCTGCAGAGGCAGATCGGCGGGCGCTCAGGTGCTCATGGAGGCGTGGCTGGGTCACGGCAGAGGCAAGTCGCGGGTGGTGTTGCGGAGGATAGTCGCAGACGACTAACGTCGCGGGTTGCTCGCGAAGGAGGCGCAGTGGTGGCTCGACTAAGTCATGGGCTGAAAAGGAGCAGCAACAGTGGGATGGAACACAAGACAATTGCAAGGCGGTGGTGGCGCGGCGGAGGAACCCACGAGGAAGAAGATGAACAGCTTTTCTTCCCCCTTTTTTTACTTTTTCACCTCTGCTGTACGTCTCCACCTTCTGCCCACTCTGTACTTTCTCCTCTTTTGTCTCTTTTTTTTTTAACCCAAAGGAAAGACCCCCCTTTACTCTCATACGCGTATGGCCTTTTATAGGGAAGGAATTGGATTTTTAAATTCTTCCTAAAATCAACATCCACAATATTTTCCACAAAATTCATCCCTTATTGATAATGATTCGAGATTAAGATAAAATTTTTCTCTAAATCCAAATCTTTCAAAGCCAAATCGCAATATTTTTTTTACCCATCTACCCTATCCAAAAAAAAAAAATCATATCCCAATTGAAATTTCAAAATTAATTTTCCCACGAGATAATTTTCGATCATTAAAAATATGGGCTTGGGCCGACTTACTCGTTTCATGGGCTTAGTCCAACTAATTTGAAACCATCCGCCTTTCGTCCAATAAAATGCAAAAAATGCAAATAACAAAAATAAATGCAACATAAATTTGTATGCTATGCGATTAATAAAATTAACCTATAATTTTCTATGCAACAAATAAATGACCTAATCGCCAAAATTTAGGTGTTAACAGCTGCCCCTCTTTGAAGGTGAGCTCGTAGAGGTTGTATTCAAAGACAAATTGAAACCTAAATTTTGACCATACACATGCAATGAATGATTTTTTTTGTTGGAAAATGAATTCCATTTTAAAATGCAATATATATGATGCATGAAAATGCTAATGCAAATGTATGATGTGAAAGGAAAGAGCGTACCTACAAATTACTTACTAGTCAGTGCGGTAGAACATCTTGAGGTACATGATAAATCTTTGTTTACTCCACAATTACCTAACTCTCACTCAGGTTCCTTGAAGAGTGTAACAGGTAATAGATTGAGACATTAAGATTGAGAAGAACATTCACATCCAAAGTGAAATGTTCAAAGAATTTAGTTGAGACATCTAGATCCAGACTGAGATGTCAAAATTTTTGAACTCGAAATACCTAGATCCAAACTAAGGTATAACAAGAAGGATCGAAAAACATTCACATCCAGAGTGAAATGTTCAACGAAAAGAATTAAGACATCCATATCTAGACTGAGATGTCAAGAGTTTTGAATTTGAAATACCAAGATCCAGACTAAGGTATAACGAAAAATGTCGAAAAAACATTCACATCCAGAGTGAAATGTTTAGACGAAAATAATTAGGACATCCAAATCCAGACTGAGATGTCAAAATTTTGGATATCGAAATACCTAGATCCAGACTAGGTATAACGAGAATAGTTGAAAAACATTCACATCCAGAGTGAAATGTTTGAATGAAAATAATCAAGACATCCGGGTCCAGACTGAGATGTCATGATTTTTGAAAGCTCGAAATACCTAGATCCAGACTAAGATACAACGAGGAAAATCGAAGAACATTCACATCCAAAGTGAAATGTTAATGAAAAGAATCAAGACATCGGGTCCAGATGTCATGATTTTTGAAAACTCGAAATACCTAGATCTAGACTAAGATATAACGAGGAAGATTGAAGAACATTCACATTTAAAGTGAAATGTTCAACGAAAAGAATGGAGACATCCAGATCCAAATTGAGATGTCTAATTTTTGGAAAATGGTAAAGAAACTTACCTGGAATATCTTACCTTCAAGGAGGGTAGAGTGATCCAAAGTAATTGGTGTTACATATCCAGGACCCGTACTTTTCTACGGTCGCCTAAATTTGAGGAAAACTTCTGGGGGACAACTCCGTCGAGTTGAGTGTCGGTGCATTTGAGAGAGAAATACATGTACAATGACAAGTATTTAAGGTATGGATAGAGATATACTTACCTGGTATCATCTCTGTTCCTGGCGGAAATGTCTTCTGCAAAACATGGTCATAGGAGAAGCAATATGCATTTGTGATCACAAACATATATTAAGTTAAGGGAGGTTCATGCACTGTGATTTATATCAAGCCTGCATCACCTAATTTCCATTGGGAAGGATTTCACAAAGAATGTTCCAATCTGAACACATGAGTGTCATGGATGTGTTAAATGAGAGATCTTTCGATCAGAAAGGACTTTTCACTCCCTGATTAAAATGGCCATTTCATCCTGACCTTTGATGTAGGATTTTTAACAGTCACTCTATCTCACTGTCATCATGCCAAACAAAGGTCCGAGTAATCTCGCAAGTGGTACGGACTTACCAATCTGAGAGGTCTTTAACAGGGACTGTAATGCGAGCTTGGTCAACGGCTTAACAAAGGGGACCCTTTGAGTCGAGGCTATTGAAAAATGAGTGATATTTCACAATCATCTTGGGGTTTACAAATCAAGAAACGTGAGAAATGAAGCAGAAGTTATCTTACTCGCACTTCTTCAAGTGATGCTTTCAAACATATGAACTTTTACGTTAATTCAAGTGCCCTAATCGAAAGAGACTTTGTGAGGGACGTAACGTAGGCTAAGTTCATGAGTTGAGAAACAAAAAGATGATTAGGCTCAAAAAGTGTTTATGAGGTCAAAGTTGGTGATCATCTTGACATTTCCAACAATTTTCCTTCCCATCATTGAAGATTTTCTTCACATCACAACTCCACTAATTGCAACATCTCAACATTTGAGTTTTTTTTTTTTGGTACCGCCTTGTTGGGGATACGACTCATTCATCAAGTGTTTGATTTTTTCTTTGGGCATTGGCCTTGCTTTTACCAGGCACACTGCTTTTTCATGCCCCATTTTTTGCACTTTTTTTTTACTTGCACAGCCTTCATCTTTTATCAGCATTGTAAACCATGCTACTTGAGTGGTTTGATTTTCTTGTCTTGCCCTAGTGTGGGGGATGATCACCAACTGGGTTTAATAAGAAACGAATTCATAGGCTCAAATGGGCTATGCAATGGATAATAGTGTGTGGATAGAGAAAGAACTGCTCTTCGTCATTCTAAGGCACTTCAAATTATCGTACAAGTTACACTGCGAAAACAATACTCGAAGATTGATGCAAGTGTGAATAAGAAAATTCCAATACTCGAAGATTGATACAAGTGTGAATAAGAAAATTCCTACCATTTTACTTCAAACTCTGTCCCAGTATGGGATGATCCTTGACAGGGATAATTTTAGAAGCTTTTCTGTGTGTGGGCTCAAAGGGCTGAACAATGGATTTACCTGTAGTGTTTCGGGTAGTAGAAGAAACTGCCTCTCATCACCTCGGTTGATGTACCCTTTGCGAAATCACCCTTTTCCTCGTGGGCATGGAAATTTTCCACACAACTCACCGGGGGTCAGTGTATGGAATAGGGCTTGCCTTTCATCATTCCAAAGCATCCCATTTCACACATTCAATCCATCTCACACAATTCATCAAGGAAGAAAAATGTAAGATTTGTAACAAATTTGAACAATTCAATTCACTGGGGCAATTTACTCATCATGGAAATGCTTGCAGCTCAAAACATGACATGGCAAATTATATCATGGATGATACTTCTTGAAAGCATTAGAATTTATTGGAGTTTGAAAACTCTCGACCATCCATTTCTGCTAGGATGGCACCTCTTGGAAGTACCTTCCTTACCACATATAGGCTGTAATTTGGAGCAAACTTGCCCCCAAGATCTTCCACCAGAGAGTGATGGTTCTCTTTTACTTGCCCCAAATCTTTTTTCATTGCAAGTGCGCTTTAAACCTGTTGATCACAAGTCAAGTATATGATCATTGAAACTTGATACGCTATTCTCAGATGTCCCTTGTCATAACAAGTTATAGAATTATGCTCTAAAACAAGAAGCAAATGAGTCAAATAAACAAACAGGTTTAATCTGCTACAAGCTTTGGGAAAATGTTTTTATTTTCTTTCTTAACAATGAAATGCTTTTTTTTTTTGTGAAAATTTTTTTGGGAAGAAGCATGAAAGAGTCCAGCCCTCAGGATTTCTCCGTGGATAATAGTTTCTTTCATGGTTGGATATCGTCATTGGACTGGTTTGGAGTACCCCGTCATGCCCTCAAAATAAAACTTGTAATTTCATTGATATTCATCAATCAATTACATTTATTGAATGGAAAATGTGAATTCAAGTCCTAAAAAGAAAGTGAAAAAGAAGAAATTGAAAACAATCGCTAGATAGCGATAATAACTCCTAAAAAGCGATAAAATTCCTAGAAAGCGATAAAAATTCCCGCGCAGGGGAATGTGCAAAAGTAATAAGTTACTCTTGTGGGCTAGGGCCCATTTCTTCCAAAGGTCCTTCATCAATGGCATTCACCCTATCCTCATGCTCAAGTAGAGGATTCTTTTTGACATTCGGTTGAGTGGTACTGAAGGCAAACGCCTTGGTGTCCAGTAAGTTTTGGACCTTATGTTTCAAGGTCAAGCATTCATCAGTCGAATGTCCTACTTCCCCCATATGATACTCGCATTTCTTGGAGGGATCGTAGTTGGAAAATTTTTCAGCATTGGGTCGCTTCGGCTCATAAGACAACAACCCCTTCTTTTGAAGAACCTTTAAGACTTGGGACAGAGGGCTAGGAAAAGGAGTGAATTGCCTCTTAACAAATTGCCGAGGGGCAGGCGATCGGCCTTCCCTTTGTTGATTCTTCGAGACATGAACAACTGGAGGCTTGCTAGATTGTGCATATGTGACATTGACTTCCGTGCTTGGTTCTTTGTCTTTCTTCATGATGAACCTTTTGCCTTGATTGTTTGGTTCATTGAACCATCCATCTCTTAGCCCAACTTCAATCTGTTCACCCACCGGGATAAGTTGGTTGAAGTTCTCAACGTACGTGCTAGCCATTC
This sequence comes from Eucalyptus camaldulensis, assembly GCA_019915185.1. Taxonomy (NCBI): domain Eukaryota; kingdom Viridiplantae; phylum Streptophyta; class Magnoliopsida; order Myrtales; family Myrtaceae; genus Eucalyptus; species Eucalyptus camaldulensis. The sequence continues at coordinate 29,639,457 of JAHSVA010000008.1, forward strand.
AGTTGCGAAACTCAAATGGGAGGGTCTTGACGAACAACTTCATCAGCTCCTTGTCAGCAGGCTCCGAAGTGACTTGAGCGGCCAGATTTCTCCACCTCATAGCATACTCCTTGAATGACTCGCTTTTCTTCTTCTCCATCCGTTCAAGATCCTCTCAGGAAGGTGCAATATCCATGTTGAACTTATATTGCTTTAGGAACGCATCGGTCACTTCAATCCAGGTGTCGAGAAGGTTTATATTCTTCATTATGTACCAATTCAGTGCAGGCCCAACCAGACTAGCATGGAACGATTGAATCATGAGAGGCTCATTCTTGACATATTGGGCCATGCGTACGTGGTACATCTGCAAATGGGCTTTCGGGCAGGAAGGACCATCGTACTTCTCGAACTCTGGCATCTTAAATTTCTTTGGCATCTTGACTTTCTCATACACTGATAAGTCGAATGGAAGTGAGCTCTATGATCCTTGCAATTGCTTCACCTTCTCTTCCAGCTTTGTAAAGCATTCATCTTGCTTCGTCTTAGGAACGTTATCAAGCTTAGCCTTTTCAGCGGTGATCAACGGTGGGTCATCTTCCAGTCCAGGCATGTCATTGTTAATCGTTTGAACCTTGTTTGCTTGCTTTGGGATAACTACTTCAGGAAGAGCGGGTGCAGCCGTTGGATTTGTTTGGAGGAATTGGAGTTGATCCGTCACAAGCTGTATAGAGGCAAGTACTTGTTGGAGTTGAGTCTCCACAGCGGACATACGATCATGCATTTAAGCTTGATTAGCCATTCTAGCTCTTAATCGAGTGATGATGGGAGAGCGTGAAGGATCCGTTATCACCTAATTCAAATGAATGAAAATATATAAGTACGAGGTGCAAACAAAGAATCAATCCATGACAATGATCTATCAACTTTTTTTTTCATCATTTTTTTCATGAAAAGCTTTTACAAGAAGGGAATTTTCTAAAGAGAGCTAGAAAAATAGACCTAGTAAGATCAAATTTTCTAGACATGAATTGAAAACAAATTCTCCAAAGTTTTTTTTTATTTTCCGAATGATTTATTGCATGGCAATTTCCTCATTTCATTCTTGAAAGGAATTAGATCAAATGACTATCCTAAATTGTTATGGACAAACCAAAAGCATGACAAAATAAATTGCATGGTATAGGGATAGAAAACTTACTTTACCAAGAAAAAATCGACGGCAATCACATAGACATGCACATGGTAAGTGGCTCGATTTCTAATCTATAAGGCTTATCAAAGTGAAGCCACAAGGATGATCAGACTAGCCATGGGCTTGTGGACTATGTCGGGTCCTCATGACTCCAGCTTGGTCAAAGAGTCGACCTGGGTCGCGGGCATGCGGACCGAGGTGGGTACTCTTGACATCATGAAAGAAACTTCGGGATTGAGATGGGCGACTCATATCGCAAGCATGCGGTCGGAGTGGTATCTATCTCAATACCATCCTAAATGACTATATGCGGCCTAGGTCCGGCGGCAGGTTGTGTGTGCAAAGTGTAGTGATAATGCAAGGCATGCATAGCAATTTAAATCAAACAACACTTCGTTCATGAAAATAAACCATACATTCCTACACCTTCCTGCAAAACAAAGGTTAACAAACACTTCCCCTTATACCTCCCATCCTGCAAGAACATTTAACACCTTAAATGTTAGGGGCATACCTGGGATCCTCGCTGGCAAACAAAAATGTTTTTTTCAAAAAGAAATTGGCCTAAGTCCACTAAGATTTTTAATTCAATATTCCCCAGCGAAGTCGCCAAGCTGTCGCGATCAAATTTTCGAGGGTGAACCACCTAGGTTTTGGCTAATGGATTGTTAAGCCTAAACTTAACTCGGGCTCTCCCAAGCTCATACAAATTCGCGACTTAAGTTTGAATTCTTGACATACAATTGATTTTAAATTAGGAGTCGCCACTAATCTATTTTTGGTGGGTCGATTAGAAACGAAGTAAAGTAACAGAAGATTTACTTTACTCCTATGAATCAGAGACTAAGGGTACGAGGACTTGGTTACGTTAGATTTCTCTAACGCCCTTTCGGTACCTTTCTTTTTATTTTGAAAAAAAATGAGTTTTGTAGGCAGCTTAAATTGATTTTAATCTATCTCTCTAACATGTGAGGTGATCATGCGAGTGCGCAAACCACCAATTTAACACCCAAGAAAGCAATTAAATAATGCAAGACTTACCTCAAAGCAACGAAAGCATCTGCAGTGTTAAATTAAAATCCACATCAACAACCCTAGATATGGTTTATAATTAACAAGCAATTACTCAATTTTTGTTTTCTCTTTTTCAACGAAAATATAGTCCATATGCAATGCAATGCTTTTAATCTAATATGAAATGATATGGCATGATAACATGTCCTAAAACTATATGAATAAAAAAATTTGTGATTTCTTAATGAACATGCAATTGTTAAATATGCAATCTAAATTAACCAAAATGACTTAATTCTAATGACGTGCAATGTAATGCAATGACGTACAAAATTATTTCAACTAAAATGACATGCGACATACAATCTAATATGTGAGCTATATGTCATGCGACATTTATCAAATGACCTAATCCAATGACGGGCAATTTCTAATTAAATTGACCTAACAACAATTAATAAATGACGTGCATTTCATGAACCTAATTCTATATGACATGGACATTTTTATTTTCCTAACAAAACATGCAATTTATCTAGGAGAGATTATCTACCTATAATTGATAAACATGCAATCCTAGGATGCCCTAATTCAACATGGCATATGCATAATGACCATTTTTGTGTTTTTCCTTTTTTCCCTTTTTTTTAATTTCGAAATTAATAATTGCCGAATAATTAAACATGCAACTTAAATTAAACAAAAACTAACATCCTAAATGAATGCATTTTTTTGGATTTTTTTATTTAACAAAATAAACTTGATTCAACCAACATGATAGCAAATCAAATAAGATAGGATCGATATCCACAAATTGGCAAACCATATCTTGCGCATGAGATCGGGTTGGCAAGTTTTTAAATAAATTGCGAATCGAATCTCGGGCAGGAGATCGGATTGGCGATTTTTCAAGCGATTGCGATTGCGAGTCGGATTTCGGGCGCGAAAATCAGACTGTCAATCCCAAATTTCATAGCAATTTCATGTCGGGCAATCTCAATCTTACATTAAGGAATAATTATACTAAAAAAACAAAGTAAATAAATGAAAATGACATTAAAAAATATAGAATAAAGTAAATAAAAAAAACTACCTAATTGATTTTCCTTTTTTTTTTTTTTTGCTTCCCAAGCAAATCTCGTGCTCGGGTAACAACAGGATCGACGGATCAGAGGTCCGGCAGGGAGAACTCCGGCGAGGGCGGACGGGTAGGAATGAGGCGGCACCCAGGCAGTGGGGACAACTGGTAGAACAGGGACGTTGCGGTCGGAGCTGCCGGCGTTTAGACTCCGGCATATGGCGATTGTGGGCAGAAGACTTCGAGTGTGGGCATCGCAGGCGGAAAGCTGCAGATCCAGCCCAAGTGGACTTCGGGCGAGGCTAGTGCGACCGATCAAAGGGTGGAAGCACAACAGGGGAAACTCGCGATTGCTACGGCGTCAGGGGGCTAAAGGGCGCGCAGTGGCGGCTCTTGGAGACGTTGCAGAGGCAGATCGGTGGGCACTCAGGTGCTCGTGGAGGCGCGGCTAGGTCACGGCAGAGGCAGGTCGCGGGTGGTGTTGCGGAGGATAGTCGCAGACGACTGACGTCGCGGGTTGCTCGCGGAGGAGGCGCGGCGGTGGCTTGACTAAGTCACGGGCTAAAAAGGAGCGGCAACAGTGGGATGGAACGCCGGACGACTGCAAGGCGGTGGTGGCGCGGTAGAGGAACCCACGAGGAAGAAGATGAACAGCTTTTCTTCCCCTTTTTTTTTGCTTTTTCACCTCTGCTGTACGTCTCCACCTTCTACCCACTCTGTACTTTCTCCTCTTTTGTCTCTTTTTTTTTTTTACCCAAAGGAAAGACCCCCCTTTACTCTCATACGCGTATGGCCTTTTATAGGGAAGGAATTGGATTTTTAAATTGTTCCTCAAATCAACATCCGCAATATTTTCCACAAAATTCATCCTTTATTGATAATGATTCAAGATTAAGATAAATTTTTTCTCTAAATCCAAATCTTTCAAAGCCAAATCGCAATATTTTTTTTACCCATCTACCCTATCCAAAAAAAAAAAAAATTCATATCCCGATTGAAATTTCAAAATTAATTTTCCCACGAGATAATTTTCGATCATTAAAAATATGGGCTTGGGCCGACTTGCTCGTTTCATGGGCTTAATCCAACTAATTTGAAACCATCCGCCTTCCGTCCAATAAAATGCAAAAAATACAAATAACAAAAATAAATGCAACCTAAATTTGTATGCTATGCAATTAATAAAATTAACCTATAATTTTCTATGCAACAAATAAATGACCTAATCGCCAAAATTTAGGTGTCAACAGGACTAAAGGGCCGGATTAACACAAGGTTTTAGGAATCTTGCTGCCATAGAAATACTGGACATATTGGACTGAGACGAAGGCAAATTTTCCCTGGTGGAGTGGAAATCTATGAATCGAACTCAAGAGCCTAAGGACTAAAGTTGGCATTTAGATCCGAGACACTCGGGGATTAGTCCGAACTCCTTGCGCCTGAATCCAAATACTTTCATCGGTGTCTTGCCTACAATGCAAAAACGTCTCAGGTTAGCGTGCCAGATTTTTGAATCTTGGGTCACGGATTGGAGTTCGAGCATTTGGGTGCTGAGTCTAGTCCCGTTGTCCTGGCTTCGAGCGCTGAGGCCCGAAGTTCCATCCCTGGGTTCCTAGCCACAAGCGCTAAGGTTCCGTCTCTTGGGTCAGGGCCCATCGTCTGGTGGGTCCAAGGTCTTGAGCCTGCCACCAAAGTCGTCAGCAACGCCAAGATCGTGGGTTATGGCGGTGGGCGAGGTCGTATTAGATTTTTGAAAAATGAGTTCTGATATTTAAGTAGCATAAAATTAGTTCGGAATTTGAGTGTAGATTTTTGGTTCATTATTAAAATATGAGAAATGCTTACATAATTTTACACAGTACAACGGCCATACCTCAACCATACAATAAGTGTTATGAATAGTAAAGAAAATATGGGAGAACTCATCTCTTATCTTGTGGTTAGCATTTCATTGTGACATTGTTATACGGTTGTACTAGCAATAGTCTTAAAATACCTTCCATTCATTCAATCTCAATAGCAATGTCCAATTGTACAACATAAGTAAAATGTTGTCAAGAATTTTTTTTTTTTGAAACAATTCCAACCTAAAATTTAATATTTATGAATATAAAAAAAAAATTCGACTCACGGTATCAGTCTACTTTTCTTGTTTTTGTTTGAAAGATCAGTCTACTTCACATGGACGTTTATAGAGTAATGGAGGCTACCTAAACTGAATAATGGAGATGAAATGTGGTACCATGTGGCAGCCAGCATTGGACGTGCCCTCCTCTCAATTGAATAATGGAGACTACCTAAATGAACAAAATAATGCAAAACCGGAACTCGAAGTCAATTATTAAAAAGTTGATCCTCCTTATCCATGGACGAGAGGAACACGGATTCTACTCTGTAAGGATTTTTCAGACATTATACTCTCTACTCGTGATGGCCCTACAATATTCTAACTAGGAACTATACATATACATATATATAGTTAGAATATTATAGGAACTATACATTCATTTATGTATATATAAATACATATATATATTATATATAGACAGATCTACTTGTGATGGCATTTCCTATAATACTCTGACTTAAATATATCCGATCTATCAATTGAGAAAGATCATTATAAGTCTTTGACTTTGAATAAAAATTGATAATTGATTTACGAGGATACTTTGGACCATTTAAATTTTATAGTGTGTTTAAAGTTATTTGGTAGGTGAAAACAGCATAAGCCCTATTTTGATATTTCGATTTTTTTTTTATTTCTATTGGAGAGGCTCTAATTAATGAAATTTATTGATTTTAAAAATTATATACATATCATACACAACGAGTCAAAATCAATAGATATAAAACATAGAGCACATGGATGATATAAAGAACACACATATGGATTAGATAGTAGAATCTCACTAAATGGCAACAATTATTACATAATCTATTTCTTTGTTTCCTTTTTTGTGGTATTGAATACATGATCTCATTTTATTATTGGGATAAGAATACCAAATAAGCTAAAAATTTGTTGTGAAAGGGTAATCAAGTCTTAAACTGTAAAAAGTATAATCAAGTTTTAAAACTTATCCTGTTAATGGAACAAAGCATATTTGTTAACTCCGTTTAATTTTAGTGATATGGCACTAATGTGGTACCAAATAGGTGGTGTGTAAGAAAAAAACGCAAAAAATAAAAATAAAAATGAAAAGTTAATGATGGTGATCGCGTTGGATTCATGGACCCTGATTGCATTGGATTTAAGGATCGATTTAGATACGTTGAAGTTTCTTATATATTTGACCCTCCCCTAGAAAAACCGTAACTCTTATAGGACGGGATAATATAGTTTGCTATAGGCTGTTTCCTTTTATGACAAAACGTTAACAAGTCTGAGAGAACTAAAGTTAAATAATGTTGTTATTATTTGTCAAAAATATATTGTATATATACATAATATATTATATAGTGTCATTATCAAATCTGAGTTAGCAAATTGTACTAACAAGTGCAGTTGGGACTAATTCAATGCGCAACCTGTCACGATTTGGTTGACTTGGCATATTCAAGGTACTGACCAGTGACGCCAATCGCAAATTACTCCTTTATTTTTTTTATTTATATTGTCCATCATTGAGGTTGTGTTTATGGAGTCACATTTATTTATTTATTTTGTCCATCATTGAGGTTGTGTTTATGGAGTCACATTTGTGAAAGTCCTCATATCACGAACAATAATTGCATTTCATATATCCCGAAACTGTTTAAGGAAGGTGCACACCTAAAAGTTCAACGGAATAGAAATCACTTGTGAGTATCCGATTATGATATCTTTTCATTTTTATCAATTTGAGGGCAATAAGTCGTTATTTAATGAATTATTGGGATCATACATGGCTGATGAGTTGGAGCCAAGACAATCATGTCTTTATATAATCTTCCAATTGCACACTACGCTAGATCCGTCACTATAAAGTACATTTCCCTCAGTAGGTTTTACCAGTTGATATAACTTCTTGCAAAAAAAAAAAAAAATTCTGGTGACCTCACTTGTCTGTCTCATTTATATAACTTTCAGCAGAAACTTTACTTGGCGTACAGTCCGTATGCAGTCTAGACCACCATAACTCTGGATCATTGAATCGCCAGTGATATAGAGTAATTTTGGCTTAATTAGTCCAAACTTTCAATAGCAGGTCCAAGACACTTATGATAACAGCCAGAGGAGGCGTCCGTGTTAATCCTCACTCCCTGCTCTTTTTTGCCAATCAAATCTCACACTTTATAATTGAAATGTCCTATTGCATATGTATATAAAGAGGACGAATGAATGTGCATGTAGGCAATCTCAGTTTGCCCTGTTGCAAATTTAAGTAATAAATAATTCAATTCATCCTTATTTCATTTTCTAACGATTTGAATTCCTAGAAAAAAATGGGTTGTCTAACATGTAAGTGTCCATTTCAAATCCTAGCACTCACTGTCAGTTTTATATGGCTCGTTTTCCCTCATATTGCGTTTGCTTTCTGCTTGATCATGTCCACATCCTATTGCACAATATAAAGTGTGTCCTGCTAATTTCAGATTTTTCTTTTTTTGGGTCGAAAGTAGTGCTTTCATTCATTCTTTAAAACGAGAGTTACATGGAAAGGACAAGTTGAAATCAGAGCACAAATATTCAAAAGGGGTTGGGGAGAGCACAAATATTCAAAAGGGTTTTAAGGCGGAAAGCTTTTGCAACCCAATCTGTGGCTTAATTTTCTCCTCTCGAACAATGGACTACGCTTACATATGTCAGTTGGGCCAAAACCTGTTTACACTCCTGGATTAAATCATTCACAGCCCATGATTCCTTTGCTTGACCTAGAACAGATTCCACTAACGTGTGGCAGTCACTTTCGCAAACTAAACACTCCTTATGTTCGTGTACTTTCCCCACATGAGTTTCTTCCTTCTGTTTCAGCAAAAGCAATCCATGGAGCAGAGCTAAGGTTTCCGCCTACAAGGATGAAGAGGCATGGATTTCTTTGACGATGCCTTCAACAATTACTCCGTTGGAATCTCAAAGAATACCAACAATTGAGCTGAGTGATACACCTTCCACCCACGAACAGTCGACATTCAGCTTCAGAGCTCGGCCTTCCGGCGCTGTCCATCTCATAGGTGGGTTCGACGTTGCTGACTTTTCTTTTCTCATACTCTGATTCCATCTATTAAAGCTTCAATTTTGTGCTAGGGCAATCTCAATTATGGCCCCTGGTTGTGGCTTCTTGTCACGGAAGACCTAGTTGTTTCTATATTTCCAAATCTACCATAGCACCTCCGCCACTAGCCCTGCAATCGGTGAGTACAGCTTTGCTTCAAAAAATTCCGCTAGCCATTTATCCATTCTAGTGGCTGTTCATACACTGGTACTAAGGTTTAAGCGTGGATCTAACAATATGCTCTTGACTTTTTTACAAAAGAAGAAAAATGCTCGACTGTCTCAGGGTATTTGGAATAGAGGGGACATAGCGGGTTAGGTAAGATGCTTCTGTGATAGAGTTTCTCTTTTGTTGGGACTGCATCCTAACATAGGCTCCACAAAAAAACTTTTAATTTGGGCCGCGGGGGGGGGGGGGGGGGGGGGGGGGCTGGTAGGTGCCATATTCTTGTCCATAGGACTCGGGGTGGATAGTATGAGGTCGATGCCCTGTTACTGTCTTGTTGTATGGACTTTGTGTACACGCTGTTATAACCACTTTTGACTGTGTAATTCCCACTCTAATTTCTTGTCCAAATCAATTGATATGCCTTTGGCTGCACAGCGATAGGTATAGACAGGATTTCATTTACAATTCTCCTTTCAAAAAGATGGCGCAACACCGGTTCTTTCCACTCCATTCTTTTCTCGTCAATTAATTCAGCCACCATTTGAGGATCTTCCTTATTTTCGGGGCCTCCTAGCATGCCCTGTGGTAACCAGCGATCTTGTCAAATATTAATGGATTTCTCCTCTCCCACAGCCCATCGTATTCCTAGTTCGATGGCTTCCCTTCCCATTAGGATGCTCTGCCATCCCCAAGATGGTCTTTGACCTCTTTTTGCTTTCCATAAGTTTCCATTAGGGAAATATATGCCTCTCAGGATCTTACTCCATAATGTTGAAGGTGATTGGGATAATCGACACACCTGCTTTCTCAACAATGCTTTGTTCAAGGTAATTAAATCTTTAAAACCTAACCCTCCCCTATCTTTCCTAGACTTTAGAACCTCTCATTTCTTCCAATGCATGCTTGTCTTGGCTTCATTCTGCTTCCACTAGTGTGGCATCCCAAAAATAACTCATGGTCATGTGTTTTATAAGTAGGAGTTTATTGATTTATGATTTCAAGATTTATGGCCAAGTGAATAAGAATGATCTGGTATTTATATAAATTGATAATTATTTTTGTTGGAAACGCGTCCTTTGTCCATGTGAGACCAAGGATTTTATTTGATGAGGAAATTATGTTTTTGGCCATGAATTTTATAAGTTGGATTTTATTAAACTATGTTACAAAGTATTATGGCCATTTAAATTTGTAATTTGGTACCTTGTATAAGTGGGATTAAGATGGATTACCAAAAATAAATATGGGCCATTTAAGTTTGGACCTTAGGCCCAACACACTTGGGACTAAAGTGGGCCAAGAGGCCCGGCCCATAGAGCCCATGGGGTTGTCGATGCATGGAAAGTGGGCGAGGGGGGGGGGAGGAGGAGCCGAATGGCCTCCTCCAAGTGTCTTCGGCAAGGGAGACACTTGTCTCCTTCTTGGGGACAAGTGTCCCCCATGCAAAATGTGGATGCATGCAAGCTTTCTTTTCAACCAAAAGGAAAAATGGGGAACGGGGTGGTCGGTCTAGGTGCCGAAAGAGAGGAGAGAAAGAGAGAAAGAGAGGAAGAGGAGACGCCGTTGAGCCCGCCTAGTCCCACTGTCGTTCTTGTTGCGTTTTCCTTCAAATTTGAGGCAAGTGAAGTCCTAAAACCTACTCTTTGCATTGCTATGTGTATGTGTAGTAGATGGTAAGTCTTGGTTGTGGTATATGGGATGAAATTTCGGAGCAATTGAGAGAGATTCGTTGGTTATGCATGCTGTTTCTGGAAAGACCAATTTGACCATCTTTGAGTTTGTGTGTTGCATGTGACTTTTTAGTCGGAATCTTGCTTCAATTTCTTCATGAAAGTTGTAGAGAACACCTTAAAGAACAACATAATAAAATTTGAGGGAAAACGAACAAGAAATTGTTAGTGAAATGATTTTTCTTTGGAGAGACTAGATCTGGAATTCGTTGTGCTGACCTTCAGTGGTTTCATGGTCTGTAAAGTAACCTTCTTGTGAAAATATCATTTTGATCTCTTAACAAAAGTTGTATTATACTTCTTGAGGTAGAACATATAAAAAATTTAGAGGAAATGAACAAAAATAGGTCGGTGAAATAGTTGTGCTTTGAAGAAACTGGATTTGGGAAAAGCGCTGCTTCGACCTAGTATGCTTTCATGATTTTTATAAAATCGTACAGTTAAACTTTGATTGTGTGTCCATAATGAAAGTTGTAGGTAATATTCTAAGAAACAACATACTGAAATTTCAGAGTAAATGGACCAGCAATGACCAAGGAAACGATTTTTTCTTCAACACAGGTAGATCTGGAAAACGATACCGAGAACAGGAAAAGTAAATCGATTTTATCTTTTAATCCAGAACGAATTGGACTACAATCTCTGCATGAAACTTGTACCTCCAGGTCTTAAATACAGTGTGTGCAAATTTCAGAATTTTCTGAGTTTATTTAAGGGTTTAATCGAAATTGTTTTCAAAACTGTGCATGGATGATGTTAAAATCCTTTTTCAGTGATGCGTGGACCTGTACGTATTCTGTGAAGCCGTGTTTGATATGGTGTTCTTCATGAAATGTGTTTTCTTAGATCTTATCTACAATTTGTTAAATTTTCAGAATTAATTTCCATCATTTACTAATTTTCTAGAATTTTTCATAAACAGCATGCATTCTGTTTAAGTTGAAAAACTGTTCTATTTACAGGTTATTGATTTGCTATATAAATTGTGATATCTTGGATTATCATTCGTGCAATGATGTGGTGACATTCATGCATATCATATGACATCAAAAGATTTATGGATTTTCATAAATTCAATAAAGTTTCTCAAAACCATTGCATCAAATAATATTTTTCCCAATGCATATTATTTGATTTTAAAAAGGCTGATTCCAATCATTGGCATTATTGCATCAAATGACATGTTGAAGTTAAGATACATGTATAAATGTAAATTGGGATAGTAACAAGACCGTCAAAGGTGTGAGCCAATGATGCCCCGGGAGTGTCGAGATGCTCGAAATGTGGGTGTGCCGGATGCCCGATTGTATTACCATACATGCCTGGATGTTCTCGGGAGTTCCGAGATACCCGGTGGTATACGGTACATAATTCTAGGGAGATTGCCTGGTGGTATGGCGGTACGTATTTCCGGAAACCTTGGAGGTGTGTGCCGAGGGGATACCTCGTGATGCTAGTTGGGATACGAGATGCCCGGAATGTGGGGGTGCCGGATGCCCGGTTGTATTTTGAATACATGCCCGGAGGTTCCTTGCGATGCCTGGTTGGATGCGCGCGATAAATTGTGGGATGCAAACATTGATCCTTGAAAAGAAAAATTGATGAGATCCATGTGAAAGATAAGAATTGAAAATGAATCATGTGCATGGGTGTATGCATATGGCATGATGCATGATCTGCTTATAAAAGTAAATTAATGCTATTTGATATTGAAAATGCGATCATGAAGGCATGAATGGATCTCATGATGATGTATGCTTGATAGCATGGATGATATGAATCATAGTGGTGTATGCACGATGGCATGGTGAGAGATACATGACTGGATGGTGATACATGCACATATGGCATGGTGATATATGCATGAATGTTTGATGATGAGTGCATAGTGGTATATGCACATATGGTATGGGGATATATGCATGAATGCTTGATGATGAGTGCATTGTGGTATGTGCACATATGGCATGGTGATATATGCATGAATGCTTGATGATGAGTGCATGATGGTATATGTACATATGTTATGATAACATATGCATGGCTGCAAGGTAAGTTATGCTTGAATGCATGAATGATATGTGCTTTGTTATGATGTCTTGATTGTTCTATGTGACGCAATGAGTAGTTTGGTGGATTTTTACTACTGAGTGGCTGTACTCACCCCTTTTGGGGATTAACATTTCAGACTAGAGAAGATTCCTCTGCTGCCACTGCCACCAGTAGATGGATCAAGTGGTTGGATATGACTGCGAAGAGGATGATAGCAAAGGAAGGAACTTTTGGACGCCGACACTGATCGATGGATTTTAAGTATACAACTGTTGGAGGAGATGTCGATCATCTTTTGAAGTATAGCCATGTATAGAAAACTATGGCATTTTGATGTACCGATGAATGATGCCCATCTGGTTTAAGTAAATACAAGTGTTCGGCTTTTACCTATAAATGTTTAGTGTGTGTGCATCGTTTTCTAAATATAGGGAGGGGAGTTGTTGGATATGCTTCTGTTATATGAATTGCGCAAGGGACCGATCTAAAAGATGTAAACCCCCAGGTTGGCTACAATTGAAATTGTATCAGAGTAACATGTTATTAGGGAAAGTGAAAGGTAAGCGAACTGTGGCGACCCTAACGGATTGGAGGCCGTCGAGAGGTGCCATAACTAGAACATTGCAATTCTTTGTTCAATAGCTCAACAAACCAATATAGGTATCTTGAAGATTGACATTGCATATTGCGGCAACGCTTGCACAACAGTTTTAATCAAGATTTCTTTCCCAGCTTTAGACAAGAATTTCTCTTTCCATCCCCCTAGCTTCATGTTTACTCTTGTCAGAATCCACGCAAACATTTCTTTCTTTGTTTGACCCCTTTTGGATGCATCCCAAGGTATTTCCCTGTCCTGTCAATGCTTGGCACTCGCATTTCTGGGCCATATTCCCCTTCAACGTCGGTGGACAACCATTGCTTAAGAAGATGCCTAACTTGTTCAGATTTATCGCTTGACCCGTCGCATAACAATATTGATTTAGGACAGCTGCCAAACTTTGACATTCTCTAACAGTCCCATCCATGAAGAAAATAGCATCATCAGCAAACAGCAAGTGGGAAAGAGTAGGGCAATACCTGTTCAGTTTGATCCCTTTGATACTTCCATCATCTATGGCTGTCAATATGAATAGATAGGGGGATAATGGATCTCCTTGTCTAATCCCCCATGTAGGTGAGAAATACTCTGTTGGCTCTCCATTTACTTTCACATTAAAAGTAACTGTTGACACACATTGCATGATTAAATGAAGCCACTGGTCACAAAATCCCATCTGTAGCATGCTCATTTGAAAAAAGTCTCATTCCAGTCTGTCATATGCTTTTTGCATGTCCAATTTCAATATTGCTTGGAATTTCTTTTTCCTCTTCTTTATCCTCATTTGATGCAACACTTCTTAAACAATGAGGATATTGTCTTGGATTTGTCGGCCTTGAACAAATGCACTTTGTTCATGTGCAATGATCTTTGGAAGCCAAGGTTTTAATCTATTTGCCAATACCTTCGATATGATTTTGTAGCTAAAATGACATAAGCTGATTGGTCTAAATTGGCATATACTTTCTGGGTTTTTAACTTTTGGTATAAGTGCAATGTGTGTCTTGTTGAGGAGGGGATCAAGGTTATGTGACTCGAAGAATTTTTGGACCAACAACACTACATCCATTTTTATATCTTCCCAGAAATGCTAGTCAAACTGTCTATTTAGGCCATCAGGTCCTAAAACCTTTAGGGTGCCTAGCTGGAAAATAGCTTCTTTTACTTATTCCACCGATATGGCAGACATCAAATATTCATTCACCTCCGTAGTAACTCTGTAGTAACTACTTTTAGGCATTGATTTAATATGGGTTGGAAATTCCTTGGTCCCACCGAGTCATAGAGAGACCGATAGTAATCCACAATATGTTGGTTGAGCATCTTGGGATCCCTGCTCCAATTTTGGTCATCAACCTTCAGCATTGTTATTTTGTTTCGTTGCCTCATTTGAATTGTTGTGGCACGGAAATACTTAGTATTTTTATCCCCCCATTGGAGCCAATTTATCTGGGACCTTAATCCCCAATACATCTCTTCCTGTCGACATAGTTGATCAATGGTCTCCTTTAACTGCTGAATTTCTTCCCTCCTTGATGCGAAAGCATCCAATGTAGCTCCATCGACCAAATCGGAACCATCAATGCTTATCCAAGCCAATAAAGAAATTGGGCATTATGTGCTTCGATGGATCATTTTGAATGAATAATGTTAATTACTTATCGGTACTTTGTGGAATATCAATAACTATCAATGGGAGGCCATTTTAGATGTCTTGGATGACCAATTGATGAATTTCAGGAGGAATATTTTCTAGTCAAGGGAGGAGCACGAATTTTAGGAAGGCTAAAGGTTTATGAATGCGGTTCAAGAATATGGAAGGCCAAAGATTCAAGAATACGGTTCAAGAATACAGAAATCTAAAGGTTCAAGAATGTGGAAGGCCGAAGATTAAAGGCATTTAGTTCCTGTCTTAATAAAGGCTTTTCTTAAGTTCCTAGGTGTTTTATTTTTATGTAGCTCAAGAGTCTAAGGTTTAAGTTACTAGGTCATTAAAGTCTATTTTTAATATGCTAAGGCTAAAATCCTCCTATAAATAGGGGAAAACTATCCAATGTATGGGAGATACGAATTTGATCAATGAAAATGGTGAGATTTCCTCTGCTTGAGTGAACTCCTTCGGATAGTGGATATCTCCTTTCGGTCTCTTTATCTTTTAATGCGTGATGGGGTGAGTGATTCTAGAACGTAAATTTTTTAGAGGGGATTTTTGTGATTAAGTGTATGGAGTAGTGTATACGAAGAAGAAATGAAAAGGAATAAGAAAAGATAGAATGATCTCCTTCCAAAGTATAAAGGCCATGCCACAAACCGAGGATGAGAATCGAGATCTACAAAGCTCACCACTAAGGCCTAAAGCTTCCACCAGCCAAGGATAAAGGACTTCGGGATAGGAGAAGCTCACCACCAAGGCCTATCTTTTGATGCGTGATGGGGTGAGTGATTCTAGAACGGAAATTTTTCAGAGGGGATTTTTATGGTTAAGTGTATGGAGTAGTGTATACGAGGAAGACACGAAAAGGAATAAGAAAAGATAGAACGATCTCCTTCCAAGGTATAAAGGCCACGACACCAACTGAGGATGAGGATCGAGATCTACGAAGTTCACCACCAAGGCCTAAAGTTTCCACCAGCCAAGGATAAAGGATTTCGGGATAGGAGAAGCTCACCACCAAGGCCTAAAGATTTCACCAGGCAAGGATAAAGGGCTTCTTGGCTCACCACCAAGGAGTGATCTACGCTCCAAGGATAAAAAGACTGAAAGGAGTTATCCACTCTCCAAAGGAGTTCACTTATGCAAAGGAAATCTTAGCTTTAGGAAATATTAAAAACAGACTTTAATGACCTAGTAACTTAAACCTTCGCTTCTTGAGCTATATAAAAATAAAAACACCTAAGAACTTAAGAAAAGCCTTTATTAACACGGGAACTAAATGCCTTTAATCTTCGGCCTTTCGCATTCTTGAACCTTTAGCTTTCCATATTCTTGAACCTTTGGCTTTCCATATTCTTGAATTGCATTCGTGAACCTTTAGCCTTCCCAAAATTCGTGCTCCTCCCTTGACCAGAAAATAATCCTCCTAAAACTTCATCAATTGGTCATCCAAGAAATCTAAAATGGCCTCCCATTGACAATTATCGATATCCTACAAAGTACTGAAAAGTAATTAACATTATTCATTCAAAATGATCAATCGAAGCACATAATGCCCAATTTCTTTATTGGCTTGGATAAGCATTGATGGTTCTGAGTTGGTCTATGGAGCTACATTGGATGCTCCCACATCATCCTCCCCGGGTTGTTTGAGATTTGTCCTCAAATCTAGAAGGTTTTCATCCTCCAAGTAAGGAGAAAGGTCTCCCACGTTGAATGTTGTCAAAACTCCAATCTCTCCAGGAAGGTCAATCTTGTAAGCATTGTCACCAATTCGCTCAATAACTTTAAAGGGGCCATAAACTCTAGGCATGAACTTGTTCTTTCGTCAAAATGGAAATCTCTCATTCCTCAATTGAAGCCATACAAGATTGCCTAGTTTAAATTGAGTCTTCTTGTGATGTTGATTAGCTTTCTTCTTGTAAGATTCGTTGGCCTTTTCAATCTTGGATCGAATCTGCTCATGGAGCTTCTTCATTGATTCAGCTCTTTTCTTGCCATCAAAGCTTACTTGAGAGTTAGATGGAATTGAAATCAAATCAATGGGTGTGAGAGGATTAATTCCATACACAACTTCAAATGGCGATCGACCAGTAGTATAACTTGATGATCGATTGTAAGCAAAATTAGCATGTGCAAGCTTTGAATCTCAATCTTTTAATGATTTACTCACCATACCACGAAGAAGAGTGGTTAGAGTACGATTTGTTATCTCCGTTTGGTCATCAGTTTAGGGATGACAAGATGTGCTGAATAAGAGTCTTGTACCAAGCATTCTCCATAGAGTCCTCCAGAAGTAGCTTAAGAACTTGGAATCACGATCCGACACAATGGTCTTTGGTACTCCATGAATGTGAATAATCTCTTTGAAATATAATTTAGCTATATGAGATGCATCATTGGTCTCGTGACATGGCACAAAATGAGCCATTTTAGAGAACCAATCGACGACTACCATGACAGCATATTTTCCTCTTTGAGTTCTTGGTAGAGCCACAATGAAATCCATGCTAAACATCTTCCTAGGGTTGCAATGGTATCGGAAGTAGAGTATACAAACCTTGATGGAAATGGCTTTTTGATCTTTGACAAGTTGCACACCTTGAGATGATAGCATGCACATCTCCACTCATCTTTGGCCAATAAAAATGCTCTTGAAGAACCTCAAGAGTTTTGTTAATACCAAAATGACTAGCCAATCCTCCACCATGTGCTTCTCGAATCAGCAATTCGCAAAAAGAACTCTTCGGCACACATAATTGATTTCCTTTAAAAAGAAACTCATCTTGCAAAGAATATATACCTTGAACTCCCCACTTGCAATTGTTGATGATGGATGAGAACTCCGCATCTTTAGAATAAAGTTCTTTCATTGATTGAAATCCAAGAATCCTAGAGTCCAGAATAGCAAGCATAGCATATCTTCTTGATAAAGCATCTGCTATAACATTAGTGTGCCCGGGTTTATATTTTGAGACAAAAGAAAAGGATTGAAGAAATTATACCCAGTTTGCATGTCTCGAATTAAGCTTGCGTTGGCCGCTAATAAACTTAAGCGCCTCATGATCGGAATGAAGGACAAATTGCTTTGCCCTCAATTAATGACTCTAATGATCAAGAGGTCAGACAATGGCATAGAACTCTTTGTCATAAGTTGAATAATTCCTCTTGGAATCGGATAACTTCTCGCTGGAATATGCCAATGGCTTTTGTGCTTGCACCAGAACAGCGCCAATACCAACTCCGCTTGCATCACACTCAACTTCAAATACTTTATCAAAATCAGGAAGTGCAAGAATAGGGGACTCACAAAGTTTTTGCTTGATTACCTCAAAGGCATTTTGAGCAGCCTTTGTCCATTCAAAAACACCATTCTTCATGCATTCAATTATAGGAGCCATGACAGTACTAAAGTTTTTGACAAAACGTTGATAGAAAGAAACAAGTCCATGAAAACTTCTTTCATAAAAAATGGACTTCGGAACCGACCAAGTCTTCATAGCTTCCACTTTGGCTTGATCAATAGAGATTCCGTCTTTGGAAACCACTTAACCAAGAAACACAATGCTTGGAGAGAAGAACTCACACTTCTCCATTTTAGCATATAGTTTTTGATCTCTCAAGACATTGAAGACGTGTTTCAAATGAGCTATATGTTCCTCCTCGTTCCTGCTATAAACAAGAATATCGTCGAAATAAACAACGACAAATTGACCAATATAGGAATGAAGAACCTCGTTCATAAGCCTCATGAAGGTACTCAGAGCATTAGATAATCCGAATGGCATAACCAACCACTCATAAAAGCCTCCCTTGGTCTTGAAAGCCGTCTTCCATTCATCACCTTCTCGCATTCTGATTTGATGATAACCACTTCGAAATCTATTTTTGAAAACACAGAAGAACCATATAATTCATCAAGCATATCATCAAATTTAGGTATAGGGTACCTATACTTAATGGTGATGCTGTTGATGGCACGGCTATCAACACACATTCGGTATGTACCATCCTTCTTAGGTACAAGTAGAGTCGGAACAGAACAAGGACTCATGCTTTCTTGGACGTATCCTTTGATGCTCAATACCTCTTATGGGAGGTAATTCAAGTGGCAAATCCTCCGGGAACACATCTACAAATTCTTTCAACAAGCAATGCATTTTTGGATGTATGGGTCACTCTATCTCACTCTTTTTCTCGACCACAAGCAAAGCAAATACATTCTTTTGTTTGCTAATGGCTCTCTCAACCCGTGTCTCACTCAAGAACAGATTTTCCTTACAAGTGTTTCCCTCCCCATGTTGATTATTATGTATCCAAGAATGATTCAAGGATAAAAGAGTAATGTATTTTTGTTCATTATGAAAAGAGTATGTGTTTTTCTAACCATCATGCATAGCTTTTATATCAAATTGCCACGGTCTACCCAATAATAAGTGGCATGCCTCCATAGGAATCACATCACATGCAACCCGATCTCGATAGTTCTTCCCAATCGAAAATGATATAAGAATGCATTTGGTTACCTTGAGTTCATTCCCTTGATTGAGCCGTTGGAGTTTGTATGGTTGAGGATGTTTCATTGTTGGAAGCTTCAGCTAGTCGACAAGAGTTGTCGAAGCAACATTGGTGCAACTCCCACCATCGATGATCACTGAACACACCTTTCCATTAATAGTGCAATGGGTGTGAAATATATTCTCCCTTTGCTCTTTATCAAGAGAAACTTCAACATGCAATGCTCTTTGGATGATCAATAGCTTGCCATCATCGGCTTTCTCCATAACTTCTTCTCGATTAGATTCAAAAATATTTTGGTCTTGATTGCCCTCAGCCTCTTGAAGCGCCGAATTGATCTCCTCAATTTCTTAAAGAGTCATAACTTTCCGATTTGGACAATTTGCTTGTAAATGCCCAAAACCATGGCACTTAAAGCATTTCCTTGCATTGCCTTCAAACTTCTATTGGACTTCTTTGGAAGGCTCTGCAATTTTTCCCTTGCCTTTGTCTTTTGTCGACATACTCTCGCTCTTGCTTGAGGAAGCACCCTTAAAATAGGATGCCGCCTTTCTTGAGGTTCTGGAGGAAAACCTCTTGCTCTTCAATTATTTTTTGACTTTTATGGCTAACTTGCATACGTCTTCAAAGGACCAGTACAGTTGAAGTTCGACCATATCAGCAATTTCTCGATTCATGCCGCCAAGGAAATGGGCAATGGTTTACTTAAGAACTTCTAGAACTTCACTCCTCATTTTGAGTTATTCAAACTCACGAATGTATTCTTCAACACTTATCCCTTGTTGTCTTAGGGAATTCAGTTTGAGGAAGAAATCTTGCTTATAGTTGTCGGGCAAAAACCTCTTCTTCATCAACTTCTTGAGCTTTTCCCAAGACTTGATTCGGCCTTTTCCTTCCCTTGCTCGTTGATGCTTTAGATTCTCTCACCATAGAGAAGCATATTTGGTCAACTTTAGGACAGCAACCTTACATTTCTTCTCATCCGAATAGGACTTGAAATTAAAAATTCGTTCGGTTGTGTGTAGCTAATCCACAAAGTTGTCGGGATTGAGATTACCGTCAAACTCAGGAACCTCCACTTTAATGTCTCTTTCATCCTTCTTATGCCTCCCTCTTCGTTTTCTTCTTCAAATTTGAGATTTAGGTTCACTAGAGTGTAGAATCGTTCAGTTGTCTCCAATGGACTCGGAATCGCCATTGAAATTTTGACGAGATTCGGAATCGTCATGCCAATGCCGTTCGTTGAGATGCCTTGCCGGTTGTCCTTGTCTCACTGGATTCTCTAGAAGATTAAGGACTTGCTCCATTTGTTGTTGAAGATTTTGGATTGCACGAACTCGCCTTTCATTGTGCGCTTGTTCCAGAGTCAAGCCTCTTGGAAGTTGATCATCCATAAGGAATTTCTAATAGAATAAAGAAAGGAATCACTTAAATGAGTTGAACCTTGAGCTCTGATACCAATCTTTTGATGCGTGATGGGGTAATTGATTCTAGAACGGAAATTTTTCAGAGGGTATTTTCGTGGTTAAGTGTATGGAGTAGTGTTTACAAGGAAGAAACGAAAATGAATAAGAAAAGATAGAACGATCTCCTTCCAAGGTATAAAGGCCACACCACAAATCGAGGATGAGGATCGAGATCTACAAAGTTCACCACCAAGGCCTAAAGCTTCCACTAGCCAAGGATAAAGAACTTCGGGATGGGAGAAACTCACCACCAAGGCCTATATTTTGATGCGTGATGGGGTGAGTGATTTTAGAACGGAAATTTTTCAGAGGAGATTTTTTATGGTTAAGTGTATGGAGTAGTGTATACGAGGAAGAAATGAAAAGGAATAAGAAAAGATAGAATGATCTCCTTCCAAGGAATAAAGGCCGCGCCACCAACTGAGGATGAGGATCGAGATCTATGAAGTTCACCACCAAGGCCTAAAGTTTCCGCCAGCCAAGGATAAAGGACTTCGGGATAGGAGAGCTCACCACCAAGGATAAAGGGCTTCTTGGCTCACCACCAAGGAGTGATCTACGCTCCAAGGATAAAAAGACCGAAAGGAGTTATCCACTCTCCGAAGGAGTTCACTTATGCAAAGGAAATCTCACCATTTTCATTGATCAAATTCGTATCTCTCATACATTGGATAGTTTTCCCCTATTTATAGGAGGATTTTAGCTTTAGGAAATATTAAAAATAGACTTTAATGACCTAGTAACTTAAACCTTAGACTCTTGAGTTACATAAAAATAAAAACACCTAGGAACTTAAGAAAAGCCTTTATTAACACAGGAATTAAATGCCTTTAATCTTCGGCCTTCCGCATTCTTGAACCTTTAGCTTTCCGTATTCTTGAACCGTATTCTTGAACCTTTGGCTTTCCATATTCTTGAACTGCATTCATGAACCTTTAGCCCTCCCAAAATTCGTGCTCCTCCTTGGATCAGAAAATAATCATCCTGAAACTTCATCAATTGGTCATCCAAGACATCTAAAATAGTCTCCCATTGATAGTTATCGATATTCCATGAAGTACCGATAAGTAATTAACATTATTCATTCAAAATGATCCATCGAAACACATAATGCCCAATTTCTTTATTTGCTTGGATAAGCATCGATGGTTCTGAGTTGGTCGATGGAGCTACGTTGGATGCTCCCGCATCACTACTGGAGTCTCAAGTATTGTTGTTTATGATATCCACTAGTCACTTCTTAAGTCCCTTTATTTGATATGATGCATTAGAAAACTTCTATTTACTCCATACCGCTAAATCCTCCGTTACTTGGTGAATTTTATGTGAAAAACTTCTATGGTCTTGATAAGCCTCGGCCCAACTATCCAGAATTACATCCCTGCATTCTTTTTCTTCTAGCCATAATGCTTCAAATCTGAAAACTCTTTTCCTTTAACTATGAACAAGATATAATGAGAGCAGAATGGGGCTATGATCCAACCCTACCGCTGGTAAAGCCAGCACTTCAGCATTTGGAAAGGTAACTTGCCATTCCATTGTACATACTGCCTTATCTAAATGCTTTTTCACCAATTCTTTTCCTCCTCGTTGTTGGTCCACATGTACATGCAACCTTTACTATCAATATCCATTAAAGAGCATTCATTAAGCATATCCCAAAAGGCTGCAATGCGGTGGTAGTCTGCCTCACTTTTTCCTTCCTTCTCCCAATTATACAGAATGTCATTAAAGTCCCCCATACATAGCTACAGTAGTCAATTAGATGTATGAAAACATCGAAGTTGTTTCCATAACTGGAGTCTCTCCTGGAAATTTGTTGAAGCATGAAGGAAAGTAATCCTTATAAGTTGGCCACTGGTGGGATCTTCATATTCCATATCTATAAAATGATTTGAGCTACATTTCACTTTTACTTGAAACTCCTCACTCCACATGAGTGCCAATCCCCCCGCAATTCCTGTTGGCTGCACCAAGAAAGACTTTTGGTAATTAAGTCTCATTCTCATCCTTTCCACCATCGTCTCCTTGTTTTTGGTTTCCATCAAGAAAACCATATTAGGCCTTTCAAGAGCCACTAAGGCTCGAAGCTCTTGGAACGTCAGGAGGTTGCCTAGCCCATGACAATTCCAGCTCAAAATCCTCATGATGTCATCGGTGGCTTATTAGGGCTAGCCACCATAGCCCATGCATTCCCTTCTTTCACCAGCTGGATAGGTGTCTCTAATAACTCCATCTCATTGATCATTAACAGACTCGACCCCTCAACCTTCTTCTGTTTTTTTTTGCTCTTAGAAGCTTTGATCATTTCCTGTTAGTTCCTCCTGTTTCAATAAGCCCTTCATCAGTAGAATCTAACAAGTACAAGTATAGTGGTTGTTTCCCATTCCCTGTTTTAACTGCTGAATCCCTCATTTCGTCTTTTCTGTGCTCATTCGATGATGGATTTTCTGCCCTTTTTTTGCTTCGAGCAAGCCCAGCAGTGGTCTTAGGTCCTTTCCAACCCATGATCTCAAGATTAGATGACTGGATGGGAGTTTCAGGTACATATTCCTCTTCCGCATGAGTAGAGATAATTTTGCCATAAAAAGCTTCCTAGTGAGGGCTTCTTTCTTGTACCTCCGCTTTGAGCCAATGCCCATATTTCCCTGCTATGTTTTCTGCCCGTTCTATTTTTCATAAGGTATTTCTTCACAAAAAGAGGCATAGTGCCCTAGCCTAACTTTCTCTCTACAATGGTAGAGGCGTCTCTCCCATGGATGGAGATTTTCCCTATCCCCAAAAGGTGATAGCCATACCAAACCCTAAATCTTAAGTTTTCCAGTCTTCATCTCTCCCAAAATGGAGAACCCATCCCGTCAAATCCCTGAAAAACAAAACACCCATCACCCACAATCCTGAAACATTTTCTTCTCCAAACCCTAAAACACGAAAACCCCTCAAATGGATTGCTATTGTCGTGCTCCCACTTCATCTTCTTCTCCTAAAATCTCGATTGTTGGTTTAAAAGGAGGCACGCACTATTTCGTTCCTCAAAGTGGCCAAGATCCCCTTCATCTTCGTGCTAGAGCTCCCTTCAATCAGACCTCAAGAACACATCCAAAGCAGGTTCGACTTTCCCAAAATCTAATTCTGTATTAGCAAGTTTTTAAAATGGAGAGTAAGGAGGAAAACCAGATTCGTATAACTACTCTATGCAAGAGTTTAGGGCACTTATGGTTAGAAGATGATGTGGTTGCTATTAGGGAGGAAGCCCCGACAAATAAACTCATTGAATGCAAACACACTCTCTTTGGTAAGCTACTATCGAAGCCAAATGTAAATTTCCATGCATTTTGCAACACGATGAAGAACGCGTGGAAATTAGAATCAGTGGAAGTTTCCCAAAAGGAACTTGGGTTCTTCTCTTTTGTCTTTGAATCTGAAGTAGACAAAGAACGGTACTAAAATCCAGCCCTTGGTCTTTTGCAAGTAATTTGCTGGTTCTGAAACAATGTGTACCTAACATTCCTGAGCACTATTATGACTTCTCGCGTTATGATTTTTGGATCCATATTATCGGCTTGCCTCCTGGATGGATTTTGGAAGAAGTATATGCTGTTGTTGCTAGAAAAGTGGGAAAAGTGAAGGAAATTCAGTTAGAAAATAGAGGAAATGTGCTAAATAAAACAATGAAAGCAAGAGTTGAACTTGAACTTTCGGCTCCTCTAAAAACAGGGGCCCTAGTGAAGATTGGAGAAAAAAAGCTATGGGTGGAGTTTAAATACGAATGCCTCCCTCGTTTTTGCTAATTTCAGTTTGAATGGGACATATCTATCAAGCAACAACTCAAACTTAGAGGAGACATATTTGATTTCCAGCATCCCCATCCTAGCTAGCTCTAGTACCACTTTAAACAACTGTATTGGTCCCTGACTAGTCCTCTCTGGTCATGACTCGCTCATGTTGCACAACTTTAAAATCCACCGTGATAGTTTGCGATTGCACACGACTTAACTAATAGTATAACAACTAATAGAAGTAATTAGAGACAAATATGACATCCAACATCCAGCCCAAGCTTCGATACAACTAAAAGCAGCCTTATTTGGGTTTTTTTCTAGCACGATATTGTCCACTCTAGTTGCAGCTCATCCAATGCTTACACATCCATATAAACCATATTTTGCTAGTTTGAGGCTATGCCAGACTAATCGATCAGACCAATAGCTCAAACTTAGAACAAGTGGGATCAGAGACATATTTGACTTCCAACGATGCAGATTTTGTGACCAACTAGGAGCTCATCCACTAGAAGAACCGAAGATTTTATCTATTTCGGGCAGTTGCGGTAAGACGCATTCTTAAGTCCCCTAACTTTAACATATTAATACTTATGGCTGCAAATAACTCAAGAAAATATATGTAGTTTGAACTGTTATTTTGAGTTCTAACATTACTAAAGTTTTTAGATGACAAAATGGACCCTACATAAAATGCTGCAAGTTAAAGTACACAAACAAACACACTCATTAAGGTCATATTCTATAACAGATCAAACAGTGCTCGATTCTATTCTTGTATTTCCCGAATCAAAGAATGAACATAAATCCATTTAATAACTTTTTTGTTCTCCAAAACAAATTTGTTCAGAATCAAAAAGTAAAAAAAAAATTACTTCCTTATTCCTGGGAACAATTCCAAAATCAAGTAAATCATGTTCTTTCTATTTTCTCTTTTCTCTTTTCTTTTCTCCCTTTCCTTTTCTTTTATCTTCTTCTTCCTCTAGCAGGTCGCAAAAATATAATAAAAATTATTAAAAAATTAAAAGAAAATTTTGAAAAATATAATACAAGTATAACATAAAATTACATTAGAAATATAATAAAATTACATAATAAAATTATATTATGAAATTATTAAAATATTAAAATAAAATTTAAAAAAATATAATAAAATTATAACATAAATTATATTGAAAATACATAATATAATTACATAATATAATTTTATTAAAAATATGATAAAAAATAAAATAAATAAAATAAATTTATATAATAAATTCATTAAAAAATAAAAGAGAAAAATATAATACAAGTTAAAAAATTAAAAGAAATTAAAAGTCACAAAAAAATTTAAGGGTTGGACCAAGCATATTTTTATTCGGAAATAGAAATTTTGGACAATTATTAAATGCCTTCAAATACTCAAAAACTCATTTTAGAATAGAATAAAAAAGAATCATTCCTAAATAGAAATTGTTCCTAATAACAAAATAATTGCCCAACGCACCTTAAATGCTTTGACCATAAACTAAAATTACTGAAAAATTGAAACTTTTGTGTTAGAATAATTAAATATTAAATTATATTTATAAAACAACTGGTAGTTATTCCATAGAATCTCATATGATATTAAAGTAGGAGATCTTGAATTGTGTATTTACACGCTTAGGCCAAATGGAGTGTTACAATAGTTAAATATTAAACAACACTTTCATCTAACATTTTAACTTGTAAGAATTGTTGGTAGTGGTTCCACAAAACCTTGCCTAGTCTGTAATATAAAATTCTTGTGACAACTTTCGTGACAAAAATGATATTCTTCACCATTGTGAGTTGCTCACACTTTTTGTGACAACATCACATTTCGATAGGTACACTTTTTGTGACAAAATGGACTTTGTCTCAAAAGATTTATAATGTCTCATTTTTTTTTCTTGCAGTGACTTTTCCTTTCCTCTGATTATAGTTAATAACTTTCATTTACTATTGCTATCCTCGTGCGGTTTATGTAAGTGCAAGATTTGTGACCTAAAGCTTTGTGTGATTATAGTTTGTAATACTGATTTTCAAGTTATCTGAGCTAAAATCGTCGAATTATGTTCGAGGATATTGTTGGGCTCATTTGGAACGATTTATTTTATTAAAAAAATTATTATATATATATATATATACACACGATCCGAATGGTACAAGTTAACGAACGCATGTAAATTGTCCCGAGCACGTAAGATTCCATTTTATAGGCGTTAGGGTGCCAGACATTTTTTCATTTAACAATGAGTAGATCGTTCGCCCCAAAGTACGGAGACCACAAACCGAGAGGATCCAAGCAAAATAATTTTTGCGGTCGAGAGTGAAGCATACGACGAACGCAAAGCAATAGAAAAGCATTATAAAGCAACAATTTTGCCAATGACATATTAGAAATCCTCTTTGCCATAAGCAAAAAAACTCGGTTCTTAAGGGATAACTCTTTAAAGCAAGTATTGATGCCAAACTGGGGATGGAAGATTAAGGAAAAGAAATGAGCAGGAATCTTAATCTCTTCAACAAAATTAAAAAAAAAAATTAAAAAGATGATTTCAATCACAAATTTAAAAATAAAGTACTAAGCCTCTACAACTTTAAATCGAGATTACTTCAACTTTCCTTTTTCTTTTTTCTTTTTTTTTTGTTGGGGGTGAAGTGGTGTGATTGTGGTGTCAACAGTATCTTATAATTTGGTCTCTCTCTCGACGTGTGCTCTTTCTTCTTCTTTTTGGTAGTATCTATCTAATACTATAACCCTGGAGCTTGACCGTGATTACCCAACTATAACTAGCATAACAACTTACCGTTATGATCTCCCACATTTACATTCGAGTTCTCCATGGCAGGAACCAAACCCAACCATTGACAACTTAAGCCAAAAGTATGGGGACGTCATTGCCACTAGGTCAATCCCGGGTTAAGTAAAAACTTAAGCTGAATGGAAGGAAGTGATTTACATTCAACTTTAAGGGGTCTGTTTGTTTTGCAAAAAATATATTGTTGGATAAACATTTTTCTCATTTTCCATCATTTGAAATGTTTCAGAAGTGAATCAATAGAAAATATTGTCATAGTGAAGGGATAACATATGCATAGATATAGCAAAATGACTCTCTATACATCATTTTTCAAAACACGACTAGTTTGAAGTGCTTAGATGCGGACTCCAACACACAAACCCAAGATCCCAATAGTTAGACCCGCACTATGGAGAAAAGGGCTAAGGCAAGGAAAAGAAAATTTCACTTTGGGAAGAGGTGAGCAAAATCTCATCGTCTTCCATTGTGGCATTACAGGAAAATTATTCAAAAAGTCATAAATTTATGACGCGTTTGATAACGATTTTTCCCCGAAAATAAATTTTTATCAGAAATGGCTTTTTTTTTTTGGGAACCTAGATACAATTTCTGAGTATAAGAACGCGCTTGGTAATTGCACAAAATTTCTATTCCTGAGAAAGAAATGCATTTAGTAGAATTGTATAATTTTGTTGTGTTTTTTTTTTTAATTTTTTAATATATTTATAATTTTTTTCTTTTTTTTCTTTTTTTCTTTTCTCTCCTTTTTCCTCTTTTGTGGTCGGTCGCTGGCCACCGGTGACCAGTTGGGTGAGATCCAGCGAGCTTGCCGAAGCCTCGCTAGGCCAAGGCGAGGGCCTGCAAGCTCACTGGAGGCTCGCCTGGCCGCTGGAGGCTCGCCTGGCCACTGCGAGGCTCAACATTGCCCAAGCGATGCGAGGTCAGCCTCGTCGTGGCTTGGTGAGGCGGAGCCTTGCGCCAACCTACAAGGCTCGGCCTCACCTTGGCTAAGCAAGCTAGAGTTCGCCCAGATCCAGCGAGGCCGAGTTTGCCTAGCTATTGGCGAGGCCTTGCCGGGCCACCGCTGGGCTACGCCAACTTGGCGGTAGCTCAGCGAGCTCGGCCTCGCTAGATCTGGGCGAGCTCCAACTCACCCAACCAAGGTGAGGTTGAACCTCATCATGGCTCAGCGTCGCCGAGGGCCGGCGACGCTCTGGCAAGGTCGTTGGCTAGTCGCCGACCATGGCCGAGATCAACGACTAGCCAAAAGGAAGAAGAAGGAAAGGAAAGAAAAGAAGAAAAAAGAGAAGAAAAAGAGAGAAAAGAAAAAATTGTTCCTAGGATCAATAAGTTACTTTTTTCTATTTCCTATTTCTGTTTCAAATCTATTCCCGAGAACAAAAAAAAATAGGTATTTTGTTCCCGAGAATAAAAATATTGCTAAATACATTTCTATTTTTTTTCCATTCCCTAGAACAAAAGAACATAAATAATTGTCTCGGGGAACATAAACAATTTTTTATCAAACAAGCCCTTATCGTATGGTGATCAACTCAGTCATAAACTTTCTAGTTGTGCTAATTTAGTAATAAATTTTTTGACAACTTGTCAATTTACTCATAAACTTTTCAATTGTGTTAATTTAGTTATAAACCTTTTGATTATGTACTAATTTAATTCTAAATCATTTGACGACTTGCTAATTTTTCCTAAGAATCGATGACATAGATGTAAACAAATTTGGCATTTTTCTTCAAAAAATACCCATTTTTTTCCGTTTCTTTCCCTTTGGTCTGTGGCCAATACTTGGTCATAGTTAGCAACTAACCATAGATGAGTGCCAAGCCCTTGCTCGATCCGACAGGGGCTATCTTCGCCTAGGCTACAAGGTTCGAGCCCTCACCAAATTTGACAAGGATGGCCCTTGCCTATGGCTGCTCTTCAACCATGGTAGATTACTAGCCATTGGCCAAAGGGGAAGAAAAAGAAAAAAGAAGAAGAAAAAAATGCAAAAATTTATAACATCAGCGATTGACCGTGCCATATAGGATGTCCGGCCACAACCAGCTAGCATCCATATCAGCGATTTCTAGTTAAAATTATTCGGAGGATCTAAATTGGCAAGTCATCAAAAAATTTAAGACTAAATTAGTCATTAAAATGTTTAAGACTGAATTAGCACAATTGAATGACTTATGACTAAATTGACAAGTTGTCAAAAGTTTAAGGGCTAAATTAATACAATTGAAAGGTTTAAGATTAAGTAGGTCGTTGTAAAATAAATTTAAGACTGTTTGGACAATTATCCTTGACATTTGCTCTATTACATTTGCTTAAGG
The DNA here is from genome assembly GCA_019915185.1 of Eucalyptus camaldulensis. Taxonomy (NCBI): domain Eukaryota; kingdom Viridiplantae; phylum Streptophyta; class Magnoliopsida; order Myrtales; family Myrtaceae; genus Eucalyptus; species Eucalyptus camaldulensis. The sequence continues at coordinate 29,669,038 of JAHSVA010000008.1, forward strand.
TGTTATTTATTTTTCAAAAGCTACAAAATTAGGTTATCTTCCTTAAAAGGGAGAACATACTCTCTCTCTTTTTTGCCACGGATTGCGCAAAGGGAAGACAATTTTATTGCGTTTGTGGAGTTTATGGTGACAAAAATCCGTTGCATTAATTCAATTTTTAGACAAAAAGGAATCATAATTTTTTGGGCTTGGCTTGTCCAAGAATAATTTTATTTTTGTCGCCGTAGCCATGGTTCGCTGCCTTTTAATTGTTCGCTTGCTGTTTACTCTGAGAAATATATATCGTTAGACAAAAATTGAATTTAAGCGAATCATAATTGAATCATTTTTTTTACTGAAAAAGCCAGCGTAGGTCGAGGAGGGAAATATGCGAGGGAGAGTCATGGAGGGAAGCAAACACGAACCCGGAAAAATAACTGAAAACTGACAAGGGCGGTTGAGGGTGGCGGCAATCGTGTCGGTCTTTGACCGTATTTACTGTCCAGGTGTCAAAATCTCATTGGGGGCACACTGAATTATGCCTCGCCCTGCCTCTGATCTGATTTGAGGTTTGAACCGACTTTCGACATGAAGAACCCACTCACAACTTTCTCCTTTTGACGTGGATTCTTGCATCGCCAAAATAGAACATATAAGAGGTGTCCAAGCAGACATCTGTACCCCGTGGAGTGGGACCTCTTCTGCCTCGTAGGTTGACAATTTTATACGAACGCGCTTGGCGACTTTTTTTTTTTTTTTTAATGGACGTTCAAATATTTGGATATTTAGAAACTCATGAAACATTTAAAAATTCTTATAAAATAGTTAAATTTGGATGTTTAATCTATGCGGAATGCAATTATTTATAACTTTTTAAATGAATTTATTAGAATATGAACAAATAACTTTTGATTCTTAAATTGGAAATTTCTTAACATCCCGACCAACTCTGTAACCCTACACTTACTCTTTTCTTTATATACACCTCCACCACAACCCCAAATCCTTGCAACAAGAGGCAGAACAACTTCGTTCTTGTACGATAATAAGTAAAAATGACGAGTCTTTCTTGTTTAGGCAAAGAAGTTGTGTTTCTTTGTAGTGCTTCATGGCTCAAACTAGCCTGCATCTGCAGGTCCTTTTGCTTCCTCTTTTCTTGCTATCTCCGCTTCCTGCTCCTCCGAGTCAACTCCTTCTGCATCCAAGTTTTTTATTTCGTCTTCCTCTCGTTCCTCGGCTTCTGGTTCCTCAAGGCCTTGAGGCCACGGACAAATTCCTATAGGCCTAGGGACTTGGATCTGTTCTTCACCTCCGTCTCTGCGACAACTGTCTCGAGCATGTCCACGGTGGAGATGGAGGTCTTCTCCAACTCCCAGCTTGTCGTGTTAACCGTACTGATGTTCATCGCGGGTGAGGTCTTCGTCTCCCTAGTTGGGCTTCATCTTAGGAAATCAAAGCTCCGGTGGCACATCAAAACCGAAGAACAGGTCACCTGCGTCAATAGCGATCTCTGCCCTTCCAACCCTACAAACGACAAAGTTGAACACATAGAGATAGGTGTAGTAGAGAAATTAGATTGCCTGAAATCACAAGTAGAGCCTCAATTGTACAGTCAGCAAGGCGAGTCCTTAGATCTTGACTATTTGCAATATTGTTCGGTTAGGATTTTGTGTTTTGTAGTGTTAGGTTATCTTCTGGGAGTCCACGTTCTCGGCGTTACCACGGTTTCACTCTATATGGCACATATTTCTAGCGCCAGAGATGTGCTAAAGAAGAAGGGTCTCAAAATGGTGACCTTTTCCGTCTTCACCGTTGTGTCGACCTTCGCTAGTTGTGGGTTTGTCCCGACGAACGAAAACATGATTGTCTTCAGCAAAAACTCCGGCCTCCTGCTACTTCTCATCCCTCAGGTTCTTCTCGGGAACACGCTGTTCCCATCGACCTTACGATTCATGCTTTGGCTCATGGGGAGATTCACCAAGAAAGCGGAATTCAAATACTTGTTGAGTAGGACAAGTGAAGTTGGTTACAAGCACTTGCTTCCGAGCCTCCATTCATCACTATTGGTGGTCACGGTGTTGGGGTTCGTTGGTGTCCAGTTTATAATGTTTTGCTTGATGCAGTGGCATTCGGCATCGTTGAATGGATTGAGCTCGTACGAAAAGATCGTGGGCGTGATCTTTCTGTGCGTGAACACCAGACATACGGGCGAGACGATCGTCGATCTGTCCACAGTTGCTCCTGCCATCTTGGTGGTATTCGTCGTCATGATGTTAGTCTTTCTCTCTCAATTGTTAATTAATATTCTGCAATCATAGGACTTACTTAGCCATTGACGAATAGAAAATTTGGCTGACAATTTGGTAAAAAAATAATAATGGAATGTATATAATTTTAGTATATTAAGTTAGGGTCTATTAGAAAATAATTTAACGAATTACCGGTGAATATTTATCCGTATTGATAATAATAATGGTCACTATAAAAATACTACTTTTCGGAAAAAGAAAAGGTATGTAGACACTAATTTTATAAATTGATATTATCATGTAGAAAATGCTTGCTTTTGCGTTGAAGTTTTATTTTCTTGATAAGAAATCGATTTTTAAAATATTACAAAAATTTCCACTTTCCCTCTTAAATTGTTGATGTTAGTACTTTTATAAACTTATCATAATTCACAGAAAATGGAATTCATGTCTTAAATTATCATCAGTTGAATAATCAACTTTACGCCATCTTTTACTTTTCTATATCTCATACCTAAATAATACAATAATTATATTGTATTTCTTTAGTTCAAAAATCAAAGTCGTGTTTCATGATATTGTCAAATATGTTAAGCGTCTTAGATAAGATGTATCGCTAATGTAAATATATATATATATATATATATATATATTTGTAAAATAAGTTACTAAATGGGAAAAATACTAAAAAAATCCTAAACATTTTCATATTGGTACCAATTCAGTCCATCTCTAATTTAGGTTGGAAATTATTGGCGTTGATATTTTTAAATAATTTTTTGATATTTTTTTCTTGTTTTCTTTCCTTTTTTTTTTTTTTCCTTTGGACTATGGGTAGTACTAGCCATGGCCAGCGAGTGGCTACAAGCGAGAGTGACCCAGGGCTTAACCCTCACGTCTTAGGTGAGAGTAGCTCTTGTCAGATTTGGCAAGGACCACGCTTGCTAGAAGTTACGAGAGTGTCCCTCACCCAGGCCGCAAGGGTCTCACATAGGGTGTGGGGTTGTGCCCTCATCAAATTCAGTGAGGGCCAAGATGCCCTCGCCCAGCTAGAGTCCAAAGAAAATGAAACAGGAAAAAAGAAAAGAAAGGAAAAGAAATCGAAAAAATGTCTATGTCAATAATTTCCGACCTAATTGACTAGATGGATTGAATTAGTAAAAATATAAAAAGGTTTAGGGCTAAATTGGTCCAATGAATAGGTGAAATAATATTAATGTAATAGATTTAGGACTTTTATGGTACTTTTCCTATTACTATATGGAAACTCTCATTTACTAATGAATTGAATTCATTTACCAAGATAAAATAATATATACGGGTCCGTGTATAAACTTTACTTGCGTGTGACTCTTTTTATACACCACGGGTGTATCATTTAGAAGTCGTACGTAGAAGTAGTTTCTCACATTAAAATATCGGCCGGTAGGCTGCCCCAACTCCCCGTGTCTTCTGACGGCACATGGGTGTGTAGACATGTGAACCATCTCGTTGGCTTAAAAACAAGGAAATGTGGGTACATGAACGACCCCGTATGACTTTGACCCCAAATGCAACCTCATTCAATGAATGCAACCTTATTTTGTCTACGAAGGATCAAAATCCTTTCAAGTGGCTTGATTCCACTTACTTCTCGACATGGGGCACCGCACCATGGCTTCAGTGTATTTGAAAATGACCGGATCACGATCTCACAGAGGTCTTCCCTCCTTTGTGAGGATTCCCGTCTTGACCTTAACATAGATTTGATGTGTTCGTAAATTACTAAAATAATTACTAATATAATTGCATTATTGAAGGATTAATAATTTAGGACATTATTCTGCGTGCATTATTGAAGCATTTTCTAAGTTTTTATGCTCATTCCGTGATAGATCGAGTCATTTATGTCACCTAGTCAATATTTATATTTAAATTAAAATTTGGTGAGGTCAAAGGTTGGCTAGATGCGATGCAATAGACAAGTGCAAATTGATCACATACTACAGGTTGAAAAACTCTCTTGAGGTTGAGTATCCGAAAAAGCAAGAAGCTCCAACTCATGAGTTTTCTCGCCAAATTAGTGTTTCCCATAGATTTGTTTGTTAGTTCGTCTGTCTGAATTTCGAGCTGTGTTCTCTGCTTTCATCGCGGAAGTCCTTTTTAGACAACATACTAAAATTTTGAATAATGAATTCTCCTAGACTGAGACTCCCCAATATATAAAAATACCCAAGTCAATTGTGTAATGCACTTCAATAAATTGGCGGCTTTTATGGCCCATGAATTTCCACAAACTACGAACAGATGACTTCACTGAAATAATTAAGATTAATGCAATAGAAAGACCTTCTTATTCATTAAATGGGTCATCTGACTCGTGTTTCTAGGACACTTTTCAAATTTTATAGTGATTTAACTTTCAAAACATCAATCAAACATGACATGAGAACAATTAGTATTTGACCGGTGATTTATAAATCCTTAACACGACTTGACTAGAACTCTGTGACCGGCTATTTAGAGATCTTCCATTCAATTACGGCCGAAGGACTGCAATTTGAGGCCAACTGAATATCAATTACCCGTGTCCTGAGATAGATATAAGAGAAATTATGTAGTTGCATTCAATTGATTTCCATATCTAAATAGTGCACTATTCATGAGCATTTACAGAAAGAAGCATAAATAACTCATGTCTTCCTTGTCCATATTCTTTATCAAACCTACCACAAGGCCTGATAATAATCAGAATCCACCAATTTCCAACTAACAAGTTTAATTCTCTAACATGCCGGACGTGCACAAGTAACAACGATTATGTGATCTCCATCCACTAAATATACTTTCATGTGTATGATCTTTAGGTACCTTCCGCCGTACACATCGTTTCTACCGGTGAAAGGTGGGGAGAGGCTCCCGGGAAACGGCGATCGAAGAAAGCCAAAGAGGAGTTATAAACTACTGTTGGAGAATCTCAAATTGTCACAACTCTCCTACCTGGCCATCTTTATCGTCATGATTTGCGTAACAGAGAGGAAAAAGATGAAGGAAGATCCCCTCAATTTCAATGTGTTGAACATTGTGGTTGAAGTGATAAGGTAAGCATCTTCACTACAAGGCACCATCCCTCGTTACCACCTTCTCAAATTCCTCGCACAAACTCTATGAAAGTCGTCCATCGTGTGCCAATTCCGTGTACGCCGCCTCCAGGACATGGCACTCTTCCGTTCGCAGCCACTCTAGAAACGCGAATGCAAGTCACCTCATGCGCACGTTAGAGCCTTGCTAGGGTGACCAATGATGATCTCCCAGCTCTACGAGATTTTCATAGTTGATGACCCAATATTGTCAACATTTTCTAGATCTAAATTATTAGATAAACCATGTCGCAGGAATAACATCACCTATGTAACCCTAGGGCGGTGAATGAAAAAAAAAAAAAAAAACTTATCTTCCTTTTATTTGGTCAATAGGCATGCCGCCTACCATGAGAACTCTTAAATCATACCAACAAACTAGTGTAGTGTCAATTTCGTGTACAAAGTACGAGTAACTTCATAGGTACAAAAGCATTTGAGTCACAAAAGTGATGGGCATGTATTTGAAATTGCAGCGCATACGGAAATGTAGGGTTCACGATGGGTTATAGTTGCCAACGACAGCTAAAGCCCGTTGAAGGCTGCGAGGACAAGTGGTATGGATTCTCTGGGAAATGGAGCGATCAAGGTAAAATCATCCTCATCATCGTCATGATTTTTGGAAGATTAAAAAAGTTCAACATGAAGGGTGGTCAAGCCTGGGTACTCTTCTGAGAAAGACAAAAGAACTCTTCTCGCCCTAAGAGCAACCAAACAGAACATCACTAGGTTTAAATACCAGGGCAAAATCATCCTCCAACTGGTCAAGTCTTATGACTTTGCTTCCCCAACTTTTTTTTTTTTTGGCCTTGTCCAGTACACAAGGTGTTCTAACCGTAAAAATTAACATGTCTGAGTTGGAGCATCACTATATTTAGAGACCATATTGTAGATATTCCATGCCAAAATATTGCACGTGAGACTTGACCGTAATGGAAAATTCTCGAGCTTCATTTACCATCTTTTCGAGTTATTACGCTGTCTGAATTCCACGGGGGCACTATATACGGAACCAAAAATATAAGACAAAACCCTTATTGCCCATATTTGCAAAATCCAACAGCTTGATATATGGTTTCCAAAAATATTAGGATGAAAGAGAACTCACAGAATATACCGGAGCGAGCATTAGTGTAACTTAGGTGTAATTTTGTGTAACTTCCTGCTACATTAAGATTAATCCGTTTACAATAAACACGATACATTTAAAATGATAAATAATTTTAAACATAACGGAGTCCTATTTCTGATCCATTTAAAAATAAACTCGAAATGAAATTAAAAATAGTGAAAAAAATAGCACATTTAAAAGAAAGGACTACAATTTCATAAATTATATGTTCTGCTCTTGAGTTATATTTAGTTTTATTATGTACTCTATATTATACATGTAAATCTACTTAGATAGGAAAAAAGTAAGATGCGTCGTTTTAATAGATAAATTGAACTACAACTTTTAAATGAACATTAATCAATGAGAAGTTCAACTTTTATCTAATTTTATAGAATCAGTTATTTTTTTTAATAAATAACCAATCCATACATATATTGACAATAGATGTTTTGTCTTAATTTTTTGATGACTATATCAATATTAGTAAAGTTTCCATATATTGGCATGTTGGATGATGTTCATGTTCTTTTGTTTTCCGTTCTTTTGCTTTCCGGAATAAAAAAAGAACATAAATCGATTTGAAAACGTCAATTAATTTTTCTATCTTTTGGGAATAGAAAAGTGGTTGGAGATTAAATTTGGAACAAAAACAAAAAGTAAAAAAAAAAAAAGTAACTTTTTATTCCTAGGAACAATTTTTAGAAATAGTTATTTTTTCTTTTCTTCCTCCTTGGTCCCTACTGCTCCTTGTAGCTGCACCCTATTGTCTATTTGCTATGGGCTGCCAACAGTAAGGAAGAATAAGAAAGAAAAGAAAAATATTTAAAAATTATTAAAAATTAAAAGAAATTCTATATTACAAAAAAAAATTGTGGATCATACCAAACGAAATCCTTTTCTTTTTCCATTCCGAAAATAGAATAGTTTCGATTCGGTTACCAAACTGAAAAACTATCATTCTTTTTAATATTACAATTTACACATTCTCTCTCCTTCTCCAGTAAATCTCTTCTTGATCTTTCAAAAAAGAAAACCCAAACCAAACCCAACCGTTGATATCCCTAACTAACCACGGTAGTTAAAGGACATTAAGTGTATGCTATTATAGAATGGCTAACTAGCACCAGTTTTAGATTAAAAGGGAAGAAGTACAGTATCAGTGCCATAAGTTATGTACGACGCTCACTTTGATGCAAAAAATTTCCGTCAGATCACTTAAGTGCCAACAAATTTGAAAAATGATCATTTCAGTGCCAACGCCAATGAAATTGGCCAGAAATCCGATGTGGCACTTTTTTATTAATTTTTGAAGCCGACGTGGCTCATTGAAGAATACAGTTAGCCATTTAAACAACAAAACGACATTGTTTCGCGTCTTCTCCCAACTTAGAAACCCTAAATGCCCAAATTGATAGAGAGAGATGGAACGTCGTCCTCTTCTTCCTCGAAGACCAACACCAACAGTGGCACCAGTAATGGCACTAGTTGTAGCACCAGCAGCGGCACCAACAGCGACACCGACACCACCACCACCACCACTAGTGCACCAACAGCACCTTCGACCCCTCTTCTTCCTCCTCCTCTGCCCTCGCTTCTTATTCTTCTTGCCACTTCTTGCTTGAGCAACAATCTCAATCTCTCCTCGCTCACCTGGTCGAGCAACTACAATGGTGGCGAAGCGACAGTGGCCGAGCGATGGTGGGCAAACAACAGTGGCCAAGCAACGAGGGGGCAAAAACCCTAATTTCAATTCCCATGAGCTATACGGCATCGTTTCTGTGAGGATGTCCACGTATAATGGCAAAACGACGTCATTTCTTGAGGAGGATGGAAAATGACATCATTTTAAAGTCATTGCGACTTTTTATTCTAAATATAAAAGCCACGTAATTAATCTGGTCGGAATCTCTTGCCGATAGCACCAAAGTGATCATTTTTTCTCCGATTTGGCACTTAAGTGATCCGATGGAAACTTTTGGTACAAAAGTGAGCGCCATACGCAACTTATGGCACTGATAGTGTACTTCTCTTGATTAAAAGTATTAAAGTTGATACTAAATTGGGTTAAAAGCCTTGACATTCTTAGCAGCAGATTCGTCCACCTTCGCGGACCAAGGAATACATACGTTCTACAATGAGTTCTCTACCTACGCAATATCTTGTCTCCTCGTATGTCTCCTTTAGTGGGCTATCACTAGAACATATGTGTTGTTAGAAGAACATGATCCATCTTCATTTGTTGAAGTAGCACGCAATTCTCGATGGCAATGTACAATGGAATTAGAACTTACTGCCCTCATGGATAGCCACACTAGGGATATTGTTCCATTACCTCTACATCGGAAATCGATTAGTTGTAAATGGGTATACAAAATCAAGCTTAAGGCAAATGGCTCTATTGAATGCTACGAGGCTTGGTTGGTTGTTGAAGGGCTCACGCAAAGAGAAGGTTTTGATTATTGTGAAAAAATTTCTCCTATTGTCAAAGAAGTCATAGTTTGTCTTTCTTATTTGTTGCAACCATTTGCAATTGGCTACTACACCAAAGCGATGCCTACATGGTGATCTAGATGAAGAAATTTATATAGAACTTCCTCTAGGTTTACACATATGGGGGGAGTCACGAGTAAGTCATCTATGTAACTCCTTATATGAACTGAAACTAAGTATCTAAGCAATGCCAAGTTCACTATTACACTAACCAATCAGGTTTTTAGCATTCTAAGCATGATTATACTTTACTTACATGGATTGCAAGAAATTCATCAATTTATTTGTTGATATATGTTGATGATATATTTGTCATGGGAAACAATGACTATCATATTGCGAAGTTTAAAGAATATTTGCACTCTACCTCTCATATCAAGGATTTGGGACCTCCTAAATATTTCCTTGTCATTGAAATTGCTCAGCTTGATAAATGAATTAGTCTTAGTTAGAGGAAATCCATCTTGGAAATTGTTTCTGAAGCAAGGTTATAAGGTTGTAAACCATCCGTCATCCCAATTGAATAGAATATCAATGAGGTAAGTACACTAGAAGTTCCAAAAGTTGTGTACGGTGCTTACTTTGATGCCAAAAGTTTCCGTCGGATCACTTAAGTGCCAAATCAGAGGAAAAACAATCACTTTAGTGCCACTAGTGAGAGATTTCAGCCAAAATGATTACATGGTTTTATATTAAAAAAAAAAAAATCGACATGGCTTTTAAACAACATCATTTTCTATCCTCCTTAAGAAAACGACGTTGTTTTGCTGCCATAAGTGGATGGCCTTAACAAAACAACGCAACACGACTCATATGGGGATTGGAATTATGGTTTTTTTGTCCGATCCTCGCCCAACACTGACCTAGCTCGGTCGGCCATCGTCGCTCGGCCACCATCGTAGTTGTTTGACTAGGTGAAAGAGAAGAGGCTGAGGTTGCTTCTCGGGCATGAAGCAACGGGAAGAATAGGAGGCTAGGGCAGAGGAAGAGGAGGAAGAAGGGGGGTCAAAGGTCGATAGAGCGAAGATGAGGAGGGCGAGGGAAACAAGGAGGACGTAGATGGAGATTGTTGATACCTAAAATTTACCTAAATTTCACCTAAATTAATTAATTTAAAGTAGTGTAAAAGGTTAGGAATTAGTCACAAAAGAGTGTTATTATTAATAAAAAAAAGAGTTAAAAAAATTTAAAAAAAGAATCGAAATTAAAAAAAAAAAGAAACGAAAATGGTCGGGTCGGGCCAGATTCGACCATGGCCTGACCCGCCCCTCTCTTTTCTTCCCCTCGCACTGGGCCTGGCCCAATCTCCTTTCCCTTCCGACCGGCCCAACCCTTTTTTCTTTTCTTCTGCCGGTCTTCGCTCAAAGACTTACATAAGACAGAGAAGCAGGAGGGCAATGAAAACAGAGGGAGCAAGGGGGATCGGTGGCAGGCGAGCGGCATGATCCGCGGGTTGGGGCGCGTAGTCCGACCGGCAAGCTGGCAGTTGCAGAGGCCATGCGCGCTTACTAGCCGGGCATAAAAATCGAAAGAGAGACAGATCAGGGAGAGGGAGAGGGGCACGCGAGAGAGAAAACACTTTTTAAAAAAAAAAACAAGCTGAGAGCGAGTGAGAGAGAACGCACGAAGCACAGAGAGAAACATGGAGGGAAGGAGAGGAGGAGAAAACCCCCTTTGGCTGTCAATTGCTGCAGTTGATTGCCGCTGGAGGTGTCGCCTATCTTCAACCCCACTGGAACAAAACAAACCGAGCAAGGGAGAATCAGAGACAGAGAGGGGCAGGGAGAGAGTTCAAAGGGGAGAGACCAAACCAAAGGAAAGACACTTGAGGGAGTGGCTAGCCATCGCCAGAGGTCCTTCTGCTCGCCGTAGCCCATCACCGAACAAGGTAGGTCCGCTGAACCCTTGGTCTTGTTTCTGGAAAATGCTAGACCGGAGCTTGCGGCCAACCAATTCGCGTGAGCTCCGGTCCATGTCGCTTTTGCACTTTGCCCTTGTCTTCTTTATATGTTATGTTCGAAGACTCTTAAAGCGTGTTAGACGCTCGGTTGAGCTGAAATCCTTCAAATTTGGTAGTGCCCAGTAGCCGTTCGACGAAATGCCTCACTGAAAGTGCTGAATCTAGCCCTCGACCGGTTCGGTTTTTGGTTTATTTTTGTGTTACTCGGGGTTATATTGTTGTCATGCATCGTTCTTGTCGTTTTCCTAGCTTTTTGGTAGATTCATTCGCACTGTTTGGTTGAGATGGAGCGCGTGCCTTGCCGAGGTCTACCCAACGCCTCTTGGAATGCCAGCTGACTAGCGGCCAGCGATGCTCAACGTTGGTCGAACAGAACCACCGACGCCAGGTGATGGCCCGGAGACTTCATATAGGGCGATCAGTACTTATGGTATAGGCAGCATCAATCCGGTGAGGGAGCAGCAGGAGCCTCGGCGAGTTGTAGCTACGAAAGAAGAAAGCTCGAAGAAGACACCCGAAAGAAAAGGGCAAAAGAAAAAAAAAGAATAAAAAAAGGAAAACACAAAAAGGGCTGAAAATAGAAAATAGGAAATGGGCTTCGCTTTGGGCCTGTGCAAATGGGTTGATTCGTCGTTGGGCCGGGCCCCTCTCTTTTTAGGGAATAAAGGCTAATTTCGATTTGGGCTAGGCTTCTTTAAAAGAAAAGGGGGGGGGGGAATAGGAAAAGGTGGCCGGGCCTAGTTCCTTTTCGGAGTGGGCCGACCGGCCCACTTACCTAGTTGGATCAAACTCGGATTCTGTTGGAGACCAAACCTGAATCCGCAGACCGGGCTGAACCAGGTCGGGTTTGATCGGATCCGACCTGGTTCACCCATTTTTCAAATATTTTTTTAAAATTAATTAAAAATTCAAGATTAAAAAAATTAAAAATTAAAAATTAAAAATTAAAAATTAAAAAAATTAAAAAAATTAAAATATTTAAAATATTTAAAAATTAAAAAATTAAAAAAATCGAAAATTCAGAAAATAATAGGGTTTGGTTAGGAATTGCTAGGTGTTGTTGTTTTAAGTGTAATTGTGCATTTATTTTGATTACGTCGCATGTTTAGATTGTATATCTTGTTATGTTTAATGGTATGTATGTAGTCTTATGGTGATTAGGACATTGTTAGCTATGATTATTGGTGGGATATGTTTAATGGTATGTGTGTAGTCATATGGTATGTTTAATAGCACGTGTTTAGATTGCACTAGTATGATCACTTTAATATGTTTTGTGGATGAGTAAAATCAATCTAAACTGCCTGACAAAAAAATCATTTTGTTAAAATGAACAAGATTAGGTACCAAAAGGGCATTGATTGACCAATTAATGTAATCAAGTCCGCGACCCTAGATTCTTTGGTTGTGTAGGAAGTGAGGTACACTCCCATACTTCACTTGGTTTTTAGCCGACCCCAATAGGTTAGTGGCGACTTCTTTTGTACAAAATTCATAGAATATACCCAAATGTCACGCGGGGTATGGGCTTGGGAGAGCTCACGCCTAATCATAAGCTTTAGGCCCGTCCTTAGGCAATACCCCTAAACTTGCTCCCTCCCCCCGAGGGTAGGTTGCGACAGTTTGGCGACTCCACTAGGGACTTAGTTTTATACCTTAGAGGACTTAGGCCAAAATTAATCTTGTTCGAAAATATATTTTTTTGCAGCGAAGATATCATGTGCATCCATAACATGTCGAGTGTTGAATGCTTATGGGAGTTATAAAGGGCGGTGATTTCTAACATTTGTTTTGTATGGGGTGTAAGAGTGAATGATTTATTTATGTTTGAAGTGCTGATTGTTTTTAAATTGTCATGCATGAGTCTCCTGCATTGTACTACACCATAGCACACACAACCTGCCATCGGACCTGGGCTGCATAGGATCACCTAGGATGGTGTTGAGGTGGATACCACTCCAACTACAACCACGTAATACGAGTCGCCCACCTTAACCCTGAAATTTCTTTCTTCACGTCGAAGATACCCACCCCGGTCTACAACTGCGCGACACGAGTCGGTTCTTTGACGAAGCAGGAGTCATGGGTAACCCGACTTAGCCGCGACCTAGCTGGTTCAGATCTATGATCCCATGGCTCCATTTTGAGCCGTTTAGAGTAGAAATTGAACCACCGTCCATGTGCATGTCTATGTCATTGGCGTTGCTACTTAATGAGTAGGGGAAGATTTTCGAATTCTCTCATTCATAATTTACTTATTCGCTTTCTTTTTTGGTCGATTCATGGCAAATTATGTTGATCGTAACTGTGAGTAGTATACGATGGGGATACCTGAGCTTCACATCATTGCTACCCTGAAAACCAAGCTTCACACATGGTGGGATAGACTAGACCCGACTGGCCATGATTGGGTGTGATTCTATGTCGGACGATTACTTCCCCTCTTAGAAATAGAAACTCATTATAGTGTTGTACGAGCGTTGGCGCATGTCTGGTGTCACGAGACTTGCACATTCATGTTCGGTGACCACGAGCTTACTCCAACCCTGGAAGAATACAGTATTGCCATGGAAAAGCCTTCGGTGTCGGAGTTAATTGGCCCACCTGTAGGGATTGAGCATGCATCGACCTTATCTGATTTCCTTAGAGTTAAAGAGGATGACGTGAGGAAAGTTTTGAAAGCTAATCGCAAGACCTACTTGTTTTCATTCCTAAATGAGCTTTTTCAAAATGCCCCATCTTTTCAAAAGAATAGGATCTTCATGCTAACCTTCTTCGAGTTTGTGTTATTCCCACATTGTAGGAATGCTATTAACCCTTCCTTGGCATGGGTAGTTCGTGAGGCATGTATGGGAAAGGGCTTTGTTAACACAATCCTGACTGAAACTTTTCTTTCCCTTACTCGTTTCAAAGAAAAAACAAACAAAACTTTCCATGCTCCTTCTAAACTCTTGCAAATTTGGTTCTTCTCTCACGTTAAAGGGTTTGGTAGCTTAATGACCATGAATGACATTTCTGACTCTAGCCACCCTATCCTGAAGTTTAAAGATAGGAAGTCGTTTGCCCCCGATTATAATTATTCTGAGTGGTTAGTTTTCATGACCAATCCTGGACCCGAAGATTTCTAATGGCACGCCGAATGGCTCCGAGTTTGAGAAGCGTGGTTTGTGTGTGGGCTTACTGGTCCTGTTCCTTTGTTGGAAATTACTAGAGTCATTGAGTATTACCCAACTCGAGTCACTCGCCAGTTCCAAGAGGTTCAACGACTTCCACTGACGATTCAAGAAGACCCGCTCAGGATAGACTTCCCTGATGGATGCCAAGATTACAAAGACTCCGTTGCGTTAGTCAAGTCGATGTGGGATATGTGTCATCCCCGGAAGCTGATATGGCCCGAAGAGGAGTTGAAAGGGCAAGAGAAGACCTACTATGCCTCGATGGAATACATCCTTAGGCATAAAATCCCAAAGAGCCTATGCCCGAAGATTCCTAATGTTCCATTAAAGACCACCCACCGAGCCGAGATTAAGCGCCTCAAAAGGAAGCTCGAAGAAACCGAGGAGCATGCCTCGAAGTTGACTCGAGTTAGTGGAGCGGTGACAAGCGGGAGTTAGTTAGATCGAGTCAAGTGCGATATGTAATGGGCCCATGCCCACATATGTTACAATGTTAAAGAATTTGTCTCGAGTTGTATTATCGGGAGATAAGAGTCATGATTAGCTTCATTGTTTAGGGGCTCTCCCTCATATCTTTTCCTGCGTTAAGTAGCAACCTTGCTTTCAATGAAACGGACAAATTGGGGCGATTAGATCTTTGTCATGGACCGACCGCCTAATCATTACTCCATGCTTACACATGCTTATCTATCTTTATTTAGGTACTAGCCAATCGATTGTCTTTTACCGATCGTCGACACGGCCAAGTGGAGATCCCCAATTCGCACGTGTGCGAAAGTTAGAATGTAGAACGAGGACACCAACATACGCATGGCCAAGATGGAGGACCAGCAGGCCCAACTCACCACAATGATGCTTGAAATAAGCCAAAAGCTTAAGGAGCCCCCCACTGTGGCTGTCACTAGAACATCCACTCCGATGTCGACGGAAAGCATGCACGTTGCTGATCCCCCTGGGAAAGAAACTGCTGGGGAGGCTCTTTCTGTCACACCAATCATCGTCAATTTAGATCCTCATCCGAAGGAAAACCCAACACCCCGTCTAAGTGAAGAGAGTGAAAAACGCTTGGCAAAGATGGAAGACCAACTATGTGCTTTGCAAGGTTACGAGCTGAAAGGAGCTAATAGGTTATCTCCATACACCAAAACAAACTTCCCTGAGAACTTCCAAAAGCCTGAATTCACAAAAAAATATGACGAAAGGGATGTCCCAAGACCCATCTCAAATATTACATGAGGAAAATGGCTCGCTACGCTGACAATGTGCCATTTCTCATACACACATTTCAGGATAGCTTGGAAGGCATTGCCCTAACATGGTTCATTGCGCTGGACATTGAAGAACCCACTAGTTGGGAGGATTTAACCAACGAGTTCTTGTAGCAATACTGATTTAATACCAAGCTCGCCCCCACGAGGGAAGAATTGACCTGTATTGAGAAGAAAAGGAACGAGTCATTTAAGGCATTTGCGTAAAGGTGGAGGACCGTGGCCTCACAAGTGAAGCCGGCCTTGAATGAGAGGGAGATGAAACAACTGTTCCTTAAGACATTGCCCCCTGAATACTTCAAATGGTTAGTGTTCTCAGGTTGCCAAACATTTTCACAACTAGTTGAGGTAGTTGAAGGAGTCGGATGGGCAATGGTTGAGGGAAATATTTCAACCAGAGGCACGAAGAAATTCCTGGCAAGAAAAGATAAGGAGGCTGCTGTTGAAGTAGCGCTTGTGCAGGAGCCGCCTTTCCCTCGACTGTCCTCAACACCCGCGCATAAGCCATAGTGGTCTAAGGTAGTTCGTCACGAGCATATGATAACGTAAAGAGGCTTTTCGAAAGGATTTTTCTCCATTGCCACGCTCGTGTCAAAGCTGTTGCCCATGCTCCTCGAAAAGAGGATGGTCACGAAGGAAGTAACAAGGGACAATCCCTCGAGGTTTGCCGGGTTCGATATGAACAAGACCTGCAAATACCACATGGGAGAGAGGGGGCATGATGTAGATGATTGCAACGTGCTGAGATATAAAGTTCAACAGCTTCTAGACAAGAAGATCTTGACTTTCAAGGAGGCTCAACCTAACGTGCAACAGAACCCTCTACCAAATCATGCAAGGGGAGTGAACTCAATTTCCAAGGAGACGCGGGTGAGTCAACAACTTCTAGTGGTGGATGCTTCCAGGTTGTATGACTCCTTAGTGCTAGCGGGATATTACAAAGGTCAGGATGATGTGATCCTAGAAGAGAAGTTGAACTGCGTTCGCAGGATGGTAGCCATGGGGTAATTCGACGTAGAGAAGAAGAGGAGGGGTTGTGTCCATGATAATGCCATCATCATTCCGCTCTTCTTTCTGTAAGTTTGCTTGTATATCTCAAGCAAAGAAGGTTATGGCTGGAATTTCGAAGACTCCAGCTTTGTATGAGGAAGGGGTGATAGCTATGATAACCCCAATGGTGATTGAACTACCTGATGAGGAGCCTGCTAATAATATTAAGATGGAAATCATTGAACCCATGGTGATCGACCTTATGGTTGAGGAAATGTCGGCAATTGAAGTCACGGGAGGGAACACAACGCCAGTCACGATAGAATTGCCACCCTGGGAAAAAGATGGATTGATAGTGTTGGAGAATCCTCCCAAATTTGATCCCAAAGCTGTACCTTGGGACTATGGAACAACTGAGGTAGATGCTATCACACAGTCAAGATGCTGTTACGCCCCTGATAAAGGAGTAGAAAAGAAGGCCGTGACCAAGGAGGAAGCAAAGCAACTCTTGGCTATAATAAAGTCTAGCGAGTTCAATATGGTCGATCAACTACGGAAGCTGCCGGCTCAAATCTCCCTCCTACAATTATTCAAATCTTCCGAGAAACACGGGGATATTTTGGGGCCGTTCTACTGAAAGACCTCAATGAGGTGCACGTGCCATAATCAATTGATGAAGTTCAAGTGGAAGAGTTTGTTGGGGCCGTTCTACTAAAAGACCAAATCTCATTTATTGATGAAGATCTCCCCCCTGAGGGCCCTAATCATACCAAAGCGCTACACATTTCGGAGAAGCATGAGAGCACTTTTGTTTGCAGAGTAATGCGTGATGGGGTGAGTGATTCAAGAACGGAAATTTTTATAAGGGGATTTTTGTGGTTAAGTGTATGGAGTAGTGTATATAATAAACACACAAAAAGGAATAAAAAAAGACGAGCAATCTCCTTCCAAGGTATAAGGCAGCGCCACCAACCAAGGATGCAGATCGTGATTTGCGAAGTTCACCACCAAGGCCTAAAGCTTCCACCAGCCAAAGATAAATGACTTCGGGATAGGAGAAGCTCACCACTAAGGCCTAAAGATTCCACCAGCCAAGGATAAAGGGCTTCTTAGCTCACCACCAAGGAGTGATCTACGCTCCAAGGATAAAGAAACCGAAAAGAGTTATCCACTCTCCAAAGGAGTTCACTCAAGCTGACGAAATTTCACCATTCTTATTCATCAAATTTGTATCTCCCTTACATTGGATAGTTTCCCCTATTTATAGGAGGATTTTAGCCTTAGGAAATATTAAAAACAAACTTTAATGACCTATGAATTAAACGTTCGACTCTTGAGCTACATAAAAATAAAAACAGCTAGGAACTTAATAAAAAGCCTTCATTAACACAGGAACTAAATGCCTTTAATCGCGGGCCTTCCGTATTCTCGAACCGTTAGCTTTCTGTGTTCTTGAACCTTTGGCTTTCCATATTCTCGAACCGCATTTGTGAACTTTTAGCCTTCCCAAAATTCGAGCTCCTCCCTTGACCAGAAAATAATCTTCTTGAAATTTCACCAATTGGTCATACATGATATCTCAAATGGCCTCCCATTGATAGTAATCGATACACCACAAAGTATTAATAAGTAATTAACATTATTCATTCAAAATGATCCATCGAAGCATATAATGCCCAACTTTTTTATTTGCTTAGATAAGCATCGATGGTTCTGAGTTGGTTGATGGAGTTACATTGGATGCTCCCGCATCACAGAGTGTTGATCGATAATGGTTCAGCACTCAATATATGCCCGTTGGCTATGCTCCACCGTCTCGGCATTGATCTTGGAAGAATTCATACTGGCAAGTCAACTGTGCGGGCTTTAGAAGGGATGAAGAAGGAGGTGATAGGGGAAATTGAACTTGAGCTGTGATTGGCCTTGTACTTTTCCACCAAATCCCATTCCAAGTGTTAGATATAGCAAGCGCTTTTAATTTTCTACTATGGAGGCCGTGGATTCACACGTTTGGTGCTGTTGTCTCCAGCCTTCATCAGAAAGTACGATTTGTGGTGGACAACAGGCTTGTCACGATCTATGGAGAGTCTGACTTCAAGATCTACCACGAGATGACCATCCCTTATGTGGAGCCCGAATGTACCGACGAATCCAGCTTTCAAACATTAGAGCTAGTGTCCATGATACACGTGCCTACGGGCTCTTTCACAAGGGCTCCCGAATTGTCTAGGCCAACTATAACTGTGGGAAAAGTCATGCTGGCGAGCGAATATAATCCTGAGGAGGGTCTTGGATCACATGGCCAGGGTGTGTGAAAACCCATTGAAGCTCGTAAAAACTTCAAAAGAAGCGGGGAGGCCATAACAACCGAGGAGGTCGTGGAAGGCATAGAGGCCGAGGTGCCCGAGGAAGCCAAGGTGGGTACAAAAACCAGAGTGAACGCGTTGCCCAAACTGAAGAGGACGATGGCTATCAAAGCCCATTTTCCCCATTGCTGGAGGAGACGTTTCCAGGACCCCCAAGGATGTTGTTTGAGGAAGAGGAGGATATCTATGGTGTGATCAAGCTATTCGAGGAGGACGTCATATGTACCATCATGGCGTGCGAGGAAGCCGAGTTCTCTGAAGTCGTGGCTGTCCCTCCAGAGTAAGGCGACTCTCATTTAGCCTAGTCTTTTGTTTTGTCTTTTCCCCTGCGCAGGATCTCATACTTTTTCTTTCTTTATTTCCTGTGTTTTTCATTTGTAATGTGAACTTTGGTCAACCTCGATCTTGAGCCGTTGGTCAAGGGTGGTGTGTATTAAAATACAACCTTATCTTTCTTCATTCAATTAAATAGACACATGTTTTATTAAGCACATGTGGAAGCACATCAAACTAACCCTATGATGGTCGCTGAGGCCTAGGCCTCCACATGCTCTCTTATTTGACTATTTTGCAAGAACGAAGAAATCCGAGAATATGAGGACGAGTTCTTGAATTTTTTACACAAAATACTTCAAAATTTTTTCAAAAACGACATGCATCGTCTATGTTGTCGACATTACTCTAACTCACTCATCACATCTCAAGCATTACATTATGCATAATCATGATAAGGACACATGTGACTTAGATGTGCATGAAGAAAGCCCCTCAGGTTCCGATGACACCGACATCAACGATTAGAAGGGGATCGAGCGCGAATGGCATCGACACGAAGAATCGAAGCCGTTGATTGAAGAGCGAACAATCACTATAAATCTGGGTGATGCAGAGAATGTCAATGAGGTAAAGATTGGGGCATGTCTCTCAGAATCAAAGGCAGAAAGGATGACTAATCTTCTGAAAGAGTATCAAGATGTGTTCGCCTGGACATATGCCGACATGTTAGGATTGGATCCTGAAATTATGGAGCATGCTTTGCCAATGGATCCCAATGTGCCACCCAAGAAGCAAAGACTCAGGAGAACTAAACCAGAGTTGTCTAAGAAGATTGAAGAAGAAGTGATGAAACTACTGAAAGTAGACTTTATCGAAGTGGCTTGTTATCCTGATTAGGTAGCAAATATTGTGCCTGTAATGAAGAAAGATGGGCGAATCAGGGTGTGTGTTGATTATCGCGACTTGAATCAAGCAAGTCCCAAAGACAATTTTCCACTCCTACATATCGATGTCTTGGTTTACAGTACGGCGGAATTTGAGTTATTCTCTTTCATGGATGGCTTTTCCGGATATAACCAAATCCGTATGAAAGAGGAAGACAGGAGCAAAACATCATTCATAACTCCTTGAGGAACTTTCTGCTACAAAGTGATGCCTTTTGGTTTAAAGAATGCTGGGGTAACGTATCAGAGGGCCATGGTCACGTTATTCCATGATATGATGCACAAAAAAAATCGAAGTATATGTCAACGACATGATTGCGAAATCAAGATGCGGTGAAGATCATGTTAAAATCTTGCGAAGGTTGTTCGAACATCTTCGGAAGTTCAAGTTGCGCCTCAATCCTGCAAAATGCGTTTTTGGACCGAAATATGGGAAGCTATTAGGATTCATGGTTAGCAATAGGGGCATAGGGATTGATCCGTCGAAGGTTAAAGTCACTTGTGATCTACGGCCCTCGACTACCGTCAAAGAAGTCTGCAACCTGATGGGACGACTTAATTATGTGGTGGGATTCATTTGTCAGTTGTCTGAAACGGCGAAGTCATTCTTCAAGCTCCTAAAAAAGAATGCAAAGATTGAGTGGAATGCTGAGTGCCGGGGTGCATTTGAGAAGATAAAACATTATCTCACTCATGCGCTAGTCTTAGTGCCCCCACTCCCTAAAATTTCCTTGATTTTGTACTTAACCATACATGACGAGTCATTGGGAGCTATGCTAGCCCAGAAAAGACCAAATGACGGGAGATAATGCGCAATATACTACTTGAGCAAGAAGTTCATTGTTTCTGAGATGAGCTATATGGAAGTTGAGCGAACTTGTGTGGCCTTAATTTGGTTTTGCACAGGCTGCGATAGTACACACTTCATCACCGAATCTTGTTGGTAACCGAAAATGATCCTATCAGGTATCTCCTAGAGAAGCCGGCTTTGGTTGGCAAGTTGGCTAAATGGCAAATCTTAATTTCTGAGTTTGATGTTCAGAGCTTTGGACAAAAGTTTGTTAAAGGTCGAGCTATAGCAGACATGTTGGTGGAAAATTTCGAGAGATCCAGAGAATCTGATGAGGATAGTGATGTGGAAGAGCGAATTTTGCTGGTATCAAGCAACAAATGGACAATGTACTTTGATAGTGCGGTTAACTTAGCCGGGTCAAGTACTGTGGCAGTTCTTATCTCCCGATGGACAACATTACCCTGTCGCTGCTAAATTGACGTTCCCTTGCATGAATAACATCGCTGAATATGAAGCATGCATTCTTGGCCTCCAAGCCGCCATTGATATGAAAATTCGGAAGCTGCAAGTTTATGGTGATTCAGCACTTATTATTTTATAGACTGAAGGCAAATGGCGAACACATGATTCTAAATTGATTCCGTAATATGAGTTCCTAGGGGAATTGACAGAAGAATTCCAAAAAATATCATTCGAATACTTACCAAGGTCTCAAAATCAGTTCGCCAATGCCCTCGCTATTTTGTCTTCGATGTTGCAAGTAGCTGGAGGCTTGGACATTGAACCATTGAGAATTGAAATCCTTAGGCGCCCGGCTTATTGTATGACGGTTGAAGAGGAACCGAATGGACAACCTTGGTATCACGACATCTTGAAGTATCTACAAAAAAGTGAATTCCCCGAATGAAGTGAAGCATCAGACATAAAGCATTTGATAAAGCTAGCATCAAAATTCTTCACCAGTGGAGATGTCCTCTACAAAAGGTCCTTCGACTCAACATTGCTAAGGTGTGTCAATGCTAAAGAAGCCGATCGTTTAATAAAAGAAATACATGAAGGAGAGTGCGGCCCACATATGAATGGACACTTCTTAGTGAGAAAGATCATGCGACTCAGTTATTATTGGCTGACCATGGAGTTTGATTACATTCAGCACGTACGACGGTGTCATCAGCGTCAGATTTATGGAGACAGGATAAATGCCCCTCCAACTGAACTTCACCAAATGTCTTAACCCTGGCCCTTTTCAATGTGGGGAATTGACGTGATCGGGCCCATTAACCCCAAAGCTTCAAATGGGCATCGATTTATCTTAGTGGGGATAGACTATTTTACCAAGTGGACTGAGGGCAACTCATTTGTTAATGTTACTGCCAAGAATGTGGCAACGTTCATTTGTCATGACATTATCACTCGTTACGGGGTGTTGGAGGCGATCATTACTGACAATGGCACTAATTTGAACAACAAAGTCATGGATGGTTTGTTCAGTGAGTTTCAAATTAAGCATTTGAACTCATCACCATACCATCCTAAGATGAATGGAGTAGTGGAGGCGGCGAACAAGAACATAAAGAAAATCTTATCAAAGACCGTTGAAAATTATCGTGATTGGCACGATAGGCTCCCTTACGCGCTAATGGCATACCAAACTTCTATCTGCACCTCCACAGGGGCAACTCTTTTCTCACTCGTATACGGGATGGAGGCAATCTTGCCTGTTGAAGTTGAAGTCCCTTCTTTAAGGGTCCTTTCCCAATCTGCGCTCCATGAGATTGAGTGGATGCAACAGAGGCATGAGTAGTTAAACATGATTGATGAGAAGAGATTGCAAGCTATGTGTCATGGTTAATGCTATCAGAGACGAGTCACAAAAGCCTTCAACAGAAAGGTGCGTTCCAGACACTTCGAAGTCAACGACCTAGTGTTGAGGAAGGTGCTTCCGATCATACCAGATCCTCATGGAAATTCACCCCGAACTACGAAGGACCATATGTCATTAAGAAGATTCTTCCTGGTGGTGCCATGATTTTAGTTGAAATGGATGGCAGTGAATTGCCTAGACCTGTAAATGCTGATGCAGTCATTAAGAAGTACTTTCCATGAATGAAATCAAGGCTGAGGGGTCACTTCATACACAATTCAAGTCGCATAGCATCATGCATAGCATTATAGATATCGTGCATATGTTGCATACATGCATATCTATTTGTGTTTTAGGCACCCTACCGTCTAACGAGGAAATGGCAAGGGAAAGAACTGACTCAAGAATCCATCAAGTTTTCGCACAATAGGTTGAATGTCTCTTTTGAGAGGTAAGTCGAGACGATAAAAAAGAAAGGGGCAAAAGAAAACAAAACAAACAAACAAAGAATAAGGACAAAAACAAAAAATGCATGACAGGATTCGCATGACCTATCCTCTGGTGTCACTATGCACGCTTCACGTATGTAACCCTCAAGAAAAATGGCTCGTAAAAGTGACTTTATTTGGGCAAAAGAGTGAAAGGTTAACCATGCCAAACAAGGTGTACTCAGGATGAAGAAAGGCAAGCCTATTTCCAGACACATCCTTCAAACACTTTTGAGAGTTGAGTGAAAATCGACCTTCTCTTAGGACGAATCATACATTCGCATTGAGCACAAAGATCAAAATGATAAAGGTGTTCCCTTCATCAATCCCAAGCATTGCACTAATCTCTTGCTATCTCTTTGGGCCACAAAAAAAAAATGATCCTTCAAAGTACCCTTGTCGAGGACGACCTTACATTGGGGCAGCACAAGGAGTTATGATCATGTTGTAGAGCGAAAGATTAAGAAAGATTCTATTGCTTTCACTTGCATCAATCTTCTGGTGATAGCTTCAAAGGAATTCTCATTAGAGCTTGACTCATCCTAAGGTGAAGAAGAGCATTTCCTTCTCTACCCAAACACTGATACCTATTGCTTTAACCAATTTGGGCCTGATTATTCATTTATGAACCCCGAGCGATGATCATCCCCTTTCACTGGGGCAAGTGATAAGAATTGACCAAATACAATTGACAGTCACGAGAAAATGTGAAAAGCATCTCAAAAGTCATAAGAGCTACAAAAGTTCAAAGAGCAAAAAGTTCGACAAATTAGAGGGCATGAAAAAGCAGTGTGCCTAGTAAAAGCAAGGCCAATGCCCGTCAAGAAAAAGAACTAAAAGCTGCATCTTATGTGAAAAAAAAAATTATCAAAGTCTAAATGCCTGCATAAAAAATCATCGCAAGTGCAAAGGAAATTAGAGAGGAGCGAACCTCCATACAAAAATGATTAATCAAGGGACTTTCGAGATGCATTGTGTTTCAAAAGCCAAGTGACTTCGAAAGATCGAATGACATGGTCATGATGCTATGATGATCACTGACTCTTAAAAAACCCCCTTGAGAATTTTAAGCCTTTCAAGCCTTTCCCGAGCCAACATTACAACCCTCTTCTGAAGTCTCTTTTGATTGGGATGGTTCGAGTGAAAATGAGAATGCCACAAAGAAGTTATTGCTTGAAGAAGTGGAAGTAATCCTATCTTGTCTTATCTTTCAAGTTCTCAACTTGTAAACCCGACGAAGATAGCAACAAATGTTCCTCTATTGGCCTTAAAGCAATAATTCCTTTGTGTAAGCCCTAAACGAGCCTATATTGCGGTCCTTTCAAAAGACCTTTTTGATCGATCATATTGTGTTCATCGCGAATGTTTCTGAAAGTCTTTAATATGGGTTATGTGAGATACCCTTAGCAACCAGTTATCTCCCACATGAATGGATGGGATTAAGCAACCATTTTATCAAAAGTGCATGAGAAACCCTTTCTGACTAAGAAGCTCTAGTTTGGCATGCTTAATGAGCCTTTTTCACGAGTCGTGACCGTCTTGATAAGAACTTGACTCCTAGAGAATTCAATGATTAATGATATATCCACGAGCAAGATGACAATTTTGCGCCACATGATGCTGATTGAAATCAAATGTTTTTCCAAAACAGTCAGACTTAGCTTGATTAGCTTGTTCAATTAATGCTACAATATTGCCAATACGTCTCTTGATGACGTCTCTAATGACATTCACTCAAGTTGAGTTTGACAGGATTCCTCAGTGAAGCCATGTAGTTTTCAAAGGGATTAGCAGGTGCCTCCCTAAAAACCAAGGGTTCATGGTCAGCTTTAAACCATGCTATCTCCATAGGTTCATGGTCAACCTTAAATCATGCCATCTCCAAAGGTTCATGGTCAACCTTAAACCATGTCATCTTCTTATGACCCGGTGGGCTTTCTGTAGCCCTCCGTCCTTCAACCCCCTTCTTATGACCCGATGGGCTTTCCGTAGCCCGGAGTTCTTCAATCCCCTTCTTATGACCCGGTGGGCTTTTCGTAACCCGAAGTCCTTTAATCCCCTTCTTATGACCCGGTGCCCGGAGTCCTTCAACCGTCTTTTTATGACCCGGTGGGCTTTTCGTAGTCCGGAGTCCTTCAACCCCCTTCTTATGACCCGGTGGGCTTTTCGTAGCCCGGAGTCCTTCAACCCCCTTCTTATGACCCGGTGGGCTTTCCGTAGTCCGGAGTCCTTCAACCCCCTTCTTATGACCAGGTGGGCTTTTCGTAGCCCGGAGTCCTTCAACCCCCTTCTTATGACCCGGTGGGCTTTCCGTAGCCAGGAATCCTTCAACCCCCTTCTTATGACCCGTTGGGCTTTCCGTAGCCCGGAGTCCCTCTCCTTCTTCTTATGACCCGGTGGGCTTCTGTATCCCAGAGGCTTTCTTCCTCTTATTGATAAGACGCGCTTTCATAGTTATGAGTCCTTTCCATCGACCTGATACGTGCACATGCACCTAGGGTTTCTCTACCGCCGAAATAATTTAGGTGTCTTATGTCTTTGATCGCAACATCTTCGAGACTATATTCAAATAAATGCAATTGTTGACACCTAAATTTCACCTAAATTTCACCTAAATTAATTAATTTAAAGTAGTGTTAAAGGTTAGGAATTAGTCACAAAAAAAGGGTTATTATTAAAAAAAAGAGTTAAAAAATTTCAAAAAAAAAATCGAAATTAAAAAGAAAAGAAACGAAAATGGTCATGTCGGGCCGGATTCGACCATGGCCCGACCCACCCCTCTCTTTTCTTCCCCTCGCACTGGGCCTGGCCCAATCTCCTTTCCCTTCCGACCGGCCCAGCCCCTTTTTCTTTTCTTCTGCTGGTCTTCGCTTGAAGACTGGTAGAAGACAAAGCAACAAGAGGGCAGTGAAAACAGAGGGAGCAAGGGGGATCGGTGGCAGGCGAGCGGCGTGATCCGTGGGTCGGGGGTTGCAGTCCGACCGGCAAGCTGGCAGTTGCAAAGGCCATGCGCGCTTGCTGGCCGGGCCTAAAAATCGAAAGAGAGACAGAATCGGGGAGAGGGAGAGGGGCATGCGAGAGAGAAAACACCCAAAAAAAACCAAGCCGAGAGCGAGCAAGAGAGAACGCACGAAGCACAGAGAGAAACATGGAGGGAAGGAGAGGAGGAGAAAACCCCCTTTGGCCGTCAATTGCTACAGTTGATTGCCGCTGGAGGTGCCGTCTATCTTCAACCCCATCGGAACTCCATGAAACAAAACAAACCGAGCAGGGGAGAATTTGAGACAGAGAGGGGCAGGGAGAGAGTTCGAAGGGGAGAGACCAAACCAGAGGAAAGACACTTGAGGGAGCGGCTAGCCGTCGCCAGAGGTCCTTCCACTTGCCATAGCCCATCACTGAACAAGGTAGGTCCGCTGAACCCTTAGTCTTGTTTTTGGAAAACGTCGAACTAAGGCTTGCGGCTGACCGATTTGCGTGAGCTCCGGTCCATGTCGCTTTTGCACTTTGCCCCTGTCTTCTTTATACGTTATGTTCGAAGACTCTTAAAGTGTGTTAGATGCTTAGTTGAGCTAAAATCCTTCGAATTTGGTAGTGCCCAGTAGTTGTTCGACGAAATGCCTCACTAAAAGTGCCGAATCTAGCCCTTGACCGGTTTGGTTTTTGGTTTATTTTTGCGTTGCTCGGGGTTATATTGTTGTCATGTATCGTTCTTGTCGTTTTCCTAGCTTTTCGATAGATTCCTTCGTGATGTTTGGTTGAGATGGAGCGCGCACCTTGCCGACGTCTACCCAACGCCTCTCAGAACATCGGCTGACTAGCGGCCGGCGATGCTCGGCGTCGGTCAGACAGAACCACTGACATTAGGCGATGGCTCGACAACTTCATATAGGGCAGTCAGTACTTATGGTATAGGCGGCGTTAGTCCGGCGAGGGAGCGGCAGGAGATTCAGCGAGTTGCAACTGTAGAAGAAGAAAGCTTGAAGAAGACACCTGAAAGAAAAGGGCAAAAGAAAGAAAAAAGAAAAAAAAAAGGAAAACACAAAAAAGGGCTGAAAATAGAAAATAGGAAATGGGCTTCGCTTCGCTTCGGGCCTGTGCGAATGGGTTGATTCGTCGTTGGGCTGGGCCCCTCTTTTTAGGGAATAAAGGCTAATTTCGATTCAGGTCGAGCTTCTTTAAAAAAAAGGGGGAAATAGGAAAAGGTGGCTGGGCCTAGTTTCTTTTCGAAGCGGGCCGACTGGCCCACCTACCCAGCTGGATCGAACCCGTGTCCCATCGAAGACCGGACCCGAATCCGTAGACCGGGCTGAACCGGGTCGAGTCAGACCGGATCCAACCCGGTTCGCCCATTTTTCAAATATTTTTTTAAATTAATTTAAAATTAAAGATTGAAAATTAAAAATTTAAAAATTATTAAAAATTATTTAAAAAATTTAGAAAAAAAATTTCGAAAATTCAAAATATGATAGGGTTTGGTTAGGAATTGCTAGGTGTTGTCATTTTAAGTGTAATTGTGCATTTATTTTGATTACATCGCATGTTTAGATTGTATATCTTGTTATATTTATTGGTGTGTGTGTAGTCTTATGGTGATTAAGACATTGTTAGCTATGATTATTGGTGGATATGTTTAATGGTATGTGTGTAGTCATATGGTATGTTTAATAGCACGTGTTTATATTGCACCTGTATGATCACTTTTATATGTTTTATGGATGAGTAAAATTAATCCAAATTACTTGACAAAAAAATCTTTTTGTTAAAATGAACAAGATTAGGTATCGAAAAGGCATTAATTGACCAATTAGTGTAATCAAGTCCCCGACCCTAGATTCTCTGGTTACGTAGGAAGTGAGGTACACTCTCATGCCTCACTTGGTTTCTAGCCAACTCCAATAAGCTAGTGGCGACTCATTTTGTGCAAAATTCATAGGAAATACCCAAATGTCACACGGAATATGGGCTTGGGAGAGCTCACACCTAATCATGGGCCTTAGGCCCGTCCTTAGGCAATATTCCTAAACCTGCTCCCTCCCCCCGAGGGTAGGTCGCAAGAGATGGTGTATTGGGCTTTGCTCAAGGAGCAGCTGAAGTGGGTCCTTCTAAAGGGGGAAGGAGAAAGAGAAGGAGGACAAGAGTTTGGGTTTGTCAACAATGTCAAACGAACCAAAGGCAAAGTTTTGCTAGTGTTGGTGCCAATGTTGCAACTAGTTTTGCTATTAGTGCTGGTGTTGGTGTTGTTCTTCAAGGAAGAAGACAACGGGGAAGCCCATGCCATGCCTTCTCTCTCTCTCTCTCTCTCTCTCTCTCTCTCTCTCTCTCTCACGCACAATTTGAGGATTTAGGGTTTTGACTTGGGAGCAAGACGTCAAATGGTGTTGTTTTTTTGTTAAGATGCTGACTATGCTCTCCGACAAGCCACATCAGCTTCAAAAATTAATAAAAAAGTGTTACGTCGAATTTCTGGTCAATCAAATTAGTGTTGGCACTAAAATGATCGTTTTTCAAACTTTTTGGTACTTAAGTGATCCAAAATAAACTTTTTGCATCAAAATGAGCACCGTACACAACTTTTGGCACTTCTAGTGTACTTATCCTAAATGTCAAGTTGA
This sequence comes from Eucalyptus camaldulensis, assembly GCA_019915185.1. NCBI lineage: Eukaryota > Viridiplantae > Streptophyta > Magnoliopsida > Myrtales > Myrtaceae > Eucalyptus > Eucalyptus camaldulensis. Next base: position 29,697,726 of record JAHSVA010000008.1, read on the forward strand.
CAACTCATGAGTATTATATGGATCCTTCTTCATCTATGAAGGATCCATTGGAATATCAATGACTAGTCAGGAAGTTAATATATTTTATCATGACAAGACTTGACATATGTTATGTAGTGTAAACAATCAGCCAATTTATGCATAGTCCAAAATAATCGCATATGAATGTAGTCTTAAAAGTTGTGAAATATTTGAAGGGTTATCCAAGAGTTGGTATATTCTTATCTCGTGACTACAACACGAAGATGACGATGGTCTACTATGATACGGATTATGCTACTTACCCGATGACTAGGAGATCCATGACTATTTTTTTGCATCAAATTGGGAAAATCATTAATCTCTTGGAAAATGAAGAAATAGTCGATTGTATCACTATCATAAGCAAAATCAAATGATCAAGCCATGACAAAAACTATCTATGAAATAGTTTGGATACAAGAACTACTCTCGAACCTTGGGGCATAGATTAGTGAACCAAGTGAATCATTTTGTGACAATGATATTGCACTTAAACTACCGGCAAACCCAGTTTATCATGAAAGGACAAAGCACATAGAAATTTATTGTCATTTCACTTGGGACAAAATCAAAGAAGTCCTTATAACAAAGGGAATTGGAACTGTGGAACAACATGCAGATATCTTCACTAAGCCACTTTGTCAAAGACAATAAACGTACTTACTAGCAAGTTAGGTGTTCTCAACATTTACAAGGCACTAGCTTGGTGAGGTGTTGGAGATATGATTGAAGATCTTGATTGTGGTCTTGATCTTGATTGCAGATTAATTGATGATTTAGTCAATTTGTCATTAGTTTAGTAAATAGGAAAGTTGTAATTCTAGTATATTGTTTCTTTTTTTTCCTCATCATTTTTACACTATAAATGGTCCAATGTACTTGTATTACATAATATATAAACAAAGTATTTTTCCTCCATTTCTCGTTTCAATTTCTGTCAATTATCTTCACTTCATCATAAAGAACATATGCATTTATCAAGTAAATACTAACATAAAAATAAATTTTATAATAATCAAAATGCCACAGGGAGGTTTTCCCAACAATTTTATTGAAAGAAAAGAAATTGAGATGACAATAGTCATATTGAATGCCAAAGTAATGTCTAATAGTGACATTGAATGCCAAAGTAACCTCTAATGGTCACATTGGAGATTGAAAATTTAGATTAATGTCATGTATCTCTTCGTTATTCAAAATGGATGAAACCAACAAAAATAGTTATTGCACTTTTGGATGTGTTTCTTGAGTTTATTGCATTATTTGAAAATATTCGGATTTGATTGTACTTTTGCTACATATTTTAAGACGTCTAGTATATTTATCTCTTAAAGAAAAGGTTTGGAAGACTGAGCATACATAATTTACTCAAGATACTTGGATAAACACATCTAGAAATTTCAAATTTACCTAAGAGTGCGTTTGGTTTAGCATTTTGAAAGCCCATTGGAAAAATGCAAAGTAGTTTAGCCTAAAGGACTTTAGGCAAATGCAAAAGCGGTTTGGTAAACTATGCTTTGAGAAACAACTTTGAGAGAAATACCATTTGATATAAAAACACATTTGGAAGGCCCTTTGAGTGATTAATATTAGTTTTTTTTTTTAATTTCATTTGTTTAAAATTGAAAAAAAAAATACTATATGCAACTTTTTAAATATAAATTTTGACAATGATACTAAAAAAATCAAATACATATATAATTAAAAAAAAAACCAAACCCTTCATTGGAATTTCTTAATTTTTATTTGCTTAAAATTGAAAAAAAAAATATATGCAACTTTTTAAATATAAATTTTGTCATTAATACTAAGAAAAATCAAATACATGTGTGTGTGTGTGTGTGTGTGTGTGTGTGTGTGTGTGTTTAAAAAAAGACCAAATCCTATGTCGAATTTTTTTTAATTTTTATTTGTTTAAAATTGAAAAAAATAATGTATGCAAATTTTTAAATATAAACTTGAAAATAATGCTAAAAAATCAAATACATATATATAATTTTTTTTTTCAAAAAAGACAAACCCTTCATTGGAATTTTTTAATTTTATTTCTTTAAAATTAAAAAAAAATAATGCATGCAACCTTTTAAATATAAATTTTGACAATAATGCTAAAAAATCAATTATATATGCTAAAAAATCAAATATATAAATAATTTTTTTTAAAAAGACCAAACTATATTTAATTTTTTAGCATTTATAGAAATTTGATTTTTTTTAGCATTATTTGGCATTTAAAAAAAATAATAACGAGGGCAAAATAACAAATTTAAAGAATGAGTGATAATAGTTTTGAAAAAAAAAGTTTCAGTATTTGGCCAAATGCTGAAAGCTCAAAGCTAGTTTCTACTTGTATTGGGCTTTCGGTCTTCTCAATGCTGACTTTTACTTGAAAACTAGTTTAAAATTATTGATAAACAGTCTAGCATTTTCTCAAGGGGCTATGAAGGCTAAAGCCCATTGAAAATGCTGAACAAACACATCTTAAGCACGTTGTTTGACTCCCAAGTCCTCATTAAAAATATCTACGGAAACCCACAATCGAATGTAAAGTGGCACGGATGCGTCCGTAGTTTATCATTCATTCCCCTGATGGGCCTCAGGTGAACGAAAAAAGACAGACCGCAAGTCCGAAAAGTGGCACTTTGAATTTTTCGACGACTTTTGGGTTCGCAACAGTAATGCGCTGTCTCTTTCGAAAAACAAGAAGAAGATGACCGTGTGCCAGCCTCGCATGAACGCAACCTTTGAGTACCGTGAGACCAATGTGTCGTCGGACCTGTCCCAATTTAAAATGCTTTCAAATAAATACAATCCCAAGTTGTTCGAATATCTCTCAGCACGAGTACGTCATGTCTTCTGGCTGGCACGCATTAACTCCATTAACCCCGAGGATAGCCAATTAGCCATAAACCAGTGATACATGCGGCTTCTTGGAAAGTACTAAAACAATTATTATCATGTATATATTTTTTTTGGTTTGTATGTATATTATTTAAAAGACCATCTTTTAAATTTGGTTTCTACCGTTAAATGGCTATAATACCTTTATTCTTCACGGGAAAAGTAACGAACAAATAAGATATAATTTGAACCATTTTTGTTTTTGAAATTCGTTTCTCTATTCCTAGCATGCTTGGAATTTGCCTGAAGGATCCAGTTCTTCACATTAGTGTAGTACGTACTTCACCTTTTCAAATTCTTCTTGCCATGGTAGACTAACTCTTTTCGTAAGTTGGTTTTTACATTCAGATTATAGTGGACGAAACCACAATATAACTGGTTAACTGACAAATAGAAAAACAGATAGTATGGTGTTACTAACCAACAATAAAAAATTGACTGGCAGTTCCCAAATTCGAACTCTTGACCTATGTTATGATATCATGTAAGAATAATCGTTTGCCCATTACATTTAAACTATTAAGTAACAATTAACAATGTATGTATAGTATATTTCTTGACATGCCAAAATTATCTTTCATGTATACAATAGTTTAAACTCACTCTTTTTATGGTAAAAATGTTTGTATCCATCAAGGCATACGCAATTTGTGAGACATGGGACCTTTTTTTTCATATCCAACTTTTGAGAGGAAACAGGTCAACAAAGCAGGTTTTTCTATGTACCTAGAAAATAAATCAAGTCATATCAACCTTAAATGTGATTGAGGACGGGTCGGCTAATACAGTTGTATGACTTGTGATATCGTAGTTGTAACTAGACGAGTCTACAGCAGTATTTGTTCTAGATAATGGGCCTCCGATCTTATCACACCAAAGTAGCGAGCTAGATCAGAACACATTTCTCTCCATATATTGGAAAAAGTTACTAAAAATTGTCTTCAAAATTTTCAACCAAAAATGATTTACACCCTCTAATTTTAGAAATCTTATTATTTCTTAGGCTCTTACCTTCTATTACGTATGGGGGACCTTGTTGAGTTTCGAGCAAAAACTTACAAGATTTTCATAGTTTTTCAATGTTAAGACGCTATGCTTACACCCTAGCACCCTAAGTTTACGAAAGAAGTTGAATTTTACACCTTGAATTGTCTAATATCATCAAGACAATGTCAATTATAAAAACTAATATTTGGCCAAAGAGAAGGTACAAAAATAGAGAAGAAGATCTAAACGACATGAAATCTTCTGAGAACTACTGTAAGAACATGATTATTGGGCACTTTATTTGCCTTGGTTAGGTGGTTGGCCGGCATGTAACTGCCTTTCTCTAACCCCAGCAAAATATATTAATGAATAACAATTTTTTTTGTAGAATATGAATATGATAAACAAATCCGAAAAACAAACGACATTTTCCTAGAAGCTGAAGCCGGAGGGTAGTGAAAACAATTGACGTCAAGCTAACCATGAAAGGGCTAAGACTAAGACGGAATTGAAACCACTCGAAGCCCTTTGTTCTAAATTTCCCTACCTTCCTCTCACCTTACTCACGCCCCGTTGTCACGATAACTCCCGCATGTCATCTCTTTTCTTAGCTGTCCCTGGTCCCTCTCGACTCTCACCAAATCCAGGTCAACCAATTATCTTCCCTGTTACGCATACACTTTTTCTCTCCAACCACTTCCACTTCGCAACATGCATTGCCCTTCGCATGGCCTCGCCCGTATCCCACTTAATGACTGGGTATTGTTCGATGTACAACTCATTGTCAAAGTTTTGGAAGTCGCTTAATGGCCTCAAAATAGCCGAAGGAGCATAAATTTTAAAAGTTAGAAATTGAAGTAGATGTTGAAGTGGTTGTGCATCGCTTAAATAAAGTAACTAGTCGTTATTCCGTCGCTATATTGAACAACTTTATGATTGCAGGTCAATTGTGGAGGACATTTGGAGTTGCGAATCCGCATACTTATCCCAAGGATCCATTGCGCCGATGGATTACCAGGAACAACTTGGCCATGAGTCTTTCCCTCCATTTACTCCGTTAACCTTTCACTACATTAATTTTTGACAGTTTGAATGTTCCTCAGCGTGCATAATTCCATCCAGGTGCAATAGGGTCAAGCATAGTACAAGATTAAAGCACTCTTATAAGTTTTGATACTGATATAGGAAAAGACTGTCAATTAGTTTGATCAATTCACTCACTTGTAAGCAATCAAGTGTTAGATTTCTGAAGGAGTTCACCGTTAAATTTGATTGAACGTAATAGGCTCGAATTCCAATCTCAATAACTCCAAATATGTTAACTTTAAGGACAATGTCTTCCCCCTTGAATCCACCTAAAGATATAGACAAAAAAGAAAAAATAAAAAAAGCACGGTCCTTGGATTATTGATAACTTTAACTGACTTCCTATGTTGGTCCGTGATATTTGTTGGACATTTCATAATTTGAATTTTTCTTGTTTAAAGTAAATTTCTTTTTCATAAAATGGTACTGGGTTTTACTTATTGAAATATCTGCGTAAATCATTACGTGGACGATGGTTTTGAAATAATCTCTAAGATATGTTTTGTGGTTTCTACTGTACCCAGACACACGCCGGCAATGAGTGGTCCTCAAAGCTGTTTTCCTTCCTACGGACACACAAAAATAAAACTCCGACAATAATACATTGGAGTTGGAGCCCATGATCTTTTCGAGTCTCTTTCCCTCCTCCCGACTCCACTATAAATACCTCTCCCGCCCCATCGTTTCCATGCAGTCCAGCAACACACACTTGACCGGTTCTCTTCTCCCATTCTTAGATAGATGACCTTTCCAAGCGTCCTCTCAAATAAGATGGCCTTGGCAGTGGTTTTCCTCGGCTTATTGGCGATGGCGGCGGCCGCTGCGGGCAATTTCAACAAAGACTTCGACATCACATGGGGCGACGGCCACGCGAAGATTCTCAACAGCGGCCAGCTCCTGACGTTGTCCATGGACAAGACATCAGGGTCAGGCTTCCGATCCAAGAAGCAGTACTTGTTTGGCAAGATCGACATGCAGCTAAAACTCGTGCCAGGGAACTCCGCTGGGACTGTTACCGCTTATTATGTGAGTCCATGAATCTCATGCCTCCAGTTTTACAAACCTGTCTTTGCAAATAAAAAATTTGATATCTCTAATTGACTAATCTCCGTGAACGATATATGGAAGTTGTCGTGCATCAAATAAGGCTTCGTTCAGAGTGTGGCGGGTGTGATCTTTAAGTTAGTTTGAATGAGAAACATTAAAAATTGTCTTTCTATCCAATAATTTTTTTTTTTTTTTTTGGTAGCTTTCTTCTTTGGGTTCTGCTCACGACGAAATCGACTTCGAGTTTCTTGGTAATCTGAGTGGCGACCCTTACATCCTCCACACAAACGTATTCACGCAAGGGAAGGGAAACAGAGAGCAACAGTTCTATCTCTGGTTCGACCCCACCAAGGACTTCCACATCTACTCCATCTTGTGGAATCCCCAAAGCATCGTGTAATGTTACACAACTCTAACTCTACCTTAAACGCTAAATAACTCTTACTCTTATTACAAAATGGAATTAATCATCGATTAGTTTTAGTTCCTAATACGTTTAATATTCTCACACAGCTTTTCCGTGGATGGAACTCCCATAAGAGAGTTCAAGAACCTCGAGTCAAAGGGCGTCGCGTTCCCGAAGAGCCAGGCCATGTGGATATACTCGAGCCTGTGGAATGCGGACGATTGGGCCACAAGGGGCGGGCTTGTGAAGACCGACTGGACGCAAGCCCCGTTCACAGCTTCCTACAGAGGCTTCAACGATGCACAGGCCTGCATCTGGTCATCGGGATCCTCATCGTGTTCCTCATCCTCCTCGTCCTCGGGAAACAACTCTTGGCTATCGCAATCTTTGGATGCGACGGGCGAGCAAAGAATCAAGTGGGTGCAGAAGAATTACATGATATACAACTACTGCGCCAACACCAAGCGCTTCCCACAAGGACCACCTCCTGAATGCTCTCCTTCTTAGAAGAAGAAAGGAGAAAACAGCACATGCATATGATCACCGGCCTCATTCATTTTTCTTTTCTAATTTAGTCATATTTTCATTTATGTTGACATAATTCCTCTTCGACTAGGCTTGAATCATTATTCCTCTCATTTTCTTTGCAAGGAAGTGCACTATCAGTGAGCTTTATACCTTGTAGCTTCTTCAGTAATAACGAAATGTATGGATTTCATGCACATTTCTCATATTTTAGTGAAATTCAATGGTTCTTTATACTTTTCAAAGTCTTCCCTCCACCGTTGTGCGTAGATTCGCTATAACGAGCGGGTCGAATCCGCCGTCTCCAGAAAGGACACAAGGAGGTTGACCACCCCCTAAGAAGTGGTCAATCCTTCACCTTTAATGGTAAGAGGAATTATTGAAAAATTAGAATTTCCATCGAATTTTCTTGGAACTTTTCCCACTAAAGTTACGATATTTCAAATGCCATGGGATTCTTTCTTGTTTATTCGATATGAAACATTCGCAAGAGAAAAGGGTAGAGAGAGGGGGTGTTGCTTTATCGGTAAATGGAAGGTGAAGGTAGGAAGAAAGGAAATTATTATCTTGCGTTCATTTATTTAATACCAGTAGTAGTAGTAGTACATTAACGTGTTTAGTATACCTAGAAGGATCTTATGCAATTTCAAGCTACGTCATAATTCTTCCATTACATTTGCTTGATGAAGTGGTTGGAAACTGGAGAATCCAGTGGTCCCCTCCGAACTTCTTATGCAATTTCAAGCAACGTCATAATTCTTCCATTACATTTGCTTGATGAAGTGGTTGGAAACTGGAGAGTCCAGTGGTCCCCTCCGAACTTGACGCGTGTATGGGTTCGGAAATAAGTTTTGAATGATAATGGGATTTACAATCACCACCAAAGTATAAAGGATGTGACACCGATCAAGGGTTTAGATTGGAATTGATGAAAATCACCACCATTACCAACCAAGGATAAAGGGTTTCTTTGTTCACCGTCAAGAAAGAATCCACCTTCCAAAAATAAAGAACTAATATAGAAATTCGCCCATATAGAAGAAATTTCAATATTTTCATCAATATTCAAGTCTTTTTTGCCTTACAAATGAGATTGTACCTCTATTTATAGAGTAATTCTACTAAACAAAAGAAAATGCTCTTACACTCCTACAAACCAAAATGACTTTTGGAGTATTCACATAATGAAGACTTTTCAAAACAACACTAGACTAAAGACTCTTAAAAACTAGGAATCAAGACGCTTAATAATGAAGACTAATGCATTGAACTAGGATTAGATGCATTGCAAAAAGATAAGACTCTTAAATCTTTGTATTAGGACACTTAATAACTAGGATTATTCATTTAACTAAGATTTTTTTTTTTATCCTCCAAATTTGTCCATTGGTCTTGGAAGCCAAATAGCCATCATAGAAGATCATCAAATAGTGATGGAAATTAACCTAAACAGCCTCCACCAGTCATTATGTAGTTGATTAGTAGCGTCAAAATTAACAAATTTGTATATCTATGAGTGCATTTGATTCAGCTTTGAAAATGAACTTTGTATGTAATATAGATGCTGAAAGTCAAAGCTATTTGGGGAAATATAATTGTGTTTGGTAAAACCTCTTTGCAAATGTATTTTGAGTTGAATGTGTGTTTGACAAAAACACTTTTGCAATGGGTTTTGGGTATATTATATATGTTGAAAAATGAACCAAACCCTTTGCCAAACCGACGAAGGGCTACAACCACTAGTGAGCTAGATCTAACGTCGGCGGTCGTCGATCGGGCGATCACCACTTGAGTCAAATGGGTCTTGCCAAGGGTCATTCAAGGCCATGTGACCTCTGGTGACCCTTAGTTGGGTTCTGTGACCCTCATTGAAGGTCACTTGACCTCGGGCAATCTCAACCGACAGCCGCCAATGCTAAATTTTACTCGCTGGCAACTTTAGCCCTTCCCCAATTCGGTGAAGGGTTCTCTCTCTTTTTTTTTTTTTTTTAATAAGAAAAATTTAACTAGGGACAAAATTGAAAATTTAAAGAATTGGTGAGAGTAGTTTTGGAAAAAAAAAATTCATTTCAACATTTGGCTAAACGCTAAAAGTCCAATGCTAGTCTCTATTAGCAATGGACTTTTAACTTTCCCAATGTCAGCATTTGGCCGAAAACTCATTCAAAATGGTTGCTAAATGGCTCAGCATTCCCCCAAGGAGCTTTGGAAGTTGAAAGCCTCTTAGGAATATTGAACCAAACGCACCCTATATCTTCTTGGTAATTGATTGACAGCCAAGAAATTGATAACTAGGTTCGTAAATCAATAACTGGTAGAATTGACATCTTCAAACTTGAACCCACTAAGGGTCCGTTCGTTTCACGGAAAATTGGCCATCTCCGGAAAACATTTTCCCATAAGTCATTTTTTAGGAAAATGACTATATTTTCCGGTGTTCGATTGAAACTTAAATTTTGAGTGGAAAACACTTTCCACTGTTCGTTAATGACTCCTAACAAATTTTTTTTTCTTTCGTTTTCTTTTTATTTTTTCCTTTCCTTTTCCTTCTCCTTCCTCCTTCCTCCTTCCTCCTCCTTCTTCCTTCCTCCGCCGCCGCACGCCTGACAATGGCTGACTGCCCGGCAGCCGACCAAGATCCGGTCGCCAGATCTGGCAAGCTCGAGGCTCGGCTGATCTCGCCCGAGCTCACCGGATCTGGCGGCGAAGCTCGGGCTCCCGATCCAGGCGAGCCCGAGCTTTGCCGCTAGATCCGGCGAGCTCGCAGCTCGCCAGACCTTTGGTGAGCTTGGGTGAGGCCCGAGCCCTGCCTAGCTCGTTGGATTGGGCAAGGCTAGAGCTCCGCCTCGCCCGATCTGGCGAGGCCCAAGCTCGGCTTCCACAGATCGGGCTAGGCAAAGCCTCGCCAGCCTGGGGCGGAGCTCGAGTTGGCTCGCGGCCACGGTCGGTCGCCGGCCGCCGTCAGGGTCGGCCACCGGCCAAGCTAAGGAAGAAAGATGAAAAGAAAAGAAAGAAGAGAAAAGAAAAAAAAAAGCATAAAAATAAAACAAAAATGTGTTAGTAAAAGGATATAGGGTGGAAGAAGTTATGGAAAATGTTTTCCACTTTTCAAAAGTGGAAAACATTTTCCTTATCTTTGAAGGTAGTATTTTCCATTGATGGAAAATATTTTCCTTGAGTAATTGGTTTTCCGTGAAACGAACACTGGAAAATCCGGAAAACGTTTTCCTGGAAGTTATTTTCCATGAAACGAACAAAGCATAAATCATGATGCAGTCAAAATTGGTCTTTACATGCAGGAATAAGCATTGAGCTGGATTAATCAGGGACTTTAAAGTCAAGTCCAAAAGCTGATCAATAGAGCCCGATGCTCTCGCATCAAACTCCCCAAGTTATTTGAGATTTGTCCTCAAATGCGAGATGCTTTCATCTCCAAGATTGAAAGTACCTAATTTACCACAACCATCTATACCAAAGGAACTTGATTTCGATAAATGTCTTGGATGATCTTTCTAACGAACTAGATAATATATCAGTTTCATCCCAATAAAAATCTTCAAAAACATGTAAAAATTTTAGAAAGACATTAAACATACTTCGGCAATTGATGAACAATTCCACTGAGATTGCATTGGGATATTTAAGCTTAAATTTTCAAACTTGGTTTGGTTGACAGAAGTCATAGCAACCAAAATAGGTTGTATAGCTTTTCTTCTTCAATTTGCTTGGAGATAATTGCTATCTTCTTAGATGTACTGATAAAAACCATCTTGTCAACTCATTGACAAAATGTGCTAGAGGCCTTTCGGCTTGGATAAGAAGAGCCGTGATGCCAACTCCACTTACATCACATTCAACCTCAAATGCTTTATTAAAAATCAAGAAATGCAAGGTAGGAGACTCACAAAACTCTGGCAAACAATCAAACTCACAAAAACATGACAAGCATTTCAATTCAACATAATTTCTCGATTCAAGCTCGACTTGGCAAAAATGATAAACATAGCAAATGATCTTCAAATAACGTAAATCAGACATCAAAGGCTTAAGATGTCTCCTAGGAATCTCTAGAAGGTGACAATTTCAATTAAAGTCGTTTTCCAACTCAAACAAAGATATCTAGCAAATAGGACAAATTTGATACAAAGACATTAATGATATGATTTTAATCTGACTAAGCACTTTGCAGACTATAAAATTTTTACATGATTTAGAGATAAATGTCAGGATCAAACTTCATGAAGACACTCAGTACAAAATTGAAGTGCAAAAAATCGTACAAAAATAACAAACCGAGCAGGTCAATCGGCCTCAACAAAAATAGTAAAACATGTAAGATTCATATTCTATCATTGACTTTCAAATAGGTTTTGACATAGTAAACGACATCAAAAACATGCATACCATATATCATTGAAAAGTTCGTGAAGTCGTCTACAAATCTTTTGAAGGACTCGAAGCCCAGAAATGACGTTATCTAGCTCAAACTAAAATGTATAAGATCAGTTCAATCAGCTTATGATTTATGCAAACCTAGTAATCAAGCTCAATCAAATCACCAAATCATCGTCAATCAGCACAACCTCATCACAGCAGCCCCTATAGCATCTAAACCTCACCTTAGATTTAAGCATGAGAATTCATCTTAGGTTTGAGCTTTAGCCCCCATTGTGAAAGGCAATCTTGCTTCATCGAGCTCAAATTCAAAAGTTACTATACCTTAGTTCCTTGAACTTCGAGCTTGATTGTTGAGGTATTCGACGATTGATAGCCATAAAGAACTCATGAACTCTTCAAGACAACTCAGTATTGATCAGATGGCAAGGATACGATCACCAATCGCTAGAATAGCCACAAAAACTGCCAAGAAAGGATTAAGCGTTGGACAAGGATTGGACGCGGAGGAAGGAATCACCGGCTTATAGAGCTCCAGTGATAATTTGAAGGAAACAAGACAACCGTGAGCTCGATGACACACCCAGGAAACACCGCAACAATGATCAAGCAACCAAAGACGATCATTAGACAGCCGAAACCAGCTAGAATGGCCGCAACAAGCCTCACCGGTTAGAAACAAGTGATCGACACCATGAGAAAAATGCTACCGAACAGGGCAATCCAATGGTGATCTGGACAATCGACGACCACGACCGGATAGAGGGATGTCTAGTGTGTTGGAAATTTTCTATAATATGGGCTTACATTAATTAATTAATTTTCTATTTTAAATAATCGGGTTAATGGATATTTCAATATTTGTTGAACTCTAAGGTGATTCGATTGAATTGGGTATGGCATCTATTGATAACGGGCCTGGTTGAGTAGTAAAGTGTAGGCAATTGTATTTGACTAAAGCCCGTAGTAGAGAGGGCCCAGTTGACACGCTGTTGATTAGGGTTTGCTAAATCCCTCTCAAGTCTATAAAATGGTAGGTTATACCTATCAGTTACTTTAATCCAACTGAAAGCTGCTATATTAAAATATGTCATAGAGGGAAAGATCTGGCATTTTGATAGATCACTGATAATGAAGCAATGGCTCAAACAAGTACGCTTTAATTCCGCTGTATTTATTGATCTCAGTGTTTTACAATCATATATAAAAACATTTTTCTTGATTGATTAGTTGTTTATATGAATAAATTTAATACATGTGGTATCAGAGCCGATCATATATGATTGTAGAACCCTTTTTTATGGAAAAATTTGAAATTTTCCTCTTTGAGCTGAATATGGGCATTATTTTTTCGTGTAGATTTTTTGCTTGATTGATCCTGAAATCATAGGGCTTTTGTTCTACATGTCAAGATCTTTTCAACCATATATAACTTGCATAATTTCATTGAGAAGTGAGGGAGAATTTTAGATTTGAAATTCTAGGGTTTATACACGAAAAAGTTCTAGAATTTTCAAGTTACTTGCAATTGATTCATGTTCGTTGTAAATCGTTGCATGGTTATTGTTATATATATATATATATATATATATATATATATGTTTTAGCATCTTTTGTTGTATTAAATTAAGTTTTTAGGGCTTAAATTTAAGAAATTCGAAATTCGGCCATGGGAGGTTAAGATCCGAAACTTTGAATCTTGTATGTGGTAGATTTACTCGATTATATTGATGTTATATGCAAGTCTCATGGAGAAAGTTCATCAAAAAACCAAGCTAATATGTGGTTTTGGAGTTTCGGGTTGAAACCGGGTCGTGCGACCCGATTTTCTGCAACTTCGGGACCCAACCCACAGGCCTAGCCAGGCCGGATCAATGGATGGGCTTACATCCTTTTATTAAGAAAATAAAGGGTCTAGGCATCTTTTGGTTCTGAGCGTAAGCCCAGAGCCCAAAATTAATGGGCTTACCCCAATTTTTATTTATTTATAGATTTTGAATTTGTGGGCTAATTTTATTTGCGGCCCGCCCATTTTAAGTGGCTTACGTAAGGGCCTACGGGTTGGGTCTGTATTATTAAAATAATAATAAAATATTAAAAATAATAATAATTTTAAAAAAATTGTGGCAAAAATTGTTGTTTGAAAAAAAATGCAATATGATTTTTGGAGCACATGTTGTAAATTGTTTCATATTATTTGATGAATTTTGGGCATAAATTTTGGAGTTCCCTATTGATAAAAGTTAATATATACAATAACTAGCCCAAAGGAAGTTATTGTGTATATTAATTTGGAAAATAGCATAAAGTTTAATTCCCATATTTAAAAGATGGGGATGTATAATTGGAAAATATTTATCTGCCCAAAGGGGATAAATGTTTTGAAAATTATATGTAATTCCCATCTATATTGATATTATGAAGATGTATGATTTAAAGGATTTGTCTGCTCAAAGGGGATGGATCCTTGACAATTATATGTAATTTTCCTTGTTGTTGCTTTATAAATTACATGCTAGGAAAAATAATTGTGCATTATACACTCTGCCCAAAGGTGAGTTTATAATGTACTAATTATTTTTGTTGAATTACTTATTGCTCATAATTGATCTTATTGCATTATGTGTGACAAACATTTAGATTTGCTGTAAATAACAATAATGCAGCAGTTGAAATATTAACTTGATCAAATATTATACAATTAAGGACTTGGTCAAAAATGGAGATATTGTGATTGAGAATGTCATAACGGAGTCCATGTTGGTTGATCCTCTAACAAAAAGCTCATGACCTATTTTGTCTAAAGAACATGTAAAGAATATGGGTGTTTTAGATTCTTTTGATTTCTTTTGTTAGTAGAAGCCATATAATTTGTATTTCTTGATATTATAGTTATATGCAAACTGATAATGCTTTTATAATGTTTATTAAAGCATTTACTTTGATAATTGTTGTTGTTGATTCTATTGTTATTATTTCTCTTGTTGACTGAAAAATGGAAGTATAAAACAGTATCTTTAAACAAATTTTAGTTTAAAGATGACTTGATGTCACTGATTATGAGATCTCATGTTAGATTGTGACATAGTCATGCAATTTCATGTCGTTTAGAAATTGCGTTAATGCAATTTCATGTCGTTGAGAAATTGCATTGAGAACTGATAAGAAATAATGTATATTTTGATCACATGTTGGCACTATTTCTTACTACACTACTAGGCCCATGATCCATGAAAATATAATACTTATTATATGTGATTATGGAATGTCTTGTGTTGTGGCATTTCTTAACACATTGATTTACATAGTCCTATATTGAGGTTATATAGGATTGGATTGGTTTTGATATGCCATTATTGGAATATTATTTTTTTAAGTTGTGGCCACATAAAACAAAATTTTTAGTTATTAACCCGATAGTGTCGTTTTCAATAAAAAATCTTTTTCAAAATCAAATAAGTTAATTAATGTAGCCCAAATGGGAGAATGCTGGAAATTTACTATAATATGGACTTACATTAATTAATTAATTTTCTATTTTAAATAATCAGGTTAATGGATATTCCAATATTTGTTGAACCCTAAAGTGATCTGATTGAATTGGGTATTGGCATCTATTGATAATGGGCCTGATTTGAGCAGCAAAGTGTAGGCAATTGTGTTTGACTGAAGCTCGTAATGGGAAGGGCCCAATTGACACACTGTTGATTAGGGTTTACTAAGTCCCCTCTCTAGCCTATAAAATGGTAGGTTATACATATCGCTTGCTTTAATCTCATTGAAAGTTGCTATACCGAAATAAGTCATAGAAAGGACAATCTAGCATTCCAATAAATCGCTGATTATCAAATTGATCTATTTTTTCTTCAAGTGAAGCAATGGTTTAAACAGGTATGCTTTAATTCTGATGTATTTATTGATCTCAATGTTTTACAATCATTTATGGATCGGTTTTTCTTGATTGATTAGTTTTTATGTGAATAAATTTAATACACAGTGATCATTGGAGGGACCGGCGTCTGCCACAGGGATGGTCAAAGTGAGGCAGTGGATGGCGACGAAAGGAATCTGTCGAGAGAGAGAGAGAGAGCCATTGAGAGAAAGTGGATATGAAATTTTTTTTAGAGCCCCCACAATTTTGGAGGAAAAATGGGTTGTATAACCCTTCGTAAGATCACATCCTACCCCTTGGATTGATCCAAGTCCTAGAATGTAATCTTTCCAGCCTAACTAACTTACTTAGCCATTAAGTTAACTTATGATTGGTTAATAATATGCACATGTCCATTTGAATGGCTAAAATGAACTCTTAACTGATGGTCATGATTAATTGTGGAATTAAGGGTTAATTGGGGGCATTTTGTAATTTCATAAATCCGAGGGCAATTTTGTAATTTCACTAAGGGAAAACTTGTAATTTCATACAATAGGGTAAGGGAAGGTTGACCAAGGCTTGGCCTTGCCGATGGTGGCTCGGCCATTTTCTGCCAATGGTTAGTCAGACTGGTCCAAACCAGTTTCGATCGGTTCGATCAATTCCTTACCTTTTTTTAATTGGTACAATTTAGTCCTCTAGGGACTTTATTGCAAAAAACCTTTGTTCAATTAGGAGACGAAATGGGCTAATTTGAAAAAGAAATTATCTGATTTTGATGAAATTCAACCAATTAAACCTTGTAAAAACATCTCCATTGGTTCTAATTGGTTTAATCACCTTAACAACGTTGAAATCATGAATATACTCAATGAGTGTTCCAATTAGCGCAATTTGTGTAATTTTCCATCTCGAAATGCAAATTGATTGAAATTGAATTAAGTTAATATCACACAATCGAAATTAAACCTCAATTGATCAAATTAAACTCTAGTCTAGAATAGGTGAACTTGAATTGCACTAGTTGAAGCTCATTAGCTAGGATTTCTTAAGTTCAAGTAAGCTAAATCCATCAAATTTAAGGGTGAAAATCGGTCCATGGTCAACCCTGGACCAACCCTGGATCGGCCCAACCTTATCAATCCTGGTCCAGTTCCTAAGGAGACTGGGTTGGTCCTCGGTCCTATAATTCCTAAACTAGCACTGTGCGGGTTGGTCCTCGGTCTTGAGAGTTTTTGGTCGATCCAACCCGGACCAACCCTAACTCTATATATAATATTATTTATAATTTTTTTATATAGAGAAAATTTTAAAATAAACAGCATCAATAACATAAGGAATTCAAGTATTACATTGTTATTTAATAACTTAGGTTTTTAATATCTTTTACGACGTTAATAGTCATAATTTACGGAGGAAAATGTTTTTGTGAGGAGTCCTCGCGGAGTCCAAAAAGGCACCTTATAGCATCCTTCTCTAATATTAGTTCTCTTTTGTCTTTTTTGTCCTCTTAGTCTTCAATTTGCCAAAATCAAAAAATCACCACTCGATACTCGCCTCGCTCGCTTTGGGTTACTCATGCCGCTCACTGCTTGATGCTCGCTTGGCTTGTTGCTCCTCGCTCGACATTCGATGCTCATTCTATTTGATGTTCACTCCACTTGACCCTCACTGCGTGCCTTCCTTAGCTAAGCTTGCTCATCATCAAATCCATCGGGTCGGTACGGTTCTCGATTATCCTTTCAAAGAGTACAAAAAATGAAATAAAAAATTATTGGTTAGTCTTGGGTTGACCTTGAAACCGAACCGAACCCATTGGGTCAGTCCAGTCCTTAATTGTTTTTTTAAGAAGTACAAAAAATGAAATAAAAAATTATCGACTAGTCCCGGGTTGACCCTGGAACCGGACCAAACCTATTGGGTCACTTCAGTCCTCGATCCCAAGCTTCATAGGGTCAGTCTTCGATCCCAAAAATTGAGAACCAGTATTGTGCGGGTTGGTTCTAGGGTTAAGGGGTGGACTGGCCCAACTCAGACCATGCTCACTCCTAATCAAATTAGAGGTTCCCCGATTGACTTTGCTAAAATTGATCTTGGATTTGGATTTAATTTAAGAAAATGAGTTGAATGGAAATGCCGGCAAGCAATCCATAAAGAATTGATTCGAACCCCTAATTAGTGCTAAAAATGGCAATTTTCATCCCGATATGCCAAATCACTGAAATGGTCACATGAGTGATTTCAAAATAGCGTCTTGATCAAATGTTGTAAAAGAAACTAAGCCAAAATGTGAATATAATGAAAGTAATTTTATTTTTGGTCGATTTTAAATCTAAAACCGAAAAATTCGGAAGATAAGGTTCTTAATCAATTTTCACAATATATATATATATATATATATATATATATATGCTAAAGTCAAATTAAAGCTAAAAGAAGATGATTTGTGAGTTCTTATATTTTTCCCTTTCACTAAACGATTGATTTTATGATTAAAACTTTGAATTTTCCCAAAATTTTTGTGGTCAAAGTATTATCAAGACTAATTTGGATCTTTTTGTGCAAAAAGCCAAATTTTGACTGAGGATTGACTTTTAGTCAATAGTTGACCAAAAAATTAACTCAAAAGTCAATTTTTTGACTTTTTTGTTTTTGTTAAAAATGATAGGAAATTACTTAGAAATGACAGGCTAAAAGAAAACAAAACTAAAAATGACACTTTTGACTCAAGAAATGGGTTTCATTGTGATCAGAAACCTTACATTCAAGTTTTTACCTTTAATGACGCGTCGGCTACAAATCAAATGTCGACAAACTCTTGGGAGCCCAATAGACATATTAGAAGATCATCAAATAGTGGTGGAAATTTATCAAAATAGCCTCGCATCATGAGGTAGTCAATTAGTAGCTTCAAATTCAATAACAAAATTGTATATTATTAGCCTTGGTAGTTGATTAACAACCATAAAATCGCTACCTAGTCCATTAAATCGACATCTTCAAACTGGAACCCACTGAATTATGTTGTGGCTAAAATTGGTTTTTACATGTAGGAATAAGAATTGAGATGGATCAGTTGACGAGTTCAGAGTTGAGTTCAAGAATTGATCAATAGAGCACGATATTCTCACTTCAAAACTATAGCAGAATTTGTCAATATTTATCTCACAAGTATATGAACTAACAGGTCGAATATGGCCAAAAATGGCTGAAAATGATGACATTTCAAGGTTTTTACAAGATGATTAAATCCACTTTCGCTTAATGACCAACGCTTGAGGACATGTGTTTGATTTTTCGTAAGAGATAATTTACAACCCGGAGGAAATGTGAATCATTTTCTAAGCACTAAAACAATTAAGATTAGAAAAATATTCCTTAAATTGCTCTTTTCGGTGAAACAAATGAAATGTAAAAGCACGTACAAGAATCGCAAACAGTTGATTTCTTGGGCTTGTTGTATCTCTAATTCACATTCAGATATGTTTCCGCCATTGCTTAAGTTCAACCCCAATCGAGGAAAAAAGAATGTCATCCTTCCCTTCTAGCAAGCTAGATTCATGTCCATAATCGGGAAAGTTCAACAGTTCAATGCAACCTTCACTTATTTGCATACGCCAGTGGCACGTTCCTACATGCACATGCACGGAAGATGATGCAGGAGCATCCAATGTAGCTCCATCGACCAACTCAGAACCATGGATGCTTATCCAAGCCAATAAGGAAGTTGGGCATTATGTGCTTCGATTGATCATTTTGAATGAATAATGTTAATTATTTATCGATACTTTGTGGTATATCGATAACAATCAATGGGAGGCCATTTTAGATATCTTGTATGACCAATTGATGAAGTTTCAAGAGAATTATTTTCTGGTCAAGGGAGAAGCACGAATTTTGGGAAGGCTAGTTCACGAATGCGGTTCAAGGATATGAAAAGCCAAATGTTCAAGAATATGAAAAACTAAAGGTTCGAGAATGCGGAAAGCCGAAGATTAAAGGCATTTAGTTCCTGTGTTAATAAAGGCTTTTCTTAAGTTCCTAGGTGTCTTTATTTTTATATAGCTCAAGAGTCGAACATTTAAGTTCCTAGGTCATTAAAGTTTGTTTTAATATCTCCTAAGGCTAAAATCCTCCTAAATAGGGGAAAACTATTCAGTGTATGGGAGATATGAATTTGATCAATGAAATTGTGAGATTTCCTCTACTTGAGTGAACTCCTTCGGAGAGTGGATAACTCCTTTCTGTCTCTTTATCCATGGAGCGTAGATCACTCCTTGGTGGTGAGCTAAGAAGCCCTTTATCCTTGGCTGGTGGAATCTTTAGGCCTTGGTGGTGAGCATCTCCTATCTTGAAGTCATTTATCCTTGGTTGGTGGAAGCTTTAGGCCTTAGTAGTAAGCTTTGTAGATCTTGACCCTCATCCTCGGTTGGTGGCGTGGCCTTTATACCTTGGAATGAGATCGTTCTATCTTTTCTTAGTCATTTTCATTTCTTCCTCGTATACACTACTCCATACACTTAACCACTAAAATCCCCTTTAAAAAATTTCTGTTTTGGAATCACTCACCCCATCACAAATCAAAATATTGGTATCAGAGCTCAAGGTTCAACTCATTTGAGTGATTCCTTAATTTCTTCTATACAAATTATTTATGGATGATCAAGTTCCAAGAGGCTTGACTTTGCAGCAAGCGCACAACGAAAGGCGAGATCATGTTATCCAAAATCTTCAGCAACAAATGGAGCGTGTCCTCAATCTTCTAGAGAATCCAGCGAGACAAGGACAACCAGCAAGGCGTCCCAATGAACAACATCAGTGTGACAATTCTGAATCTCGTCAAAATTCTGATGGCGATTTCGAGTCCACTGGAGACAACCGAACGATTCTGCACTCTAGTGATTCTGAATCTCCAATTTGAAGACGAAGATGAAGAGGGAGGTATAAGGAGGATGAAAGAGACATTAAAGTGGAGGTCCTTGAGTTTGACGGTAATCTCAATTCTGACGACTTTATGGATTGGCTACATACAACCGAACGAATTTTTGACTTCAAGTCCTATTCAGATGAGAAGAAATGTAATGTTGCTGTCCTAAAGCTGACTAAATATGCTTCTATAGGGGGGAGAATCTAAAGCGTCAATGAGCAAGGGAAGGAAAACGCCAAATCAAGTATTGGGAAAAACTCAAGAAGTTGATGAAGAAAAGGTTATTGCCCGACAACTATAAGTAAGATCTCTTCCTCAAACTTAATTCCCTAAGATAACAAAGGATGAGTGTTGAAGAATACATTTGTGAGTTTGAACAACTCGAAATGAGGAGTGAAGTTCCAAAAGTTCTTGAGCAAATCATTGCTCGTTACCTTGGCGGCGTGAATCGAGAAATTGCTGATATGATTGAACTTCAACTTTATTGGCAAGTTACTCATAAAAGTTGAAAAACAATTAAAGAGCAAGAGGTTTTCCTCCAGAACCTCAACAAAAGCGACATCCTATTTTAGGAGTGCTTCCTCAAGCAAGGGCGAGAGTACGTCGACAAAAGACAAAGGCAAGGAAAAAATTGCAAAGCCTTCCAAAGAAGTCCAAAAGAAGTTTGAAGGCGATGCAAGGAAATGCTTTAAGTGCCATGGTTTTGGGCATTTACAAGTAAATTGTCCAAATTGGAGAGTTATTACTCTTCAAGAAATTGAGGAGATTAACTGGGCGCTTCAAGAGGCTAGGGGCGATCAAGACCAAAATATTTCTGAATCTAATGGGGAAGAAGAAGTTGTGGAGAAAGCCGACGATGGCGAGCTGTTGATCATCTGAAGAGCATTGCATGTTGAAATTTCTTCTGATAAAGAACAAAGGGAGAATATATTTCACACTCGTTGCACTATTAACGGAAAGGTGTGTTCGGTGATCATCAATGGTGGGAGCTGCACCAATGTTGCTTCGACAACTTTTATCAACAAGCTGAAGCTTCCAACAATGAAATATTCTCAACCATACAAGCTCTAATGGCTCAATCAATGGAATGAACTCAAGGTAACCAAACACGTTCTTATATCATTTTCAATTAGGAAGAACTATCAAGATGAGGTTGTATGTGATGTGATTCCTATGGAGGCATGCCACTTATTATTGGGTAGACTGTGGCAATTTGATATAAAGGCTATGCATGATGGTCGGAAAAACACATACTCTTTTCATAAGGAACAAAAATACGTTACTCTTTTACCTTTGAATCATTCTTCGATACATAATAATCAACCTAGAGTGGGAAACACTTGTAAGGAAAATCTGTTCTTGAGTGAGACATGGGTTGAGAGAGCCATTAGCAAGCAAAAGAATGTATTTGCTTTGCTTGTAGTCAAGAAAAAGAGTGAGATAGGGCGAACCATACATTCAAAAATGCATTGCTTGTTGAAAGAATTTGCAGATGTGTTGCCGGAGGATTTTCCACCAGGATTACTTCTCATAAGAGGTATTGAGCATCAAATTGATTTGATCCCCGATGCTCCACTACCAAACAAGCCAGCTTATCATGCAATCTAAAGGAAACAAAGGATATGTCCAAGAAAGCATGAGTCCCTGTTCTGTTCCAGCTCTACTTGTACCTAAGAAGGATGGTACATACCGAATGTGTGTTGATAGCCGGGCCATCAACAATATCACCATTAAGTATAGGTACCCTATACCTAGACTTGATGATATGCTTGATGAATTATATGGTTCTTTTGTGTTTTCAAAGATAGATTTGCTGAGTGGTTATTATCAAATCAGAATGTGAGAAGGTGAAGAATGGAAGACGGCTTTCAAGACCAAGGGAGGCTTTTATGAGTGGTTGGTTATGCCATTTGGATTATCTAATGCTCCGAGTACCTTCATGAGACTTATGAACGATGTTCTTCGTCCTTTTATTGGTCAATTTGTCGTTGTTTATTTCGACGATATTCTTGTTTATAGCAGGAACAAGGAGGAGCATATCTCTCATTTGTCTTGAGAGAACAAAAACTATATGCTAAAATGGAGAAATGCGAGTTCTTCTCTCCAAGCATTGTGTTTCTTAGTTATGTGGTTTCCAAAGATGGAATCTCTATTGATGAAGCCAAGGTGGAAGCTATGAAATTGGCCGGTTCCGAATTCTTTCTGATGTAAGAAGGTTTCATGGACTTGTTTCTTTCTATTGATGTTTTGCCAAAAAATTTAGTACCGTCGTGGCTCCTATAACTGAATGCGTGAAGAATGATGCTTTTGAATGGACAAAGGCTACTCAAAACGCCTTTGAGGTAATCAAGCAAAAACTTTGTGAGTCCCCTATTCTTGCACTTTCTGATTTTGATTAAGTATTTGAAGTTGAGTGTGATGCAAGCGGAGTTGGTATTGGTGCTATTCTGGTGCAAGCACAAAAGCCATTGGCATATTTCAGCGAAAAGTTATCCGATTCCAAGAGGAATTATTCAACTTATGACAAAGAGTTATATGCCATTGTTCGAGCTCTTGATCATTGGAGTCATTATTTGGGGCCAAAACAATTTGTCCTTCATTCTAATCATGAGGCGCTTAAGTTTATTAGCGGCCAACTCAAGCTTAATTCTAGACATGCAAAATGGGTAGAATTTCTTCAATCACTTTCTTTTGTCTCAAAATATAAACCTGGGCACACTAATGTTGTAGCAGATTCTTTATCGAGAAGATATTCTATGCTTGTTGTTATGGACTCTAGGATTCTTGGATTTCAATCAATGAAAGAACTTTATTCTGAAGATGCGGAGTTCTCATCCATCATCAACAATTGCAAGTGGGGAGTTCAAGGTATA
This sequence comes from Eucalyptus camaldulensis, assembly GCA_019915185.1. Taxonomy (NCBI): domain Eukaryota; kingdom Viridiplantae; phylum Streptophyta; class Magnoliopsida; order Myrtales; family Myrtaceae; genus Eucalyptus; species Eucalyptus camaldulensis. The sequence goes on from JAHSVA010000008.1 coordinate 29,720,768, forward strand.
TATTCTTTGCAAGATGGGTTTCTTTTTAAAGGAAATCAATTATGTGTTCCGAAGAGTTCTTTTCATGAATTGCTTATTCGAGAGGCACATGGTGGAGGATTGGCTGGTCAATTTGGTATTAACAAAACTCTTGAGGTTCTTCAAGAGCATTCCTATTGGCCAAAGATGAGTGGAGATGTGTATGCTATCATCTCAAGGCGTGCAACTTGTCAAAGATTAAAAAACCATTTTCATCAAGGTTTATCTACTCAACTTCCGATACCATTGCAGCCTTAGGAAGATGTTAGCATGGATTTCATTGTGGCTCTACCAAATAACTCAAAGAGGAAAAGATGCTATCATGGTGTTCGTCGATCGGTTCTCTAAAATGGCTCATTCCGTGCCATGTCAGAAGACCAATTATGCATCTCATATTGCTGAATTATATTTCCAAGAGATTATTCGCATTCATGGAGTACCAAAGACTGTTGTGTCGGATCGTGATTCCAAGTTTTTAAGCTACTTTTAGAGGACTCTATGGAGAATGCTTGGTACAAGACTCTTATTCAGCATAGCTTGTCATCCACAAACTGATGGCCAAACGGAGGTGACAAATCGTACTCTAACCACTCTTCTTCGTGGTATGGTGAGTAAATCTTTGAAAGATCGGGAGTTAAAGCTTGCACATGCTGAATTTGCTTACAATCGATCACCAAGTTATACTACTGGTTGATCGCCATTTGAAGTTGTGTATTGAATTAATCCTCTCACACCCATTGATTTGATTCCAATTCCATCTAACTCTCAAGTAAGCTTTGATGGCATGAAAAGAGCTGAATCAATGAAGAAGCTCCATGAGCAGATTTGATCCAAGATTGAAAAGGCCAATGAATCTTACAAGAAGAAAGCTAATCAACATCGCAAGAAGACTCAATTTCAACCAGGCGATCTTGTATGGCTTCACTTGAGGAATGGGAGATTTCCATTTCGACGAAAGAACAAGCTCATGCCTAGAGCTGATGGTCCCTTTAAAGTTATTGAGCGAATTGGTGACGATGCTTACAAGATTGACCTTTCAGGAGAGTTTGGAGTTTCAGCAACATTTAACATGGGAGACCTTTCTCCTTACTTGGAGGATGAAAACCTTCTAGATTTGAGGAAAAATCTCAAACAACCTGAGGAGGATGATGTGGGAGCATCCAACGTAGCTCCATTGACCAACTCAGAACCATTGATGCTTATCCAAGCTAATAAGGAAGTTGGGCATTATGTGCTTCGATGGATCATTTTGAATGAACAATGTTAATTACTTATCGGTACTTTGTGGTATATCGATAACTATCAATGGGAGGCCATTTTAGATATCTTGTATGACCAGTTGATGAAGTTTCAACAGGATTATTTTCTAGTCAAGGGAGGAGCACGAATTTTGGGAAGGCTAGTTCACGAATACGGTTCAAGAATATGGAAAGCTAAAGGTTCGAGAATGCGGAAGGCCGAAGATTAAAGGCATTTAGTTCCCGTGTTAATAAAGGCTTTTCGTAAGTTCCTAGGTGTCTTTATTTTTATGTAGCTCAAGAGTCAAACATTTAAGTTCCTAGGTCATTAAAGTTTGTTTTAATATTTCCTAAGGCTAAAATCCTCCTATAAATAGGGTAGAACTATTCAATGTGTGGGATACACGAATTTGATCAATGAAATGGTGAGATTTCCTCTGTTTGAGTGAACTCCTTCGGAGAGTGGATAACTCCTTTCGGTCTCTTTATCCTTAGAGCGTATATCACTCCTTGATGGTGAGCCAAGAAGCCATTTATCCTTGGTTGGTGGAATCTTTAGGCCTTGGTGGTGAGTTTCTCTTATCCCGAAGTCCTTTATCCTTGGCTAGTGAAAACTTTAGGCCTTGGTGGTGAGCTTTGTAGATCTCAATCCTCATCCTCGGTTGGTGGTGTGGCCTTTATAAAATGGAAGGAGATCGTTCTATCTTTTCTTAGTCCTTTTTGTTTCTTCCTCGTATAACTACTCCATACACTTAACCACTAAAATCTCCTCTAAAAAATTTTTGTTCTGGAATCACTCACCCTATCACGCATCAGAAGAGACAAGCGGGAAATTTTTTGTTGATTGTGGGTCAAAGTTAATTCCGATTGATTCGAAATTCAATTTATAATTAAATTGCAAGAAAACTTAGGCCAAAATGAGAAAGTCCAAATGATACTCTTGCCATCATAACTGTGGGGGGGAAATTGTCCAAAAGGTCCTAAACCTATTACATTTTTATCAATTCAATCATAAATTTGTTAATTTTGTCAATTCAATCTTAAATATTTTCACTTCTTACCAATTGAGTCCATCTGTTCAATTTTAATCGAAAAATGCTAATGTGGACGTGGTGGTGCCAATTGCCACGAATAATTTTAACAATATTTTAATATTTTATTGAATTTTTATTATCTTATCTTATCTTTTCTAATTTCCTTTTTGGCTTTACTCTTTTTCTTTTCTAGTGGCTGGCCAGTTGGCCTCGCCCGCCACAAGTGAGGCCTAACCAGATGAGGGCGAGCCCTGACAAGGGGAGCCCTTGCTGAGGTGTGGCCTAGCAAGGGTCAACCTCGCCTATGCCAGATCAAGCAAGACCAACCTTTGCCCAAGCCAAGGCGGCCTTGCTGGGCGTCAGTCGGGCAACTACAACTCCAAGTGAGGCCAGCCTAGCTTGGGCTAGGGCTGGCCTCGCTAGATCTAGCGAGGGGAGTCCTTGCCAGGGCTCACCCAAGCAAGTGTTGCCCTCATCTAGGCCAAGGCAACCTCACTGACATCACCTTTGCCCGATTGACGCCTGGTGAGGCAACCTTAACTTGGGCAAGGGCTTTCCTCGCTTGGTCAAGCCACACCTGTGGCTAGCAAGGCCAGCTAACTGTCGCTTGTGGCCGACCAGCCACTGGAAAAGGAAAAAAAGAAAGTCAAAAAGAAAAAAAATAAAAATATAAAAATATATTATTAAAAAGTGTTCACGTCAATACCAGTAGTTCTACGTGACACATTAGGAGTTTGCAATGGAAACCGCCCGAACTGGGATCGAATTGGACCAGACCGACCAGTTTTGGGCAGTTCCCACGGTCGGCAGTCCGGTTCCCAGTTCCTAATCTTGGAACTGGCGTTCGGTTGGTCCAATTCCTAAGGTGGGAACCAGACCGACCAGACCGATCGGGCCGGACCAAATTTTTTTTATATATAATTTATATACATATAATATATAAAACACATCATATATGAATATTACGTATGAAACTTATTGCAATCGGAATTGCAATTGAGGTAACAACCTCTTATGTGGCCAAGAGACCACCAAATCTCTTGTTGTTACTTTTTAGAGAAAACTTACTTGTTAGTTTCATCTTCGTTGTTCTTTCCTCATGCTACATGTCAGTGTATCAACAATACTTTGTGAATTGCAAAATCCTAGCAACTAAAATCTTACGTAAGTGTCACTCTCAGATGTTTAGAAAAGAATGATCTGTCTGCTTGAGACTAAGAGAGCATTTCTAGTTGATCTTGATGAGTGAAGGTCGCCCTCCCGTGCATATTCTCCATTTTCCACGACTTTTGTAGCTTCCCATGCTATCATGGGTCTCGCCATAACTATGTTTTTTTAGATTCATCTGTCTCTGTAACCATTCCCACTCTTTGAATTAGACCGATGGGTACTCATCTTTCCCTTGATCGTAGGACAACGCTCTAGGAGTTCCTCATGCTCACACTCTCTCTCTTGCTCCCTTCACTTGCAAATGACAAGGCACTTTAAGCCTCAAAGAGTCCCACATCAACTAAACATTCAAAGCATAGAAGAGAGTTTGTCTATAAAATCTAAGCCAAGCACAACCTTTAAACAAATTCTTCATGGCTTTTATGCTTAAAATTAAGCATGAAACACATAAACTATGATTGATATTCACGCAAGTGAAGTTTGAATATTTGCACGTGGGAACATGTGTGAGTAGTTTTATTAGATTGCCCAGGAATCGAATTAGATTTATTGGTCCGGGGCATGATTGTTCTTAAGTGAAAAAAGGAAGTGCCAATTTTGTTGGACTGGACCGGACCGGACCATAACTGATGGTCCGGTCCGGTTCTTGGGCCTAGGACCAAATGGTCTGGTCCACGGTTCCCAAAATTGGGAACCGATTCTCCCAGTCTCGTTCCTAGTTCTACCTTGGAACCAGACCAAACCAAGAACTGATTACCCCTAGGCACCATCGGTGTCCACGTCAATATTTTCCAATCAAAGTTGACTGGATGGACTCAATTGACAAGAAGTGAAAATATTTAGAATTAAATTGGCAAAAATTAAAAAGTTTAGAACTGAATTGACAAAAGTGAAATAGGTTTAGAACTTTTTGGACTATTTTCCCTAAGGTTGATGCAAAAGAGGAAATTAATTTTGCAAAAGACTTCTCAAGCCCCTTCTAACCACAATTATTAAATGAGACTACTGCCATCACAAACTTATTCTAGTCCGATTAGGCATGTGTAATGTGAAAGCCCGCTTTACTTCTACAATTTAAAGTTGTCGGGTTCAGGGACTTGATGTGCATCAATGTATTGAAATTTCTGGCCAGGCTAATGGAGCAAGCGTGCTTTCCCTTGTGCCTGGACATTGCAGGTTTGAGTCTTGCTCGAATAAAACTTCTAGATAATTTAAATAATACGTTTACATTAAATATAGCCCTCAACGAGGCAGCCCATTTGGTAGAGAGGTGGACACTATACGATGTTGTCATGGACTCAATCCGCGAGCCACACGTTTGATAATCAAATGGCATAAACTGACCGATTATTAGTTGAACTGATCGAACAAACAGTCTAATTCAGTTTAAACTTTCTTCAAAGTGAGTGGACAGATGCATTCAATTGGTTCAATCCACGAGGGCCACCCATTTGATAATCAAATAAGATGTGTGACGTCCCAAATCCTAAATGAGGGCTTATAATTTTCCAGAAGAATCACCCCTAAAAGCATTGCTAGGGTATGAGTCAACATTGGTGACCACATTAGTGGTTTAATTGAGGGAGTTTATGACACCCTATGTTTACAACGTGGGATGGGCTCAACCCACATGATGTTATTTATAAGTAAGATCCATGCCAAATGGTCATTTATTAAGGGCTCAACCCATATGATTTGGGTCAGATTGTCACATCATTATAACTCGAATCAAATGGTAGCTAATTGATTTTCCATCAAACTGGTCAAACTCATGGCGTAGTTTGATTTTCCAAACATTGCTCGGTGAGCTCAATAGCCTTTCTGTCATCTATAAATCATCTTCATGAGAAACCCGTTAGAAGCACAAATTTTAATTTATCCAATTATCTCGACCGTTTGCATAAGAAAACAAGTGATTGAGGTAAATTTCGCATAAGTACTTAAATAAGTGAGACAACTGAGTAAGTGCGACTATACATCTCTCGCATAAACCAAAACCCTAAACAACCTTGCATGACGCGGTTCGGTAATCTTCTGCGTTCTTATCTTCTTTACTACTTGTGCTCTTTATTGGTCTGTGGTGTTTGTCTCAAGTTCCCGTTCCGAAATTTGCGATGCGTGCTCGCCCGAGGGACTGGGTCGTTTTGTTCGCTAATGGAAGAACGAGGGTTCATAGCCACATCGAATTCACTGTCATGCAATATTAAACTCAAAAAGAACATAAAAAATTTACAATGTTACAGCAAGGCGCTAATAAAATACTCTGAACAAAAATATTGCCGCTTTGCAGATGAGGACATTTGTCTGTTTCTCCTCATTTCATTGTTAGATTTGATTGATCGGGTCTATGACATAATTTTGACATGTCCGATGATCGATTATCCCAAAGACATTTGTCTCTCTCTCTCTCTCCCCCCAACACGCCCCCTCCCCCCCCCCCCCCCCCCCCCAAAAAAAATAAAGAAAAAAGAAAAAATATAGGTTGTGCCAGAAAGCGGAGGATGGAAACATGGAATCAAAAACATTAGTGTTGTCTACCAAGCTACAACCCCTTCCTTGCCCGAGCTAAAAGAAGAATTCTACTGGAAGTGGCCTATATCGTCTGCGAATGCGCCTTCGCGCATTACAAGGTACTCTTTCGGGTTAACCTGGACCTTTTTCTGAATTGAATTTGAGTCCATTTTACGTCAAAAATTTCTTCTCTGCTCCTCTTCCTCTAGATCATACAGATGTCCATTGTCTTCCATTTTAATATGAATGTAAATTGGAGACAAGTTTAGATGACAAAGGCAGACCACCTATTGCGGTGCTTCAGTTATGATTGAGCTGGGCATATGCTAGTTTGTTCTTCGTTCTAACCCCCTCTATTGCAGAAACAAGCATCTTTATTATCAAACTACGTTCTCTTTGTGCTTTCCTCCTCAGCTTTTGCAACTTCTACTTCACCATAAACTCCGGCCAAACTAGAATTGGTAATGACCTTAAACAAGAGAGGACGGCTGCCCATTAGTTTCGCCCTGATCATGGCAGAGATAATGTATAACACGCGACGCAGTATTCCCATCGTTTTCTTGATTTCCAACACAATTGACAATCTGACCTTTTTCCGAATTCTCCCCTGAAATGCTAGAAATTATGGTCCAAAATTCGTTCTGTTAGATCAAACTGACCACAAACCAGTGAGACGCACTGGGTCGACAACAAAGAAGACCCAATTTAACATTTTTTTTTTCTAGACTGTGATTGATTATACCAATGTCTCGGTGAAATAAGTCCTTACAAGCTTCGACTGCACATCATAAGGAAAAAGGCCACTTGTAGGGTTAGATCGTAGCATTCCATATTTAAGTCTATTTATGGTCATATTAAAGCTAATAATTCCTTTTCCTTGGTCCCTCATTTTAGTATGTTTCTGTGTTGCTCGTAGTGATCTCTCCAACACCTTATGTGCTACCAATGAAGAGCTCCTCCTCTTCAGCTCTTCTGTTTTTCCTCGGTGGAGTGATCGTGTTTCTTTTCCTGGTGATTGTCCTGCTGATCTTATGGAAAAATAAGATCCCCAAGGAACTGGGGAACTTGGTTGCACGAAGCAGAGGACGAAAAGGTACTTTCAACAACAAAACATTACGCAGTTGTGCGGCATATATTCTTCGAGAGGACCTTAAAATTGTTAATATGTCTTTTCATCTAGCCTCGAAAGACTTCCTCAGCGGAAATCTTCGAACCATCAGCTATTTTGACTTCCACACCCTGAAGAAGGCAACTAAAAACTTCCATCCTGCAAACCTACTCGGAGTGGGCGGATTTGGTCCAGTCTACCGGGTAATGATGCTCACATTTTTCTTCTCGTTTGTTTTTGTTTTGTTAGCCTTAGCACATGAACTCCTTTGTACCAAATTCATGTGTGAAAGTTCCGCTGAAGTCGCAAATTTTTCTAGAGCAAAATGTGTCCAATGGATGTTTGTGTTATTTGTTCCTCTTAACAATTTTTCTTAATTTGTACGATAGCCAAATAAGAAAGGGGAAAGACAGAAATTGAAGTCAAGACTTCTTTCGTCTGGGTAACATTAATTGTCACTAGGACCATGCCTTCTTATTCCTGCAATCATCCTTGACATTGACTACAAAAGTAAATAAGTCTCTGGCAAATTTAAAAATCTACCAGAGAAAGAGCCCTTTAAATTTCGCAAGCTTTGGTCACTAAAATCATATATTTCATGCAATACGTCAACAGGGAAAGTTACAAGATGGGACATTTGTTGCTGTGAAGAAACTGTCACTTGAGAAATCCCAGCAAGGAGAATCAGAATTTCTCGCCGAGGTTAGGATGATAACAAGCATCCAACACAAGAATCTAGTCCGCCTCCTTGGTTGTTGCTCAGATGGGCCACAACGACTCCTAGTGTACGAGTACATGAAGAACAAGAGCCTGGATCTTATTGTATATGGTACCTCTCTCTCTCTCTCTCTCTCTCTCTCTCTCTCTCTCTCTCTCTCTCTCTCTCTCTCTCTCTCTCTCTCTCTCTCTCTCTCTCTCTCTCTCTCTCTCTCTCTCTGTTGGCCTCTCTGATGATCCCTTTCCATGTTCTTCCAGCAGCTACCCATTATTAACTCAAGATCCAACATTATAAGAGAACACTTTTTTTTTGGTTAAGATTATAAGAGAACACTTGTGTCTCACTCTTGGTTAGATTCCATTTGCCAAAATAACTAAACCAGAAAAAGTGAGTACGGAGAGGAATAACTCGCATTCTCTATAGACAACATTTCTTGCCTGTACATGGAAAAAGTGGCATCATTTGAATAATTTATCATCAGAATGGAGATGCTGTTTTGGTATGACTACCATTTTTCACTGGTGATCCTCCATAAGCCTTATATTGAATAAACTGAAAAGACGCCCAAAACATCCAGCTTGCGACCAATGGAGTTAGGCCACGGTTAAACAAACAAAAATTTTAGATTGGAAGAAACACTTTTGTTTTTCGCTACAACTTGAAATACAAGCCTTATAATAACTCTGGTGGTAAAAACTAAAAAGTCAATAGGTTGTTCTAGTTTCAAGGAATCAGTGTGACTGAGAGCAAAATATATCAGGTGACTAATAGCTATAAATTCTGAAATAGCTAATCTGGTCAACAGGGAAAAGTGACCAATACCTCAACTGGAAGACCAGGTTTCAGATTATTGTTGGAATTGCACGAGGATTGCAGTACTTGCATGAAGATTCACCCCTGAGGATTGTTCATAGAGATATCAAAGCAAGCAACATTCTTCTTGATGAGAAATTCCAACCTCGGATTGGCGATTTCGGGCTGGCAAGGTTCTTTCCTGAAGATCAAGCATACCTTAGCACTACGTTTGCTGGAACATTGTGAGTACTACTATATAATAATTACTGCGACAACTTAGCGCACATGTTGCACTTAAATTGGAATGAGTTGCTCAGTTGTTCGTAAATGCTAGAAATCATGTTGAAGGGATAGAAGGAGCACCTCTCTCGTGGTAATAGCCAGATTCTTTCATTCACGCCTCTGTTTGTCCAATTCTCATCTTAGATAATTAAGCTAATGATAACACGATTCGAAGGAATGAGAACAACTTAACTTTTGATTGGTTGAAGTAACCAGTTAAGGTTGTTTATCATGATGATGTTGATCCTAACTGACGTTTATTTTCTCATTGTCTTCAAGAGGATATACTGCACCTGAATATGCTATAAGAGGGGAATTATCTGAAAAGGCCGACATTTACAGTTTCGGGGTTCTCATGCTTGAGATCACCAGTTGCAGGAAAAATACCGATCTGACTTTACCATCAGAAATGCAGTACCTCCCTGAATATGTAGGCCATTTTTTTGTATCGTTACTGTCAGGTTAATCTGATTTTCTTTTCGTTTAGATAGCTGACTTCATTACTTCCTGACTTTGTACATGGATCAATTGTAATGACAGGCGTGGAAACTATATGAGAGATCGAGGATAATCGAGCTGGTAGACCCAAGAATGCGAGAAGACGGATTCATAGAGAAGGATGTCTTGCAAGCCATGGACATCGCCTTCTTGTGCCTTCAACCTCATGCTAATTTAAGGCCTCCAATGTCGGAGATAGTGGCCATGTTAACATGCAAGGTCGAGATGGTCGAAAGACCCATGAGACCTGCTTTCTTGGATCGACGGCCTAAGAAGGAGAACCTTTCCTGGGATACCATCTCCGAGGCTTTCCCGTCTCCACTCCGGAGTGATTCCATATCTTTAAGTAGGCCAACTAAGTAAAGCATTGTTCTTCTTCATTGTAGAGGGGAGACAGAGGAGTTTTCACACAAGCAACTAAGTGAAACTAAAGCGATTTGAGGACGAGTTATGGCTAATTCTTTAGATTTTAGCTACATACATAGGTTGAGCTCCTACTACGGCTTGCAAAAGCCCTTTTTTTCTCCCTGAAGACGGAGAAAAATACAAATTCTTTGCTTTGTTAGCGGGTACACAAGTTCGTTGGAGTATATTGCAGATGTTCCTTTGCATTTGGTTAAAACAACGAGTTTCAATTTCATCATTCGAGTAATGCCAATTGATCGTCCGTATGGCCCAATTCACCGCCGGTGGATACAAAAGCCCAAATAGAGGATAAAGACGGCTTGGCGTTGTGCCTTAGAGATCCAGTTTGCGGCCCGGTTTGTTTCCCTTGGAGACGATACATGTCTCAAACGCGTAAAACGGGACTTCAGCTCTCCCTGGCAATTTGTCAGGAAGTATTTGACTAACCACGGTGGTTCCTGCTTCAATTAATCACTTGACTAGGGTTAGATAGTCGGAGTGTACTTCGAGAGGGCATGCTCTTGTCACAGATACGAAAGGAAGGGTGTTGTAGAAGGCTTAGAGTACCTTTGGTAATATTTTATTCTCAAGAATAATTTTTTTTAGAAATAGTTCTCTTCCATTTTTATTCTCTAAGACAATTTTGGAGTAAAAGAACACATTTATTCCCTGCATAAAATTTTTATTCTCAAAATAGAAAAAAAAAATGCGTTTGATAAAATTCATGAAACTTTTTTTTTGGAAATATAATTTCTTTTAATTTTTTAATATTTTTTTAGATTTTTTTCTTCTTCTTTTTTTCCTCTCGTCTTCTCCTCCTCTAGCCGATCATTGAGTAGTGATTGGCGGACACCAGTAGTGGTGGATAACAATAGGTAGCAATGAGCAGTGGCGAACATAAAATTGTTCATGGTAACAAAAAGTTACTTTTTCCTTTTTTTATTTTATTTTAGTTCCAAATCTATTCCTTAGTCATTTTTCTATTTTAGGAAATAGAAAAACTAACTGACATTATCAAACAAATTTCTATTCTTTTTTTTTTTTATTCTAGGGAACAAAAGAACAAATAGATAGAAAAATTGGAACGTTACCAAATGGAGCCTTAGTGTCACGAATGAGCTCATTTGTTTGAATCGCGAGTAGTCTAGGCGCTCACAAGGACAAAGTTCCATTCTTGACACATCGTTGCCACTTGACACAAACAAGTGCCCTGCCTCCTTGATGAGTTGGGAACCAACTTACCCTTTGAAGCCTTGAAGGCCATTCCCAAGCCTTCTAGAAGCTTTCAAAATCTTGTAAATAAATTTGTTTTAATGTAGGTAGATGGTAGATGCAATACGTCTTGGTAGGTGGGAGAAGGCCTTAGTGATATATGAAGGGTTTCACCCCTCATCTTTAATACAAGAGACATAATTTAGAGATTCTCTTTACAATTTCTCTCTGCACAAGTCGGTGAGTAAAGGCTAACTTGAGATTGTAATTTCTAAGGTTGCATGAGTACGGAATGCTAGAAAAGTAAGTCCAAGGCATGTGATATCGAAGTAGATTTCCCAAAAACTATATGGGTGGATGATGAAAAGAGATTTGTTGCCGCATTTCCAACAAGAAGAAAAGCCTCCCTTGGTTTGCTAAATCAAGAGAACTAGTAGGCGAAAGAAAGTGTTTGCTAAGGGAGCATGGTTGATTTGGGTTACCACACTTGTCATGGAGAGCACAATGATTAGCTATCCCTAAACAAATTTGATCAAGCCAGCCATTGATGGAATGGAGTGACTTGTGTTATTAGTCAAGCATTTGTTATGTAAGTTCTAAAGGAGTGTCAGCAATGGTTGAAGAATGCAAGAATGTGACAGGATATCCCACAACGAGGGTGATGCAAAATTTGGATGGGAGAGAGTGTCATGGTTCGAGTTTTCCTATATTTGTGTGGATTGAAAAGTGGGAGATATATATGACATGACTGATTTATGAAAATAGCATCAAGGCGTTTGTCCTAGAAATTTAGGGATGGTTTGATTATCATCTCAAAAGAATCTCTTAAAGTAGTATTTGCTTCTCGTGAACAAACTGATCACAAATTGCTATCATTTTCCTAATGATGGCCATAATAGGCTAAAATCAACTGTTGCACTGATCCGTATGCTATGGTGTAGGGATTAGATGTTTGGGCTAAGTTGGACATTTTACGATCAATTATGAGGATGCATGAACAACTAAATTTTTTATCTAAAGGTTTCTCTTGCATTTCATAGATATTAGGGATTGAATCCGCCATTAATGATAGAATTCGACCCTTAAACAGAAATATGAATATTGCATGGTCTCGCATTCTCCATGAGAGAGCTTGGCAACCATTAAAATATACAGAGACAGGGGAGCAAGAAAGCAGAAAAAGGTGATAAAGGGTGAGTTAAAAAACAATGGGAGAGCTCGACTCACTTTCCGCCAAAAAGAAAAGGAAGGGTCACAGTCCTCGACAGTTGCAAGGTAAAAATAAGAACTGAAATTATCGCTTCCATCTTTTAATTAGTTCAGTTTAATGGGCCTACAAACCGTTTGTTGTGATTTGATCAAAGTATTTGTTTCCTAAATGCGTTTGTGATTTCAAACTGAGAACATGGCATGATTCATCATTTAAGTGTGTTCTCATTTGAGTTAGAATCCTTCATAATTGATTTCGATTTGTAGTTTCCTAGTGAAAATTGTGTTATTATAACTTGTCTATTCTCATAAATTGATCATGATCGCTTTATTAATGAGTCGTATCGATGCAAATGTTTGATAGATGTAGCTCGTTAATAAATTTTGTTTCAAGTTTAGTTAATTTGTATTGTGTCAATTCGTGTTTACACGCTTAAGTCTAACTTTGTTAACATTGGTGTAGCGTCATTCTCGGGGTGGCCGAGGTGCGTCCGCGAGATGTTTTGAAGCTCGGAAATGGGTTGACTGGGCACTGTTCAGACTGTCCTTGGTCTAAACAGTGACCGTCCAGCCCAGTTTCGGTCCGTTTGAGACCCTCCAGGCTGACCCTCGGTGATCCCTTTGATCCTTGGTCGCTCACGGACGGTCGAGGCCTATTTTCGGGACCATTATTTATGTTCTCCTTCATGAGCGTCCAACCCACTTTCCTTCCGTTCGAGATCCCTCCAAGCCGGCCCTCGGTTGTCCCTTTGGTCCTTGGTCACTCTAGGATGGTCGAGGCCCATTTCGGGGGACATTTCCAAGGTCGGGAACGAACTGATTGTCCAGTGTCCACACCATCCCCGATCTGAACAATGAGCGTCCAGCCCATTCACGGTCGATTTTCATTTTCCCGAACCAGTCCTCAGTGATCTCCTTTGTTTATTTACCCGTTTTAGCATCGCATGACGTGTATTATAAGGGTCTGCTTTGATGAAATTCTAATATTTATTGCATCAACTTATCTTCCCCTCACATGTGAGCTTCAAGTGTGAGTTTTAGACTCCGATCATTTCACGAGAAATAACTTTTAGGAAAATATTTTACAGATTTTCCAATATTCATTTTATAAAAAATGATCTGGTTGGGAATAACATTTTCCATTAATAGAAAAATGCCTCTATTACTAAAATAGAGGAATATGTTTTTCGCTTTCAAAATAAGGGAAACTTTTTCCTTACTTTGTCTTATCCCATACCCTACTAACCCATCTTTTTTCTTCTTTCTTTTTTTCCTTACTTGGTGACCGACCACAAGCAAACCTCAAGCTCACTAGCCGCAACCAAGCTTGAGGCTTGCCGATGCTGGCCTCGGCCTTGCTAAATCAATGAGCCAACAACGATTGTGAGCTTCTGGCACACCGATTTGGAGACGCCTGAGGCCCGTAAGTTCAAGGCCAACGAACTGGAGCTTGCCTCCAGCTCATTGGCTTCAGCTCGTTGGCCTAGCGAGGCTTGAGGCCAATGAGCCTTTCAATTTGCTAGCAAGCTCAAGGCTCACCTTTGGTTAGTTGCTAGTCGGCGACCGGCCAAAGAAGAAGAAGGTGGACAAAAAAACAAAAAAAATTAAAAAAAAAAAAACTAATTCAAATTTCAAATTTAAAAAAAATATATATAAGAATAAAAAAATATTAAAAGGATCGCAAGGAGGAAAATCATATTGAATTTTTCATACCAAGCAACAAAAAATATTTTTGAATTTATTTTCAAATATTAGCTAAACACCATAAAATATTGTTATTTTCCTAGATAATGGCTTCTTAGACAAACCACAATTTCCACGAAATGAATGGAATCTTACTGTTAGATTTGTTTGCCTTTAATTCAAATATCCTTTTGCATCAACCTATCTCGAGTTGAATCCCCAACACCCAACTTCATTCTTCTAACCAAATCATGAAGTCTGTCATCGGGCCTACATTATTACACCACAACGCTCACCTATGTAGAAAATATATTAGTCACCAACTTCTTTCCTAGAGATACTATCTAAACATTGATACACATTGAAAATGGGCCACTAATCAACAACTAGCTCTGATACCAAATGTTGAAAGCGCTTGGCAAAAGTCTAATACATTCATCGAGAAAGATCACCAAGAGGGAGCCCATGTCTGAGCTTGTCGGTGTATCTAGTTAGACTCATCTTCACTTAAAAGTAAAAAACTTAAGCTAATGAATTATTGACCAAGTATAATATATATAATGTTCAATAACATATCAATTTTCCAATACGAGACTTCTCTAATGCAACTCATATGTGCATCCTATTTCATAGAAACATGGAAGGAGAGATTCAAGAGTTATGGTACCATTTTCGTGCTTAGAGTTTAGATGTTCTCTTTTCATTAAATTTTTGGTATTCTAGCATTTAAGTTTAGTTCATTTGTTTATAAATGTTTGGATAATCTCACTGCACAAGTCAAAGTTTCAAAAAATCATTTAGATGTGTATAGACGTTTCTCGCATTATCTAAACGGATTAGTTTAGTTTTAATTGTTGCCATTTCCTTCATATTTCGTTCAGGAGATTTTCTTTCTTAGACTAGTGCACGTTTATTTTACAAGCAAAGTTCAGAGGATCTTGTCCCAAACCTTTAACAAGGCATTGCATTAGTTTTGCCTAATATAGCTCTGGTTGTCTTTCCTTTTCATGTTTTGCCCTCGTCTTTATTTATCACTATAATTGATCGTTTAATTTTATTATTTGACCACTTATGCATGATAAAAAGATTTACATTTTTAAGGATGAAAAATCGGAAAAGATTGCATGAAACAATGCTTTATTAAAGAAGGTGTAGTAATGAGCATTAACAAAACTAGCGCAACCAAACACACATTCTCTATTTCCAAGAAGTAAGGCAGGCTCTCGCAACTTACTTGGTTCCTAATCGACTTAGAATAGGTTAGTGAAGACTCTTGTTTAACTTCAATAAATAAAAAATAAAAAAACACTAAGAAATAAAGTTGTGATCAATAGGGTTTCAAAGAGGCCGCATCTCGCTAGAAGATTATACATGCCGACCTAGAATCCATTTAACTCCCTCAGGGTTCCTCTTGAGAGGTTACCAACAATTTGGCGACTCCACTAGATACTAGTTTAAAACCTACAAAGGACTAAGGCCTGATTTTCTCTTCTAATGAAAATTTTGTGTGTGATAATTCGATCATCATGTGGAACTTGAGATACATCACTAACAACAGTGTTAAATGGTCTTACTGACAGAAGTACTAAAAGGAGACGTGCTTACTAACCTTTATTTTACGATTTGAAGCAATGTATGCATGATCTAACCTAACGTGCATGTTTTCTCGCTTTAGCACTATAATTCTTTTTCGAGCAGGTCCTGCGATCCAAAGCTCTGGGGCTGCATTCAGGAAACCAAAGATAGGAACGAGGAGAGAAGGTCGAGGTTGTCTACAAGTAGCGCGAAACATGGGGACTGCTCAACTCCGATCATATTAAGGGAAGCAATTAACCCGTATATTGGGAGCCTTAAGCCCAGATAAGATCCATTAGGCCGGTGTTGAACCTCATAAAGTTCACACGCATGCCCGTGCTTTCATCAATGACTTGTGTTCTGCCCTTTTTTTTTCTTTTCTTTTGGTAATATAAAATATATTTAGCCGCGTCTTAAACTTTTGCAAGTGATCCGTGTTTAATCAATCAAATGCCTATATAATCCAAGGCACCCGGTGGGAATAAGAGCACAAATGATCAAGTAGAAATATTAACGCACCTATTTTAGAATCCACCGTTCTTGATGCAGAAGCGGAAAAGCGATATCTATATACAAGCCATTCTCTTCTATTACCCTTTGTATCACTAGTTCAATGAGACGGCCCTCTCATCCTTAAGCTCTAGATTAAGGCTCATTTTGTGATGATATATGTGATAATTAGAGTTAGAGAAGAGACTTGAGTACTATTTATAGAGTTTCCAACTAGATCCTCTCATTACAGGTCAGGCTCAACTCAGTCTACACTAGCCAGCTCCATATTAGTCTAAATAAGAAACTTTCTATCTCACCTTTGATCAATCGACCCCGTTGTAGAAATTAATATAGGAGAAGAAAAGAGAGTGATGTAGAAATTGATAAAAAAAAAAAAAAAGGAACAAGGAGAACGTGAAAACTGATTAGGGTTTTCCACATCTCACACTTTTATTATTCTATAATACTTAATGACCATAATAACCCTATCAGCGTTAATGACCATAATAACCCTCACACTGTAACACTCCCCCTCAAGCTGGAGCATAGATATCAAGCATGCCTAGCTTGTTACAAATATACTCAACTCTACTACTCCCTAATGACTTGGTGAAAATATCAGCTAGTTGCTCACTAGTCCTAACATGACTAGTAGAAATAACTCCAGTATGAAGCTTCTCACGGATAAAGTGACAATCAACTTCAATATGCTTGGTACGCTCATGAAATACTGGATTTGAAGCAATATGGATTGATGCATGATTATCACACCACAATTCAGTGGCACAGGATCTTCAAATCCAAGTTCAACTAATAGTTGACATATCCAAATTAATTCACAAGTAGCTTGAGCCATAGCTCTGTATTCTGATTCTGCACTGGATCTAGCCACAGCATTTTGCTTCTTACTCTTCCAAGATACTAGGTTTCCCCCCACAAAAGTGTAGTAACCCGATGTAGATCTTTCTATCTGTAGGAGATCCAACCCAATCAGCATTCGAAAATACTTCCACTCCTCTGTGACCATGATCACCAAAGAAAAGACCACGACTTTGAGTCTTCTTCAAGTATCTCAAAATTCTGACTACAGCATCCCAATGGGAGGTACGAGGAGAAGACATAAATTGACTCACAACACTCATAGAAAAGGAAATATTGGGTCAAGTGATAGTCAAATAATTCAATTTTCCAACAAGCCTTCGATACCGTTTTGGATCATTCAATAGTTCACCTTCCTCTGCCATTAATTTTGAGCCAACTTCCATGGGTGTATCTAGGGGTTTTGCTCCTAGCATACATGTCTCTCTAAGCAAATCCAAAACATACTTGTGCTGTGAGATATGAATACCTTTCTTAGCCTGTGCCACTTCGATACCCAAAAAATATCTAAGTCGTACCAAATCCTTTGTTTGAAACTGTTGTTGCAAATGCAATTTCAATTCATCAATCCCCGTGGAATCATCTCCAGTTATAACAATATCATCAACATAAACTACAAGAAATATCCGACCAGCTCCTGAAACACGATAAAGCATAGAATGATCTCCACGACATCTGAACAATCCAAACTGGAGCACCACTTCTGTAAACTTCCCAAACCAGGCTCTAGGAGATTGCTTCAAACCATATAAAGATTTCTTCAAACGACAAACATGACCAGACTCCCCCTGAGTAACAAACCCAGGTGGTTGCTCCATATACACTTCTTCATTTAAATCACCATGAAGAAAGGCATTTTTGACATCAAGCTGAAAAAAAGGCCAACAAGCAGAAGCAGCCAATGAAAGTAAAAGACGAACATAGGTCATCTTAGCCACTGGAGAGAAAGTATCACCATAATCAACCCCACAAACTTGTGCATAACCTTTAGCAACCAATCTGGCCTTGAGGCGAGCAAGAGAGCCATCGGGATTAACCTTAACAGTGAACGCCCATTGTGGCATCCCAAAATTCAATGACAAACCATAAGGTGTGTTAAAGTCTCTAATTAGGTGATAAAAATTTCCATGGCTTATGCTTTAGCCATTAGTCTTTTAATTAGATGATTTGTGCATATGATTGTGAAAATTTAAATTTGATAGATTAATAATCTATGCTTGGCCATGTACTTTATAAAGTAAATTTCAATAAACAAAATGTCACAAGACTTTGGCCATGTTGGAAATTAAAATTTAAAAATATTTATAGAAGAATTTCAAAAAAAAAAAGAGGAAAAAAGTTAATTTTTGGAATGGGCCTTAGGCCCATTGGCCTAAGCTTAGTGGGCCGAATGGCCGGCCCAATAGAGGCCCAAGAGAAGTGGTCGACCGGCCCAATAGAAGCCCAAGCCCAAGCCCAAAAGTCCATAGGACAAGTGGCAAGAAGTCTTCATGCATTGGCCTAGACTAGGACTTCATGCATTGGCTAATTTAAGTGGCATGCAATGATTATCAATCATGAGGATTTGGGGGTATAAAAAGGGAAGAGAGAGAAGGGTGGCCGGTCATTTGCTCGCCCAAGGAGAGAGAGAGAGAGAGAGAGAGAGAGAGAGAGAGAGAGAGAGAGAGATTTGTGCGAGAGAGAGATTTCGAGAGAGAGGGAGAGCGGCCGAGAGGGAGGAGGAGCCAAGGAGGAGTCGTCGCCGTCCGACCGCCGTGTTCGCCGCCGTGTGCCGCCAATTCATGTAGTCTAGAGGCAAGTGTGAGTCCTCTAGCTTCTCTTGCATGCTTGAATGTTGGTTGCCTGTTAAATTCTTGGGTGTTTAAGTGAGAAAAACCGAGGTGTGGTTGGCTTATACTTGAATCGCATGACTGTTCTTGCTCGGATCATGTGAGTCAGAATGTTGTTTGAGCTTGCATGTGTGTTTAGAGTCAGATTTTGGCTTTGATTTCTTCATGAGAGTTGTAGATAACATCTTGAACTACAAAATACTTAAATTTCGTGGAAAGTGATGGATATTTGAGGGGTTAAAGTCTCATCCTACGGAGACCTCAGATCTGGAGAGTTTTTACTGACCTCTTGCTGGATTCGTGGTTGCATGTTGGTTTGTGTTGAGAATCTCACTTCTATTTCTTCATGAAAGTTGTAGGAGACGTCTTAAAATACAACATAATAAAATTTGAAGTGAAATTAACAAGTATAGCCTAGTAAATCAACTAGATCTTGAAGACAATGATTCTGGTGATGCATTCCGAGACACCCGAGACTTCATGGACATAGATGATGACTATACTCTGGTTATTTGACTTATATCTCTTCATGAAACTTGTAGAGGATATCTTGATGTATCACATATCCAAATTTCAGAGGAAACGAAAGAGAATAGGTAGGTGAAATCTCAATATTTCGGAGATGTGTACACTGGACGATGCGGTAATGGATCCAGAAGCTTCGTGAGACTGTATAAAATAATCTAAAAATAATCTGGCTTGGAGTTCTTCATGAACGTTGTACGAAAATGTCTTGGCTATAACTCTGTAAACTTTCGTAATTTTTGGAGGCCGTATGGATATTTTAATCGAATTTCTTCGGAAACCGTGCATTCTGGTTTCATCCGAAAATCATATGATGTTTTGTGAAAATTGTGAGATTGTGTAAAATCCTATTTGGCCATGTATTTTGCATGTAATTATCATCCTATTGGCTTGTTTGATAATTGCTTTAATTTTTATAATTTTGGGAATTTATAGATATTAAATTTAATATTTATGAAAATGGAAAAAGTTGAAATTTAATAAATAAATAAATAAAATCAAATGGATTATTTATTAGCCACAAATTCCATTAAATTTATTAATAAATAATTATACATTGTTGCATGTATGATAAGGTCTTGGTGTGTGCATGACATTTAACCGAGATGCATGTGCGAATTCTATGCCAAGTATGACTTGTTTGATGTCACGTCATATGCCATGCTAAAGTAAGACTGAAATTGGTAAACATGGATAATGGTAAATGAGGAGGTGGTTGTGGTGGAGGATGAGGCCGGATGTATAGAGATGCATTGCCGAATTTCCCTGGGAGATTCAGGATGCCCGGAATGTGGGGGGCCGGAAGCCCTGTCGGAAGTTTCTGCCCGAAGGGAATGCCTCGCGATGTCAGGATTGGGGGTGCGAGATGCCCGGCTAGGGAGTGTAAATGCCGGAAGCCCTGAAGGAGGTTTCTGCCCGAAGGGAATACCTCGTGATGCTAGTTGGGATGCGAGATGTCCGGAATGTGAGGGGTCGGATGCCCGGTGGCCTGGGATGGCTGAATGCCGGAAGCCTCGGAGGTCTTTGCCCGAGGAGATGATGAAATTGATGATTTGAGGAATGGGTGATGTGGTGATCAAATTGAAAGCTAAAAGTGGAAATTAAACCATTGCATGATATGCATGATGATGATGATGATGATGATGATGATGATGATGATGATATGTGATGAGAAATAATGATGATCACCCATGGCATGATATGCATGATGATATGCATGATGATGATGATGATGATATGTGATGAGAAATAATGATGATCACCCATGGCATGATATGCATGATGATGATGATGATGATATGTGATGTGAAATAATGATGATCACTCATGGCATGACATGCATGATGATATACATGATGATGATAATGATGATGATATATGATATGGCACGATGACATGTGTAATGTGATTATGTCATGATGATGATGACATGTATGATGTAATGATGCCATGATGATGATGACATGTGTAATGTGATGATGTCATGATGATAATGACATGTATGATACAATGATGATACACATGTATGTGTTATAAATTGATATGACGATGCATGATAGTATACGCATGGCTTCAAGATAAGTAACGCCTGCAATGCATGTATGATTTGCATGATGCATTGAGTTGTTATTGGATTCCTTATCTGCTGAGTGGTTGTACTCACCCCTTTTGGGGACCAACATTTCAGATTAGCAATATGCCGTTTCCTGCAATCACGCGGGGTGCATTTTATGGGTTACCGTCCGACGTCGAGGTAGAGTGTGGGGAGTTCAGCTGTCCTTCCGTACCTGGATTCACCTACATACGTGTGCACTGTTTTGTCTCGTACGACATAGGCCTGGCTGAGGGCCCGATTGTCCAGGAGTTTGTCTCCGTTCACGTTCGCCGCGATCGGGTGATGAGAGGGATGCTGCCACCGCCGCTGCCTAACGCACTGGACTAGGTGTGAGGCCTGTGCATGACGAGTAGGGGCTGTTTCTTTTTGGATAGTTAGCCGACACTTATGATGGGGGTTGTGCACATGTAATATAGAGGGTCGAGGGTTCTTTTTGAGGTTTTAGGCTGGACGTGGCTAAGTCCTAGCTTTTCCTTTTTGATGTACCGACCCAAAAGAAGTCCCATCTTGAAAATATATGTAAATAAAGTGTCGTGGCTTGTCTATAAAAATTATGGTGATTAGTGGTGTGTATTGGTATCATGGTTGGTAGGGGGAGAGATGGTAATGCTTTATTTTGCTTCTGCTAGTGAGTCGCGCTGGGACCGCTTTAAAAAAAAATGCCTGTGAATAAAGACGCTTCTTCTAAGTGTAGAACAAAAGGGTAATAAGATGTAACATCGGTGCTTGTGGTGACCTTCGAAGGGTTCGGGGTGCTACACCCATTTACATCCAATGGTAGTTTTTCATTCAGGTAGAGGAACAAGATCCCAAGTCTTGTTTTGGTCAAGTGCCATTAGTTCCTCCTCCATAGTTGTCCTCCAGCCTTGACTAGATAATGCTTCAGCAACAGTTTTAGGAGTAGGATGTTTATCAATAGTATCTAGACTAGCTCGAAAAGTAGCAGACAAACCAGAATAGGTGACAAATTGGGCAATAGGGTTGGGTACAACTGCGAGCCCCTTTGCGATGAGCAATAGGGATATGAAGATCATTATGTGATAGACTTACCTCAGACTTAGAAGATTGAGAAGACGAATTAGGCGGAGGTACATCTGCAGGGGGCTCCACATGCTGATGATAACGTTTACTGTATACATGCTGAACTGGTGAAGGGATTGGAGCAGAATTCGAAGTGGGTTTCATAATGACATATGTAAAGGAATCATCATCCATTGTAGGAGGCTCCATTGGTTCATCGGAATAAGTAGTCAACTCAAAAAAGGAAACATCTACAGTGGTGAAATACTTATGCAACGAAGGACAATAACTTTTGTGTACGCGAATACCCCACAAAAATACATTTAAGAGACCAAGGGTCTAGTTTGGAAAGTCATGGACGATGGTCACAAATATAGTAGACACAACCAAATATACGAGGTGGTAAATGAAACAAGGGTTCCGAAGGAAAAAGAAAAGAGTGTGGTGTCGCACCCTTAAGAACAGAGGACGGCATGCGATTGATAAGATAGCATGCGGTTATGATAGCATCAGCCTAAAAAGATTTGTCTACCTTCATTTCAAACATCAATGATCGAGCAACTTCTAATAAGTGGCGGTTCTTCCGTTCGGCGACACCATTTTGCTATGGTGTATCCGAACAAGAAGATTGATGAAGGATGCCCCGTTGGGCCATGAATTCAGAAAAATGATTAAAAAAATATTCTTTAGCATTATCACTTTGGAGAATACGAACAGAAGTTGAAAATTGAGTATGTACTTCGTTAACAAATGCACAAAATATAGAAAATAACTCAAAACGACTTTTCATTAGATATAGCCAAGTGGCTCTTGAATAGTCATCGACAAAAATAAGAAAAACTTGAAACCCAACTTAGAAAGAGTAGGACAAGGACCCCATATATTAGAATGAATTAACACAAATGGCTGAGAGGCCTATTTATTGACTCTTGGACAATAACTAATACGGTGCAACTTCCCAAACTGACACGACTCACACTCAAGACTAGATAAAGACTGAAACTGTGGATCTAACTTCTTTAAACTTTCCAAGGATGGGTGGCCCAAACAACAATGGATCTAATGTGGGGAAGCTGCGGAATAAACAGCACTTGTGGTATCATCAAGCAAGTATAGCTCTCCTGACACATGTCCTTTACCAATCGTCTTCCTCGTCTTCAAGTCCTGAAAAACACAGAAATCGGGATAGAAAGTTACGGAACAATTATATGCTTTAGTAAGCTGACTGACAGACATAAGGTTGAACAAAAAACTAGGGAGATACATAACTGAAGATAAAGATATAGAGGATGTTAGGGGAACTGTGCCTATCCCTTTCACTGTGGATAGAGAACCATTAGCTAATGTAACATTAGACATAGACTCATGAAAGTCAGAAAAGATACCTGAGACTCTAGTCATATGATCGGTAGCACCTGAGTCAATGACCCAGGGGCGGGAGGCAGAAGAAAGACATGCTTTTGCATTACCTGTCTGAACAAAAGTAGCTATGGAGAAGGACTGTGAAACCGATTGGGAAATCTGGAGTTGATTATATCTAGCAAATTCCTCTTCCGACATTCTGATCAACTTTCCTCTCGCAGCGGATTGTGAAGAGGTACTAGATTCTGCTACATTAGCTACATTAGCTATAGCCTATTGAGAGGGCCTTCCATGAAGCTTATAATAGAATCTCTGAATATGTCATGGTAAACCACAGTAATGACAAGTTCGAACCAAACTGGTATTACCCCTTATGTCACTATAAGTATAGCTAATAGAGGGTGGTTGGCCTCTACCAAAGCTACGGCTGGCGCCACCACTTCGACCACCACCATGACCTCAACTACGACCACGATTTCCTTGGACTGCTAAGGCTGAGTTCTCGCCTATAGAGAATGCATCCTTAGGTGGTTCATGTGAGACCCTTAGAACACAAGCAAATGTCTCAATGAGTGAACTCACCCTATCTCCTCCAAGTATTTGGGAACGAACAGCATCATGCTCTTGCCCTAATCCTCCTAAAAAACCCATAACAGCCAATTGCTCTCGTTGCTCCTGCATTTCCTTGACATTAGAAGTAATGGGTAGTAGAGAATTAAGCTCATCATACATCCGTTTGAAATCAGCAAAATATTGAGTAAGTGGCCAACCCTTTCTATCAGCCTTATAAAATCCCTAGGACACTTCATATATCCTTGAAAGATTATCTTGTCCAAAATAAAGGACATTCAAGTAGCCCCACAAATCCTTCACAGTATTAATATGTGTAACAAAATCGCAATATGAGATTCCATGGAATTCAACATTTGACCAAGAATTCTAGCATCCACAGTATCCCAATTTGTATCGGAGGCAGATCTATCACCGGTTAGATGATTCTGTTGCTCTCTTCCAGTCAACACTAACGATACGATTTTCTTCCATTGTTGGAAATTGATGATACCTTCTAGCTTCTTCTTTGTCAAATGACTAGAGGATGTAGACACAACCTCAGCTACTACACCTCTATTCTCCGCCATAATTTAATGTGTTCCAATATAACACAAGAACTTTCAGCACAATAATCAAATTTAAATCCCTCCAACTAATTCAATTCAACAAACTACTGCGATTTGTTTCGAACAGTCAAAATCTCCATAATACTTCAATCAACTCCTCCTATTTCATCAAGACAAATTCCCAAAAACATAAATTATGCCAACCTCATCCAACATCAATTTCATGGTGAACAGGATCAGCATCTCCATCAAGCATGTTGTTGCAATTTTTTTTTTTTTTTTGTAAAACTGAGAACAACGAACACATCAGCGAACCTTAGAGGACCACACCAATCAAATCAGCTTGCACGGAGGAACACGAGCTCAACTAGCATCAGATCTTGAATAGATGGACAAGACAGTGTGATGCTTGACGACATTGAATCTAAGCCAACGAGGCCAGATCTGAGCCGACTACGCTTGTCGGCATCAAATCTAGACTTGAGAGGGTTGTCCAACACCGGCTTGGTTTGAGTGATGCTTGTTGATGTGGCTATGATACCATGTAGAAATTAATATAGGAGAAGAAAATAGAGCAATGTAGAAATTGATAAAGAAGGAACAAGGAGAACGCGTAAAACAGAAAGGAGGAGAATGTGAAAACCGATTAGGGTTTTCCACGTCTCACACTTTTATTATTAAATAATACTTAATGACCATAATAACCCTATCAGCATTAATGACCATAATAACCCTCACACTGTAACACCTGTAAAATGGTAAATTATTATATCAATTAATGTAACCCACATTTGGAAAACTCTTGTAGGTCTGACATCAAAATCATCCCCACTCATTACAACATTCAAAATGAGAGGGCAAAATAGATCGAACTAAATGTGATTTCATCGAAAGCAAAATTAGAAAGCTCGTGTCCCATTACGTGTCGAAGTCGATGTTGGAATAATCAAAGTAGTGGCTCATTTCTTAAGGGATAATCACCATATTAGCCATAAAATTATTTTATTAATGTCGATTCAGTCTTAAACGTTTTTAATTTTGCCAATATAATCCTAAATTTTTGCACGAAATTTCCATGTAATTCTTCTAAATAATTGTCATTGGAAATCGATGATATAGCAATCTACAAATTATTCACGTTAGAGTGCCATGCAAGACAAAACGATGAATGGACAATATGTCAATAATTCCTAGCAACATTAGGTCGAAAGGACCATACTATAATTTCATGTAAAAATTTAAATATATATTGACAAAATTTAAAAGTTGAAGACTGAATTGACATTTGTACAATAAAACTAATTGGATAGTTTTCTCCATTGTTGGAACCAATCACATCCATGTCCTCTTTCAATAAAAATGAATTTGTCTCGCCGTAGAGAGGTACAATGTCGCCATAAGAGTTAATTCCTTCACTAAGGTCGTTAGACCCCATGTCGCATCAGAAGCTATCGTGGTCTTGGCCGGTTTCTATAAAATTAAAACTGCTGAAATGGAGAAAATTTGAAAGCTCCCAGCAACAGTTGCCCATTCACGTTTCCAGTTGAAAGATATGCATATCCAACCCAGCAACGCATGCGGGAGTCTGGCAGAGTATTTTTGTCAGCATTCTTCGGTTATGTAATTTTTGCGCATCACAAGCATATCATGAACCCGTTAATTGCACATGGAGTCATGTGTTGGAGGATGAACTTTACCGACATAATTTTAGGGTCCGCTTATTTAAAATAGAACTATTTTCTATAAATTATCTTTCAATTTTTTGGGATTTGGATGATAGAAAATTAATTGATGTGCGGAAAACGTTTTCCATAAACAGAAAACAAAAAGCTTAGCCCACGTTTGTTAGAGGGAAAGTGCTTTACCAAAATTAATTTTTTGAACTTTCACCTGTTTGATTTGCCGAAAATTATCAATCAACTAAAAATATTTTTTTGGTTAAGGAAAATATTCATGTGTAAAATTAAAAAAGTGAATTCTTTAATCTAAAAAGATGAAAACACTTTTGAAAATTGCTCATCTTAATTTTTTAATATTGTATTTTTATTTAAAAAGCCAAATATTAAAATTTTCATTTTTCTTTTCTATTTCTGTTTTTTCTTTTTTTTTTCTTTTGCTTTTTTTGGGTCAATTTTTTATTTTCTTTTCATTTTTCCTTGTCAGCCAGTGTTTGGAGGAAGAAGGAAGAGACATAAAAGAAAAGAAAAAAATAAAAATGATTTAAAAAATGAGTTTTTTTACATGAAATTGAAATCATTTTCCATATGAGATTCAAACGCCGTAAAACATTTTCGATTACATTTCACCAAACAAAGGAAAATTAAATATTTTTCTATAAAAAAAATTCCCAAAAAAGATTTTCTTTTTTATAAAATTAACTCCCAAACAAATACATCCTTAAATAGAAAAGGCGACTTCCCATTCTTGCAAAAATGAA